>JBBDGP010000961.1:895000-2310000 GCA_037952835.1 Lithobates septentrionalis | reverse complement strand
TACTTATTTACAATTTTTTTTTAACAGAAACAAAAGCAAAACTTTTATTTTTTTCAAAATTTTCGGTCTTTTTTTATTTGTTTAGCAAAAAATAAAAACCGCAGAGGTGATCAAATACCACCAAAAGAAAGCTCTATTTGTGGGAACAAAATGATAAAAATTTAGTTTGGGTACAGTGTAGCATGACTGCGCAATTGTCATTCAAACTGCGACAGCGCTGAAAGCTGAAAATTGGTCTGGGCAGGAAGGTGTATACGTGCCCCATATTGAAGTGGTTAAAGAAAATCTTAACATCTAGATTCAGAAGTTAAATAGGGCGAAACTTCATCCACAATGTGCTGGGTTTCGGCAACATACACACACCTACTGTTATCGGATATCTGAGCCAAAGGAATCACCCTGCAAAAGTTGATTAACGTGTTGTCCTGGGGAGTTAAGATTTAGCTAAATTCTTTATGATAGAACACTGAAAAGCCATTAGGGCCTGGGCATTTATTAGCCTTGAGTGATTTAGTTCCCTCCTACATCAGTTAACAAGAGATCAAGGGTATCTAAAAGGGACTAAGGAAGAAAATAAGGTTCTGCAAAGGAAATTTTGAGTTGGGGCAAGCTAGACAACATTTTCATACAACAACCAAAATCGGGAATGAAATTCCTCTGCGAGTAGCTGGGGTAATGGTTAGACCCTTATTTCTTATATTTAATGGCAACTGTTTAAATGTGGTGCCTAGGTATTTAAGTAGATTGACCAACACCGTGCATGGTTTGAGATAAAACTTGGTTTTAGACCAGTGGATCTGTTTTTCCTAGACATAGAGCGAGTTGTTGTCTTACAAGATCAATATCAATGTTTTTTTTAACATCCATTGTGCTTATAGGATGTAGATCTAATGCATCTAAAAGTTTCTTCTTCTTGCATTGGGAAGCCAATTAAAAGAATGTGCCTCTATATTTCCAGCAAGGCATTATGGAAAAAATAATTCAGTAATCTGTTCGGATGTGCTTCCAGCACCTTTTTCAGAATAATGTAGAACTTATTCAATAGGAAAAATGAGTGCATACGCCCCCCCCCCCATTTTCCATATCCAACGAGGGGGAATATATGGGTGACCTGTCCAGAAGCTGGCTTAAATCTCTGAAGATGCTATTGCTGGCTTTGCTCTGTTCTAGCCTGCCAGCACTATTTCCCAAGATGCGTGGGATAGGATCTATCTTCTGGACAGAGCGGTGTCTGCTGCTTTGGCTGGAGAAGCCCAAGGTCCCCAGAGACTTTGTAAGACCCCTTTCACACTGCCGGCGTTTTTCAGGCGCTACAGCGCTAAAAATAGCGCCGCTTTACCGCTGAAGCTGGTGGCAGCTCGGTGTGAAAGCCCTCTAAAAGTTAGAGCAATTGTGTACTAAAAATAGCAATACAAAGCTCAACTATATTCTGGCCTGCCCTCAGGTGTAACAGAGCTACTGTAGGTCAAGCCAAGACAATCACTTAGACTCACGTATGTGCAACTTTCAATTTATTCCTATTTATATATGCTTTGTTTATATTTTGTATTCCTCATTTTGTATTCATTGTTTTTGTTGTAAACTTAATGAAGGGGGGCTGTTTGTAGCCACCAAAATGTGTTGTTTGTTTTATCCTAAGTAATCCTACGCATAATTTAAAAAAAAAAATATTATTCTGAACTTCCTTACTTTATCCAAACCTTTTTAAAAGAGTGCTGGCTTTAGATATAATTAAATAAATAAAGAAATAAAATAAAAGTAAAGTAAAAATATGTTCCGTTTAATCAATATTACTTTTATTCTGAAATAAGCATCCGCAATGCCATGACGATTTATTTTTAAAAAAAAGAAAATAATATTGCATTTTAAAATGAAGAGATTATCACAATGATATGAAAATGAGTAACTCATGTCTTGGAAAAGCGGTAATACTGTTATATAAACTGAAACATATTCAGAATTTTTCAACTGTAGCTATTTAAATATTAAAAACAAATGATCAAACCATGTTCATATATAAACCAGTATATAATAATCATCCTGTTAGATTGTATAGGGCAATATTACATGGTTCTTCTTTCAAAATATAAAACATTAAATGAACATTAGGCATAATCTGCCCAGTGTGAACAAAATAGGCTAAAACTCCGAAGAAAAATAAGAAGCTTATTTTGAGATTAAGAAGCAGATGCATGTCAAAGCTTCTCTGGGATGGATAATATGGACTAAATGCATTGCAGTTCCAGAATACTGTCTGTTTTCAGCCCTGCTTTGCTGTTACATGGCAGGTTATTCATCTCTGTGAATGCATTACATTTAAAAACTAAGCATTTTGCTCTATGATTTTTGTCTAAAATGATATTTACAATGTTGACGGATATAAAAAGATATACAGTAGCCTATGCTAAAATATGATTTATTGCATATACCTTTACTTTACTCTGAATAATTCTGAAAACTTGTTACAAATAGATAAATGAGTGAATGTATAATTTACTACGCTGATAAAAAAACAACTTTTCTCTGCCTTCAAGCTCATTTTGAATATTAATCACAATTTGCTAACTTTTCACTGTTGTTTTTTAGTAGGGTTAAATAATTTTTTAAGTTCCCACAGGTCACTACTTTTTTTTTTACATAAACATGCATCTAGAAGGGTTGAATCAATTAAGTATCACCACATAGTGGTATTGTGGATACATAGGGAGTATTGTGTGCCACGTCCCAATATTATTATTGAATAGAAAAGTATCTAGGGGCTTGGACTTTATAGGCACGATATCCAATATTGTAAAGTTTAAAAAAAATTAAATTTATTAGATATACAAAAATTGTTAAAAACAAGAAAAAAAATATATACAAAAACAGAAATCAGTTCATAAAAATACAGTTATGCCCCGTACACACGGTCGGATTTTCCGATGGAAAATGTCCGATCGGAGCGTGTTGTCGGAAATTCCGACCGTGTGTACGGGGCATTACAGTTATACACTCCATACATAGCTCAATATGATATAAAAGGGTAATGTAGGAATAGAATAGCAATCATTCCACCATAGGCTTACTACGTATACAGAGGAGAGCTATGTAGTTGATAGCAATAGAAGTCTTTAGAATTCGCTCAACATGTTACATGCCATAGCGCTTCTTCAGGAGCATGGAACAGATTTACTGAAATATATAAATCATCGAATAAATATAGCTAGAAACCATTAACCATAATGTTGACTAACGTGTAACAAAATAACAGATAAATATATATTGCGAATTGGAGGTACTGGGATGGAAACCCGCTACTTGTGCTAGTCAAGCAGGGCCTAGGCAATATTCACACACTATGGGGACGTATGTAACAAAATAAAAAGTGTAAGCATGGGGTCACAGTATTATTGGTCCAGTAGGTGAATCAGTGTGACTATAACAGGTTTAGTGTTTTTCCATGATGAAGAACAAGAAAAGTAGGGAAGTATTCTTTCTTCTGTTACATGTTAGTCAACATTATGGTTAATGGTTTCTTGCTATATTTATTCAATGATTTATATATTTAAGAAAAACTGTTCCATGCTCCTGAAGAAGCGCTATGGCGTGTAACATGTTGAGCGAATTCTAAAGACTTCTATTGCTATCAACTACATAGCTCTCCTCTGTATACATAGTAAGCCTATGGTGGCATGATTGCTATTCTATTCCTACATTACCCTTTTATATCATATTGAGCTACGTATGGAGTGTATAACTGTAACTGTATTTTTATGAACTGATTTCTGTTTTTGCATATATTTTTTTTCTTGTTTTTAACAATTTTTGTATATCTAATACATTTCAATTTTTTAAACTTTACAATATTCGATATCCTGCCTATAAAGTCCAAGCCCCTAGATACTTTTCTATTCAATGTATCTAGAAGGGAACACAAATGGAAATAAAATAAAATACAATCTTTTTTTTAACCACTTCAATACCAGGCACTTAGGCACCTTCCCGTCCAGGCCAATTTTCAGCTTTCAGCGCTGTCGCAATTTGAATGACAATTGCGCGGTCATGCTACAACTTGCGCGGTCATGCTACAAAAACAATTTTTTTATCATTTTGTTCCCACAAATAGAGCTTTCTTTTGGTGGTATTTGATCACCTCTGCGGTTTTTATTTTTTGCGCAACAAATAAAAAAAGACCGAAAATTTTGAAAAAAAACACGTTTTTCTTTGTTTCTGTTAAAACTTTTTGTAAATAAGTACGTTTTCTTCTTCAATGACGGGCACTGATATGGCTGCACTGACGGGCACTGATACGGCGGCATTGATGGGCACCGATTAAGTGGCACCAATGAGGTGGCACTGATGATGGGCACTGATAGGCGGCACTGATGGGCACTGATAGGTGGCACTGATGGGCACTGATAGGTGGCACTGGTATGCGGCACTGATGGGCACTCGTAGGTGGCACCGATGGGCACTCATAGGCAGCACTGATGGGCACTCATAGGTGGCATTGATGGGCACTCGTAGGTGGCATTGATGGTTACTTATGGGTGGCACTGATAGTTGGCACAGATGGGCACGGATGGGCACTGATAGGTGGGCACTGATGGGCATGGATGGGCACTGACAGGTGGCACCGATGGACACTGATGGGTGGCACTGATGACACTGGTTATTTGCAGTAATGCCCCTAAGGGTGGCATTGCTGGGCATCACTGCAACGTAATGGTGCCAATCAGTGCCCATTTGTGGGCACTGATTGGCACAGATTGGGCACACTGGGCACATGTGGATGGCCATGGGGTACATACCTGGCCATCCTCATGTTGCCCCTTCCCTGGTGGTCCTAGTGGCGATCCCTGGTGGTCCAGTGTGGTGATCTGAGGGGAGGCTGTGCTGATAAACAATCAGTGCAGACCCCCCCTGCCAGGAGAGCCGCCGATCGGCTCTCCTCTACTCGCGTCTGTCAGACGCGAGTGAGGAAGAGCCGATCAACGGCTCTTCCTATTGACAGCGTGATCAGCCGTGATTGGACACGGCTGATCACGTGGTAAAGAGCCTCCGCCGGAGGCTCTTTACCAGGATCTGTGTAGCGGTGTGTCAGACTGACACACCGATCCACCGATCGCCGCGATGCGCGCCCCCGTGGGCGCGCGGCGGCATGTTATCCTGCTGGACGTCATATGACGTCCAGTCAGGATAACAGAACCACTTTCAGACGTCAATCCACCATAGGGCGGGCGGGAAGTGGTTAATCATTTATTAGGAGACAAAGGGTTAATTCTGATACAAGAGGCTTTTTTTTTTAAATCTTTATTTATCGAAGTTTTCATATACAAAATTAGATAAGAAGACATCCTTTTTACTCCTGAAGACACTACAGGGGTAAAAATACAAAATTAATTACACAACAGTACTTCTTCTTCCTTCCCCTATCCTCCCCTATAATTTAAAGCCTACCTTTTCTCTCTCCCACCCCTATCCCCCTTACCCCTAGACCCTTAGACCTTTGCCTCATTATATTCTTTAGTCAGTTTGAACGATTTCCATTTTTCCCATCTTTTGAGGAACCCCTCTCTCCCACCTTTTTAAGAGAATCTAAGTCCTTCCAACCTATAGACTTCGTCTATTCTATCAAACCATTCGCTTATTTTTGGACAATCTACCATCTTCCATTTTTTTGGGATCAGGCTCTTGGCTGCATCCATCAGATGTATCAGGATCGAGTTCCTGTATTCTTTCACTGGAGTATCTACTCAGTGGAATAGACAAATCCAAGGGTCTTCAGGTAACTCAACACTGGTAATCTCCCTGATGTACCTCAATATTTCCCTCCAATATGTTTTGATTTTAGGGCAACTTCACCAGATATGGGCCATAGATCCTATCTGTTTGCGTCCCCTCCAACATTCCGTTGTTTGCCTCTTTTGGTATTTTCCTACTATATCTGGGGTCCTATACCACCTCACTAAGCATTTATAATTCATTTCTATTGTTCTAATATTAAGTGAGGATCCGTGCACCAGTTTCAAAATTTTTCCTATCTCTTGATTCTCCCCCCATTGACCAATTTACTTCTCCCATTTTTTTCATATACGTCGGGACTTCCAACTCCTTTCCCTCTACTAGTATTTTATATATCTGTGAGATGCCTCGCCGTACTGTTTCCGTGTCACATAATCTCTGGAATGCTATCAGATTCTCCCCTCCTCTCAGCAGGTGTGGCAGTGCCGTTAAAAAATGTTTAAGTTGAAAATACCGCCATTCATTCATTACAAACCAATCTTTTTTCATTTTTATATCATGCAGTGAGCAAATTTTCCCTCTTTGTGTTATATGTCATAATTGTAAGTTATCTTTTTTAATCCAATTTCCCCCTATCGAGCTCTGACCCGGTGTAAAATAATTATTCTCTTTTAGTTACATTAGTGGTGAATTATATTCCCATTTATTCTGTTTGTGCAAAGCATCCCATATCCTCATGACATTTTTAGTTAACCTGAGTGTTTTTACTCCAAGTGCCCTGTGTTGTGAGGGTGTCCAAATATTTTTCCCTAAATTTGTATCCACCATAGTATCTTCTATTTTAACCCATCTTTTCTCGCTCCTTACTTTAGTCCATTCCACAAAACGAGTTAAAACTACCGCTTCATAGTACTTTTTGAGATCTGGTACACTTAATCCACCCTGGTCTTTCCCTCTCTGTAAAATTGAGAGGGAAATCCTGGGTTTTTTATTCTGCCAAAATTAGTTTCAATACTAGACTTTTAAGCACCCTATACTGGGGGTATATAAATCGGGAGCATCTGAAATTTATATAAAATTTGGGGTAAAATAATAATTTTTAGCGCATTAATCCGGCCGATCCAGGACAAGGGTCATGCTGCTATTCTCTTTACTTCCTCTTTTATTTCATCCAATAAGAGTATATAGTATATACTAACTGCTAAAACCAACAGCCAGTACTCCATACTCCTACTACTTGACCTCTCTGCGGCCTTTAATACTGTTGACCACCCACTCCTTCTCAATAAACTACATTCCCTTAGCCTTCGAGATTCTGCTCTATCCTGGTTCTCTGCCTATTTATCACAGCGCTCCTTCAGTGTCACCTACAACTCTGTCTCCTTCTCTCCATTGCCCCTTTCTGTGGGGGTCCCCCAAGGCTCTGTTCTTGGACCCCTTCTCTTCTCTCTCTACACATCCTCCCTTGGTCACTTAATAACCGCCCACGGCTTCCAATACCACTTATACGCTGATGACACCCAAATCTATCTGTCTACTCCTCACCTCACTCCTTCAGTCTCCTCTCGCATTACTAACTTACTAACGGATGTATCAGCATGGATGTCGCACCACTTCCTTAAACTAAATCTCTCTAAAACTGAGCTATTAATATTCCCCCCCCCCCCCGCCCGTGCCCGCTCCATGACTTTTCCATCAAAATCAACAATGCAACCATCAGTCCCTCCCTTCACGCCAGGGTACTAGGTGTAATCCTAGACTCTGACTTGTCATTTCAGCCTCAAATCCAATCATTGTCAAAAGTTTGTAGAATTGACCTCCATAACATCTCTAAAATTCGCCCTTTTTTAAGAAATGAAACCACCAAGCTCCTCATTCACTCCCTTGTTATTTCTCGCCTTGACTATTGCAACTCCCTTCTCATTGGCCTACCTCTCCATAGGCTATCCCCTCTTCAGTCTATCATGAATGCTGCTGCCAGACTTATTCACCTTACCAACCGCTCAGTGTCTGCCAACCTTCTACTCCAATCCCTACACTGGCTCCCAATCACCCAGCGAATTAAATTCAAAATACTAACCACAACATACAAAGCCATTCACAACTCTGCCCCGAGCTACATCACCAATCTTGTCTCCAAATATCACCAAAATCGACCTCTCCGCTCTTCTCAAGACCTCCTGCTTTCAAGCTCTCTCATATCCTCCTCCCATGCTCGTCTCCAGGATTTCTCCAGAGCCTCTCCCATCCTCTGGAACTCTCTACCTTCATCTATCCGGCTATCCCCTACTCTTGCTACCTTCAGGCGATCCCTGAAAACTCATCTCTTCAGGAAAGCCTATCATGTCTCCAACTAATCTCCTACCACTTCCAACAGCTCATTCCCCACAGTTACAACCTTTTGTACCACCTGCCCCACCCTATTAGATTGTAAGCTCTTCTGAGCAGGGCCCTCTTAATCCTCTTGTATTTTATTGTATTATAACTGTATTGTCTCCCTTTTATATTGTAAAGTGCTGCGTAAATTGTTGGCGCTATAGAAATCCTGTATAATAATAATAATAATAGTAATAATAATTTGCCTGGTAGATCTTCCCCAAGGATGCTGTTAGTTTTATCCCCAAGTTTTTTTTTTCCTGACTTCCTCCAAGGAAATTGAAATTCCTGTTGGAGGCTAGATTCTTCTTTTGAGTTTATGCTTATATTTAAAATCTCTGATTTACTTGGGTTAATCTTGACCTTAGATAGCTCTCCATATTCCTTTAAAACCTTTAACAAATTGGGTAACGAGATACGGGGATTAGAGATATAGAACAACACATCATCCGCAAATGCGGCCAACTTATGTGTCTCCTCTCCTATCTCCACGCCCCCTATGTCAACATTTCCCCTCACCGTCACCAAGAGTGGTTCCAGTGCCAGTACGAACAACAGCAGAGACAGTGTCTCGTACCGTTGTACATCCTAAAGGGGGCTGACAATGTTCCATTTACTTTTATGGATGCCGTAGGGCTCTTATACAGCACTTGTATCCACTCTCTCATCCTTGGGCCTATCCCCATGCCCTCCAACCCTCCCATCATGAACCCCCAGTCTACTCGGTCGAAAGCTTTTTCAGCGTTGATCGACAAGAATAGACTGGGGGTTCTCCCCTCTCTTATTTTCTGGAGCAGCAGTGGGTTTCCTACCCCATTGTCCTTACCCTCCCGTACCAGTTCCGACATTAGATCTCTCATCCCTAATGCCAACACTTTTGCAAACACCTTAGTATCGGTATTCAATAGCGATATCTGCCTATAGCTTGAGCATAGTGTGCTCTCTTTACCTTCTTTCAAAATAGTAGTTATAGTGGCCATTGAAGTGTCTTTACTCAGTCCGTACCTCACTCCCAACCCATTAAAATATGAGCAGAGCTTTGGAGATAATATTTCCCTGAATTTTTTAAGGTACTCCATCGTAAAGCCGTCCGGCCCTGGGCTTTTCACCTTAGATGACTCTTTTAAAACCTTATCCATCTCCTCTGTTGTAATTGGCCTTTCCAGTGTTAGTGCGACTTCCTCTGATATTCTAGGGAGGTTAGCATTTTGAACGTAATTTTTAATTTTTTATTTTTTCTGGGCCTCCTGTTGTCCTTGTACACCCACTTGCCTGACCAAATATAGGTGCTCGTAGAAATCTCGGAACACACTCGCAATATCTTTTGTATTATGTGCCATTTCCCCACTTTTATTTTGTATTTTCTCTATAAAATGTATTGATCTTTTTTTCCTCAACATCCTTGCTAAGGTCTTACTGTTTTTATTCCCCCACAGGTATCTTTTGCTACTGTACTGAAGGTTCCCCTCATTTCCAGTTCCAAAAGGTCCTTTAACTCATCTCTTTTCAGTACCAGTTCATGCTGCAATTCCCTGTCGTGCCTTTTATTTTAGTTCCTCTTGGTCCTGTTCTAATTTAAATATTTCCTCAATTAGTTCCTCCCTCTTCTTACTCCTCTCCTTCTTTTTCCTTGCTCCCATAGATATCAAGATCCCCCTAATATAGGCTTTATGGGCCTCCCACAAGGAATTCTCTGCAATCTCGTCTGTCTCATTAACAAAGAAAAATTGTTCTAACTCCCTTTTCAAAATCTCCTCCCCATGTTTGTCTAGGAGATCTTTATTGAGCTTCCATGAATATGGTTGCTTCTGTACTTCCGGGATTCTAATTATCATGGTCACAGGGGCATGGTCTGATAAATGATGATATTTCTATGTTTGTAGAAACCACCAAATCTAACATCCTGTGTTTAATTAACCAATAGTCAATCCTCGTGTATGTCTAATGCACAGGGGAAAAGAATGTAAAATCTAGTTGTATTTTCCACACGTCCACCAGCTGATATTGGTGTAGGTGGTATTTTCTTGCTTTTAATTGAGTGTTCCTAATACCCTGTGCATGGGACGTACTATCCAGAACAGGGTCCATGCAGAAGTTCAAATAACCTGCAATTATTACCCTTCCATTTTAGAACTCCCATAGTTTTCTCAAAGTTTCACCTAAGAACCTTGTTGGACATCTATTTGGGCAATATATATTTACCAGGGTGCACTCCATTCCCCATAGCCTCCCTTTAAGAAAGAGGAACCTTCCCTCTGGGTCACATAATCTATCCTCCAAGGAAAAATGCACCCCTCTATCTATCCCAATAGCTACCCCCTTTGATTTATTTGACATCAAGTCACCATAGTACCACACTGGGAACCATGGGGAGTACAGTTTTACTTTTGTTTCATGCGACAGGTGGGTCTCCTGAAGAAAGACCACTCCTGCCCCACAGTGCTCAATCTCTTTCAAAATGTTGTGCCTCTTAGCAGGCGTGTTTAACCCTCTCACATTATACGTCAAAAAATGTACTGTTTTCATATTGGGTTAAAGAGAGCCCCCGTTTTCCTGTAGGTAGGTTATGTCCCATAATTGGGATCTTACTTTGCCCAGTCTAGGCTGTAACCTCCCCCCTTCTTAATTTCCCTCCAACCCCACCCCTCTCCCTTCCGACCACCCTCACCCACCTGCTTCATCTCCCCCCACCCCCCTCCCTCTGGCCACCAAACTGTCTCAATGTCATCATCTAGGACCCACTCGGGACCCTTACTGTGCTCTTTGCCTCCTAGGGTGTGGCTCCAACCATGGCCTCCCATGTCCAAGCACCCCCCTCCACCCCAATCCCTCCGATGGGGAGGGGGGTAGGAGCGGGTGCACAAGAAAGGCCCAAACCCCCCCTAAACTTCAAGCCTCCCCACTTCTTCTGATCTTTATTTTAGAGTTATGGAACCCTCTTCTCCTCCCCCTCCCCCCAGCCCCCCGGTCTCTTCCAGTTCCTCATTTTATTTTAAAAATTGTTTTAGGAATCTTGTACGATCTCAGCCAAAGTCCCTCTTCTCCTGTCGTTCTTCCCTTATCTTGCCCTTTGGGGAAGTTTGGAACTGGGATATCTAATTTTTTACAAAAGTCCTGCAACTCTTCCATGAACTTTAATCTCACTGTTCTTCCTTCCTTCTGGACAATTAATGATGCTGGGAGAACTCCCAGCTATATTTGATATTAGCCCCTCTCAATTGTTCCAATAGTGGTTTTAATTGTCGTCTTCTTGACAAGGTTCCTGACGATAAATCTGTGAACACCTGGAGATCCACTCTCTCATATTGTAATGGGGGCCTTCCTCTAAGTTTATTCCATATTTTAGCTTTGTCCTCGTACTGATAGAATTTAATAATTACGTCTCGAGGTACCTCCTCTTTCAGACCAAGGGGTTTTCTCACCCTGTGAACTCGATCAATCTTTAAATCATCCCCTTCTCTTCTACATAGAACTGGGTTTAATATTTTTTTCATTTTCGTCTCCAGGTCTTCCCCGTTCTTGTAATGCTTTGATCCTTAGCTTTTGGCGTCTATTTTGATTTGCTTGGTCTTCCAGCTTATAGAGGATATCCCTGAGGTCAGTTTGCAGTTTTCTTACTTGCGATTTTAATTCCAAAATTTCTTGTGCTTGTTTTTCTGTTTTGTCCTCTTCTTCTTCTACTCTCCTCCTCCTACATTAGTAATCTCACTTTTAATTGAGTTTTCCAGTTTAGCAAACATTTCCATCATTTCTATTTTAGTTGGCATTTGAGATATATTCCTTTGCTCTTCCATGTTACTTGAATCTAATTCCCTTTCCGTTACAACATTTTCCCTGGTTTTGTCTCCTTGGTCCCCTTTTTGTTTTGCCGACTTTTTTTTCCTTGGCACCTTGCTGCTTTTTTTCCATTCCTGGACTTTTGGTATTCGCCTCTTTTGTTGTTAAATATTTCTGAATCATACTTGAATTTAAGTTCTCTTTTGGGGTCTTAGGTTCCCTCACTTTCTGAGACCTACCTCTCATATTCACTTTTATTCCTTTCTTTCCCCCGATTGATCTCCTCTCAAGTGGGCGTACCAGGTTATATGTGACTTCACCCGGCACACACCCGGGGCAATATATCTTTACCCTGCGCTTATTGAGGGGGTATATTATTTCTGCACCGTCCTGTCCTCGGTCCTCGGCCCCCCTCCTCCCCTCCTTTCAACCTTTTGAAAGACTTCACAACTTATTGTACGGACCCCTGTATCTGGACCTCTATATGATTCTGTGATCCACTATTCATATGTAGGGCACTGAAAGACCATTCATAAGGCAAAATTAATGGTCAGCCAGGATACTACTTCTTCCTATATTTAAAGACAAGACCCTGGGCCAAGTTTTAAATCCCTCTGGCTGATCCTTTAGCTAGTTAGTATGGCTTAACGCCCCATTGGGGAGGGGCTTCTTAAAAAGAGGAGTTCATCAGATAGAGGGTTACAGATAAGTAAGTCCATTGAACTTCATTGCAGTTATAGTAAAGCAGCCAGCTGCAAAAGCATC
The DNA here is from genome assembly GCA_037952835.1 of Lithobates septentrionalis. Classification (NCBI taxonomy): domain Eukaryota; kingdom Metazoa; phylum Chordata; class Amphibia; order Anura; family Ranidae; genus Lithobates; species Lithobates septentrionalis. The sequence goes on along the minus strand of JBBDGP010000961.1, from coordinate 2,297,358 downwards.
AGACTACACTATGGCGATAAGGCAAAACAGAGGAGAAGTCCAAAGTCGCATAGCAAGCATCCAGACACTGATGAGCAAGCAGCAATATGATACAGCAAAGATTCAGTCCAGGTCTCGGACAGCACTCTGGTATGATCAGGGATCAGGCATCCACCACATGTCAGTAATTCAATACAGCAAATAATAAGGATTCTGATTGCAAGGCAATGATATTATGAAGAAAAGTCCGGAGACACAGGTCAGCAATAGAGCACCAAATATTGACAGGTCAAAAACCGTTTTACCTGGGGACAGATGAGACATCTGTATTCCTTCCAGAGCTATCTTTAGACCTCCAAGGGGGCTCTCACTTCACTTCCAGGTATTTCTGGCAGCCTGCTCATTAATCATTAATCAGTCCCCACATACCTCCAGTACATACTGCTGTATCTCCGTCTCCAGTCCCCTCCTATGACATGCCGGGGGTTATCTGGGAAGTGGAGGGGATGAGGATGTGTCGAGCTCCAGCTGAACGGGGTGGGCTCCTGGTGTACTCCTCCGCTCCCTCTCTAACACTGTTCCCTTCCAGGCTGTTCAGCTCCTCGACTCTCAATCCGTGGGTCACAGAGGCTATCATCCCCCGGGGCTAGCGGTCTCTAACCCCGCTCAGCTCCTGATGGTTCCACCGAGCCTCCTCCATGCACTCACACGTGCACTGTTGTCAGGCCCCTCCCCTATCGCGTGCGGGTCAAGTCCGCATCACGTGACCATATGATACAAGAGGCTTATAATGCAGCTCAGAGGATTTTGGACATTTATTAGAAAAATATAAACCCTACCACTCCCATCATGCTTCATTTTTTTATTGCTAGTGTCATTCACTACAGGGCCAAAGAACTAATTTATGCAGTTTTCGTCATAGCCTCAGAGGCCATAGCTGGACTCGTCCAGACACTGGGCTCTGCTGTGGGAGCATTCTAAAACCCCGTACACACAATCGGATTTTCGGCAGACAAAGTGTCAGACTTTTGTCCGAAGGGCATGTGCCAGGAACTTGTCTTGCATACCAATGGTACACAATTGTCCGCCAACAAACACGAATGTAGTGATGTACTAGACATACTACAAGCCGATAAAGAGGAAGGTCAATTGTCAGGTGCCACCCTTTGGTCTCCTTCTACTAATTTTGTGTTAGTAGAAGTTTGGTGAGTGTCGATTCGTGCTTTTCAGTTCGTGCTTTTCAGTTTGTTTCTGAACGGCCATTCGTCAACCATGTTGTGGAATTGGAGGAGAGAACGTGCTATTATTGGCCTTGGAGTTATTGCTTTGACCCAAGTCCAGTCCAGGAACAGGAGGAGGAGGATTTCATGGACCAAAAATTGGTTGTTTAATCGTGAACAATTATGTCATATGTCTTTGCTGCGGGAGCTCCAGGAGAATAATCTGGATGATTTTAGGAATGATCTCCGGATGATGGACCCCTGCTTTCACCAACTCTTGGCATTGTTGACCCCCTATATTAAGAAACAGGACACATGCATGATGCTTGCCATTACTCCTGAACAAAGGCTCAAAGCCACCTTGCAGTATTTGGTGACGGGGAGAAGTCTCCAGGACCTACAGTTTACCACTGAGATCTCCCACAGGCTCTGGGACTCATTATTCCAGAGACCTGCTCAGCCATTATTCAAGTCCTGCAGAAGGACTATATTCGGGTAAGTTTTTAACTTTAACATCACATTCTATGTATTTAATGTTTGCTAATGTATTAATTTCTTGATTCCATAATTAACATTATTGTAATATGCTGTGAATGTCCTCTTTGTCCTCATGTATGCTGTAAGCTTTTCCTGCTCCTTTTTTGGCCTACATGCATATTTTCCTTCACTAACCTCCCCAGCATGCTATCATGGGCCCACATACACCTAGCCTAGTAACTTAACAATGTATCTTGTCAGCTACATTTTTTTTGCTTACCTTAAACACCCCCTAAAATGTGTCTAAATGTTATTGTTGTCTTCCAATTTAGGCAGAGTGCAAGAGGCCATTTTTTGGGGCCCAAAATCATTTGTAACCCCCCCTACTTGGAGAAAGCACATATACAGACAGCTAATTTACACATATACATATTGGTTAGATACAAATATTGCTTACTTTTTGTGATGATCTTATGTATGGACTCTATCTGGTCTTGCTCACGGTATTTGAGATCAGACCATCGTTTTCTGATTTGGTCCTTTGTTCGTTGCAGCAAAATTTGCCCTGCAAAAAAGGCGATGGCCTTATTCCAAATTCCGTCCTTTCAGCTGTTGGGCCTTTCTAAATTGCGCAGCTTGCAGTCATAGTCATGCTTCTCTAGGATGCGCACCATCTCCATCTCACCCTTGCTCATGGGGGTTGCTGTGTGCCTCCTATGAGCTCTACCACCACCACAGGGATGCCTGTAATCTGCTGATTCTGCCATGTTGTCCCTCCCAAATGTTCCGCCCTGTGTCTCACATGCAGAAGAGATGACGCATGCGCGGTGTATATAAAGCCAGAATGCACGGTCGATGGAATGGCCATAGTTACGATCTTGAAGGGAAGGACGTTCACTTGCAAGCGCAAGAAAGAGCCATAAAACAAAGGGACAATTTGAATTTGGGGCATAGGTGGTTAGTGGCCTATACTGCTTAGATTGAGGCCTATATTGGGACCGGCTTATGACTTAAGCCAGACATTATGGTTTGTCTTGCAGACATCATATCATTTATCATGGTGGATAAATTTACAGTGCCTGATTTTTTACCACAATTCATCGACCTGTACTGGGAGCTGCCCTGTCTCTGGAAGGTCAAGAGTCAAGAGTTACACCAATAAAATCTTGAGGAAGGCAGCACTGGAGAAACTTCAGTTGGTGAAGCCTTTGTACCCCTGAGCAGACATCAACTATGTCAAGACCAAAATTTAAACCTGAGGACTACTTTTAAAAGGGAGCACAACAATTTCATGGTCTCCGAGGGATCTGGAGCAGCAGCGGATGACTGATATGTCCCCAGGCTGTGGTATTACCACAGCCTGCGGTTTTTGACTGACCAAACAGAACCCAGGTCATCGTTGTCTACGCTCCCTATGACATCTGCTGAGGCCACAGCTCCAGAGGTCCACACAGGTCCTGCTGCACAGGATGAAGATGTGGAGGAGCACAGTTTGACCCGGGTATAGCATTGTTGAACATATTTGTATCCAAAAATACAATGATGATAACTAGATTTTTTTGTTCAAATATTTCTGCCTTAACAAAGTGGTTTCCATATCAATAGACAGTAGTGCCAAAAAATGATTTGAACAAGAATGAGAAATGATGGGGTCAGAATGATAGTCTTTGCTATTTGTCCAGAGCAGAGCAGGAATCTGGACAAGGCCACAGCTTCCTTCCTCAGCCAGACCACTACTGCTATCCGTACTGACCCAGATGAGTGTGAGGGATTTGGCGCGGTGACAGCCAATAGGTTAAGGGGGCTGGCCGGTGACCAGAGGAGAAGGTGCGAGGAGCTCATCCTGTAGATCCTCAACATCGGGTGATGGGCGAGATATATGCCACCACCCACCTGTGTGATTTTGTGGGTCCACATACACAACCTCCGCAGCCAACCCACCCACCATAGCCACCCCACCCACCACAGCAACCCCACCCACCACAGCAGCATGGCAGTCAATGGCAATACCAGCCCCAAGACCTCCAACAAGGCCGCTGGTCTGGGGATTTTCACCCCTTCCACACTTACTAATTATTATTTTATTTTTTGGTTGGAAAATGATTTGATTTGTTATATTTTCTATATTTTTGGATGCATAGAATGCACTTTTTGGTTCTATTGGCAGATAGCATGTCTAATTTTATTTGTTTTCTTTTTTAATGCACAATAAAAAATTGTGTAGAATAATAATTGGCTATGTGTTTTACTTCAAATGACAGTTTGGGAGTAGGCCAGTATATTTTCAAAATAACAATGTAAAATTAACAAGGCACACCAACATAGTTGTATCTTTGATATTAAAAACTACAGGATAATAGTGTTGTGGTAACTTGGCCAAAAAAAAACAAGCATAATAATATTATTCTTGATATCACTAGAAAACAAAAGAATTTTCAAATACGTTTGCCATAACTCCATCAGTATCACCAGCAAAGCAGCTTCATTATTATCCCATTAAAGAAGAAGAGAATTGTGCGCTGCATTTCGACAATTCATAATTTGCCGCGTCACGAATGTTAAATCTCTATTGCTAGTTTACAAGACCGACCACTTCCGGCTCATCCTTGCTTTCGAGCATGCATGTTTGTACTTTGGACTTTTGTGTGAAGGACTTGTGTACAGACAATAGGAAAATCTGACAACAGACCGTTGTCCACCAAAAATTTACTAGCCTGCCATCCAACATTTGTTGGCGGAAAGTTGGACAACACGTTCACACGATGCGATTGTTGGCAGGGGATTGTGCGATGACAGACTGTTTGCCTAAAATCCGACTGTTAGTATGCTCCTTAAGACAATTGTTGTCGCTAGTAAGCAAGACAAGATCCAGGCACATGCCCTTTTGCCAAAAGTCTGACGCTCTGTTGGTCAACAATCTGATCGTGTCTAGGAGGCTTAAGCAACCTGGTGTACTGTGTAAGTCAGCTGCTAAGTGATTTACTGGTCCAGGGCTGTGGTACACCTGCTAGTAGAACCCTGTCCCCGAAGACTTCTTAGGGAGTAGGCTATAGTTGATCTCTGAGTACCCTTGAGGAGCCTGCACATTTGCACTATGATGGGTAATAGGTGCAAAGGGAGTGGTCCTGTGGGCCCTTCAAGTTCCCAATCCGCTGCCTGCTTTGGGATGGGCTTTTTATCTTCCCTGCCCAAGGGTTTGATGCTGCCAGCCTGTGCAGCTGTCCTCTACTAGAGTCCTCATAGTCCACAGAGTCTTCCCTAATTCTCCCAAGCTTCACCCCCTTCTCTGAATTATTCAGGGAGGAATTTTCTGCCACCGTGTCAAATCTATATCCTCTCCAAATTAGCTGACTCAAAACACATATGTTGCTTCACATTCACCTCTTTGATTTATCTGCACCTGCCCTTGTGCATTAGGCTGAGGATGAGGAGGGTTGTAACATGTCTGTGCTTGAGGAGACTCAGTTTGCTGACATTACTCCTAGGCTTAATAATACTATTTTGGCCTTTATTGACTAAGGGTGAGCCAAACACCCCCGCTTCGGTTCGCACCAGAACTTGTGAACAGGCAAAAAATTTGGATGAACACCATTAAAGTCTATGGGACACGAACATTAAAAACCAAAAGTGCTCATTTTAAAGGCTTATATGTAAGTTATTGCCATAAAAAGTGTATGTTTTAAAAACATTTTTTCGGGAGCAGTGATTTTAATAATGCTTAAAGTGAAAAAAAAATTAAATATTCCTTTAAATATCGTGCCTGGGGATGTCCATAGTATGCCTGCAAAGTGGCGCAGTTTTGCCGTGTTTAGAACCCATAATACCACAGCAAAATGACATTTCTAAAGGAAAAAAAGTCATTAAAACTTATCGTGGCTGTAATGAATTGTCGGGTCTCGGCAATATAGATAAAAATCATTGAAAAAAATGGCATGGGTTTCCCCCCCAGGGGATTACCAGGCCCTTTGGGTCTGGTTTGAATATTAAGGGGAACCGCGAACATAAATTTTTATATTTCAATATTTTTATTTGAGATTTTGGAAAGAAAGACAGAAGCATTAATCTGAATCTGAATGGATATCTGAATGGATGTCTGTTATACATACATAACGTTAACACATGAAGGCATAGAATACCAAGTGGTGAAGGAAACTTGTGGGGTTCATGATGATCGACCCACCCACAACTGAGTCCTTTCTTCCTCGTCCCAACACCCCTAGTGGGATCAGACTGTGTCGAGGCGAGGGAGAATTTGCCACCGGTTCATAATACAAAATATATGAAACGTAAAAACATTCAATATCCAGTGGGTAGATTTGACACCTTATGTGCCCTTAAGTTTACATTTCATTGTAGTTACAAACCCATCTAGACAACAAATTTATTTTAATACAAATAGGCCTGAACAAATGTAGTTAACCTGTATCTGCCAAAAACATATTAAAGTGAGCGACGAACAATGTTTCCTACGACCAATTACTGTGCCCATGAACATCAATGTAGCCATTTTAAAATGTACAACAGTAAAGAAAAATACATGAAAAGCGCAAACGTTAAGAATAGGAACATACGACAAAATACTTTTTTGCAGCACTCTCTTGCATCTTCTGTACTGATCCTGCTCCCTCAATTTCAAGTCTGACCAGCGTTTCCTCAGTTGATCCTTGGATCGCCGTACCCCAAAATTCTTCTGCAGACTCTTCACAACTTTAGTCATGATCTTGGCCTTTCTCACATTTGGGTTTGGGTAAGGTCCATGCTTCCCGTCATAGTCGGCCCTCTTCAAGATGTCCACCATCTCTACAAAGGACATATTTGAGGTCTTCAATCTCCTCCGGGATAGTGAGGTTCAGGGCTCCGGCCTTTCATTGTTGCTGCTCTCCTCTACATGCACATGTTGTCTCTCCTCCATGTTCTCACCCACTGCATTGAAAGAGAAGGGGCGGAGAATATACTACAAAGAACGTCAGGGGCGAGCGGAGTTTCACGCATGCTCAATGTATATAAAGCGTAACACGCGTGCGACGTACGTACGATCTGTGAGTGGAGGACGAAGTAATGGAAGCGACGATCGTTATAACGAAGGTACAATTTTAAGTTGGTGCATCAGTGGCCTATAGTGCTTATAGATTGAGGCCTATATTGTGTCAAGATTAGAGAGAGTTTTGCCTGACATTAGGGTTTGTCTTGTGTTGTGTCTTGCAGAGAAAATGGATCTATTCCACAATGAGAACTTTATCCCCATATTCATTGATATGTACATAGGAAGCTGCCTTGTATGTGGCAGGTAAACCACCCGTTTTATAAAAATAAACCAAAGAGGAAGGCAGCGCTGGATCAATTGCTGGAATTTGTGAAGTCGGTGATCCCCACGGCAGACATCCCCTATTTGAAGGCCCCAATTGATGGCATGAGGAGCACTTATAATAGGGAGCGCAAGAAGGTCCAGGATTCCCTGAGATCAGGAGCTGCAGCAGATGACATTTATGTACCCAGGCTGTGGTACTATGACAGACTGTGTTTTCTGTCAGACCAGACTGAACCCAGGCCAGCACTCACCAGTCTTCCTTCAAGGCTTCCTCCCCAGCTGAGGCTTCCGACGACCAACCTGAGCCTTCCAGGCAGCAACATGCGCAGGAGCCCAGCTTGAGTCAGGTATAGCATTCTTTTAAATATTTCTGTTTGTCAAATTAATGATGTTAAATATATGTTAGTTTTGATAACCACTTTCTGATTTCACAAAGTGTTTTACATATCAATAGACAGTAGTGGCCACAAATGATTGTGACAAGAATGAAAAATGCTGGGGTCAGAATTATAGTCTTTTCTATTTATTAACATTCATTTTGTAATGGTCTTGAGCTGAAAATTGTGTGTGGTTGATGAACAAAAAACTAAAACTATGTCCCTTTTTCATACACAGGAAAGCCTCAGCCAGCGAGGAGGCCATGGAAAGTGGCAGCCAAGAGGTGGTGGGTGTAAGTGGCAGCCAGGAGGTGGCCAGGCCCAGTAGCCTGCCAGAATCCCAGGTCCCTCCCCTCGGCCTTCCACAAAAAAGAGCCAGGAAGAGGAGTAACCTGAAGGAGGCAGCAATTGGCCTATTTCTGAAGGCTACTGCGGCTCTCAGAACCCCCCCCCCCCCCCCAGTGTTCAAGAGGACTTTGCCTACATGACAGCCTTCAAAATGCTCTTATGTGAGGAAGTAATGTTACAAGCCCTAAATAAGTTGTTGAGGGGCGAACTCACAAGCCAAAGCCACTTTTGTGAGTTCAACCATAGTCCTTCTTCTCCTCCTCCACCCCCTGCCACAACTCCAACATCAGAGCCACAGCCTGGAACAAAGCGTCTAAGGAAGATAAGAGTGTGATGGCCTGGGTTCAGTCTGGTCTGGCAAAAGATGCAGGCTGTAGTATGACCACAACCTGGAGACATAGATGCCATCTGCTGCTGTTCCTGATCTCTTGTAGTCCTGGACTGGATTGTGCTCCCTATTATAAGGACTCCTCAGGCCACCAATTTTGACTGTAAAATTATTGATGTGTGCAACAAATACTTGCCTATGTGTTTTACTTCAAAAAGGACAGTTTGTTTGTGAGTAGGCAGGTACATTTCAAAAATACAAGGTCAAATTAACAAGGGACACCAACCAACCTCCTTGAGGTAAAAAAATACAAGATAATAATGGTGTTGTGGTAACTTGACACACAAAACGAGAAATAATATCATGGAGAGCACTAGAAAAATAAAAAAATACAGATTTTGATAAAAAAAGAAAAAAAAAAAAACATTATTATGGAGATGTGACAAAAAACAAAATCAATATTATTCATGAGATCACGAGAAATAATAAAGACATCAGTTTGTGAGAACTCTGTGTGAATATGAGCAGCAAAACAACTTCATTCTTCTAACATTCTAAAGAAGAAGAGAATGCGTTGCATTAAACTATTTTAAAAATTACAGCCTGACGAATGTGCTATCTCCATTACGAATGCTAGTTTTACCAGACTGAGTGCTTCCATCTCGCAATTTATTCTGAGCATGCGTGGCACTTTGTGTGTCGGAATTGTGTACACACAATCAAAATTTATGCGAACGGATTTTGTTGTTGGAAAATTTGAGAACCAGATCTCAAATTTTGTGCAACGGAAATTCCAATGGAAAATGTCCGATGGAGCCTACACATGGTCTGAATTTCCGACAAAAGGCTCCCATCGAACATTTTCCATCGAAAAATCTGACCATGTGTACGAGGCATAAGTGAAAATGTCCAAATTGGGCCCAATTAGCTGTTTTCCCTCCCCAGTGTCATGTGACTCCTTAGTGTTACAAGGTCTCAGGTGTGAATGGGGAGCAGGTGTGTTAAATTTGGTGTTATAGCTCTCACTCTCTCATACTGGTCACTGGAAGTTTGGCACCTCATGGCAAAGAACTCTCTGATGATTTGAAAAAAAGAATTGTTGCTCTACATAAAGATGGCCTAAACATCAAAAGTGGATTACTGCGCTGTCTGAGACCAATCTCAACCATTCATCCAAAATTCAATTGAATGGATAATTGAGATAATTGAATCAGCTGCAACTTCAAGTGAGATACACACTATAAACAATCATGGTAAGTTAAGCTGCGCTATAAATATGAGAATAAAACAATATAATAGTGACGTACATATAAATAGTGACACATGTAGATAAAACATGTACCAACTATCTATTAGGTTAAAAAACAGTAATGCACTTACATTTAGCCAAATAAGCGATAGCGTGTGTATTAAATTTTAGCCGGCTGGATGACTTTAGTTGCGACGAAACGGCGTAGGGAGGAGCGGAGTGCTGACGTCACCACAAACAGGGCAAGGTCCCGGAAGCAACGGGCGATATTGAAAACCGGCCAGTTTGAATTTAATACACACGCTATCGCTTATTTGGCTAAATGTAAGTGCATTACTGTTTTTTAACCTAATAAATTTTATTTAACTTCACTATGGAAGCCCTTTTATATTCTTACATGGGGAACCACTGAGTGTTAACAATTTGAGGAGTGGATGATCTGGGACACCTGGCTGCTTATCACAGAGACCCGCGGCGGGGGTAAAAGCCACCTATGCATTGGATCTCCCTAAAAAGAGATCTATTCATCTGGTAAACGGCAGTATTTTTAAAAGGTTTCCTATCACAAGGCACTGTCGAACAGTTGGTTGATGAACGTTATAGGACTATGGTCTTCAGCCTTTGTAGGTTGTGGAACAAGATCTATCTCATCTATTATATTGAGGAATAAGGACATTCACAGAGCATGTTGGTTTTTACAAATTTGGCTCATTTATATACTTAAGAGCTTCACTTATTTTGCTTTATTAACAGTTAATTTAAGGGCGTTAGCCCACACAATAGTTGGTACATGTTTTAGCTACACGTGTCACTATTTATATGTACGTCACTATTATATTGTTTTATTCACATATTTATAGTGCAGCTTAACTTACCATAAAGATGGCCTAGGCTATAAGAAGATTGCCAGGACCCTGAAACTAAGCTGCAGCATGGTGGCCAAGACCATACAGTGTTTTAACAGGACAGATTCCACTGAGAACAGGCCTCGCCATGATCAACCAAAGAAGTTGAGTGCATGTGCTCAGCATCATATCCATAGGTTGTCTTTGGCAAATAGATGTATGAGTGCTGCCAACATTGCTGCAGAGGTTGAAGGGGGTCAGCCTGTCAGTGCTCAGACCATACACTGCACACTGCATCAAAGTGGTCTGCATTGCTAAGCCTCTTCTATAGATGATGCACAAGAAAGCCCACAGTTTGCTGAAGACAAGCAGACTAAGGGCATGGATTAATGGAACCATGTCCTGTGGTCTGATGAGACCAAGATAAACTTATTTGGTTCAGATGGTGTCAAGTGTGTGTGGCGACAACCAGGTGAGGAGTACAAAGGCAAGTGTGTCTTGCCTACAGTCAAGCATGGTGGTGGAAGTGTCATGGTCTGGGGCTGCATGAGTGCTGCCGGAACTGGGGAGCTACAGTTCATTGAGGGACCCATGAATGCCAACATGTACTGTGACATACTGATGCCGAGCATGATCTCCTCCCTTTGGAGACTGGGCCGCAGGCCAGTATTCCAACATGATAAAGGCCCCAAACACACCTCCAAGACGACCACTGCCTTGCTAAAGAAGCTGAAGGTAAAGGTGATGGACTGGCCAATCATGTCTCCAAATCTAAACCTTATTGAGCATCTGTGGGGCATCCTCAAATGTAAGGTGGAGGAGCGGAAGGTCCCTAACATCCACCAGCTCTGTGATGCCATTGAGTGGAAGAGGACTCCAGTGGCAACCTGTGAAGCTCTGATGAACTCCATGCCCAAGAGTGTTAAGGCAGTGCTGGAAAATAATGGTGGCCAAGCAAAATATTGACACTTTGAGCTCAATTTGGACATTTTCACTTAGGGGTGTACTCCCTTTTGTTGCCAGCGGCTTAGACATTAATGGCTGTGTGTTGAGTTATTTTGAGCTTATTTCTGAAGGCTACTGCGGCTCTCAGAACCCCCCCCCCCCCCCCCAGTGTTCAAGAGGACTTTGCCTACATGACAGCCTTCAAAATGCTGGAAATGGAGGAGGGCCAACGCCTCTTATGTGAGGAAGTGATGTTACAAGCCCTAAATAAGTTGTTGAGGGGCGAACTCACAAGCCAAAGCCACTTTTGTGAGTTCAACCATAGTCCTTCTTCTCCTCCTCCACCCCCTGCCACAACTCCAACACCAGAGCCACAGCCAGGAACGAAGCGTCTAAGGAAGACAAGAGTGTGATGGCCTGGGTTCAGTCTGGTCTGGCAAAAGATGCAGGCTGTATTAATATTATTCATGAGATCATGAGAAATAATAAAGACATCAGTTTGTGATTATGAGCAGCAAAACAACTTCATTCTTCTAACATTCTAAAGAAGAAAAGAATGCGCTGCATTAAGCTATTTTAAAAATTGCAGCCTGACGAATGTGCTATCTCCATTACAAATGCTAGTTTTACCAGACAGAGTGCTTCCATCTTGCAATCTATTCTTACCATGCGTGGCACTTTGTGTTTCGGAATTGTGTACACACAATCAGAATTTATGCAAACGGATTTTGTTGTTGGAAAATTTGAGAACCAGATCTCAAATTTTGTGCAACAGAAATTCCAATGGAAAATGTCCGATGGAGCCTACACATGGTCTGAATTTCCGACAAAAGGCTGCCATCGAACATTTTCCATCGATGAAATTGATGAAGAAATTAGATTTTTTTCAATTTGTTAATTGGATATGTATTTTAGCGGAAAGTAAAAAATATATATATTTTTTAAATTGTCTGTTTTTTTGTCTTTTTGTTTATAGCACAAAAAATAAATACATAACTACAGAGGTGATCAAATACCACCAAAAGGAAGCTGTATTTGTGGGAAAAAAGGACATACATTTTATTTGGGTACAGCATCGCATGACCACGCGATTGTCAGTTAAAGTAACACAGTTGCGTATTGCAAAAATGGTCTTGTCAGAAAGGGGGGTAAATCTCCTGGAGCTGAAGTCGTTAGTTAAATGTAATCAGTCCTTTACAGACATTTAATTAGCCACAAAAACTGTGAAATTCATATTTGCTGTAATTACAGGGATACGTTGACAATTGTGCCACTATGTAGGGTTTTTAACTAATAAATGAAAGAAATGTAACTCTTATGTAATCCACCAAAACTCTATAAACAACAAATAAATATTTTTTTGCTTTCTTTATCTCTTCTCCATCAGCTATATGCATGCATGTGGCAGCAGGAAAGTTGGCCTTATTCTAGTATTATGGGCTCCCAAACATATAATCATTGTGATAGCCAATCACAGTGGTCTCATGATTGGGAGGCTCATGAAATACCTCATCAGGATTTAAGCATTAAGAATTATTTTAATAGCTGGTGGGAAGGGATTAACTGGATTCATCAAAAGAACGCAATGGGGGTTATTTACTAAAGGCAAATCCACTTTGCACTACAAATGCACTGCAAGTGCACTGAAAGTGCACTTGGAAGTGCAGTTGCTGGAGAACTGAGGGAGACATGCAAGGAAAATAAAAAACATTTTAACTTTCCCATGATTGGATGATTAAATCAGCAGAGCTTCCCCTCACTTCAGATCTTCCCATCAGATCTACAGCGACTGCACTTCCAAATGCACTTGTAGAGCAAAGTGGATCTGCCTTTAGTAAATCAACCACTCTGCACCTTCAAACCACTCTGCACTTTCAGTGCACTTAAAAATGCACTTGGAAGTGCAGTCGCTGAAAATCTAAAGGGGAAGATATGAAATCAGGGGAAGCTCTGCTGATTTTAATATCCAATCATTTGCAGAAATGCACTTCAGTCAATTTAACATGGTTTCCTATTTTTTGAAAAGGGTCGGGGACTTTTTTCCACATTTTGCATGTAATAGACTTCAAAAAGGAAAAGCACCAGACATGCAAGTGTTGTGTTTGTAATGCGATTTTTGATGTGTTTTGCATTTTGCACTTTCTGTTTAAAACACTGTATATAGCTAATTGCTAAGGAGGGGGCCAGAAAGACGGCCGCCGCGTCCTTAACAATAAATGAGTCATCAGCTGTCAGCGGGATTTCCCACTGACAGCTGAATGTAAAAAAAAAAAATCACAAAAATAATGGCGTGGGGTCCCCCCCCCAAAATCCATACCAGGCACTTACCCGAGCATGCAGCCCAGCAGGTCAGCAAAGAGAGGGGACAAGCAAGCACCCCCCCTCCTGAAACATACCAGGTCGTATGCCCTCAACATAGGGGAATGGGTGCTTCGTGGGGCTCCAGCCCCCCCAAAACACCTTGCCCCCATGTTGATGGGGACAAGGGCCTCTTCTAGACAACCCGGTGGTTGTCTGGGTCTGCGGGCGAGGGGCTTATCGGAATCTGGAAGCCCCTTTAATATGGGGCCCACAGATCCCAGCCCCCGCCATATGGGAATGGGTATGGGGTACATCGTTCACTCCAAAAAGCAGTGAAGTGTAAAAAAAACTGTTTTTGACAAGTCCTTTTATTTAAAAAATAGCTCTGAGCAGTCTTCTATCTGAGCTGTCTTCTCCTGCTGCCGTCTTCTTCTTCGCCACTGGTTACCCATTAAAAAAAAGGCGCTCTTCTTTTGTGGCTGTCTTCCTCTGTTGTGTTGCCGCCCGCTGTCTGGCATCTTTTATATAGCCATGGGGGACCATTCGATGATGTCACCCAGAGAGCCCATCCCTTGTGACGTCACATGGAAGACAGCAGAGAGAGAAGACAGCTTGGGGAGAAGACGGCTCAAAACAATTTTTTTTTAATAAAGGACTTGTTAAAAAACAGCTCTTGTTTTTTTTACATTTCACTGCTTTTTGGATTGAATGGGTAGGGGTATGATCTATCCGATACCTATTCACATAGGGTGGGAGCCGGGATCTGGGGGCCCCTTGCTAAAGGGGGCTTCCAGATTCCGATAAGCCCCCCTCCCACAGACCCAGACAACCACCGGCCAGGGTTGTCGGGAAGAGGCCCTTGACCCATCCCCCCATGTTGAGGGCATGCAGCCTGATATGTTTCAGGAAAGGGGGGCATGCAGCCCTCCCTTTCCTGACCTGACGGGCTGCATGCTCGGATAAGGGTCTGGTATGGATTTTAGGGGGACACCACACCACTTTTTCTAAAAACTTTGCGGGGGGGGGTCCCCACCGAATCCATACTAGACCCAAAGGACCTGGTATAGACCTGGGGGGGATGCCACGCTGTTTTTTTTCACAATTTTTTCTTGCTGGCAATTTTTTTTTTTTTACATTCAGCTGCTCCCGGCCCCCTCCTTAGCAACCAGCTATATACAGTGTGTTTGCTATATTTTTAAAGTGAAAAAAAAAACGTAAAACGCTAAGTGCATGAAAACTGCATGCTAAAACGCTTAAAAAAGGAGGGTTTAAAAATGCAAAACGCACTGCAACATGTTCCTGAAAAATGCATCAAGCACAGCCAAATTGATATGAACCTAGACCTATTACCCAATGCTGGACATAACAAAGAGATAAGGCTCAAAACACTTTTTGTTGATTTTAAAAGAAATAACAGAATGTCCTAAAAAATAAAAAGTCACTCTTTATATTGAATATCGCTGTGTAGATCAGTGTTATACACATTGTTAGAGTATGCTCATGCTTATGATTTTCAGAATGTTTTAATTTGTGCAAATGTACAGGAAGATCTTTAAACAAATCTGGGCAGTTGCATACATTGACATGATCTGAACAAAAAAATAGATCATATACTAAAAAGAATATATGAGAATAGTTTCATGTATAATAATAATAATAATAATACAAATTAAATGTCTAGCTTGCAGATAAAATAATAATAATAATAATAATAATAATAATAATAATATAGATTTGGTCTTACTTGACCAAGTGATTTCTCTTCTGGAAAATATATTGGACCTTTCAGGTATGCCTAGGGATCAAATTACATTAAACATTTTGGAAGATTTGAAAAAGTTCTTATCAGACTAAATTTAATATAGTAAATAAAATACTGCAGTGCTCTACGGTGGATAGAGAACATCTTCTGCCATCATGTGGTTGAGAAGATAATTTGGATTTTATTTTTTTGGAACACATACCAATGTCAAGTTAAAGACTGAGAAATGTTGAATCAGTTTAATAGTTACTGATATTATTAAGAATTAAAAACACATAATTTATCACAATGCTTTATAACATTTTATCCAAATTAAATGATTGATATCTAACATAAATCAAGGAAACTAAAGAGTTTACCAGTACGTTAATGGTTTTTGAATCGCCCATTTGTTTAACACAGAGGAAAAAAGACACATGGCCATTGAATTAAAGCAAAAATCCTAAACCTACAGGTAATCCAAAGGATGGCAGAAAACATGTATGATGTGTGATCCTAATTGCTTCAGTGGGGGAAAGAAGTCCTTCCTGATCCCCAAAGCCAACTGTATAACTCTCTTAAACCTAACTGTAGATGATCAGTAAGCTATTATTATTTTATTACTCTGTGCATGCAGAAACACATCCAGTCAGTTTTTAAAGCAGCTGATTCAGCTCTGATTCAGCTAGAACCAGTTCCTGTGAAAGTCTATTTCATATTTTTACAACTCTAATGCCCTTTACACACGATCGAACATTGATCGGACATTCCGACAGCAAAATCCATCAGATTTTTTCAGACGGATGTTACCTCAAAACTTGTCTTGCATACACACGGTCGCACAAAGTTGTCGGAATTTCCGAACGTCAAGAACGCGGTGACGTACAACATGTACGACGAGATTATAAAAGGGCAGTTCAATACCAAGCGCGCCACCCTTTGGGCTCCTTTTGCTAATCTCGTGTTAGTAAGAGTTTGGTGAGAGACGATTCACGCTTTTTCAGACTCGTGATTTTCAGATAGTTTTTCTGCTGTTCAGTTTGTGCTTGTGGGTTTGTATCTGGTCTTCACTGCGTGCAGTGAGTTCCCATTGGTTTATTCAGTGTGTTCTTGTCCGCTCGTTACTGATTTTTAGGTCGCTCTTCACAGGCTTTGCTGTTCTTCAGTGCGTTCTGTTACTTCGTTCTGACCAGCCGACCGTTTTGAAGCCATGTTGTGTGTACGTACTCATCGTAGATTTCGTGCTGTGCGGAGGCTTGGTGTTGGGGTTCTTACTTTGACACAAGCCCAGTCCATGAACAGGGTGGGGAGGAGTTCATGGACCAAGAATTGGTTGCTCCAGCGTGACCAATTCTGTCACATGCCTTTGCTCCATGAGATCCGTGAGAATAATCCTGATGATTTCAGGAACTTTCTCCGGATGACGGACCCCGTATTTCACCGTTTGTTGGCTTTGCTGACCCCTTATATCAGCAGGCAGGACACCTGCATGGGGCAAGCCATCACTCCGGAGCAGAGGCTAGTCGCCATGTTGTGGTACTTGGAGATGGGGAGAAGCCTGCAGGACCTCAAGTTCTCGACAGGCATCTCCCCCCAGGCTCTGGGGATCATTATCCCAGAGACCTGTTCTGCCATCATTCAGGTCCTGCAGAAGGACTATAATAAAGGATCACTAAAGCTATTTTTTTTTTTAATAACAAACATGTTATACTTACCTCCACTGTGCAGCTCGTTTTGCACAGAGTGGCCCCGAACCTGGTCTTCTGGGGTCCCTCGGCGGCTGTTTCGGCCCCCCCCCCCCCGCAAGGACTCAACACTTTCATGCGAGCTAAATAAAAATAGGAGTGCAGCGCCAGATAAATACTAAAAATGAATATGATATCTTTAATGATACTGTAAACAATATACTACTAGTGTAACAATAATAATCAATAATCAAGTGAAAAAGGATCAAATGAAAATAAATAGTCCATATGTAATTCCTCCATTTCCAGTGGACGTGCATATGAGAACACAAAAAATGAGTGACAGATATAAGTGAAAGTATCCAAAAGGAAGATTTCCAATGCGTGACCCTGGGTTTAAGCTTTTCAACACTTGTACTGCCCATCACCTTACAATGAAAAAAATAAAGCCTCCACGGGCAGTACAAGTGGTGAAAAGCTTAAACCCTGGGTCACGCATTGGAAATCTTCCTTTTGGATACTTGCACTTATGAACTATATCTGTCACTAATTCAACGTCCACTGGAAATGGATTATTGATTATTATTGTTACACTAGTAGTATATTGTTTACAGTATCATTACACATATCATATTCATTTTTAGTATTTATGTGGCGCTGCACTCCTATTTTTATTTATATCATTTTGTGCCCTATATTGGGGTTATAGTGTTCTTCAGCTGCAGGATAGCTTTCACGGTTCCCCCTTTTTTTATAATTTTTCAATTTTCACATTTAACACGCACCTAGTGCAATTCTTTCTTTTTTTACTTTCATGCGAGCTCCCTCGCATGGTGTTGAGTGCTTGCGGGCGCGCTCCCGTGATACAGCCGGTGGCCATAGCCACTCACTGTATCACTCGGCTCCGCCCCCTGGCGCGCCACGTCATTGGATGTGATTGACAGAAGCGCGAGCCAATGGCTGCGCTGCTTTCAATCCATTCACTCTAGCCAATCAACGGCCAGGCTGAGCGGTGAAGAGGATGTCGGAAGCGAGCGTGGGACTTTCGAGGGGTCAGGTAAGTAAAACGAGGGGCTGGGGGGCGGTATTGTCAGATGTTTTTTCACCTTAATGCATAGAATGCATTAAGGTGAAAAAACTTTTACCTTTACAACCCCTTTAAAGGTAAACTTTATCCTTTAACGTCACATTTTATTGTATTTAATGTTTGATAATATATTGTATTTCTTTCATCATTCCCTAATTACCATGAATGCAATATGCTGTGAATGTCCCCTTTGTCCTCATGCATGCTGGAATTTTTAAATGTTTTTTTTTTTGCCCTTCATGCATATTTGCCTTCACTAACCTCCCCAGCATGCTCTCCTGGGCCCATATCAACCTCGCCTAGTCACTTAATGTATTTTGTCAGCTCCATTGTAGTGATTTACTCTAAACACCCCCTAAAATGTGTAAAAATGTTATTTGTGTCCTTAAATTCAGACAGAGTGACAGAGGCTTTTTTTTTGGGTCCCAAACTCATTTGGAACCCTCCCTCCCCCCAACCGCTAAGTCAACCGATACCAATCCTCTATCTGATGACTTTGTCAAACCCATACACACTATACCTACATCTTTTGTGGTCATATTTATGGATGAAGGGCAAGGGCCTTCCTGAATACTTTCAAATGGTACTGTTTAAAGTTTTTGTATCCTATTATTATCTTGATAGGTAATTGAAGAATGTTAAAATTGTGCTCCAATTTGTACAGTGTGTATTCATATTTTTGTATTATGACACTTCTTACCTGTCCAGTGGGCTGCCAATAGTGTAAGTAAGGCGGGCTGGCCAAAGTAATACACATTATTTAGGCATTCATTTCTCAATGAAGTGGAGAGGGTTACCTGTCCAAAACATCTCCCCCCCTAAAATTTTTACAATGGGCCATCACAGGGGGTGAGGAATCTGATAGGTGGACCTTATACTTTTTTCTTTAAATACTCCCTAAAATAAATGTTATACTGATGGCCAAGAATGTTTGTGTCTAATCTGCTTTCAATGTTTATGTGCAAAATGTCTAATGTATTTTTTCTGGTTTGACTCCACAGTTTCCTTCCACGCCACAGGAATGGAAGACTGTGGCCTCCCACTTTGCCCTGCGGTGGGACTTTCCCAACTGCATAGGGGCAATTGATGGGAAACACGTCCACATCTTCCCACCCCCCAACTCGTGGTCATACTATTACAAATACAAGGGGCTCAATAGTATTGTGATGTTGGCTGTGGCGTCGGCTACTTATGAGTTCCTGTATGTGGACGTGGGGAAGAATGGCCGGATGTCGGATGGTGGAGTCCTTGCCCAGACCGGGTTCTACAGGCATCTCCAGAATGGCAGCTTGGGCTTGCCACCTCCAGAAGACAATGCAGAAGGACTCCCATCCGTCTTCATTGCAGACAAAGCGTTTGCGCTGGGGGACCATCTTATATGGCCATTCCCTATGGGGACCCTCATCCTGGACCAGAGGGTTTTTAATTACTGGCTGGCCAGAGCCAGAAGAGTGGTGGAGAACACGTTTGGAATAATGGCCAGCCGGTTCCACCTATTTCTTACACCGATACACATGGCGGAATATAAACTGAAAAAAATGAATAAAAACCAAGCGCTGATGTGGATAGATATGTGTGATATAAATAAATTGTGCTAAAAAATATATATAAACCAATATAGTTAGTGCTATAATAAAATCAGTAAATTAAAGCTGCTATCAATATAGGGTGATCAGATAACCGAACAAATAGTACTAAGTATAAAATTGATGCGCTTTAAATAAATAGTGCACAATATGCTGCTGCGACTAAGCTTAAATCCAGGAATAAAAAATGCATACATGTGAATATAATAGATAAATAATTATGGTGCTAATACATGTGTTAAAATTGCCAAAATAAATCTTCAAATTGGTGATGTGACGGTGAATATAAATAAAAAAATAATGACACTCTGAGTACAATGTCCAGATAGAGATAAATAGTGGGGGAAAGTAAAAATAATTAAACAGTTCCTTCCCTTAATCCAGATTGATTGACTCACTGGGTTAGATCGTTTGTATCAGGATATTTAGTTTTTCTCGCATCCCACTTTAGCCATAATACTGCTGATGATTCGGCTCTCAGGATAAAGGTTTTATGCAAAGCAAGCAAAGAAAAAATAGATCATTGTGCAGTGAACTTACTAGATAGTGCACAAGCAAAACAGGGACAAGAGATACACTCACAAACTCCCGGTCTATTAGAAGCATTCAAATATGCAGATTGCAGTCAGCCGCTGTGGACGAAGTTTCCCATAGAGAAACAGCTGCTGTTAACCTTCAGGTGTATTGCAGTACTGAACGTCCTAAGCTCCTCCCACACGTTACATCGCTGACACGTGACTTTTTCAAAGATCCCATATTTGAATGCTTCTAATAGACCGGGAGTCTGTGAGTGTATCTCTTGTCCCTGTTTTGCTTGTGCACTATCTAGTAAGTTCACTGCACAATGATCTATTTTTTCTTTGCTTGCTTTGCATAAAACCTTTATCCTGAGAGCCGAATCATCAGCAGTATTATGGCTAAAGTGGGATGCAAGAAAAACTAAATATCCTGATACAAACGATCTAACCCAGTGAGTCAATCAATCTGGATTAAGGGAAGGAACTGTTTAATTATTTTTACTTTCCCCCACTATTTATCTCTATCTGGACATTGTACTCAGAGTGTCATTATTATTTTATTTATATTCACCGTCACATCACCAATTTGAAGATTTATTTTAGCAATTTTAACACATGTATTAGCACCATAATTATTTATCTATTATATTCACATGTATGCATTTTTTATTCCTGGATTTAAGCTTAGTCGCAGCAGCATATTGTGCACTATTTATTTAAAGCGCATCAATTTTATACTTAGGAATATAAACTGAATCGCATCATCCTGTCTTGCTCTGTTCTCCACAATTTTTTTAAGGAGAAATTCTTTGAACTATGCTGCCTCAGTTGGGCCTGAGGCCGTAATTCTGAATGAACCAACCCTGACGGCACTTGAAACTGGCTGTCCTGGCTTGCCTCCCCAGAGTGCCCGCGAGGTCCGTATAAGATACATGGAATACTTTGTGGGTAGGGGGGCCATCGATATGCCAGACAATGTCTGAGACATTTTTTACATAAAAATATCTTTGAAACTGAACAAATATTTGCTTTGATTTACTGCTTGGCTTTCTTTTAGCTATCTCCTTGGCTATCTTTTAATGTTATTTTTTTGGCCTTTTTCTTCAACAGTGCAAACAAAATTTCTTTGAGACATGAGGTGACAATCTCTTCTTTGGCTAACTATTATTATTATGTTGTGGGTCTGATACACACACCTTGTTTTTGTTGTTAATGTATGTAATGCATTACTGACAAAAATATTCAGCATTTTCAGGACCATGACTGAAATTTGGGAAGTCATGGAAATGGCGTGATTGTGTAAAATTATAAAGCACTGTTGGGTGTTATTTACTAAAGAAAAATACACTTTGCACTACAAGTGCACTTGAGACTGCACTGAAACTGCACCTGTATTGCAAAGTGGATTTGCCTTTAGTAAATAACTCCCATTGTCACCAAAGAGAAGGAAGGTGGGGTAAATAACCCCGGGACTTTTAAGGTGCTTTTTGTATGAGGTAAATAGAGTAGATAGACATGTATAATTTATCCCGTAAAAGCCACATTTTGAAGATGCACACAAATTGGGATTCAAAAAGGAGATTTCCCTCCTGATCCCATGCCTAATGTCAACAAGTGCTAGCTGCCATCATGAGGGATCAATGGACGTGTTTTGTGGGTGCAACCCTTTCCTCTCACCTACTTTATTATCGAGGAAGGGGTTGCACCCACAAAACATGTACATTGATCTCCTGTGATGGCAGATAGCACATGTTGACACACTGTGTGTAGGGATGAGCCGAACACCCCCCTGTTCGGTTCGCACCAGAACATGCGAACAGGAAAAAAGTTAGTTCGAACACGCGAACACCGTTAAAGTCTATGGGACACGAACATGAATAATCAAAAGTGCTAATTTTAAAGGCTTATATGCAAGTTATTGTCATAAAAAGTGTTTGGGGACCTGGGTCCTGCCCCAGGGGACATGGATCAATGCAAAAAAAGTTTTAAAAACGGCCGTTTTTTCAGGAGCAGTGATTTTAATAATGCTTAAAGTCAAACAATAAAAGTGTAATATGCCTTTAAATTTCGTAGCTGGGGGGTGTCTATAGTATGCCTGTAAAGGGGCGCATGTTTCCTGTGTTTAGAACAGTCTGACAGCAAAATGACATTTTGAAGGAAAAAACACATTTAAAACTACCCGCGCCTATTGCATTGCCGACAATACACATAGAAGTTCATTGATAAAAACGGCATGGGAATTCCCCACAGGGCAACCCCGAACCAAAATTAAAAAAAAACAAATGATGTGGGGGTCCCCCTAAATTCCATACCAGGCCCTTCAGGTCTGGTATGGATATTAAGGGGAACCCCGGCCAAAATTTAAAAAAAAAATGACGTGGGGTTCCCCCTAAATTCCATACCAGACCCTTCAGGTCTGGTATGGATTTTAAGGGGAACCCCGCGCCAAAAAAAAAAAAAAAACGGCGTGGGGTCCCCCCAAAAATCCATACCAGACCCTTATCCGAGCACGCAACCTGGCAGGCCGCAGGAAAAGAGGGGGGATGATAGTGCGACCCCCCCCTCCTGAACCGTACCAGGCCACATGCCCTCAACATTGGGAGGGTGCTTTGGGGTAGCCCCCCAAAACACCTTGTCCCCATGTTGATGAGGACAAGGGCCTCATCCCCACAACCCTGGCCGGTGGTTGTGGGGGTCTGCGGGCGGGGGGCTTATCGGAATCTGGAAGCCCCCTTTAACAAGGGGACCCCCAGATCCCCCCCCCGTGTGAAATGGTAAGGGGGTACTTACCCCTACCATTTCACTAAAAAACTGTCAAAAATGTTAAAAATGACAAGAGACAGTTTTTGACAATTCCTTTATTTAAATGCTTCTTCTATCTTCTTTCATCTTCTTCTGGTTCTTCTGGCTCTTCTGGTTCTTCCTCCGGCATTCTCGTCCAGCATCTCCTCCGCGGCGTCTTCTATCTTCTTCTCCTCGGGCCGCTCCGCACCCATGGCATGGGGGGGAGGCTCCCGCTCTTCTCTTCATCTTCTTCTTCATCTCTTCTTCCTTCTTCTCTTCTTCTCTTCTTCATTTTCTTCTCCGGGCAGCTCCGCATCCATGCTGTGGCATGGAGGGAGGCTCCCGCTGTGTGACGGCGTCTCTTCGTCTGACGGTTCTTAAATAACAGGGGGCGGGGCCACCCGGTGACCCCGCCCCCCTCTGACGCACGGGACATGACGGGACTTCCCTGTGGCATTCCCCGTGACGTCACAGGGAAGTCCCGTCAAGTCACTGTGCATCAGAGGGGGGTGGGGTCACCGGGTGGCCCCGCCCCCTGTTATTTAAGAACCGTCAGACGAAGAGACGCCGTCACACAGCGGGAGCCTCCCTCCATGCCACAGCATGGATGCGGAGCGGCCTGGAGAAGAAAATGAAGAAGACAAGAGAAGAAGGAAGAAGGAAGAAGAGATGAAGAAGAAGATGAAGAGAAGAGCGGGAGCCTCCCCCCCATGCCATGGGTGCGGAGCGGCCCAAGGAGAAGAAGATAGAAGACGCCGCAGAGGAGATGCTGGACGAGAACGCCGGAGGAAGAACCAGAAGAACCAGAAGAACCAGAAGAAGATGAAGGAAGATAGAAGAAGCATTTAAATAAAGGAATTGTCAAAAACTGTCTCTTGTCATTTTTAACATTTTTGACAGTTTTTTAGTGAAATGGTAGGGGTAAGTACCCCCTTACCATTTCACACAGGGGGGGGGCGGGATCTGGGGGTCCCCTTGTTAAAGGGGGCTTCCAGATTCTGATAAGCCCCCCGTCCGCAGACCCCCACAACCACCGGCCAGGGTTGTGGGGATGAGGCCCTTGTCCTCATCAACATGGGGACAAGGTGTTTTGGGGGGCTACCCCAAAGCACCCTCCCAATGTTGAGGGCATGTGACCTGGTATGGTTCAGGAGGGGGGGGGCCGCACTATCGTCCCCCCCTCTTTTCTTGCGGCCTGCCAGGTTGCGTGCTCGGATAAGGGTCTGGTATGGATTTTTGGGGGGACCCCACGCCATTTTTTTTTTTTTTTGGCGCGGGGTTCCCCTTAAAATCCATACCAGACCTGAAGGGTCTGGTATGGAATTTAGGGGGAACCCCACGTCATTTTTTTTTTTTTAATTTTGGCCGGGGTTCCCCTTAATATCCATACCAGACCTGAAGGGCCTGGTATGGAATTTAGAGGGACCCCCACGTCATTTGTTTTTTTTAATTTTGGTTCGGGGTTGCCCTGTGGGGAATTCCCATGCCGTTTTTATCAATGAACTTCTATGTGTATTGTCGGCAATGCAATAGCCGCGGGTAGTTTTAAATGTGTTTTTTCCTTCAATATGTCATTTTGCTGTCAGACTGTTCTAAACACAGGAAACATGCGCCCCTTTACAGGCATACTATAGACACCCCCCAGGTACGAAATTTAAAGGGATATTACACTTTTATTGTTTGACTTTAAGCATTATTAAAATTACTGCTCCTGAAAAAACGGCCGTTTTTAAAACTTTTTTTTGCATTGATCCATGTCCCTTGGGGCAGGACCCGGGTCCCCAAACACTTTTTATGACAATAACTTGCAAATAAGCCTTTAAAATTAGCACTTTTGATTTCTCCCATAGACTTTTAAAGGGTGTTCCGCGGCATTCGAATTTGCCGCGAACACCCCAAATTGTTCGCTGTTCGGCGAACTTGTGAACAGCCAATGTTCGAGTCGAACATGAGTTCGACTCGAACTCGAAGCTCATCCCTAACTGTGTGCATCTTCAAAATTTGCCTTTTAAAATACGTAAAAAAAATTGTCATAAAAATAAAAAAAGATGAAGAAATTTAGGGATTTCTGGGTGTTTTAGATTCTCCCTAAAACATCAATGATGTTCTTCATTTTGTTTTGAACATCATTGATGTTTTCCTTTAGGTTTTCTAAATCCCTATTACACCCCATTATCTCCCCAATGAGGATCTGTGCACTTTCACTGGCGAAATGACATTCTTCTTCCACAACATCCCGATCACCTACAAAAAAAATAAGAAAAAAACACCATGTATTATAAATATGCAGGCATCCATCTATTACCTGAAGCTGTGGTCGCAGACACTCACCTGTTGTGGTGACAATTTCTACAACATCTCCCTCCTCCTCCTCTGGTTAGGTTTGGGGGATTTCCCCTTCTTCCTGAGGTGGGGGGTCCCTGGTGTACTCTGATGAGTGGTGTCCTCCGAGTCTTTTCTCCCCTATGTGAACAAAAATAGGTATACTTAGCACACAGATATTTGATGGCAGAAATAGGAATATGAAACATTGCTTGGAAGTGGGGTACAATTGTCTGTTTTGGCAGAGTTCCAAGCTGAAGAATTTTTTTGACCTTTGTAAAGCTTGAATACTTACCTGTTTTGTGCAAGCTTCACAGATGGGGACACCCCTATAGTTATTACTGGAGCACCTGTGTGGGCCCCCTAATAAAAAGGGTGTTCTGTTGTCCCACACTAGTGCTCCAGTGTCCAGATGTGTAAACAGCTGCTGAGTGTCCTCTCCTTACACAGAATCTAGTTTGCATTTCATTCTAGTTACAAACCCATCTAGACAACAAACTTTTTTTAATAGAAGTAGGCCAGAAAAACGGTATTGAACTGCATCTGGCCAAAACATCATATTTTAGTGGCTGAACGAACAATGTTGCCTACGAACGATTAATGTGCTCATGAACATGAAAGTTGCCATTTTAAACTGTACAACACTAAAGAAAAGCACATGGAGCAGCATGAACGTAATCAAAATAAAGAATAGGAACACAGGACAACTACTTACTTTTTTGCAGCACTCTCCTGATCCTTCTATACTGATAATGCTCCCTTAATTTGAGGTCCAACCATTGTTTCCTCAGTTGATCCTTGGATCATCTTACCCCAAAATTTCTGTGCAGACTCTTCACAACTTTAGCCATGATCTTGGCCTTTCTCACATTTGGGTTTAGGTAAGGTCCATACTTCCCATCATAGTCAGCCCTTTTCAATATGTCCACCATCTCCACCATCTCTACAAAGGCCATATTTGATGCCTTAAATCGCCTGCGGGATCCTGACGTTTCTGGCTCCGGGCTTTCCTCCTCCTCATTGCTGGAATTATTACACACCTGTTGTCTCTCCACCATGTGCTCTCCCCTATTGCGCCGAAAGAGAAGGGGTGGGGAATAGACTAGAAAGAACGTCAGGGGTGGGCGGAGTTTCACGCATGTGCAGTGTATATAAAGCGTAAGACGCGTGCGTCGTACGTACGATCTGTGAGCGGAGGAAGGAGTATCGGAAGCGCCAATCGTGATAACGAAGGTACCATTTTAACTTGGGCCTATACTGCTTATAGATTGATGCCTATATTGGGACAAGATTAGGAGAGTTTAGCCTGACATTAGGGTTTGTCTTGTGTTGTGTCTTGCAGAGAAAATGGATCTAGTCAATGATCATGACTTTATGCCAGTATTCATTGATATGTTCAGGGAGCTGCCCTGTCTGGGGCAAGTAAACCACCCACATTATAACAATAAAACAAAGAGGAAAGCAGCGCTGGATCAATTGGTGCAATTTGTGAAGCCGGTGATCCCCACGGCAGACATCCCCTATTTGAAGGCCCTAATTGGTGGCATGAGGAGCACTTATCTAAGGGAGCACAAGAAGGTCCAGGATTCCCTGAGATCAGCAGCTGCAGCAGGTGACATTTATCTCCCCAGGCTGTGGTACTATGACAGACTGCATTTTCTGGCAGCCCAGAGAGAACCTAGGCCAGCACTCTTCAGTCTTCCTATCACACTTCCTTCCCCCCAGCTGAGGCTTCAGACGCCCAACCTGGGCCTTCCAGGCAGCAACATGTGGAGGAGCCCAGCTTGAGCCAGGTATAGCATTCTTCTAAATATTTCTGGTTGTCTAATTAATGATGTTAAATATATGTTAGTTTTGATAACTAATTTTTGATTTCACAAAGTGTTTTACATATCAATAGACAGTAGTGGCCACAAATGATTGTGACAAGAATGAAAAATGCTGAGCACAGAATGATAGTCTTTTCTATTTATTAACATTCAATTTGCAACAGTCATGAGATGAAAATTGTGTGTGATTGATAAACCAAAAACTAAAACTATGTACCTTTTTCATACACAAGTCTCAGCCAGGAGGTGGTGGGGGGTAAGTGGCAGCCAGGAGGTGGCCGGGTCCAGTAGCCTGCCCAATACCCAGGTCCCTCCCCTCTGCCTTCCACAAAAAGTGTCAGGAAGAGGAGTAACCTGGAGGAGGCAGCAATTGGCCTATTTTGGAAGGCTATTGCTGCCCTCAGAAACCCCCCCAGTCTTTAAGAGGACTTTGCCTATATTACAGACTGCAAAATGCTGGAAATGGAGGAGGGCCAATGCCTAATATGTGAGTATCTCATCTTACAAGCCCTAAATAAGGGGTTGAGGGGCCAACTCACAAGCCAAAGCCACGTTTGTGAGTTCTACCATGGTCCTCCTCCTCCTACTCCAGGTCCTCCTCCTCCTCCTCCTCCAGCCTGGACGGAAGCATCTAAGGAAGCCCAGAGAGTTATGGCCCTGGGTTCAGTCTGGTCTGGCAAAAGATGCAGGCTCTTGTATGACCACAGCCTGGGGACATAGATGTCATCTGCTGCTGTTCCTGATCTCTTGTAGTCCTGGACCGGATTGTGCTCCCTATTATAAGGACTCCTCAGGCCACCAATTTTGACTGTAAAATAATTGATGTGTGCCCTGGGGTACAAAGGCTTCGCTAATTTCACCAGTTTATCCAGCGTTGCCTTCCTCCTTATTTTGTTATGACCCAGAATAAATGGCTATTTATTTTTCACAAATACTTGCCTATGTGTTTTACTTCAAAAAAGGACAGTTTGTGAATAGGCAGGTACATTTCCAAAATACAATGTGAAATTAACACCAACACCAACCAATCTCCTTGAGATTCTAAAATACAATATAATAATGGTGTTGTGGTAACTTGACGCACAAAACCCACAAAAATAATTATGGAGATCACCAAAAAAAAAAAAATAATTTACAAAAACAGGAGATCTTGATTAAAAAAAAACAAACAACAAATTATCAAAAATAAAAAAAAACATAAAACCCCCCAAAAATGCGATAGATCTGACGAATACAAATATTATATTCATGAAATCACGAAAAAATAATAAAGAAAGAAGTTTGTGAGAACTCTGTGTGAATATAAGCAGCAAAACAACATCATTCTTCTAGCATTACAAAGAAGAAGAGAGTGCGCTGTATTAAACAATTTAAAACATTGCAGCATGACGAAAGTGCTATATCCATTACGAACGCTAATTTTACCAGACCGAGCAGTTCTGTCTCGGAATTTATTCTGAGCATGCGTGGCACTTTGTGTGTCGGAATTGTCCACACACGGTCGGAATTTATGCAAACGGATTTTGTTGCTGGAAAATTTTATAGCCAGCTCTCAAACTTTGTGTGTCAGAAATTCCGATGGGAAAAGTCCGATGGAGCCCACACACGGCCGGAATTTCCGACCATGTGTACAGGGCATAACAGTAAAACTCTTTCTGTATTAAGAAACTTCTTTCAGCTAAAGAGATGCTGTCATCTTTCCCATTCAGGTCAAACTAAAGCCGCGTACACACATGCGGAATGTCTGACAGAAAAAGAAGCTTTTCATCATCTATTCCGGTCGTGTGTATGCCTCATCAGACTTTAATGAGTTTGACTCGAACATTGGCTGTTCGCCCATTCGCCGAACAGCAAACAATTTGGGGTGTTTGCGCAAATTCGAAAGCCTCGGGACACAGTTTAAAAGTCTATGGGAGAAATCAAAAGTGCTAATTTTAAAGGCTTATATGCATGGTATTGTCATAAAAAGTGTTTGGGGACCTGGGTCCTGCCCCAGGGGACATGTATCAATGCAAAAAAAGTTTTAAAAACGGATGTTTTTTCGGGAGCAGTGATTTTAATAATGCTTAAAGTGAAACAATAAAATTGTAATATTCCTTTAAATTTCGTACCTGGGGGGTGTCTATAGTATGCCTGTAAAGGGGCGCATGTTTCCCGTGTTTAGAACAGTTTGACAGCAAAATTACATTTCTAAAGGAAAAAAGTCATGTAAAACTACTATCGCCAGCGCCCAATTCACACGGGGGGCGGGGGGTGGAATCTGGGGGTCCCCTTTCAGATTCCGATAAGCCTCCCACCCGCAGACCCCCACAACCACCGGGCAAGGGTTGTGGGGATGAGGCCCTTCTCCCCATCAACATGGGGACAAGGTGCTTTTGGGGGCTACCCCAAAGCACCCTCCCAATGTTGAGTGCATGTGGCCTGGTACGGTTCAGGAGGGGGGGGGGGGCGCTCTCTCGTTCCCCCTCTTTTCCTGCAGCCTGCCAGGTTGTGTGCTCAGATAAGGGTCTGGTATGGATTTTGAGGGGGACCCCACGCCATTTTCTTTTAAATTTTGGCGCGGGGTTCCTCTTAATATCCATACCAGACCTAAAGGGCCTGGTATGGAATTTAGGGGGACCCCCACGCATTTTTTTTTTAAATTTTGGTTCGGGGTTCCCCTGTGGGGAAATTCCATGCCGTTTTTATCATTGAACTTTTATGTGTATTGCCGGACCAACAATTCATTATACCTGGCGCTAGCGATAGTAGTTTTACATGACGTTTTTTCCTTTAGAAATGTCATTTTGCTGTCAGACTGTTCACAGGAACATGGGAAACATGCTCCCCTTTACAGGCATACTATAAGCACCCTCCAGGTACGAAATTTAAAGGAATATTACACCTTTACTGTTTCACTTTAAGCATTATTAAAATCACTGCTCCCGAAAAAACGTCCATTTTTAAAACGTCTATTTGCATTGATACATGTCCCCTGGGGCAGGACCCAGGTCCTCAAATACTTTTTATGACAATAACTTGCATATAAGCCTTTAAAATGAGCACTTTTGATTATTCATGTTCGTGTCCCATAGACTTTAAAGGTATTCGCGCGTCAAACAAATTTTTTGCCTGTTCGCATGTTCTGGATGCGAACCGAACCGGGGGGTGTTCGGCTCATCCCTACTCAGGAGATCGCCAATCACTTCAAACAGAAGATTGATATAAGCGAGGAGATCTCTAATGTTCTGACACCCTCCATGCCTTACACCTCATGTCCACAGGCACAATCATTACTTCCCTTTTCAACCCCACCTCTATAGAAGAGGTTGCTAAATGACTCGCTAACGTCCATCTTACCACCTGCCCTATGGACCCTGTTCCCTCACAAATGCAACATTCACCCTCTAGCTCTATTCTACACTCTCTAACCCACATCTTCAATCTCTCCCTCTCCTTTGGCATCTTCCCCAATTCCTTAAAACATGCACTTGTCCGCCCCATACTTAAAAAGCCTGCACTGGACCTTTCCAATCTTAACAACCTACGCCCCATCTCCCTGCTCCCCTTTTTATCCAAACTCCTTGAACGTCTAGTCTACAACCAACTGATCATCCATCTTACTGATAATAACCTTCTTGATCCCCTTCAGTCTGGATTTCGTCCTCAACATTCCACAGAAAATGCTCTCCTAAAACTAACAAATGATCTACTAACGGCCAAAACTAAGGGACACTATTCTGTACTCCTACTTCTGGACCTCTCTGCTGCCTTTGATACAGTTGACCACCCCCTTCTCCTCAAAAAACTCCATGCCTTTGGTCTCCGTGACTGTACTCTTCGCTGGTTTTCTACCTACTTATTTAACCACATCTTTAGCGTTACCTACAATTCTACTGCCTCCTCTCCTCTTGCTTTCTCTGTTGGGGTTCCCCAAGGTTCTGTTCTTGGACCTCTCCTATTTTCAATCTATACCTCCTCCCTGGGTCAGCTGATAGCCTCCCACAGCTTCCAATACCATCTCTATGCTGACGACACTCAAATCTATTTCTCCACCCCTCAACCCACTCCTTCAGTCTCCTCACGTATCACTAATTTACTTTCAGATATATCAGTCTGGACGTCACGTCACTTCCTCAAACTTAATCTATCCAAAACCAAATTTATCATTTTTCCTCCCCCACGTGCCTCTTCCCCTGATCTCTCGGTCAAAATCGATGGCACAACTATCAGCCTATCCCCACATGTCAAGGTACTAGGAGTAGTCCTGGACTCTGAACTCTCCTTTAAGCCCCATGTCCATTCACTGTCCAAATCTTGCCGCCTCAACCTCCGAAACATCTCCAAAATATGCCCCTTTCTAACCAATGACACAACAAAGCTCTTAATTCACTCCCTGGTCATCTCTCGCCTCGATTACTGCAACTCCCTCCTCATTGGCCTACCTCAGCACACTCTATCCCCCCTTCAGTCCATCATGAATGCTGCTGCCAGACTCATCCACCTTACCAACCACTCTGTCTCTGCTACTCCTCTCTGTCAATGCCTCCACTGGCTTCCACTCAACCAATGAATTAAATTCAAAATACTAACAACTACCTACAAAGCAATCCACAACTCTGCCCCAGCTACATCCCTGACCTAGTCTCAAAATACCAACCTAATCATTCTCTTCGTTCTTCTTAAGACCTCCTGCTCTCTAGCTTTCCCATCACCTCCTCCCATGCTCATCTCCAGGACTTTTCCAGAGCCTCTCCAAACCTGTGGAACTTCTTACCCCAATCTGTCCATCTATCTCCTACTCTATTAGCTTTTAGACGATCCCTGAAAACCCTCTGTAACGAGCCCCTTGCTCGCTCGGTTCCACTCTCCCAACACTCCTCTGCTGCTATAGAATCAGATTGCAGATCGCACGATCTGATGGTCCAGTCATCCGATGCTCCGGCATTAGAACTACAGCTATGTGCCATTCTAATCCAGTTGTGTAGCTCAGAACAAACACCAGGCAGGCTGTATGTAAGTTCAACCAGGAATCTCTTTTATTGAAAAATACAGGCTCTTTTATACAATAAAAGAGGAGGTGCGTACCTCCGGCTCATATTACTCTGAACATACACCTGTGCCCAGAAACCTAATTAACATGGGCTAATTAACTAATCCCTTTAGACAGCCTAGATGACTCAGACATGACCTTTAGGCCAGACTGGCCGTCTTGTAGCTCAAAAAACCCAATCAACATTATCACAATAGCAGAGTTAATTAACACAAACAACAATGGGGATCTAATGACTCTTAGATCCCATACTAGAGACTTATTTACAATACACATTCTAGCAGGCAACAGACAGACAGGTGGCTGGAATTGACACCAGCACCTCCCAACAGTATTTGTCCCAGTATTATGAATCAGCCACTATTTCTAATATGGCAAATCCAGGGTCCCCAGAGTCTGTGTGTCCTGGGGGACCAGGACCCGAATCCACAGTAATACCACCTCAAGGGTCCCCAGGCACACAGCTCACAAAGAGCACCGTTCCCCCAAATGCCAGGGCCCACGATCGATTGGCAAGAGGCTAGCATTCAGTCCCCTCCAAAAGTCTCTCTCCCGGCTAGGTCTGTCACACCCTCCTCTTCAGAGAAGCCTATCCTACCCACACCTAACAACTGTATTTTCATTTTGTCCATCTGATCATCCCCCACAGCTACTACCCTTTGTTCCACTTGACCCTCCCTTCTAGATTGTAAGCTTTAATGAGCAGGGCCCTCTGATCCCTCCTGTATTGAATTGTATTGTAATTGTACTGTCTTCCCCGATGTTGTAAAGCGCTGCGCAAACTGTTGGCGCTATATAAATCCTGTATAATAATATCATAATAATATGGTGGTCAGGCCTAGTGACCAATTTCTAGGCTGAACAATGCTTTTTAGTGGTGGCTACAGAGGAGGAAAAAATCAACGGGGAAGTGCTAGCGAGGCAAGGTGTTTGGGGTGGATTTTACAGACACTCTGATTTAGACCTGAATGAGCAAGGAAACAGTGTCCACTTCAGCTCCTGAAGCTTTAACCCCTTCATAACCAGGCTGCCCCGCTAACAGCTGATGATTAATCGGTTGTTAAGGACATGGCAGCCAGCTTCCTGGCCCGCTCCTTAGCAACCAGCTATATACAGTGTTTTAAAGGGACAAAAAAAAAAAACACACACACAAAATGCAAAACACAAAATGCATGAAAAATGCATGCAAAAACACAGGCTTAAAAACGCGCTGCAAAACTTGCCTGAAAAACGCATCAACCGCAACCATGTAGATGTGAACCTAGACTTGTTAATTTAGTTGTCTTTTTCTTACAGCTTGAACCATATAAATAGCACACACATACACAAAAAAGGTTACTTTTCAAATCTTGCAAGGCTACTTAAAAACACCTAATAAGTAAATACAGGAATTAGGTCACACCATATGGCCAAACTGTGCTTAAGCCCACCACTGCGTCAAAGTACCCCATTTTCAGTGGGTCCTACACTATTCATGGAATAAAAGATAAATCTAACTTCTCAAAACCATGGGGCATACTCATTCCTTACATGGCCGAAGTGTGCTAGTTGCAGATTCCTCTGCTTAAACTGCACTATACAGGGACACCTCATATAACTATATAATCATATGATGTGACCAAATCCCCATATTTATTTATTAAGACCTGGTGTTTTTAAGTAGACTTGCAAGATTTTAAAAGCAACCTTTTTTTGTGTATGTGTGCGCTATTTATATTGTTCAATTTGTATATTAGTCTTTATCGCAGCACCAACCTTAGAAATGTATGTCATGGGTGTGCCCCCCAATCTTGTTTTTTCTTACAGCTGACATCCTGTGATTAGACAAGAATGCCTTTATTGCCCGTTTACACACTGAGGGCGGGTTTGAAGGATTACAAACTGGCAATTCAGTCCGACTTCAGGTGCCATTTGACAGACATTGGTGCGGGTTCATGCACAGATGTCTATTGAAATCGCACCCGAAGTTGCCAAAGGTAGTGCAAAAACTACTTCGCTGCAAAGGCGGTACTGCACCAATTCGGACGGTGCCATTGCCGGCAATAGGCTTTGATTTGGTATGCAATTTGACATGTCAAATCGGCCCAATGTGAACGTGGGCTTAAACAAAGAACTAGCAGTGTTACAGGTGAATGGGCTAATCAAGCCTATGGAATTGATTTGCTAAAACTGGAGAGTGCAAAATCTGGTGCAGCTGTGCATGGTAGCCAATCAGCTTCTAACTTGGCTTGTTCATTTAAGCTTTGACAAAAAAAAAAACCTGGAAGCTTATTGGTTTCTGTGCAGAGCTGCACCAGATTTTGCACTCTCCAGTTTTAGTAAATTAACCCCTATGAGTCTAAATACAGTAGATGGTGCTCCTCTTAACCACTTCAATACAGGGCCCTTATACTCCTTCCTGCCCAGACCAATTTTCAGCTTTCAGCACTGTTGCAATTTGAATGACAATTGCACGGTCATGCTACACTGTACCCACTGTACTGTAACTACATTTTTATCATTTTCTTCCCACAAATAGAGCTTTCTTTTGGTGGTATTTGATCACCTCTGGGATTTTTATTTTCTGCTAAACAAATAAAAAAAAAGACCGTAAATTTTGAAAAAAAAATGTTTTTTTTGTTTCAGTTACAAAACTTTGTAAATAAGTAAGTTTTCTCCTTCACTGATGGGCACTGATGGGGCTGCACTGACAGGCACTGATAAGACGGCACTGATGGGCACCAGTGAGGTGGCACCAATGAGGTGGAATTGATGGGCACTGATGATGGGCAATAATAAGCAGGACTGATGGGGCACTGATAGGCGGCACTGATGGGCACTGATAGGTGGCACTGATATGCAGCACGGATAGGCACGGATGGGCATAGATAGGCGGCACGGATGGGCACTGATAGGCAGCACGGATGGGCACTGATAGGTGGCACTGATGTACTGTTATGTATGGTACTGATGGTGCCAATCAGTGCCAAACAATAATGCCTGCCAATCAGTGATGCCCTTTGGTGGCACTGATTTCCATCCATTGTGGGCACTGATTGGCATCCCTGGTGGTCCAGTGTGGGCATCCTCGGGGGGGCTGTGCTGATAATCGATCATCACAGACCCCCCCTGTCAGAGGAGCAGCCGATTGGAGGGCGCGCAGCGGCTTAGTATCCTGAAGACATCATATGACGCCCAGTCAGGATATTGAAACCACTTTGCCGCCATCATTTTGCTATATGGCGGACGGCAAGTGGTTAAAAAACGACCATGGGGAACTTTTCAACATACAGGCCTTGCTGCCTACTTCAAGTAGGGGAAATCCTTAGACTAAGTTTGAAAGAGAGACAATAAGAGAAGGCACACCAGCCTAGTGCAAGACCATTTTATTGTGAAAAAATATAAAATCCAATATACTCACAAAAGTGAACAACTGAAAGCCTATGGGCTAGTTCACACCACATGCGTTTCAGTGCTTTTTTTCTGCATCCAAAACGTATAGAAAGTAGATTGCATAGTTTCAATGGCATAGCTTACACCAGTGCTTGCAGTTCCAGTTGCAGAGAAAAGTAGAACATGCTGCATTTTTTCAGCACAGAACTGTACTGAACATGGTAAAACGCACTGGAATGCACCCACACACATCAAAAACGCACTGGACCCTAAAAAAAAAACAAAAAAAAAAAACGTACCCGATACAAAACACGTAAAAAAAAAAGAATCATCCAGAATAGAAGCTTACGGAATAGATCTGAAGGATGTTTTTGTGGTGTGAAATAATCAATCCAGTATCATTGCTTGAATGATGCTCATATACAAGGGCGTAGTTTTCGCATTTTAAGGCCAGTGCGCTCTTAATCAGAGCTAACAACAACACCTTCTTGCATTATATAAGGACAATGATTAAAGAAAGACACCAGGAAATGGGGCGGCCAGCCCATACAAACGGGTCTTGCCAAACTGATACTCCTGAAGCATTAACCCTTGTGAAGCCATAAACCAACCAGACTGACCAATTCACCAACACTCACCAATGTGTGCATAACATTTCATGATCAAATTGATAAGTAAACTAACAAACAAACTAATAAATAAATAAATAGCTAAATAAATAAAGATAAATAATAATATAATAATAATAAATAATTAATAAAATATATAACAATATAAAACATGAACCAAATATCATATTCATTTATATAGGGATAAAAATAACCACAAAAAAAGAGGTAAAATAGGATTTGCACAAAAAACTGTATTCACGCATCTCCAAGGGTGATGTGTATTCACATATCACCCTTGGAGACTGATACTCTGCACCAATTCATAAAGACATATTAAATCTCCAATGCAATACATTATGTTTAAAAGCAGATTATACTTATAGTTCATGTAAACAATATTTCTACCTAGGTTGCTATCTGTAGTCTATAGTCGGGCAACCAATGTACAGGGCTTCCTGGTTTCCCCCATGATGACACATACACTCGAGGAGTGGGCAGCACTAAGCTGCCTTACTGGAACGCATAGGAGAAACTGCATCAAGAGCTTCCGGGTTAGCCCCATACTTAGAGCACCCCGTGCATATGCTCAGACTAGACATAATTAGAGCAGAGAAATCCAACTGAATCATACAGACCTTTACACCACCATGGATAAGGAAGACGCAAATAGGAAACATCCCTAAAAAACAACACATTGATTTTAATAAATAATACATTAAAAAGGTGAAATAAATGATCAATAATAATTAATAAGAAATAACTCAATCTATCGTATAAGATGATGCCTAAAATACATTTTAAATTTTGAAAAAAATCACAATAAATTATTAATACTAAGTAATAATATCAAGTAATATAAAATACTAATGTGTGAGGAAAAAAAATGTTATGTACATATAACTTGATATGAGCATATTCAGTATAAACACATACTGTATATGTATGTAAATAAGAATATAGATACATGGTGATTGATAAACACACTATCATTAGAATCTTGAAAAGGAGATAGAGAGCAATAGCAGCTCATGACAAAACTAAAACTTAAAACCAAGCATAAAATAAATAATAGGATATACGAATAAAGGTCAGTTACTGGCACAGCTTACTGCCCACAAAAGAAAGAGAGAAGGAATAATTACCACATTGTGAGGTTAAAACCTCTACTATAAAGGGTAAAAAATATAAAATGTAGATAATGTATATGTATGTATAGTAGCAAAGGTAAGAGCCAAATAAGTGAGCGATGACCATTATGATAAAAATATAGAATAGAAATACAAATACATATCATTCTTGGCTAATAAAGACTACATATCATCTAATACTAAGCAAATGAAAGAAGAAAAAAATGGTACAAAAAAAATGACAGAGATAGAGAATCAAAAACTGATACAGTATATCTAACTCTCAATCCATACTGTATACCTTTTCACCTACATAACTATATTTAGGAAAAAAAACACTCTGCGTCGGAAGTGAATATAGTGAAAATAGCTGCCAGCACTGGTAGAACTTGATACAAAACCAAAAAACAAGTGTGCATATAGAAGTGCAGCTATTAAAGGACAAAATGTAAATAGATTCACATAAACAAAATCACATATAAATAAAGTGAAAAAAATGTGCCCATCCAAAAAGGAGTTACACCTCCACAAGCGTGAAAATAAACGTGAGAAGTATAAGTTCATACATGTGATGAATCCACACAATTGAAATCCTAATAGGAAATTTCCAAATAGATTGGTAGTGAATCTTATAGGACAAATTCCTTTCAAGCAAACAAAGTGGTAATGAAAAGAACATTCACCACAAAACATGCTCTGGTAAATGGATGCACCTTACCAGAGAAATTGACCACCTATAACGGATGACCAAACAGACTTTGTGTACACTCCATATGGCAAGGGAATCATCAGATCTCCGAGAAAAGATCTCCTTGAAGTCACAATTTTTCATCCATACATAACAATATCAATATCTGAGTGGACCTCCAGACCTTCATTGAGGCCAATTGGGGACAAGCTGCCCAGATATAGTTACATATAGTTACATAGTTAGTCTGGTTGAAAAAAGACAGTCCTTCCAGTTTGACAAAAAAAAAAAAAGTATACAATCCTATATGCATAATCCTATACCCACAGTTGATCCAGAGGAGGGCAAAAAAAACCCCTGCAAAGCATGATCTAATTTGCTCCAGCAGGAGAAAAAATGCCTTCCTGATCCCCCAAGAAGCAATCAGATAATTCCTGGATCAACTTTACCTATACATGTTAGTATTCAGTTATATTATGTACATTTAGGAAAGAATCCAGGCCTTTTTTAAAGCCATCTACTGAGCTTGCCAGAACCACC
The DNA here is from genome assembly GCA_037952835.1 of Lithobates septentrionalis. Taxonomy (NCBI): domain Eukaryota; kingdom Metazoa; phylum Chordata; class Amphibia; order Anura; family Ranidae; genus Lithobates; species Lithobates septentrionalis. Next base: position 2,259,059 of record JBBDGP010000961.1, on the reverse strand, counting down.
GCTGGAGGGAGTCTATTCCACATTTTCACAGCTCTTACTGTGAAGAAAACTTTCTGTATTTGGAGATTAAATCTCTTTTCCAGACATAAATAGTGTCCCTTGTCCTCTGTGATGGCCTTAAAGTGAATAACAACACCAAGTTCACTATATGGACCACTTATGTATTTATACATGTTGATCATATCCACCCTTACTCTTCTCTTCTTAAGAGAATGAATTCAGTTCCTCTAATCTTTCCTCATATCTGAGCTCTTCCATGCCTCTTATCAGTTTGGTAGCCCTTTTATGCACTTTTCTCCAGTTCCCTGACATCCTTTTTGTGAACTGGTGCCCAAAGCTGCACTGCATATTCCAGATGAGGTCATACTAATGATTTGTACAAGAGTAAAATTATATGCTGTCCATACCTCTCTTAATACAAGAAAGGGTTTTGCTCTCTTTGGAAACCGCAGCTTGGCATTGCACGCCATTGTTAACCACTTCAGCCCCAGAAGAATTTACCCCCTTCCTGACCAGAGCACTTTTTGCGTTTCGGCACTGCGTCGCTTTACCTGATAATTGCGCGGTCGTGCGATGTGGCTCCCAAACAAAATTGACGTCCTTTTTTTCCCACAAATAGAGCTTTCTTTTGGTGGTATTTGATCACCTCTGTGGTTTTTATTTTTTGCACTATAAACAAAAAAAAATCGACAATTCTGAAAAAAACGCATTATTTTTTACTTTTTGCTATAATAAATATCCCCCAAAAATAATTAAAAAAACATTTTTTTTCCTCAGTTTAGGCCGATACATATTCATCTACATATTTTTGGTAAAAAAAATCACAATAAGCGATTATTGATTGGTTTGCGCAAAAGTTATAGCGTTTACAAAACAGGGGATAGTTTTATGGCATTTTTATTAATAATTTTTTTTTACTAGTAATGGCGGCGATCAGCAATTTTTATTGTGACTGCAACATTATGGCGGACACATCGGACATTTTTGACACATTTTTGGGACCATTGTCATTTATACAGCAATCAGTGCTATAAAAATGCACTGATTCCTGTGTAAATGACACTGGCAGTGAAGGGGTTAACCACTAGGGGGCAGGGAGGGGTTAAGTCAGTACTAGGGAGTGATTTCTAACTGTAGGGGGGGTGGGCTAGCTGCGACACGTCACTGATCTCTGCTCCCGAAGACAGGGAGCAGAGATCAGTGACACTGTCACTAGGCAGAACGGGGAGATGCTGTTTACATCAGCATCTCCCCGTTCGTCCTCTCTGTGAGGCGATCGCGGGTATCCCCGCGGCGATCGAGTCCGCGGGACCCGCGACCTGACTCACGGAGCTCCCGGCCGGCTATAAGGATGTCATTCCACTGGATAGCTTGGTGTCATCTGCAAAGACTGAAATGGTGTTTTTAATCCCAGACTCTGTATCATTTATACATATAATAACCACTTCAGCTCTGGAAGATTAATCCCCCTTCATGACCAGGCCATTTTTTGCGATACGGCACTGCGTTACTTTAACTGACAATTGCGCGGTCATGCAGCACTGTACCCAAATAAAATGTATGTCCTTTTTTTCCCACAAATAGAGCTTTCTTTTGGCAGTATTTGATCGCCTCTGCAGTTTTTATTTTTTGTGCTATAAACAAAAAAAGACCGCCAATTTAAATATATATATATATATAGTATCTCACAGAAGTGAGTACACCCCTCACATTTTTGTAGATATTTTATTATATCTTTTCATGTGACCACTGTGCACAGCTTGTATAACAGTATAAATTTGCTGTCCCCTCACGTAACTAAACACTAGGGATGAGCTTAGTGTTCAAGTCGAACCCATGTTCGACTCGAACACCGTCTGTTCGCCTGTTTGCCGAATTGCGAACAATATGGGCCGTTCACGCCAAATTCGTGTGGCGCGTCACAGCCCATAATTCACTGCGACATCGCAGTGCATTGCTGGCTGATGATTGGCCAAGCATGCACTATGACCCGCATGCTTGGCCAATCACAGCGCCGTCAGTAGAGAGAGCTGTAATTGGCCAAAGACAGGGTGGCTTTGGCCAATTATGGCTCAGGGGGTTTAGTACATGCCCCACACTATATAAGGCCGCCTGCATGGCGGCCCTGTGTAGTGTGTTCCAGCGTGCTTAGTGAGAGAGAGACAGACAGTGTCATTTCATTTGAGTTAGCTAGATTAGGCAGGACAGTAAGTGAGTTAGCTCACTGTATTCAGTTTAGCTAGATCCATTCCTGTTATCTTCATACTGACAGGCAGGCTTGTCTTGCTACAGTATTTACAGCTACCTGAAGAAAATTGTTGGTGTTCTTTTGATCCTATTAGTACCACAGTCAGGCAGCTAGACTATTTACAGTTAGTGTAGTGCGTCCTCCTCACAGTGTTCAGTTAAAGCTACAAGTTAGTTTAGTGTGACCTCTGCACAGTGTTCAGCTAAAGCTACAAGTTAGGGTAGTGCGTCCTCTACACAATGTTCAGCTAAAACTACAAGATAGTGTAGTGCGACCTCTGCACAGTGTTCAGCTAAAGCTACAAGTTAGTGTAGTGCGTCCTCTGAACAATGTTCAGCTAAAACTACAAGTTAGTGTAGTGTGACCTCTGCCTGTAGAAGGTTGGTGGTGTTTTCCTGATCCTATCACTACCGCAGGCAGCTAAATGAGCAACAAGTTATTTTTTTGCGAGCTTTGCACAGTGTTCAGCTATAACTACAAGTTAGTGTAGTGCGAGCTCTGCGCAGTGTTCACCTAAAGCTACCTATAGAAGGTTGGTGGTGTTTTCCTGATCCTTTCACTACCGCAGGCAGCTAAATAAGCTACAAGTTATTTTTTTGCGAGCTCTGCACAGTGTTCAGCTAAAGCTAACTGTAGAAGGTTGGTGGTGTTTTCCTGATCCTATCACTACCGCAGGCAGCTAAATAAGCTACAAGTTAGTTTTTTGCGAGCTCTGCACAGTGTTCAGCTAAAACTACAAGTTAGTGTAGTGCGAGCTCTGCACAGTGTTCAGCTAAAGCTACCTGTAGAAGGTTGGTGGTGTTTTCCTAATCCTATCACTACCGCAGGCAGAAAAATAACCTACAAGTTATTTTTTTGCGAGCTCAGCACAGTGTTCAGCTAAAACTACAAGTTAGTGTAGTGCGAGCTCTGCACAGTGTTCAGCTAAAGCTACCTGTAGAAGGTTGGTGGTGTTTTCCTGATCCTATCACTACCACAGGCAGCTAAATAACCTACAAGTTATTTTTTTGCGAGCTCTGCACAGTGTTCAGCTAAAGCTACCTGTAGAAGGTTGGTGGTGTTTTCCTGATCCTATCACTACCGCAGGCAGCTAAATAAGCTACAAGTTAGTTTTTTGCAAGGTCTGCACAGTGTTCAGCTAAAACTACAAGTTAGTGTAGTGCGAGCTCTGCACAGTGTTCAGCTAAAGCTACCTGTAGAAGGTTGGTGGTGTTTTCCTGATCCTTTCACTACCGCAGGCAGCTAAATAAGCTACAAGTTATTTTTTTGCGAGCTCTGCACAGTGTTCAGCTAAAGCTAACTGTAGAAGGTTGGTGGTGTTTTCCTGATCCTATCACTACCGCAGGCAGCTAAATAAGCTACAAGTTAGTTTTTTGCGAGCTCTGCACAGTGTTCAGCTAAAACTACAAGTTAGTGTAGTGCGAGCTCTGCACAGTGTTCAGCTAAAGCTACCTGTAGAAGGTTGGTGGTGTTTTCCTAATCCTATCACTACCGCAGGCAGAAAAATAACCTACAAGTTATTTTTTTGCGAGCTCAGCACAGTGTTCAGCTAAAACTACAAGTTAGTGTAGTGCGAGCTCTGCACAGTGTTCAGCTAAAGCTACCTGTAGAAGGTTGGTGGTGTTTTCCTGATCCTATCACTACCACAGGCAGCTAAATAACCTACAAGTTATTTTTTTGCGAGCTCTGCACAGTGTTCAGCTAAAGCTACCTGTAGAAGGTTGGTGGTGTTTTCCTGATCCTATCACTACCGCAGGCAGCTAAATAAACTACAAGTTAGTTTTTTGCAAGGTCTGCACAGTGTTCAGCTAAAACTACAAGTTAGTGTAGTGCGAGCTCTGCACAGTGTTCAGCTAAAGCTACCTGTAGAAGGTTGGTGGTGTTTTCCTGATCCTATCACTACCGCAGGCAGCTAAATAAGCTACAAGTTAGTTTTTTGCGAGCTCTGCACAGTGTTTAGCTAAAGCTACCTGTAGAAGGTTGGTGGTGTTTTCCTGATCCTATCACTACTGCAGCCAGCTAAATAAGCTACAAGTTAGTTTTTTGCGAGGTCTGCACAGTGTTCAGCTAAAACTACAAGTTAGTGTAGTGCGAGCTCTGCACAGTGTTCAGCTAAAGCTACCTGTAGAAGGTTGGTGGTGTTTTCCTGATCCTATCACTACTGCAGCCAGCTAAATAAGCTACAAGTTAGTTTTTTGCGAGGTCTGCACAGTGTTCAGCTAAAACTACAAGTTAGTGTAGTGCGAGCTCTGCACAGTGTTCAGCTAAAGCTACCTGTAGAAGGTTGGTGGTGTTTTCCTGATCCTATCACTACCGCAGGCAGCTAAATAAGCTACAAGTTAGTTTTTTGCGAGCTCTGCACAGTGTTCAGCTAAAACTACAAGTTAGTGTAGCGCAAGCTCTGCACAGTGTTCAGCTAAAGCTACAAGTTAGTGTAGTGCATCCTCTGAACAGTGTTCAGCTAAAGCTACAAGTCAGTGTAGTGCGTCCTCCTCACAGTGTTCAGCTAAAACTATAAGTTAGTTTTTTGCGAGCTCTGCACAGTGTTCAGCTAAAGCTACCTATAGAAGGTTGGTGGTGTTTTCCTGATCCTATCACTGCCACAGGCAGCTAAATAACCTACAAGTTATTTTTTTGCGAGCTCTGCACAGTGTTCAGCTAAAACTACAAGTTAGTGTAGTGCGAGCTCTGCATAGTGTTCAGCTAAAGCTACCTGTAGAAGGTTGTTGGTGTTTTCCTGATCCTATCACTACCGCAGGCAGCAAAATAAGCTACAAGTTATTTTTTTGTGAGCTCTGCACAAGTGTTTCACCTAAAGCTACCTGTAGAAGGTTGGTGGTGTTTTCCTGATCCTATCACTACTGCAGGCAGCTAAATAAGCTACAAGTTAGTTTTTTGTGAGGTCTGCACAGTGTTCAGCTAAAACTACAAGTTAGTGTAGTGCGAGCTCTGCACAGTGTTTAGCTAAAGCTACCTGTAGAAGGTTGGTGGTGTTTTCCTGATCCTATCACTACCGCAGGCAGCTAAATAAGCTACAAGTTAGTTTTTTGCGAGCTCTGCACAGTGTTCAGCTAAAGCTAACTGTAGAAGGTTGGTGGTGTTTTCCTGATCCTATCACTACCGCAGGCAGCTAAATAAGCTACAAGTTAGTTTTTTGCGAGCTCTGCACAGTGTTCAGCTAAAACTACAAGTTAGTGCAGTGCGAGCTCTGCACAGTGTTCAGCTAAAGCTACAAGTTAGTGTAGTGCATCCTCTGAACAGTGTTCAGCTAAAGCTACAAGTTAGTGTAGTGCGTCCTCCTCACAGTGTTCAGCTAAAACTATAAGTTAGTTTTTTGCGAGCTCTGCACAGTGTTCAGCTAAAGCTACCTGTTAAAGGTTGGTGGTGTTTTCCTGATCCTATCACTACCACAGGCAGCTAAATAACTTACAAGTTATTTTTTTGCGAGCTCTGCACAGTGTTCAGCTAAAACTACAAGTTAGTGTAGTGCGAGCTCTGCACAGTGTTCAGCTAAAGCTACCTGTAGAAGGTTGGTGGTGTTTTCCTAATCCTATCACTACTGCAGGCAGCAAAATAACCTACAAGTTATTTTTTTGCGAGCTCAGCACAGTGTTCAGCTAAAACTACAAGTTAGTGTAGTGCGAGCTCTGCACAGTGTTCAGATAAAGCTACCTGTAGAAGGTTGGTGGTGTTTTCCTGATCCTATCACTACCGCAGGCAGCTAAATAACCTACAAGTTATTTTTTTGCGAGCTCTGCACAGTGTTCAGCTAAAGCTACCTGTAGAAGTTTGGTGGTGTTTTCCTGATCCTATCACTACCGCAGGCAGCTAAATAAGCTACAAGTTCGTTTTTTGCAAGGTCTGCACAGTGTTCAGCTAAAACTACAAGTTAGTGTACTGCGAGCTCTGCACAGTGTTCAGCTAAAGCTACCTGTAGAAGGTTGTTGGTGTTTTCCTGATCCTATCACTACCGCAGGCAGCTAAATAAGCTACAAGTTAGTTTTTTGCAAGCTCTGCACAGTGTTCAGCTAATGCTACCTGTAGAAGGTTGGTGGTGTTTTCCTGATCCCTTCACTACTGCAGGCAGCTAAATAAGCTACAGGTTAGTTTTTTGCAAGGTCTGCACAGTGTTCAGCTAAAACTACAAGTTAGTGTAGTGCGAGCTCTGCACAGTGTTCAGCTAAAGCTACCTGTAGAAGGTTGGTGGTGTTTTCCTGATCCTATCACTACCGCAGGCAGCTAAATAAGCTACAAGTTAGTTTTTTGCGAGCTCTGCACAGTGTTCAGCTAAAACTACAAGTTAGTGTAGTGCGACCTCTGCACAGTGTTCAGCTAAAGCTACAAGTTAGTGTAGTGCGTCCTCTGGACAGAGTTCAGCTAAAGGTACAAGTTAGTGTAGTGCTTCCTCCTCACAGTGTTCAGCTAAAACTATAAGTTAGTTTTTTGCGAGCTCTGCACAGTGTTCAGCTAAAGCTACCTGTAGAAGGTTGGTGGTGTTTTCCTGATCCTATCACTACCACAGGCAGCTAAATAACCTACAAGTTATTTTTTTGCGAGCTCTGCACAGTGTTCAGCTAAAACTACAAGTTAGTGTAGTGCGAGCTCTGCACAGTGTTCAGCTAAAGCTACCCGTAGAAGGTTGTTGGTGTTTTCCTGATCCTATCACTACCGCAGGCAGCAAAATAAGCTACAAGTTATTTTTTTGCGAGCTCTGCACAAGTGTTTCACCTAAAGCTACCTGTAGAAGGTTGGTGGTGTTTTCCTGATCCTATCACTACTGCAGGCAGCTAAATAAGCTACAAGTTAGTTTTTTGCGAGCTCTGCACAGTGTTCAGCTAAATAAGCTACAAGTTAGTTTTTTTGCTAGCTCTGCACAGTGTTCAGCTAAAGCTACCTGTAGAAGGTTGGTGGTGTTTTCCTGATCCTATCACTACCGCAGGCAGCTAAATAAGCTACAAGTTAGTTTTTTGCGAGCTCTGCACAGTGTTCAGCTAAAACTACAAGTTAGTGTATTGCGACCTCTGCACAGTGTTCAGCTAAAGCTACAAGTTAGTGTAGTGCGTCCTCTGAACAGTGTTCAGCTAAAGCTACAAGTTAGTGTAGTGCGTCCTCCTCACGGTGTTCAGCTAAAACTATAAGTTAGTTTTTTGTGAGCTCTGCACAGTGTTCAGCTAAAGCTACTTGTACAAGGTTGGTGGTGTTTTCCTAATCCTATCACTACCGCAGGCAGCAAAATAACCTACAAGTTATTTTTTTGCGAGCTCAGCACAGTGTTCAGCTAAAACTACAAGTTAGTGTAGTGCGAGCTCTGCACAGTGTTCAGCTAAAGCTATCTGTAGAAGGTTGTTGGTGTTTTCCTGATCCTATCACTACCGCAGGCAGCTAAATAAACTACAAATTATTTTTTTGCGAGCTCTGCACAGTGTTCAGCTAAAACTACAAGTTAGTGTAGTGCGAGCTCTGCACAGTGTTCAGCTAAAGCTACCTGTAGAAGGTTGGTGGTGTTTTCCTGATCCTATCACTACCGCAGGCAGCTAAATAAGCTACAAGCTAGTTTTTTGCAAGCTCTGCACAGTGTTCAGCTAAAGCTACCTGTAGAAGGTTGGTGGTGTTTGCCTGATCCTATCACTACCGCAGGCAGCTAAATAAGCTACAAGTTAGTTTTTTGCGAGCTCTGCACAGTGTTCAGCTAAAGCTACCTGTAGAAGGTTGGTGGTGTTTTCCTGATCCTATCACTACTGCAGGCAGCTAAACAAGCTACAAGTTAGTTTCTTGCGAGCTCAGCACAGTGTTCAGCTAAAACTACAAGTTAGTGTAGTGCGAGCTCTGCACAGTGTTCAGCTAAAGCTACCTGTAGAAGGTTGGTGGTGTTTTCCTGATCCTATCACTACCGCAGGCAGCTAAATAAGCTACAAGTTAGTTTTTTGCGAGCTCTGCACAGTGTTCAGCTAAAACTACAAGTTAGTGTAGTGCGACCTCTGCACAGTGTTCAGCTAAAGCTACAAGTTAGTGTAGTGCGTCCTCTGGACAGAGTTCAGCTAAAGGTACAAGTTAGTGTAGTGCTTCCTCCTCACAGTGTTCAGCTAAAACTATAAGTTAGTTTTTTGCGAGCTCTGCACAGTGTTCAGCTAAAGCTACCTGTAGAAGGTTGGTGGTGTTTTCCTGATCCTATCACTACCACAGGCAGCTAAATAACCTACAAGTTATTTTTTTGCGAGCTCTGCACAGTGTTCAGCTAAAACTACAAGTTAGTGTAGTGCGAGCTCTGCACAGTGTTCAGCTAAAGCTACCCGTAGAAGGTTGTTGGTGTTTTCCTGATCCTATCACTACCGCAGGCAGCAAAATAAGCTACAAGTTATTTTTTTGCGAGCTCTGCACAAGTGTTTCACCTAAAGCTACCTGTAGAAGGTTGGTGGTGTTTTCCTGATCCTATCACTACTGCAGGCAGCTAAATAAGCTACAAGTTAGTTTTTTGCGAGCTCTGCACAGTGTTCAGCTAAATAAGCTACAAGTTAGTTTTTTTGCTAGCTCTGCACAGTGTTCAGCTAAAGCTACCTGTAGAAGGTTGGTGGTGTTTTCCTGATCCTATCACTACCGCAGGCAGCTAAATAAGCTACAAGTTAGTTTTTTGCGAGCTCTGCACAGTGTTCAGCTAAAACTACAAGTTAGTGTATTGCGACCTCTGCACAGTGTTCAGCTAAAGCTACAAGTTAGTGTAGTGCGTCCTCTGAACAGTGTTCAGCTAAAGCTACAAGTTAGTGTAGTGCGTCCTCCTCACGGTGTTCAGCTAAAACTATAAGTTAGTTTTTTGTGAGCTCTGCACAGTGTTCAGCTAAAGCTACTTGTACAAGGTTGGTGGTGTTTTCCTAATCCTATCACTACCGCAGGCAGCAAAATAACCTACAAGTTATTTTTTTGCGAGCTCAGCACAGTGTTCAGCTAAAACTACAAGTTAGTGTAGTGCGAGCTCTGCACAGTGTTCAGCTAAAGCTATCTGTAGAAGGTTGTTGGTGTTTTCCTGATCCTATCACTACCGCAGGCAGCTAAATAAACTACAAATTATTTTTTTGCGAGCTCTGCACAGTGTTCAGCTAAAACTACAAGTTAGTGTAGTGCGAGCTCTGCACAGTGTTCAGCTAAAGCTACCTGTAGAAGGTTGGTGGTGTTTTCCTGATCCTATCACTACCGCAGGCAGCTAAATAAGCTACAAGCTAGTTTTTTGCAAGCTCTGCACAGTGTTCAGCTAAAGCTACCTGTAGAAGGTTGGTGGTGTTTGCCTGATCCTTTCACTACCGCAGGCAGCTAAATAAGCTACAAGTTAGTTTTTTGCGAGCTCTGCACAGTGTTCAGCTAAAGCTACCTGTAGAAGGTTGGTGGTGTTTTCCTGATCCTATCACTACTGCAGGCAGCTAAACAAGCTACAAGTTAGTTTTTTGCGAGCTCAGCACAGTGTTCAGCTAAAACTACAAGTTAGTGTTGTGCGAGCTCTGCACAGTGTTCAGCTAAAGCTATCTGTAGAAGGTTGTTGGTGTTTTCCTGATCCTATCACTACCACAGGCAGCTAAATAAGCTACAAGTTATTTTTTTGCGAGCTCTGCACAGTGTTCAGCTAAAGCTACCTGTAGAAGGTTGGTGGTGTTTTCCTGATCCTATCACTACTGCAGGCAGCTAAATAAGCTACAAGTTAGTTTTTTGCGAGCTCTGCACAGTGTTCAGCTAAATAAGCTACAAGTTAGTTTTTTGTGAGCTCTGCACAGTGTTCAACTAAAGCTACCTGTAGAAGGTTGGTGGTGTTCTCATACTACAGGCAGGCAGTTGATTTTGCTAGCTGCAGTATCAGTATATATATATATATATATATATATATATATATATATATATATATATATATATATATATATATAATATATATATATATATATATATATATATGTATATATATATATATATATGTATATATATATATATATATATATATATATATATATATATATATATATATGTATATATATATATATATATATATATATGTATATATATATATATATGTATATATATATATATATATTATCCCAGCTTAGTGCAGCTACAGGCCATTAGTATGTCTGGAAGGCCAACAAGGAGAGGCAGACAGTCACAAACCAGTAAAAGAGGGCAAGCAGGCTCTGTGTCTAGAGGCAACAGTGCTGGTCGTGGAGACGGTGCATCCTCATCAGCACGTGGCCGTAGGACACGCTCGGCATTTTTTTCGGCTGCTGGCCGTGTTGAACCGCAACATGCAGAAGACCTGGTCGAGTGGATGACCAAGCCGTCCTCATACTCCTCATCCTCCTCATCCTCTCTCACCCATGCTCAGGGTACTTTGTCTGGCAAAGCAGCTGCCAATACGGCCTCTTCCCTCGGCTCAATGGCATCAGTGACTCCTTCCCTAGCCCTACCATGTCCTCCTGAGGAGTCCCTGTTTGACCACAGTGTTGGGTACATGCTCCAGGAGGATACCCAGCGTTTAGAAGCTCTAATGATGATACTGCGCTAGATGAAGGCAGGAACGTGAGCACGGACAGAGGGGGTACCCAAGAAGGACAGCAATCTGGCAGTCATGCTCCCCATTCTGCAGCATACTGCCGGGTTTGCTCCAGTGATGAGGAGGAAGGGGATGATGAGGTCACTGACTCAACGTGGGTGCCTGATAGGAGAGAGGAGGAGGAGGAGGAGGCACATCACCAAAGAGGCAGGATGGCCTCCAGGGGCCAGCCTAAGGGCAGCACACTGACTGCATCACACCCCAAAGCTCTGCATGTGCAGGGCGCTGCTGTCTTTGCGCGTTATTCCAAAAGTTCTTTGGTGTGGGCCTTTTTTGAGACGAGTGCATCAGATCCCACCGCTGCTATTTGCAACATATGTCTCAAGCTTATCTCTCATGGCCAAAACATCTCCCGCTTGGGCACCACATGCTTGACCAGACATATGTTGACCTGCCATGCAGTTCGTTGGCAAGCGTATCTAAAAGACCCACACCAAAGAACAAAGAGACCCTCTACTTGCTCCTCATCAGCTGAGATCTCCAACCCCACTATACCTTCAGTCCTCTCTGAGACCTGCACTGAGAGGAATGAAGGTGTAGAATTAGGTGTGTCACAGCCAAGTACTTGTGGGCAATCTGCTTTCGGTACACCAATGTCAGATTGTACCAGGCAAATTTCCCTACCCCAGCTGCTGCACCACTGAAAGAAGTTCGCTCCCAGCCATCCACATGCCCAGCGGTTGAATGCTAGCTTGGCAAAATTGCTAGCACTTCAACTGCTGCTTTTTCAGTTGGTAGACTCTGCCCCCTTCCGTGAGTTTGTGGAATGTGCGGTTCCTCAGTGACAGGTACCCAAACGCCACTTTTTCTCATGGAAGGCGATTCCGGCTCTCTACCAGCATGTGGAAGGCATTGTCCATGCCTCGCTGGACAGGGCGGTCAGTGGTAAGGTGCATATTACCGCTGACTCATGGTCCAGCAGGCATGGACAGGGACGTTACCTAAGTTTCACCGCACATTGGGTGACTCTGCTGGCAGCTGGGAAGGATGCAGGACAAGGTGCAGTAGTGTTGGAGGTTGTTCCGCCACCACGCCTCCAAAATGCCACTAATAATGATTGTGACACACCTCTCTCCTCCACCCCCTCCTCTTCTTCTTCCTCCATGGCCTCTTCCTGTGCTTGGTCCTCGGAACCAGCGGTGCTCCGTAGCCATTCAAGGGGCTATGCAAGTATGCAGGCCAAAAGATGCCATGCGGTGCTTGAGCTGGTGTGCTTGGGGGACAGGAGCCACACTGGGGCAGAGGTTCTGTCAGCTCTGCAGGGGCAGGTTCAGAGGTGGTTGACGCCACACCAACTTAAGGCAGGAATGGTGGTTTGTGACAATGGCACCAACCTCCTCTCTGCCCTCCGCCAGGGACAAATTACCCACGTGCCCTGTTTGGCTCATGTCCTTAACTTAGTGGTGCAGCGGTTCTTGGGCAGGTACCCGGGCTTACAGGATGTCCTAAAGGCATGCCAGGAAAGTCTGTGTGCATTTCCGCCAGTCATATAATGCCAGTGCTCGGCTGGCAGACCTCCAAAAGGAGTTTAACCTGCCCAAGAACCGCCTAATCTGTGACATGCCCACCAGGTGGAACTCAACGTTGGCCATGCTGCAGCGGCTGCGCACGCAGCAGAGGGCCATCAATGAGTACCTGTGCGACTATGGCATCAGGACAGGGTCAGGGGAGCTTGTTTTTTTTCCCCACGCCAGTGGGCCATGATCAGGGATGCATGCACTGTCCTGTCACCATTTGAGGAGGCCACGAGGATGGTGAGCAGTGACAGTGCATGCATCAGTGACACTGTCCCCCTTGTCCACCTGTTGGAGCACACGCTGCGTGGAATAATGGACAAGGCACTTGAGGCAGAACAGAGGCAGGAAGAGGAGGACTTCCTTAGCTCTCAAGGCCCCCTTTATCCAGACAGTGTTCTTGCATGCCCGCCGATCACACAGGAAGAGGAGGAGGAGGAGGAGGATTGTGTCAGTATGGACAACATGTTGCTGAGGCTTCGGTCAGTCAAAGAAGGAGCGGTGGAGAAGGTGGCCATCTGACCGATGCGTTCAGACAATTTTTAAGTCCGCAGCCCCAAGGTATGATCGGTTCCAGCAACCATCGCCAGCGTCTGTTTTACATGGTGCAGGAATACCTAAGGGCAAGATCTGACTTGGACACCTTTCCCCCCGAAAATACTCTGGGTTACTGGGTCTTGAGGATGGATCACTGGCCAGAGCTTGCACAGTATGCAATTGAGCTACTGGCCTGTCCTGCATCCAGCGTTCTTTCGGAACGCACATTCAGTGCTGCTGGAGGCTTTGCAACTGATCACAGGGTGCGTCTGTCCACCGACTCGGTCGATCGACTGACCTTCATAAAAATGAATCAGTCTTGGATCACCACCAGCTACCAAGCACCTGATGCTGATGTAACCGAATATTTTTTTTTGAAATGTCATATCCCTTCAAAGACTGCCTATGCTGATACTGAGTGACTATCCTGTTATGCTGAGTAATTATCCTCTTCCTCCTCAATGATCATGCTGATAGCTTGTAAGAACATTTTTGGTTCTGGGCGCCGCCACCAGTGCCTAAGGCCCAATTTTTAACCCCCTGTTTAACAATGACATGTAATTACAATTTTTGATGCAATTCTTTGCAGCAGGGCTAATTCCTGCGCTCCAACTAGAGTATCTGTGAGGGGTTGCAGTGTTGTGGCACCAGCACCAGTGACTGTGGCCCAATTTTTCAGCCGGCGTGTAGATACAATTTTTAATGCAATACTTTGCAGCAGGGCTCGTTCCTGCATTCCAACTAGAGTATCTGTGAGGGGTTGCAGTGTTGTGGCACCAGCACCAGTGCCTAAGGCCCAATTTTTCAGCCCCTGTTTAACAGGGGCGTGTAATTACAATTTTTGATGCAATTCTTTTGCAGCAGTGCTCGTTCCTGTGTTCTAACTAGAGTATCTGTGAGGGGTTGCAGTGTTGTGGCACCAGCACCAGTGCCTAAGGCCCAATTTTTCTGCCCCTGTTCAACAGGGGCATGTAATTACAATTCTTGATCTAATATTTCACAGCAGGGCCTTGTGAGGGCTTACAGTGTTGTGGCCACAACAACACCTAAGGCCCAAATTTCTGCTGAGTATATAGGGCAGGCCCCTACTTTCAAACATCCAACTTACAAACGACTCCTACTTGCAAACGGAAGGAGACAACAGGAAGTGAGATGAAATCTACCCCTAGGAAGGGAAATTCTCTCCTGTAAGAGTTAATATGGGAAAAACATTTCTCCTTTCCACTGATGCTTTATCACCAATCCTTGTTTCACAAAAAAACCCAAATTTTCAAAAAACATTTGTCATTGGGACAAAAAGTGAGGTGAAATCTTCTGAAGAGGAGCACAGACAGCAAAACAAAAGGCACAGGGGTGATAACCCTTCCCTATGTTTTTCAAAAAGCTTAAAATAGATTTTTTGGCTGGAGCTAAACACGTTAAAAATGTACCAGTTCAAAATTACAAACAGATTCTACTTAACAACAAACCTACAGTCCCTGTCTTGTTTGCACCGCCTGTATACTGCTGTTCAGAGTACAGAGCCTGTATACTGCTGTTTCCTTTTTTAATTTGGGTGCGGGGTTCCCCTTAATATCCATACAAGACCCAAAGGGCCTGGTAATGGACTGGGGGGTACCCATGCCGTTTGTCTCACTGATTTTCATCCATATTACCATATTACCAGGACCCGACATTACATTAAAGCTGCAAGCAGTTTTAAATGACTTTTTTTCCTTTAAAAATTACATTTTGTGCAGGGACTGTTCTAAGCACGGGAAACACGCGCCACTTTACAGGCATACTATAGACACCCTACAGGTACGATATTTATATTTATTAAAATCACTGCTCCCGAAAAAACATCCGTTTTTAAAACTTTTTTTTGCATTGATCCCTATCCCCCTGGGGCAGGACCCAGGTCCCCAAACCCTTTTTAGGACAATACCATGCAAATTAGCCTTTAAAATGAGCACTTTTGATTTTGAACGTTCGAGTCCCATAGACGTCAATGGGGTTCTAACGTTCATTTGCAGGTTCTGGTGCGAACCGAACCGGAGGATGTTCGGCTCATCCCTACTCAACACACAGCCATTAATGTTTAAACCGCTGGCAACAAAAGTTTGTGTGGCCACCATTATTTTCCAGCATTGCCTTAGCTCTTTTGGGCATGGAGTTCACCAGAGCTTCACAGGTTGTCACTGGAGTCCTCTTTCACTCCTCCATGATGACATTACGGAGCTGGCGGATGTTAGAGATCTTGTGCTCCTCCACCTTCCGTTTGAGGATGCCCCGCAGATGCTCAATAGGGTTTAGGTCTGGGGACATGCTTGGCCAGTCCATTACCTTTACCCTCAGCTTCTTTAGCAGGGCAGTGGTCACCTTGGAGGTGTGTTTGGGGTCATTATGTTGGAATACTGCCCTGCGGCCCAGTCTCCAAAGGGAGGGGATCATGCTCTGCTTCAGTATTGCACAGTACATGTTGGCACTCATGGTTCCCTCAATGGACTATAGTACTCTATATTCACATCGCACACGTTCCGGGAAAAGCTCTCAAGGAATTGGGTGCTGCAGCAACAACCAGCTGGGAAGTGGTTCAGAAGTCACAAGGAAAATGTTTGCCAGCGCACCATGGATCAGCAAGGAAGCGTCCAAGCGAATTATTTAATGCATGATCACATCAAAAGAGTAGTGCAACATTTCAGAGTCACATACGACCCCTTTGTCAGGCATGTGATGAGCTGTAGCTCCCCAGTGCCGGCAGAACTCATGCAGCCCCAGACCATGACACCACCATGCTTGACTGTAGGCAAGGCACACTTGTCTTTGTACTCCTGAACTGGTTGCCTCCACACATGCTTGACACCATCTGAACCAAATAAGTTTATCTTGGTCTCATTAGACCACAGGACATGGTTCCAGTAATCCATGTCCTAAGTCTGCTTGTCTTCAGCAAACAGTTTGCAGGCTTTCTGGTGCATCATCTTTAGAAGAGGCTTTCTTTCTGGGATGACAGTCATGCAGACCAGTTTGATGCAGTGTGCGGTGTATGGTCTGAGCACTGACAGGCTGACCCCCCCACCCCTTCAACTTCTGCAGCAATGCTGGCAGCACTCATACGTCTATTTCCCAAAGACAACCTTTGGATATAACGCTAAGCATGTGCTCTTTTGTTGACCATGGTAAGGCCTTCTCTGAGTGGAACCTGTCCTGTTAAACCACTGTATGGTCTTGGCCACCATGCTGCAACTCAGTTTCAGGGTCTTGGCAATCTTCTTATAGCCTAGGCCATCTTTATGTAGAGCAACAATTCTTTTTTTAGATCCTCAGAGAGTTCTTTGCCATGAGGTGCCATGTTGAACCTCCAGTGACCAGTATGGGAGCGTGAGAGCGATAACACCAAATTTAACACACCTGCTCCCCATTCACACCTGAGACCTTGTAACACTAACGAGTCACATGACATCGGGGAGGGAAAATGGCTAATTGGTCCCAATTTGGACCTTTTTCACTTAGGGGTGTACTCACTTTTATTGCTAGCGGTTTAGACATTAATGGTTGTGTGTTGAGTTATTTTAAGGGGACAGCAAATTTACACTGTTATACAAGCTGTACACTCACCACTTTACATTGTAGTAAAGTGTCATTTCTTCAATGTTGTCACATGAAAAGATATCCCAAAACTGAACCTTGGAGTACACCTCTAATAACCTTAAACCATTCAGAGTATGAATCATTAACCACTAGTCTCTGAATGTGGACTTTTAGCTAGTTTTCTATCCATTTACAAACTGATTTTTCCAAGCCTGTATACTTTACCTTACACAAACGCTTTTGCAAAATTCAAGTATACCACAGCCACTCCTTTATCTAAGATGGTACTGTAAATCCAGAAGTCTCTCTTCTGCACATTTTCTGTTACCTCCTACCTAGGTTTAGATCACCAGTAAGGGTTTCAATGCCAAAAAGTACCAGACCGGACGGATCTTTTCCATAAGATTCCTGAAAATGCAGAGGGACCAAATATTTTTCACCTCCCTTCAGAATGTTGTGCTTGTGTTCATCAAACCTATTTCTAAGACAGCTTGAGGTGCAACACATATATAAGAGGCTGCAAGGGCAGATGAGACCATTAACTATTAACCTTCTGAGTACAGCAGTTGATAAGCTGCTTGGTAAAATGAGGGGACCCATCGTCGCCATGACCTCCTTCTTACAGTGCCACATATACTTGCAGGTGCCACAATTCTTGCTCCTGCACCTTTAGCTCTCTGTTTGATCCAACAGAGAGTGGCAAAAGTCTTTTATCCCCCTTCAGAGGCCTCATACGACTAGGAGCAATGAAGTTTCATAAGTCACAAGGTTTTCTGAAGATGACACCAAAATATTAAAATTTTTAGGAATAACACTCTTGATGCCAAAAGCTTTATTGTTTAATCTGGTAGAGAAATATTTTTGATTACCCTCAGAAGTGGCTTTATTCATGGGACACTTAGATGTCCTTTTTTGAAGTCAGGTTCATGGTGCTCTCTATTTTAGAAAACGCTTCCTCAATGACATTGGCGTCAATTCACGAAGAGTTAAATAACTGCAAATAAAATGCGGTAAAATAACACTCAGTAAATCAGTTGTGAAAGTTCAATTCACAAAGAATTTAGCGTTGAAGAACGAATTTTCGATTGTCCGGTAACTACTGCATTTTCTCATGCTGTAATTTATCGCATGTGTCAGTGGTTAAAAGAGAAGTATGGGTTTGGGTTTTTTTCAACCATCACACATACTGCATCTGTCCCCCGCTGCCTCTACACTGAGAACCGAGCAATTGAACATCGCCAATGGCTCGGTTCTCACAGCTCCCCGAGCAGAAAGCTATTGACTGTCAATCAGCAGCTCTCCACTCTGCTCCTCCATGCTCACTGGAGCGCTGAGCTGTGGAGGGGCGTGGAGCGGACATCTCAGGCTCTCAACGGCTCGCTGTGAGGCTGAGACGGGCATCAGTCCAGGCACTTGGCAGATCCAGACTTTATTGTCGCGATGACATGGTGACTGATTCCTGTGATATCAGCAGAGAGCAGACTTCAGTCCATTCTCTGCTGAAAACAGGTCACAGGAGGGCAAAACGAATTGCACTCCTGTGACCCTGTAGGAGAAGCCCAGCCAAATGAGCTTAGGCTGGACTTCTCATTTAATGGTTGTTTAAGGTAATTTAGTTATAATATTTTACTTTTTAATGTGTTTATTTTTCTTTAGCAAAAAAAATATTTTTTAATCTAACATTTTTTACAGCACTCTGTATTTGAAGGCATTGAAACTTAAACTACCTCCTCAAATTTTTGTCTCCTGATGCTTGGTAATCCAACCTCCTTTACTAAATCCATCATGCCATACATTCATTAAAAAAAAAATGTTGTAAATGTATGGCCTACTAGAGTTATTGAAAGAGGTCTTTTCTATTTTGGCCCAATTCTGTGTTGCTGCCTATGTTTATTTTGTGGAAACTAAAGAAAACTGGGCTTTATTTTTTTTTAATAATTTTTTTTAAACAGTTTTATTTATTTTTCATGTTCCTATCCATGTTTAACTTGTAATGGTGTATATAACCAAAAGTATCACAGTGACCACTTCAAGAGGTCACTTTTAGCTGGAGTAATTGTCATGGTTGACATACTCCATTGTTGCACTTTTGTAAACGTTTACTTTAAAAAAATGTGTTTTTAAAAAAAAATAATTCTTGATGTAAACCTTGTGTAGACCTTACTCTTTGTAATCCTCCAGTTTGGTACAAGTGCAGCACAGTCTCAAAAATGACCTACGGGCACATTTTGTATCCATTTAGAGTGATGATTACTCATAGCGTGTACATATGAGTTGCCCAACGTTGTTTTAAAATTAGTTCTGGAGAGGATTTTCATGTCAATGTCAAATCTCAGTTTCAGATCTGAAATTTGGGTCAGTGTCCCAAACATAAGTGAACTTGATTGCAAATGGATTAGATTGACAGCAGTGAATTAAATCTCCCAAAACCTGACTAGAATCATCACAAATAATAAGGATGTCATCAATGTATTGAGCATAGAGGACCAGCTTTGCCCTAAATGGGTTATTATTATGCACAAATGAAAAATCCATATGGCTGCATTCTTCAGAGCAACTTTATTAATTTAAAAAAGTCCATAAAAGCAGCTCAATGGTACCCTCTAGTCTGGAAAAAGCACAGCAAGTGTGAAACGTTACCTGTATTTCTCTCTTCCTAATGTGTACTTTCATACCATGGAGCTGCTTTTATGGACTGTTTTTTAATGAATAAAGTTTTGCTCTAAAAAACAAGGGAGTGTAGCCATCTGGAATTTTCATTTGTGCATGTACAGCAACAGCAGCATGCTGTGTTTGCACCCCTTCTGTGTTTGGAAAGTGGATGTTAATTGCCAACCTACTTTGAGCAGCGGTAGAAGTTCATCTGAAGGGGCTGTTGTTCCATATATAGAGATGTTCCCAGAAATTAATAAACAAATTAGCATAACTCGAACATCTGGCCCTCACATCAGTTCCTCTAATCTGTCTGTAAAAGTCTCCCATGAATGTGAAGTACAGTTGTGTTCCAAAGTGAATTGAATACAGTCCAAAATGAACCTAGCCTGTAATGGATGTATATTGGGATCTTTACTCAAGAAAAACTGAACAGCTTGGAAGCCTAATTGAAGATAAATGGAAGTATATAAAGAGGAAACATCTAGTAAGAACCACTTGCAGCCCGGCTGCCTGTCTGATGATGATTCCAGGTTTTTTTTTAGACCTTGAATTGTATCACACTCTATTTTAGAGAAATGGGAACTATAACCCTTTTAACATTTCAATCTGTTTATTGAAGTTTTTATATTTTAAAGCAGTACAAAAAAAAGATTGCACCATATCAAAGGCATTCAACAGTAGTAAAACTGTGTCTCCCATGTGAGAGAACAACAGTGGCTATTACAAATACAAGATACATGGGATTAATATGAATCGTAGATACACTGCACCTTATTAATGCTGCCAACCTCTGCGTTCCACTCCTTTGGAGAACTACTACCCCCCCAATGGTAAACGACTGGATCCGTCGAGTAGACAGAATCGCAGACATGGAAAAACTCATAAGTCAGGCCCAGGATAATCCGTCTAAATTCAACACCACGTGGGCATGCTGGCTCCACTACAAACACTCCACGACTCAGAATACACCTCCTGCCACTTCATCACCTCCACCATGAGAACTTGAAACCCAAACACACGACTCTCTTGAATGCCTTCTCCCAGATCCTCCAGGCTACCCACACCCAGTGCGCAACTCAATGGCCCCCCACGGGCCACTAAACCCACTCTCTGCAACCGCTGATGGAACGTACTCACTCTATCACTGAACCCTCCAGTCACATAGCATAGACACACCTCGGTTAGGTCACTGGATCCCTCTACTCTCCTCACCCCCCCAACTTATTTCCGTTGTTAAAGCACCTCTATAATGATGCTCCCTCACGAAACTAGCTACGTTACCCTAACACACCGGTCTATGATTGACTCTGAACTACCTGCATCCAGTCGCCCTCCCATCCACAGAAAGTTCCCTTATAGGGGTGGATGGTTCTTGGGCCAACCACTGCGGTGTACACCTTCCATAACACCCATACTTGCCCCTATTATTTTTATTTATGTATTTTTTTATGGTAATCCTAATCTTAAAGTTAATATGCACCTAACGACTCTATTCCTACTTACACCTGTGCTTGTTTGCACCTCTAACGATGAGACACGTACACCTGTTATTTTATTGTCAGGCCACTCTGCCTCTAAAATGTCTCTACCTTTTTCATTCATGTGTAAAGTAATGCAATATGTATGCTGACTATACTCTGTATTCATGAAAAATTTAATAAACTTTTTTGAAAGATTATTAGTGAAAAAAAAATTCTGATAAGTTTACTAAGTTTGATGCTGCTAATTTTTACTTCTGAAGATTCTATAAAAAAAATAATATGAATCATAGATAATCCTAACTCACATAGCGCTCATAACAAAGCCTGCATAGTCATTGATGCGCATTAACTACACATAACACAATTGCAGCCAAGTCCAGGTAGCAATTGAGCAGGACCCATCAGGGGTTAGCATGTTGATGTGATCATTGAGTGCTACTGTTCCTACTTGAGTTTATGTAAAACACTACTGTAAAACATCACCCGGGGTGCATTGTTAAGAAGCATGCACATAGAAAAACAAATGAAAAGCTAGGGTCAGAAAGAAGAAAGAGAGAAGAGGAAAAGATTACCATAGTTGGTTAAAGAAAATGCCACCTAGGTCTTAGTCAGCAGGAGTTATACAATACATTGTCAAAAGAATTGGGACACCTGCCTTTACATGTACGTTAACTTTGATGGCATCTGAGTCTTAGTCCATAGGGTTCAATATTGAGATGGCCCACCCTTTGCAGCTATAACAGCTTTAACTCTTCTGGGAAGGCTGTCCACAAGGTTTAGGAGTGTGTCTATGGGAATGTTTGACTATTCTTCCAAAAGCGCATTTGTGAGGTCGGGCAATGCTGTTGGGCGAGAAAGCCTGGGCAAGAAAGTCTCCACTCTAATTCATCCCAAAGGTGTTCTATAAGGTTGAGGTCAGGACTCTGTGCAGGCCAGTCAAGTTCCTTCACCCCAAACTCAATTTTTTATGTCTTTATGGACCGTGCTCTACTGGTCGACTTCTGTACAATCATTCTGTCAAGTTTTTCATAATCGATCAGTGCTCCTGGCTTCCTGCCGTCAGATCACAATAGCATAGTGAAAGAATGTGTGGACAAGGAATCAGATCATTGTTTTTTTTTAACCTACTGGTTGAATGAAAACAAAATGATGAATGTATGGGCTGCCTTACCCCTACATGTTATGTCACCATGCAGAGGCAGGGCACATTTGCTCTTTCTGTCTCAGAGTGGCTGTGCTATACAGCCACAGCATGTAGAGAAGGTAGTTGAGTCGCTGAAAAAGACTTCCTCTTCTTTCAGGTGCAAAGAAGCCAGTTTTCTGCAAATTGGTTCTGCATTTTTGAACATGCTAATGTGAGTTTTGAAGTGTGTGAATACATTTTAATAAAAGGTGAAGCACTTTGGGGTGTTTTCTTTTGTATGTTACTTAGCGGAGGAGCTGAGTTGGAGAGTGGTAAGCACTGGAAGTTATCTTACACAGAAATTGGTGAGGAAATCTTCTGAAAGTTCATGGCTATTAACCATTGCATGGGGGGTCCAATTTGAAGGTCTGCTGATAGCTGCGTGGAGAATATAAAGATTCCATTTAAAGTAGACATGTGCCTTATCTGACCTTGCATTTTTATATGGGTCAAATATATCAGGTGAGAGCACACCTGGTGGAAGTGGGACACTTTTTGTTGAGGAGTGGTGGAATGCACATGTTTTGGTGGAAATAAAGCAAATGTTTAAAGTGATACACAGCAAATTACAAGAGAGACTTTTTGCACTTGGGACATTATTTATCCTAAGTTGTATATGCATGTGGTGTAAAACTAATTTTAATATTGTTTATGTTTGTGCAGTATGTTTGATATTTGTTATCCCAAGCACTACACCATTATTTATTTACATTTTTTGGTTGTGTGGTGTAACGACACCCCGAGTATGAAAGGGGTTAAAGCCGTTTAAGACATTCCATTTCCGAACATAAAGGCAGCTACCGAACACTCCGATCAGCCGAACAAGAAACCCATACGAATAACTCTCCCCCCAAATACGAGACAAAGCTCTGTCTTGAGGTTCAACCAGGAATCAACTCATTTATTTTTACACATGGACACAACAGAATAAATAATTCAGAGACTCTTTCCCCCCACCCTTGGAAAACAGGGCGGGTTAAACTGTCCAATGACAATAGACACACAGGTCAGGTGTGTTTAGACTTCTCGTCAGTAAACAGTCTTATCAGCAGGGGGCTGCTGGAGGAACCCCCCTCCCTCCATAGAGATAAACATCCCATGATCCAAGGCAGACAGACACAATAGAACATTGGAATACAGCCCCACCCCAAACTAGCACAGCAAATAGTACACAACACACATTATATATACAGTATCTCACAAAAGTGAGTACACCCCTCACATTTTTGTAAATATTTTATTACACCTTTTCATGTGACAACACTGAAGAAATAACACTTTGCTACAATGTAAAGTAGTGAGTGTACAGCTTGTATAACAGTGTAAATGTGCTGTCCCCTCAAAATTACTCAACACACAGCCATTAATGTCTAAACCGCTGACAACAAAAGTGAGTACACCCTTAAGTGAAAATGTCCAAATTGGGCCCAATTAGCCATTTTCCCTCCCTGGTGTCATGTGACTCATTAGTGTTACAGGGTTTCAGGTGTGAATGGGGAGCAGGTGTGTTAAATCTGGTGTTATCGCTCTCACTCTCTCATACTGGTCACTGGAAGTTCAACATGGCACCCCATGGCAAAGAACTCTGAGGATCTGAAAAAAAGAATTGTTGCTCTACATAAAGATGGCCTAGGCTATAAGAAGATTGCCAAGACCCTGAAACTGAGCTGCAGCACGGTGGCGAAGACCATACATCAGTTTAACAGGAGAGGTTCCACTCAGAACAGGCCTTGCCATGGTCGACCAAAGAAGTTGAGTGCACGTGCTCAGCGTCATATCCAAAGGTTGTCTTTGGGAAATAGACGTATGAGTGCTGGTCAGCTTGTCAGTGCTCAGACCACACATTGCATCAAATTTGTCAGCATGGCTTTTATCCCAGAAGGAAGCCTCTTCTAAAGATGATGCACAAGAAAGCCAAAAAACTGTTTGCAGAAGACAAGCAGACTAAGGACATGGATTACTGGAACCATGTCCTGTGGTTTGATGAGACCGAGATAAACTTTTTTGGTTCAGATGGTGTCAAGTGTGTGTGGCAACAACCAGATGAGGAGTACAAAGACAAGTGTGTCTTGCCTACAGTCAAGCATGGTGGAGGGAGTGTCATGGTCTGCGGCTGCATGAGTGCTGCCGTCACTGGGGAGATACAGTTCATTGAAGGAACCATGAATGACAACATGTATTGTGACTAGGGATGAGCCGAACACCCCCCTGTTCGGTTCGCACCAGAACATGCGAACAGGAAAAAAGTTCGTTCGAACACGCGAACACTGTTAAAGTCTATGGGACACGAACATGAATAATCAAAAGTGCTAATTTTAAAGGCTTATAGGCAAGTTATTGTCATAAAAAGTGTTTGGGGACCTGGGTCCTGCCCCAGGGGACATGGATCAATGCAAAAAAAAGTTTTAAAAACGGCCGTTTTTTCAGGAGCAGTGATTTTAATAATGCTTAAAGTCAAACAATAAAAGTGTAATATCCCTTTAAATTTCATAGCTGGGGGGTGTCTATAGTATGCCTGTAAAGGGGCGCATGTTTCCCGTCTTTAGAACAGTCTGACAGCAAAATTACATTTCGAAGGAAAAAACACATTTAAAACTACTCGCGGCTATTGCATTGCCGACAATACACATAGAAGTTCATTGATAAAAATGGCATGGGAATTCCCCACAGGGGAACCCCGAACCAAAATTTTAAAAAAAAATGACGTGGGAGTCCCCCTAAATTCCATACCAGGCCCTTCAGGTCTGGTATGGATATTAAGGGGAACCCCGGCCAAAATTTTTTAAAAAAATGACGTGGGGTTCCCCCTAAATTCCATACCAGACCCTTCAGGTCTGGTATGGATTTTAAGGGGAACCCCGCGCCAAAAAAAAAAAACGGCGTGGGGTCCCCCCAAAAATCCATACCAGACCCTTATCCGAGCACGCAACCTGGCAGGCCGCAGGAAAAGAGGGGGGATGAGAGTGCGCCCCCCCCTCCTGAACCATACCAGGCCACATGCCTTCAACATTGGGAGGGTGCTTTGGGGTAGCCCCCCAAAACACCTTGTCCCCATGTTGATGAGGACAAGGGCCTCATCCCCACAACCCTGGCCGGTGGTTGTGGGGGTCTGCGGGTGGGGGGCTTATCGGAATCTGGAAGCCCCCTTTAACAAGGGGACCCCCAGATCCCACCCCCCCTGTGTGAAATAGTAAGGGGGTACTTACCCCTACCATTTCACTAAAAAACTGTCAAAAATGTTAAAAATGACAGGAGACAGTTTTTGACAATTCCTTTATTTAAATGCTTCTTCTTTCTTCTATCTTCCTTCATCTTCTTCTTCTGGTTCTTCTGGCTCTTCTGGTTCTTCCTCCGGCGTTCTCGTCCAGCATCTCCTCCGCGGCGTCTTCTATCTTCTTCTCCTCGGGCCACTCCGCACCCATGGCATGGGGGGAGGCTCCCGCTCTTCTCTTCTTCTTTTCTTCTCTTCTTCTCTACTTCTCTTCTTCTCTTCTTCATTTTCTTCTCCGGCCCGCTCCGCACCCATGCTGGCATGGAGGGAGGCTCCCGCTGTGTGACGGCGTCTCCTCGTCTGACGGTTCTTAAATAACCGCCCCCCTCTGACGCACGGTGACTTGACGGGACTTCCCTGTGACGTCACGGGGAATGCAACAGGGAAGTCCCGTCAAAATGTAATTTTGCTGTCAGACTGTTCTAAACACGGGAAACATGCGCCCCTTTACAGGCATACTATAGACACCCCCAGCTACGAAATTTAAAGGGATATTACACTTTTATTGTTTGACTTTAATCATTATTAAAATCACTGCTCCTGAAAAAACGGCCATTTTTAAAACTATTTTTTTGCATTGATCCATGTCCCCTGGGGCAGGACCCGGGTCCCCAAACACTTTTTATGACAATAACTTGCATATAAGCCTTTAAAATTAGCACTTTTGATTTCTCCCATAGACTTTTAAAGGGTGTTCCGCGGCATTCGAATTTGCTGCAAACACCCCAAATTGTTCGCTTTTCGGCGAACTTGCGAACAGCCAATGTTCGAGTCGAACATGAGTTCGACTCGAACTCGAAGCTCATCCCTAATTGTGACATACTGAACCAGAGCATGATCCCCCCCTTTGGAGACTGGGCCGTAGGGCAGTATTCCAACATGATATTGACCACAAACACACCTCCAAGACCACCACTGCCTTACTAAAGAAGCTGAGGGTAAAGGTGATGGATTGGCCAAGCATGTCTCCAGACCTAAACCCTATTGAGCATCTGTGGGTCATCCTCAAACAGAATGTGGAGGAGCGCAACATCCACCAGCTCTGTGATGTTGTCATGGAGGAGTGGAAGAGGACTCCAGTGGCAACCTGTGAAGCTCTGGTGAACTCCGTGCCCAAGAGTGTTAGGGCAGTGCTGGAAAATAGTAGTGAGTAGAGGAGAAAGTCCGGACAGCCGCACACCAGGAAAATATAATCCAAAGAAATTTCTTTATTGTAAAATCAGGATCAAATCATGTACAAGACACCATGGATAGAATGTACAGGCAATCAGCTAACGCGTTTCACGCTCTTGCGGAGCGCTTACTCATAGCTCCGATTTGATCCTGATTTTACAATAAAGAAATTTCTTTGGATTATATTTTCCTGGTGTGCGGCTGTCCGGACTTTCTCCTCTACTCACAGCATGGATTAGCATTAGCCAGCACCTGGGGCTTTTTATCTCTGGAGAGCAACATCCATTTTATACCTGGTTTGGATCCATACTGGTGCGGGGAAAACACTTGTGCTGCATTTGCATTCCGGACTATTGCTGGAAAATAGTAGTGGCCACACAAATTTTTGACACTTTGGGCCCAATTTGGACATTTTCACTTTGGGGTGTACTCACTTTTGTTGCCAGTGGTTTAGACATTAATGGCTGTGTGTTGGGTTATTTTGAGGGGACAGCAAATTTACACTGTTATACAAGCTGTACACTCACTACTTTACATTATAGCAAAGTGTCATTTCTTCAGTGTTGTCTTCTGAAAAGATATAATAAAATATTTTAAAAAATGTGAGGGGTGTACTCACTTTTGTGAGATACTGTACATATATACAGCATTGAGTCCGATTAGTATAGATCAGACTAGATTTCTCATTCACCTCACAAAGAGTATTGTTCCCTTAAAATCCAGGGTCCCCAGAGTCTGTGTGTCTTGGGGGACATGGACCTGAATCTAAAGTAATGCCACCTCCAGGGTCCCCAGGCATACAGCTCACAACGAGCACCGTTCCACCAAATGCCAGGGCCCATAATCGGTCGACAAGAGGCTGGCATTCAGTCCCCTCCAAAAGCCTCTGTCCTGGCTAGGTCTGTCACATATAGGTATTGTGATAACTCAATGCCACCTTTCTCTGAAAAGGTGTAACATGTCAGAACAATGTTTTTTTTTTATGTAAAGATTATTTTTAAGCATTGTTTTTATAAATAAAATACGTACTGTTTTATACATTTTTTTCTTATGTGCTGTTAAGGTGCCATGGGAGAAAATCAAATCGCTTAGAGAGAATTACATTGGAAATTAGGTTAAATCATCACGAGAACACAAACAGCAATAAAAATATGAGGTCCCAAATTGTCCCAACTCTGTCCAAAAGTAAATGTAAATGTTTGGAATGGAGTTTGGCTTTAAAGTGAATGTATACCCATTCATGAAATTTGAGCTTGGAACATCTATCTGTAGTTTTTTCTTATCTCTCTTCAAAGCCCTAAGTCCCATGGGCTTTCTCCCGCTCTGTTCTTCTGTTATCAGCATGATAACTTCTGACAAGTTCTCTGTCAACTGTGATAAAAGCAGCCTAAATTTTGTGTCAGGGTGAGTGGTGAATTAGAAAGAGAGAATTCTAACAGGACGTGCACTTTCTAAACAGTATATAAAGCTGAATACAGCAGATATACATGTAAAACTTATGTAGGAGGATTTGTTTCATCACTGTGGGTGTTCACTTCACTGGGTATATGTGAGGGTTTACATCCACTTTAAGGCACAATCTTTAGTTGACTATACAATTATTTTGATGGATAGCTTTACAGTAAAAATGGATAGGTTTCCTAGTGTGAGCATATGTACTGTATGTTCAAGACAAATGTGTTGGCAATCTCTAATATGTGGCTATTTAATGAAAAAACTGTGCTTTGTCCATGCATTGAGTGCCCCACCCAGCTGTACAGTCCTTCCTTGTCCTCTGTAAGCTCTGGGTCGCTCCATTTGGATCTTGCACAGGGCAATGCCACAGTACTACTTACAGTGAGCCCACAGGCGAGCAGGTGACATGGGATCCCCAGGGCGTGGAGTCTAAGGGCCAGCTGGTATTCTGCCAGGGACCCCCTCAAGAGGGTTTGGGCTTAGCTGCATGCTGACCCCAGGTCACGACCCCCGGGTTCACCCTACTCACTAGGGAAGTACCAGGAGACACTGTCAGACAAGGATGGATGGATGAAGCAAAAGGAGAGCCGGATAGCGAGCCAAGGTCAGGGCGGGCTGCAGACAACGTAATCAGAACAAGCCGAGTCGGTACACAAGAGATCAGTTCACGAGAGGTCAGGTTTAAGGCAAGTTACTAGAAGGGAGCTCTGAAACAAATGTTGCTCAAGCAACCAGTAACTGGTTTGAAAGGGATTTAAATAGGGAAGCACATGAGGGGCTGGACAGGAAGTAGCAGGAAGGAATCATATATTAGGCAACAGGTGTGGCCGGCGACACCCATAGCTGCAGAGTGCACAGAGCAGAACACAAGCTAGTGGAACAACAGGTGCCAGCCGGCCTACAACAGTAAAGGTGAGACACAGATCAGCTCCGCAGCTGATCTGTGACAGTACCCCCCCTCTTAAGAGGTCCCCCTACACGTTTGGGGGCTGGCTTGGAGGGATATTTCCGATGGAATCTGGTCACCAAATGTGGGGCTGAGGCATCTGTGGCAGGAACCCAAGACCTCTCCTTCAGACCATAGCCTTTCCAATCAATGAGATAGAGTAGCCTCCCCTGGGAGTACTTGGAGTCCAATATTTCTTTAATTTCATACTGATCCGAGGCCCTGGTTCCGAGGCCGAAGCGATTGAGGACCAGTGGCCTGAGCAGGGAGACATGGAAGGCGTTGGGTATCCTGAGATGAGAGGGAAGATGAAACTTGAAAGCAAGTGGATTGATTTGATGGAGAATGGGAAATGGACCAATGAAGCGAGGAGCAAATTTTATTGAGGGCATCCTGTGTCGGATGTGCTTGGTAGAGAGCCAAACTCTATCGCCAGGCAGGAACTTAGGAGCCGGACGATGATGATGATCTGCTGCCGTTTTATGCCTGGAAGCAACTAGATGAAGATTCCCAGAGACTACTTTCCAGAACTGCCATTGGAGTGGTGGTTTAAGGCAAACTCTGCACAGGGCAAAAGGTCCACCCAGTCATCTTGGTGGGCTGAGATGAAGGCACGGAGAAAACGTTCTACAATTTGATTGACACGTTCCATTTGCCCATTGGACTGGGGATGAGAGGCAGATGAAAAATCCAATTTAATGCCAAAGGAGCTGGCCAAGTCTCTCCAAAACCGTGCAGTAAATTGAACTCCTCTGTCAGAAACGATATGAGAAGGCATCCCATGAAGATGAAAAATCTCCTTAATGAAAGTTGTGGCAAGACTGGGAGAAGAAGGTAGACCTGGGAGAGAAATCAAGTGACACATTTTGGAGAACCGATCCACCACTACCAAGATGACTGTAGAACCTGTTGAGGGAGGCAGATCTGAGATAAATACCATGGAAATACAATGCCAAGGTATATTGGGCACTGGTAAGGGCAATAGCAACCCAGCACGGGCAGACGTGGAAGATTTGGATAGTACACAAGCCGTACAAGCTTACGAAGAGAAGGCCACCAATAATGAAGCTGAAGGAGATCACAAGTACGAGGTATGCCAGGATGTCCAGAGAACTTGGAGTCATGTGCCCAAGCAAGGAGTTTGGGCCGAAGTGCGGGAACTACAAAAGTTTTACCTGGAGGAGGCTGCGTAGACTGGAGCTAAGTAGTGGCTAGAATACGATGCGGAGGGATGATGGGACCAGGATCTAAGTGATTCTCAGAATCATTGACATCAAATGACCTGGACAAGGCATCGGCCCAAAGGTTTTTGGCACTTGGACGAAAAGTAATGTTAAAATTGAAGCGGGTGAAAAAGAGGGCTCAGCGAGCTTGACGTGGATTTAAGCATTTTGCAGATTGTAAATACTGCAGATTTTTATGATCAGTATAGATGGTAATACAATGGGGAGAACCCTCTAGAAGATGTCGCCATTCTTGAAGAGCTAGTTTAATAGCGAGTAGCTCACGGTCCCCAATGGTGTAGTTCTTCTCCGCATCAGAAAACTTCTTGGAAAAGAATCCGCAAGGCTGAGACTTGCCCTTCTGAGCTTGGAGCAGGATGGCACCGTCTCCTACTGAAGAAGCATCTACCTCTAAAGAAAAGGGTTTAGTAACGTCCGGACGTAGGGGAATTGGGGCGGAGAGGAAGGCTGCCTTGAGTTTAAGGAAAGCATCAATGGCTTCAGGGGACCAGAGCCGAGCATTGACACCCTTGTGGGTGAGAGATGTAACAGGGGCCACCGAGGTGGAGTAGTTACAAATTAATTGACGATAGTAATTGGTGAAGCCCAAAAAGCGTTGGGTGGCTTTAAGACCAGAGGGCTGGGGCCACTCGGAGATGGGCTGAAGTTTGTCTGGGTCCATGAGGAGACCCTGAGATGAGATTATGTAGCCCAGA
Organism: Lithobates septentrionalis; assembly: GCA_037952835.1. Taxonomy (NCBI): domain Eukaryota; kingdom Metazoa; phylum Chordata; class Amphibia; order Anura; family Ranidae; genus Lithobates; species Lithobates septentrionalis. Next base: position 2,228,500 of record JBBDGP010000961.1, on the reverse strand, counting down.
AATGGAACTTGTGTTTGTTCAAATAGACATTTCTTCAATTTTGTATATAGACAATTGTCCCGTAGAAGCTGTAGCACAGCTTTCACATGAAGACGATGGGTAAGTAAGTCTGGCGAGAAAATAAGAATGTCATCCAGATATACAATAACACAGACATACAGAAGGTCACGGAAGATCTCATTAACAACATTTTGGAAGACTGCTGGGGTGTTGCATAAGCCAAAGGGCATCACAAGATACTCATAATGTCCGTCTCTGGTGTTAAAGGCGGTCATCCATTCGTCTCCTTCCCAGATTCTTATTAAATTATAGGCCCCTCTAAGATCCAGTTTAGTAAAAACATGAGAACCTCGCAGTCTGTCAAGGAGTTCTAAAATTAAAGGAAGAGGGTATCGGTTCTTCGCAGTGATGGTGTTAAGACCCCTGTAGTCTATGCAAGGACGGAGTGAACCATCTTTTTTTGCTACAAAGAAGAACCCGGCTCCGGCAGGTGAGTTAGATTTCCTGATGAAACCCTTTTGCAGGTTTTCCCGAATGTATTCAGACATGGCTTGTGTCTCGGGGATAGATAGAGGGTAGACTCGGCCTCGGGGAGGAGAGGTCTCAAGTAAGAGATCAATGGAGCAGTCAAAGTCTCTGTGAGTGGGAAGGCGATCAGCGGACTTTTTGGAAAAAAATATATATACACTGCGCTGTCCCTTTAAAACAAAAGGCAGCCAGCACAGCAGAGGATCAATTATGCAGAGTGTAACACACAATATAAAAGTGCAGCGCTAAGAATTTGAAAGTCTCAGATACCTACTGAGAATAGTAAATATACGTATACAGTAACTGTGCAAAAAATATATGGAAATGAAATCATATGAAAAAATAAATATGAAACAATGTGTATAAAAAAAAATTAAAATGAGTGGACATAAGATGATAGTCACTACATAAAAAAAATGTCATTGATGGCATAGATATCAATCACAATCTAATTGCTATTGTCCATAAGGAAATTAATGATGGTGATCCAAAAGATGAAGTGATGTATGTTATATAAATGTGACTTGTGAAGAAAACTGATAGGAGATCCGCCACCATATATTCTTAAAGGATTACCGGAAGGATTGAACCCAGATGGGTGTATACCCACTGGGTCAATCAAGCTTGAATAATATTGGACCCCGAAGGGCAACTGCCACAGAAGACACGAATTCCAGGGGACCCAAAGGACTTCCCATTATGTATTAAAGGAGTTTACCCAAATAGGTCTGCAAACAATTACCACATAAGCATCCAGAATGCATGAGTAGAGAGCTCCAGCATTTGTTGCCCAAAAAGCGGACTTTTTGCAGAAAACTCAAAAGGACTGATATTGGGCAGGCAACATGGGAGTTGTGGAGGTCTCAGCCAGAGGAATGGAAGGAGGAGGTAGCACCTTGGAAATACATCATTGCTGACACGGAGAACCCCAATCAATACTTGTCCAAAATTCCAATCAAGATGCGGGGAGTGTTTCTGCAACCATGGAAGGCCCCATGATGGGACTGGAGGATTTAGGCAGAATTAGAAAAGAGATCTCCTCACCATGCAAAACCCCAATGCGTAACTCAATAGGAGGGGTTTTAAACTGGATGGGACTCATAGGCAAGAAGGAGCCATCTACTGCGGTCACGGAGAGGGGTATAGCCAAGGCAACAAAGGCAATGCCCAACTCGGAAGCTAAAGATTATTCAATGAAATTTCCGGCAACACCAGAGTCCACATATGCAGACAGTTGATAGACATTTTGAGCCCAGTGGAGAGCCACGGGAAGGGTGAAACGAGGGAAGCAAACAAAATTAACGGATCGGTCTAGCGCACCTCCCTCCGAGTTAGCTAGACCCTGGAGTTTCCCAGACGGACTGGACAGGAGTTCAAAAGATGTCCTTTATCGCTACAGTAAAGGCACAAGCCCAATCCCATGCGTTGGGCACGTTCCTCATGAGCCTCAGGAGTGAGGCAGGTTCGCCCAAGCTGCATGGGTTCTTCCAACGTGTGAGAGGTTGAAGACGGAGAGGATTCCACAGGTCTTTGGACTACCTGTGCTGGACGGCCAGCAGGGGGATGACTGGTTCTGGATTTCTCCAGGGCCCGCTCCTGGAAGCGAATGACTACTTGAATGCTTAATGCGATTAAGTCATCCAATGTGGTAGGAATGGTGCGTCCAGCAAGTTCATCCTTGACACGCTCAGATAGGCCTTGCCAGAAGGTAGCAGTAAGGGCCTCATTATTCCATTTGAGTTCAGCGGCCAGCGTACGGAATTGAACTGCGTATTGGCCGTCTGTCATTCCTTGCTGACGAAGACGAAGGAGGGCCCCAGCAGCCGAAGACACTCTGCCGAGCTCATCAAAAGTTTTCCGTAATGCATCCAAAAAGAGCTGGAGGTCGGAGGTAATAGAATCGTGTGACTCCCAGAGTGGGGAGGCCCAAGCTAAAGCATCACCTGAGAGGAGAGAGATGATATATGCGACTTTGGTGCGATCAGTTGGAAAATGGTGGCTGGTAAGTTCAAAGTGGATGGAACACTGATTAATGAAGCCCCGACAAGCCTTAGGGTCACCAGAAAGATGAGGTGGCGATGGCAGATGCAGGCAGGGATTGCCAGGTGTAGCAGGTAACACGGGAGCAGCTGAAGCAGAAGCAGGAACGGGAGTAGCTGAAGTTGCAGGGAGTTGCAGACGATCCAGACGGGAGGTAAGATCCTGAAGAACCAGCATTATTTGCTCTTGATTTACTTGCTGGGAGTTAAGTCTCTGAACTAGATGTTGCATTTGATCCACGGTCAGTGGCCAATTCTCAGAGGCGCTCATGGCTTGAGCAAACTGTCACAGTACTACTTACAGTGAGCCCACAGGCAAGCAGGTGACACAGGATCCCCCAGGGCGTGGAGTCTAAGGGCCAGCCGGTATTCTGACAGGGACCCCCTCACGAGGGTTTGGGCTTAGCTGCGTGCTGACCCCAGGTCACGATCCCCGGGTTCACTCTACTCGCTAGGGAAGTGCCAGGAGACACTGCCAGAAAAGGATGGATGGATGAAGCAAAGGGAGAGCCAGATAGCGAGCCAAGGTCAGGGCGGGCTGCAGACAATGTAATCAGAACAAGCCGAGTCGGTACACAAGAGATCAGTTCACGAGAGGTCAGGTTTAAGGCAGGTTACACAAAGGGAGCTCCGAAACAAATGTTGCTCAAGCAACCAGTAACTGGTTTGAAAAGGGATCTAAATAGGGAAGCACATGAGGGTCTGGACAGGAAGTAGCAGGAAGGAATCATATATTAGGCAACAGGTGTGGCCGGCGACACCCATAGCTGCAGAGTGCACAGAGCAGAACACAAGCTAGTGGAACAACAGGTGCCAGCTGGCCTACAGCAGTAAAGGTGAAGCACAGATCAGCTCCGCAGCTGATCTGTGACAGGCAAATAATACTTCACTCTTATGTGACAGCACTGGGCCAATATCCAAGCAGACGTGCTATCACTTGGAGTTAATCAAATGATCCTCCATACAGCCTAATTTTTTTGCTTCCAGTGGCTAAACATAGTGATAAGGAGTGAAGAAAATGTATGCATATTCTGCTGTGGGGTGTCATTAATGCAAGTCTGCTACATTTCCCTTCATGGGAAAAGCACAGATTTCTTTTAAAACTGAATTATTGTGCTGTACATTTTTATTGATTGAGGAAAAATGGCATTATATGTTTCATCCTACCTAAAATTATAGTAATTATTTCCACATGAATAACCCAATGTTTATAAGTTTAATGTTGTTTTACCCATGAGCCCCCTCCTGCTGCCTTCAAATTAGTGAAAAGGCTTTTCCAGAGAGTGTAGTTATAAATTCTTGAAATATAAGTTACCGATTACACTTTAATATGTCTTATCTTATGCATATACTTATGTTAAGTGTATGAATTTTCATCCAGGCATTGCAAGTAACCTGGTGATAGGTAGTATAGAGATGTAGGTTAGGAATTCCCAAATACAGTATACCCATTGCAGACACATTGCTGTCTCTTACATACAGAAATGCTGATGTATACAAAAACTTGTACATGGCAAGAAGGTTCTTACAGTCACTAATCATATTTAAACCTGCCTTGTAACTTAAATGTGAGGATACAGAAAGCAGAGAAAGAGAGGAATGTACACAGCTCAGGCCTCAAGAAGTATACTCCATGACCATTCAAAGAGTTCCCTGGGTTCTAGCTGCAATTAATAACAATAGCATCATTACAATATTTGCTGAATCACATTAATAACGCACTGATTGCATTCACTTGTTGCCTAGAAATGCTTGGTAAGTAAATGCATACATTATCATGGCTCAGTTAATGACATATTCTGGCTCATAAAATAATATATTTTTAAAATATTCTCTTATACAGTTCTATGGTGCTTATATCTACCCAATAATTTATGCTTCAAAATTCAAAAATTAGAAAATGTATAAAAAAAATAACGCTAAGTGTCCAACCTTTCAAAATAAAGTCCTATTTTTAGAATATTTTTATAATTATTATTTTTTAACAAATTCTACTGGTGACTGGCAACAAGTTTGAAACAACTTTATACAGATAAATGTAGCAATTAAGAAAATATGTGTTTGGCCCCACCCACCACTTATTATGCGATTTGTGATAAAAGTGAAACATGTAGATAACTTCTGTTTTAAGAAGACTCTGCCAAGCTGATTCTGAAAAGGGCTAGATATTAACTTTGTGAACTACTAATCAGAATACAATTTGTGCCAACTGATTGTCTCAAATACAAAATTGGTTTAGGATTTACTTTTTACTTACTGTTATTTGCCATCTGATTGAGCTGGCATTAAACGAATGCCATACGTTATAGCAGCTTGTAAAGGTGTGACTGTGAGAAGGGTTATTAACAGAACAACTAAGTTGTTACCTTCATATATATACTGTATTTTGGAAATTATTTCAGCAAAGCTACACAATTTGTCATTTGAAGCACATTTTTCCTCTTTTTTTAGCTTAAACGCAGCACTAAACAGTGGAGTAAAAACCAAATACAGTATATGGAATAGACATTTTCTTCTATTCTCTGTATGCTTTTAACTGTCATATTTTATAAATTTTATAGGCAATAATACAACCCCACTTAATACCACGGAAATACCTTTTGTTAGTATGTACCTGTCTCTTAACATTTATAGTAAATTGCATTATCGGACAGTAACATTTACATTTAAGCCTGTTTAGCTTAATGACAGTGGCATTGCACACATCTTTATAGTTCGAGGTAACTCCCACTGTGCTGAGACACAACTCGCCTTTACTACCGAATGAGTAATGCATGGTGGGAGTTTATCGTTTAGTTCACTGGTCAAGAAGCCTTTGTAAAAACTGACATCAATCCCAAATGATGGCAGGGTCCTGGTAGGGAGGATCAAATTTATCTGTAGCACAAACACATTCGAAGTTTGTGTATTATTGTGACATGAATAGTTTAGGTATGAATATTTATTTATTTTATTTATTTCAGGTACTTATATAGCGCTGTCAATTTACGCAGCGCTTTACATATACATTGTACATTCACATCAGTCCCTACCCTCAAGGAGCTTACAATCTAAGGTCCCTAACTCACATTCATACATACTAGGGACAATTTAGACAGGATCCAATTAACCTACCAGCATGTCTTTGGAGTGTGGGAGGAAACCGGAGTACCCGGAGGAAACCCACACAGGCACAGGGAGAACATGCAAACTCCAGGCAGGTAGTGTCGTGGTTGGGATTTGAACCAGTGACCCTTTTTACTGCTAGGCGAAAGTGCTATCAACTACACCACTATATATTAAAACATATGTGTGATGATCCACTCAGAAATGTAGCTAGCATATTTAAAGTGATATTAAAGCCTATATTTTTTTTGGGAAAAAATAACAAACATGTTATACTTTCCTGCTCTATGCAGCGGTTTTGCACAGAGCAGCCCCAATCCTCCTCTTCTCGGGTCCCTCGCTGGTGCTCCTGGCCCCTCCCCCCTGCCGAGTGCCCCCAGGGAGAGCAGCTTGCAATGGGGGAACCCAAACAGGCTTGATACTTAGCCAAGGCTCTGTGTGTCCATTCACAGACAGAGCTGCGGCTAGGCCCCACTCACTCTCTCTCCTCATTGGCTACCACTACTGCCTCAGACAATGAGGAGGGAGAGTCCCCTGAGAGTGTGCTCTTGTGAATATCACTGGATAGCGATGGTGGGGCTCAGGTAAATATTAGGGGGGCTGGGGGGCTGCTACACAGAAAAGGTTTTTTACCTTCATGCATTGAACCACTTTAATCACTCTTAGTAGTTGCAGGATGTTTGGGTCAAAGTTTGTAAACTTGAATTAAACATTAGGCCTCAATATCTAAAAAAATAAACTTGTTAGAGCCCAATTACAGCCACAGAAAAAATCCCCCCCAGCTCCTAAGCAATCCGTATCTCATTTTTTGGTTGTAGGGATTGGTTTGAAAAAGCTGCTCTGCATGCCAGTCTCCAAATGGTCTTGTTTTAGTTTCTATCATTGATGTCAACAGGCCTACACTGGCACTGACAAATCAGTGCAGGCCCAGTGGCCATATCATCAGGATAAAATGTGGCTGATGCTAGAGATGCCTTGCCACGTACCATTCCTGAAGTTCAAAGGACCGGTACTCCAGTTGTTATGGGACCTTAGATTAAGCACTTGTCTATAGGAGCAATTTTTATTTTTCACATACATGTTAAAAATCTGACTTTTTGCTATAAATTCCTTTAAACCCCAAGACAATTATATATTTTATAAAAGCAGAGACCCTAGCGAATAATATTTTAGTGAAAACAAACTTAATATTATAACAGTTTAAAAATAAATAAATAAAATAAGTGCTGCGTAAAATAAAAATTACCATCAAGTCAAGCCTTAAAATTGTGCATGCCTGTGAAATTGCAAAAAATCTATGGTACCCAAAATTTTCCATAGGTGACACTTTAAAAGCCTCTAGAGGTTATCAGTTTAGAGTTAACCAAGAATTATGGTTCTATAATTGTTTCTCTCACTCTGACCCTGGCTAGGCTGTGATACCTCACATGTGTGAAAAAATGTATGTTTACATTCATGTGTTCAACCTATGCTGTGTGTTTGAAATGGGTTGGGCTTGGGAGTATTGGGTACTTTAAGACATTTTTTTTCATTATTTTTATTTATTTTGTATAATTTTTTATATATTTTTTTATTTTTGTATTCCTTAGCTTTATTGCTATGACAAAGGGGCTAACAAGTCCCCTATGTGATAGCATTGAAGCCTCCTTTGGACAGGTAACAGGTCCTCTTTATGGAGCCATTGGTCAGGTCAGACAGGTCCTGATCTTGCTGTGGTAGCTGTGTCCCATGTTCCTGGAGTCAACAGAGGAATTGGAAAGCCCATGAACCACTGCTGGCACCACTGGCATTGGGGGAGCAACCCTTTCAGAGCCCCATAAAAGTGATCACTTTTAACTGAGAGACCCTTGCTGGCTCTAAAAAGCAATTGCTTGTTTTAACCCCTTGTACGTCATGCTATGTATAAGTGTATGCTGGTAGACAAGGGGTTAAGGTAATTATTAGCGGGTGTTAAAAATGTATTTTTAAAAACAAGCTGCAGATTGCTTATGGGAGAGGAGAGAGAGCAATATTTTTTTTAAGCTTGCCATAGTCAATAGATGTTTTTGAGTGTAATGAAGAATTGATAAACTTGGTACAAATCGTTATGCTGTTAAGATTTAGCGTTTCTGAAGTTAGACCATTTTAGCTTGGTTCTGATTATGTTTGCCAATGTCTTTTTAAGCATTAGAGTGTGTAAGGCAGCTAGGTATGAAAAGATCATTATTTTGACAGAGTTGGAAATAATACAGGGTTTAAATGATTCATGTAAGAGTTACTAAACTGTCTTTAATCACTTCAGCCCCAGAAGATTGGCTGCTCAATGACCAGGCCATTTTTTGCGATACAGCACTGCGTCATTTTAACTGACAATTGCGCTGTCATGCGACGCTGTACCCAAACAAAATTGACTTCCTTTTTTTCCCACAAATATAGCTTTCTTTTGGTGGTATTTTATCATCTCTGTGGTTTTTATTTTTTGCGTTTTAAACAAAAAAAGAGCGACAATTTAAAAAAAAAAAAACAATATTTTGTACATATTGCTATAATAAATATCCCCAATTTTTATTTATAAAAAGCACATTTTTTCCTCAGTTTAGGCCAATATGTATTCTTTTACATATTTTTAATAATAAAAATCGCAATAAGCGTATATTGATTGCTTTGCGCAAAAGTTGTAGCGTCTACAAAACAGGGAAAAGATTTTTGGCATTTTTATTATTATTTATTTTTTTTACTAGTAATGGCGGCGATCTGCGATTTTTATCGGGACTGTGACATTATGGCGGACATATCGGACACTTTTGACACATTTTTGGGACAATTGTGCTATAAATATGCACTGATTACAGGGGTGGCACAGTGGTGTAGTAGATAGCACTTTCACCTAGCAGTAAGAAGGGTCGCTGGTTCAAATCCCAACCACAACACTACCTGCCTGGAGTTTGCATGTTCTCCCTGTGCCTGCGTGGGATTCCTCCGGGTACTCTGGTTTCCTCCCACACTCCAAAGACATGCTGGTACTAGGTTAATTGGATCCTGTCTAAATTGTCCCTAGTATGTATGAATGTGAGTTAAGGACCTTAGATTGTAAGCTCCTTGAGGGTAGGGACTGATGTGAATGTACAATGTATATGTAAAGCGCTGCATAAATTGATGGCGCTATATAAGTACCTGAAATAAATAAAATTAAAAAAAAAATTACTGTGTAAATGTCACTGTCAGGGACAAGGTTAACACTAGGGGGTGATCAAGAGGTTAACTGTATTCCCTAGTGTGTGTTCTAACTGTGGACGGAGGTGACTGTCTATAGGAGATGACAGATCGTGGTTCCTACCTATTAGGAATTCATGATCTGCCTCTCCTCTCCTCATGGAACAGGAATTTGTGTGTTTACACACACACACGTCCCTCTTCTGCCTCTCGTGCCCGCAATTGCACCTGGCTGGCGGTCATTGCAGTATAATGATGGCAGCTGGTCTGCAAGTGGTTAAGAAAAAAATTTCTAGACCACTGAAAAGAAAGTAGGTAAAATATGTACTTTTGTGGTCAGTAGTAAACATTGCATGATGGATGGGCAGCAGTGGGGTTAAAGGGGTGGTAAACCACAATATACATAGGTTGGCGACATTTAACACCTTCCCCCCTAGCATATAGCAGAATGACAGCCAGGCGGCGGCTTTACCATTCTGAGTGGACGACATACAGTATGACATCCTCTCAGAATGACTCGCGAGGCCACAGGGCAGCACAGCAGTGCGATCTGTCATCAGCTGTGTCCACCGGACACTGCCAATGACTGATCAGTGTACCGGCTTGCACCTTACTAAATACCTTGGGTTGTCATCTTTCCAAAAATAGTTAATTTGGTGGGTATTTGTTCTGTCCTGTTCAATAGAAATGAAGAAAAACACTCCAAAAGTTTAGCAAAAAAAAAGTAAAAAACATCAGTGATTAAATATCACCAAAAGATAGTTCTAGTTGTGTGAACAAAATGATAAACATTTTGTTTAGGTATAATGTTTCTTTACCGTGCAATTGTCATTCAAAGTGCGACAGGGCTAAAAGCTGAAAATTGGCCTGGGCAGGAAGTTTGTAAAAAAGTTTGTTTTTATTTCTGAATAAGTTACATCATATTTTATTGACAAAATGTGGTTTGTCTACACGTTGCTTTCAAAAGGAATAAATATCATACTCACATATGTTTACCGAAACCTTCTTGGGCAACCATTATTCTTCAGCAAATAATTCTGCACTATTGTGTATGCAAATATCTTGTATATCACCATTATATGCTTATGTTTTCTAGATATGCTCGATGCAAATAAGGAACAAATTAAGCATAGGGCATATGTAACAGGGTGGAAGCGGAACCAAGCTGGAGGGGTTAACAATTTTAAAAGTAAGTGGTCAGTTACTGACCCCTACCTGATTGGTCAGGTAGATGGGGTGATGGGTTGGAGCTGGAGATTATTGTTGCTGGGGAGTGGTTTAAGCTCGCTTACAGAGCAGAAATCGTCAGAAGAATGTCTCTGTCTAGCAGTCTTCTGCATCTCTCAACCTTTGAGGAGAGATAACTGAGAGTTAGACAGCTTGCTGGCCCAGAATAGGGCAGCGGCCTCTGTTGATGGCTATGATTGAAGTCCATTCAGAGAGGGTAATGAGCAGCTCTGAGGACGAAGAGCTGTGGGAGATGGTCTATGCTCTAACTAAAGAAAAAGAAGATTGGTCACACACACCATGGAAGGAAGAACTTCTGTAGAATAGTTACTTTATTGTCAATGTGCCAAAGGACGTAGACAGGACGTTACAGAAACATTGGTTACCAATGAACTGTGTATGCTTCCACACACTATTCTATTATTTATTAACCTTTTTTTAATTTCTATTTCAATTTCATATGGATTTGAATTTAGTTGTATTTTATCTATTAATTTCTATTTCTATTAGGGCACCTGTGAAGAGTTAAAATACATGTACTATTTGAATATTATCCACTGGATAATATTTATTTCTAAAAAGGTGATTATTCTGTAAAATAAAATTTTATTTCAGTACAAATAATATAAAGCATCAAAGAGATTGGTGGCCTAACATTCAACTATTTACAATCATCGTTATATCTGTTTAATTGAAATCCCAGCTAATAAAGTGCTAGCTATGCTATTATAAATTAAACAAATGCAGAATCATTTGGCACATGACATCAAGATGGTTAGTGTCACTTTTGAAGAAGTAATTACAGCCTGGAACAGTGAAATATTTATTAACTTATCAAATTAAAACACCTTTTGACATGTCAGGGTTTGTGGGTAATAGCAGTTTCTCTTTTGCGATGGTAATTTGTATGATTTATGTATCCTCTAAAGCTATATTGCATGCCAAAAAGCTGCCTGAAATAATTTAATTTAAAAAGTATGAGCAACATGTATCTTTGGCCAAAATAACAGGGCCTCGAGGGCAGCAGACTCTAAGAAGAGAGAAGCCTCCTTGTGTTTACTTCACAGCTTGTTACTTCTCACCTGGAAAAATGTCTCTAAGTCTCTTAGTTTCTTTATAATAAACTAATGTATGCATCTTTGTATTGCTTAATGAAATTTATGCAAGGTTTGTTTTTGCTACACAAAAAGGTTTTAGCTATAAAGTACTTTACAGTATGCTTTAGAAATTGAGATACTAGGCTTAACAGAGAATATTTAAAAATACTGTATATGCAAATTAAAATGCCTCACTTTTTATTCTTTGAATTTTAGCCATGTTTATTTCATTAAATGAAAGACTTGAAATATTTATTTGTTAATTTTTTTTTCTTAAGCCTTAGAGCAATATTAATTGTGATGTATCATTTGGAAATGTGGTGACTATCAGTATTTTTCCTTTTATTGAAAAAAAATCTGCACTGAATAGCCTTCCAGCCTTACAGATGTGGAAACTTTCTACATTAATTAATTTGGTTTTGAATTATTTTTAGCCAGCTGGCAGCAGCCAGTAGAACCTTGCAGACGGGATTGCAGCCAAGTGAATAAGCTCTTTCATAACACTGTTGAGTCACCATACACGTTTCTCAGTAAATCCAGTTTATAACAAAGAGATCAGGTGCAGTAGTATTTTACATAACTTTATGGGACACAACCTACAGCTAGCCTAGGCTAGTAAGCAATTTACTAATAATATACACAATAATTTAGCATTTCAGGTAATGGCTGCTATGTCAGATAATAAATCAAGTGCATTAAGGACTTAAGGATTTTTTTTTTTACTTCTTAGGGTGCCTTGGTTATTTCAATGTCTAGTTGAGCATCATTCCATCAAACAACTATAATTTTATTTATTTGTCATTGTTCTCTGTAAGTAGGACACAATAGCCCAACTAGTATCTGCTAGTGCTGGAATTATTATTTCTACAAAATAAGAGGAAACTGCACCATCACTGCACATTAAACCATGTGTATTTAATTAAGAATAAATTGTGCTAAAACTCCACACACCGTTTACTATAAGAAAGGCTAAAAAAAATAAAAAATGACTAGTGTTGAGCAATTTTGAGGCCCATGAGCAGCCTTGAATGGCACAAAGGATACTCCCACTGAGTGGTTTGTGAACTTTAATGAAGATGTAGACATCCAGAAAAGATATAAGTTACCTGTCATCCCTTAAGTGGCACTTTCAGAGAAAACATGTTTTCATTGGCACTTCTGTGGACCTGCTCAGTAACAAATAGTAGGCATTGATACCAATTAGGAGGTTCCTGTTTTGCACATTCTTGTAAGGAAACATTAACACTTTATTTATTCTTAATAACACAGACTTTTTATGTGCTATGCTTCTAAAAATGACTAAAAGGGTGATTTTTATGATAGCCCAGCAAAGAGTTTACTTCAAGAAACCATGCATTTGAAAGGGAATTTAAAAAGTATATACAGTAAATTACAATTAAAACAGAAATGTCAAAATTCAATTTGAGAGGAGAAAAGTCAATGTAGCACCAATATTTAAAAAAAGGGCCAAAATACATCCCTGGGAATTACAGACCAGTTAGCCTAACATCAATAGTATGCAAGCTCTTGGAGGGGATGATAAGGGACTATATACAAGATTTTAGTAATTAAAACAGTATCATTAGCAGTAATCAGCATGGATTCATGAACAATCGTTCTTGCCAAACCAATTTATTAACCTTCTATGAGGAGGTAAGCTGCCATCTAGATAAAAGGAGGCCCATAGATATGGTGTATCTGGATTTTGCAAAATCATTTGACACAGTTCCCCATAAAAATTTACTGTAAAAAGTAAGGTCCATTGGGTAAATACATGGATTGAAAACTGGATACAAGGGTGAGTTCAGAGGGTAGTGATAAATGGGGAGTACTCAGAATGGTCAGGGTTGGAAAGTGGGGTCCCCCAGGGTTCTGTCCTGGGACCAATCCTATTTAATTTGAAATAAAGTGTAAATAACACTGCGCTAACCCAATAAACAATGGTGAAGCTGATACATACAAATATGAGCAATATTCAAAACGTGCTATAATAAAATGTAGCGCTAAAATGGACAAAAAATACAGGCAAATATTGGCGTGATCAGTGGGTACAACTCACTGAGACATAAAAAAGAATATATAAAGTTCCATTACTACAGTATATTTAAACTGAGCCATAACGTGAATAAATAAAAAACAAGTCTTATAATAAAGAGTGAAAGTGAATCCAAAGTGAATAGGAAATCTTCAGGTCTGTGTTTCATCAGCATGAAAATCTCGAATAAGAAAAAGATGGAATACTCTTACAAGAGACGGTGGATTCGGATGTCAGCAACACCAAATAGAACAAGCTTAGAGATCCAAGAAAGAAGTTGTCGTCCAGGGAACCCAGGATCTCAAGGGGCATCTCCTCTCCGCTCCACCGATCAAGATGAGGACCACCAATCTGGAGGGACCACGGGGGAAAGATGAAATATCCAAATCTCATAGGAAATCCGGGGATATGGGGAGGCAAAAATGAAATGTGCCAATAGTGCGGATCAAAAAGGTATATTTATTGGATCACACCAATAAACAAAACAATTAAAAGCGTGATCATGTAGATAAAATCAAGTGTAGGGAAGAGTGTAGCTCGCCTATTTAATTTGTTCATAAACGACCTGGAGGATGGGGTACAGTTCAATCTCTGTATTTGCAGATAATACTAAGATAAGCAGGGCAATAACTTCTCTGCAGGTTGTGGAAACCTTGCAAGTAGATCTGAACAAATTAATGGGGTGGGCAACCACATGGCAAATGAGGTTTAATGTGGAAAAAAGCAATAATTCTCACACTCTACACACTCTACAAAACTCTGGTCCGGTCTCCCCTGGAGTAGGCTGTCCAGTTCTGGGCACCAGTCCTCAGGAAGGATGTGAAGCAAGTACAGAGAAGGGCAACAAAACTAATAAAGGGACTGGAGGACATTAGTTATGAAGAAAGGTTACGAGCACTGAACTTATTCTCTCTGGTAAAGAGACGCTTGAGAGGGGATATGATCTCAATATACAAATACCATACTGGTGACCCCACAATAGGGATAAAACTTTTCAGTATAAGGGAGTTTAATAAGATACGTCTCCACTCATTAAAATTAGAAGAAAAGAGGTTTAACCTTAAACTGTGTAGAGAGTTCTTTACTGTAAGAGCGGCAAGGATGTGGAATTCCCTTCCACAGACAGTGGTTTCAGCGGGGAGCATTAATAGTTTAAAAAAACTATTAGATAAACACCTGAACAACCACAACATACAGGGATATACAATGTAATACTGACTTATAATCACACGCATAGGTTGGACTTGATGGACTTGTGTCTTTTTTCAACCTCAGCTACTATGTAACTATGTAACATACACAAGGTCGTCACAGTCATAAAACATGCCAAATCGAATCCCTCCAGAGACTTTGCAATAATTATACCTTATCTGAGCATTTATCTTACCCGACCACCACCTCTTTTACCATTGGCAATGCATGAGTTATGCAAAGCTGTTGGGATAAGGACTAGAGGTTCCAGCCATCCCTGATATACTGTTTACTTAAAAAACAAGCGTATTCCATTTCGGACATTTGCTGGCCTCTCAATCTGAATTTCATGAAATCTTTCTCCTTGTCTTCAGCAGCCAAGACTTCCCCACTAACTCACTCATCAATAAAGTACTGATCTGGTATAACAACATTTCTCAGCTTTTGTCCAATGGAGAGAGTCGCAACTTAAAGCCTACATCTCATTCCTTTCAACCAAAGATGGCTCTCAAGTGGCTCTCTGCTCATTTTGCGGCTCACCTAGACCCACCCTCATACATCGTGACTGGTAGTGTCAGCAAATATATGACTACTGGGATCAGGTGACCAGTTTTATCTACAGGGTTACACAATGCAGCATTTCTAGGTCGGACTTTGGAAGCAGATTAGAGCAGTATATTGTCTTAAAAAAAGAAAGTTTAATAAACATACAAAAATAAATAATCTTAATGCAACGCTAAAGTTTTAAATGGCCTGTAATCACTATCTGTTGTGAATGTGACTACTGACTTCTGTACAGCTATCACTTTACGTAAACCAGATAATAAGGGTAACATACAAGCTTTCATTTGCCCCAGAGGATGAACCACCATTTGTGATATATAGCCCAAGTTAGAAATCCTGGTTTTGGCTATTTTGGTGCTGTGTTGCCATCCAGGGAAAGTCCTGTGTAGACAGTAGCATATGCCTGGATCAGTGAGACCTGTTTCTATAGCCCCCATTGTGTGTCCTGAGGAAGTGATCCAGCGAAACGCGTTGACGCACAGGGGCTCATGCATGTTTTGATGCCATACTGTTGAAACATAATGTCATTCTTTGGGTATCTGTATCGTCCATCTTTTCTGGCCATTGCAGGGGCATCAATGAACGATACCATTTTATAATTTTATATTGCTTATGTCTATGTATATATATTTAATAAACTTTAATTTTTTAAGACAATATACTGCTCCAATCTGCTTCCAAAGTCCGACCTAGGGCATTTCTTATTCTTTTCAATTAATTTTACTGATGTGGCTTATGAGTGATTTACTTTAAACTAATGCAGCGTTTCTAAAGAAGCTCTCCTTATACTCTTTGGCTATGGCACACTAACTAAGCAGTCTACATTGACTCAGCTGGAGAGGTCCTCCCGCTGCTTGCACTGGACTTACATCGGCTTGCTGGTGGCCCTCAGAGCCATACTAAAAAATTGACATCTTGCATAAAGCCAACCATAATGGATATTAAGAATGAACTGAACATTCTATTATATTGGGAAAACTAGACATGGAAATATTCCATAACATTTCTACCAAATGTTTGGCCTCAAGATGGTGAGCCTTTATCACTCTGTTTTATCCAGAAATAGCTTCCTTTTTTTCCATCCTTTAGACCTCTCTGCTTCTCAGCAGGGCTTCATCGACTCTATGATCATTTAGGTAGCAGTTGATTATGCTACCACCATAGTCCATCTCCATTTTGATACAGCTCTACTAACCCTTTTAACTATGAGGATGTAGGGTAGGTCACCCATGATTGGTATTTGTTCTCTGTGCTTTTAGGTTATTAGTTCCTTGTAAGTTCTAATGAGTTTGCTAATTTACTCAAATAAGTATGGTGCTGATACCCTCGGGCTCTCTCTGACCTTTTGTGGTCCCAGTGTTATTAAATAAATTCTATCCCCAAGTTTCTAAGATTTTCTGGAGGTGTCACAAAGAGCAGGGCACACTACTATATATTTTCTGGCAACAGCCTTTGTTATATATGTTTTGGATGGGAGTTAATAATGTAGTTCTCCGATTGATGTCTGTGAACCCCCTGGGATACTTGTTACACTTTAATCTAGAACCTTTAGACTGCTATAAACAATGTTGAGCACAGTCCTACTGTAGCTTGCATTCCTGATCTATATGGTGCTTCATATGTGGCTATGGGTGGGCACTGTGTTAGAAGCCAACTCAATTGAATAAACCCATGGTATGATGTCATTGGTCTACGGTCTCGTCTTCTGTGCTTGACTTCCAATATCATTGCCACACAAACGGACCCCTGTTCGGTTCACACCAGAACTTTCGAACACCACGAAAGTTCGGACCCGAATATCGAACCCCATTAAAGTCAATGGGACCCGAACGTCAAAAATCAAAAGTGCCCATTTTGAAGGCTTATATATAAGTAATTGGACATACAATGTATATAGGGGTCCAGGTCCTGCCCTGGGGGACATGTATCAATAAAAAAAGTTTGTGAAAAACGTCATTTTTAAATGAGCAGTGATTTTTTTTATATTTTTAAAGTGAAAGCATAAAAATGAAAAATTATTTCCAATATAGTGCCTGGGGGTCCCCTTAGTCTACCTGTAAAGTGGCAAATCTGTACCATGTCTAGAATTTGCTGCAGCAATAATTGCATATATAAAGCCCAAAAAAATGACATTTTCCCTACAAGCTGCCTTTATTTTGCTCAGCAACAGTTGAGGAGCCAGTGTGTATGATGAGGCCACAATGTAGTGCACTGTGAACAAAATTATAGATTTTTTGGATACATTCTAGTGTCACTTTGACTTTGGATTGAAGTAACGGATACATGAAATTGGTCTTCCCACCGTAACCCAATAGAGGCAATTTTGATGAAAGCAAGAATTGCCCTCACTGTAAAAAATTTGAATGATATGCACCTGTCAAACAGGTGCAGAAAAATTGGTCTTTGGGTGTCGGTGGTGCCTTCTCACCGTAACCCTATAGCGGTACTCTTGATGAAAGCAAGAATTGGCCTTGCTGTAAAAAAATTGCAATGAAAGGAACCTGTCAAAGAGTTGCAGAAAAATTGGTCTTTGGGTGTCGGTGGCACCTTCCCATCGTAACCCTATAGTGGTGCTCTTGATGCAGCAAAAAAATGCAATGATATGCACCTGTCAAACAGGTGCTGAAAAATTGGTCTTTGGGTATTAATTGTGCCCATGAAACCTATACCAAAAACATTCTTCCAAATGAAATGGTTGAACACCCTCAAAGCTAGGCAGCCTTGAAGTCCTGCAGAGATTCCACATCCCAAAAAAGACTTAATCACTGAAATCAGCATCAGGGGCTTCATAGCTAGTAATCCAGGACTGATTCATTTTTATAAAAGTCAAATGGTCCACGCAGTCTGTGGACAGATGTGTTCTATGATCAGTAATGAAACCTCCTGCAGCACTGAATGCCCATTCTGAAAGCACGCTGGATGCAGGGCAGCCCAACAACTCAATAGCATACTGGGCAAGTTCTGGCCAGTGGTCTATTCTCATGACCCAGTAAGTCAATGGATCGTCAGCTGGAAAGCTCTACATCTCTGTTTTGGCCCCGAGGTAATCGTCCACCATGTGATGCAGACACTGCCGATGGGATGTGGAAGCTGACAGCCTTGGGCGGTGAGGACTAAAAAATGCCTTACTTAGGCGGACGCCTTCTCCAATGCTCCTCTCTTGACCAACAGAAGACTCAAAACTGTTTTTCATGAAACTGTACTTATCGGAGTCAGGAAAATCGTTCAATACAATCCTCTTTAACGTGTCATCAAGAGATTTTATCTTCTGCACTCTCTGTGGGGACGGGATGAGTTCTGAGACCTTCCCCTTATAACGGTGGTCAAGGAGGGTTGACAGCAAATAATCATTCTTTTCCTTTATGCCACGTATTCTTGGGTCCTTTCGCAGGCTTTGAAGCATGAAGTTGCCCATGCACCTCTAATTTGCAGAGGCTTGAGAAGCAGACTCCTCAGGGTCGCTCAGGATAACTGCATCTGGAACTTCCTTCTCCCAGCCATGTACTACTCCCAAGGGTCCTAGGGTTGGAAAGCCATTGCTTACAGATTGACGCATGTCTTCCTCTTTTTCAAAGCCTATGAAAGTGCAAGAATCCTCCTGCTCATACTCCTCCCCTCTCTCCTCCTGTGTGTTCTGTGACATAGGAATGATGGTGTCTGGATAAAGTGGGCCTTGAGAGGAAAGGAAGTCCTCCTCTTCCTCCTGCTGCTCTGCCTCCAGTGCCCTGTCCATAAAGCCACAAAGTGTGTTCCAGCAGGAACACAACCGGGATTGTGTCACTGATGCATGCACTGTCACGGCTCACCATCCTTGTGGCCTCCTCAAATGGTGACAATACAGTGCATGTATCCTTAATGATCAGCCATTGGCGTTGGGAAAAAAGCCAAGGCGGCCTGAGCCTGTCATTGTGCCATATTCGCACAGGTACTCGTTGACGGCCCTATGCTGCATGTAATGTATAGCCGGTGCATCATTGACAAAGTTGAGTTCCACCTGGTGGGCATGTCACAAATCAGGCGGTTTATGGACAGGTGGATTTCCCGCTGAATTTCAGCCAACCAAGCACTGGCTGTGTATGATCGTCTGAAATGGTTACAGACTCTTCTGGCCAGCTTTAGCACATCTTGCAACCCTGGGTACGTATTTAGTAAATGCTGCACCACCAAATTGAGGACATGTGCCAGGCAGGAGAAGGAGGAGGAGGGGGCAGAGCTCACAGATCTGGCCTCATTACCACCAGCTGTATGGAGATGTGGGGGCACAACAAGCTGCAGCACAAGCCCTGTCTTGCATCCTTTCGAGTTGCAAGCAGCGTTACCCAGTGTGCTGTGAACAAAATATATTGTCCCTGCCCATGCTTGCTGGACCACGTGTCAGCAGTAAGGTGGATTTTATGGCTGACTGCCTTGCCCAACAATGCCAGAACATTCCCTTCCACGTGATGGTAGAGAGATGGAACGGCCTTACGTTAAAAGTAGTAGCAACTGGGAGCCTGCAATTGTGGTACAGCACATTGTGGGAATTCACGGAAGGGGGCAGAATCCACCAGGCTGAAGCGCAGAAGTTGGAGAGCCAACAGCTTTGACAAGCTTCAATTTAGTTGCTGGGCAT
The DNA here is from genome assembly GCA_037952835.1 of Lithobates septentrionalis. NCBI lineage: Eukaryota > Metazoa > Chordata > Amphibia > Anura > Ranidae > Lithobates > Lithobates septentrionalis. The sequence goes on along the minus strand of JBBDGP010000961.1, from coordinate 2,208,910 downwards.
GTAGATGGCAGGAATTGTATTTTTTCCACTGCAGCAGATGGGCAGAGAAATTTGCCGGCTACAGTCTACAGCTGGTGGTGTGCTTCTGTGTCAGGGAAGACCAGCTAGTACTCAAGATGGCTGATGGAGAAGTCGACCTGTGACCTCAGCCTCTGCCAGAACACTTCCGGTGCACCTGTGTGCACATGACCAAGAGGCTATTTAAACTTGGTCTGTGCTTGCATCCAGTGCTGTCTGTTCTACAGAGTTCCCGTGTGTTCCTGCCTGCTTACTTCTGATACCTGTATCTGTTTACCGACCCAGCTTGCCTTGACTCCGCTACCTGCTGCCTGCACCTTACCCGGCTTGTTCTGACCTCCGCACCTGCCTGCTCCTTCTACTACCACGCTGCCAGCCCGTTGCCGACCCGGCCTGTGTCCTGACTACGCTTCTGCCTCTGCTTCTGCTCCTGACATTCTCGCCAGTGTATGACCTGGTCTGCTTAACCTGCCTCTTCCGCCAGCTGGAGAATCCTGCTCGAGCACCGTGCCCCCTGCTGCTGTTCCCAGTTCCAGGAAGACGACCCGTTAGGCACTCGTGCGACTCTGCACTTTTGCGCCTCCTGTCTGCTCTATCAGGGGGCCAGAATCAGAGGAGTAAGAGAGGCCGCTCCCTGCATATCAGGCTCTACCCTCAGGTACGTGACAGTAACGGAAAGCCATGTCTGAGCCTGCGCAGGGACCCTCTCCCATGGATGAACTTTGCCAGCACCTGGCCGGCCTGGCACAAGCTGTCAAGGACCTACAGTGGGGCTACACTCAGCTGAAGGGACGCCTACAGACTCTGACGGACTCTGTCACCCCTCAGGGACCATGATTAGCATCCGCTTCCTCCCAAGGATCCTCTCCTGCTCCTGCAGTGGTTATGCTTCCACCTGAGCCCAGGGTACCAACCCCAGACCGGTTCCTGGGTGAACGCAGCAAGTTTAGAGCGTTCCGGAGCGCATGTGAACTTTACTTCGCCCTTCAACCCCGCACCTTCTCTTTGGAAGCTACAAAAGTCGGCTTTGTGATTTCCTTGCTGCAAGGCGAGCCACAGTACTGGGCCCACCGCCTCCTGGAACAGAAGGCCGAATGTTTATCAGACTTAACTACATTCTTCAGTGCCATGGCCCAGCTGTATGAAGATCCCCAGCAGATGGCTTCAGCAGAAGCAGCCCTTCATGCACTCCAACAGGGTCGTAGGGCGGTGGACGATTACGTCTCAGAATTTAGACGATGGGCATTTGACATGAATTGGAACGACGCCGCCCTATGCTACCAATTCCGCATGGGCCCCTCCGAACCGCTCAAGGACGAGCTAGTGCGGGTAGGGGTACCCTCTACCATCGAAACCCTGATTGATCCATCCATTCAAATTGATCGTCGGCTGAGAGAATGAAGACTAGAGAGAGCGGCAGCTCCATCCCGTCCGGTATGGATGTTACCCCGGGCACCCAGTTCATTCAATCCAGCCCCACCTGCTCCGGCCACTCCGGCTCCTGACGCTCCGGAACCTATGCAGCTTGGCCTGCTGCGTCCCTCTCTCCACCGAAGAGCGACAACACTGTCGCCAGCAGAACCTGTGCCTATACTGCAGGGGATCCGGACATTATGTGAGGTCCTGCCCAGTGAAACCTCGTAAGTACCTCTCCACTACTTCTGCCTCGCTGACTCCAAGCTCGCTTAACAATCCCGCTCACCTTACTTTTCTCATCTCTTTACAGCTGCCAGGAAGGACTATTCAGACTACCGCCATAATTGACTCCGGAGCCTGCAGCTGTTTTGTGGACTTGACCTTTGCTGCCGAACATCACATCCCCTTGCAGCCTAAGGCACAGAAGCTCTCAGTTCACTTGGCCGATGGCTCCACTATTAAATCTGGAGCAGTCACCCACGAGACCATCCCTCTGCTTACCACCATTTCCAAGGACCACCAAGAACTACTGCGTCTGGATGCCATCGCTTCCCCTCTGTTCCCGGTCATCCTCGGTATGCCTTGGCTGAGGGCCCATAACCCCCATATCGATTGGTCTAAAGAAAGAATTAACTTTGTTTCTTCCTACTGCACCCAGTACTGCTTACAGACCCCCTGTGGTGTACCCGCTTTGCTATGCCTGGGCACGGACTCTGAAAACAGTCAGCTTGTGCCTCCAGCCTACCATGACTTTCTAGACGTGTTTAGCAAGAAAGGGGCAGAGACCCTCCCTCCTCACCGGTCGTACGACTGCCCTATAGAGCTACTTCCCAGAGCCAAAGTCCCTTTTGGGAGAATTTTCCCCTTGTCCGAAAGCGAGCTGGTAGCGCTAAAGGACTACATCAATGACAATCTAAGGAAAGGGTTCATCCGCCCTTCTACGTCCCCAGCTGGGGCGGGGATTTTCTTTGTTGAGAAAAAGGATCATTCACTAAGGCCCTGTGTGGATTACCGTGAGCTCAATAAGGTTACGGTGAAGAACCGTTATCCATTTCCACTAGTTCCCGAACTTTTTCAGAGACTTGGTTCCGCTACCATATTCACCAAACTGGATCTTCGGGGTGCCTATAATTTGGTGCGCATTCGAGAAGGTGACGAGTGGAAGACTGCCTTCCGCACACGATTTGGGCATTTTGAGTATCTCGTGATGCCCTTCGGACTCTGTAACTCCCCGGCCACTTTCCAGCACTTCATTATTGACGTCCTCAGAGACTTCCTGGACTTATTCGTTATTGTATACCTTCATGATATGCTAATCTTTTCTTCCTCCTTAGATCACCACCGCAGACACGTCAGAAGTGTATTAACTCGCCTTCGACAACATGGATTGTACGCCAAACCCTAGAAGTGCGAGTCTGAACGCCAGAGTATCCAGTTCCTGGGCCTGATCATTTCCACCGAGGGCATCAAGATGGATCCCCAGAAGGTCACGGCTATCCTGGACTGGCCTATCCCATGTGACAAGAAAGGCATTCAACGCTTCATAGGCTTTGCAAACTTTTACCGAAAATTTATTCGGGGGTTTTCAGCAATCATAGCCCCATTACACAACTCAGATTCCGCTGGTCTCCAGAGGCTCAGACGGCCTTTGAGGTGCTGAAGAAGTTTTTTGCGTCCGCACCCGTTTTGAAGCACCCCAACTCGGCCTTACCTTATGTCTTAGAAGTGGATGCCTCGGAAATAGCGGTTGGAGCTATCTTGTATCAAAGACAGGGTCCTAAGGCCCTGTTGCACCCAGTCGCATTCTTCTCGTGTAAATTGTCTAGCGCGGAGAAGAATTACGACGTCAAGGATCGTGAACTTTTAGCGATTAAGGCAGCACTAGAAGAATGGAGATACCTTCTCGAGGGAGCTGCACATCCAATCCTAATCTATACAGACCACAAAAATCTAGAATATCTAAGGACAGCAAGAAGATTGAGACCCCTTCAGGCCAGGTGGGCACTTTTTTTTTCTAGATTTACCTTTCACCTGACATACAGACCCGGATCCAAGAACATAAAGCCGGATGCACTATCACGCATGTTCAGCAAATCTCAAAATGTCTCTCCCCCGGATACGATCCTGTCCTCTGGGAATTTCCTTCTTCTACAAGGGGACTTAATGACTCAGATCAAGCAAGCCTCTGTGGGAAGTTCTACACATCCAGGACCACCTTACGGACACGGGAGGGGCTACTCTGGTATGAGGATAAGATCTTTGTGCCGGAAGACCTGCGAACAGCCACTTTGGGTATGTGCCATGATCACGCGCTGGCAGGGCACTTTGGGGTCAGCAAGACTTCTGAACTTGTGCAGCGAACTTTCTGGTGGCCGGGGGTGGCGAAGGACTGCAGGAAATACGTGGAATCTTGTACCACTTGTATCCGTAATAAGAACAGTAAATCCAGGGCCTGGGGTCTGCTGAAGCCATTACCTGTCCCGAATAGACTGTGGAGAATGATCTCAATTGATTTCATTGTGGAGCTGCCCCCATCCGAGGGCTACAGTACTATTTTTGTGATCGTTGATCGATTATCCAAGATGGCCCACTTCATTCCCATGAAAGGCACTCCCTCTGCACAAGAGACTGCATGGATTTTTATCAGAGAAGTTATAAGACTCCATGGGGTTTCGGCAAACATTGTCTCAGACAGAGGGGTCCAGTTTACCTCCAGATTCTGGAGATCCTTGTGTGAATCTTTGGGGATTGAACTGTCATTTTCTTCAGCCTATCACCCGCAAACTAATGGTCAGACAGAAAGGACCAACCAAACACTGGTACAATATCTGTGCTGCTTTTCTTCCTTCTCACAAGACGATTGGGTGTCCCTACTTCCCTTAGCCGAGTTTGCCTACAATAATTCTTCTCACTCAGCCACAAAACAATCCCCTTTCTTCGCAAACTATGTTTTCATCCTTCCTTTCTGTTTAATAACATTCCGGAATGCCCTGTATCCGCTGTACTCGAAACGTTGGATTTCTTTAACTCCAACAACAAATTGTTACAAGAGACGATGGCCAAGACGCAGGCTTACAATAAACAGATCTTCGACAAGAGGAGAAGAGGGGAGTTTATCCTGAACCCGGGGAACCAAGTCTAGCTAGCCACAACGAACCTGAAATTAGCCTATCCCTCGAGGAAATTAGGCCCCAGATTTGTGGGACCTTTCCCTGTAAAGAGGCAGATTAACGATGTCGCCTATGAACTGGAATTACCGGAGACGTTTAGGATCCACCCTGTGTTGCATATAGCCTTACTGAAGAACGCCATCCCTAATGGGGCGTACACACGGTCGGACTTTTCAGCTACAAAAGTCCGACAGCCTGTCCGACAGACTTCCAGTGGACTTTCGGCGGACTTGCGGCAGACTTTCTAACGAACGGACTTGCCTACACACGACCACACAAAAGTTCGACAGCCTAGTACGCGGTGACGTACACCAAGTCCGGCGAGACTATAAAACGGAAGTTCAATAGCCCGTACGACACCCTTTGGGCTCCTTCTGCTAATCTCGTGTTTATCTCGTGTTAGGAGAAGTTTGGTGAGAGACGATTCGCGCTTGTGAGACTCGTATTTTTCAGTTCGTTTTAACTGTTGTTCAGTCTGTGCTTGTGAGGTTTGTATCTGCTTTTCAGTGCGTTTGGTCAGTTGGCATTGAGAAATCTTGTACCACTTGTATCCGTAATAAGAACAGTAAATCCAGGGCCTGGGGTCTGTTGAAGCCATTACCTGTCCCGAATAGACTGTGGAGAATGATCTCAATTGATTTCATTGTGGAGCTGCCCCCATCCGAGGGCTACAGTACTATTTTTGTGATCGTTAATCGATTATCCAAGATGGCCCACTTCATTCCCATGAAAGGCACTCCCTCTGCACAAGAGACTGCATGGATTTTTATCAGAGAAGTTATAAGACTCCATGGGGTTTCGGCAAACATTGTCTCAGACAGAGGGGTCCAGTTTACCTCCAGATTCTGGAGATCCTTGTGTGAATCTTTGGGGATTGAACTGTCATTTTCTTCAGCCTATCACCCGCAAACTAATGGTCAGACAGAAAGGACCAACCAAACACTGGTACAATATCTGTGCTGCTTTTCTTCCTTCTCACAAGACGATTGGGTGTCCCTACTTCCCTTAGCCGAGTTTGCCTACAATAATTCTTCTCACTCAGCCACAAAACAATCCCCTTTCTTCGCAAACTATGTTTTCATCCTTTCTTTCTGTTTAATAACATTCCGGAATGCCCTGTATCCGCTGTACTCGAAACGTTGGATTTCTTTAACTCCAACAACAAATTGTTACAAGAGACGATGGCCAAGACGCAGGCTTACAATAAACAGATCTTCGACAAGAGGAGAAGAGGGGAGTTTATCCTGAACCCGGGGAACCAAGTCTAGCTAGCCACAACGAACCTGAAATTAGCCTATCCCTCGAGGAAATTAGGCCCCAGATTTGTGGGACCTTTCCCTGTAAAGAGGCAGATTAACGATGTCGCCTATGAACTGGAATTACCGGAGACGTTTAGGATCCACCCTGTGTTGCATATAGCCTTACTGAAGAACGCCATCCCTAATGGGGCGTACACACGGTCGGACTTTTCAGCTACAAAAGTCCGACAGCCTGTCCGACAGACTTCCAGTGGACTTTCGGCGGACTTGCGGCAGACTTTCTAACGAACGGACTTGCCTACACACGACCACACAAAAGTTCGACAGCCTAGTACGCGGTGACGTACACCAAGTCCGGCGAGACTATAAAACGGAAGTTCAATAGCCCGTACGACACCCTTTGGGCTCCTTCTGCTAATCTCGTGTTTATCTCGTGTTAGGAGAAGTTTGGTGAGAGACGATTCGCGCTTGTGAGACTCGTATTTTTCAGTTCGTTTTAACTGTTGTTCAGTCTGTGCTTGTGAGGTTTGTATCTGCTTTTCAGTGCGCTTGGTCAGTTGGCATTGAGAAATCTTTGTTTTATTGTCCGCTCGTTCCTGATTTTCAGGTCGCTCTTCACAGGCCTTGCTGTTCTTCAGTGCGTTCTGTTAAGTGCGTTCTGACCAGCCGACCGTTTTGAAGCCATGTTACCTGTACGTACTCGTCGCCGAGCTCGTGCATTGTATGTGTTTGGTGCTGTAGGTTATTCTTCAGACCAAGACCAGTCCATGAACAGGGCGAGGAGGAGTTCATGGACCAAGAATTGGCTGCTCCAGCGTGACCAGTTCTGTCACATGCCATTGCTCCGTGAGATCCGTGAGAATAATCCTGAGGATTTCAGGAACTTTCTCCGGATGACGGATCCCGTTTTTGACCGTTTGGTGGCTTTGCTGACCCCCTATATCAGCAGGCAGGATACCTGCATGAGGCAAGCCATCACTCCGGAGCAGAGGCTAGTTGCCACGTTGCGGTACTTGGCGACAGGGAGAAGCCTGCAGGACTTCAAGTTCTCGACAGGCATCTCCCCCCAGGCTCTGGGGATCATTATCCCAGAGACCTGTTCTGCCATCATCCAGGTCCTGCAGAAGGACTATATTAAGGTAAGATTTTTTTCTTTTATTAGCATCACATGTTCTTTTATTTAATCTTTGATAATGTAATGTATTTCTTAGCTCAAACACTACTTACCATCATTGCAATATAGTGTGAATGTCCCCTTTTTCTCCTCACACATGCTGGATTTTTTTCCTGTTCTTTTTTTGTCATGCATGTATATTTGCCTTCAATAACCTCCCCAGCATACAATGCTGGGCACATATCCACCTAGTCTACTCAGTTTGAATGTATTTAGTCAGCTGCATTGTATTTTGTTTCCCCTAAACTCAATCCAAATAGTGTGCTTATAATTAGCAATTAGCTTGATTTCCCAACCCCCCCCACCTAAACTCAATCCAAATAGTGTGCTTATAATTAGCAATTAGCTTGATTTCCCAACCCCCCCACCTAAACTCTATCCAAATAGTGTGCATATAATTAGCTTGATTTCAAACCCCCCCCCCCCTAATAATTTGCTAGAATGTTCTGTGGTGTTGATTTTTAAAAAGCAAATATATGTTGCACTTTGCAAAATGCATGTGCACTCTACAAGTGCATTGCTCCAGTGCTTTAGTAAATGAGCAGAAGCTCTGCTGATTTCCATCATCAAATCATATGCAAGCCACAAAGTGTTTTCATTAATTGCCCTTGCATGTGATTGTGTACTCCTTGCAACATGAAAGCCTTTTTACCTTACCTTATTTACTTTAAGCTGGGTAGCAACTGCCCTTGCAGAGTGCGACAACTGCAGTCTTGTAGCCTTTTTAGTCCATAAATCCCTGCGTGTCCTAAAATTAATATTTTTTTTGAATTTCACCACCCCCTAAAATGTAATCAATGTTCCATCAGAGGGGGTGAGCAATCTGATAAGTGTTGATTAGTGTGATAGAAGGGTCTGGCGCTGTTCCTTTAATTGAATAATACCCTACCTGCGTATAGGTTTCTAAAACAAGGCATATAAATATAAGGCATATAAATATAAATTCCTAGGTGTAAACAAAAACATGCAGGTATCAGATAGTGATATACTTAAAATATTGGTAAATATTGTACAATTGATACGCAAGCTGTAAATATATAAAAAATTGGTGATATCAAATCCCATGCATGGTGTTGCTGGTTAGTATTCCAAATGACGTTAAGTGTGGGGGGAGGGGGAGGGAAGGGGGGGGGGAAGGAGGGGGTGAAGGTGGGGAGGGGAAGGGAGGAGGGGGGAAAGGGAGAGGTGTGGGAGATCTACTCCTGGTTAAGGAACTGAAAAGTGTTTGAATCACTCCTAATAAAGTGCAAACGTGCTGGTGAAGTTCAAAGGAAGTCCTTATTGTGTAATACACTTGTTGTCAAATTCATTTAAACTCTTATTGGTATCTTGGCATATATCTTGTGCAATATCTTGGTGCATGTGATGTTGTGGTTATAATCCTTCAATAGTTTTAAAATCCTTGCTCTGAAAGTGATCCGGTGAGTGGCTGCACTTTCAGAGCAAGGATTTTAAAACTATTGAAGGATTATAACCACAACATCACATGCACCAAGATATTGCACAAGATATATGCCAAGATACCAATAAGAGTTTAAATGAATTTGACAACAAGTGTATTACACAATAAGGACTTCCTTTGAACTTCACCAGCACGTTTGCACTTTATTAGGAGTGATTCAAACACTTTTCAGTTCCTTAACCAGGAGTAGATCTCCCACACCTCTCCCTTTCCCCCCTCCTCCCTTCCCCTCCCCACCTTCACCCCCTCCTCCCCCCCCCCCTTCCCTCCCCCTCCCCCCACACTTAACGTCATTTGGAATACTAACCAGCAACACCATGCATGGGATTTGATATCACCAATTTTTTATATATTTACAGCTTGCGTATCAATTGTACAATATTTACCAATATTTTAAGTATATCACTATCTGATACCTGCACGTTTTTGTTTACACCTAGGAATTTATATTTATATGCCTTATATTTATATGCCTTGTTTTAGAAACCTATACGCAGGTAGGGTATTATTCAATTAAAGGAACAGCGCCAGACCCTTCTATCACACTAATCAACTCAGCTGTCCCCATTTATGGTGACTGCTTGTTGGGCGGCAGCAGTTCCATAAATCTCACCAATAGACCTTTATTTCCACTGTGTGGGTTCACCATCCCTTTACCAATCTGATAAGTGTGCCTTTCCATATTATTTCTTCCAGAAGATTTAAATTATTTAATGTTATACTGATGCTGGGGAATAATGTTTTTAATTGTATAATTTTCTTGCAATGTTATATTCAAAATTACTGATTTTTGTTTTCTTGTTTGATTCCCCAGTTTCCTTCAACGCCACAGGAATGGCAGACTGTGGCATCCCATTTTGCCACCCGTTGGGACTTTCCCAATTGTGGAGGGGCTATAGATGGGAAACATGTCCACATCGTGCCACCACCCCATTCGGGGTCATACTATTTTAATTATAAGGGGTTCCACAGTATTGTTTTAATGGCGGTGGTGTCGGCACACTATGAATTTCTATATAAGGACGTGGGGAAGAATGGCCGGATGTCGGATGGAGGAGTATTTGCCCAGACGGAGTTCTGCCAGCGTCTCCAGAGTGGTGGCCTGGGATTGCCACCTGATGCGGATAACGTGGAAGGACTCCCCTTTGTCTTCATTGCCGATGAAGCCTTCGCTCTGAGCAAGCACCTCATGAGGCCATCCCCCCAAAGAACCCTCACCCCGGAGAGGAGGGTTTTTAATTTCCGGCTGGCCAGAGCTAGAAGAGTGGTTGAGAATGCGTTTGGGATTCTGGCCAGCCGGTTCCGCCTGTTTCAAACCTCCATTAATTTGGCGGAATACAAACTTAATTTTATCATTTTATCGTGCTGCATCCTGCACAACTTTTTACACAAACATTCTCCAAATTATATGGTGCCAGTTGGGCCTGAGGCCGGACTTATTGGTGACAATCTTACGGGCCTGGATACTGTCCATACTGGCTTGGCCCCCCAAAGTGCCCGTCAAGTTAGACAGCAATATGTTAATTATTTTATGGGTAGGGGGGCCATTGCAATGGGCCAGGATATCTAATGATTCAAAATAAAAAAAATCTTGATGAAATCTTGAATTATATTTATTGCTTGCCTTTCTTTTGGGCTTTCTCCTAGGTTATGGTCGAGCAGTTGTAGTGCCAACTGTATTTTCCTTGTAAATTTCTAAATAAGCTCCATTGCCACTGTAAACAACTTTTTTCAATTTATAAACAAACTGATACTGAGCATTGAAATAACAAACCACACATTTATTTAATTCCTAAGCAGATGTTTTTAATCTTTGGTATCCATTCAGTTAATATGATATATTAATAAATTTAGAATAATATAATTATAGTTAAATATTTTTAGATAATCAAAAATAAAATTTGTTGGGCATTTTGATTGTAGCAAACAGGCCTTATTTTTTTTTTGGTTTTTTAAAATCCTTTTTTTTTGGTTTTTTAAAATCCGTTTTTTTTATTTATTTATTTTTTGGTTTTTTAAAATCCTTTTTTTTTTTGGTTTTTTAAAATCCGTTTTTTTTGTAAAAAACTTTTTTGTTGTTTTTTTTTTTTAAATCCTTTTTTGTTATTTTTGTTTTTTTTAAAAACATTTTTTGTATTTTTTTTTTATTTTTTTGGTATTTTCTCAAAACAGGCCTCCTTTTTTAAATGTTGTTAAACAGGCATATAATTTCACAGAAAATAATAAAGAGAAGGCCCAGAATGGGGTCAGCAAACCAGGAAATGAAGGACATGATCAATGTTTTGGGGTTTCAAAAAGGGCATTTAGATTCGACCCAAAACATCAATCATGTCCTTCATTTCCTGCTGCATACGATCCAGCCGATTCCGCATTTGATCGATCTCCCCATTCCAGGCCATTATTTGAGCAATTAGCCATTGGGCACTGTCTGTGGTGAAATTGTCACTTGGACCTAAAGTGGAATGAAAAAAAAGATGTGTTTAGAAATATGCACACATACATAGTTTACCTTACCGTAAAGCTGGTGTCTCAGACACTGACCTGGTGGCGTGCCCATGTCGCATAATTCCTGAACATCCTCGGCGGTGGCGCTGTTGCTTGACTCAAGCACAACCAGATCACCTAAAATAGAGTAGAAAAATTACATAAAAGAAAAGGCAGCCATGCATAGATTACCGTAAGCTGGTGTGTCAGACACTCACCTGGTGGGGTGCCCATGTCGCCCACCTCTCCTTCCTCCACATCCTCAGTGGGGCTTGGGCTGATTTCCCAAGTATGTTCTTTTGCTTGGGGGGGACTGGGTTCTTCTTGTTGGCTGAGTGATTTTCCCCCTATGCGAAGCAAAAAATTAATATACTTAGTACACAGATATTTTTGTACATAGTAATCTTCAAACATTTGTAGTGAAGTGGTGTACAAATGGTCTGTTTGTGTAGAGTTCCTAGTTGACTTAAAGATTTAAATTTCTAAAGACATATCTAAAGACATATCGGATAGATAGATATCTAGATATCAATATCTAAATATAGTTAAAAATCTTTTGATCTCTCTCTCTCTATATCTATAACTAAATATAAATCTAAATATCAAACAAAATCTAAATATAAAAATATATATAAAGTTAAATATTAAAAAACAATTAAATAAATTTCTATATGTATCTATATCTATATCTACCTAAATATCTATATACATACATATATATATATATATATATATATATATATATCTATATACATACATATATATATATATATATATATATATATATATATATATATATATATATATATATATATATATATATATATATATATAGATATGTAACGAGGTTTATTAAGGATCGTTTGAAACGATCCTTAATAAACCTCGTTACATATCTATATATCTATATATCTATATATATCTATATATCTATATATATCTATATATATATATATATATCTATATATATATCTATATATATATATATATATATATATATATATATATATATATATATATATATAGATATGTAACGAGGTTTATTAAGGATCGTTTCAAACGATGAAAAAAATTGTATGGGAATGAAAAGCACATGGAGCAGTATACAAGGTAATAAACACAAGATAAAAACACGACAAGTACTTACTTTTTTTCAGCACTTTACGGATCCGTCTGTACTAATCCGGCTCCCTGAGTTTGAGGTCGGACCATCTTTTTCGAATTTGATCCTTGGAGCGCTGTACCCCAAAATAAGCCTGTAAAGTCTTCACCACCTTCGCCATTATTTTGGCTTTGCGCAAATTTGGCCGGGCGTATGGCCCATACTTCCCATCATAGTCCTTTTTTTTAAGAATGGCCACCATTTCCACCATCTCTTTAAAGGACATATTGGAGGCCTTAAATCTAGGCATCACAGATCTTGACGTTCCGGCCTCCGGGCTTTCTTCGCTACCTGAGGTAGTACACACCTGATGTGTCTCCGCCATTATTCACCCCACTACGCGCCGTAAATAAAAATGGGCGGAGAACATGAGTTAAAATCGAACGTCAGGGGCGGGCGACGCAGGCGGAGTTTCACACATGCGTAGTGTATAAAGAGGGGCCTTGTGCACGTGTCGTACGTACGTTCTGTGCGTAGAATTAAGGGGCGGAGAACATGAGTTAAAATTGAACGTCAGGGGCGGGCGACGCAGGCGGAGTTTCACACATGCGTAGTGTATAAAGAGGGGCCTTGTGCACGTGTCGTACGTACGTTCTGTGCGTAGAATTAAGGGGCGGAGAACATGAGTTAAAATTGAACGTCAGGGGCGGGCCAAGTAGGCGTAGTATTACGCATGTGCAGTGTATAAAGAGGGGCCTTGTGCACGTGTCGTACGTATGTTCTGTGCGTAGGTGATAGTGGACCGGGACGCTACTAAACAAAGGTAATTTTAAATTTATATTTTTGGTCAAGACTTTGTAGCAAGCAGCCTATATGGCTTGACAGATTGATGAGGCCTACATAGGGATAAGGATGATGAGGGTTTAGCAGAAACCTAATAAGTGTTTTTTATCTTGTGACTTTATCTTTTACAGACATTATGAATCCCCTATTTAAGGATCCAGAGTTCCTTACTGCTTTTATTTCTAAATATAGAGAGATGAGGAATTTGTGGGAGGTGAAACACCCTCAGTATTATGCAAAGCATGTGAGGAAGTCAACGCTGGAGAGACTTCTGTCCTTTGTCCAGGCGACCATCCCGGAAGCAACAATGGAGACATTGCTCAAGAAAATTGGGGTCTTGAGGAATATGTTTAAGAGGGAGCATAAGAACATCCAGGAATCAATGAGATCAGGAGCATCAGCAGATGATGTTTATGTACCCAGGCTGTGGTACTACAATCAACTCCGTTTTCTTGATGACCAGACTGAAGCCAGGGCATCACTTTCAACCCTTCCCTCCACCCTTCCCTCCACCCTTCCCTCCACCCCAGCAGAGGCTGATGAGGAGCAAGCTGGGTCTTCCATCCTGGATGAACCGGATATGACCATCTGGAGTCAGGTAAATTATTTTAACAAATATTTACTGTACTAATATTAATGATGTTAACTGGATGTTATAATTGTCTACAATAATTTTGCCCTCAAAATTGTGTATACATATCAATTGACAGTAGTGGCTAAATATGTTTGGCACCTGCTTTAAAAAATTAGGGTGTCTGATTAGACTCTTTTATTAAAGAGATGTATTCACATTGGATTTGCTAGTCATGAGAAGCAAATTGTGTGTCATTGATGAACCCCAAAAAATATACTAAAACTATGTCCTTTTTTTATACACAGGATGAGTCCATCCAGGAGGAATGTGTGGAAAGTGGCAGGCAGGAGGAGACCGGGCCCATGGACAGCCTGGAGGAGGCCGGATTCACCATCATCCTGGAGGAGGCTGGGCCCAGTGTCAGGCAGGAGGTGGCTGGTCCCAGTGAGGTGGCTGGGCCAAGTGAGGTGGCTGGGCCCAGTAGGCACCTGACCGAATCCCAAGTGCCTCCCCTCCGCTTTCCCAAAAAAAGGGCCAGGAAGGGGACGGTCACACAGGAGGCATCCCTGCGCCTCATGCAAGAGGCCATCCGTTTTTTGAGGAGCCCCCCCAAAGCGGAAGAGTCCTATGGCTGCTACTTCCACCATTCTTCAAATGGATTGGGAGCAGCGCCTCATTTGTGAGAGAATATTTGGGGAAACAATCCAGAAGGGGGTGCAGGGCACGCTAACACGAAACACCCAACTACATGAGGCAGCCCTCCTCCTCCTCCTCCTGCCACAACTGAAACACCAGAGCCACAGCCTCCAAAGAAGGCTACAGGGAAGGCTGCAGGGAAGGCTGCAGGGCAGTGTGGAGGAAAGGCTGCAGGGAAGAGAAGAAAGTGATGACCTGGGTTCAGTCTGGTCTGACAGAAGACACAGGCTGTTGTAGTACCACAGTCTGGGGACATCTATATCATCTGCTGGTGCTGTTGATCTCTGGGATTCTTGGACCAGATTGTGCTCCCTCTTATATGGACTCCTCAAGATCCCAATTTTCTTGTCCACTGACTTTTTCCAGCATTGACTTCCTCTTTATTTTATTTAGACCATGAATAAATGGATCTTTTTTGAGTTTATGAAAAGACTTTATGTGTTTTCTTTTAAATCATTGATTTTAGACACAATGTTAAATTAACAAGGGACAACAATCTCATTGAGTTTGCAAAAACACACCAAAAATACATTAATAATGTTAATAATGTTCGAGTGGTAAGTCTTTAAAAAAAAAAAGATACATAACCAAAAACGGTTCTTTGGGTTAACTTTATATAAAAAAAAAAAATCACTATAAAAAAAAAATAATAAAGGGTTCTTTGTGGTAACTTTACAAACATAACAAAAAAAATTAAAAAAACAAAAAAAAAATGGGTTCTTTGTGGTAACTTTACAAACACCCAAAAAAATAAACCAAAAAAATATAAAAATGGGTTCCCTGTGGTAACTTTACAAACACAAAAAAAAAAAAAAAAAAAAAAATTTTAGATAAACAGAAAAAAAGTTCCACAACAATCATAAAATAAATATCTGGATAAAAATTACAAGAAAAGATGACTCCACCAAAAAAAAAAAAAAAAGTGTAAAAAGTATTATTAGTATGGAAACATTGTTTTTAAAAAGCATACCATATCATTCATGAGATCAAAGAGAAAAAGAATCCAGAAATCAGTTTGGGAGAACTCTGTTTGAATATGAACAGCAAAACATCTTCGTTCTTTATAGCATTCGTAAAGAAGACATTAAATGTGCTGCATTCAACGATCACAGATTTTGCAGCGTGAGGAATGTGCTACCTACAATACGAACACTAGTTTTACTAGACCGAGTGCTTCCGTTTAGTTTTTGCTTATGAGCATGCGTTGTTTTTTTGTCCGTCGGACTAGCACACAGACGAGCGGATTTCGGGGTCCGTCGTAGTTACGATGTAAAGATTTGAAGCATGATTCAAATCTAAAGTCCGTCGGATTTGAGGCTGAAAAAGTCAGTTGAAAGTCCGGAGAAGCCCACACACGATCGGATTACCAGCCAGCTTTAGTCCGTCGGCGTCCGTTGGACTTTTGTAGCTGAAAATTCCGACCGTGTGTACGCCTCATTACTCTTTTCCGGATCGGAATACAGAGCCACCCGAACCCGTGGTAATAGACGGCGAAGAGGAATTTGAAATAGAGGCGATTTTAGATTGCAGGAGAAGGAGAGGTCAAGTTCAATACCTTATTAAGTGGAGGGGTTATGGTCCTGAAGACAACTCGTGGGAACCTGAAACCAAGATTCATGCCCAAGAACTGATCCAAACCTTTAAGAGGACTTATCCTGACAAAGTAGCCAGATTGGGCATCCGGAGGCTGCCCGTTAGGGGGGGGCAATGTCAGGGAAGACCAGCCAGTACTCAAGATGGCCGACAGAGAAGTCGACCTGTGACCTCAGCCTCTGCCAGAACACTTCCGGTGCACCTGTGTGCACATGACCAAGAGGCTATTTAAACTTGGTCTGTGCTTGCATCCAGTGCTGTCTGTTCTACAGTGTTCCCCTGTGTTCCTGCCTGCTTACTTCTGATACCTGTACCTGTTTACTGACACGGCTTGCCTTGACCACGCTACCTGCTGCCTGCACCTGACCCGGCTTGTTCTGACCTCCGCACCTGCCTGCTCCTTCTACTACCACACTGCCAGCCCATTGCCGACCCGGCCTGTGTCCCGACTAGGGATGAGCTTCGAGTTCGAGTTGAACTCATGTTCGAGTCGAACATTGGCTGTTCGCAAGTTCGCCGAACACCGAACAATTTGGGGTGTTCGCGGCAAATTCGATGCCGCGGAACACCCTTTAAAAGTCTATGGGAGAAATCAAAAGTGCTAATTTTAAAGGCTTATATGCAAGTTATTGTTATTGTCATAAAAAGTGTTTGGGGACCCGGGTCCTGCCCCAGGGGACATGGATCAATGCAAAAAAAAAGTTTTAAAAACGGCCGTTTTTTCAGGAGCAGTGATTTTAATAATGCTTAAAGTCAAACAATAAAAGTGTAATATCCCTTTAAATTTCGTACCTGGGGGGTGTCTATAGTATGCCTGTAAAGGGGCGCATGTTTCCCATGTTTAGAACAGTCTGACAGCAAAATGACATTTCGAAGGAAAAAAAAACATTTAAAACTACCCGCGGCTATTGCATTGCCGACAATACACATAGAAGTTCATTGATAAAAACAGCATGGGAATTCCCCACAGGGAAACCCCGAACCAAAATTTAAAAAAAAAATGATGTGGGAGTCCCCCTAAATTCCATACCAGGCCCTTCAGGTCTGGTATGAATATTAAGGGGAACCCCGCGCCAATAAAAAAAAAAAAAAAAACGGCGTGGGGTCCCCCCAAAAATCCATACCAGACCTTTATCCGAGCACGCAACCTGGCAGGACGCAGGAAAAGAGAGGGGGACGAGAGTGCGGCCCCCCCCTCCTGAACCATACCAGGTCACATGCCCTCAACATTGGGAGGGTGCTTTGGGGTAGCCCCCCAAAACACCTTGTCCCCATGTTGATGAGGACAAGGGCCTCATCCCCACAACCGTGGCCGGTGGTTGTGGGGGTCTGCGGGCGGGGGGCTTATCGGAATCTGGAAGCCTCCTTTAACAAGGGGACCCCCAGATCCCGGCCCCCCCCCTGTGTGAAATGGTAAGGGGGTACTTACCCCTACCATTTCACTAAAAAAGTGTCAAAATAGTTAAAAATGACAAGAGACAGTTTTTGACAATTCCTTTATTTAAATGCTTCTTCTATCTTCCTTCATCTTCTTCTTCTTCTGGTTCTTCTGGCTCTTCTGGTTCTTCCTCCGGCGTTCTCGTCCAGCATCTCCTCCGCGGCGTCTTCTATCTTCTTCTCCTCGGGCCGCTCCGCACCCATGGCATTGGGGGGAGGCTCCCGCTCTTCTCTTCATCTTCTTCTTCATCGTCTTCTCTTCTTCCTTCTTCTCTTCTTCTCTTCTTAATTTTCTTTTCCGGGCCGCTCCGCATCCATGCATGGAGGGAGGCTCCCGCTGTGTGATGGCGTCTCCTCATCTGATGGTTCTTAAATAACGGGGGGCGGGGCCACCCACTGACCCCGCCCCCTCTGACGCACGGGACATGACGGGACTTCCCTGTGGCATTCCCCGTGACGTCACAGGGAAGTCCCGTCAAGTCACCGTGCGTCAGAGGGGGGCGGGGTCACCGGGTGGCCCCGCCCCCCATTATTTAAGAACCGTCAGATGAGGAGACGCCGTCACACAGCGGGAGCCTCCCTCCATGCATGGATGCGGAGTGGCCCGGAGAAGAAAATTAAGAAGAGAAGAAGAGAAGAAGAGAAGAAGGAAGAAGAGAAGAGGATGAAGAAGAAGATGAAGAGAAGAGCGGGAGCCTCCCCCCAATGCCATGGGTGCGGAGCGGCCCGAGGAGAAGAAGATAGAAGACGCCGCGGAGGAGATGCTGGACGAGAACGCCGGAGGAAGAACCAGAAGAGCCAGAAGAACCAGAAGAAGAAGAAGATGAAGGAAGAAAGAAGAAGCATTTAAATAAAGGAATTGTCAAAAACTGTCTCTTGTCATTTTTAACTATTTTGACACTTTTTTAGTGAAATGGCAGGGGTAAGTACCCCCTTACCATTTCACACAGGAGGGGGCCGGGATCTGGGGGTCCCCTTGTTAAAGGGGGCTTCCAGATTCCGATAAGCCCCCCGCCCGCAGACCCCCACAACCACCGGCCAGGGTTGTGGGGATGAGGCCCTTGTCCTCATCAACATGGGGACAAGGTGTTTTGGGGGGCTACCCCAAAGCACCCTCCCAATGTTGAGGGCATGTGGCCTGGTATGGTTCAGGAGGGGGGGGGGCCGCACTCTCATCCCCCCCTCTTTTCCTGCGGCCTGCCAGGTTGCGTGCTCGGATAAGGGTCTGGTATGGATCTTTGGGGGAACCCCACGCCGTTTTTTTATTTTTTTTGGCGCGGGGTTCCCCTTAAAATCCATACCAGACCTGAAGGGTCTGGTATGGAATTTAGGGGGAACCCCACGTCATTTTTTTTTTAAATTTTGGCCGGGGTTCCCCTTAATATCCATACCAGACCTTAAGGGCCTGGTATGGAATTTAGGGGGACTCCCACTTCATTTTTTTTTTTTTTAATTTTGGTTCGGGGTTTCCCTGTGGGGAATTCCCATGCCGTTTTTATCAATGAACTTCTATGTGTATTGTCGGCAATGCAATAGCCGCGGGTAGTTTTAAATGGCTTTTTTTCCTTCGAAATGTCATTTTGCTGTCAGACTGTTCTAAACACGGGAAACATGCGCCCCTTTACAGGCATACTATAGACACCCCCCAGGTACGAAATTTAAAGGGATATTACACTTTTATTGTTTGACTTTAAGCATTATTAAAATCACTGCTCCTGAAAAAACGGCCGTTTTTAAAACTTTTTTTGCATTGATCCATGTCCCCTGGGGCAGGACCCAGGTCCCCAAACACTTTTTATGACAATAACTTGCATATAAGCCTTTAAAATTAGCACTTTTGATTATTCATGTTCGTGTCCCATAGACTTTAACGGTGTTCGCGTGTTCGAGCAAACTTTTTTCCTGTTCGCATGTTCTGGTGCGAACCGAACAGGGGGGTGTTCGGCTCATCCCTAGTCCTGACTACACTTCTGCCTCCGCTTCTGCTCCTGACGTTCTCGCCAGTGTATGACCTGGTCTGCTTAACCCGCCTCTTCCGCTAGCTGGAGAATCCTGCTCAAGCACCATGCCCCCTGCTGCTGTTCCCAGTTCCAGGAAGACGACCCGTCAGGCACTCGTGCGACTCTGCACTTCTGTGCCTCCTGTCTGCTCTATCAGGGGGCCAGAATCAGAGGAGTAAGAGAGGCCACACCCTGCATATCAGGCTCTACCGTCAGGTACGTGACATGCTGGCAGATGTGCTGCTAGGACCTGGGACACCCTGTGCTATACCATCATACCTGTCAGTGGAGGCTTCTGAGAGGTAATGACTCGGTATAGCAGGGGCAGACTGAAGTGGGTAAGGAGGAGAAGGGACAGATTTGTGCCCTTTTTGTGTGGCTTTTAGGTGCTCTTGCCAATGGGCTGAGTGGTTGGACGTTAAATGCCTTGTTAAGCATGTGGTACCCAAATGGTTGGTGTTTTTGCCAGGTTTGATGTACCTGTGCCACAGTTTGTGGATAGCAACAGTGCAATCTGCTGCAAATGTGCTGAAAAAGGCCAGGACAGCTGAGCTTTGGGGAGTGGACCAGGAGATAACAGCTGCAGAATGTGATGGAATAGTGTGGCTGCTCTCTACTCTTTCTTGATGTCGGCCTCCTTGGGGTTGTGCTGCCTCACCTTCAGTTTCCTCCTCTGCTCTATCTGGCACCCAAGTCACATCAGTGACATCATCATCATCTGCATCTCCTCCATCTTCATCATTACCACTGGAGACAACTTGGCAATACGCTGTGGCTTTGGGAACATGAATGCCAATTTGTCTACCAGTGTTCCTCCCTCTCTGTAGGCTCATGTTCCTGTTATCCTCAACCTCAGAATCAACATCTGAATCCAGTAATGGTTGGGCATCATCAAGGAGCAAGTGGCTGACGCTGTGGTCAAATAACTCAGCTGCCTCCTCAATGGCTGATGTTGGGGCTATGACAGGAATAGATGTGGACAAGGAGGCAGGTTTATCCACTCTGGATACTGCAGGGGACTGCACACTTGCCTCTGCTTGCGTGACAGAGAATGAGGAGGATGAGGAAGGTTTAGTAAGCCAGTCCACCACTTCCTCTGCATGCTGTGGCTGGATAGCACGGGCAACATCACTAAACAGAGGAAATGATGCCCTGCCTGAGGACTGACCACCACGCCCACCTTTGCCTGTGGACACATTTGTTGCTGGCCCCCTTACAGTGCCAAGGGAATGTCTGCCTCTACTTGTTGTCCTCCCAGACATTATTGGGAGGGAGGGGGCTGTGCTTATAAGCAAATGTAAAGAAGAAGTTGAAATCTGTACGTAGATGCACTTTAATCAATGTAAAGAGGTTTTTGGTGCACTTTAATTTGAGTACTCACACTACACAGACACTTTCCACAGATACACTATAATATACTGCAATATAATGCGCCAAACATACAGTGACGCACAGAACTATATGGCGTTAAACTGACAGTAACGCACACAAAACTATATGGCGTTAAACTGGCAGTAACACACACAAAACTATATGGCGTTAAACTGGCAGCAACGCACACAGAAGTAAATGGTGTTAAACTGGCAGTAACACACACTGAAGTAAATGGCATTAAACTGGCAGTAATGCAAACAGAACTATATGCCGTTAAACTGGCAGTAATGCACACAAAACTATATGGCGTTAAACTGACAGTAATGCACACAGAACTATACGGCATTAAACTGGCAGTAATGTACACAAAACTATATGGCATTAAACTGGCAGTAACGCACACAGAATTATATGGCGTTAAACTGGCAGTAATGCACACAGAACTATATGGCGTTAAACTGGCAATAACACACACACAACTATATGGCGTTAAACTGGCAGTAACGCACACAGAACTATATGGTGTTAAACTGGCAGTAACACACACAGAAGGAAATGGCGTTAAACTGGCATTAACGCAATCAAATAGACGTTGTTCAACCATCACTACACTGATGCTATCTGAACTGTCCCTACTCTAGCTATACACTAATGTAAAGATTACTGACATGGTCTCACTACACTACACTAAAACTATATGAGCTGTCCCTACTCTAGCTGCACACTATGCAAAGCTGAATGATGGTCCTCCTCACTACACTCACACTATCCCTAGACTGACAGTAAACTAATATTCTACACTGACAGTTGAAGCAAAATAGCACAGTATAACACACTAACCAACTAATAGCACTGAACAGAGCCCTGTTCTATCTCTCTCCATGCCGAAATCACATTGAAAATGACTGCCATTGAAAGAATACCTTTATACTGTGGGGCGGAAATGAGCCATGATTGGATAAAGTCATGATGACAGTGTCCAATCATGACTCTGACAATGCTTTGTGCCCTGATTGGCTGAAGCTTTCACTGCTTCAGCCAATCAGGACTTGCGATGCACTGTTCAGCACTGCAATGCATTGTGGTCGGTTCGGGGGGACGAACAAGTGGTCGAACAACCCATTTGTTCGGATGTTCGCCGAACGATTAAACAACGAAAGTTTGGCCCAAACTTATGCTTGGGCTGAACCGTTCACCCGCTAGAATGTTATCAGACTAACAAAAGAACAAAAAATGTAAGTAAATAGTATATGTTAACTTCAATATAACTCAACCCCTATACTCCTTTGGATTATTCTTGAAATGTATAACATATTTGGACTTAAATCCTATTCCCTTTATATTATCATATATACCTAAATAAGGTCCTATGAAAGCATACTTTGGCCAAGAAACTATAGAGGGAATTCGATGTCAGAATGTAAAATAACAGTGATTTAAACTGGATTCAACATAGCTTGGTGAAAGGCTGTTGGCTTTTGTCAGTGTATATCATGAGCTATTTAGAATCCATATCTATTGTGAAGAAGTGGGAAATCAGATCATCCTTTGCCAAACCTCTAACCTTGGTGGTCTGGCTTGTTGGGATGGGCACCTGGCACACCTTTGGTTCTGTCCCTTCAGTCATCTCCCAGGAATCAAGTACAGTCAATACACACTTTGGGGTTGTTACAATGCATTCCAAATGCACTGTCCTTGCTATCTGCTGCAGGGGACAGTGCAAAGTTAACGACATCCCAAACGCAGGTCACAAACACAGTGCGTTTGCCTGCACCGGATCGCATGGTACAATAATACCATGCGATGTGGCTGTCGTGCTTTTCAAAAAGTAATGCATGCACTACTTTTGGTGAGAGTGCAATTTCAGCCCATTTAAAATGAATGGGCTGAAATTGTACTCCATAGAACTGCATGTAAATTGCACAGGAACCACACAGCGTTCCTGTGCAATTCACATGCAGTTCCTAGTGTGAATGGGCCCTAAAGCATTTGATACTGTCATACATACATTTGATATGTCATAAATGTTTAATCAATAAATAGGTCTGTTGCAGTTGATGAAATTGTATGTACATGGACATATATGGCTATATGAATGGGTCTAAAGAGTACTGACAAATGACCCATTTTCTGAATTGTCTAAAATTGTGAGTGGTGTGCCCAAGGGTTTTATCTTTGGGCAAATGCTGTTCAATTTGTTTATTGATGATATAGAGGTTTGAATTAAATTGGTATTAAACTCAAAACCAAAAATGTAATGTATTGCAGCATACCAATCATTAGATTTGTAGATTTGGTGGCTGCATCATATTTCTTTTCTTTGACTTTTTCCTCTCTGTTTTGACCTGGTGATCTGGCCAGTAACACACGTTCTATTATAGTGAGACATGGCTCTGGAAGAATGAGCAGAGGAGGCATGGCAAACAGCAGCGTTGTTAGTTGGGGTGGAGAGTGTTGACTGTATTAGCAGATTTAGAACCACTAACAAATTGAAGCCAAACTCCGGCTCACACTTTATAATCAGTAACAGCAATTTTTTTTTTCCTTTAGGGATGAAGGTTTTGCATGAATAAATAAAAGCTAATAATTTTATTCATTCCTGTCAGGTTTTGCCTCATCCATGTAAAGAGATACATTCTGCTGGAGAGTTTGTGCTGTGTAAAATAACAAAAAGGAAACTAATGCATCCATCACTTAGAATTGGTAAGCTGCAGGCGATGCCAAATTATGCAGGGAAATACATGTGGCAGAGGATGTAGCATCATTATTGGAAGACCATAATAATATAGAAGGTGGTGTTGTGTCTACATAGCAGATGAGGTTCATTATTGAGAAATGTAAAATTATGCACTGGGTGACCAAAATACACAAACAAAATACACATTAGGAGGGGGTTCCCTGTGAGAAAAAATGATGGAAAAGGATCTAATGCCGCGTACACACGAGCGGACTTTACGGCGGACTTTGCCCGGCGGATTTTTCGACGTACTTTCCGACGGACTTTCTGAATGAACGGACTTGCCTACACACAATCCACCAAAGTCCGTCGAATTCATACGTGATGACGTACGACCGGACTAAAACAAGGAAGTTCATAGCCAGTAGCCAATAGCTGCCCTAGCGTGGCTTTTTAGTCCGTCGAACTAGCATACAGACGGCGGACTTTTCGACCAGACTCGATTTCAACGGATAAATTTTAAACAAGTTTCAAATCTAATTCCGTCCAACTTTTGAGAAAACAAAGTCCGCTGGAGCCCACACACATCGAATTGTCCGACGAAATCCAGTCCGCCGGGCAAAGTCCGCCGTAAAGTCCGCTCGTGTGTACGCGGCATAAGGGTGCTTGTAGATCACATGAAAAAACAAAAGACCAGAGGGTCAAAAGACAGGGTCAATCAAAGAGGAACACACTGGCTGTAAATATAAATGGGAACAGTTTATTACAAATCAGATAATAAAACAGTTTCCACCCACGCTATAAAAGATGGAACTAACCTCCACCACTAGAAAAAGTGACATAGTGCAGAGAGACAGATATACCACCTGGTACCCACTACATACATGCCGAATATCCCCATAAATGTAAAAGTAATGTGCAGTCAACTGCTGAACCCACTCCTGGGAACAGTATAGGAACATGCAATGGACAACTAATTGTCAATGAATAACCAAAGAGCATGAACTGGGCTGTATAGTGAATGTGAATCACATGTGGAGAAGGACCTGTGTAGATCCTGCCAGTCCACAGAACATGGATAAAATGTCACTGGGAGCTGGATAGGTGAAAGTCATGTGGAAAGCCGATGCTTGTGAAAATACTTGAAATGACCATCCTGTGATCTGCCGTACTTTCATAAGGATGTAGTTATCAAGTAACACAGTCTAGAAGGCGGCATTTTCAAAACCAATAGATACAGTCAACCACGTACCTTCTGTCCTCTACCCTCTCTGCGATGCAATGTGGAGGAGGGGGGAGGAATTACCAACTGATTTCAGGATGCGAGCAGGAACCGGCAGTGTGAGGTTAGCCTGTAGCATTCAGGAGATTCCCCTCGATAGGGGCCACCACCTCCAGATCCACAGGTCCTCTGTAGTCGGGCACTTGTAGGGGACTCCTGCTGGTAGATACCAGGAGATCCCTCATAGATGCCAGGCACCGCAGCCGTATGGCGTGGGGAGCGGAAGAGGACCCTGACGGCTCACCGCTGAGACGGGGCGCTCAGCAATCCAGTGCGGCTGGATAAATAGGAAGTGGAATGAATCAAAACCTGAAGAGATCACTGCTGGGAGGACCATATGGGAACGGAAGGATCAGCATTACCCAGTGTAGACATACAGCCTAGAGCATCCTGGAAACAGCCCATGCTGGGGGGGGAGAAAATAAACGGTAACCATAAATAAATAGGGGATGAAATAACAGTCCAGGTGGTGGCTGTCAAAGAGTTGGGGCGTCTAGCTAGAGACGGGACGCTCAGCAATCCAGTTGGGGCGTCTATCTAGCCACCACCTGGACTGTTATTTCATCCCCTATTTATTCATGGTGTCACGTACCTTACAGCAGAGTCTGAATGTTGAGGGAGGCCTCTTGCACGGTCCTGGTCCTGACACCCCTGGTAGTGAGGACAGGGAGTGCCGGGGCACAGAAGGGTGCAGGTGCCTGCGGCTGGAGAACTGGAACTTGGAGATTCGGGATCCTCCGGACACTATATGGAAGATAGGTCACCAGAACTGTTAGTAGAAGCCGGGCAGGCGTGGGTTCAGGGAAAACTGCAACGTCAGGTCAGGCAAAGGTTGGCAACGGGCTGGCAGCGAGGTATCCAAAACAGAAGACAGTTCGTGGTCAAGGTCAGGCAGAGGTCGGCAACGGGCAGGCAGCGTGGTACAAAGTCAGGAGGCAGAGCCGTAGTAGATAGCCCAAGCCAGAGTCGGTATGATCAGCAAGGTAGGTAGCAGACAAGGGAGATCCGAGAGAGTGGTCAGGAAGCCGGGTAATCAGGAGCAAGGTAACAGGTCACACAGATGTCAGGAAATCAGGAACTAGCTGAAGACGATCCAGCACTAGTGTCAGGCAAGAACCTTGTTTATATATGGCGCAGAGCGCCGGGATTGGTGGACGTGAACGTGCGTGCGTGAGAACGTACACCCGCTCGTATGGCTGTGCGGGTGCGTGCACACGTTCGTACGGATGCGCGGTTGTGCACGTTCGATCCGGAACTCGCTCGTATCTGACGGGGACACCGCGCATGGCCGTTAGACGCTACTGCATGGAGACGGTAGCTAGTGCTGTGAGTTCTCTGACATTGCCCCATCCTTAAGGGCAGCCTCTGGATGCCTCTAGACACCGAACCCTCTGAGCGGGAGCGGTGAAAGGCCCGTATGAGTCTTTGAGCATGGAGATTTGTTTCAGGTTCCCAGGAATTCTCTTCTGGGCCAAAGCCTCTCCATTTGATTAAATACTGATTTTGCCCTTGCCGTTTCCTATGGTCCAAAATGGCTTCAACTTCGAATTCTTCTTCCCCATTCACAATTATAGCTTCAGGGGGTCCTACCTCCCGATCTGGAAAGGAATTTGGTACATCGACCTTGAGTAGTGAAACATGGAAAACAGGGTGGATCCTGAATGAATTGGGAAGTTCGAGTTCGTAGGTGACTGAATTAATCTTCTTCTTGACTGGGAAGGGCCCTAAGTATCTAGGTCCCAGTTTTTTAGAAGGGCATGCCAATTTCAGATTCTTAGTAGCCAGCCACACACGATCACCAACCTTTAGCTCCAACTCTCCCCTTTTTTTCTTGTCGAAGAATCTTTTATTATCTTCCTGTGCCTTAGAGATAGTTTCTTTAAGCAACGTATTATTTGCAGCAAAGAAATTGAGTCTGTCCTGGACAGCAGGTACAGTAGAGCCTGGTACGAGTACTGGCAAAAAGGAAGGGTGAAACCCGTAGTTGGAGAAGAATGGTGACTGGTTTGTGGTAGAGTGCGTAGCATTGTTGAATGCAAATTCCGCCAAGGGTAGCAATGAGGCCCAATCTTCCTGAGAAAAAGACGAAAAACAGCGTAGGTACTGTTCCAACGTTTGGTTGGTGCGTTCAGTCTGCCCGTTGGTCTGGGGGTGATATGCTGAAGAAAAGCTCAGTTTGATGCCTAGTGCCTCACACAATGACTTCCAAAATTTAGATGTGAATTGTACTCCACGGTCAGAAACAATGTCACTGGGAATTCCGTGGAGTCTAACAATCTCTTTTTTTTTTCCATTCCAAATATTTTATTGAAAATAAGGTAAACATGTATACAGTCATGCATTTCTTGTATCAGAAAAAAACATTACAAGCATTACAATATGTAATAACAAACAATTCGTTATGTCTATCTCCAAATTATATGTATTATGCTATGTTAATTTTTTTTTTTTTTTTTTTTTTTTTAATAAATCACCAATGACATTCAGTATAATAAAAAGAAAAAAGATAAAGCATCAAAAAGAAAAACAAAGTGAAAAAATATTCCAGATCCTGTGCACACCTTGTAATTCCATTAAATGCCTCTCCCTCCCTTATAGAATTCTTACATAAGGGCTATTGGTCTGTACGTCCTATTGTAACATTTTTTTTAATTTTATATATCACATACAGGTTTCAGGTGCTTTAAGCCACTTGTCCCAAATTTTTTCATACTTTGTAGGACACCCTCTGTGTGAATATGTGAGTTTCTTATAGGGTAATACTGTGTTTACTTCTGCAACCCAGTGTTTGAGCTCTGGCGGATCAGGCCTCATCCAAAGTCTGGCTATAACTTTTCGTGCAGAGAAGAGTGTTTCCTGAAGGAATATCTTTTGGAATTTGTTGATCTCTGTATTAGGGAAAATTCCTAAAATACACAGTTTGGGTTGTAATGTGATAGGAGAGCCCATTGTGTCATGCAGGAATCTCACCACCTGAGTCCAGAAGGCCTGGATCTTTGGGCACTGCCATATTAAGTGAAAGAATGTGCCTATTGCTTGATTGCACATTGTACATGTTATAGACTGATTCTGTTTATATCGAGAAATTCTGTATGGTGTGAGGTAGGATCTATGTAATATAAAAATTTGGGTCAACCTATCCGATAATTTAGGAGATACCAGTTTGCAAGCATCAAGAGCATCACTCCATTCATCATCCTCCATATTGCCCACCTCCACCTCCCTCTCCCACCTAGGTTTCAGTGCATATGCAATTTTGGTTGCTGTCGGTGTTGTCAGCATAATGTAAAATTGAGAGATCAATTTTTTGGGGTCTGGGTATTTTATTGATTCCATGAGGGGATTGCCGACTGAGGTGGAATCCTCTGTGGGGAACTGTGATCGAAAGGCGTGTCGGAGCTGCAGATATCTGAAGAATAATTGGTTTGGAAGCATAAATTCGGATTTTAACCTGTCAAAGCTCTTCAGCTTACCATTACTGATGATATGAGACAAGTAAAAAATCCCTTTGGAGCTCCATACCTCGCTGTCTGGGATCGTTAAGAACTCGGGCAGGTCTGGGTTGTGCCACAATGTGGTAAAGTCATGTACTGCTGGTATGTTCAACTTGTCCGAAGCAAGTTTCCATATCCTCCTATATTGGTATAATATTGATCTACGGTTATCCAACCTCGCCACCCCCTTTACTCCCCCTGTTATCATTACCATTGAATCCTGGGTCTTGCGAGACCATTCTGGACATAGAAAACTAAGGAATCTCTCCCTATCAACCTTATCCACATGGAATATTTGTGCTAGTTGGGCTGCCATATAATATATGTTGAAGTCCGGGAGGGCCATACCAG
The DNA here is from genome assembly GCA_037952835.1 of Lithobates septentrionalis. Classification (NCBI taxonomy): domain Eukaryota; kingdom Metazoa; phylum Chordata; class Amphibia; order Anura; family Ranidae; genus Lithobates; species Lithobates septentrionalis. Next base: position 2,180,504 of record JBBDGP010000961.1, on the reverse strand, counting down.
CTAAATCTGTTGGATTTTTCAACTTATGCCAGGAAATTTTGTGCCTGTTTTTGCCCCATATGAATGGTTTTAGAATAGCTTCCATTAGCTTAAAGTGTCTGAGAATTAAGTATACTGGTGAGTGCCATATCATGTATAAAATTTTGGGTAAAAGAACCATTTTTATTATGTTTATACGGCCCATTACTCCCAGGGGGAGGCGTGCCCAGATCTGAGTTTTTTGTCTAAGCATTTCGTAAAGTGGGTTTATATTTAATGGTATATAGTCTGCTGGGTCTCTGGTCAACCTCACCCCCAGGTATTTAATAACGTCTACCCTTTGTAAAGGTAACAGGGCCCTGCTCCTAGGTGGTGGAAAACTATCCAGAGGGAGTATCTGCGATTTGTCCCAATTTATTTGAAGACCAGAGAACATGCCGAATTGTTTAATTAGGTCTAGCGCTAACGGTAGGGAATTGACTGAATCATCTAAATAGAGAAGTGTGTCGTCCGCGTACATGCTGATCTTCTCTATCACTTCCCCTCTACCGAGTCCCATAATCCCAGGGTGTGCTCGAATAGCTATCGCGAGTGGCTCTGCCGCCAGCGCGTATAGCAGTGGCGACAGAGGGCACCCCTGTCTTGTACCTCTGGTCAAAGGAAATTGTCCAGATGGCCAACCATTGGCCAACACTTTTGCAACCGGCATTTGGTACAAAAGTTGCACCCATTTTATAAATTTGGGCCCCAAACCAAAGCTGCCAAGACAGGTCCATAGGTATCTCCACTCTACTGAATCAAATGCCTTGGCTGTGTCCAAGGCTACAATCACAAGGGATCCCTGACAATCATGATTGGCCTGTAAATTGATAAATACTGTTCTGAGATTGAAGGAGGTGTTTCTACCTGGCATAAATCCGGCCTGATCACTATGCACTAAGGACAAGATAACCTTATTCAGGCGGATGGCAAGCACTTTTGCGAGTATCTTCACATCCACCTGAAGCAAAGATATAGGACGGTAGGACTCCGGGAGATGTGGGTCCTTACCCGGTTTGGGGATTACAACAATAGTTGCTTCTCGCATTGAAGCAGGCAGTTCAGAGTTCTCAAAGATAGCATTGTATAATTTAAGGAGCCTGGGGATTAATAGGTCCGAATAAGTGGAGTAGAATTCCACGGGTAGACCATCGGACCCCGGGGCCTTAGATTTGGGGAATCCTGCTATAGCACTGGATATCTCATCTGATGTTAGTGGGGCTTCCAGTTCCTCCACCTTTTCTGCACTTAGTTGAGGAATCGTCAGTCCCTCCAAGAAGGACTCCATGCTGGATGTGTCATTCGTGACTGTGGTCATATATAGATTACTGAAGAACTCCTTAAATAAATCTGAAACTTTGCTAGGTTCCGTCTCCAGTACATCATCAGAGGAGCGTAGTGAAATCACCACAGGAGGTCTCTCCTCGCAATGGACTAGATGGGCCAGAAGCTTCCCAGTCCTTTCCCCGTATTCGAATGAATTCTGTTTGTGGAAAAAAAGTTTCCGTTTGGACTTTTCATACTGCAATTGATCAAGTGTTCTCGAGCATAATTTAAGAGCATTAGCTCTATGGTGGGATCATTAAGAAACTCTCTCTCTGCTTCCCGTACCCTTTCCTCTGCCCTCTCAATATTTACCTCAGATTCTTTTTTAATTTGATTAATGCGTCTAGTGAGATTCATGCGGGCGTGTAGTTTAAACATTTCCCATACCGACTGTACTGTGGCCGAGTCATCATTTGTCTTGAAGTATTGCTCCCATTCCTCTGAGAGGTCATTATCTTCTGGGAGCAACGTCAGCCAAAAAGGATTTAGTCTCCATGAAGCTGGCGGACGGCCACAAGACAAAGCGACCGAGGCCCAGTAGGGACAGTGATCTGATAGTGATCGAGGAGAAAACCCTGTATCTACAAGTCTGGGAATAAGAGTTTTAGACATCAGTATGAGATCTATTCGGGACATAGCACGATGGGGCGTGGAGAAGCAAGAATAGGCTTTGGTGGAGGGATTTCTGGTCCTCCAAGTGTCTATGAGGTTAAAGTTATCTAGTAACCTAGCAAATCTTGTTATATAGGAAGAGGGCGACAGAGGCATTGAGCTGCTCATTCTATCCATCGCAGGGTTTAATACATTATTAAAGTCTCCCAACCATATCGCTGGGATAGTAGGGTACATAGCCATATAGTCAAACCCAACAGTGATTACCTCATAGGTGAATGGTGGAGGGACATAGAACGCTAACAGGAGTACCAGTTCCCCATATAATTTGGCCCTTAGGAACACGTATCTACCAAGTGGGTCAATCTCCGAACCCTGAAGCTCGAAGTGCGTGGTTTTGGTAATTAGAATTGACACACCCCTGGAATGTGTGGTATGTACCGAGTGGAAAGCCCACCCTATCCAAGGCCGTTTGAGTGTTCTGTGGGCCATGCCTTCTGCATGAGTCTCCACTAGAGCCATCACATCCGCCTTTTGTTTTTTAAGCTGTGTAAATACTGCTGACCTCTTGATCGGGTCTCTAATACCATGGACATTCCACGTGAGCAATTTCAGGGTAGCCATTGAGGTAAGTAATAGAGATGACGAGCCCCAGGCCTCAGAGAGCCCACCATAGCAAACACGGCGACACAGATCCCCGGGCAGTAAACAGTTTCAACTAGTAAATTATATCTGTCATGGTGATGTAAGAATATGGTTAGTACATAGCAACATATCAATTTTCTCCGTTGTTGAAAACCCCCCGCCCCCCTCCCCGCCCTGCACAACCCCCAACTAGTGCGGGCCTTCATCCCAAACTGCCAACGTGGCATGAACAATGTCCGACCTGAGGAAAAATGATTCAGTAAAAACTGACTAATAGACGTGAGCACTGCGGTTGGTAAAAACTGAGTAGTGTTACAAACGTAAAAGTATATCAGCACAACAGCGAACAGATTATTCCATCTCAGGTCATAGGTTTTGATGTGTGGGGCGAAACTACGCTGAGTACCGTTACACATCTCAGGACTTAGCTCACCTTCATTAGTGAGATTTTCAAGGGGGAATCATCCCCCGCCGGAAATGAATGTGGACTATTTACTGACATATGAAAGTAGTGGTCTAAATGATCTTGCGTGGGGTCCAATAGGTATGGTGGGAAACAGGTAACTTGCGGATATGCGTTAGATATATACCTGTGATACTTGTTTAAGCAGTCAGATTGTTGCCTTCGTGGACTCATTACCAGTTCAGAGCTTTTCCCTGACGAACAGGTATTTATGCTGTAAGGTGTAACACACACAAGTATGGCCCTTTGAGCGGCATAATAGGGGTTTATAGTAGTAGTGTGTTATGTTACGGCCATGGCTCACTTTTTCACTGCTGGGGGTAAATTGAGGGAGAAAGTCAGAGTCAGTGAGTGCCATGTCTAGTAGGGGTAACAGCTTTGTTACGCTGCAGAGGATTTGTGTCCTGCTTCCCTCGCAAGTAAGTGAGGGTTCAATAAAGGCATGAGAGAATGATAATGTCACTTATCTGTGTGCGTCCCTTTGCTCCAGCCATGCAATGGCCGCCTCCGGATCCTCAAAAAAGTGCGCCCGGTCCTCTCCTTCAACGCGTAGACGTGCTGGGAAAAGCATAGCATACTTTATATTTTTTATTCGGAGACGCCTTTTGACCTCCGTGAAGGTCCGCATCCTGCGCTGTACCTCAGCGGAAAAATCTGGAAAGACCGCGATCATCTTATTACCGAAGGGAATGTTGCCCCTTTCCCTGCTGAGACGCAGAATGGTGTCACGATCTCTGAAGTTAAGGAACTTTGCTATAAACGTGCGTGGGGGCGCTCCAGCAGGTGGCATTTTCCCGGACAGTCGGTGTGCATGCTCGACTACAAATGTAGGGGAAAGGGCATCTCTCCCATATGTATCACATAGCAAGTGTTCCAGGAATGTGGGGGGATCTTTCCCCTCTGCTCCCTCAGGGAGGCCAATAAATCTTAAATTGCATCGCCTCAATCTATTTTCGATCTCATCTTGCTTTTGCATGAGCTGATTTACCTGGGATTGCATTTCTGCTGTGGAGTTCTGCAGCGGGGGAAGTGAGTCTTCCACATTGCTCAGCCTAGTCTCTGCCTCCGTCACTCTCTCTCTCAGCTTCTGGAAATCTTGTCTCACAAGAGAGATGTCGACCTTCACCTCCTCAATCTTAGCTGTGACAGTGGTCTGGCAGGCTGTTATTGCTTCTTGGCATGCTGTTATAGCTTCAAGCACTTTGGTGGTATCTGCTCCAACGGCCCCCTCCTCCCCCTGCATGACGGCGCCATCTTCTCCCTGAGACTCAGCTCCTTGTCGGCGGTACTGTCCCAGCTTTACAACCGCAGAGTTAGCTTTTTTTCCCGGCGGTGACATGATCCAGGGGGGTTCCCAAAGCAGTGGGGATGATTTTCGGGTGGTCAGCTTTCCAGATAGTCCCAGGATTTTATATAGTGGATATACGGTAGGCGGAGCTCTGTTCCCTAGCGTCCTACACCATGCCGCTCCAGGCCACGCCCCTAACAATCTCTTTAATAAAAATTCTGGCAGTCTCGGTTGCCGACGGAGTCCCTTTCATAGGGATAAAATGTGCCATCCTGGAAAAACGGTCAACGACCACAAAGACAGATGAAAATCCATCAGAAGGAGGAAGCTCGACAATGAAGTCCATTGCAATTTTATCCCAAGGTCTTTCGGGGATGGGCAGTGGTCCCAGTAGTCCCCATGCTTTGTTCTTGTTACTTTTATTCCTAAGGCAGGTCAAGCAAGAGTTTACATAAATCCTACAGTCCTTTGCAAGGTTGGGCCACCAGAAATGCCTTTCAATTAAGTCCATGGTCTTGTGACCCCCAAAATGGCCCGCTAAGGGATAATCATGACAGACCTGTAGAATGGTGGTACGTAGACCTTGGGGAACAAAAATCTTACTCCCTTGCCAGAAGAGCCCATCTTTCTCTTGGAGGTTAGTTCCTGGGGGTATCGTTGTCCCTAAAGATGCCTGACGGATCTGTGATATCACACTGGATTGGGTTAGTAAGAAATTTCCAGCTTGCAGGATCGTATCTGGCGGTGAAGAATCCACAGTCTTCGTGAACATGCGGGATAGCGCATCGGGTTTGATGTTTTTAGATCCTGGCCGATAGGTAAGATGGAAATTGAAATGGGAAAAGAAGAGGGCCCATCTTGCCTGTCTGGGTCTGAGGCGTTTGGCAGTCCTGAGATACTCGAGATTTTTATGATCTGTGAAGATCAAGATGGGATGTGCTGCTCCCTCTAGGAGATACCGCCATTCTTCCAAGGCTGCTTTTATCGCCAAGAGTTCTCGGTCCCCAACGTCATAATTTCTCTCGGAGGCACCTAATTTCTTGGAGAAGAAAGCCACAGGGTGCATTAAAGATTTTGGCCCTTGGCGCTGGGACAGGATGGCCCCCACAGCGTTCTCTGATGCATCCACTTCCAGGGTATAAGGTAGGGCAGAATCAGGGTGTTTCAACACCGGAGCAGAGGTAAATAGCTCCTTTAATTTGTCGAACGCAGCTTGGGCTGCTGTGGTCCATTGAAAACGGCTTTGCTTCCTTGTAAGATGCGTGATGGGTGCTATAATACTGGAGAAATTTTTAATAAATTTTCTGTAAAAGTTAGAGAATCCAATAAAACGTTGCACTCCTTTCTTATCGGTTGGGGGTGGCCAGGACATGATGGCTGAGACCTTCTGAGGATCCATTGCTAGACCCCCAGTTGATATTACCAAGCCGAGAAAGTGAATGGCCTGGCGTTCAAACTCACATTTCTCGGCTTTGGCAAAGAGTCCGTTTTGTCTCAATCTCAGAAGAACTTGCCTCACATGGTCACGGTGCGTTTCTAAGGAGTTTGAGAATATCAGGATATCATCCAAGTAGACAATTACGAATGAGTCCAGAAAATCTCTAAAAATGCTGTTCACAAAATGTTGGAAGGTGGCTGGTGCATTGCAGAGTCCGAATGGCATAACTAGATACTCGAAGTGGCCGAAGCGTGTCCGGAAAGCTGTCTTCCACTCATTACCCTCACGGATTCGAATCAAATTATAGGCACCTCGCAAATCCAATTTTGTGAATATCCGGGCCGAGCGAAGTCTCTGAAACAGTTCTGGGATCAAGGGAAGAGGATAGCGGTTCTGAATTGTTATTTTATTTAAGTCTCTGTAGTCCACACATGGGCGGAGGGAATGATCTTTCTTCTCTACGAAAAATATTCCAGCACCAGCTGGAGAAGAGGAATGTCTGATGAAACCTTTTTTGAGGTTTTCGTTAATGTACTCCTTAAGGACCAGGAGTTCGGGTTCCGACAGGGGAAATATTCTTCCAAATGGGATTTCTGCCCCTGGTAACAGTTCAATTGGGCAGTCATAAACCCGGTGGGGAGGAAGAGTATCTGCTTTCTGCTTATCAAACACATCCAGGAAACTATGGTAGACAGATGGAACCAGTTCCTGGGATTCTGATGCAGATTTTAAACAGCCGAGGACTGGGGTTACATGGTGGAGGACCTTGAGGCAGTTCTGGAGGCAATAGCTGGACTGGAACACTACTTCGCCCGTAACCCAGTTGATTTGGGGATTATGGGCTTGTAGCCACGGCATTCCCAGAATAATTGGAAACAATGGGGATGAGATGACGTCCAGGCACAATAGTTCCTGATGGTTGGGTAATATGCTGGCGGGCAGTGGTTGGGTTTCGTGTGTAATAGGCCCGGATTTAATATTTGACCCATCTGCAAGTTGTATGGAAAGTTGCTGTTGCTTGGGTGTTAATGGAATGTCATGTTGTAGGGCAAAGGCACGATCTATGAAGCAGCTGCAGGCGCCAGAGTCAATTATGGCCCGAACCCGAAGTGTTCCTTCTGGAAGCTGCAAGGAAACAGGGACAGCAATGTGAGCAGATCTTGTTATAGTTAGTGTTCTAGGTTCATGAGGTAGATAGTTAAACTTACGAGCTTTATTTGGGCACATATTTGCGTAGTGGCCAGCTTCCCCACAATAGAGGCAGAGGTTGTTCTGACGTCGACGCTGTTTCTCTTCGGGTGACAGTGGTGAGTGGAGCAACCCTATCTGCATCGGCTCCGGAGCTTCGGAGGTGGCAGCAGGTACATGGGAGGTGGACATAGGAGGGTTGCTAGGAACTTTGGGCAACATCCAGGTGGGTCGCATCTGACTGGTTCTTTCAGATCTCCGTTCCCTTAGACGACGGTCTATCTGGATGGATAATTGGATCAGGTCCTCCAGGGAGTCTGGAAGTCCAACTCGGACCAACTCATCCTTCAGTGCCTCAGAGAGTCCCATGCGGAACTGATAGCGGAGAGCGGCGGCGTTCCACTGAGTATCGGAACTCCATCGCCTAAAGTCAGTTACGTAATCTTCTACTGGCCTACGTCCCTGCTGGAGAGCATGAAGACTGGCCTCTGCAGTGGTAGCTCGTTGAGGGTCGTCATATAATTTGGCCATTTCATTCAGGAAAGAGTCCATAGTGTCCAACAGTGGACTGGCTTGCTCCAATAAGCGGTGAGCCCAGGTTTGAGGTTCCCCCTGGAGTAGTGAGATGACAAACCCCACCTTGGTGCTCTCCAAAGAGAAGGTACGGGGCTGTAGCAGGAAGTATAGCTGGCAGGCATTTTTAAAGGCACGGAACTTGCTACGATCTCCAAAAAACCTCTCTGGAGTGGGGACTCGAGGCTCTAGGGGTGGCACCATTATTGCAGGTGCTGCTGCTGCGGCCACTGGACCGGGAGACCGAGCTGCTGTAGCTGCCTGGTGAGTTGAGGGATTTGGAGACAATGACTTCACTCTTTGCTCAAGTTACCGGTAGCCATCTTGTAGGCCCTGGACTGCCTGGGTAAGGGCCGAAATCTGTTGGCACAGAGTGTCCAGAGGTGAGGTCCCCCTTTCAGACTCCATCTTGGCTGGATCGTACTGTCACGTACTTTACAGCAGAGTCTGAATGTTGAGGGAGGCCTCTCGCACGGTCCTGGTCCTGACACCCCTGGTAGTGAGGACAGGGAGTGCCGGGGCACAGAAGGGTGCAGGTGCCTGCGGCTGGAGAACTGGAACTTGGAGATTCGGGATCCTCCGGACACTATATGGAAGATAGGTCACCAGAACTGTTAGTAGAAGCCGGGCAGGCGTGGGTTCAGGGAAAACTGCAACGTCAGGTCAGGCAAAGGTTGGCAACGGGCTGGCAGCGAGGTATCCAAAACAGAAGACAGTTCGTGGTCAAGGTCAGGCAGAGGTCGGCAACGGGCAGGCAGCGTGGTACAAAGTCAGGAGGCAGAGCCGTAGTAGATAGTCCAAGCCAGAGTCGGTATGATCAGCAAGGTAGGTAGCAGACAAGGGAGATCCGAGAGAGTGGTCAGGAAGCCGGGTAATCAGGAGCAAGGTAACAGGTCACACAGATGTCAGGAAATCAGGAACTAGCTGAAGACGATCCAGCACTAGTGTCAGGCAAGAACCTTGTTTATATATGGCGCAGAGCGCCGGGATTGGTGGACGTGAACGTGCGTGCGTGAGAACGTACACCCGCTCGTATGGCTGTGTGGGTGCGTGCACACGTTCGTACGGATGCGCGGTTGTGCACGTTCGATCCGGAACTCGCTCGTATCTGTCGGGGACACCGCGCATGGCCGTTAGACGCTACTGCATGGAGACGGGAGCTAGTGCTGTGAGTTCTCTGACACATGGTTACCGTTTACTTTCCCCCCCCCAGCATGGGCTGTTTCCAGGATGCTCTAGGCTGTATGTCTACACTGGGTAATGCTGATCCTTCTGTTCCCATATGGTCCTCCCAGCAGTGATCTCTTCAGGTTTTGATTCATTCCACTTCCTGTTTATCCAGCCGCACTGGATTGCTGAGCGTCCCATCTCAGCAGTGAGCCGTCAGGGTCCTCTTCCGCTATCCACGCCATACGGATGTGGTGCCTGGTGTCTATGAGGGATCTCCTGGTATCTGCTAGCGGGAGTCCCCTACAAGTGCCCGACTACAGAGGACCTGTGGATCTGGAGGTGGTGGCCCCTATCGAGGGGAATCTCCTGAACGCTACAGGCTAACCTCACACTGCCGGTTCCTGCTCGCATCCTGAAATCAGTTGGTAATTCCTCCCCCCTCCTCCACATTGCATCGCAGAGAGGGTAGAGGACGGAAAGTACATGGTTGACTGTATCTATTGGTTTTTAAAATGCCACCTTCTAGACTGTGTTACTTGATAACTACATCCTTATAAATGTACGGCAGATCACAGGATGGTCATTTCAAGTATTTTCACAGTCATCGGCTTTCCACATGACTTTCACCTATCCAGCTCCCAGTGACGTTTTATCCATGTTCTATGGACTGGCAGGATCTACACAGGTCCTTCTCCACATGTGATTCACATTCACTATACAGCCCAGTCCATGCCCTTTGGTTATTCATTGACAATTAGTTGTCCATTGCATGTTCCTATACTGTTCCCAGGAGTGGGTTCAGCAGTTGACTGCACATTACTTTTACATTTATGGGGATATTCGGCATGTATGTAGTGGGTACCAGGTGGTATATCTGTCTCTCTGCACTATGTCACTTTTTCTAGTGGTGGAGGTTAGTTCCATCTTTTATAGCCTGGGTGGAAACTGTTTTATTATCTGATTTGTAATAAACTGCTCCAATTTATATTTACAGCCAGTGTGTTCCTCTTTGATTGACCCTGTCTTTTGACCCTCTGGACTTTTGTTTTTTCATTTATGCTATGGTCTAGAGGAACGCACCTGCACAGATTTTAAACGCAGCAGGTATTTGGCTTTGTCTCCAGCTAAGGGTTAGTGATCTAGTGTGCCACACACATTCATACTCTTAACCCAGTCTGGGACCCTTAATTATAGGTATTACCCTTCCCAGTTTTTGTTTTTTCCACTGCTTGTAGATCACAGATATAGCAATAGCTTGCAATGACAAGCTGCATCTAACAAAGCTGGCAAAATACATTTCATGCATTAAAAAGGACTGTCTGTGTGAAGAAAGGTGAGCCAATAACCAACAAGTTTGTTTACATGTGACCAGCTGTGATTGGACACACCTGAACACATGGCAAAGGGCTGTTGTGATTGGCCCTTCACTGTGATCTGTAATCAGCTTTGTCCAAAGCACACAACGGTCACAGATCATGCCCCAGGGAGCACACAGGAGGTGTGCACTTGGGAGGGCGTCTTTGGACATCCTCTCAGAACTGGAGGTCTGTGCTGTAGCCGTCTTTCGGCTATAGCGCAGGTGGAAAGCGGTTAAGTACATGCTGCATGTATTGGCATGTAAAGATGTGCATATTGTAAAGAGTTCACATATTAACCACTTGCCGACCAGATGCCATCATTATACTGCGGCAAGGTGGCACGATCCCACAAATCACCGTAGCTGTACTTCAGCTTGGGAACTCGCTTTTGTGGACGTGTGCGCACTCCCATTGGCCAGCGGGGGAGGCAATCAGTGGGTCTGGTGGACTCGATGTCCGCTGGCCTCCCGCGATCATTCCCCGCAGTGACAGAACAGGGATCTGCCTGTGTAAACAAAGCAGATCTCCGTTCTGACAGTGAAGATCACACAGATCCTGTCTTTCTGCTAAGCAGGAAGATGGATCTGTGTTTTTCCCCAGTCACACAGTCCCCCATACAGTTAGAAAACACCTGCAGGGAACACATTTAACCCCTTGATTACCCCTGATGTTACCCCTTCCCTGCTAGTGTCATTAGTACAATAACATATTTGTATGTTTATTTTTAGCACTGATTACTGTATTAATGTCATTGATTCCCAAAAAAGTATAAAAAATGTCAGTTAGGTGTCCGATCTGTCCACCACAATGTTGCAGTCCTGCTAAAAATCACTGATCACTGCCATTACTAGTAAAAAAATTTAAAAAATAATAAAAATTGCATAAATCTATCCATATTTTGTAGACGCAATAACTTTTGTAGAAAAATATGTAGCAGAATATATATCGACCTAAACTGATGAAAACATTTGTTTTTTTACATTTTTTTTTTGGAAATGTTTCATAACAGAAAGTAAAAAATGTTTTTTTTTTCAAAATTGTCACTCTTTTTTTGTTTATAGTGCAAAAAATAAAAACCACAGCGGTGATCAAATACCACCAAAAGAAAGCTCTATTTGTGGGAAAAAAGGACATCAATTTAGTTTGGGTACAGCGTCGCACGACCGCGCAATTGTCAGTTAAAGCAACGCTGTGCCATATCGCAAAAAGTGGCTTGGTCAGGAAGTGGGTAAATCCTTCCGGGGCTGAAGTGGTTAAGATAAATTTACCCCCTACCTAGATTATTGGTTCAAACCAGTCAACAAACAAGGCTACTTAATTTAAAAGAGCAGACATCAAATAATTAAAGAGATAATAAACCCAACACCAAAAATATGATATATTGCAGCTTACCAGTCATTACATGTGGTGGCTGTATTCATTTTCTGTTTTTTTTAAAGGAAAAAATATTGCAAATTAAAAAAAAAAAAAAAAAAATATATATATATATATATATATATATATATATATATATATATATATATATATATTTATATATATATATTTATAGAGAGAGGCAAAGCAGGTGTAAATGAGGCCGAAAGAACCCATTACACGGTTTGAGTTTGAACCGTTTCTCATCCAACTTTATTGTGTAGCCCCAAGTCTTCTTAAGAAACATTAGGTTAAACAGTTTCCTCCGAATGCTAAAGTCATCATTCAAAGGTTTGTATATTTCAATAATTTCTCCTCTTAAGGATCTCATCTCCAGGAAGAATAATTTTAATGTCTGTAGTTGTTCCTCATAACTGAGGTTCTCCACCCCCCTTATTAGCTTTGTTGCCCTTATCTGGACTCTCTCCAGTTCAAGCACATCCTTCCTGAGGATTGGTGACTACAACTGGAGAGCATATTCAAGTCGTGTCCAAACCAGGGTTAAGTAAAGTAGTAGAACTATAGTTTTTTTTTCTTCCTCCCCCCCGCCCCCTTTTTTTTCCATTATTAATACTACAGCTTGAACTTTCCGATTAACCAGATTGAACCTGTTTGCATATATTTCTTTGTTTTTATTTCTATAGTTATATAATTGGAAAGTGGTTTAATTGTTACCTGAAGAATTTGTTATGACTTGAGGAGATATATGCAATAAGATTAAGATTTTGATATAACAATTTCAAAACATTTAAGTAATATTTGAACATACATACCTATATTGGCCCGCTTTAATAGCCTTTAAGGTGTACATGTTGTGTATTTATACACTTATACACCTACTATCAGCTAGCCAGCCAGCTAAACAATTCTATAAAGTTGATGAGTAGGTTTGAATGAGGGGATTATTTAAGTATTTGAACAACAGTCACAATTACCTATTCATCTACCTTTTGGCATTTCTGCCCCCCTGTAACCTTACCCAAATTTCTAGCTTCCTTGTCCCCCTGAATATTTGCCTCTACACAGATAGTTTGCAGACCCTGCATACATTTGTATAACTAGTTGAATACTTGAATACTTACTCGCAACCCCTATATGAGAGTATACTAATCTAAATATTGAGTAGGTAGCAGCTTGTTTTAATATAAATTGTGCAGATAGGTCTGAGCATATTTTTGTATGAAGTGATTGAACATTTGCACTATTATTGGCTTATTTACTTGAAAAATTGTAGGGGTATAATTCCTTCCTGTGTAAGTGCCCACTAGATCCAAAGGGGATTGCATTCTGGGTGGTAAATATATAGCGTAAAAACAACTTGACAGGAGGGAATAATGGGGAGAAAAGGAGTTAAATCCAATCAAGCAGAAAGTGGGAACTGTAACTTTATTAGGACATACATGGTACAGGATAAAACGGACCAAAAAATGGAACAGACAGTTGAGAGTGTTGAGGAAATAACCCCCGTGTCAGAGGGGCAGATGAATAAAACTGGTTCAGGAGAAGAGGGAGTATCGCAAAAATATCAGAGACATCCGAGAATGGAGAAGGAAACAGATAGCCTACAAGCACTTCCTGCAAAGCAAGATATGGTAGAGATCATGTCTCACTTAGAATGCATGATTAAAGGAGAACTGAATGCCACAATAATGGACATACAGAATGTGCTACAAAGGGTAGAAGAATCTGAGGCTCATTTAGATGTTCACAGCAAAGCGATTATGGAGCTGCGGTAGAGAGCTGAATTGGACTGGCTGGAATTGAGGAATATCCGTTATAGCCTTGAAGATCAAGAAAATCGGAATAGACGTAACAACTTAATAATTCGGGGCTCCCAAAAATGCGTGAAAAATTCTGATCTAGAGAAAACGGTTCATGAGGTGTTCAACAAAATATTGAAAAAAGAAATATCATCTCCTATACGCTTTGAAAGAGTACATATAATACAAAAAATAACTATGCCATCAACAGACACCGCGGGAGACGTAATAGCTTGATTTTTCTCACTATGAAATTAAGCAACAAGTTTCATATGGCATGAGAAGTGCTGCACCGATTGAATTTAATGGAACTGAAATACTGATTTTCACAGACTTATCACAAGAGACTCTAACCCGCAGGAGGGCGTTGAAACCCTTGATAACTCAGCTGCAAGGGAAAAATATCTCCTATAGATGGGGTTTCCCAGCTTGTCTAATTGCGAAAAATCAAGGGATTTACACTGAGATTTCCAGAAGACTTGAAAGAATTTTGCAGTAAACTAGACTTGCCATTGGTCAATTTGGAAAACTGGGAAAAAAACCCAGAGTGGGGGAAGTTAAAATACCAGTCATGGAATAAAATATAGAGCCCTAAGACTAGAATTAAAATGGGAGTTAATAGATGAGTGTGAATATGTGATAAAGGGGAGATGAGCTGCCAAGGGAGGGAGTTTCGCTCAGGGGAACACTGGGGTTTGGTAATGCCTGCATGCACCCTCAGAACCATTTCCCGACGGGGAAGGAGGTCTGGGGGTTCACACAGGCATACAAAATCCCCCAAGGGAAGCCCTGTTGGGCTGAGCACTCATCAACTAGGCGACAGTCCGATGAGCTATATCATTGATATTCAATGTAGGGGCTGGGAGGGGGTAGGAGGGAATGGTATAAGGAAGTTTGAATGGGGTAAAACAGATGGGGTAGGGCTGAGTTGTTGTGTTGCATCTAGTTTTTTGTTGTTGGTTAAATGGATCATCCTAAAGGAAATGGAAGAATTATATTTCTCTCCTATGGATCAATGCTTTCTTCAGCTCATGCCTTATATACCTGAGAGAAGATGCCCTTAAGGATAGTTACTTATAATGTGAGAGGGTTAAATAGCCCCAACAAAAGGCATCAAATAATGCAGGAATTGAAAAGTTGGACATCAAATATTATCTTTTTACAAGAGACCCATCTGAAGTGGTCTTCCAGGGTTGGACTGAGCTCAAAAGGTTCTCCAGTCTGGTTTCATGGATATTCCCCAATAAAAGATCCAAAGGAATAGCAATAGGCTTTGATAGGAATACACCATTTATTCTAAAAGCAATGGAGTCTGACTCCGAAGGAAGGTACCTATTTATTAAGGGTTCCCTGTTCAATAATGAGTATACATTTGTCAATATTTACTGCCCTAATACTCACCCTTGTCTTTTTTTGAGGAAGATACTGAGCAAGCTAGAAAATTTTAAGGAGGGGAAAGTTATTATGGAAGGAGACTTTAACTTTGTGCTGGATCCAACCTTGGATACTCAACCTATTTCTCTGCGCCCAGAAGGGAAAAATCTTAAAACTGTTAAACAAAAATTATATCAGCAGCAATTAGTGGAGGCATGGAGAATTATGCATTCCAAGTGGAGGGACTTCACATATTATTCTCAAGTACATTCCTCTCATTCAAGAATTGATTACGTCTTTTTAGACCACCAGCTTTTGGAGGGCTTATTATAGGTAGAGGTAAAGTTGATCACCCTCTTGGATCATGCTCCAGTCTTAGTAAACTTGGATTTAAAGGATATACCAGATAGGCAGAGATCCTGGAGGGTGGATGAATCACTTCTGTATGATCATGGTGTATTGGAAGATTTGGAAAATTATTTGAACTTTTTTTTAAGGAGAACAACATAGAGAATATTGCGCCATCTATACTGTGGGAGACCCATAAAGTTTTTATGAGAGGGAGATTAATAGCAGAGGGGGCCATAGAGAATATTGCGCCATCTATACTGTGGGAGACCCATAACGTTTTTATGAGAGGGAGATTAATAGCAGAGGGGGCCAAGAGAAAAAAATTTGGACTGCACAAAAAAACTCCCTTTTACAAGAGATCCAAAAGTTGGAACAGACATAAAAAAGACAGGGGATCATAGGGTAATGAGTGAACTAACAGGAAAACGGGAAGCATTGAGGGATTTGATGGAGCAGGATACCAAAAGAGTGTTTATTAGAACAGCTAAAGGGCAATACGAATTTGGCAATAGACCAGGGAGATTACTGGCAGGGGTGATTAAACCCAGAAGAAATCCAAATTTTATTCAGAAAATGAAAGACAAAAAAGGAGAGATGAAATACTCCACTAGGGATATTAGCAAAATTTTTATGGAATACTATCAAACACTTTATAGAGTAAATGCCACCCAAAACCCTGATGAGGTACAAAACAGAAGAAACAAAATAGAACAGTATTTACAGAATATAAAGTTACCTGCTATATCGGAGGAGGACTCAAGTGGTTTAGATGAGAAATCTCCAAGGACGAAGTAGAGCAGGCAATTAAAAATAGTAAAGGTGGGAAAAGTCCGGGCCCAGACGGGTAAACGTCATTATATTTAAAAACATTTATGGGAATTTTGACTCCCTATTTTCACTTATACATGAATTCCATTGGGGCGGGCTTGAAGATATGGGATGAAGCTTTGGGGGCTTATATAACACTCCTGGCAAAGGAAGGAAAGGATTCAACACTATGCTCTAGCTTTAGGCCAATATCCCTTATCAATGAAGATATGAAAATTTACGCGAGGATATTGGCTGAGAGATGAAGCTCTATATGCCAGAATGTATAGGAAAAGATCAAGCAGGTTTTGTCCCTGGGAGAGAAACAAGGGATAATATTCTAAAAACAATTTTATTAATGCATGAAGCAAAAAAAAGGCAAGAAACACATTATTTTCCTATCAATAGATGCCGAGAAGGCCTTTGATAGGTGAGATGAATCCGTGACAATGGTTATTCAATGCGACAGGTTCCACAAGGAAAAAATATAGAGCAGCAATCACTCCATTCTTGCTGAAAACAGCAAAGGCATTAATCCCCAAACAATGGGGGTCAAAGAAGGTACCGACAATGAAGGAATGGTTGAGGGAGGTAGATAAAACTAGGCTTATGGAAGAAGTAATACACCTGCAAAATGACTCGGAATTAAGATTTGCTAGTATTTGGAAAGGGTGGCTAGAATTTAAACAATCTCCGGTATATGTAAGCTATATGGGAAATGAGGATTTAGAGGTACTGCCCCTTCCCTCTTTTTTGGGGGGGGTGGTTGGGGTTTTTTTTTTTCTTCTCTCACCCTCCCTTCTCTTCATCTCACGATTGCTAGGGGTATATAGTGGTGGTAGGGAGACGGTAACCTTATTTTAAACAAAAGCGGCATGGGAGGATCACAGATTCACAGATTTATTTATATATATATATATATATATATATATATATATATATATATATATATATATATATATATATATACATATCTATGAGAACTGGTCACTAGCACTTAATAAATTTGGAAGGAATGGGGAGAAACACTCACTAAATAAATAATAAGGTCATGGGGGGGGTAGAGGGGAGGAATGCAAAATATATTATTAAAGGGTAGGGGGTAGGGATGGGGGGGAGAGAGAAGGGCACGATTGCTAGGGGAATATAGTGGTGGCAGAGGGATGAGTCTTTCTCCACCTCATTTAAAAATAAAAAAGGGGTATGGGAGGGTCACAGAATCACATATGTATATTTATATTTTATATATATATATGTATATATATATATATATATATATATATGTATATATATATATGTATATATATATATATATATATATATATATATATATATATATATATATATATATATATATATATATATATATATATATATATACACGTATATATATATATATATATATATATATATATATATGGTCAATAGCACTTAATGAGCACTCATTAAATAAATTATTTGATTAGAGCAAAAAAGAGTGTAGTTTGGGGGATAGACATTTCACGGTGAGGAATAATGAGTCGGGGGAGGAGGGGGGGAGGGGAGGGAGGGAAAGGAGGAGGGGAGGGAAAGGAGGAGGGGAGGGAGGGAGGGGGGAGGAGGGGAGGGAGGGAGGGGGGAGGAGGGAGATTATATTTAGAGAGGAGAAAAAGAGAGGAAAATTTTAAATTTTTAAAAATAATTTTTTATTTTTTCCCCCTGTTCTCCTGGGGTGCGGGAGCTGAGGGTGCAGTATCTCTATCTGTTTTTAAAGATTGATTTATTAATTTTTTAAGAAATATGGCCTTTTGAGAGATGATGTTAAAGGATAGATCCATCTTTTTCTTTGTATTTATGTGTTTTTGTATTTATTCTGAATGTTTTGTATTTATGTGTTTGGAATTATGTGAACGATTTTGTATGTCTATAATAATTTAATAAAAATAATTGAAATAGAACTATAGTTTTATCTCTTAAGAAAATACACTATTGAATGCATGCTAATAGCCCATTGACCTTGCTTGCTGCAGCTTGGCACTGCATGCTATTGCTGAGTTTGTGAACTACCAGAACCCCCACATCTTTTTCCATCCTCAATTCCCCCGTAGGTCCTTCCCTAGTGTGTAACTTGCATGCATAGTTCTAGCTCCCAAGTGCATTACTTTACGTTTTCAATAGTAAACCTCATCTGCAATACACTGTAGATACCCAGCACTCTATTCTAAGTAAGTTCTCTTGTAAAGTTTCTATAACCTGTTGTGTAGTTAAAGCCCTGCTTAGGTTTGTTTAATCAGCAAATACTGAGAGTAACTACTTGTCCTCTGTCCCTTGAAGACCAGGCCATTTTTGGTATTCATCACTGTGCTACTTTAACTGGCAATTGAACGGTCATGTAACACTATTTGCAAATTAAATTTATATCATTTTTTTTTCTTACAAACAGAGCTTTCTTTTGGTGGTATTTGATCACCACAGTTTTTTTTTTTTGCTATATAAACGAAAAAAAACCCGGAAAAATGAAAAAAAAAAAACATTTTCTGCTTTCTGTTATAAAACATGTTATAAAATATAATAAATAAGGAATCTTGTGAGCTGCCATTAATGTATTAGGCTGAAAGACTTGAAAATGTATCCTGTTGATGCAAGGAATTATAATAATGCCTTTCAGCTGCTGACACCATTCACACTCCCATGTGTTGTGTTTAAACAATTATATATAAATATTGTGCCGAGCTGAGCGAATAACTCTACATAATACCTTAGAGTATTATGTTATAAAACATATCCAGGGGGGCGGAGCTTGGCCGATCAGGGAAATGACTGCTTAAGTCTCCCTCTCTAACAGCATGGGGGAACAAACAGCCGATCTGCCTGCTACAGCCTCCGCACCCACATAGTGCCAGACGGCACAGACCCTTCCGAGCATGACACAGCAGAAGATTAAGCCGGTGGAGCCCCGCAAGCTGACTGACTTCTTCCCCGGCCCGCAGCTCAGAGACAGGCAAGATGGTGGCGCCGGATCTTCACACAGAGCATTGCCGACATCCTCACAGAGTGCCTCTCTCACAGCAGTAACTACAGAAAACATGGACTGCTCTGCTCCGAGGGACCCTCACACCAGAGACAGTACCAAGAGGGCAGCATCCTCTCCACATGCCTCTCCATCACACCAGGGGCCGGTAAGTAAAAAACATCTGACCATCAAGCCCCTACCGCTGACATTGACCCAGACTCTGAAGAGCAACAGGCTAATACATTGGCTGCACTGCCTGCCACTGATAAACCTGTATCTGAAAATGCACTCAAACATATGCTCCTCTCTCTCCAAAGAGACCTTAGGAAAGACATAAATAAATCAATATCTCACATGCAAAGTCAGATCGATGACCTGGGCGATCGCACAGATACTCTTAAACATCAACTGAGCAATTATGCTACCACCTATAATGAACTGGTGGACACTCATAAGCATCAAGCGGAAGCATTACAACGCCTCAATGCCAAATTAGCGGACTTAGAAGACCGCTCTCGCAGGAACAATCTTAAAATCAGGGGCATATCTGAGAACATATCCCCTGCAGGGCTGACTTCCTATCTCCAACAATTCTTTAAACATCTGGTCCCTTCACCCACTGCTCTGGATCTCACTATTGACAGGGCGCATAGAATCTTTAAACCTATCTGTTGTTCTTGTAATTTTTCTTTTCTTTTACTCAATAAAAGAAGTTTGGAAAAAAAAGGATGTTTAAATCACCACACATTCCAGCGGAAAAACCCAGAGATGTGCTAACCTGTCTCCGTTTTTTCCAAGTGAAGGAACGTATACTCCTGTCCGCTAAAAACATGTCAGCATTCCCAGAAACATACACATCCTTGAAAATATTCAGAGACATCTCAGCAGCCACTGCACAAAAATGCAAAGAGCTTGCTCCTGTTACCTCTGCTCTGAGGGAATGTAATATCCCCTACAAATGGGGATTCCCCACACAGCTTATAATAACGTTCCAAGGCAAATCAGTGACTATCCATTACCTCAAACAAGGCCTGAAGCAGCTGCAGAACTGGGGTTTATCCCCACCCTCTGATGCCACCCCCTCTAATGCTGTGTTTCCACAACACATGTCAGGTGCAGGGCACCAAGCAGACAATACCTAAATCCTGACACCATCTCAGATCTGTACTAACTCCGTAGCACACGCAGCTACTTATGCAGTTTCCCTGTGCTGGGCTCCTGGGCTCCTATGTTTAAACCAGTTAAAGTTTGATATATTGGTTTACATTGTTCTTTGTTGATATTTCTTTGCCCTCTCCTCCTCGGCCGGACTGCAGGTGTGGTATGCACACAGGAATGTACACTTACCTTTATACTTTTTCTTCCTACCTACCCCCTTCCCCTCCTCCTTCCCTTTCTCTTATGGGCTGGTAAGATTTCTATCCTCCACATCACCCCCAAAACGCAAGGTATGGTACCCCATGCTCTTGAGGCCTGATAGTTCCTCCGAGGGTTAACCCTCTCACATTGCCAGTAATCACATTGATTAATCACATTGCCAGTATCTGAAACATTTACATTTCCTCATACATCACCATGCCACTTAAAATCCTTTCCTTAAATGGTAAGGGACTCAATAGTCCCTTTAAAAGGTCTTTCCTATGGAAAGAGGCTCTTGCAGCCAAGAATGATATAATTTAAATCCAAGAAACACATTTTGTAGCCTCCAAACCACCAAAATGTTCCCACCCGAAAATTTCCTCAAATTTTTTTCGCCAGTGACGACTCCAAAACGAAAAGGAGTTATGGTAGCCATCCGTGACACAGCCTCATTCCAACTGCACTCCTTAGATGCCAATCCCAATGACAGATTTCTAATTATCACCACAACAATCGATCATTTCCGCATGACCTTGGTTAACATATATGCCCCCAACACCCACCAACAGTCCTTTATGAAATGCCTTTTCACCAGACTACAACCTCATAAATCAAACCTCATAGTAATCTTTGGAGATTTCAATGAAGTCCTGGATCCCTCTATGGACTCCACTAGTCTCACCCATAGATCACCTTCCTCGCTACAAATCCCTATCTCCCAAGAGGATCTCTTTGATCCAGAGAGGTGTATTTACAGCAACAAGAGAGATTTTACCTTCTATTCCTCTTCTCACAGAGTATACTCAAGAATCAATCTCTTTCTGGTAGACAAGTTTACTTTGCAAAAAGTAACCTCAACCTCTCTTGGAGTGATCATATGGTCCGATCATGCCCCTATAGATCTGGAATTTTCCATCTCTCCCAATAGCGGCTCTCCCTCTCCATGGAGACTTAAGCCTTCTCTTCTCACCAAACCTAAATACCAGAAACAGATTGATTCCGCCCTTGAAAATTTCTTTGCGAATAACACCATTAATCAACTTACTTATCAAATACATCTCTTAGAAATACAGAACAAACAACAAATTAACTATGACTAGATTGAAAGATCTAAGATCTCAACTTAGCACACTTCTCCAGCGTTCATTTGATTACATCAAAAGACTTTGCCTCTCCTTTTATGCATTAAACAACAAACCCGGTGCTTTCCTAGCCAAACAACACAACCGCAAAGCAGCGGCGTCAAAGACCCCCTTTTTAAAAACCAACAATGGCCGAAAGGTCTTTAACTCATCATAAATTGCTGAACAGCTCCGTCAATTCTATTCCACATTATACAATCTATGTGATGAACCTACATTCCAGACCTCAGCCCCTGAAGCTCTCCACCTTTTTTTAAACTCCATTAACCTCCCGTCTATCACGGAATCCCAACTTGCAGACCTATCTTCTCCAATTACCCCCGCAGAAGTAGACAAAGCCATTAAATCCCTTCCTCTACATAAATCTCCTGGCCCTGATGGTTTTGTGAATGAATACTACAGATAATTCACTGATCGATTGACCCCCTACCTGACGATACATTCAACAGCATTATAGACCGTGGATCCTGTCCCCAAGAATTCTTGGAATCCATTATTGTTACAATACCCAAACCAGGCAAACCTTTTCATAACTTCGCTAGCTATCGTCCTATCTCACTTCTTAATTCAGACACCAAGCTTTACACAAAAATCTTAGCCAATCGTATCTCCCAATTCATCCCATACCTCATTTACTCGGATCAAGTAGGCTTCGTTCCTGGCCGCCGAACCTCTAATGGCACTAGACACTCCATCAACCTCATCCAATGGGCTGAACACCACAATATACCTTCCTTACTAATTTCTTTAGATGCTGAAAAAGGATTTGACAGGATACATTGGTCCTACATGACTGAGGTGCTGCGAAGGTTTGGATTCCAGGGACAAATTCTATCAGCCATCACCACCCTATACACATGCCCTACTGCTAAGGTCGGACCTCTGGTTTCCTCGCAACCCCATTCTCCATTTCCCCTATTATATTTTCCCTCATTATGGAACCACTGGCTGCAGGGCCATCTTTAACGCGGGGCAAAAGGGGCAGGTGCCCAGGGCCCTGTCATTGTTGGGGGGCCCTGCGCTACTCACCCCTTGAGCCCCTCGCTGCCCGCCGGAGTTCGTCCACCTCTGGTGCTGGTCGCATGCTGGCTGCTCGCTAATGTCACTTGGAAACACAGAAGCGCTGCTTCTGTATTTCCAAGTGACAGTGTTCTTCTCCTGGTGGCCTCTCTGATCATTCTGGAACACACATGATTTATGACAGCAGAGGAGGAAGGGGCCAGGTAATGTAAACAGAGGAAGCTGCCTCTGTAACTAGCATGCTGCACGGACATCGGAGGACAACATGCTGTGAGTAGCATTTGGGACAGAAGAAAACTCTGTACTGGAATGGGGGGGCTTTGTGAGAGGAGAGTCTTGCCTTGTACTTGGGGGGAGTGGAGTGTGGAGCTCTGTACTGGAATCTGGGGGGGGAGAGCCGTGCACCCCTTCACTCTGCACCTACCTCACCCCCTGCACTCTGCACCCACCTCACCCCTTGCACTCTGCACCCACTTCACCCCTTGCACTCTGCACTCACCTTATCCCTTGCACTCTGCACACACTTCACCCCCTGCACTCTGCACCCACCTCACTCCCTGCACTCTGCACCCACCTCACCCCCTGCACTCTGCACCCACTTCACCCCCTGCATTCTGCACCCACCTCACCCCCTGCACTCTGCACCCACCTCATCCCTTGCACTCTGCACCCACCTCACTTCTGCACTTTGCACCCACCTCACTCCCTGCACTCTGCACCCACCTCTGCACCCACCTCACTCCTGCACTCTGCACCCACCTCACTCCCTGCACTCTGCACCCATTTCACCCCCTGCACTCTGCACCCACCGCATGGGAAGCTGTGAGAATCTACATAATTGGACATCTCTACAGCCAAAATCATCTTCAGTCATTTCAGGAACTATGCTCATCCTTCCCCATCTCTCGTACATCATTCTACCAATACCTGCAAATATGCCACGCCCTGAGAATTATCATATTGATGAAACTGACTTAATGGACTCCATCCTCAATATCTATAGATCTCCTCCATATCTACATAAAGGACTATCCTCCTGTTACCTACTATTGTCCACCCCACAAACTCTAGAGAAAGCCAAACCGATGTTATCCTGCGAACACTGCCTTTCTTTTTCCACCACATTAAAACAATGGCAACAATCTCAAACTCTCCCTCTAAAATACTCCCGTTATATTACTCACTGAGAATCTCTCCAAAAGCTTGTGCACCATTGGTACCACATCCCACAAAAACTAGCTGCGATCTATACTGACTCCCTTCTATGCTGGTGACAATTTGGTTCTGCTGGATCATCCTTTCATATTTGGTGGCAATGCCCTATCATCCAACCCTTTTGGACTCAAGTCTTCCGGGTAATATTGACAGTAATAAATATAGACTTTTTGAAATTATCCCAAACTAGCTCTGCTGAGCTTAGGTATGGATTCTTGGGCCTATAAATTTCACACCCTGTTCACTCATTTCTTCAATGCTGCGAGACTCTCTATTGCTCGCAATTGGAAATCAGCGAGAGCACCATCTATTAAGGATGTAACACTCTCCTTGAACGAGCATGGTCAACTTGCTAAGGCCCATTTAACGCAAGAGAAATTTCTTGGGCTATCTCACTCCCTTTGCACTATACAACTTTGCAACATGAATCCATGCATTTCCCCATCTGAGCACTACCCTACCTTCTGGTTTCTTTACCATCGTACACTACTGATTCATTTAATGATCTGCTGTATACTATCTGGGCCTTAGTGTGTCACACTCAACTGTGGACGCACACATTTACCTTATGTCTAATACATTACAAAAGAACTGCTATATACCGTACCAACCCTCCTCCTTCCTGTCCATCTCGTCTTTCTCCTATCCCTTTACTTCTCACTCCCCCCTCTCATCTCTCTTCTTCTCCTTGCTACCTTTCCTAGCATAATGATATATATTACGCAACCTGAATTGCTATTTGTTCACTTAATAAAACAATAAAAAAAAAAGATTGAAATGACAATAAAGAGTGGTTATATTGTCCCCCATCCTACGACACAGTTTGCTCCCAGATGGGGTGTCTAGATGGGGGGACAATATCCTTATCGCTCGATTATTGCTAATAATATATTTCCATTCAAGTTTAATCGTGATTTATGTTATGTTATGTCAATGTAACCACTCAAAATTATCCTCCGCTTCATGTTCTAATGCATATCAGGTTATGTCACAGTTTATCTTATCCTTCTGTATTTGTGAAAACCTCAAAAAATCATTGAATCTAAAACATCCACAACATTTTAATGGAAAACATTTTATAAAAAAGTGTCAAGCAAAAAAAGACAGAGTTCACAGTAGTACTGCAGGTACAAGGTAAATGGATAAAGTATAAAAGTATACAGGACAGGGCAATAACAAGTTCTAGATGGTAAATAAAAAGCCCACAAGTGAAAAACACAACCTATGTAGATGCACATGGATATGCACAAAACCACAAGAAAATGTTATGCTTTCTAACTCACTCCTACTCTATTCAAAATGTCTTAAATACTTGCTTTTAGTTGTAGTTTAAAGTCCAGGATAATATCAGTAAATCAAAATACAACAATGTCCTCTCATCAGTGCTTAGAAAAGCCCAATATCACCGTTCTTCAAGCTAGAACCCGATACCTTCCCATACTGCTAATGGTTTACAAATATTTATAATGAAAACACTCATAACCTCTTTCCTGATCAGATTGGTAGAAGATGAGATAACATTAGTGCTCTAAAGGGGAACATTTATCAATCCTGTCACAAGGCAAAGCATTGCTAAACTTTAAATCAATATACAACCCTATTGAAATTGTTCTGGAATAGTGCAAGGTAATAACAACAGATATTTTCACTGCTATGCATATGGCACTGGATCACAAAAAATAAGATCAAAGTGAGAGCTCTAAATACACATTCAAGAAAGCCACACATGTTAGATGACAATATCCAAATATGGCTTATCTTCAATGTCCTTCTCCTTTTTTGCCACTTGTCAGTTGTGCTGTCGCTCAAGCTGGTAACATACTAGAAGTTTTTAATTTTATCATCCCAGCAGGCTGAACAAAAAAAAAAGAGGGATTGCTGTACCAACACATGCAATGTTAGTGCGCCGATCACTTCCTTATCTGAAGAGGAGCATAGCTTGTGGCTTGGGGGAAACCATTTCCTCTCCTTTCTTCTCCTCCTTTGATGAGCATGTGAAACTGGAGCCTCCCTGCAGCTACTTTTCTTTAGAGGAAGAGGAGGACTCCAAGAGTGCTATCCTCCACTGCTCCCTGACCGGCTCGACACAGGGCTATCTATGACCATATTTAGCTGGAAAAAAATATTTAACAAGTATATTGCTAGTTATGTTTGAAGTTAGAAAGCAATATAAATAGATACAAATTAGAGGACTGAAGCAGATGAAACAAAATATAAAAAACATATTCTCACCACCCACCTGCTACTTACAGGGTGGGTGACTCTGCTGAACATATTGGTGGAACTCCAAGTTCCTCCACTTGATATCACTTCAGCAGTACTGCAATTATAGAATCCTTGAGGGGTGCTGGAACTGACTCTACATTTGGTCACAAAGGCCCTCCATAATCCTATACTTAGTAAGAGTGGGCCACTGCTGTTTGATCGGTGGAGGAGATACTGTAAAAACAATAAGAAAAAAAATACCTATTTTATTTTTTATAATTTACAGAATGTGTTTATCCAAAACATAACAACAAATAACAACACAAAACTCTGTTTACAAACCAACATAAATCTCTCTCTCTCTTTCTCTCCCCCTCCTCCTATCTCTATATGTGTGTGTGTATAAAAACAAACAGTTACTTCCAGTGCTAAGAGGTCTTCCTCAGTGTGGAAACACAAGGACAGTGGTAATCCCACAAACTTACCGGTAGGTGGATGCTGCCTTCTTCAGATGAGGTGGTCCGGTAGTGCTAAAAAAAACAGACAAAAATACAAAGCGCACACCTAGTGCATTATCAAAAATATTCAATCTGAAAGTAAAATCACACAGTGCTGAACAGAAGGGACATAGATGTGCCATAAAATAACACAGGGTGTACAACTGATGCGTTTCAGGGGCACACCCTCTTCTTCAGAGCTAGACTACTGAAGGGGGATGCGCCCCTGAAACAGCTATACACCACATGTTGTTTTATGGCACATCTATGTCCCTTGTGTGTGTGTATATTTTATTTTTATTATTGAGGAACTCAAGATCATCAGCCAAGCATATTTTTAAAAGCAAAGTCGTGGGGGGCGTGGCTGGATGCATGGAACAGGCAGACGTGTAGTGTCTCAGCTCCCGAATACCTCTGCTCTACAGGGCTTTTCTACGCTGCCGATCTCTGCCTAAAAGGATCAAATGGGGAAGGATAAGTATAAGGAGCAGAGGGGGACAGAGGGATCCTGTCCTGGGAGAGATTTGGGGTGTTTTTTTACCCCTTCTTTGGCTGTGGCCCAGCACCAACCGGATTCCAAGATGGCGCCGGCATCTCCGTCCCCCGCCCGCTCTGAACCTTCCCTGGATTCACTAGCTGGCTCTCAGGCATGCCACCCCACTCCAGGGACACAGGATCGCCCCTTTAGATGCTCCAGGAGCCAACCTAACACATCCCTGGGATCAGAGGATGGATGGGACTTAGAATCACAAATAAAGTCCCTGCATAGCTACATGTGCTCTCTCCCCACAAAGGCTGATTTTGAACAATGTGTTAAGCGCATTGAGAAAACCTATAAGCAGGAGATCACTGAACTTAAAAAGGATATTGGGGCCCGTTTTGAGGACATAGAAGCCACCGCTGACGGTCTTCACTCCACGGTGCAGGCGCATGATGAAATACTTAATACCCACACAGTCATGCTACAACAACTTGCATACCAGCAAGATGATATTGAAAATAGAAACAGACACAACAATATCCACGTACGTGGAATCCCTGAATCCGTGGAACCCAAAGATTTAAAGGTGGTGGTGACAGCCATCTTCAACCAGTTATTGCAACTGCCCAAAGATAATCCCCTCGAACTTGACCGGGTTCACAGGACCTCTGGCCCCAGGAAACCTGACCCCTCATTTGTGCGTGATACACTTTGCAGAGTGCACTTCTATAACGTAAAAGAATCCGTCATGCGTGCTGCTAGCACTCAGGACTCTATTCTCTTTAATACTACCCCCCGTGATGCTCCTACCTGACCTTTCACGCCAAACTTTAATCATGCGGAAAGCTCTGAAGCCCCTTACGCAATTGCTACAATTTTGCCAGATGAAATATCAATGGCGCTTTCCTTTCCAGCTGCGGGTCCACCACGGGGGTAAGACTGACATTTTCCGCACCTTCAGTGACCTTCCAACATTCCTCGGCATACTGGACTTGCCTCATGTCTCCATCCCGGATTGGTCCTTCAGTCCTACTACTCCAGGTCTGCCATATTTGCCTCAATGGCAAAAACAGAGTCGCAAACGACGTCCTGGATACTCATCGCACAAAGATCCTGATGATTGATGTCTCTTAGGCCGGCTGGTCGTTTATTCCTCTTCTTTTGTGAGCAGGATCACCTCCTGCGTTTACTCAGAATCCCTGAGTACAATCATTTCAGGTCCCACATGTTGCTCTCTTCATTGATCACCTTCCAATAGGTTGCTACTGTTGGCAGTTATATTCATGTGGAAGGTCTTTTACCATACACCCACTTTGGGTCTTATCTACAGAAGACGCCTTGTTTCACAGTTCAGGACTGGAATGACTGATCAACGACACTCAAGAGTCAACTTAACCCGGTTTAACTTTTCCTGATATTCATTCCCATGCATATATCTCCTTCCTTACCTATCGTTTTGCACGTTAGACTCTAACTTTTGATTTACAGGAAAACATGCACTTGATAACAATGGTTAATAGCTCTCCTGGCAAGAGCACTTCATATACTTGCATTATTATCCTATGTCCTGTTCATATGTTATACTTTATGGTTAATAACTCTTTTCCCCCATGACAGGTTATGTTGTTTATACTTATTCCCTGCCCTGTGGAGCCCAGGGCCCCGGGGCCCTGGGAGCCCTTTCATGCCTACCACTAAACCCCTCTAGGCATACTCGGTGCATGTTCCTAGCACCGTACTTTGGTTTTCAAATGTTCCCCACAATACTTTTCTATGTATGTTGTATTTACTTACTTATGACCAATTGGTGCCACCTAGTGGCCTATTCATGTAAATCTGTCTATCCTCTACTGTCTGGGCCTCAGTCTCCTGTGTTCGGCTTCTCCACAACATACTGTAATGTCACTATGTCAACACTGGAGCCTGGGACTCTATTTCCTTATCTACACTTTTATACTACCTTTTCCTCTCACTACTTCTCTCTGATAGCTCACTATCCTCCCACTTCCCAATCCCCCCCCCCCCTGCTGGTTGAGACTGGTCTCCGAGGGACTGTTATTACTACATTTTCTCTACCCTTAATCCCCCCTCTGTACCATGGCAGTCACACCACCTCTTAACCTAGCATCTTATAACTGTAGGGGCTTCAACACCCCAGAGAAGCGCAGCCAGATTCTCTACCATTTCCACAAACAAAAAGCTAACATCCTGCTATTGCAAGAGACGCACTTCCGTACTGGCTCATCACCCATGATCCGCAATCGCCACTATACTACCTGGTTTCATAGCACTAATCCTCTAGCTAAATCCAAAGGGGTTTCCATCGCATTTCACAGATCTTTTCACCCTGAAGTACTTGATTCCTGCATTGATATCAATGGCCGTTATATATTTCTCAAATTAAAACTCAATAATTTTCTCTTTACAGTGGCCAATGTATATGCGCCCAATGCTGACCAGGCTCGCTTCCTTTCCACCACTCTCACCAGATTGTCCTCCTTCGGGGGTTCCTGTGTCATCGCCGGAGGTGATTTCAATTTCGCTCTGTCCCCATCTGCCGACACGTCCTTGGGTAAGTCATCCATATCCACCTCCTTGCTCTCCCACATCAAATACCTTCTACACTCCCATCACTTAGTTGATGTCTGGTGTATACACCACCCCATAGATAGGGACTACAATTATTTCTCCATAGCCCATAACTCATACAGTAGGCTAAATTATTTTTTCATCTCGCAATCCCTCTTAGATTCTCCATTGCAAACCTCTCTGGGACATGCCCTCTGGTCTGACCACTCCCCCGTGTACCTATCCTTTGCTCGCCCCCCCCCCCCAATCGCGTAGAGGGGCATCCTGGCGTCTTAACGACAATTTATTATGGGATTCAGTGTGCATTGCTGAAATTACCAAAGCGATCCAACACTTCCGGTCTGACCATTCTTCAGACGCCACTCAAGCCACTTAATCAATGGGAGACTCTGAAGTGTGTGATTTGGAGCGTACTCATACAAAACGGTTCTCTTCCTGACCACCATTTTGGACTTAGAATCTTTTCACAAACAAACCCTAGACCCGGCCACTTTTGTATCCCTCTCAAATGCTCGTCGCGATCTACTCCAATTATTAGACTCACACTCTCTCATAGCCAGGGACCGTGCCTGCTAATAACCATTACTCCTTAGCCAACAAGTGTGGCCAACACCTAGCATGGATCATTCACCCTAGACCCCCCCGTCACTACATTCCCTTCATCGCCGAATTAGACCAGACTAAGATCTATAATACGAAAGGATTATCCTCCTCATTCAGGAACTTTTATTCACGATTGTATAATCTTCCACAGATCGCCCCATATAACCCTGCATCCTCCTCTCAGGATCCAATGCAGGCATATATTGCAGAAGCGGCACTGCCTGCAATTGACCCCCAAGAATCCTCAGATTTAGACAGACCCCTGGCAGAACCAGAATTTCTGGGTGCCATTAAGGGAATAAAAATAGGTAAATGTCCTGGCCCAGGTGGCTATACCCCGCAAATTTTTTTTTATTTATTTATTTATTTATTTTTCTTCAATAGTTTTTTATTGGTAAATTTCAATTAAAGAAACATACATTGTGCACAATGTACAATGTTTAAATTTTCAATGCATATAATCATACATGTATAAACATAAGTATGTAATATACAGATAATAACCAAGATGTTACTCTACTATAACAAAACGGGTGTTACATAGGTAGACCTTTAAACAATTTGGTAATTATCCCTCCTGGCAACCCCTATGGGATCTCTTTTGTTGCCCGTGGGGGGATTACCTTGTTGTGGTATATGTATATGACCTACCCCTGATTAGCCTAAGCACACTTATGCCCCGTACACACGGTCGGATTTTCCGATGGAAAATGTCCGATCGGAGCGTGTTGTCGGAAATTCCGACCGTGTGTGGACTCCATCGGACATTTTCCATCGGATTTTCTGACACACAAAGTTTGAGAGCAGGATATAAAATTTTCCGACAACAAAATCCGTTGTCGGAAATTCCGATCGTGTGTACACAAATCCGATGGACAAAGTGCTACGCATGCTCAGAATAAATAAAGAGATGAAAGCTATTGGCCACTGCCCCGTTTATAGTCCCGACGTACGTGTTTTACGTCACCGCGTTTAGAACGATCAGATTTTCCGATAACTTTGTGTGACCGTGTGTATGCAAGACAAGTTTGAGCCAACATCCGTCTGAAAAAATCCTAGGATTTTGTTGTCGGAATGTCCGAACAAAGTCCGACCGTGTGTACGGGGCATAAGACTCAACCAACTGCTAACTCATGACTGTAAAATTATCATACATGTATGGAGATGCCACCATCCCACTGAGAGGGACTACTCCTTCCTTTCCCATCGACACAACTCATACACCAGAATCGATTACTTCCTAGTCGACAAGTGGACTCTACCGAAAATTTCTGAGTCATCTCTAGACACGATAACATGGTCCGACCATGCCCCAGTGACTATAACCATCAAGTCTTTGCCTACCTCTTCACCTACGAAGCTATGGAGAGCCAATGCCTCAATTATTCAATCACCTGAACATTCAGTCACAATCCGTAAACATTTGGAAGAATATTTTGATTTGAACCAGGGTTCGACATCAAGCAACACTATTTTATGGAACGCTCACAAAGCGGTCATTAGAGGGATTCTTATCCAAATAGGAGCTAGAGAGAAAAGGAGGAGATCACAGCGTCTTGACACCATCACCTCCCAAATTAAAACAACAGAAGCCCAAAACCAATTAACCCCCGATCCTGCCCTTAGAGAAAAACTTGTACTTCTCAGACAAGAATTAAGGAACCTATTACTAGAAACATATGATAGAGCCCAAAAAAGATTTAAAGCGAATCACTACTCCACTGGGAATAAGGCAGGGAAAGCCATGGCACTCAGGATCAAAGGTCATCATATTAAAAACAAGATATCTCACCTTTATCATCCCTCCACACAACAAAAACTGATAGATCCTCAAGCTATAGCAGAAGCGTTTAGACATTACTACGAAACACTTTATAATCTAAACAATGATTCCACTATTAGCCAACCATGCCCAGAAGACATAGAAAACTTTTTGAAAGAAATTAATCTCCCACAAGTCTCCCCCGACCAACTAACAATGCTAAATGCTCCATTCTCTCCAATGGAAGTTTTAGATACCATCACATCCCTGCCATCCAACAAATCCCTTGGACCGGACGGTCTCACCGGGGAGTACTATAAACAATTCGGTACCATTCTAGCTCCTTTTTTAGCTCAAATGTGCAATGACGCTGCCTCCTCCTCTTCTCTCCCACAGGAAATGTTAAATGCCTTAATCATTACGCTACCGAAGCCAGGCAAGGATCCTACCTCTCCGCAAAACTTTAGACCCATATCGCTTCTGAATGTTGACACCAAAATCTATGCCAAACTCATAGCAAACAGGTTAATAAATATTATGCCTTCACTAATCCACCCTGATCAATCAGGGTTCACAAAAGGTAGGCAAACGTTTGATGCAACCCGCAGACTCATTAATATAATACACATTGCGAAGTCTGAACGAACGCCTTCTCTGCTTCTATCCCTGGATGCAGAGAAGGCGTTCGACAGAGTCAATTGGGCCTATCTCCAAGCTACACTCCGTAAATTCGGTCTCCAAGGCCACATTCTTTCCGCAATATTGGCTTTATACTCAAAACCTTCAGCCCGGGTCTATACCTCTGAGATGCTATCTAAACCATTCCCAATTTCTAATGGCACTCGTCAGGGCTGCCCCCTATCACCCATCATCTTCAATTTAGTAATGGAACCCCTGGCCGAACATATTAGATTAAACAAGTCCATTACAGGATTCCAAATTGGAAAATTGGAACACAAGATCAATCTGTTTGCTGACGACGTCATCATGATGGTAACCAACCCCATATCCTCCCTGGCTTCGATACAATCTGTATTACAAAGATTTAGTACCATTTCTTATTACAAGGTCAACGAAAACAAGTCATATATTCTAGACCTAGGTCTAGATGCCATAACTAGCAACCTTCTATGTAACTTCTATACATATCCATGGGCAGACACAGGTATAGCATATCTAGGAATTACACTCACCGAATGCACCAGCAATCTTTTTACTAGCAACTACTTGGAAATGAAACAGATGCTTATTAAGGAAACCTCCAAACTGTCAAAATTTGAATTTTCTTGGGCTGGCAGACTAGCTGCTTTTAAAATGCTCATTCTCCCTAGATTGCTCTACACGTTCCGCCCACTACCTATTCCACTTACTAACTCATACCTCCAATCGCTACAATCTATTATACACCACTACATGTGGCAAGGCAAGAAACCTAGATGTAGTCATACCAAAACTACCAAACACAAACTAGCGGGTGGCCTAGGATATGTAGATATTAAAGATTACTATCTAGCCACCATTCTATCTCAAATGACGGAATGGATACACACGCACCCATCCACACTATGGGGAAACATTGAAAACACCATGACTCCAGGGCCCAACCTTAAATACTGGCTATTCAGCACTACAACTAAACACACAAATCTTTGCTTACACTCACCGACCATACAAGCTTCAGTTAAAGCCTGGTTGATATTACACTCGGCAAAATGGTCCCAATTACCCACCAAAAACATCCCAATACCTATCCAAACCCTACAATTGCTAACACCTGATTTGAACATTCCCAAATGGATAGCAGACCAAAATACCTGCACCACAGAACTCAGGTCTATGATACTACATAAACCCTTTACCCAACTCCAATCACAATACCAAGCACCCTCCAAAGACTTCCTTAATTACGCCAGGATTCAACAATGTCTCTCAGCCCACCCACGTTTGGAAGGAGCAGTGCCACTTAAAATATGGAACTACTACTTCTCTGACAACACGCCTACCAAAGGCACCTCACTAATATATTCTACACTACAAGAAAAAACAGTATTCCACAAATCTAAACCATATACAGACTGGGAAAAAGACTTACAGATTCAGTTCTCTGAACATCAATGGCAAAAGGCCCTACAATCCATTTATAAATCCACTAGCTGCACCTCTCTCTGGGAATTAATGCATAAAATACACCTAAGATGGTACCTAACACCACAGAGACTGGCCAAATTCCAACCACAAGCCTCATCCAAGTGTTGGAGAGAATGTAATCACATAGGCACCCTATCTCACATTCTATGGTCATGTCCAGCCTTAAAAGACCTCTGGACAGAGGTGGAACACCTTATACAAGATATCTGTCACCTTCCCATCACACTTGCCCCACAATTGGCCATACTGAACTTGACTACTGAATTACTGCCACCACCCTTCAGACTAGTGATTACACACATACTCCTAGCTACCAGATTACTCATAACTAGACGATGGAAAATAACCTTAACCCCATCGCTGTCCGAAGTCATTACACTAGTTCACTCCCATTACGCGTATGAATCAATTATGTCAAAAGGAAAACCCTCATACTCCAAAATCCACAAGCTATGGCACCCCTGGTCGAATTGGTACACACAAAAACTTACCTGATAATTTTTCTGATACTACTAACACATGCTCGAGCCTCGTTACTCTGCTCACTGAATATATAGCACAGCTCTCTACCTCTCTCCCCTACTCATCTTGTCCCATACCCCCCTCTCCACTCCCCTCCCCTCCTTTTTATTTCTAATTTTGTTCCACCTACCCTCTTTACTAAGCTATCTTACACGTTACATACAGTTTATTACAAGTACACATGCTACCATGAGTACTCTCAAGTTCTCCAAGGATTCTGGACATGTACTGGTCCATTCACATCCTCACACTTGAAAGTTCTACATTCTACACTTCTATGTTTCTACCATCCTTTGGTAAGAACTGTTCAAGTTATCATACGTTGTTAAATAATTTACTTTTTTGAACTATCTTTACACCAAGGAGAATGAAGGATTCCCTAATCACCCATGTCACAGCATGAGCCCTTATGGGGTGCATGGGATTGATAACCCACACACATTATCTTACCTTCATCACCTATCACAGTTCTTATGTTTAAATCTTGATTAACGAATAACTACTGCTATGTACTTATCTTGATTATATTGCAATTTGAATACGACTTATGACAATGACTGTCAATATTGTACTTAATTCTTCAATAAAAATATTGAAACAAAATTATCATACAAACTTTTCATAAAAAAATTTTCTGCACCTGACCACTGTATCCACGGTAGCCATAGTTTCCTGCATTTTGCTACTTGGTCACCACTAGATGCCATTGTCGTTTCATAACTATAGTGCAGGTGCACTAGGTTTAGAGTTTGCTCAACGGAGGGTGCCTTATCTGTTTTCCATAATCTGGTAATGGACAGTCTGACAGCTAATAAAATGTGTGTTATCACATGTCTATCGTGATGAGGTTGTGCATCTATGCTAAGATTTAGGATTGCTAAGTCTGGCTGCGGGGTTATGTCTTGAGTTGTTAAGTCCGATAGTATACGGAAAATATCCTCCCAATATTTTTTAATGTGTGTACATTCCCACATTATGTGAAACAGATCTCCTTTAGCTTTCATGCATCTCCAGCATGTGTCGGGAGATTTTGAGCTAAATGTTGCCAATCTAGACGGGGTTAGATACCATCTGAGGGATAGTTTTTGGGTGAGTTCCCATAGTGCTGAGCATTTTGTGGCCCTGTAAATGGACTGTAAGGCTGTTTGCCATTGAGTTTCAGTAAAAGTGTGCCCCACATCCCTTTCCCAGTGAATATGAGAAGATGTTTTAGTGAAGAGGAGTTTTTGATGAAGGATATTGTAGATCAACGAAATCCCTTTCGGTTTAGGGAATGTGGCTGTCAAGTGTTTCCATATTTTCGGATGTACCGTGTAGATAGAAGGTTTAATTGTCGTTATGCAGTGTTTCATTCGGATATAAGAAAAGAAATCTGTCGGTGTTAATTTAAATTCTGTTTGCAAGACAGGGAAAGATTTAATTCTATTGTCCAGGAGTAAGTCTTGGATACATTGGATACCCTTTTTTTTCCATTGATGTAGAGGTAACTCGGGGGAGATTTGATGTAGAGATTCAAGTGGGATTGGAATCTGTGGAAGATTAGGGTAATTAGTACTATCTATGATTAATTTTTTCCAGGCTTTCCAGGCTTGTGCCGACGCTAGCATGGTGGGGGATAGTGCAGAAGTCAGTTTAGGAAGGAAGGGTGTACTCATCACCCAGTATTTCAAATTTGGGCGGATCAGTGACTGACTTTCTATTATACTCCATAATTTACATGGTTGTGGTTGGAACCACTCAGTAAGCTGTTCCAACACTTCAAATTCAATGGTACCGGAGCCTCCCGCTAGTTTATGTTTTAAGAGTTTCGATTTAGCACCCCGAGGTTTAGATCCTTTCCATATGCATTTGTTGAACAATGTGTGAAGGGATTTAAAGAAGTACTTGGGCAGGGGAATGGGGATAGTTCGAAACAAATAGAGAATTTGTGGTAAGTGGAACATTTTGAAAGCCGCTAATCTGCCTGACCATGAAATTTCCTGTTTAATCATAGGTTGAGTTTCAGTTTGCAATTTAGTAAGGAGTGGTTTATAGTTAGTCGAGAAAAGGTGTTTAACCGATCTAGTAAGTTGAATACCAAGATATGAGATACTTTTATCTGACCAAACGAAGGGAAATTGGACTTGTAATAAATTTTTTGTAATGGCGTCTATTTTCAAGTCTAAGATATATGATTTAGTAATATTTAATTTATAATAAGAGACCTCTCCAAACCAATGAAGTAATTTGTGGGCTTCCGCTAGAGAAGAAGTTGGGTTAGTTAGGATTAGGATGACGTCATCCGCGAATAGGCTTATTTTATGTGAGGTTCGACCTATCTTTAATCCTGTGATCAGTGGATTTGAGCGTACATGTTCTGCCAAAGGTTCCATCATCATATTAAAAATTAGAGGTGATAAGGGGCATCCTTGGCGTGTACCATTTGTTATATTAAATGGTTGGTACAACATATCAGCCGAGTAAACTTGTGCAGAAGGATTGGAGTAAAGAGCCATAATTGCCCTATAAATGTTGTCTCTGAACCCAAATTTAAGAAGTACTCTTTGTAGATATACCCAATGGACTCTATCGAACGCCTTTTCTGCGTCTAAAGAAAGCAGCAGAGAAGGCATTCCAGAAGCCTCTGCATGGTGTATTAAATTGATCATACGCCTAGTGGCATCAGGTGCTTGTCGCTCCTTGGTGAAGCCTGGCTGATCTACATGAATGAGGGAGGGCATGATCTCCAATAAACGGTTAGCAATAGTTTTAGCATAAATTTTTACATCTAGGTTTAGAAGGGATATAGGACGAAAGTTCTGAGGTGTTGTTGGTTCTTTTCCTGGTTTTGGGAGTGTAATTATTAGTGCACTTAATGATTCTTTGATAAACATGGAAGATGAGACTGCGTTGTTACAAAATTGGGTGAGGTATGGTATCAGTGTTTTAGAGAATTGTTTAAAGTATTCCCCTGTTAGGCTGTCAGGTCCCGGTGCTTTCCCCGATGGTAACGCGGAGATTGTTGCGAGAATTTCCTGGTCAGTGAAGGGGGCGTTTAGGGAATTTAGTTGGGCTTCGGTCAACTGAGGGAGTTTTATTTGGTGCAAGAATTCCTCAATATTTTCGCTAGAGGGTTGGTTCGTAGTTACATCATTTCTAAGGTTATACAGGTCGTTGTAATATTCTCTAAATGCGTTAGCTATATCTTGTGGGTTGGTCAGTTTCTGTTTAGTGTGTGGGTGAATCAAGTAGGGTATCTTAGTTTTGATTCTTTTGCTCTTTAGATGTTGTGCCAGTCGTTTGCCTGCTTTATTAGATGTGGAGTATGATATTGCTTTAAGTTTTCGTTGCATATGTTCAAACGAATTGAGAAGTAGTGTCCTTAGTTCCTGTCTAGGGGTGAGTAGTTGGGCCAATAGGGTAGGGTTCGGTTTGGATTTGTGGGCCGATTCGAGGCTAGTAATTTGTACTGTCAGTTCATCAATACGCTGAGTTTTTTTTCGTTTACAGATAGAACTTAATTTCAATAGTACACCGCGGATCACCGCCTTATGTGCATTCCACACCACGACAGGATCACCCACTGAGCCATCGTTAATGTCAAAGTATTCTTTCAATTGTTTTTCAATTTCCTGTGAGTAGATTGGGTGTTGTAGTACGTAATTGTTTGCTCGCCATAGGAATACATTCCTCTGGTGGCCTGTGTCATCTATAGTGATTGTGATTGGGGTGTGGTCTGACCATGTCATGGTGTGGATCGCCGAAGCAATAATTTTTTGTAACAACCAGTTATCAGATATAAACATGTCTAATCTTGAGTACGATTTATGACGTGGGGAGAAGTAGGTATAATCCTTTTCAGAACCATGGTGACATCTCCACACATCATAAAGATCCTGTGAATAAAGGAAGCTCCTCAGTGGGGACTCTCGTCTTTTGTTTGCCGAAGTGGTATCCATATGCACATCCGCAACTATATTAAAGTCTCCACAGATCAGCATATGTCCTTGTTTGACTACTTGTGCTTTTCGCAAGGTGTGTTTAATGAATCGCATTTGGTTGACATTCGGTGCGTAGATATTCAGAATGGTATATGTAACCTTATTTATAGTACCTATCAAAATTATGTATCTGCCTTGGAGGTCAGATATAGTTTGGATCAGGTGGAAGTCCACTGTATTTTTTATGGCGATGAGAACCCCTTTTGTCTTGGACTCAGAGGTGGCGTGGTAGATATGGGAGTATTTATTGTTGCGACAAAAAGCTGTCGAATTGGGTAAAAGGTGTGTTTCCTGTACACAGACGATATCACTTTTCAGCTTGTCAGCCATTTGCCAAAGGGAGTGCCTTTTTGCCGGGTGGTTTAGTCCTCTGGCATTGATTGATACTATATTAAGTGGCATGTTCTTAGGTTGGTGACCTGTTTTGTGTAAATGGAATGGATAACACTTACAGTTAGTAGAAGATTGACTGTAGATAAAGTTGATAAAGGTTGTCCGTTGAGGTGGTAACTGTAGATATTAAGGTGTCTTAAGCTTGCAGGCTTGATATTCTTTCAGCAGAATAAAAGAAATAAAGTAGCGATAAAAAACAAACAAAAAACAAACAGTTAGTTAGGTCAAAGTGTGCCAAGTTGCAGAACTGGTGCTTTCCAACTAGTTATACTATACTTCCGATAAAATATTAAGAGGCAGAATGCAGCTGAATCAGCTATACTGCAATGGGGGAAAAACAAAGTTAGTAACAGAGGAATAGTAGTATTAAACACTAAACATTAAGTAGTGAGGAAGAAGATTAGTTGATACAATGGCCCCAATATATTCAGGTGTGGAATTCATGTTGGCATCCATTGGGGTCTTGGTATCGACGGCGGTGCGGATCCTTTCTTTGCGGCAAGGGTGGGTTTCCTTCTTTGGGGGGGTTCAAGAATGATGCCCCATTCATGTATTAGTCGCAATTCCTTCTTCAGGTCTGTGACAGTATGAGTGGCTCCATTTTTGGAAATGAGCAGGGTCGCGGGATATCGCCACTTGTACACAATTTTATGATTATGTAGGCCTTTTGTGATTGGGTTTAGGTTCCTCCTAAGTTGGAGTGTGTATTTGGACAAATCAGGATACAGCTGTAACTGTTCATAAGGACGTGGCAGTGGCATTTTTGACTGAGCTTCTGTCATCAGTTTTTCCTTTACATGGAAAAAATGAACCCGCATTAATACATCTCGTGGTACTGAAGCTGCAAGGTGTGGGGGTTTGGAGATCCTGTGGATCCTATCTATAATGAGATCTCTAGGCGACACTTCAGGTATGATAAAATGCATGAGGTCTCTGGCGTATTTCGGGAGATCTGCAGGTGGGATGTTTTCAGGGACCCCCCTTAGCTTGACGTTATTGCGTCTAGAGCGGTCTTCCAAGTCGGCCAGCTTGGCTCTGACCCAATCCTGCTCCTCTTTAACTTCTGTGTAGGTATCTATCAAATCGTTCACAGTGGTTGTGCACACTGCCATACCTTTTTCAATGGTATTAACCCTTCGGTCCATGTTTGTTATATCTGTAGTTAATTTATTAAATAGGGAGGAGAGGTCTGTTATTAAGGAAGTCTGTAGGAACATTAACATGTCCTTAAGTGTAGTGTCCAGAACCGGCTGCCCTGTGGTGGGGAATGATGCCATGGAGCTGTATAATGCCTGGCCTGATTGCAGTGGATGAAAAACCTGCGCCTCAATTAATTCCTGGGGCTGCTGCTGAGGTGATTGCTGAGGTGATTGCTGAGGTAAATGCTGGCAAGGAGCAGCCATCCGCATCCTCGCTCTAGCTGGGCTGCTAGTGAGGGGGTCAGTGTCGGCATTTTGTGCAGGAGACAGGGGAGCCGCTATGCTTTCTAATTCTCCCTGAATCTCGTCAGGGAGATCTGTGTAAGCCTCCTTCGTTCCGGGCGGGCCACCGCCAACTTGTTCCTCACTAACCTCTATCCCCAGCGGGAACATCAGCTTTGTTAGCTTTTTCGGTGAGTGTTTACCCATTCTTTTGGGCGACATTGCCGGCCGGTATTCTGGGAATTCCTGTCGAAATTTTTGAACCGAATGGTGTCCTATAACGGGCCTGAGTTGATTCGTTTTTCTTCCTCACAGAGGAGCTGTCCCGCTATGCTTCCATCTTCCTCAGCGGTTAGCCACGCCCCGAAACCTTTGCCACCGAAAATCCTCTAGGTTACTGGATCTTGAGGATGGATCACTGGCCAGAGCTTGCACAGTATGCAATTGACCTACTGGCCTGTCCTGCATCCAGCGTTCTTTAGGAACACACATTCAGTGCTGCTGGAGGCTTTGTAACCGATCACAGGGTGCGCCTGTCCACCGACTCGGTCGATCGACTGACCTTCATAAAAATGAATCAGTCTTGGATCACCACCAACTACCAAGCACCTGATGCTGATGTAACCGAATAATTTTTTTTGAAATGTCAGATCCCTTCAGACTGCCTATGCTGATGCTGAGTGACTATCCTGTTATGCTGAGTGACTATCCTCTTCCTCCTCAATGATCATGCCAATAGCTTTTAAGAATATTTTTGGTTCTGGGCGCCGCCACAAGTGGCTAAGGCCCAATTTTTCAGCCCCTGTTTAACAGGGGCGTGTAATTACAATTTTTGATGCAATACTTTGCAGCAGGGCTCGTTCCTGCACTCCAACTAGAGTATCTGTGAGGGGTTGCAGTGTTGTGGCACCAGCACCAGTGCCTAAGGCCCAATTTTTCAATCCCTTTTTAACAGGGGCATGTAATTACAATTTTTGATGCAATACTTTGCAGCAGGGCTCGTTCCTGCACTCCAACTAGAGTATCTGTGAGGGGTTGCAGTGTTGTGGCACCAGGACCAGTGCCTAAGGCCCAATTTTTCAGCCCCTGTTTAACAGAGGCGTGAAATTACAATTTTTGATGCAATACTTTGCAGCAGGGCTTGTTCCTATGCTCCAACTAGAGTATTTGTGAGGGGTTGCAGTGTTGTGGCACCAGCGCCTAATGCCCAATTTTTCAGCTCCTGTGTAACAGGGGCGTGTAATTACAATTTTTGATGCAAAATTTTGCAGGAGGGCTCATTCCTGTGCTCCAACTAGAGTATCTGTGAGGGGTTGCAGTGTTGTGGCACCAGTGCCTAAGGCACAATTTTTCTGCCCCTGTTCAGCAAGAACATGTAATTACAATTCTTGATCAAATATTTCACAGCAGGGCCCGTTTCTGCGCCCACCAAGAGTAACTGTGAGAACTTACAGTGTTGTGGCACCAGCACCACCACCACCAAAGGCCCAATTTTTCTGCCCCTGTTCAACAGGTGCATGTAATTACAATTCTTGATCTAATATTTCACAGCAGGGCCCATTCCAGCTCCCACCAAGAGTAACTGTGAGGACTTACAGTGTTGTGGCAACACCACCACCACCAAAGGCCCAATTTTTCTGCCCCTGTTCAACAGATGCATGTAATTACAATTCTTGATCTAATATTTCACAGCAGAGCCCATTCCTGCGCCCACCAAGAGTAACTGTGAGGGCTTACAGTGTTGTGGCAACACCAACACCTAAGGCCGCAATTTCTGCAGAGTATATAAGGCAGGCCCCTACTTTCAAACATCCAACTTACAAACGACTCCTACTTGCAAACGGAAGGAGACAACAGGAAGTGAGATGAAATCTACCCCTAGGAAGGGAAATTCTCTCCTGTAAGAGTTAATATGGGAAAAACGTGTCTCCTCTCCACTGATGCTTTATCACCATTTCTTGTTTCACTAAAAAACCCAAATTGTTAAAAAAACATTTGTCATTGGGACAGAAAGTGAGGTGAAATCTTCTGAAGAGGTGCACAGACAGCAAAACAAATGTCACAGGGGTGATAACCCTTCCCCATGTTTTCCAAAAAGCTTAAAAATTGATTTTTTGGCTGGAGCTACACTTTAAAAATGTACCAGTTCAAAATTACAAACAGATTCTACTTAACAAAAAACCTACATCCCCTGTCTTGTTTGTACCGCCTGTATACTGCTGTTCAGAGTATATAGGGCCTGGGGGCCCCACGCCTTTCCTTTTTTTAATTTGGGTGTGGGGTTCCCCTTAATATCCATACAAGACCCAAAGGGCCTGGTAATGGACTGGGGGGGAGGTACCCATGCCGCTTGTCTCACTGATTTTCATACATATTGTCGGGACCCGACATTACATTAAAGCTGCAAGCAGTTTTAAATGACTTTTATTCCTTTAAAAATGTCATTTTGTGCAGGGACTGTTCTAAGCATGGGAACCACACGCCACTTTACAGGCATACTATAGACACCCCCCAGGTACAATATTTAAAGTAATATTTCACTTTTTTTTCACTTTAAGCATCATTAAAATCAGTGCTCCCAAAAAACGGCCGTTTTTAAAACTTTTTTTTGCATTGATACATGTCCCCTGGGGCAGGACCCGGGTCCCTAAACCCTTTTTAGGACAATACCATGCAAATTAGCCTTTAAATTTAGCACTTTTGATTTTGAACATTCGAGACTTCAATGGGGTTCTAAAGTTTGCGCAAATTTTCGGTCCGTTCGCAGG
This sequence comes from Lithobates septentrionalis, assembly GCA_037952835.1. Classification (NCBI taxonomy): domain Eukaryota; kingdom Metazoa; phylum Chordata; class Amphibia; order Anura; family Ranidae; genus Lithobates; species Lithobates septentrionalis. The sequence goes on along the minus strand of JBBDGP010000961.1, from coordinate 2,137,623 downwards.
TTCTGGTGCGAACCGAACCGGGGGTGTTTGGCTCATCCCAGGCATTCAAGGAGTTTAGAGGAAAAGGGGAGCAAGGAGATAGGGCGTAGGTTGTTAAGATTGGTAGGGTTCAAGGATGGCTTTTTGAGTATGGGGATTACCAGTGCATGTTTTAGAGCATTGGGAAAGATGCCAGAGGTGAGGGAGAGATTGAAGATGTGGGTTAGAGAGTGTAGGATAGAGTCAGAGGGCGGCCATAGTATTTGAGAGGGAATAGGGTCCAGGGGACAGGTGGTTAGGTGGGAGTTAGAAAGGAGTTTAGCAACTTTGTCTGTAGTAGCAGATTTGAATAAGGAGAGTGTCAATTGTACTTGTTGACATGGGGTCTTAACTGGGGGAGATACCTGTAGAGTGGAGATTTCATCACGGATTGTATCAATTTTGTTTTTGAAGTGATTAGCAATCTCCTGGGCAGTGAGTGAGTCAGTGGGTGGAGGTGGTGGAGGATGAAATAGAGAGTTGAAGGTGGAGAAGAGTTTATGGGGACTCGATGAGAAGGTGTTAATAAGAGTTGTAAAATAGGTCTGCTTGGCAGTGTGGAGGAAATAATAGTATTTTTGGAGGGCAGATGGAAGTGGTTTGGTTGGGGAAGGACAGGGGAGAGATTTTGTCGTAGAGGTGGTCAGTAGCAGAATAGAAGAGAGAAGAGTTGCTAAAGTTGCTAAAGTTTCTACGGTGATGGTTAGTCAATTGGAGGGAAAGGTGTTGGAAGACAGGGGAGAGAGAAACTAATAAGGTGGTTGTCGGAGAGAGGGAAAGGATTGTTTGACAAGTTGCATGGAGTGCATAGGTAGGAGAATACAAGGACAAAGATGTTGCCATCAGCGTGAGTAGAAGCCTGCACCCATTGCTTCAGGTCAAATGAAGAGTTTAGACTAATAAGTTTAGAAGTAGCAGGATTGTTTGTATTAGCAAGGATGTTGAAATCACCGAAAAGGATTGTGGGAATTTCCCAAGAGAGAAAGTAGGGTAGCCAGGCAGAAAACTCATCAAGGAAAGTCGATAATGGTCCAGGGGGCCGGTAGATCACAGCAATTCTTATAGGGCGTACACACGGTCGGACTTTGTTCGGACATTCCGACAACAAAATCCTAGGATTTTTTCCGACGGATGTTGGCTCAAACTTGTTTTGTCTACACACGGTCGCACAAAGTTGTCGGAAAATCCGATCGTTCTAAACACGGTGACGTAAAAAACGTACGTCGGGACTATAAACGGGGCAGTGGCCAATAGCTTTCATCTCTTTATTTATTCTGAGCATGCGTGGCACTTTGTCCATCGGATTTGTGTACACACGATCGGAATTTCCGGATTTTGTTGTCGGAAAATTTTATCTCCTGCTCTCCAACTTTGTGTGTCGGAAAATCCGATGGAAAATGTCCGATGGAGCCCACACACGGTCGGAATTTCCGACAACACGCTCCGATCGGACATTTTCCATCGGAAAATCCGACCGTGTGTACGCCCCGTACTTAGAGACGTTGGGGAGGATAGACGTATACAGTGAGCTTCAAATGATGAGAGGGAAAGAGAGGGAGGAGAGTGAATAACCTGGAAGGTGCTCTGGGGGGATAGGAAGAATCCCACTCCACCTCCCTTGCATCCATTAGGCCTAGGGAGTGAGTCCAGTGAAGGCCACCCTGGGAGAGGGAAGCAGGAGAAGGGGTGTCAGATTAGTGGAGCCAGGTTTCGGTGACAGCAAGTAGGTTAAAGGAATTAGTGAAAAAGAGGTCATGAACAGCCGTGAGTTTGTTGCAGACAGAGCGGGCATTCCAGAGGGCACAGGAGAGGGGGAGGCTGGCGTTGGGAAGAAGAGGAATGGAGACTAAATTGCATAGATTGCCACTACTGCCATAGGATGTAGGGTGATGGTGATGGGTGTTTTGGGTACAGTTAAATAAGGGAGACCCAGGGTTTGGGGAAATATCTTCAGCGGTTAGGAGAAGCAGAAGAGTAAGGGAGGTAATATGAGAATACGATTTGTATTAGGGGACATGCTTCAGTATCCTGTGGGGTTTGTTAGCAAGTGGGCTTAGCGTTAGAAAGAGGTGATGAGTGCAGTAATAGGGGGAGGGGAGAAGTGAGGGTGATATGTACAGATTGTGGGGTGGAGAAGAGGGGTGAACAAAAGGGAGTTTGAGGAGAGAGGCTGCAATTGTGAAAAGGAGGAGAGGTAAAGAGTGCATGCTTCAGAGAGGAAGGTGAGATAATTTGGAAATGAGGTCATCTGCAGTCTGCTGTGGTTTACTTTGTGCAAATCGCTGAAGTGCAAGAGCAGAAGTGCCACTTATTTAAAGAACCCCACTTCTTTGGAAGAACCCCCTGCATGTGCAGTCCCCTACATGTGTTCCCCCCGTAAAGAAGGCCTTGTTATTATACTGTGTTGGTTGTGGATTGAATCTGGCAATTAATCAATCAGGAGGTAATATTAGGAACACAGCTAGCAGAGCAAAACTTTTCACACCACAATCAAACTGCAAGAGGACCAAAAGGCCAAAATTTTAAAGATAAGGGAACCCATAATTTAGGTAAGACTTAATAGCTAAATAAACATCGAAATAATGTGGGCATGGCTACAGATGGAGTTTAAAGCGGTAGTAAACCCTCCCAAATTACTTAAAATTTACTAATATCATAAAGGACATCATAATTACCAAACGATTGATCACTATGTGTATTTATAAAATCTTTATCTTACTTTAGTTACATGTTATTTTTTACCCGTTTATCTTCTCTCTTCGCTGGCGCCATCTGCACTGTGGTCTTCCGCGTCTGCTATGATAAATACTCCCGCCCACAGTACCTAATCGTCGTGGTATTCCCGTGCATGCGCACTAACATAGCCATGCAGCTCTCTGTTCTTCTTCTTTGAAAGTCTCGCCGTCTGTCTCCTTCACCCTGTGACGTAGGAGTCACAAGGTAACCATGATCCTCTTGGGGACGAAAAATCTCAGGAACCATCGCGGGATGTCGGGGCTGACGTTTACAACAGGAAATGACGCAGCCCCGACATACACAAGAATCTTTCCGGCCGGGTCTCGAGTTGCCGGATATTATCGATGATACGGCGCATGCACGTATCACGTCATTAGTCGGGAATATACCAATAGTACGAGAAGGAAGCAGGTGGGCAAAAAAATTATAATGGCAATAGATTGGGGATGTTAGGAGACGTGATTACATTGAAAGTTGCAAATTTGAGTATACAACCGCTTTAAACAGCGGTAACAAACGCAGATTTACCAAATATGCATTTGAGCAGTCAGTCAATGTTCAGTTTAAAGTAAATGGAAGTATAAATGCAGATTTATCAAATATGCATTTGAGCAGTCAGTCAATGTTCAGTTTAAAGTAGATGGAGATATAAACGCAGATTTACCAAATATGCATTTGAGCAGTCAGTCAATGTTCAGTTTAAAGTAGATGGAAGTATAAACGCAGATTTACCTGTGAACAGAGAAGAAAATGTTCAAATGGATGGTGCAAGAGCAGAAGTGCCACTTATTTAAAGAACCCCACTTCTTTGGAAGAACCCCTACATGTGCAGCCCCCTGCATGTGTTCCCCCATATATATATATATATATATATATATATATATATATATATATATATATATATATATACGGGGGAATCAAGTGAGTACACCCCTCACATTGTAGCTTGTTTAATATACTTTGCCAGTGTTTGTACTGTATGAAGAATCTGATCCCAGGTTTGAGAAAATTCTTCTGAACCTAAGAAGTTAAACAACAAAGCCCTCTGTTTCTCAGGTGAGGTCCCATCCAGGTCAGATGCTAGTAATTAGATTGAAAATTGTTCATACCAGATACCCCAGGGCACTGCAGGCTCTCCAAGGAGCTACAAAAACTTTTCTGGAGGCTGCACAAAGTGTTCAATTGCCCTTGTTGTCATTGTTGTACTACAGTGGTGCATACAAAGTGTTGACAGGTCACATCAGTTTCTTAAGATGGTAATACACACAACTTAACAAATACACAAGACATGTGCTTGAAAACCAGCAGCTTTTCTGTTGAGTTCTGCTCTCTGTACAATATGATGTATGTGTGAAAAGACTTTAACCATGTATTTGTGGCTTATTTATTGGTCTAAGTCAGTGATGGTGAACTTTGGCACCCCAGATGTTTTGGAACTACATTTTCCATGATGCTCATGCACTCTGCAGTGTAGTTGAGCATCATGGGAAATGTAGTTCCAAAACATCTGGGGTGTCAAGGTTCGCCATCACTGGTCTAAGTCAATGCTGGTTCCTCAAAAGAACCTATTAGTGCACAGGGAGAGGTGATTAACTTATTTAGAACTTACCAAAACAAGAGATGACTTTATAGTTTGCCAGCATGTGATTCACAACAATTGAAACTAACAAACGTCTGGTTTATTAGGTAATTTTTCTATAATAGACTTTTCAGATGCAGTTCTCTAGCACAAAAGGGCAGCTTTAAGCCTCTGTTCACACCTAGGCATTGCTATTTTTCCGGCATTTTTTCAGGTGTTTTTTCAGATTTTTGCAGCATTTTTGTACAGGCATTTTCAAGGTTTAAAGGTCACCAATGAAAAAGCAGTAAAACGCCTGTAATCTGCCAAAAAATAAGCTCCTGTACTTTTTTGAGCAATGGGCATTTTGCTTCAGGTGACAGAACACTCAGATGTGAGCAGGGGCCATTGAAATAAATGGGATTTTGCTTGTTGGGCATTTTAATAGCTGAGGCAACAGAAAAACATACAAAAACGCCTAGGTGTGAACAGAGCCTTAAGCTTTTGGCTAAGGCTTTGTGTAAGGGTTTGGTGGGAGCTGTATCTGTGACCTGGTGATTTACCTTGCGTATAGCTAATAAGACAGCATGGAAGGTTTTCTTCTGTTACTTTTTCCTTAACTAAGCTCTGCTATCTTTACAGTCCTTGCTAAAGCCTTGTTTCTGGTTATTGTGTTTATAGATGTACCAATCATGGCCTATGACCTCAATCCTTTCTGCCAGAACAGAACTCAGACTCACAGTAGAATGCTATGATTCACCTTTATTATGTCTGTGGTTTTTGAGGTTTTTCTATGCTAAGCATGACAGTTATAATAATAAACACCTAATTTAGTATTGTTTGTCTCAATGAGTAATGATGTATGATATTGCCAATCACCTGAATTAATTTATAAGATACTAATAAATGTATTTATAGTTTAAGCACATCTGGTAAAACACTATGGAATCTAGTAGTGCACTGCAGTGTTAGATTCAGTTTTATGATACCTGCTGGTTGGTGGATTGCCTTAAAAATTGAGCTTTATCATGTTTAGTACCCTATTGTTAGTTTTCCTGTTCCTGTTCTGTTCATGTGGACACATGGAATGGTAAGCAAAGCATGCCATGCCAGCCCAAATATTACACAACTCCTGCAGCTAATACTGTGCTACAAGTATTGCAGTTACTGCTAATACAACTATTACTTCTAGTTCTAATACTAAAAGTAACTTCAAAACAGTGCATTCCTTTCAAGTTCATGTTTTATTGAAAATGTATTTTCACTTCCCTATGGCAATTTAAGTCATCTTAAGTCATGGAAAATGTAAATGAAATTGATATATTAGCTGTGTAATGTCAAACTGTGTCCTAGTCATTTTAATGTGTTTTTTATCCCTATAAATACACTCATGGTAGATAATCTTTACACCTTGCACTTCATTCACTTTTCTAACAAATTCACAATTTGTTTAATTTTACTTTAAAACAATGCCAACCACTCATGCTTCACTTTTCACTAAAAGCATATTTACATGAAACAACTTATCCTATGCAAGCAAGATCACAAGGTAAACATGGATAAAATGAAATACAATACATTAAACGATTACCTTCTAAGAAGTTGTATCAGCTTAATTATGTGATTTAAGAATTAGGAAAAGTTAACTGAAAAGCCAGCAAAAAGTTTTCCCTACAGATCTCTATCACATAATCAGATATCAGTTTAGCCAATGTTATATTTATGAGGAGTTTTAGCATTTTTAAATATGTATATTTAACTTGATTTTTGAAATTAAGTTTATTGTGACTTGACATATACATTGATTTACTTTAGTAATATGTGCTTTTAAAACACTCTATTTTTAAACAGTATCTGAAAATATTACACTTTATGCTTACAGTACCTGCCTCAGTCCACATTAGCAGAATCTATGCTCTGTTGCAAATTGAATAAAGGAATATTCATATTTCACTCACTTCCAGGTGTGAAATGGAGAACTAGGGAGAGCGATCCTCAATCGATCCCCCAAAGACAAGGAAAAGTTGACTATTGCGGTACTGGCTTGATTGGTATAGATTCGAATTATATAGTAGGTAAAAAATGTAATTTTATTAATACAAAGTTGATATATAATAAAAAATATACATGATCAAATACATATTAAAATGCATGATGAACAATCAATGTATATCACCAGCATAATGGTCCCCAGGAGGGGAAAATCACATTGGGATAATTGTTCACTGATGGCATGCCTCAACTAGTTTTGCGGTCTAAGAGACGCTTTTTCAGGAGAATATCTGCAATTTGATTAACATCAAATTAACAATAATGAAAAAAGACATATAATAGGGGGAGAGCGATGTTGCTTACCCATGACCCAGGCCCAACCAAAGCAGAAGTGCCACTGGGGTCCCCCCGCGGTGACTAGGGGGGGACATGCAAATAATGGACTTTTATCTAGGTAAAATAAGGTTATTAAATAAATGGAGAGGTTACTCATACAATGTACAAGGGAAGAAATATACTGGAGATAGAAAAAGAAGGGTAGGATTGGAAAAGGGAGAGGGAGGTGAAAAAAAGAGAGCTAAACTTCACTTCCAGGTGTGTCCAAAACCAGCATTAATCTGATTGTTACTAGGTCACCAAAGGAATCAATAGTGATGTAAATGTGGCAAGAACAACATTTTTTGTATATTTTTGACTTTGTTTTCAATATGTTGCATTCGATTTTTTAGGTAACAAGTGCCCTGCTTAAAAAAAGATTCCAAAATCCATTCTGCTGCTTGGCACAATTAAAATGTCTCCACATTTTAATTCACATTTGGGACCATCTTAATTAATAGGCTATTTAGGCTTTCTTAGGGATTAGGTTATATGTTAGGGTTGGAGGGTTAAGTGTTTATGTTTTTAAGGGTAAGTTAAGTCCAGAAATGGCCTTAAAGTAACCCAGCCATCATAGTAAAAAGCTTAATACCTTTCTGGCAGGCAGTGTGTTAAATCTTAGCTCTCATGCGGAGTTCTACTTCAGGGTGTGTCACATAATGTATCTCTGCTGAACGCCATGGTTTCTTCTGCTGGTTGCTTGTCAGAAACCATGAAATCAAGCCGAGACAGAAGTACAGTTAAATTACACTTGTTTAATAATAAAAGTAAAAAGAACAAACATAGTCAAAACATAGCCAAAGTTCAGTAACTGGAACGGATAGTCAGCCAAGCCAGAAGTCAGGGATCAATGTAGTGGAACAGCAAGCAGTATCTGGAGCCAGAGGGGATGTCAGCAAAGCAAGTATTGAACAGGAACGCAGGAGAATAGTTTCCGTGATGTTGACAAAGGCGAAGGCAGAGCTCCTCTGGACTGGACTGCTTAAAAAGGCAGGACTGACGAGCAGGATATCATCAACAGCTGAGTAACTGTGGAGAGATAGGAGCTGGAAATTAGCCAACAGCTGAGCGGCCAGCTCAGAGAAGGAAGGGCTGAGCCCAGCCCTGACAGTATCCACTCCTCAATGACCCCTCCCCCTTGAAGGACTACCAGGCTTGGGGGGAAAACATCTATGGAAATCATGGAGGACAGGGGCATGTACGTCTGTGGATGAGACACAAGAGCGTTCAGACCAATGCACCAGATACTGTATGGAACCTACAGGAGTTAACAATGGACTGTACTTCATACTCCTCATAGTTCTCATCCTGTGCAGGGTGAGGATGTGGCACCGAGCTGGTAAAGCGCTTGCAGACCAAAGGTTTTAATAAGGATACATGAAATACATTTGAAATATGCATATTAGAAGGAAGGTCTAAAACATAAGCCACTGGGATAATCCTGTGAAGAATACGGAAAGGCCCAATAAACCAAGGTGCGAACTTAAGTGAGGGAACACAAAGCCAGAGGTTGCAAGATGACAGCCAGACCCTGTCCCTAACCTGGTAGGAAGGCGCAGGCAGGCATCTGCCGTCAGCATGGAGTCTGTACCTATCATTAGCATGTCGCAAAGCCTCCTGGACTTGTGCCCAAGTGGAACAAAGACCACGGAGATGCTCCTCTAACGCAAAAATATTCTGCAGAACAAACGAGTCAGGCAACATGGAAGGTTGGAAACCATAAATCGCCATAAACGGGGACAATCGGGAAGCAGAATTCAAGGCACTGTTGTGAGCAAACTCTGCCCACGGTAATAGGTCTGACCAGTTGTTATGATGGTCAGAAATTTAGCAACATAGGACTTGCTCCAAGGACTGATTGGCTCGTTCTGCAGTCCCATTAGACTGCGTGTGATATACAGAGGAGAAAGCAAGCTGAATTCCCAACTGTGCACAAAAGGCTCGCCAGAACCGGGACACAAACTGACTTTCCCTGTCCGAGAAAATCACCCTGGGTAGCCCATGTAAGCAAAAGATCTCCCGAGTAAAATGGAAGCCAGTTACTTAGAAGTGGGCAACTTCTTAAGTGGAATACAATGACACATCTTTGAGAACCTGTCAACCGCCATAAGGATAAATGTGTTGCCCTTGGAGTTGGGTAACTCCACAATGAAATCCATAGACAGGTGGGTCCAGGGCCTCCCTCCATTGGGTATGGGTTGTAGGAGGCCCACTGGAATGTGTCATGGAGTCTTGCTCTGAGCACACACGGAACAGGCAGCTATGAAGACAGTTACATCAGCATGTAGACCATGCCACCAGAATTGTTGGGAAATGGCCCAAAAGTGTTGATTCTTCCCAGGGTGGCCAGCAGCCTTGGGAGAATGGTAAGTCTGGAGCACGGCAGCACGAAGACTCTCTGGGACAAAGCAGCGGTCACAAGGTTTCTCAGGAGGAGCATGGACCTGAGCAGCAAGACTTTTGTCACCCAAAGGAGAAGTGAGACTGGAGCGAACCGTAGCTGGAATAAGATCAGGAGGAATCACATTTACCAAAACCGACTCCAACTTGGAAGTGGAGGAAAATTGTCGTGACAAGGCGTCAGCCCTTACATTCTTAGTACCAGGTAAGAATGAGACAATGTAATTGAAACTTGACAAGAAAAGAGCCCATCGCGCCCTTCTGGGAGAGAGGCATTTAGCCTCAGACAAGAATGTGAGATTCTTATCGTCAGTAAGAATGAGAACCAGCACAGTGGTGCCTTCAAGGAGATGTCTCCATTCTTTCAGGGCTAAAATGATCACCAACAGCTCTCTATCACCAATCTCGTAATTGCACTCCGCAGGTGACAATTTCTTGGAAAAGTAGCCACAAGAATGCATGGCGCTCTCAGAGGTAGGACGTTGAGACAGAAGGGAGCCATCACCAGTCTCCGAAGCATCAACCTCAAGGATAAAAGGTAACATAGGATCAGGATGTGCCAACACAGGAGCAGAAACAAAGGCAGCCTTGTGACTCTCAAAGGCCTTAATGGAGTCTGCAGACCAACTCTGTGGGTTACAATCCTTTCTGGTCATATTAGTCAGGGGCTTGACCAGAGACGAGAAGTTACGACTAAACTTCCGATAATAGTTGGCAAAGCCCAGGAAAAGCTGCAGAGGACATAAACCCACAGGTCGTGGCCACAGTAGAACTGCAAAAAGTTTCTCTGGGTCCATAGAAAAACCAGCAGTGGAAAAGACATAACCTAGGAATTTAACCTGTTCACGATGGAACTCGCACTTCTCCAGTTTATAATAGAGATTGTTCTCTCTTAGTTTCTGAAGCACACGACAGACATCTGTGTGTTGGCTCTCCAGGGACTTGGAAAATATGAGGATATCATTGAGATAAACAACCACACATAACTGCAACAAATCTCAGAGGACATTGTTGATAAATTCCTGAAAAACTGCTGGGGCGTTACAAAGGCCAAAAGGCATTACAAGGTACTCATAATGGCCTGTTCTGGTATTAAACACAGTTTTCCACTCCTCGCCCTCCTCAATCCTCACGACATTGTATGACCCTCTCAAATCAAGCTTTGTGAAAAACTTTGCTCATTTGAGGTGGTCAAATAATTCCATAATCAATGGAATCGGATAGGCATTCTTAATCGGGAAACGATTGAGACCCCTATAATCAATACAGGGTCTCAGTTCACCACTCTTCTTCTTCACAAATAAGAATCCAGCACCAGCAGAAGAGAATTTGCGGATGAAACCTCAAGAAAATGCGTCTGCAACATATTCCTCCATAGCCTTATCCTCCAAGACAGATAAAGGGTAAACCCGGCCACGAGAGAGGGTATGGCACCAGGTTGAAGGTCAATTGCATAATCATACGGCCGATGTGGAGGCAAACTACCAGCTTGACCTTTGTCAAAGACATGGCTAAAATCAAGGTACTTCTCTGGCATGGAGGAGAGTAAAGAGGTTCACAGGACCTTAGAAACCAACACGGGTGACCACACTTGCACCTCACGCCACTGATATAGTGGTGGTTACTCACTCACTGCCGCTCCTCTAAATAAAAGGCTCTAGCCATAGCCCATAAAAAAATATAGAAAAATATAACTATTCCAAGGGGAATCAAAAGAGGGGATCTCCATGGAACATAGACAGCTACTTGAGGACACAGCAGAAGTTGTCATTAGTGAAGTTGGAAGCTGCTACAAGATACCGCCGCAGCACGGCCGACAAACGAGCGGAGAATTGGCAAACATACAGCACGGCACATCTTATAGCGCCCGCTGGTCTATCCTCCTCTGGTGAATGGGAAGATTACGAGTCTGTCATACTTTTGAAGTATCCGAGTTCACGGCCAGCACCCCTGCATTGGGAAGGAAAGCGGTAACGTTATCATTACAACATTCACATATGTATAACACCATTTAAGTTTTGACATTCTGTTATATACGAACTGTGTGGCCTGGGGATGGATGCCAATCCTGGGACAGTTTGATGTGATGGACATTTTTGTCAGCGCTAGCTGTGTGCTGTGGATGGTCAAAGAAGACAACTGAAATAATATTATTCAAATCCATTTTGATTCAGGCCATCCTTCCTCTGACAACTGTCACCTTAGCACCACTAGACTATTATTGATTTTGTACTCTGCCTACAGATATTTGATCATTGCTCAAATTACTATCTTTACTTTGGACCTGATACATCTTTGGAATATGCCTTCTGCATGCGCATGCAACAGTATAATTTGAATTATCTTCAGTATATCCTACTAGGACTATATATCAGAACTATTTGGAAATTCCACAGTCGGTTTATTTTCTGGTTGGCAACATATCCCTGGCGGCATCACCCCAGTTAGGTTAGTTTTTCTGTTCCCCCAGGGGCCACACGTGCATAGTCTCCCCTGTGCTCTTCTTTAATCTTTCAATTAACCTTATTCGTATCGGTGATTGGCCTGTGGGGTTTCTATGCATGTGTGGTTATATAGGCGCCTGCACCGCTTGTGTTCTTTGTTTGTTGTTGTCTGTCTACTGTCTGTTTATCTGTTCCACTGATACACCATATGTAATTTTACACTTGGTGTATATTTTTATGGTTGATCATCAGGACCAGTCACATTCAGTTTCCATGGTGAAGCAACATGTTTTATATTTTTGTAAAAAGGAAAAAACTGCGCTAGATCTGTATAACAATATAAATAACAATATAAATTTTAAAGAAATATTGAAAAAATCAAAGTCCAAAGAGCAGCAGCATATTTGCAAAATACACAAAAATAGAATAGGAAAGAGAAGCTGCGCTATATAGAGGTGCAAACCAACAATGGCTTGTATTTTCCAAGGTAGTAAATTGCAGTTCATATTTATATTTTTGTGGTTTTGATAAATCAATAAATTTTGCACTGATTTTTACTCACTCTCTTCATTATTGCCCTCTCCGGCCACAAGTAGCTGTCTATGTTCCAGGGAGATCCCCTCTTGTGATTCCCCTTGGAATAGTTATATTTTTCTATGTGCACAGGACCTTGGCTACCTTCTGGAAGCATGTCTCACTGCTAGGGATGAGCTTCGTGTTTGAGTCGAACCCATGTTCGACTCAAACATCGGCTGTTCGATGAATTACGAACGATATGGGCCGTTGGCGCCAAATTCGTGTGGCGCGTCATGGCCCATAATTCACTGCGGCATCGCAGGGCATTGCTGGCTGATGATTGGCCAAGCATGCACTATGACCCGCATGCTTGACCAATCACAGCGCCGTCGGTAGAGAGAGCTGTAATTGGCCAAAGCCAGGGTGGCTTTGGCCAATTATGGCTCAGGGGATTTAGAACACGCCCCACACTATATAAGGCCGCCTGCACGGTGGCCCTGTGTAGTGTGTTCCGGCCTGCTTACAGAGAGAGAGAGACAGTGTCATTTCATTTGAGTTAGCTCGATTAGGCAGGACAGTCAGTGAGTTAGCTGCACTTACAGTGTATTGTGTATATATAAGCATCCCAGGTGTTGCATATACATATATATATATATATATATATATATATATATATATATACACTGTATTCAGTTTAGCTAGATCCGTTCCTGTTATCTTCCTACTGACAGGCAGGCTTGTCTTGTTACAGTATTTACAGTACCACAGTCAGGCAGCTAGACTATTTACAGTTAGTGTAGTGCGTCCTGCTCACAGTGTTCAGCTAAAACTACAAGTTAGTGTAGTGAGACCTCTGCACAGTGTTCAGCTAAAGCTACAAGTTAGTGTAGTGCGTCCTGCTCATAGTGTTCAGCTAAAACTACAAGTTAGTGTAGTGAGACCTCTGCACAGTGTTCAGCTAAAGCTACAAGTTAGTGTAGTGCGTCCTGCTCACAGTGTTCAGCTAAAACTACAAGTTAGTGTAGTAAAATCTCTGCACAGTGTTCAGCTAAAGCTACAAGTTAGTGTAGTGCGTCCTATTCACAGTGTTCAGCTAAAACTACAAGTTAGTGTAGTGAGACCTCTGCACAGTGTTCAGCTAAAGCTACAAGTTAGTGTAGTGCGTCCTGCTCACAGTGTTCAGCTAAAACTACAAGTTAGTGTAGTGAGACCTCTGCACAGTGTTCAGCTAAAGCTACAAGTTAGTGTAGTGCGTCCTGCTCACAATGTTCAGCTAAAACTACAAGTTAGTGTAGTGAGACCTCTGCACAGTGTTCAGCTAAAGCTACAAGTTAGTGTAGTGCGTCCTGCTCACAGTGTTCAGCTAAAACTACAAGTTAGTGTAGTGAGATCTCTGCACAGTGTTAAGCTAAAGCTACAAGTTAGTGTAGTGCGTCCTGCTCACAGTGTTCAGCTAAAACTACAAGTTAGTGTAGCGAGACCTCTGCACAGTGTTCAGCTAAAGCTACAAGTTAGTATAGTGCGTCCTGCTAACAGTGTTCAGCTAAAACTACAAGTTAGTGTAGTGAGACCTCTGCACAGTGTTCAGCTAAAGCTACAAGTTAGTATAGTGCGTCCTGCTAACAGTGTTCAGCTAAAACTACAAGTTAGTGTAGTGAGACCTCTGCACAGTGTTCAGCTAAAGCTACAAGTTAGTGTAGTGTGTCCTGCTCACAGTGTTCAGCTAAAACTACAAGTTAGTGTAGTGAGACCTCTGCACAGTGTTCAGCTAAAGCTACACGTTAGTGTAGTCCGTCCTGCTCACAGTGTTAAGCTAAAACTACAAGTTAGTGTAGTGAGACCTCTGCACAGTGTTCAGCTAAAGCTACAAGTTAGTGTAGTGCGTCCTGCTCACAGTGTTCAGCTAAAACTACAAGTTAGTGTAGTGAGACCTCTGCACAGTGTTCAGCTAAAGCTACAAGTTAGTGTAGTGCGTCCTGTTCACAGTGTTCAGCTAAAACTACAAGTTAGTGTAGTGAGACCTCTGCACAGTGTTCAGCTAAAGCTACAAGTTAGTGTAGTGCGTCCTGCTCACAGTGTTCAGCTAAAACTACAAGTTAGTGTAGTGAGACCTCTGCACAGTGTTCAGCTAAAGCTACAAGTTAGTGTAGTGCGTCCTGCTCACAGTGTTCAGCTAAAACTACAAGTTAGTGTAGCGAGACCTCTGCACAGTGTTCAGCTAAAGCTACAAGTTAGTATAGTGCGTCCTGCTAACAGTGTTCAGCTAAAACTACAAGTTAGTGTAGTGAGACCTCTGCACAGTGTTCAGCTAAAGCTACAAGTTAGTATAGTGCGTCCTGCTAACAGTGTTCAGCTAAAACTACAAGTTAGTGTAGTGAGACCTCTGCACAGTGTTCAGCTAAAGCTACAAGTTAGTGTAGTGCGTCCTGCTCACAGTGTTCAGCTAAAACTACAAGTTAGTGTAGTGAGACCTCTGCACAGTGTTCAGCTAAAGCTACACGTTAGTGTAGTCCGTCCTGCTCACAGTGTTAAGCTAAAACTACAAGTTAGTGTAGTGAGACCTCTGCACAGTGTTCAGCTAAAGCTACAAGTTAGTTTAGTGCGTCCTGCTCACAGTGTTCAGCTAAAACTACAAGTTAGTGTAGTGAGACCTCTGCACAGTGTTCAGCTAAAGCTACAAGTTAGTGTAGTGCGTCCTGCTCACAGTGTTCAGCTAAAACTACAAGTTAGTGTAGTGAGACCTCTGCATAGTGTTCAGCTAAAGCTACAAGTTAGTGTAGTGCGTCCTGCTCACAGTGTTCAGCTAAAACTACAAGTTAGTGTAGTAAAATCTCTGCACAGTGTTCAGCTAAAGCTACAAGTTAGTGTAGTGCATCCTGTTCACAGTGTTCAGCTAAAACTACAAGTTAGTGTAGTGAGACCTCTGCACAGTGTTCAGCTAAAGCTACAAGTTAGTGTAGTGCGTCCTGCTCACAGTGTTCAGCAAAAACTACAAGTTAGTATAGTGAGACCTCTGCACATTGTTCAGCTAAAGCTACAAGTTAGTGTAGTGCGTCCTGCTCACAATGTTCAGTTAAAACTACAAGTTAGTGTAGTGAGACTTCTGCACAGTGTTCAGCTAAAGCTACAAGTTAGTGTAGTGCGTCCTGCTCACAGTGTTCAGCTAAAACTACAAGTTAGTGTAGTGAGACCTCTGCACAGTGTTTAGCTAAAGCTACAAGTTAGTTTAGTGCGTCCTGCTCACAGTGTTCAGCTAAAACTACAAGTTAGTGTAGTGAGACCTCTGCACAGTGTTCAGCTAAAGCTACAAGTTAGTGTAGTGCGTCCTGCTCACAGTGTTCAGCTAAAACTAAAAGTTAGTGTAGTGAGACCTCTGCATAGTGTTCAGCTAAAGCTACAAGTTAGTGTAGTGCGTCCTGCTCACAGTGTTCAGCTAAAACTACAAGTTAGTGTAGTAAAATCTCTGCACAGTGTTCAGCTAAAGCTACAAGTTAGTGTAGTGCGTCCTGCTCACAGTGTTCAGCTAAAACTACAAGTTAGTGTAGTGAGACCACTGCACAGTGTTCAGCTAAAGCTACAAGTTAGTGTAGTGCATCCTGCTCACAGTGTTCAGCTAAAACTACAAGTTAGTGTAGTGAGACCACTGCACAGTGTTCAGCTAAAGCTACAAGTTAGTGTAGTGCGTCCTGCTCACAGTGTTCAGCTAAAACTACAAGTTAGTGTAGTGAGACCTCTGCACAGTGTTCAGCTAAAGCTACAAGTTAGTGTAGTGCGTCCTGCTCACAGTGTTCAGCTAAAACTACAAGTTAGTGTAGTAAAATCTCTGCACAGTGTTCAGCTAAAGCTACAAGTTAGTGTAGTGCGTCCTGCTCACAGTGTTCAGCTAAAACTACAAGTTAGTGTAGTAAAATCTCTGCACAGTGTTCAGCTAAAGCTACAAGTTAGTGTAGTGCGTCCTGTTCACAGTGTTCAGCTAAAACTACAAGTTAGTGTAGTGAGACCTCTGCACAGTGTTCAGCTAAAGCTACAAGTTAGTGTAGTGCGTCCTGCTCACAGTGTTCAGCTAAAACTACAAGTTAGTGTAGTGAGACCTCTGCACAGTGTTCAGCTAAAGCTACAGGTTAGTGTAGTGCGTCCTGCTCACAGTGTTCAGCTAAAACTACAAGTTAGTGTAGTAAAATCTCTGCACAGTGTTCAGCTAAAGCTACAAGTTAGTGTAGTGCGTCCTGTTCACAGTGTTCAGCTAAAACTACAAGTTAGTGTAGTGAGACCTCTGCACAGTGTTCAGCTAAAGCTACAAGTTAGTGCAGTGCGTCCTGCTCACAGTGTTCAGCTAAAACTACAAGTTAGTGTAGTGAGACCTCTGCACAGTGTTCAGCTAAAGCTACAAGTTAGTGTAGTGCGTCCTGCTCACAGTGTTCAGCTAAAACTACAAGTTAGTGTAGTGAGACCTCTGCACAGTGTTCAGCTAAAGCTACAAGTTAGTGTAGTGCGTCCTGCTCACAGTGCTCAGCTAAAACTACAAGTTAGTGGGGGCGTGGCCTGGACGGAGACCAAGATGGCAGCATAAGCCGAGAGCTCCTGCGATCCGGGGAACGAATCTAGCCTTTAGGGGAACCTACGCCTTGCCAACACCATGAGCAGATCCACCCGGAGCTCCTCGACATCCCGCGCAACCATCGACTCAGGTACGCAGCTGAGTAGGAACATACCGGACATATTCCGGACCCAGCGCTTGGCTGCACACGCGGCCTCACAGGCCCCAACCCCGTCCTCGCCTAGCATGGAACCCGACACTCCACTGCTTGGAAGTTCCGCCGCAACTGCAGGGCGAACTCACCCCCCAAGTCTGTTTGACCTAGAAACAGTGGCCGCAGACATTAAAAACACTGTCACAGCGGCTATCGCTGATCTTAAAGCCGAAATACATGCAGTGGCACACAGGATTGATGAGGTGGAACAAACCTCTCAGACACACGCTGCCGCCATTCGACAAGTACACACTGCCTTTGATTCCCAGCTCTCCCAGCTTCTGGACATACACAGACATGTCGAAGACCTCGACAACCGCGGTCGGAGGCATAATATTAGAGTGAGGGGGGTACCTGAGGCCATAGAACCAGGGTTATTGCAACAAACCATCTGCACTATCTTTAATGAATTGATTGATCGCCCAGCAGACTCTCCTATAGAAATGGAAAGAGCCCACCGAGCCCTGCGCCCTGTACCCCGTGAAAATGAACCACCAAGGGATATAATATGTTGTGTAGTCAACTTCCCACTGAAAGAGGAGATACTTCGCAAAGCCAGGGAAAGAGGCCGCATCCTCCATAATGGCGCGGAAATTAAGCTATTTCAGGATCTTTCACAAATAACACTCCAGCATAGACGAGCACTACGCCCCCTTCTGGACGCCCTACGAGCCAGAAATATCCAATACCGCTGGAAATTCCCCTTTGGGCTGTCAGCATCCACCAGAGGTCGCTCTGCGCTCCTCCGCACACCTGATGACTTGCTGGGCTTCTGTGATCAACTCGATCTTCCGCACGTTGAACTTCCAGAATGGTACGCCGACTTCTTCCCCTCTGAACCCTGGCTTCCGGTTTCATTACACCCATCTCCAAAGGCCCAACGCCACAGATCCCGCAGATACAGAGCTGACCAACCTAACTTGGGAAATCACACTTCACGCCGTGATCAACATCAACGCAGCCCGGGATCCCCATCTACACCCTCCAGGAGGAGGGATCGTATGGATGCCTAACTCACCTTACTCCCTGTTCACCAGATGCCGCCGTCTGACTCCCTTTCCTTCACACCAGCCTCCAACTTCTCTGTGAAAATGCTTGACAGCACCACCCGATGGAGGTTTCGATCCATTTGCCGGATAATTACCTTGTAAGAGCCTGAGACGTCGCCTTGAGCCACTCTTACACCGCAAGTGAATACCCCTCAAACCACAGTGTGAATGCCCGGGATCCCCGTCTACACCACCCAGGAGATGAGATAGACGCCTTCCGGATGCCTAATGTACCTTATCCCCTGTTCACCGGATGACGCCACCTGATTCCTATTCTCACTGTCCCCTGCACCAGCTTCCAATCTCTATGTGAAAATGCCTGGCAACACTACTCGATGGAGGCCATGATCCATCGATCGGATAAATACCCTGTAAGGTAAACAGCACGGAAGCCTCACTACCCGTCCTCCCTCGACATCCACACCATCTTCTACATTGCCTTTGTTGACACTTTCAACTTATTGCGGATTATGGGGGGGGGGGGTGGGCTTTGGAGGGGTGTCTTGTTTTTCTTTTTTGGGTTTTTTTTTTTTTTTTTTTTTAACCTCAAAGACTCTGCAAGCATATAAGAACTGTGAGGGTGTTTTTCTTTTTTTTTTTTTTTTATTTATTTATTTATTTTTTTTATTTTATTTTTAGCCCTCGATTTTCATGCATAGAGGTATATAAGAACTCCTGTCATTGCTTAGTTCAGCTAAGGTAACCTTTATTTTAGCCTCTAAGAAAACAGTTTGCCTTTCTTTGCAAGCCTGAGGCGTCACTTTAGGCCATACTATTACCACAGGATAATGCCCCCCAAATCACAGCAGGGTTGCCGGGGCTATCCTCCTGCGCAACCCCCCTGCCTCCTCCCAGGCAGGTGGGAGGAGGGGGGGTGCAGATTAGACCTGTTAATTGAAGTGACATCGTTCTGCCTGTCTTGGCAATGTGTTTGGGTGTGTTTAACGCAATTAAACCAGTTAAATTGAAGTCTGGTTTTTATAATGGTTGCTTAGATAAGTTCTGCTCTCCCTCACTTCTCGATATAGAAAGGGAGAAGGGGAAAGAACGCCACCCGACGTCTCGGGCTCTCAAATAATCACAGGCTATAGCTGATTTTCTTATTTTGCCCCCCCTGATTACAGCTTCTCACTGCAGATGGGTTATGGTAATCAGCGGTGGCACTGGGCACATATGTTTGTTGTGTTTCACTCACCTCAGTTGTAGCACAAAGAGTTCATAACAATCTTGCTTTAGAATGCACTTTAGTTATTGAGTTATGGTTTCTGCACTAGTGGTAGGTTCCCCACTAATCTCACCCTACTTTAAATAATGATATCTATTCTCTCCCCGGATCGCAACCTCTCTGAGGTCGTCGTCCATTTTTACGTACCCACACAGCAATCCCTTTGGGATTTTTTGCTGACCCTCCAGACTCCCCTTTTCCTAAGGTGGCTTGGCTAGCCTAATTCCACCTCTGGTTGATCTTTATTCTGTCCCCTCTCTATTCTTCTTACTTCCTCTCTTTCCCAACTTACCTCTTTCTGACACTTCCCCCATCTCCCCCCTTAGCCTCTTCTTTTCTTCTCCCCGCCCCTCTCTCCTCTCCCCCCCCCCCCCCCTTTCCCCCCCCCCCCTTTTTTTTTTTTTTTTTTTTCTTCCTCGATTGGGTCCGCCCCCGTCTCTCCTAGTACTACCCCCGCACCGCACACTCACTTACCCAATATTATCAGACCCAAGCCATGTCTTCCCTGACGTTGAAATGCCTATCCCTAAACGTGAAGGGCCTGAATTTACCAGAGAAAAGGTCACAAGTATTATCCTCTCTCACCACACATAGGGCTCATTTCATATTTCTGCAGGAGACCCATTTTCGCTCCGACGCCATACCTAAGCTGTCCAACCACATCTACCGGACTGCGTTTCACTCCACCAATCCTGAATCTAAGACTAAGGGCGTTTCTATTCTCGTATCAAAAAACGCTAACTTCCAAATATCCGATTCACTTATCGACCCTGACGGCAGATACATTTTCCTTAAAGGCTCCTATGCATCCACACCAATTACATTAGCCAATATTTACTGCCCAAATGACCACCAAGTCACCTTCTTTAGGAAAATATGTGACCTCCTGACCTCCTTTAAATCGGGAATAGTAATCCTGGGAGGGGATTTTAATGTGCCTCTAAACCCCTTACTGGATTCCTCCACAGGAACATCCACTTTAACTTATAAAGCGATACGTCAGATCAATCTACAACTACAATCATTGACCTTACATGACACATGGCGCACCTTATTCCCCTCTGACAAGGATTATACCTTTTTCTCAGCCCCACATCAAAAATATTCTAGGATCGACTTCTTTTTTCTCTCCCAGACCGACCTTCCCCTACTCCAACAGTCCACCATAGAACCAATGTTTTTGTCTGACCACCACCCAATAACGGTGACCTTATCTTTCCCCGAATCCAATTCTAGAACGAAGACTTGGCGTCTGAATCCCTCCCTCCTCAAAGATCCCCTGGTGATGGACCATGTCCGCACGAGAATTCAACAATATTTCACGGAAAACTCGAATCCGGAGATTTCCCCAACCTCCCTCTGGGAAGCGCATAAGTGCGTGATTCGAGGTGAACTAATCGCCCTTGCTACAAAAGCTAAGAAACAGAGCCAAGAATACATAAATTCTCTTATCAGGACGATTGGCTCCCTTGAAACTTCCCATAAATTGACACACGCACGAGCCACCCTACAGGAACTAACACATACCCGAGCTTTGCTCTTAGAAGAACTGGGCAAACGCTCTAAGAGACGATACATCCTCGGCCAGAGGATTTTTTATGAACAGGGCAACAAGTGCGGCCGTCTACTGGCACGCACAGTCCAAAATTCAAAATTGTCCTCCACAATCCATCATTTACGTAACCCTAGGGGAGAGCTTCTAAACAGGAACGCTGACATTGCCAAAGAATTTGAAAGGTTCTATCAAAAACTTTACAATTTACAACCCACCAATACCCCACGGAACAATACTGACTCCCGCACCGCAAATATCAAAGAGTTTCTCTCCAACTACAGCCCTAAACCAATATCTACCCAACAGTCCCGGGACCTGGATGGCCCTATATCAGCGTCGGAACTAGATACAGCTATGAAACAAATGAAAACAGGTAAAGCCCCTGGTCCAGACGGTTTTTCCCTCCAATATTATAAAGCCTTCATTGACTCCCTAGCTCCTAAACTCTTGGACACGTTTAACGCCCTCTCAAACCCCCAAACTAAATCTGATAGAATGCTAGCTGCGCAAATAGCGGTGATTCCAAAGGAGGGCAAAGACGCTTCCTTAGTTGCAAACTACCGACCGATATCTTTATTAAATGTGGATATTAAAATTTACGCGAAAATCTTAGCAAATAGACTACTTCCACTGATACCTGACCTCATATCTTTAGATCAGGTCGGCTTCGTCCCTGGGCGGGAAGCTAGGGACAACATCATCCGCACACTGAATTTACATCACTGGCTCACAACTTCCAATACACAAGGATTTTTTCTCTCACTTGATGCAGAGAAGGCGTTCGACAGAGTGGCCTGGGACTACATGCAGGAGGTGCTCACTGCCATAGGCTTGGGGACCCGCATGCTATCATTTATTATGGCCCTGTACAAGGGCCCCTCTGCAGTGGTAAAAGTCAATGGCCACCTGTCGGACGCCTTCCCCATCAGTAACGGCACACGTCAGGGATGTCCACTCTCACCACTGATATACGTCTTAACCCTGGAACCCTTCCTCAACAGGTTGAGAAGTAACCCAAATATCCAAGGGATCACTGTGAAGAACAGAGAGTTTAAGGTCGCTGCTTTCGCAGATGACATTTTACTCTCCCTGCAACAGCCCCACATCTCTCTACCCAATCTTCTCAAAGACATTGAATACTTTGGTACCTTATCAAACCTCAAAATTAATTATACCAAATCACAGGCCCTAAATGTCTCCCTCCCTTCCCAGACAGTGACACATTGCCAAGACACACTCCCGTTTCAATGGGAACATGATGCACTTACATACTTAGGTATTCGAATCCCCACCCACCTGTCAGATCTTTATTCAAAAAACTTCCTCCCACTCCTCCTTCAGACACAAAAACACCTTAAGGACTGGAAAGGCCTAAATGTCTCCTGGTTCGGACGCTCTGCCTTAATTAAAATGATAATCCTGCCTCGCTTTCTTTATCTTATGCAATCGATCCCTATATCCTTACCAGCAAGTTTTTTTAAATCTTATCGGAAGGCATGCTCTGCTTTCCTTTGGAAAGATTCCCCACCTCGCATTAAATACTCCAGACTCACACTAGCTAAATCTAAAGGAGGAATAGGCCTACCTGACCTCCAAAAATATTACTCCGCTTGCCATCTCACAAGGATCGCTGACTGGAACATCCATGCCTCTAAAAAGACATGGGTCTTCCTAGAGAGATCCTTCTCGTCAGGTCCCTTACACCTTCTCCCATGGTTATCTCCTCGGAACTGGCCCCATACCCTCTTAACCCACCCCCTCATACATTCTACACTTCTGACTTTTAGAAAGACCATGTTGGGGGGTTCGGCTACCCCTCCCCCGAGCCCTCTAACTACTCTCCGGGGAAACCCTGACTTTCCACCGGGGAACTCCGCAAACTTTTTAAGTAAGGAATGGCCATTCGAAGACGTCCTAACTCTCCAATTCTACTCAAATGAGAAGCCCATACCCTTTGAAACTTTAAAATCTAACACCAAGACGCTCTCATTTTCCTTTTGGACTTATAGACAAATCCGTCATTTCCTCACAACCCACGCCAGTCAGTCGAACTGGACTCGACAACTCTCACCCTTTGAAGCCTTATGCCATCGTAAACAGCCGCAAAGACACTTAATCTCCCTTTTGTATACCTTCCTTTCAGAAACCCCAACGCAGACCCCTGCCCCCTCACAGGACTCCTGGAGTAGAGATCTTCAAAGATCTCTTTCCATGGAAGACTGGAATACTATCTATGAGTACGCACATAAGGGCTCGTTGAACGTTGCCATCCAAGAAAATGGCTACAAGGTGATCACAAAATGGTATAGGACTCCGTCACGTATCCACAAATTTTCCCCTAATACTCCTGATACCTGCTGGAGATGTGGGTTGGGAGTGGGAACTATGCTCCATGTGTGGTGGGACTGCGTGAACATTCAACCCTTTTGGAGGGAGGTTCACGGTCTCATCTCACATATCACTACCTACACCTTGGACTACACCCCGTCCCAGTTTCTCCTACACCTCACATCACTATCCAAACGAGATTATTACAAATCACTACCGATGCATATGGTTAATGCCGCCAGACTTTGTATACCCAGACATTGGCGCTCCACCAACATTCCAACAGTCAGGGAATGGTTTGCACGGATTTCCTCTATAAAAGAAATGGAAGAACTAATCTTCACTTCACAAGACAGGATGCATAAATTTTCAACCACATGGGCCTGTTGGTCTCATTTTGTTACTACTGATCGATACCTACAGTACGCATCGTAAAAGATACCTGTAGAGTATACAACGTCTCAATCGACGCTATCTGCGGGGGGGGGGCAGGCGCGGACCCACTCATCCTTCCCCTCTCACCTTCTCCCTTTTCGTTCCTCTTCCCTTTCTCTCTTCTCTTTCTCTTTGCTCCCTCTCTTTCCCTTTTTATCTCTCCTTATTCTCTTTTATCCCAAATCGACACTTAGTTCTCATCCTGTCAGGATACATTGTACTCTAGATGATGAACTTACATAAGAGACTGATCCCTGCCCCTCCCGCAGTCTAACCGGGGGGGGGGGAGGGACAATAGAAATGAAGATCCTCCACCTACTTACGCCTAATGACAATTTTAAGTTTCAGTAATGTTCACTTATTTTCAGCTAGAAACTTTCTGTTGTATCGTGACATATATGCTCTTCATATGATTCTGTTAAATGATATGTTGTGACAATACCTTTGTCCTGTATGTCTTGCCTTACTTTTTTTGAAATAAAAAACTTTTTGTGGAAAAAAAAACAAAACTACAAGTTAGTGTAGTGAGACCTCTGCACAGTGTTCAGCTAAAGCTACAAGTTAGTGTAGTGCGTCCTGCTCACAGTGTTCAGCTAAAACTACAAGTTAGTGTAGTGAGACCTCTGCACAGTGTTCAGCTAAAGCTACAAGTTAGTGTAGTGCGTCCTGTTCACAGTGTTCAGCTAAAACTACAGGTTAGTGTAGTGAGACCTCTGCACAGTGTTCAGCTAAAGCTACAAGTTAGTGCAGTGCGTCCTGCTCACAGTGTTCAGCTAAAACTACAAGTTAGTGTAGTGAGACCTCTGCACAGTGTTCAGCTAAAGCTACAAGTTAGTGTAGTGCATCCTGCTCACAGTGTTCAGCTAAAACTACAAGTTAGTGTAGTGAGACCTCTGCACAGTGTTCAGCTAAAGCTACAAGTTAGTGTAGTGCATCCTGCTCACAGTGTTCAGCTAAAACTACAAGCGTATTTGCAAAATACACAAAAATAGAATAGGAAAGAGAAGCTGCGCTATATAGAGGTGCAAACCAACAATGGCTTGTATTTTCCAAGGTAGTAAATTGCAGTTCATATTTATATTTTTGTGGTTTTGATAAATCAATAAATTTTGTACTGATTTTTACTCACTCTCTTCATTATTGCCCTCTCTGGCCACAAGTAGCTGTCTATGTTCCAGGGAGATCCCCTCTTGTGATTCCCCTTGGAATAGTTATATTTTTCTATGTGCACAGGTCCTTGGCTACCTTCTGGAAGCATGTCTCACTGCTAAGGATGAGCTTCGTGTTTGAGTCAAACCCATGTTCGACTCGAACATCGGCTGTTCGATCGTTCGCCGAATTACAAACGATATGGGCCGTTCACGCCAAATTTGTGTGGCGCGTCATGGCCCATAATTCACTGCGGCATCGCAGGGCATTGCTGGCTGATGATTGGCCAAGCATGCACTATGACCCGCATGCTTGGCCAATCACAGCGCCGTCGGTAGAGAGAGCTGTAATTGGTCAAAGCCAGGGTGGCTTTGGCCAATTATGGCTCAGGGGATTTAGAACACGCCCCACACTATATAAGGCCGCCTGCACGGTGGCCCTGTGTAGTGTGTTCCGGCCTGCTTACAGAGAGAGAGAGACAGTGTCATTTAATTTGAGTTAGCTAGATTAGGCAGGACAGTTAGTGAGTTAGCTGCACTTACAGTGTATTGTGTATATATATGCATCCCAGGTGTTGCATATACATATATATATACACTGTATTCAGTTTAGATAGATCCGTTCCTGTTATCTTCCTACTGACAGGCAGGCTTGTCTTCTTACAGTATTTACAGCTACCTGAAGAAAATTGCTGGTGTTCTTTTGATCCTATTAGTACCACAGTCAGGCAGCTAGACTATTTACAGTTAGTGTAGTGCATCCTGCTCACAGTGTTCAGCTAAAACTACAAGTTAGTGTAGTGAGACCTCTGCACAGTGTTCAGCTAAAGCTGCAAGTTAGTGTAGTGCGTCCTGCTCACAGTGTTTAGCTAAAACTAGAAGTTAGTGTAGTGAGACCTCTGCACAGTGTTCAGCTAAAGCTACAAGTTAGTGTAGTCCGTCCTGCTCACAGTGTTAAGTTAAAACTACAAGTTAGCGTAGTGAGACCTCTGCACAGTGTTCAGCTAAAGCTACAAGTTAGTGTAGTGCGTCCTGCTCACAGTGTTCAGCTAAAACTACAAGTTAGTGTAGTGAGACCTCTGCACAGTGTTCAGCTAAAGCTACAAGTTAGTGTAGTGCGTCCTGCTCACAGTGTTCAGCTAAAACTACAAGTTAGTGTAGTAAAATCTCTGCACAGTGTTCAGCTAAAGCTACAAGTTAGTGTAGTGCGTCCTGTTCACAGTGTTCAGCTAAAACTGCAAGTTAGTGTAGTGAGACCTCTGCACAGTGTTCAGCTAAAGCTACAATTTAGTGTAGTGCGTCCTGCTCACAGTGTTCAGCTAAAACTACAAGTTAGTGTAGTGAGACCTCTGCACAGTGTTCAGCTAAAGCTACAAGTTAGTGTAGTGCGTCCTGTTCACAGTGTTCAGCTAAAACTACAGGTTAGTGTAGTGAAACCTCTGCACAGTGTTCAGCTAAAGCTACAAGTTAGTGCAGTGCATCCTGCTCACAGTGTTCAGCTAAAACTACAAGTTAGTGTAGTGAGACCTCTGCACAGTGTTCAGCTAAAGCTACAAGTTAGTGTAGTGCGTCCTGCTCACAGTGTTCAGCTAAAACTACAAGTTAGTGTAGTGAGACCTCTGCACAGTGTTTAGCTAAAGCTACAAGTTAGTGTAGTGCGTCCTGCTCACAGTGTTCAGCTAAAACTACAAGTTAGTGTAGTGAGACCTCTGCACAGTGTTCACCTAAAGCTACAAGTTAGTGTAGTGCGTCCTGCTCACAGTGTTCAGCTAAAACTACAAGTTAGTGTAGTGAGACCTCTGCACAGTGTTTAGCTAAAGCTACAAGTTAGTGTAGTGCGTCCTGCTCACAGTGTTCAGCTAAAACTACAAGTTAGTGTAGTGAGACCTCTGCACAGTGTTCAGCTAAAGCTACAAGTTAGTGTAGTGCGTCCTGCTCACAGTGTTCAGCTAAAACTACAAGTTAGTGTAGTAAAATCTCTGCACAGTGTTCAGCTAAAGCTACAAGTTAGTGTAGTGTGTCCTGTTCACAGTGTTCAGCTAAAACTACAAGTTAGTGTAGTGAGACCTCTGCACAGTGTTCAGCTAAAGCTACAAGTTAGTGTAGTGCGTCCTGCTCACAGTGTTCAGCTAAAACTACAATTAAGTGTAGTAAAATCTCTGCACAGTGTTCAGCTAAAGCTACAAGTTAGTGTAGTGCATCCTGTTCACAGTGTTCAGCTAAAACTACATTTTAGTGTAGTGAGACCTCTGCACAGTGTTCAGCTAAAGCTACAAGTTAGTGTAGTGCGTCCTGCTCACAGTGTTCAGCTAAAACTACAAGTTAGTATAGTGAGACCTCTGCACAGTGTTCAGCTAAAGCTACAAGTTAGTGTAGTGCGTCCTGCTCACAATGTTCAGTTAAAACTACAAGTTAGTGTAGTGAGACCTCTGCACAGTGTTCAGCTAAAGCTACAAGTTAGTGTAGTGCGTCCTGCTCACAGTGTTAAGCTAACACTACAAGTTAGTGTAGTGAGACCTCTGCACAGTGTTCAGCTAAAGCTACAAGTTAGTGTAGTGCGTCCTGCTCACAGTGTTCAGCTAAAACTACAATTAAGTGTAGTAAAATCTCTGCACAGTGTTCAGCTAAAGCTACAAGTTAGTGTAGTGCGTCCTGCTCACAGTGTTCAGCTAAAACTACAAGTTAGTATAGTGAGACCTCTGCACAGTGTTCAGCTAAAGCTACAAGTTAGTGTAGTGCGTCCTGCTCACAATGTTCAGTTAAAACTACAAGTTAGTGTAGTGAGACCTCTGCACAGTGTTCAGCTAAAGCTACAAGTTAGTGTAGTGCGTCCTGCTCACAGTGTTAAGCTAAAACTACAAGTTAGTGTAGTGAGACCTCTGCACAGTGTTCAGCTAAAGCTACAAGTAAGTGTAGTGCGTCCTGCTGACAGTGTTCAGCTAAAACTACAAGTTAGTGTAGTGAGACCTCTGCACAGTGTTCAGCTAAAGCTACAAGTTAGTGCAGTGTGTCCTGCTCACAGTGTTCAGCTAAAACTACAAGTTAGTGTAGTGAGACCTCTGCACAGTGTTCAGCTAAAGCTACAAGTTAGTGTAGTGCGTCCTGCTCACAGTGTTCAGCTAAAACTACAAGTTAGTGTAGTGAGACCTCTGCACAGTGTTCAGCTAAAGCTACAAGTTAGTGTAGTGCGTCCTGCTCACAGTGTTCAGCTAAAACTACAAATTAGTGTAGTGAGGCCTCTGCACAGTGTTCAGCTAAAGCTACAAGTTAGTGTAGTGCGTCCTGCTCACAGTGTTCAGCTAAAACTACAAGTTAGTGTAGTGAGACCTCTGCACAGTGTTTAGCTAAAGCTACAAGTTAGTGTAGTGCGTCCTGCTCACAATGTTCAGCTAAAACTACAAGTTAGTGTAGTGAGACCTCTGCACAGTGTTCAGCTAAAGCTACAAGTTAGTGTAGTGCGTCCTGCTCACAGTGTTAAGCTAAAACTACAAGTTAGTGTAGTGAGACCTCTGCACAGTGTTCAGCTAAAGCTACAAGTTAGTATAGTGCGTCCTGCTCACAGTGTTCAGCTAAAACTACAAGTTAGTGTAGTGAGACCTCTGCACAGTGTTCAGCTAAAGCTACAAGTTAGTGTAGTGCGTCCTGCTCAATGTGTTCAGCTAAAACTACAAGTTAGTGTAGTGAGACCTCTGCACGGTGTTCAGCTAAAGCTACAAGTTAGTGTAGTGCGTCCTGCTCACAGTGTTCAGCTAAAACTACAAGTTAGTGTAGTGAGACCTCTGCACAGTGTTTAGCTAAAGCTACAAGTTAGTGTAGTGCGTCCTGCTCACAGTGTTCAGCTAAAACTACAAGTTAGTGTAGTGAGACCTCTGCACAGTGTTCAGCTAAAGCTACAAGTTAGTGTAGTGCGTATTGCTCACAGTGTTCAGCTAAAACTACAAGTTAGTGTAGTGAGACCTCTGCACAGTGTTCAGCTAAAGCTACAAGTTAGTGTAGTGCATCCTGCTCACAGTGTTCAGCTAAAACTACAAGTTAGTTTAGTGAGACCTCTGCACAGTGTTCAGCTAAAGCTACAAGTTAGTGTAGTGCGTCCTGCTCACAGTGTTCAGCTAAAACTACAAGTTAGTGTAGTGAGACCTCTGCACGGTGTTCAGCTAAAGCTACAAGTTAGTGTAGTGCGTCCTGCTCACAGTGTTCAGCTAAAACTACAAGTTAGTGTAGTAAAATCTCTGTACAGTGTTCAGCTAAAGCTACAAGTTAGTGCAGTGCATCCTGCTCACAGTGTTCAGCTAAAACTACAAGTTAGTGTAGTGAGACCTCTGCACAGTGTTCAGCTAAAGCTACAAGTTAGTGTAGTGCGTCCTGCTCACAGTGTTCAACTAAAACTACAAGTTAGTGTAGTGCGTCCTGCTCACAGTGTTCATCTAAAACTACAAGTTAGTGTAGTGCGTCCTGCTCACAGTGTTCAGCTAAAACTACAAGTTAGTGTAGTGAGACCTCTGCACAGTGTTCAGCTAAAGCTACAAGTTAGTGTAGTGCGTCCTGTTCACAGTGTTCAGCTAAAACTACAGGTTAGTGTAGTGAGACCTCTGCACAGTGTTCAGCTAAAGCTACAAGTTAGTGCAGTGCGTCCTGCTCACAGTGTTCAGCTAAAACTACAAGTTAGTGTAGTGAGACCTCTGCACAGTGTTCAGCTAAAGCTACAAGTTAGTGTAGTGCATCCTGCTCACAGTGTTCAGCTAAAACTACAAGCGTATTTGCAAAATACACAAAAATAGAATAGGAAAGAGAAGCTGCGCTATATAGAGGTGCAAACCAACAATGGCTTGTATTTTCCAAGGTAGTAAATTGCAGTTCATATTTATATTTTTGTGGTTTTGATAAATCAATAAATTTTGTACTGATTTTTACTCACTCTCTTCATTATTGCCCTCTCTGGCCACAAGTAGCTGTCTATGTTCCAGGGAGATCCCCTCTTGTGATTCCCCTTGGAATAGTTATATTTTTCTATGTGCACAGGTCCTTGGCTACCTTCTGGAAGCATGTCTCACTGCTAAGGATGAGCTTCGTGTTTGAGTCAAACCCATGTTCGACTCGAACATCGGCTGTTCGATCGTTCGCCGAATTACAAACGATATGGGCCGTTCACGCCAAATTTGTGTGGCGCGTCATGGCCCATAATTCACTGCGGCATCGCAGGGCATTGCTGGCTGATGATTTGCCAAGCATGCACTATGACCCGCATGCTTGGCCAATCACAGCGCCGTCGGTAGATAGAGCTGTAATTGGTCAAAGCCAGGGTGGCTTTGGCCAATTATGGCTCAGGGGATTTAGAACACGCCCCACACTATATAAGGCCGCCTGCACGGTGGCCCTGTGTAGTGTGTTCCGGCCTGCTTACAGAGAGAGAGAGACAGTGTCATTTAATTTGAGTTAGCTAGATTAGGCAGGACAGTTAGTGAGTTAGCTGCACTTACAGTGTATTGTGTATATATATGCATCCCAGGTATTGCATATACATATATATATACACTGTATTCAGTTTAGATAGATCCGTTCCTGTTAACTTCCTACTGACAGGCAGGCTTGTCTTCTTACAGTATTTACAGCTACCTGAAGAAAATTGCTGGTGTTCTTTTGATCCTATTAGTACCACAGTCAGGCAGCTAGACTATTTACAGTTAGTGTAGTGCATCCTGCTCACAGTGTTCAGCTAAAACTACAAGTTAGTGTCGTGAGACCTCTGCACAGTGTTCAGCTAAAGCTGCAAGTTAGTGTAGTGCGTCCTGCTCACAGTGTTTAGCTAAAACTACAAGTTAGTGTAGTGAGACCTCTGCACAGTGTTCAGCTAAAGCTACAAGTTAGTGTAGTGCGTCCTGCTCACAATGTTCAGTTAAAACTACAAGTTAGTGTAGTGAGACCTCTGCACAGTGTTCAGCTAAAGCTACAAGTTAGTGTAGTGCGTCCTGCTCACAGTGTTAAGCTAAAACTACAAGTTAGTGTAGTGAGACCTCTGCACAGTGTTCAGCTAAAGCTACAAGTAAGTGTAGTGCGTCCTGCTGACAGTGTTCAGCTAAAACTACAAGTTAGTGTAGTGAGACCTCTGCACAGTGTTCAGCTAAAGCTACAAGTTAGTGCAGTGCGTCCTGCTCACAGTGTTCAGCTAAAACTACAAGTTAGTGTAGTGAGACCTCTGCACAGTGTTCAGCTAAAGCTACAAGTTAGTGTAGTGCGTCCTGCTCACAGTGTTCAGCTAAAACTACAAGTTAGTGTAGTGAGACCTCTGCACAGTGTTCAGCTAAAGCTACAAGTTAGTGTAGTGCGTCCTGCTCACAGTGTTCAGCTAAAACTACAAATTAGTGTAGTGAGGCCTCTGCACAGTGTTCAGCTAAAGCTACAAGTTAGTGTAGTGCGTCCTGCTCACAGTGTTCAGCTAAAACTACAAGTTAGTGTAGTGAGACCTCTGCACAGTGTTTAGCTAAAGCTACAAGTTAGTGTAGTGCGTCCTGCTCACAATGTTCAGCTAAAACTACAAGTTAGTGTAGTGAGACCTCTGCACAGTGTTCAGCTAAAGCTACAAGTTAGTGTAGTGCGTCCTGCTCACAGTGTTAAGCTAAAACTACAAGTTAGTGTAGTGAGACCTCTGCACAGTGTTCAGCTAAAGCTACAAGTTAGTATAGTGCGTCCTGCTCACAGTGTTCAGCTAAAACTACAAGTTAGTGTAGTGAGACCTCTGCACAGTGTTCAGCTAAAGCTACAAGTTAGTGTAGTGCGTCCTGCTCAATGTGTTCAGCTAAAACTACAAGTTAGTGTAGTGAGACCTCTGCACGGTGTTCAGCTAAAGCTACAAGTTAGTGTAGTGCGTCCTGCTCACAGTGTTCAGCTAAAACTACAAGTTAGTGTAGTGAGACCTCTGCACAGTGTTTAGCTAAAGCTACAAGTTAGTGTAGTGCGTCCTGCTCACAGTGTTCAGCTAAAACTACAAGTTAGTGTAGTGAGACCTCTGCACAGTGTTCAGCTAAAGCTACAAGTTAGTGTAGTGCGTCCTGCTCACAGTGTTCAGCTAAAACTACAAGTTAGTGTAGTGAGACCTCTGCACAGTGTTCAGCTAAAGCTACAAGTTAGTGTAGTGCATCCTGCTCACAGTGTTCAGCTAAAACTACAAGTTAGTGTAGTGAGACCTCTGCACAGTGTTCAGCTAAAGCTACAAGTTAGTGTAGTGCGTCCTGCTCACAGAATTCAGCTAAAACTACAAGTTAGTGTAGTGAGACCTCTGCACGGTGTTCAGCTAAAGCTACAAGTTACTGTAGTGCGTCCTGCTCACAGTGTTCAGCTAAAACTACAAGTTAGTGTAGTAAAATCTCTGTACAGTGTTCAGCTAAAGCTACAAGTTAGTGCAGTGCATCCTGCTCACAGTGTTCAGCTAAAACTACAAGTTAGTGTAGTGAGACCTCTGCACAGTGTTCAGCTAAAGCTACAAGTTAGTGTAGTGCGTCCTGCTCACAATGTTCAGCTAAAACTACAAGTTAGTGTAGTGAGACCTCTGCACAGTTTTCAGCTAAAGCTACAAGTTAGTGTAGTGCATCCTGCTCACAGTGTTAAGCTAAAACTACAAGTTAGTGTAGTGAGACCTCTGCACAGTGTTCAGCTAAAGCTACAAGTTAGAATAGTGCGTCCTGCTCACAGTGTTCAGCTAAAACTACAAGTTAGTGTAGTAAAATCTCTGCACAGTGTTCAGCTAAAGCTACAAGTTAGTGTAGTGCATCCTGTTCACAGTGTTCAGCTAAAACTACATTTTAGTGTAGTGAGACCTCTGCACAGTGTTCAGCTAAAGCTACAAGTTAGTGTAGTGCGTCCTGCTCACAGTGTTCAGCTAAAACTACAAGTTAGTGTAGTGAGACCTCTGCACAGTGTTAAGCTAAAGCTACAAGTTAGTGTAGTGCGTCCTGCTCACAGTGTTCAGCTAAACCTACAAGTTAGTGTAGTGAGACCTCTGCACAGTGTTCAGCTAAAGCTACAAGTTAGTGTAGTGCGTCCTGCTCACAGTGTTCAGCTAAAACTACAAGTTATGCCGCGTACACACGAGCGGACATTACGGCGGACTTTGCCCGGCGGACTTTTCGACGTACTTTCCGACGGACTTTGTGAATGAACGGACTTGCCTACACACAATCCACCAAAGTCCGTCGAATTCGTACGTGATGACGTACGAACGGACTAAAACAAGGAAGTTCATAGCCAGTAGCCAATAGCTGCCCTAGCGTGGCTTTTTGTCCGTCGAACTAGCATACAGACGGCGGACTTTTCGACCGGACTCGATTTCAACGGATAAATTTAAAACAAGTTTCAAATCTAATTCCGTCGAACTTTTGAGAAAACAAAGTCCGCTGGAGCCCACACACATCGAATTGTCCGACGAAATCCAGTCCGCCGGGCAAAGTCCGCCGTAATGTCCGCTCGTGTGTACGCGGCATTAGTGTAGTGAGACCTCTGCACAGTGTTTAGCTAAAGCTACAAGTTAGTGTAGTGGGTCCTGCTCACAGTGTTCAGCTAAAACTACAAGTTAGTGTAGTGAGACCTCTGCACAGTGTTCAGCTAAAGCTACAAGTTAGTCTAGTGCGTCCTGCTCACAGTGTTCAGCTAAAACTACAAGTTAGTGTAGTGAGACCTCTGCACAGTGTTCAGCTAAAGCTACAAGTTAGTGTAGTGCGTCCTGCTCACAGTGTTAAGCTAAAACTACAAGTTAGTGTAGTAAAATCTCTGCACAGTGTTCAGCTAAAGCTACAGGTTAGTGTAGTGCGTCCTGTTCACAGTGTTCAGCTAAACCTACAAGTTAGTGTAGTGAGACCTCTGCACAGTGTTCAGCTAAAGCTACAAGTTAGTGTAGTGCGTCCTGCTCAATGTGTTCAGCTAAAACTACAAGTTAGTGTAGTGAGACCTCTGCACAGTGTTCAGCTAAAGCTACAAGTTAGTGTAGTGCGTCCTGCTTACAATGTTCAGCTAAAACTACAAGTTAGTGTAGTGAGACCACTGCACAGTGTTCAGCTAAAGCTACAAGTTAGTGTAGTGCGTCCTGCTCACAGTGTTAAGCTAAAACTACAAGTTAGTGTAGTGAGACCTCTGCACAGTGTTCAGCTAAAGCTACAAGTTAGTGTAGTGCGTCCTGCTCACAGTGTTCAGCTAAAACTACAAGTTAGTGTAGTAAAATCTCTGCACAGTGTTCAGCTAAAGCTACAAGTTAGTGTAGTGCATCCTGTTCACAGTGTTCAGCTAAAACTACAAGTTAGTGTAGTGAGACCTCTGCACAGTGTTCAGCTAAAGCTACAAGTTAGTGTAGTGCGTCCTGCTCACAGTGTTCAGCTAAAACTACAAGTTAGTATAGTGAGACCTCTGCACAGTGTTCAGCTAAAGCTACAAGTTAGTGTAGTGCGTCCTGCTCACAATGTTCAGTTAAAACTACAAGTTAGTGTAGTGAGACCTCTGCACAGTGTTCAGCTAAAGCTACAAGTTAGTGTAGTGCGTCCTGCTCACAGTGTTAAGCAAAAACTACAAGTTAGTGTAGTGAGACCTCTGCACAGTGTTCAGCTAAAGCTACA
Source organism: Lithobates septentrionalis (assembly GCA_037952835.1). NCBI lineage: Eukaryota > Metazoa > Chordata > Amphibia > Anura > Ranidae > Lithobates > Lithobates septentrionalis. Next base: position 2,103,497 of record JBBDGP010000961.1, on the reverse strand, counting down.
AGTAAGTGTAGTGCGTCCTGCTGACAGTGTTCAGCTAAAACTACAAGTTAGTGTAGTGAGACCTCTGCACAGTGTTCAGCTAAAGCTACAAGTTAGTGCAGTGCTTCCTGCTCACAGTGTTCAGCTAAAACTACAAGTTAGTGTAGTGAGACCTCTGCACAGTGTTCAGCTAAAGCTACAAGTTAGTGTAGTGCGTCCTGCTCACAGTGTTCAGCTAAAACTACAAGTTAGTGTAGTGAGACCTCTGCACAGTGTTCAGCTAAAGCTACAAGTTAGTGTAGTGCGTCCTGCTCAATGTGTTCAACTAAAACTACAAATTAGTGTAGTGAGGCCTCTGCACAGTGTTCAGCTAAAGCTACAAGTTAGTGTAGTGCGTCCTGCTCACAGTGTTCAGCTAAAACTACAAGGTAGTGTAGTGAGACCTGTGCACAGTGTTTAGCTAAAGCTACAAGTTAGTGTAGTGCGTCCTGCTCACAGTGTTCAGCTAAAACTACAAGTTAGTGTAGTGAGACCTCTGCACAGTGTTCAGCTAAAGCTACAAGTTAGTGTAGTGCGTTCTGCTCACAGTGTTCAGCTAAAACTACAAGTAGTGTAGTGAGACCTCTGCACAGTGTTCAGCTAAAGCTACAAGTTAGTGTAGTGCGTCCTGCTCACAGTGTTCAGCTAAAACTACAAGTTAGTGTAGTAAAATCTCTGCACAGTGTTCAGCTAAACCTACAAGTTAGTGTAGTGAGACCTCTGCACAGTGTTCAGCTAAATCTACAAGTTAGTGTAGTGCGTCCTGCTCACAGTGTTCAGCTAAAACTACAAGTTAGTGTAGTGAGACCTCTGCACAGTGTTCAGCTAAAGCTACAAGTTAGTGTAGTGCGTCCTGCTCACAATGTTCAGCTAAAACTACAAGTTAGTGTATTGAGACCACTGCACAGTGTTCAGCTAAAGCTACAAGTTAGTGTAGTCCGTCCTGCTCACAGTGTTAAGCTAAAACTACAAGTTAGTGTAGTGAGACCTCTGCACAGTGTTCAGCTAAAGCTACAAGTTAGAATAGTGCGTCCTGCTCACAGTGGTTCAGCTAAAACTACAAGTTAGTGTAGTGACACCTCTGCACAGTGTTCAGCTAAAGCTACAAGTTAGTGTAGTGCGTCTGCTCACAGTGTTCAGCTAAAACTACAAGTTAGTGTAGTGAGACCTCTGCATAGTGTTCAGCTAAAGCTACAAGTTAGTGTAGTGCGTCCTGCTCACAGTGTTCAGCTAAAACTACAAGTTAGTGTAGTGAGACCTCTGCACAGTGTTCAGCTAAAGCTACAAGTTAGTGTAGTGCGTCCTGCTCAATGTGTTCAACTAAAACTACAAATTAGTGTAGTGAGGCCTCTGCACAGTGTTCAGCTAAAGCTACAAGTTAGTGTAGTGCGTCCTGCTCACAGTGTTCAGCTAAAACTACAAGGTAGTGTAGTGAGACCTGTGCACAGTGTTTAGCTAAAGCTACAAGTTAGTGTAGTGCGTCCTGCTCACAGTGTTCAGCTAAAACTACAAGTTAGTGTAGTGAGACCTCTGCACAGTGTTCAGCTAAAGCTACAAGTTAGTGTAGTGCGTCCTGCTCACAGTGTTCAGCTAAAACTACAAGTTAGTGTAGTGAGACCTCTGCACAGTGTTCAGCTAAAGCTACAAGTTAGTGTAGTGCGTCCTGCTCACAGTGTTCAGCTAAAACTACAAGTTAGTGTAGTAAAATCTCTGCACAGTGTTCAGCTAAACCTACAAGTTAGTGTAGTGAGACCTCTGCACAGTGTTCAGCTAAATCTACAAGTTAGTGTAGTGCGTCCTGCTCACAGTGTTCAGCTAAAACTACAAGTTAGTGTAGTGAGACCTCTGCACAGTGTTCAGCTAAAGCTACAAGTTAGTGTAGTGCGTCCTGCTCACAATGTTCAGCTAAAACTACAAGTTAGTGTATTGAGACCACTGCACAGTGTTCAGCTAAAGCTACAAGTTAGTGTAGTGCGTCCTGCTCACAGTGTTCAGCTAAAACTACAAGTTAGTGTAGTGAGACCTCTGCACAGTGTTCAGCTAAAGCTACAAGTTAGTGTAGTGCGTCCTGCTCAGTGTTCAGCTAAAACTACAAGTTAGTGTAGTTGGACCACTGCACAGTGTTCAGCTAAAGCTACAAGTTAGTGTAGTGCGTCCTGCTCACAGTGTTCAGCTAAAACTACAAGTTAGTGTAGTGAGACCTCTGCACAGTGTTCAGCTAAAGCTACAAGTTAGTGTAGTGCGTCCTGCTCACAGTGTTCAGCTAAAACTACAAGTTAGTGTAGTGAGACCTCTGCACAGTGTTCAGCTAAAGCTACAAGTTAGTGTAGTGCGTCCTGCTCACAGTGTTCAGCTAAAACTACAAGTTAGTGTAGTAAAATCTCTGCACAGTGTTCAGCTAAAGCTACAAGTTAGTGTAGTGCGTCCTGTTCACAGTGTTCAGCTAAAACTACAAGTTAGTGTATTGAGACCTCTGCACAGTGTTCAGCTAAAGCTACAAGTTAGTGTAGTGCGTCCTGCTCACAGTGTTAAGCTAAAACTACAAGTTAGTGTAGTGAGACCTCTGCACAGTGTTCAGCTAAAGCTACAAGTTAGTATAGTGCGTCCTGCTCACAGTGTTCAGCTAAAACTACAAGTTAGTGTAGTGAGACCTCTGCACAGTGTTCAGCTAAAGCTACAAGTTAGTGTAGTGCGTCCTGCTCAATGTGTTCAGCTAAACTACAAGTTAGTGTAGTGAGACCTCTGCACGGTGTTCAGCTAAAGCTACAAGTTAGTGTAGTGCGTCCTGCTCACAGTGTTCAGCTAAAACTACAAGTTAGTGTAGTGAGACCTCTGCACGGTGTTCAGCTAAAGCTACAAGTTAGTGTAGTGCGTCCTGCTCACAGTGTTCAGCTAAAACTATAAGTTAGTGTAGTAAAATCTCTGCACAGTGTTCAGCTAAAGGCTACAAGTTAGTGCAGTGCATCCTGCTCACAGTGTTCAGCTAAAACTACAAGTTAGTGTAGTGAGACCTCTGCACAGTGTTCAGCTAAAGCTACAAGTTAGTGTAGTGCGTCCTGCTCACAGTGTTCAGCTAAAACTACAAGTTAGTGTAGTGAGACCTCTGCACAGTGTTCAGCTAAAGCTACAAGTTAGTGTAGTGCGTCCTGCTCACAGTGTTCAGCTAAAACTACAAGTTAGTGTAGTAAAATCTCTGCACAGTGTTCAGCTAAAGCTACAAGTTAGTGTAGTGCATCCTGTTCACAGTGTTCAGCTAAAACTACAAGTTAGTGTAGTGAGACCCTCTGCACAGTGTTCAGCTAAAGCTACAAGTTAGTGTAGTGCGTCCTGCTCACAATGTTCAGCTAAAACTACAAGTTAGTGTAGTGAGACCTCTGCACAGTTTTCAGCTAAAGCTACAAGTTAGTGTAGTGCATCCTGCTCACAGTGTTAAGCTAAAACTACAAGTTAGTGTAGTGAGACCTCTGCACAGTGTTCAGCTAAAGCTACAAGTTAGAATAGTGCGTCCTGCTCACAGTGTTCAGCTAAAACTACAAGTTAGTGTAGTGAGACCTCTGCACAGTGTTCAGCTAAAGCTACAAGTTAGTGTAGTGCGTCCTGCTCACAGTGTTCAGCTAAAACTACAAGTTAGTGTAGTGAGACCTCTGCACAGTGTTCAGCTAAAGCTACAAGTTAGTGTAGTGCGTCCTGCTCACAGTGTTCAGCTAAAACTACAAGTTAGTGTAGTGAGACCTCTTCACAGTGTTTAGCTAAAGCTACAAGTTAGTTTAGTGCGTCCTGCTCACAGTGTTCAGCTAAAACTACAAGTTAGTGTAGTGAGACTTTACACAGTGTTCAGCTAAAGCTACAAGTTAGTGTAGTGCGTCCTGCTCACAGTGTTCAGCTAAAACTACAAGTTAGTGTAGTGAGACCTCTGCACAGTGTTCAGCTAAAGCTACAAGTTAGTGTAGTGCGTCCTGCTCACAGTGTTCAGCTAACACTACAAGCGTATTTGCAAAATACAAAAAAATAGAATAGGAAAGAGAAGCTGCGCTATATAGAGGTGCAAACCAACAAATGCTTGTATTTTCCAAGGTAGTAAATTGCAGTTCATATTTATATTTTTGTGGTTTTGATAAATCAATAAATTTTGTACTGATTCTTACTCACTCTCTTCATTATTGCCCTCTCCGGCCACAAGTAGCTGTCTATGTTCCAGGGAGATCCCCTCTTGTGATTGCCCTTGGAATAGTTATATTTTTCTATGTGCACAGGTCCTTGGGTACCTTCTGGAAGCATGTCTCACTGCTAGGGATGAGCTTCGTGTTTGAGTCAAACCCATGTTCGACTCGAACATCAGCTGTTCGATCGTTCGCCGATTTACGAACGATATGGGCCGTTCGCGCCAAAGTCGTGTGGCGCGTCATGGCCCATAATTCACTGCGGCATCGCAGGGCATTGCTGGCTGATGATTGGCCAAGCATGCACTATTACCCACATGCTTGGCCAATCACAGCGCCGTCGGTAGAGAGAGCTGTAATTGGCCAAAGCCAGGGTGGCTTTGGCCAATTATGGCTCAGGGGATTTAGAACACGCCCCACACTATATAAGGCCGCCTGCACGGTGGCCCTGTTTAGTGTGTTCCGGCTTGCTTACAGAGAGAGAGAGACAGTGTCATTTCATTTGAGTTAGCTAGATTAGGCAGGACAGTCAGTGAGTTAGCTGCACTTACAGTGTATTGTGTATATATATGCATCCCAGGTGTTGCATATACATATATATATATACACTGTATTCAGTTTAGCTAGATCCGTTCCTGTTATCTTCCTACTGACAGGCAGGCTTGTCTTGTTACAGTATTTACAGCTACCTGAAGAAAATTGCTGCTGTTCTTTTGATCCTATTAGTACCACAGTCAGGCAGCTAGACTATTTACAGTTAGTGTAGTGCGTCCTGCTCACAGTGTTCAGCTAAAACTACAAGTTAGTGTAGTGAGACCTCTGCACAGTGTTCAGCTAAAGCTACAAGTTAGTGTAGTGCGTCCTTCTCACAGTGTTTAGCTAAAACTACAAGTTAGTGTAGTGAGACCTCTGCACAGTGTTCAGCTAAAGCTACAAGTTAGTGTAGTGCGTCCTGCTCACAGTGTTCAGCTAAAACTACAAGTTAGTGTAGTAAAATCTCTGCACAGTGTTCAGCTAAAGCTACAAGTTAGTGTAGTGTGTCCTGTTCACAGTGTTCAGCTAAAACTTCAAGTTAGTGTAGTGAGACCTCTGCACAGTGTTCGGCTAAAGCTACAAGTTAGTGTAGTGCGTCCTGCTCACAGTGTTCAGCTAAAACTACAAGTTAGTGTAGTGAGACCTCTGCACAGTGTTCAGCTAAAGCTACAAGTTAGTGTAGTGCATCCTGCTGACAGTGTTCAGCTAAACCTACAAGTTAGTGTAGTGCGTCCTGCTCACAGTGTTCATCTAAAACTACAAGTTAGTGTAGTAAAATCTCTGCACAGTGCTTAGCTAAAGCTACAAGTTAGTGTAGTGCGTCCTGCTCACAGTGTTCAGCTAAAACTACAAGTTAGTGTAGTGCGTCCTGCTCACAGTGTTCAGCTAAAACTACAAGTTAGTGTAGTGAGACCTCTGCACAGTGTTCAGCTAAAGCTACAAGTTAGTGTAGTGCGTCCTGCTCACAGTGTTCAGCTAAAACTACAAGTTAGTGTAGTGCGTCCTCCTCACAGTGTTCAGCTAAACCTACAAGTTATTTTTTTGCTAGCTTTGCACAGTGTTCAGCTAAAGCTACCTGTAGAAGGTTGGTGGTGTTTTCCTGATCCTATCACTACCGCATGCAGCTAAATAAGCTGCAAGTTAGTTTTTGGCGAACTCTGCACAGTGTTCACCTAATGCTACCTGTAGAAGGTTGGTGGTGTTTTCCTGATCCTATCACTACCGCAGGCATCTAAATAAGCTACAAGTTAGTTTTTTGCGAGCTCTGCACAGTGTTTAGATAAAGCTACCTGTAGAAAGTTGGTGGTGTTCTCATACTACAGGCAGGCAGTTGATTTTGCTAGCTGCAGTATCAGTACAGACGGTGCATCCTCATTAGCACGTGGCCGTGGGGCAGGCTTGGTCTTTTTTTCGGCAGCTGGCCGTGTTGAGCCGCAACATGCGGAGGACTTGGTCGAGTGGATGACCAAGCCGTCCTCATCCTCCTCATCCTCTCTCACCCATGCTCAGGGTACTTTGTCTGGCAAAGCAGCGGCCTCTTCCCTCAGCTCAATGTCATCACTGACTCCTTCCCTAGCCCCACCATGTCCTCCTGAGGAGTCCCTCGAACTGTTTGACCACAGTGTTGGGTACATGCTCCAGGAGGATGCCCAGCGTTTGGAAGGCTCTGATGATGATACTGAGCTAGATGAAGGCAGTAACATGAGCACAGACAGAGGGGGTGCCCAAGAAGGACAGCAATCTGGCAGTCATGCTCCCCCTGCTGCTGCATACTGCCAGGTTTGCTCCAGTGATGAGGAGGGAGGGGATGATGAGGTCACTGACTCAACGTGGGTGCCTGATAGGAGAGAGGAGAAGGAGGAGGGGGCAGCACATCACCAACGAGGCAGGATGCCCTCCAGGGGCCAGCCTAGGGGCAGCACACTGACTGCATCACACTCCAAAGCTCCACATGTGCAGGGCGCTGCAGTCTCTGCAAGTTTTCCAAAAAGTTCTTTGGTGTGGGCCTTTTTTGAGACGAGTGCATCAGATCGCACCGCTGCTATTTGCAACATATATCTCAAGCGTATCTCGCGTAGCCAAAACATCTCCCGCTTGGGTACCACATTCTTGACCAGACATATGTTGACCTGCCATGCAGTTCGTTGGCAAGCGTATCTAAAAGACCCACACCAAAGAACAAAGAGGACCTCTCCTTGCTCCTCATCAGCTGAGATCTCCAACCCCACTATACCTTCAGTCCTCTCTGAGACCTGCACTGAGAGGAATGAAGGTGTAGAATTAGGTGTGTCACAGCCAAGTACTTGTGGGCAATCTGCTTTTGGTACACCGACGTCAGATTGTACCAGGCAAATTTCCCCGCCCCAGCTGCTGCACCGCCGAAAGAAGTTTGCTCCCAGCCATCCACATGCCCAGCGGTTGAATGCTAGCTTGGCAAAATTGCTAGCACTTCAACTGCTGCCTTTTCAGTTGGCAGACTCTGCCCCCTTCCGTGAGTTTGTGGAATGTGCGGTTCCTTAGTGGCAGGTACCCAAACGCCACTTTTTCTCACAGAAGGCGATTCCGGCTCTCTACCAGCATGTGGAAGGCAATATCCATGCCTCGCTGGACAGGGCGGTCAGCGGTAAGGTGCATATTACCGCTGACTCATGATCCAGCAGGCATGGACAGGGACGTTACCTAAGTTTCACAGTGCATTGGGTGACTCTGCTGGCAGCTGGGAAGGATGCAGGAAAAGGTGCAGTAGTGTTGGAGGTTGTTCCGCCACCACGCCTCCAAAATGCCACTACTAATGATTGTAACACACCTCTCTCCTCCACCCCCTCCTCCTCTTCTTCCTCCATGGCCTCTTCCTGTGCTTTGTCCTCGGAACCAGCGGTGCTCCGTAGGCGTTCAAGGGGCTACGCCTGTAAGCAGGCCAAAAGATGCCATGCGGTGCTTGAGCTGGTGTGCTTGGGGGATAGGAGCCACACTGGGGCAGAGGTTCTGTCAGCTCTGCAGGGGCAGGTTCAGAGGTGGTTGACGCCACGCCAACTTAAGGCAGGAATGGTGGTTTGCGACAATGGCACCAACCTCCTCTCTGCCCTCCGACAGGGACAAATGACCCATGTGCCCTTTTTGGCTCACGTCCTTAACTTGGTGGTGCAGTGGTTCTTGGGCAGGTACCCGGGCTTACAGGATGTCCTGAGGCAGACCAGGAAAGTCTGTGTGCATTTCCACCAATCATATAATGCCAATGCTTGGCTGGCGGACCTCCAAAAGGAGTTTAACCTGCCCAAGAACCGCCTAATCTGTGACATGCCCACCAGGTGGAACTCAACGTTGGCCATGCTGCAGTGGCTGCACACGCAGCAGAGGGCCATCAATGAGTACCTGTGCGACTATGGCACCAGGACAGGGTCAGGGGAGCTTGGTTTTTTTTCCCCACGCCAGTGGGCCATGATCAGGGATGCATGCACTGTCCTGTCACCATTTGAGGAGGCCACGAGGATGGTGAGCAGTGACAGTGCATGCATCAGTGACACTGTCCCCCTTGTCCACCTGTTGGAGCACACGCTGCGTGGAATAATGGACAGGGCACTTGAGGCAGAACAAAGGCAGGAAGAGGAGGACTTCCTTAGCTCTCAAGGCCCCCTTTATCCAGACAGTGTTCCTGCGTGCCCGCCGATCACACAGGAAGAGGAGGAGGATTGTGTCAGTATGGAGGTGGAGTCTGGCACTCAGCATCAGCAGCAGTCTTTAAGGGATCAGTCCCAAGAAACACATGGACTTGTACGTGGCTGGGAGGAGGTGGCTGTGGACCATGTCATCCTTAGTGACCCAGAGGACTCTGGACCGAATGCCTTAGCAAACCAACGCTGCATGGCCTCCCTAATCCTGCAAAGCCTGCATAAGGATCCTCATATTCATGGTATCAAGGAGAAGGACCAATACTGGCTGGCAACCCTCCTTGATCTACGTTACAAGAGTAAGGTTGCGGACCTTATCTTGCCGTCGCAGAGGGAGCAGAGGATGAAACATCTTCGGGAGGCCTTGCAGAAAGGTTTGTGCATCGCATTCCCAGAGACTGGGAGGTTACAAACTCCTGTTTCTGGACAACGTGGCAGGGGCCAGCACAGAGGCGGGTGGAGACAAAGAGGTGCAGGCACTAGCAAAGAGTATATGGGTGACAGTCAGGACGGGTAGAGGGGGAAGTGCCAGAGAGGCCGATCCAGGACTGGAGCATCCCAATAAGTATGCTCCATTGAGTGACATTGGTGAAACCAGTCAGGGACCAGCACTGCTGGAGATGAGGGACTCAACTAGCTGCCAGGGGAAGAACTCCTCCAGTGAGAGTGGGGAGGAAGCAAATGGAAAGGAAAGACAGATTCTGGTGGTAGGGGACTCAATTCTTAGAAGGACGGAGAGGGCAATCTGTAACCAGAACCTGAATCGCCGAACAGTATGCTATCTACCGGGCGCTCGGGTTCGGCACATCACGGATCTTGTGGAAAGATTACTGGGAGGGGCTGGGGAAGACCCGGCTGTCATGGTGCACGTTGGCACCAATGACAAAGTCAGAGGCAGATGGAGTGTCCTAAAGAACGATTTTAGGGACTTAGGTGCTAAATTGAGGAAAAGGACCTCCAAGGTAGTGTTCTCAGGAATACTACCGGTACATCGAGCCACACCAGAAAAGCAGAGGGAGATTAGGGAAGTAAACAAGTGGCTGAAGAGCTGGTGTAGTAAGGAAGGGTTTGGGTTCCTGGAGGACTGGGCCGACTTCTCAGTCGGTCACCGGTACTATAGAAGGGACGGACTGCACCTAAATGAGGAGGGTGCAGATCTGCTGGGAATAAGGATGACCAAAAAGTTAGAGGGGTTTTTAAACTAGGCGATGGGGGGGAGGGTCCAGAGACAGTGATAGCCAGCGCGGAAGATATTCCAGAGGGTAGTATTGGGGGCATTAGTGGTAGGTTAACCAAAGCACAAAAACACAAGGTGAGTATAGTAGCAAGTCCTAGTTGCAACCTTGAAACACCCAATACGAGGACAATATGCGACCGGTCTAAACTATGTGGCATGTTCACCAATGCCAGGAGCATGGCGGACAAGATGGGTGAACTAGAGATACTGTTGTACAAGGAGGATTTGGATTTTGTTGGAATTTCAGAGACCTGGTTCAACAGCTCTCATGATTGGCTGGCAAACATTAAAGGGTGTACCCTATACCGCAAGGATAGAGAGGGTAAAAAAGGGGGAGGGGTATGCCTGTATATCAAGAATAATGTACATGCGAATGTGAGAGATGACATCACTGAGGGAGCTAGAGAGGAGGTGGAATCCTTATGGGTAGAGCTCCAAAGGGATGAAGCTAAGGGGAAAATAATACTGGGAGTAAGCTATAGGCCCTCTAACCTGAGGGAGGAAGTGGAGACGGATCTCCTATCACAAATTGGATTAGCAGCAAGGATGGGAAGTGTTATCATAATGGGGGATTTTAATTATCCAGACATAGACTGGGCGGAGGGAACCGCGCATTCATTTAAGGCTCGCCAGTTCCTTAATGTCTTGCAGGACAATTTTATGGGTTAAGATGGTAGACGCACCAACTAGAAATAAAACATTACTGGATCTACTGATTACCAACAATACAGACCTGATCACAGATGTGGAAATATGGGGCAATTTAGGTAAAAGCGATCACAGGTCAATTAGTTTCAGTATAAATCACACAAATAGGAAACATGAAGGGAACACAAAGACACTGAATTTCAAAAGAGCCAACTTCCCTAAACTACAAACCTTGCTAAAAGGCATAAATTGGGATAAAATATTAGGAACAAGAGCATATTAAATAAGGGCATTAGCCAATGTATCCCATTGGGTAATAAATTTAAAAGAGCGAACAAAAATCCTGGATGGCTTAACTCCAATGTAAAAATGCATATAAAAGCAAAGGAGAAGGCCTTCAAAAAATACAAGGTTGAGGGATCATCCTCAGCATTCAGACTTTATAAAGAATGCAATAAGAAATGTAAGGGTGCAATTAGGACGGCTAAGATAGAACATGAAAGACGCATAGCGGAGGAGAGCAAAAAAAATCCCAAGAAATTCTTTAAGTATGTAAACAGTAAAAAAGGAAGGACAGACCATATTGGCCCCATAAAGAATGAGGAAGGACATCTGGTTACAAAGGGTGGGGAGATGGCAAAGGTATTGAATTTATTCTTCTCCTCAGTCTTTACAAGTGAATCGGGGGGCTTCAGTAACCAAAACTGCAGTGTTTATCCTCATGACACAACACAGGAAGCACCTCCATGGTTAACAGAGGACGGAATTAAAATTAGACTTGAGAAACTTAACATTAATAAATCACCGGGACCAGATGGCTTGCATCCGAGGGTACTTAGGGAACTCAGTCAGGTGATTGCCAGACCGTTGTTCCTAATTTTTGTGACCAATCCTGTTTAATTTGTTTATAAACGACCTGGAGGATGGGATAAACAGTTCAATCTCTGTATTTGCAGACAATACTAAGCTAAGCAGGGCAATAACTTCTCCGCAGGATGTGGAAACCTTGCAAAAAGACCTGAACAAATTAATGGGGTGGGCGACTACATGGCAAATGAGGTTTAATGTAGAAAAATGTAAAATAATGCATTTGGGTGGCAAAAATATGAATGCAATCTATACACTGGGGGGAGAACCTCTGCGGGAATCTAGGATGGAAAAGGACCTGGGGGTCCTAGTAGATGATAAGCTCAGCAATGGCATGCAATGCCAAGCTGCTGTTAATAAAGCAAACAGAATATTGGCATGCATTAAAAAGGAGATCAACTCCAGAGATAAAACGATAATTCTCCCGCTCTACAAGACTCTGGTCCGGCCGCACCTGGAGTATGCTGTCCAGTTCTGGGCACCAGTCCTCAGGAGGGATGTACTGGAAATGGAGCGAGTACAAAGAAGGGCAACAAAGCTAATAAAGGGTCTGGAGGATCTTAGTTATGAGGAAAGGTTGCGAGCGCTGAACTTATTCTCTCTGGAGAAGAGACGCTTGAGAGGGGATATGATTTCAATTTACAAATACTGTACTGGTGACCCCACAATAGGGATAAAACTTTTTCTCGGAAGAGAGTTTAATAAGACTCGTGGCCACTCATTACAATTAGAAGAAAAGTGGTTTAACCTTAAACTACGTAGAGGGTTCTTTACTGTAAGAGCGGCAAGGATGTGGAATTCCCTTCCACAGGCGGTGGTCTCAGCGGGGAGCATTGATAGCTTCAAGAAACTATTAGATAATCACCTGAATGACCGCAACATACAGGGATATGTAATGTAATACTGACACATAATCACACACATAGGTTGGACTTGATGGACTTGTGTCTTTTTTCAACCTCACCTACTATGTAACTATGTGTTGCTGAGGTTTCGGTCAGTCAAAGAAGGAGCAGTGGAGAAGGTGGCCGTCTGAACGATGCCTTCAGACAATTTTTTAGTCCGCAGCCCCAAGGTATGATCAGTTCCAGCAACCATCGCCAGCGTCTGTTTTACATGGTGCAGGAATACCTAGGGGCAAGATCTGACTTGGACACCTTTCCCACCGAAAACCCTCTGGGTTACTGGGTCTTGAGGATGGATCACTGGCCAGAGCTTGCACAGTATGCAATTGAGCTACTGGCCTGTCCTGCATCCAGCGTTCTTTCGGAACACACATTCAGTGCTGCTGGAGGCTTTGTAACCGATCACAGGGTGCGTCTGTCCACCGACTCGGTCGATCGACTGACCTTCATAAAAATGAATCAGTCTTGGATCACCACCAGCTACCAAGCACCTGATGCTGATGTAACCGAATAATTTTTTTTGAAATCTCAGATCCCTTCAAAGACTGCCTATGCTGATGCTGAGTGACTATCCTGAGTAATTATCCTCTTCCTCCTCAATGATCACGCTGAGAGCTTGTAAGAACATTTTTGGTTCTGGGCGCCGTCACCAGTGCCTAAGGCCCAATTTTTCAGCCCCTGTTTAACAGGGGCGTGTAATTACAATTTTTGATGCAATACTTTGCAGCAGGGCTCGTTCCTGCGTTCCAACTAGAGTATCTGTGAGGGGTTGCAGTGTTGTGGCACCAGTGCCTAAGGCCTCATTTTTCAGCCCCTGTTTAACAGGGGCATGTAATTAAAATTTTTGATGCAATACTTTGCAGCAGGGCACATTCTTGTGTTCCAACTAGAGTATCTGTGAGGGCTTGCAGTGTTGTGGCACCAGTACCAGAGCCTAAGGCCCAATTTTTCAGCCCCTGTTCAACAGGGGCATGTAATTACAATTCTTGATCTAATATTTCACAGCAGGGCCCGTTTCTGTGCCCACCAAGAGCGAGTGAGGACTTACAGTGTTGTGGCACCAGCACCACCACCACCACCAAAGGCCCAATTTTTCTGCCCCTGTTCAACAGGGGCATGTAATTACAATTCTTGATCTAATATTTCACAGCAGGGCCCTGTGAGGGCTTACAGTGTTGTGGCCACAACAACACCTAAGGCTCCAATTTCTGCAGAGTATATAGGGCAGGCCCCTACTTTCAAACATCCAACTTACAAACGAGTCCTACTTGCAAATGGAAGGAGACAACAGGAAGTGAGATTAAATCTACCCCTAGGAAGGGAAATTCTCTCCTGTAAAAGTTAATATGGGAAAAACATTTCTCCTTTCCACTGATGCTTTATCACCAATCCTTGTTTCACAAAAAACCCCGAATTTTCAAAAAACATTTGTCATTGGGACAAATAGTGAGGTGAAATCTTCTGAAGAGGAGCACAGACAGCAAAACAAATGTCACAGGGGTGATAACCCTTCCCTATGTTTTCCAAAAAGCTTAAAAAAGATTTTTTGGCTGGAGCTAAACGCGTTAAAAATGTACCCGTTCAAAATTACAAACAGATTCTACTTAACAACAAACCTACAGTCCTGTTTGCACCGCCTGTATACTGCTGTTCAGAGTTTATAGGGTCTGGTGGCCCCACACCTTTCCTTTTTTTAATTTGGGTGCGGGGTTCCCCTTAATATCCATACAAGACCCGAAGGGCCTGGTAATGTTTTGGGGGGTACCCATGCCGTTTGTCTCACTGATTTTCATCCATATTGCCAGGACCCGACATTACATTACACCCGCAAGCAGTTTTAACTGACTTTTTTTCCTTTAAAAATGACATTTTGTGCAGGGACTGTTCTAAGCACGGGAAACACACGCCACTTTACAGGCATACTATAGACACCCCCCAGGTATGATATTTAAAGGAATATTTCACTTTTTTCTTTTTTACTTTAAGCATCATTAAAATCACTGCTCCCGAAAAAACTGCAGTTTTTTAAAGTTTTTTTTTGCATTGATACATGTCCGCTGGGGCAGGAACCGGGTCCCCAAACCCTTTTTAGGACAATACAATGCAAATTAGCCTTTAAAATGAGCACTTTTGATTTTGAACGTTCGAGTCCCATATACGTCAATAGGGTTCTAATGTTCGTGCAAATTTTCGGTCCGTTCGCAGGTTCTGGTGCGAACCGCACCGGGGGGTGTTCGGCTCATCCCTACTCACTGCATTGTGGTGACCAGGAGAGAACCTCAGCAGCATCAAAAGAGGGGTTGTGCCTCCTTAACCAAGGATAACCAGTGGAAACTTAGGTAAGGAAATAACATGGAATTGGATTATCTCATGGTGAAGAGCCCCTATGGCCATGGACAGTGGAACAATCACATGAGTCACATGGGCAGGCTGTAGAGGTCTCCCGTCAAGAGCCTCAATGGCAAGTGGAGTGTCACGCAGCTGCAGCGGAATTGAGTGCTTCGATACAAATGCAGCATCAATGAACAGGCCTGCAGCCCCAGAGTCGACTAGAGCCTGTATCTCGACGGACGATTCAGTCCAAGAAAGGGTGACCAAAACCAGGGGCTTATCCTTCTGGATAACTGAGGATGGAACAACACCACCTAAGGTCTGTCCGTGACAGGACCTCAAGGTTTGGGAGTTACCTGGACGGATAGGACTAGACTTCAAAAAGTGACCTGCCTGGCAACAATAAAGGCACAAACTCTCCCTCCTCCTAAAGCAGGGCTGTTCCTGGGTGGGTGCATGGGGTGCTCTGCACCCGGGCGCTTCATAAGGGGGGGCGCTGAAGTGTCAGAGTGCTCCCCTCCTGGCTCCCTCCTCCTCTCTTTGTTCTTTGAAGTAGCATCACTATGGGGAAGGTGGCCACGGTGCAGTCCGCCAGTAAACACAGGCGGCCATGCTGTGAACAAGGGGGAGGCGAGCTGTGGGATGTCAGCATATCTCCCCCGCTCCCCCTTCTCCTGTCAGCAGAGTGCGGCTCTCATCTTGTTAGCAGATCAGCTTGGTGCCCGATTTGCTTCAGTCTCCATTTGCCTCAGTGGAGGGCCAATCAGAAGATGCTAGCAGTGCTTCATGGGACATGCAGTCCTGGAAGGTATGCAAAGAAGTCTGTAAAGTGTAAAGGAAGGCTTCCTCTGCTGTGCCCAGCAATTGCAGGTATGTGCAGGGGGAGGGGCGGGTGAGTGAGCCTGTTACTTTATCAGTTAGCAGCAGCAGGACATTGTGTACACTGCAGGCTGCTAAGAACAGCCCAGAAATGAAGGGGGAGGGGGAGAGTGAATGTACCTGAGCTCCTCACTGACTTCCCCCTGATTTGACCACCCTTAGGTGTAAGGCTTTAAGGGGTGAGCAGTAGGCTGGCACATAAGCAAGTCACTCAGCTTGTCCACCTGACACTCCCCCTTACAGACAGTGGGGTGTAAGAAGTAAGTCACACACAGCATGCTATACCATATCTGCAGACTTGAGTGAGAGCCAGGAGTAGAGAAAAGTCTCTATTGGGGTAATTTAAGGGGATAGTCTGTACTGGGAATGGGGAGGGGGGCAATATTTGTTGTACACTAGCCAGTGTGTTAACTCTGTGCTATGTGCATGGCACACTCCTGGAAAATGTCTGAAACACACACTTGAACCCTCTACTCAATGCACTTCTCAGCCCAGCAAAACAATCAAACCTCAGCCCAACACCCGTACAATATGCATTCCTGAAGCCTGTGCCGTCTGTGCGTATCGCACTCCTGTGCTGTCTGTGCGTATCGCACTCCTGTGCCGTCTGTGCGTATCGCACTCCTGTGCCATCTGTGAGTTTTGCAAACCTGTGCCGTCTGCGCGTATCGCAATCCTGTGCCGTCTGTGAGTATCGCACTCCTGTGCAGTCCTGTGCTTTCTGTGTTAAACGCACTGCTGTGCTTTCTGTGTAAAACACACTCCTGTGCTTTCTGTGTAGTACGCACTCCTGTGCTTTGTGCTCTGTGCAGTATGCGCTCCTTATCCCTATGCTCTGTGTAACACACACTCATTTGCTCTGTGCGATATGCACTCCTGTGCCCTGCAGCCTGTGCAATGCATACTCCTAAGCTCTGTGTGTTGCACACTCCTGAACCCTGTATTCTGTGCAATATGGGGGGTGAGTACCTGCACCTATTCTCTGAGAAGAAAAAAGTCCTGGGTTATGTTTGAAGTCTCTGACCATCTCTTGTATCATTTCTGCAATCTCTGACCATCTCTGGTGTCATGTCTGCAGTCTCTGACCATCTCTTGTATCATCATGTCGTCAGTCTCTGACCATCTCTTGTATCATCATGTCTGCATTCTCTAACCATCTCCCGTAGTATGTCTGCAGTCTGTGACCATCTCTTGTATCATGTCTGCAGTCTCTGACCATCTCTTGTATCATCATGTCTGCATTCTCTAACCATCTCCCGTAGTATGTCTGCAGTCTCTGATCATCTCTTGTATCATCATGCCTGCAGTCTCTGACCATTTCTTGTATCATGTCTGCAGTCTCTGACCATTTCTTGCATCATGTCTGCAGTCTCTGACCATTTCTTGTATCATGTCTGCAGTCTCTGACCATCTCTTGTATCATGTCTGTAGTCTCTGACCACCTCTTGTATCATGTCTGCAGTCTCTGACCATCTCTTGTATCATCATGTCTGCATTCTCTAACCATCTCCCGAAGTATGTCTCCCGTAGTATGTCTGAGGTTCTCTCATCCGCAGAGAGACGCATGAAACCCAAGTGCAAGGGTTTACCTTCACTGACCGATTCGGTACCAGGAGGCATGGGAGGTGAGGGAGGCACGGGTGGGACTGAAAAGCTTGGAGACAAATGTACAGGAGGCTTCCGCAAGCACTCCTTAAAAGAGAGTCTTTCTCTGAGTCTGGAGTCAATGAGGATGGCAAATGTGATTAACTTCTCCAGCTCATGGGTATATCTCGGGCTGCTATCTCATCCTTAAGAGACCATAAGAAAAAGCAGCCACGAGGGCCTCATTGTTCCACGCAACCTCTGCTGCCAGAGTGCGGAATTCAATGGCGTAGTCGCCAATAGTTCTCGTACCCTGTTTGATAGACATGAGGCACTTGGCAGCAGAAGCGGAGCGTGTGGGAACATCAAATACCCTTTTAAACAAAGCCACAAACTCAGGGTAGCTCAAGACAACAGGTTTTTGTGTCTCCCATAGAGGGTTTTCCCAGGCCAAGGCTCTCTCAGAAAGCAAAGATATCATGAAACCTACTTTGCTTCTGTCCGTGGGAAATGCCTGGGGCAGCATCTCAAAGTATATCTCAACCTGGTTGAGAAACCCTCTGCATTGGACTGGATAGCCCCCAAATCACTGGGGAAGCAGACAATGTAGTGTGTCATCAGATAATGTAGGTTGATGGCTTTTATGGTGTTGTCCCTGGCTTTGCGTCCAGGGACAAAACCCACCTGGTCTGCAGTAATAAGGGAGGGGAGAAGAGGGAGAAGTCTATTTGCTAAAATCTTTGAGAATATCTTGATATCGACGTTCAATAGAGAGATTGGCCTGTAACTGCCTGTATTAGTGGGGTCCTTGCCTTCTTTAGGGATAACAGTTATGTGTGCTTCTAATAGCCCATGGGAAAGTGTTTTTGAGGGGGAGATTGAGTTGAATGCTTTTAGATAGGGGGTCTGAAGTGTCTCTGCGAATACTTTATAGTATGCCGCGGATAGTCCATCTGGGCCCGGGCTCTTGCCGGGTTTCAATTGTTTTATAGCTTGTGACCATTCAGCTAGGGTTATTGGTGATTCAAGTGTTTTGGCTATGTCTGTTGGGATTTTCCCTGTACCGAAGTCGCTTAAGAAGTTTTGTATTTCTTTTTGTCTGTGTTGGGAGGGATGGGTGTTGTTGTTGGACTTGTTGAGATTGTATAGTGAAGCATAATATTGTTCAAATTCCTGTGCGATATCCATGTTCTTCGTGTATATATTGCCTGTTGGCGAGTGTATTTGATGTATGGTGTTTTTGGCTCTTTTCAAACGGAGAGCCTGTGCTAGGAGATGGCCTGATTTGTTGCCGTACTCATAGAAGAGTTTCTGAGAGAGGATAAATTTTCTTTTTAGGTTACGGCCCAGTTCTTCTTGTATGTGTGAGCGGAGCTCGGTAAGTTCTGCAAGTGTGTTTTGAGCTAATGTGCGTTTGTGTTTTGCCTCTAGTGTTTTGAGTTTTGTGAAAAGGTCTGAGAGCTTAGTTGATTTCTCTTTTTTGATTGCCGCAGCTAGAGATATTAGTCTGCCTCGTACTACACACTTGTGTGCCTCCCATTGTGTCAGCTGAGATATATCAGGGGTGTCATTTTCGGCGAAATATTGCGTTAAGCATTTACGGATCTCTGCTTCTCTAGTTTTGTCTGTCAGGATGGTCTGGTCCAGTCTCCATATGTTAGTATGTGCTATTTTGTCTGGGAAAGTAAATGTGGCTGAGATAGGGTGGTGGTCTGAGGATGTCATGGGTTCTATTGTTGCTTTAGTTAGAGTTTGGAGGTCTTGTTGCGTGATAAAAAGATAATCTAGGCGGGAGTATCTTTTGTGTGGGATGGAGAAGAAGGTAAAATCCTTCTCTTTGGGATTGAGGGTACGCCAAGTATCATGGAGTGACATGTCTTGTAGGCTTTTCCTGATTTGTTTGATGGCCCTATAAGGGAGGTGTGAGGTGCCAGATGAGGTATCTAAGAGAGGGTCCAGTGGAACGTTGAAATCGCCTCCTAAGATTAGTGTTCCTTCTTGAAAGGTGCTTAGTCGGCGTGATATGTCTCGGATGAAAGGGACCTGGGATGTGTTGGGGCTATATATGTTTGCTAGTGTTATTCATTTATTTTTGAAAGTTCCTTTCAGAAAGAGGAACCTTCCTTGGTCGTCTATAAGAGAGTCTGAAATTTGAATAGGTGTATCCTTGGAAAGAAGTATGGAGACCCCTTTGGATTTTGTGGTAGGGGAGGTTGCGTGGAAGCTGTGGGGGAAGAAATGATTTGTCAGTTTAGGAACTGATTTTGTACAAAAGTGAGTTTCCTGTAAGAATACTACATCCGCTTTCATGGATCGCATGCTATGTAGTATTTGTGAGCGTTTTTCAGGGGTGTTCAGACCTTTGGCGTTCAGAGATATGAGTTTCAGTTTAGAGTTAAGGATTCTCGTTTTTGGTGTATCCATGGTAATGGTAGATAGGGGAAAAGATATGATAGTAATATTTTGGGAGAGAGGAGTCAGAGAGGGAATGGGAGGGTCGGAGGGGCTGGGGTAGAGGGAGGGGAAAGAGCAAACAAAAAAAAAAGGGGGGGGGAGGGGGGTTGGAAGGAAGTTTAAATAGGAGAGGAGGATTGGGTAAAGGGGGGTGAGTATCAGGGGATTACACCGGTTAGAGAGATTAACCTGTCAGCCCTCTATACAGGGGGGTGGGAGTCCGGTATGGTCAACGACAACTGCCAGAGTCTGTTGCGTGGGGGTGGTAGATAAGGTAGCACAAGAGGTGTGTGCTCTGTGTTCCTATGAGGCCAGAGGGCTATGTGTTCGGTATATTGTAAGTGGTGTCTGTAGTTTATGGGGGGAGGGATGAAACCCCCTCCTCTTTTGAGACCGATCCACTACATTTAAAGATAATGTTAGTAAAGGAGTGTGTGTGGGTTTTCAGTATCCAGTGGGGGGTGTGGAGTATACTCTAGAGATACTGTCGTCTGGGTAGGAGAAACGTCCCAGATGTAGTGATGATAGTATATTATAGCCGGAATGAGTTTAGAGGGAATCTTATTTAGTATTGGGGTGCGAACTACTCTTTGTGAGGGGTTGAAGTAGGTGTATGATCTGGAGTGTACCCTTGGTGTTATAGGTTTGTTAAGTAGTTTTTTAGAAACGTAATATTGAGCAACTTGTACTTTTAACCTTTACATGACACTTAACTAAGAGAAAATCACAAGAAAACAACAATCATTGAAACTATAACTGAGATACCTGCTGTTGACAAAAGTGGGGTCTCAAGGTCCGAGATGGGGGTGTCCAGTTTTTGAACCGAAAATTAAAGTTTAATGGTTTAATCACCTTGAGGACGAGAAGAGGGTCTTATAGACAAGATGTAATTTTAAGTACAATATAATATGTATGTTCTTGAGCTCTTCTTGTCGTACGTCTTGTGTGGGGTGTGAGAATTTCACCTGGACACCTTCATCTCGGATTGTTCGAGATGGGGTAGTGGGTGGTATAGGGTTCTTTAGTGGGACCTCTCGGTCCGTGCTCCACTAGAAAAGCATGAGAGTCTGTTGTTAGATCTTCTTATGATATAATACAGTGCAGCCCCGTTCACATTCAAAGAGAGTGAGGAATAACAGAGAGGGTGTAGGGTAAAGAGGGTAGGTTAGTTAGGGTGGCAGATGGGGGACTTTACGAGAGTAATAGGAGAGGAGAGTTAGATGTGCAGAGTAGGTAGTGTAGTTAAGGGGTGGGTAAGAGTAAGAGCATACTTGACCTCACGATCTCAGATGGTGAGGGTGGTTCCAGGAGGCTGTATAAGATAGAGGAATGCATAATCCGACAAACAAAAAGAAGGGTGGAGGGGGGTGTTGCCAGTTCCCAGAGGTTGGTCCGTGTGTCTACAATTGTTGATAAGTTTTGAGCTTCAAGTCTCCATAGGGGTATGGGGATTTAGAGAGGGAGGTATTCGTGCTCCGGGCGATCTGGTGAGGGTCATGGCGATGGGAGGTTGGGGGAGTTACCAGGGTGGAGTAGTCCTGCCGTTGTTATTTTCCGCTTGGATCTCCTGGGGCATGGCAGATATTAAATAAGGGTGCCCGTGTGGCAGGATGAAGTGTGCTTCGGTCTCCATTGGGTGTTCCGTCAGTGGAAAGGTGAGTTTTATGGTGCTTCTTTTAAAGGGTGCTGTTAGTTTATTTATTTTTATATGCTGACAGGATCATTTTATGTGTGAGAGTAAACACTGGCCAGATACACCACCCAAACTTATTCTCAGCAATAGGTACTGGTAGCAAGAAGAAGATTGTTTGTCTGTACTACTACTTTACTACATACACTATATTGTCAAAAATATTGTGACACCTGCCTTTCCATGCACATGAACTTTAATGGCATCCCAGTCTTCGTCCATAGGGTTCAATATTGCATTGGCCCAACTCTTCTGGAAAGGCTGTCCACAAGGTTTAGGAGTGTGTCTATAGGAATGTTTGACCATTCATCCAGAAGCGCATTTGTGAGGTCAGGCACTGATGTTGGACGAGAAGGTCTGGCTCGCAGTCTCCACTCTAATTCATCCCAAAGATGTCCTATCGGGTTGAGGTCAGGACTCTGTGCAACCCAATGAAGTTACTCCACCCAAACTCGCTCATCCATGTCTTTTTGGACCTTGCTTTGTGCACTGGTCCAAATCATTTGGTGGAGGGGGTGCGCTTCTGGAAAAATGGTAAAACATTTTGTCAATATAGTGTATGTAAAATGTGCAGAAAACCATTTCAACCAATGAGATTTCAAATTAGAGAAGTCGTATCAATAAAAGTTCAACATTGATGATTTATATGGATTAAATATGGATTTGGTCCACCTAATTGAGAACTTCCAGTAGAATAATTTTATTTTAAATCAGTTTTCTGGGTTTGTAAATGGATTATGTGTAGAAGGGTACTTTGGTAAAACATTTTTTTTTGTTTACAAACGTTTTTATTGCAGAAAAAGATAACATCTGGGTGTACAAGCAAAGTGGTGACAAAAAATATAGTGGCCAGAAAGCCCATAACAGCTGAATGATATATCACACACAATGCAAATAACATTTCTCATAACAGTACATAATGAGCCCATGAAAACAAAAGTAACAAAACAGACAGGAAATGAAAAGAAAATCAGATAAAAGGAAAAGAAAACTTACAGTTGTGACAAATGTGCAATTCTGGTATATTGAAAATGCCATCGAACAACAAGGATGCCATTTTCAGTAATACAAAGAGCATAGAGGCTATTGAGCTTTTGAGGCATTCTTCAAATAGGTTCTATCAAGTAGGATTATGATCAGGTTTATTGGGAGTCCTGCTGCTGGGACCGAGGGATCCTCTAGTCTGTCACTAAGCAGGTTGGCTGTCCAAATATTCCACTTTCGGTCAAATATGTGCATGGAGTCCAGGAGAATATGGTGTATTCTTTCCATAGTCCTGATGGACTCCATACGAGAAATTACCTGCGACCAAGACACATGGGGGCGTTTCCAGTTCATTGCTATTGCCCAATGGATCGCACTAAAAAGTGTGTGGATTAATTTTTGTATGGGGAGGGGAACAGCTGGGAGCTCTGCAAACAGCAAACACATTTGACAAGTCAATGTAAGCGAAACTCTGGAGAGAAGCGTTATGAGAGATGTTGTCTTGTGCCAAATGGCGTCTAAGGCTTTACAACTCCAGAACGTGTGCAACAACGTACCCCTGTCCTGGCATCCTCTATAACATGTGCCAGAAACCAGGGGATATATTCTATGGAGACGCTCCGGAGTGTAGTACCACCTAGTGTGAAGTTTGAGTACCGTTTCCTTAATGGACACAGAGCGTGTACATTTGTGCATGTTGTCTATCATGTCCTGCCTGTCCTCAGCAGGGACCTCTTGGGCTATCTCCACCTCCCATGCCTCCATTGCTATGGATTTTTGAGGGGAGTTATAATCATTGAGGTATCTATAAAGTATGGAGATGGTCCCCTTATCCCTCGCAGCCTCTCCACATAGAAGTTCAAATGGAGTCTTCGACATCTCCACTCTGCCCACAACAAGTGCCGAGTAGAAGTGCCGAATTTGCAAGTATTGGTGAAACTCGGATCTGCCCATATCGTGGGTCTGCTGCAGGTGAGCGTAGGAACAAAAGGAGGCGTTCTGCACCAGAGATTCAAGGTTCACCAGGCCCTTTGTAGTCCATTTAAGGAATGGCAATTTAGAGGAAAAGGCTGGGGGGAATGAGGGTTCTCCTAGAAAGGAAGATAAAAGGGGCACGTCTGATTGTAGCTTAAATTTTTTACAGTAGAGAGACCATAGATAAATTGATTGGCCTACTATATTATTTAATGGGGTGACGTCTTTAGGAGATATTGAGCGGGACCAAAGAAGACCTGGGAGGTAGTAAGGAGCCACCGAGATCTGCTCAAATTGTAGCCAGGGTATAGAGGCGGGGGTGGTATGCCACTGCGCCAATTGGATAAGACACGATGCCAGGAAGTACTTCCACAGATCTGGGCATCCCAAGCCTCCCCTCACCTGAGCTCTTTACATCAGTATACGTCCCATTCGCGTTTTTTTGTTTTGCCATATGATTCTAAGCAGATCTGTTTGGATCATCTGTAGAACTGAGCGAGAAACATATAGGGGTAGGGATCTAAAGAGGAATAGGAGTTTGGGGAGGATGTTCATTTTAACTGCCTGAATTCTCCCTAAAAATGATATACGATACGAGGACCATTGATTTAGAAGGTGTTTGACATTAGAAAAAGTTGGAGGATAATTCAAGGAATATAACTGTTTCAGAGAAGGGGCTAGTTTAATACCTAGATATTGCAAGGAGACATGATTCCATGAGAATTTAAATTTATCTTTAAGAGTAGTCAATAAAAGTTGTGGGAGGTGAATTGGTAGAGCCGAGCACTTGGAGGGGTTGACTCCCAGGCCCGTTAATTTATGGAAGGAGTCAAGGGAGGACATGAGGTTGGGGAGGGAGATTAGAGGGTCAGAAATAAATAAAAGTATGTCGTCCGCGTAGAGGCTAAGTTTAAATTCCAGATCCCCTTTTGTATATCCCTTAATGTTTGGGTCATTGGAGATGGACCTAGACAGGGGCTCCATGGCAAGCGCAAACAAAAGCGGGGATAATGGACACCCCTGTCTAGTGCCACATTTCAGGGAAAAATAGTCTGAGTTACACCACGGAAGCTTAATACGGGTCTTCGGGTTATGGTAAAGGGCTTTAAAGCCATGTATAAATGCCCCACTAAATCCAAATTTGGATAACACTGTGTCCAGATATGTCCAGAGGACACTGTCAAATGCTTTATTTATGTCCAAACTCAAAAGTAGTACTTGGTTCGAGTGCATATGGGCGTCCTGGAGTATATTGGTGGCTAAACGGATATTATCTGTGATCTGCCTCGAAGGGATAAAGCCGGTTTGATCGGGTGATATCAGGGTCGTTATAACTTTAGCCAGTCTGTCTGCCAAGATCCGCCCAAATATTTTTAGGTCATTATTTATAACAGAAATGGGGCGGAAATTTTGGGGGAGGGTATGATCTTTGCCTGGTTTGGGAATGAGGGACATGTTTGCTAGCAGCATTTCTTCCGGGAATCGCTTCCCTTCGAGAATATGGTTATACATTTTAGTCAGTGTGGGAAGTAGGGATTCAGCAAATTTTTTATAGTAGACGGCAGAGAATCCGTTGGGGCCTGGGGCTTTGGAGGGTTTAAGAGGCGACTTCCTTTGATGAGCAGGGGGCATTGAGGATACCCAATTGCTCCTCTGAAAGCCGAGGAAGCGAGAGGGTATCTAACCAGGACTGTATGGGAGGAGGAGGAGAAGGATCTGGGCCAGAAAAAAGTTTCTGATAGAAGGAGGAGAAAATATTTAGAACATGTTTGGGATGGGAGGTGAGGTTGCCGTGATGATCTTTCAATTTGTAAAGGTGAGTCGGTTGGGTGGACTGTTTGAGCTTTCGCGCAAACATCGTGGAAGCGGAGTTACTATAAAGGAGGAAACGAGCTTTGGACCATCTAAGAGATTTTTCAATGTGTCCTGAAAGTATGTCATCTAGGGCCCTCCTCTTTTCAGTGATCTGGAGGAGCAACTCCTGCGAAGGAGTCTGAGTGTGTCTATGGTACAGTTGTTCTAATTCTAGGGTGAGTTTATGAGTCTCCTGTTGTTTTTGGCGTTTTTGAGTCGTGGAAATTTCTATTAAGTGGCCCCTCATCACAGCTTTATGGGCTGCCCAAAGGGAGATGGGAGAAATATTCTCCACATTATTAAGCCTAAAATATTCTTTGAGGCATTCGAGCAACTGTGCCATGATCACAGGATCAGTGAGTAGTGCGACGTTAAGGCACCAGGACCTGGCTGTATGTGGAAGGCCTAGACAGGAGTGGATACTATGTGATGGTCTGACCAGGGGCAAATATGTATGTTAGCTGAAGTAGAGTTCACTGTCAGAGAGGGGGTGCAGAAAATATAATCCAGGCGGGAGTAACTATCGTGAGGGTGGGAATAGAAGGTGTATTCTTTAGAGCCTATATTGTGGGCTCTCCAAACATCTATAAGTTGAGAGGACTTCAGGGAATGTTGAAGGGATTTGGGGAAGGCCTTAGAGGTTGGGCATGTTCGGCTTCTATCAAGTCCTGAGTGGGCCACTAAGTTAAAATCACCTCCAATTAACATATGGAGGGGAGTGGAACCTATCTAGGGTCTGGAAAAATTCTTTAAAGAATGTAGCCTGTGAGGCATTCGGGGCATACACTGAGGCCAAGGTTAGTTGTTTATTCTGGATGGAACCCTGAACTATCATAAATCGACTGCCAGGATCTTTATATATCTGTTGAGCCTGAAATATCACAGAGTTCTTAATAAAGATGGCCGCCCCTCTAGACCTGGACCCATAGGTGGTGAAGTAGCTTTGTTTAAAAGTTTTATCAAAGTATGATGGGTGGTTATCTCTGGAGAAATGAGTCTCCTGAAGTAGAATAACATCAGCTCCAAGAGATTTATAAGCTTTAAATGCTTTTCTCCTCTTTTGAGGGGTATTAAACCCTTTTACATTATGGGAAATTATTCTAATACCCATGATGTATTGATGGTGGAACAGTTAGGATCAATAAGGGGTCCAGGCCGAGAGGGAGCAGCCAAACAACAACATATCCCATCCCAAGGTGTGACACAGCCAGGGCGCACAATCCCGCAGGAATGTGTGCATCATCAACCTGAGTTAGTAACACATATATCACTGTGACGGAACCATCTGATAAGGATAACACAAAAAAAAGCAAAAAAATAAAACCAGAAACAAAAAGTAACAAAAAAACTAGAAACTTGAAAACCAGGCCAAAAAATGGCCAAACATAGTTCAGGGGGGTCATGGGGAAAGACGTCCCATAAACCCAAAAAGGAGTGTCCATTCGGACCAAGGGGTCCAACACTCTGATTGTTTGTGTCCGTGTCATCCGCACAAACGTGGATGTGTTGGAAGAGTTTACCTGTGGGGGGGGTCAACCCGCTCAGACATCACTTAACAGACGGAGAGCCAGCCAGCCCTCGATGTTGAAGAGTGTAGGGACAATCAGGCGGACGCAACCGGGAATCCGTAATGAGCCGGGAGAGTCCAAATTCCTCTGGGCAAGGTGGGAGATGATCAAAGTTCGCCACTTTGAGGGAGAAAAACAAAAAGAAAAAAGGGTAGAGGGAAAAAACAAAAGGAAAAAAATGAGCATTGCTGTCAGTCACGGCGTTGATCTCGGCGATCTCTTCTGGGTGGTGGGGTTGCCCAAATAGCTGAGTGACATGGAGTGGAAGGTAGCCTGGGCAGGGATGCCGCATCAAGGAGGCCCAACTTCATCAGCAATTCCTTTCCTTCTGCTAACGTGGTCACGGTGTAGGTCGTGCCATTATGGGGCACCTGAAGCTTGAATGGGAAGTCCCAGTGGTAGCGAATACTGGCAGATTGAGACTGATGCAACCTCTTTAATCTTCCTGCGCTTATCTAGGGTGGTAGGGGAGATATCCGGGTAGATTTGAATCGGAGTGCCTTCCAGGCGAATATTAGGGGTGTTTCTTGAGGCTCTGAGAATTTCCTCTTTGATCAAGAAGTCCTTAAGGCAAAGCACTATGTCTCTTGGCGGTTTCTCTGGAGGAGTGGGAGGGCGTAGGGCCCTATGAATCCTGTCACAGGAAAAGGCTGTCAACGGGGAGTCAGGCAGGAGAGATTGGAATATCTTCTGTATAGTAGGTAGTAGATCGGTAACCGATTCCGGCACTCCACGCACCCTAAGATTATTGCGACGATTCCTGTTGTCGAGGTCCTCAATGTGAGCTTGGAGTTGCAGGACCGTTTCAGACAGGGACTCATGCTCCTTTCTGAGATCAGAGTACACTAGGGAGAGCTCGTCATGTTTAGTATCCAGTAAATCAGTTCTGCTGCCCAGAGATGCGATCTCAAGAGACAGTGTGCTTGTAGATTTGTGAAGCTCTGATTGCAATTTCTGGGCAATCTTGTCTTACATTAAAGTAAGACTCTCATCCAGATCAGCCTTAGTAAGCTGTAACGTGTACTCACTGTCTCCCAGGGAATGTGGCGGCGAGGAAGCTGCTGTAGGAGAATGTGCCTGTCACTGTGTCTTCCGGGCACCATCTTGGGTCTGCATGTTTTTCTCTTTCTCTCTCAGCAGATAGGTCATTAGTGATCTTTGGGCCAGTTTTCCACGGCGATTTTTAGGTCCCGTCATGCGCTGAATGTTCCGCCAGGGGTGCAGGGATGAATTAGACAGAAAACCTGTGTTGATCGCCCCGGGGAAGTGCCGTTAGTCTCCGCGGCTCACGGAGCTCTCAGCCCTTGCTTCCTCCTCGGTTCGCGCCGCGCATGCGCCCCCTAAAACATTTTTTTATAACAGATATAGAAGTGTTATCTGATTATGTGATTGATTGTCTGCTTTGCACAACATTTTTTTCATTTAAGCATGGAACTGGTCATGTGACTATAGTAGACACACCCAAAAACTCAGCAGTCAAGAAAAAGTAAGTGACTGTAAGAGGTAAGAAATTATTGGACTTCATAGGTTGATTTACTAAAGGCAAATAGGCTATTTTCTTCAAAGGAATTTTCTCTTAGCCTACTGGATGTGTTAAAAATTCACTCTGCAAAGAATGCCTAATGTGCAAGAGAAAAACAGTCAGTGCAAAAATTTGCCTTGCAAAGTAAAATTTCCTTGCAAAATGAACAGCCATTTTGCCTTTAGTAAAACAACCCCATGTGCTAGAAACAGCAGCAGGTGAGAGTCTGCTATTAAGTTTTCCTAAAATTATTATAACTGATTACGATAATGTTTTTTTTTTCTTCTCGACCAAAGTAGAGTAACTCTTAAAGTATGACTTGCTATTTTCCCTATGAATAAGATATGCTATGCCATTTGAATAGATAATCCAAAGATAATTACAAAACCATCTAAATTTAATTTGACTTTAAACTAACTTAAATGAATTTTGTAAATACTTTGAAGCTGGATGAAATGAATACAACCACTCAAGCTTCAAAATAATAACTGCATAAAATAAAAGACAAAGTTATCTAAGTTAATTAACACAAAGTCAAATGTAAAAAGACATAAGAGAAGGTTTAACAATGACTTGTCACAGAGATAAAACAAATAAGTCATTATTTGGTTATCTTGTTAGTTCTATTGAAGCAGCATGATCAAGGTCAACATAACATTGGTTGTGACCGTAACTGTGCTGAGCATTGGAAAGTAATGCAAAATCCTACAACTGAAAAACACAAAGAAAACCACAGATAACACAGGTAATTATGCAATGGTGTAAGGATAGGTCAGGATATTGTCTGAAAGGTCATAGGTCATTTTAAAAAGTCAAACACTTGTTCTCGATTCTTTGTGTTTTCTAATTCGCAAAAGCAAATTAAAATCACATTGCATTTATAAATCAAAGCTATATTGATTCAATTTATTTGGTATACAGTATAACAAACAAACATAGTGACTAGGCATGATAATTGAGGTGATGCTGGAATGTAAATTTTTAAATTACTTGTAATTATATATATATATATATATATATATATATATATATATATATATATATATATATATATATATATACTGCATATATATATATATATATATATATATATACTGCATATATATATATATATATATATATATACTGCATATATATATATACTGCATATATATATATATATATATACTGCATATATATATATACTGCATATATATATATACTGCATATATATATATATATATATATATATATATATATATATATATATATATATATATATATATATATATATACTGCATATATATATATATATATAAATCTGTGAATCTGTGATCCTCCCGTGCCCCTTTTGTTTAAAATAAGGTTAAGAGAGTACCGTCTCCCTACCACCACTATATATGGGGTTAAAAAATCTGGAGAAATGCAAATGTAAAGGGAAACTATAATATTTGGTGCATTTTCTAGTGTATTCATATTCTAAGCTACAATTAGTAGTATTTCTTCACAAATACTCTTCACTGAATATTTTAGAACGGTCCATTACAAGCAAAGGACTTCTATAAAATCTGGTCATAACAGGGTAGAGTGGTTGGAAGGGAAAGAGAGGGGAGAAGAGATACGGGGGGGGGGGGGAGGACAGAGAAAATTGGGGGAGAGAGAGGGATGAGAGAGTAGTTGGGAGAGAGAAAGTGAGAGAAGAAAGGAAGACGGAAAGAGGGTGAGGGAGAGACAGAAGGAGAGGGAGAAGGCAAAGATAGAAGGTAGAGGGAAAGATTGATGTGGAGAGAGGGATGACATAAAGAGAGAGTGAGTGGAAAGAGAGAAAAAAAGGGGACAAAGGGAGAGAGAGGGGAAAAGGGAAAGGGGGGGCATAGAGAGAAGAGAGATATAGGGGGATATTTACTAAAACTGGTGGACTCAGAATCTGGTGCAGCTGTGCATTGTAACCAATCAGCTTCTAACTTCAGCTTGTTCAGTTAAGCTTTGGCAATACAACCTGGAAGCTGATTAGATGCTATGCAGAGCTGCACCAGATTTTACACTCTGCAACTTTAGTAAATAACCCCCTTAGAGAGAGGAGAAAGATGGTAGAGAAGAGAAAAGTGGAGAGGAGAAGAGAGGACAAAGAGAAAGAGGACTAGAGAAAGAGAGAGAGTGAGAGTGCAAGGGTTGAAAGAGGAGAGAGAGGTGGGGGAAAAAAAGATGTTAGGTAAAAGGGGAATAGAGAGAGAGTTGAGAGAGAGGGGGAAAAGAAAAGAGGAGAGGGGGAAGAGAGAGGAACAGAGAGAGAGAGGTTTGAGAGAAAGAGGGGAGATAAATACAGGTTGGAGAAGAGAGAAGGGAATTGAGAGAGAGGGAGAAAATGGGGTAGAGCATGGGAGAAGGAGGAATGGAGAGGGGGAGGAAGGTGTGGAAAGAAAGAGTAGATAGTGGGGGGAAGGGAGCAAGGTGGGAGAAGAGGTAAGGGAGAGGGGGACAGGGGGAAGCAGGAATGGGGAAGAGCAAGGTGGAGGAGAGAGAGAGAGTGTAGGGGAGAAGGTGGAGAGGATGGAAGGAGAGTTTTAAAGGAGGGGGAGAAGGATTGGGGAAACAGAGTGAGAAGGGAGAGAAGAGGTGGGGGGAGAGGGATAAAAAAGGTAGGGGGGGAGCATTCAAAGTATCAAATGTGTTTTCAGCTGCCTCGCCAAATATGGACTTCCCTAGGACCCAGGCTCAGCTTAGCTTAAACTCAGTCACCAGCATCTGAACTGATTTTGTAAATTTGTGCTGGTGTCCAGTGTCCTCATAACCTCTCCAGCAGCAAGCAGTCAATTTCCTTCCTCATAAACCCCTCCAAGTGCTCAGCATGCATGATTTCATTGCACATCATGGGGCAGGGTTGGAGTTTGGGTGGACATCCATCTGCCATCCCCTGTCTCTATCTGCCGCCTTAAAGACCTGCAGCAACAAGCAAAGGCTCTGTGCTGCAGATTTGATAGGTGGAAAATAAGAAACAAAATGGCATGTGATCATGAACAACATTGGGACCCTAGTCACCCAGAAATAAATGCACGTGCCCCATGTGCCTGATATTAGTTACACATTAGTTTAAGGAATTAGCCTCTAATCATGCATTTAGGAGCCACAGAAGGAGTCTGAGGGTGTATTATTGTATAAGTACTCCCCTAATGTTTGATGCAAGTGAGAGACATGAGTCTCCAAGCATAAGATGGAGTGGTTGAGTCTCCATATTCTAGACTGGGTGTTGCTCATCAGGATAATTGTGGGCACGGTCCTAGAGAAAGGTGAGTGGGGATAGGGTGAACAAACAGGAAGGAAAAAATAATGGTGACAAGGGAAGTGCCAATACAACTAAGGGGCAGATAAGAAGGCAAAATGACAGATAGAAATGGTATCCAATTGTGGGAACAGTTATGCCGCGTACACACGAGCGGACTTTACGGCGGACTTTGCCCGGCGGATTTTTCGACGTACTTTCCGACGGACTTTCTGAATGAACGGACTTGCCTACACACAATCCACCAAAGTCCGTCGAATTCGTACGTGATGACGTACGACCGGACTAAAACAAGGAAGTTCATAGCCAGTAGCCAATAGCTGCCCTAGCGTGGCTTTTTAGTCCGTCGAACTAGCATACAGACGGCGGACTTTTCGACCGGACTCGATTTCAACGGATAAATTTTAAACAAGTTTCAAATCTAATTCCGTCCAACTTTTGAGAAAACAAAGTCCGCTGGAGCCCACACACATCGAATTGTCCGACGAAATCCAGTCCGCCGGGCAAAGTCCGCCGTAAAGTCCGCTCGTGTGTACGCGGCATTAAACTTTGCCATCTGACGTTAGGGAAGCAAGACTGAGAAAATCTGCTGCGTGGGAGAAGGGTTTGGTGGTACCAGGTTATTTCTCCCAGATGCACAAGGAGGAGCAGAATTGCAGTAATGAGAGAGTCAGGGCTAAGAAGTGCTTTAGTGGAAAGGGGAAAGGACTAAAGGACTAAATCAAGCAACATTACTGACCTTTAAGTACGTTTATGCAATATTGTGATTGCTGGGCCTAGAATGAAGGCAAACAGCTCTAATTATATACATGTCAGTGCACACCCTTAGGGATCCACTCTTGATGCTTTATTATCATATGCACATACTGTACGCAAAACAATTGCAGTCTTAGAGCTCACCCCGCCTATCCTATACACAGCACTGTTCACTTTAGATTCCTATACACACAAAATAATAGTAACACCAAATAGAGCTTTAGCAATCATCTCTCTTATGTTGCACAAAGCATTGTGTATTCTGATTGTCCAGATACTATCCCCATGAAAAAAAAAAAAATATATGTATATTTAACAATCATTCTTCCGGCTATCTGATTTCCATGGTCAGATACAAAAGAGGATGCAAATGCAAACTCATCCAGACACTCTCTTTATGCTCACAAGAAAATAAAAACGGATACTTCTTCTTGTGTAATATGTAAAAAACCACATCAATCTTTATTTAAAATTGCACTCACAGGATGCTTTTTCTTTTATTCATATATCAACCTGCCACACTGGGTGCAGACTTTATCCACTCAGATCCACTGCTGCAGGCTAGTTTATTTAGCAGCAGGAAGGCAGCGGAGCTATCAGTCGGCGGGAGCCAAGTGGACCTTTATTTTCTTTTTCCTTTTTTTTTTGGGAATGTCGGCGACCAGAGTTCATCATGATTGATGTTGGATTTACTTCAGGGGACTTTTTTTGGGCTTTTCTTTTTAAATAAAGGACTCCTTCCTTAATGGGGATGAGTCGAACACCCCCGGTTCGGTTCTCGGTAGAACATGCTAACAGGCAAAAAATTAGTGCGAACACAGTTAAAGTCTATGGGACTTGAACGTGAAAAATCTAAAGTGCTAATTTTAACGGCTAAAATGCAAGTTATTATATCAAGAATTGTAATTACGCGACCCTGTTAAATAGTTAAATAGGGCGATAAAAATTGGGCCTTAGGCCGATTTGGTGGTGGTGGCACAACACTGTAAAGCCTCAAAGATACTTTTGTTGAGCGAAGGAACAGGCCCTGCTGTGAAATATTAGATCAAAAATTGTAATTGCATGCCCCTGTTAAACAGGGGCATAAAAATTGGGCCTTAGGCGGTGGTGCTTGTGGTGGTGGTGGCACAACACTATAAATCCTCACAGATACTTTTGTTGAGCGCAGGAACAGGCCCTGCTGTGAAATTTTAGATCAAAAATTGTATTTACGCGCCCCTATTAAACAGGGGCATAAAAATTGGGCCTTAGGTGGTGGTGGTGGTGGCAAAACAACGTAAAGCCTCACAGATACTTTTGTTGAGCGCAGGAACAGGCCCTGCTGTGAAATATTAGATGAAAAATTGTAATTACGCGCCCCTGTTAAACAGGGGCATAAAAATTGGGCCTTAGGTGGTGGTGGTGGTGCCCTGAACCGAAAATATTCCTAGAAGCTATCATCATGAAGATTGAGGAGTAATAGGATAGTTACTCAGCAAAATAGGATAGTCACTCAGCATTAGGGATGAGCCGAACACCCCCCCCCAGTTCGGTTCTCAGCAGAACATGCGAACAGGCAAAAAATTTGTTCGAACACGCAAACATCGTTAAAGTCTATGGGAAATCAAAAGTGCTAATTTTAATTGAATTTAAATTTTGCAGTCCCTGCACAAAATGACATTTCTAAAGGAAAAAAAGTAATTTAAAACTACTCGCGGATATAATGAATTGTCTATGGGAGAAATCAAAAGTGCTAATTTTAAAGGCTTATATGCATGGTATTGTCATAAAAAGTGTTTGGGGACCTGGGTCCTGCTCCCGGGGACAGTTTTAAAAACGGCTGTTTTTTCAGGAGCAGTGTCTATAGTATGCCTGTAAAGTGGCGCATTTTTCCCGTGTTTAGAACAGTCCCTGCACAAAATTACATTTCTAAAGGAAAAAAGTCATTTAAAACTACTCGTGGCTATAATGAATTGTCGGGTCTCAGCAATACAGATAAAAGTCATTAAAAAAACAGCATGGGGGTCCCCCCAAAAATCCATACCAGGCCCTTTGGGTCTGGTATGAATATTAAGGGGAACCCCGAACCAAAATTAAAAAAAAAATTGTGTGGGGTCCCCCCAAATTCCATACCAGGCCCTTCAGGTCTGGTATGGATATTAAGGGGAAACCTGCGCCAATTTTTTTTAAAAAAGGCGTAGGGGTCCCCCTCAAAGTCCATAATAGACCCTTCAGGTCTGGTATGGATTTTAAGGGGAACCCCACGCCAATTTTTTTTTTAAAAAATGGCATGGGGGTTCCCCCAAAAATCCATACCAGACCCCTATCTGAGCAGGCAACCTGGCATGCCGCGGGAAAAGAGGGGGGACGAGAGAGGATTTTGAGGGGGACCCCTATGCCTTTTTAAAAAAAAAATGGTGCAGGGTTCCCCTTAATATCCATACCAGACCTGAAGGGCCTGGTATGGAATTTGGGGGGACCCCCACACAATTTTTTTAAAAATTTTGGTTCGGGGTTCCCCTGAACATTCATACCAGACCCAAAGGGCCTGGTATGGATTTTTTGGGGGACCCCCATGCCGTTTTTTACAATGCCTTTTATCTGTATTGCCGAGACCCGACAATTCATTATAGCCGCGAGTAGTTTTAAATGACTTTTTTTCCTTTTGAAATTTAATTTTGTGCAGGGACTGTTCTAAACACGGGAAAAATGCGCCACTTTACAGGCATACTATAGACACCCCCCAGGTATGAAATTTAAAGGAATATTTCACTTTTATTGTATCACTTTAAGCATTATTAAAATCACTGCTCATGAAAAAACCTTAGTTTTTTAAAACTTTTTTTGCATTGATATATGTCCCCTGGGGCAGGTCCCAGGTCCTCAAACACTTTTTAGGACAATACCAAGCATATAAGTCTTGAAAATTAACACTTTTGATTTCTCCCATAGACTTTTAAAGGGTGTTCTGCGGCTTTCGAATTTGCCGCAAACACCCCAAATTGTTCACTATTCGGCGAACAGGCAAACCCCCAATGTTTGAGTCAAACTTAAGTTTGACTCGAACATCGGGCTCATCCCTAGTGCACTGTATGTATTGTGTACTGTGTACACCACCAGAAAAGTAGTACAACTGCACTAGGGGTGCATGGTACTGTGTACACCAACAGAAGTGTAATAACAAATATGGGTGTACTGTATTGTGTACACCACCAGAAAAGTATTAGCTACTGCACTATGGGTGCACGGTACTGTGTACACCAACAGAAGTGTAATAACAACTATGGGTGTACTGTGTGCACCACCAGAAAAGTAGTAGCAACTGCACTATGAGTGCACAGTATTGTGTATCGTGTACACCGCCTGAAGTATATTAGAAAAAGTACACCAGGAACGGCCTGCAGTCAGATATAGCTAAACTGGATACAGTGGATCAGTGTGTATATATATATATATATATATATATATATATATATATGAGACTGTCTGTATATATATATATATATTAAAAACACTGCAGCTAACTGAATAATCTGCCTGCCTGCTCAATGACAATGGCTCTAAATGACACTCTCTCCATCCACGCCAACAACACACTACACAGGGCCGACGTGCAAGCAGCCTTTTATAGTTTGGGGCGTGGAATTAGTCCCCCTGAGCCATGATTGGCCAAAGGCACCCTGCCTTTGGCCAATTATGGCTCTCTTAGCTGAGGGTGCTGGGATTGGCCAAAGCATGCAGGTCATGGTGCATGCTTTGGCCAATCATCATACAGCAATGCACTGCGCTCCCACAGTGCATTATGAGCCGTTACGCGCCGCTCAAATTTGGTTTGAATGGCCCATAATGTTCGGTTTTCGACGAACGGGCACACAGCCAATGTTCGAGTCGAACTCATGTACGACCCGAACAGAAAGCTCATCCCTACTCCTACAACCAACTATTTACCAGTTGGACGTCGGGAGGCTGCCGGCTCTCTTACAACCAGCTTACAATTCCCTGGTTGTTAAGTGTATTGGTAGGTGCTGACATTAAAATATTGTTTGTTGTCACTACTAAAATACCACATAATTTCAAGAAATAGTGCATGCGGTATTTTAGTAGGGTTTGTTAGTGAATTGTAAAAACACTATGTGGTATTTTACCGCTTATCCTAAAGTGGTTCTAAAGGCAGAAGGTGTTTTATCTTAATGCATTCAATGCATTAAGATAAAACACCTTCTGTATGCAGCAGCCCCCCTTAGCCCCCCTAATATTTACCTGAGCCCCATCCTGATACAACGATGTTGCAGGAGAGTCTTGGCTGTCTGGGACTCTCCCTCTTCATTGGCTGAGACACAGCAGAGGGTGCCATTGGCTCCTGCTGCTGTCAATAAAAGTCAGTAAGCCATTGAGGTGACAAAGGGGTGGGGCTGAGCCACACACACAGAAAGTGGTGTATTTTGGTTTTGTGCTGCCCTAGGCAAGACTAAAATTGGGCTACCCCATCTAAATTTGTCCCACCCCTTCCTGTTTAAAATCCACCCCTTCATCTGTAAACACCACCCCTTCATCTGTAAACTCCACTTCTTCTTTTTAGGCTCCACCCCTTCCTCTATGCACTTTAAAAGTGGATAATGAGTGCATATATTTTGCTGTTTCCCAGACTGCGGACATGGTGCAAGAGATTGTCAGAGACTGCGGACATGGCGCACGAGATTGTCAGAGACTGTGGACATGGCGCAAGAGATTGTCAGAGACTGCAGACAGGCTGCAAGAGATTATCAAGAGACTGTGGACATGGTGCATAAGATGGTCAGAGACTGCAGACATGTAGCAAGAGATTGTCAGAGACTGGGGACATGGCGCAAGAGATGGTCAGAGACTGCAGACATGTCGCAAGAGATGGTCAGAGACTGCGAACATGGCGCAAGAGATTGTCAGGGACTGCGAGCATGGCGCAAGAAATTGTCAGAGACTGCGGACATGGTGCAAGAGATTGTCAGGGACTGCAGACATGGCTCAAGAGATTGTCAAGGACTCCGGACATGGCACAAGAGATGGTCAGAGACTGCGAACATGGCACAAGAGATTGTCAGGGAGTGCGGGCATGGCGCAAGAGATTGTCAGAGACTGCAGACATGACACAAGAGATTTCAGAGACTGTGGACACGGTGTGAGAGATGGTCAGAGACTGCAAATATGGCACAAGAGATGGTCAGAGACTACAGACATGGCACAAGAGATGGTCATAGCCTGCAGACATGGTGCAAGAGATTTCAGAGACTGTGGACATATCGCAAGAGATTGTCAGAGACTGCTAACATGGCGCAAGAGATTTCAGGAACTGCTGACATGGCATAAGAGATTGTCAGAGACTAGGGACATGGTGCAAGAGATTGTCATAGACTGTGCAAGAGATTTCAGGAACTGCTGACATGGCACAATAGATGATCAGAGACTGCAGACATGGCGCAAGAGATGGTCAGAGACTGCGGACATGGCGCAAGAGATTTAGCAGACTTTCCCTGCTTACTCACTGTGTCTATTTTCCTCTTCTCAGAGTGGTTTGTGTCCCCTGTGGAAGTGCTGAGCCGGTGCCTTTCTCTTTTAGAGTCATCCTGTCGAGGATTGAGCAGCAGATCCAGGCCAGGTGGTATTGTGGCTGGGGAGAGGACCAGCAGCGGGATGGGAGCTCTGGTGAAGTAGATCCCCTCATGCCATACTCAGGCATACCCCCTCCAGTCCTCCCTAGCTATTTGTAAAGGGAAGCATGACATTACTGACTGCGCACTCAGCCTGCCCCAACAACCCCCCTCCAACCCTGCACTCGAGCCCCCTACATGTTGGGCTGTACCCCGTCATGATGGCCCTGCTGCCTGACAGCCTAATTTAGTGGGGGGCACTGCCACTACAACACCACTGGATGGTACCGCCCCCTGAAAGATACTGCCCCAGGCAAATGCCTTGTTTGCTCTGCACCAAACATGTCATGCTTTAAATGGTGCCAAATTACAGTACCTAAAAATCTCTATAGGCAACACTTTAAAAGCCTTTACAAGTTACCAGTTTATAATTACACAGGAGGCCTGGCACTAATACTATTGCTCTCGCTCTGACATTCGCAGCCATACCTCACATGTGTGGTGCCATCATCAATTGTATATGAGTGCAGGACCTGTGTGCGCCTTTGCATTTGCACGTGATCACAGGGGAATGGGGCGCTTTCAATTTTTTTTTTTTAATTCAATTTTTTTTTTATTTCCTTTTTTTGTTTAACACTGTACCTTTATTTATTTTTGTTAATATCATCGCTATTACAAGGGTTGAACATCATTCCTTGTAATAGCATGGGCCATGACAGGTCCTCTTTATGGAGGTCCAGGAAACCCCAGATCTCTCCTCTGGCCTCCAATGCAGCTGATCAGACACAGTTTGGTCTAATCGGCTGCTTTACTGGCCGTCAATGGCCAGGTAAACAAAGAACAAAAACAGGAAGTGACAAAATCCTCATCGCTGACTGTTTCTGATGTCATACAGTGGGAGGGACAACATCCGATCCTCTCTCTGTGTGCCAAGAGCCAGATGCCGCTGGACGCACCCTTACCAGGTTCTCTGATTGCACGGGAGAGTCAAATAAAGGCAGTGGCTGGAGGAGGGTGGGGCCCCTTTTCGTCGCCTGTAAAAGTAATCCAGTGGCTTGTTAGCTGCTAGGATTACTTTTACTTTGTAGGAAACCTTTGGCCAAACAAAATTGATCATTGCTGCAGCGATGACTGAGATATCACCCTTTCTGTTCGAGGATATATAGGTACAGCGGACAGGAAGTGCTTAAAGTGGTAAATTCTGCTTAGTGAATTGAGCACCTTGTTCCAGATCAAGTTGGTTTGGTCTGAGGCAAATAGGCCCTAGATGGGATCAGAATAATTGATTTACTATATTATGCTAACTATGTTTCGCATGTTGATCTGGAGAAGGCCTTTGATAGGTTGCACTGGACAAATCTGCACAAAGGGGGAGACTTACTAAAACAGGAGCATTCAGAATCTGGTGCAGCTGTGCATGGTCACCAATCAGCTTCTAAGTCCAGCTTGTTCAATCAAGCTTTGACAATACAACCTGGAAGATTTGTGATTTTGATGCAGAGCTGCACCAGATTTTACTAAATCTCCCCCAAGGTGTTGAAAATGTTTTTTCTGAATTGATTTTGTCAGCTATACAATCTTTACGTTCCCAAATGTGAGAAATCAGCAGCAAAGATGGTCAAATCTACATAGCTATACTTGGAAACCAGACCATATACTGTATATTAAAGTGCATTTATTAATAGTAAAACAAGGGGGGCGTGGCCTAACGAGGCATTTGAGCAGACCTGCTGCACGGAGCTCCCGCTAAAGATCCTGTCTTTTATCCTGTCCTCGCATCTGATTTAGCCCATTTTTGCCCCAAAAGGCTGTCTGATACCTTCTGGAGTCGTCCGGTGTCACTGACCATCCGACCCGAGCTGATGATGACCCGGGGGAACTGAACGGAGACCGAGGCCTTGGAGCCCCAAGCTGGCCAAGATGGCGCCGGCCAGTCTCAGCCTCACAAAACACAGTGCGGCCTGGAGAAGAGAAACGAGCAGGGGGTAAGTTAAACAAACCCTCTAAGTCCAAAGAGCCACCCAAGGACATGTTATATTACACCCAAAAACTGGCTGGGTGCTCTGACTCCCCCTGCCTGTCTCCTATCAGCCCTTATGCACCTCTGAGCTGGATAGCAGGGAGGACACAAGCATGCTGGATGACACAGTGCCATTAGACATGCAGCAAGACCTCATGTCAGATCCATCTGACTCCCCATCAGAGGACAGTGCTCAACCCTCTCTGAGTGAGATCCTGCATGCTGTGCATAAATGTATTGCCTCTGTGGATGACCTGAAGGAGTCATTTGGAGGGCTAAAGGAAACAGTGTCTCTCATGCGTCAGGATCTCCAAAAGATCAGGGAGAGAACCACAGCAGTGGAGGGCTGGGTGAGCGACGTGGAGGACCAGTTGCCCCCCCTTCACAGGGATGTCAGGGTGGCCACTCAAAATGCCTTTCAGGCCCTTAGTAAAACTGATGAAATTGAGAACTGCCTGAGACGCAATAACGTGCGTATAGTGGGGCTCCCTGAAAAAGTGGAAGGCCGAGATCCCACAACATTTTGCGAAGGATGGCTACAGGAAGTTTTTGGCAAAGAAGCTTTCTCTCCCATTTATACTGTAGAAACAGCCCACAGGGTGCCCCCGCGACCCCTTCCGCCGGGAAACCCCCCACGATCGATGTTAGCCAGGCTCCTGAATTAAAAGGACAGAGAGGTAGTACTGCGCCTGGCTAGAGAAAAGGGCACTGTCATGCATAACGACACCAAAACCTCATTTTATCCAGATTTCTCCGCCGAAGTGCAGCGTAGACGATCGAAATTTGCTGACGTCAAGAAAAGGCTACAAAGGCTGCAGTTACCATATGCAATGATGTTCCCAGCCAAGCTAAGGGTAACGGCCAATGGACAAGACCAATTCTTTGAAAACGCACAAGAAGCAGCGGCCTGGCTGGATCGCAACGAGCAAGTTCTTCGATGCCAAGGCCGAGATGATGGAGCTGAATAAATCCTACCTGGCAGTTGAAATGCTGGGAATTGCAGGGCATCAAATCTCTTTCTATGTTTGTCACTCTGAAGAGAAACTATATTTGTCATTCACACAGCAAGTGACTAATGCAGAAAATCTTAATTTCTTTATTACTAGGTACCTTCACCAATAGCACCAACCCACATGGGTGATGTTACCGTGTCAGGTGCTTGTAAGTTACGTGAAGTCATGGGTTACATGGCTGCTGTTTCAAAGCCCTGTTGGCGTTAACAATCAGAACAGACCGCATACTCTACAGCCCCTGGATAGTTTTGGCTATGTGCGTTTAATCATGGCTGGATCCAGGGCTTTTGTCATTCTTTGTTTTTCCTATGTTTTCTACAGTTCTGCCGCGCAGTTGCACGAGACTGTCCATCCTTTACGTACGCAGAGTTTCCAATGTGCAACCCCTCTGAAGGGCAACTGTTTTTTGATACATCATGATCCAATACACACGGGCCAATGTGCAGTCCAAGTCTATCTGATCTTTAGAAGAGCCCCCTTTCAGTATATTTCTAATTGTATGCAATGTTGTCTACACCTATAGTATCGTGGAATGTGCGAGGAGTGAATGACCCTTTGAAAAGGACCATGATCTCCTCTTGTTTGCGCAAATTCCATCCGGCCATCATTGGCCTTCAGGAGACTCATCTCCTGAGGGACAATGTGGGATGTTTGCAATACGCCTGGGTTGGCAAGTCATATAATTCCACCCACTCCGCGTATTCACGTGGGGTGAGTGTATTGATACACAAAGCATTATGCCGCGTACACACGAGCGGACTTTACGGCAGACTTTGCCTGGCGGACGGGATTTAGTCGGACAATTCGATGTGTGTGGGCTCCAGCGGACTTTGTTTTCTCAAAAGTTGGACGGACTTAGATTTGAAACATGTTTTAAATTAATCCGTCGAAATCGAGTCCGGTCGAAAAGTCCGCTCGTCTGTATGCTAGTTCGACGGACAAAAAGCCACGCTAGGGCAGCTATTGGCTACTGGCTATGAACTTCCTTGTTTTAGTCCGGTCGTACGTCATCACGTACGAATTCGACGGACTTTGGTGGATTGTGTGTAGGCAAGTCCGTTCATTCAGAAAGTCCGTCGTAAAGTTCGTCGAAAAGTCCGCCGGGCAAAGTCTGCCGTAAAGTCCGACCGTGTGTACGCGGCATTAGTATACCAGGAACTTGACTCGTTGGTGTATGCTACTGGCAGAATTGTATTTATTTACTGTAAACTGTATACCTTAACATTGTTGATAGCTTTCATATATATCCCACCCCCGTTTTCACGGGATGTGTTACAGTTGTTGCTGACGTACCTGGCAGGCAAGCCTGATGTCCCAGTGCTGATTATGGGGGATTTCAACTGTTATCTAGAGCCTAAACTGGATAGACATCCCCCGGTCCCTTCCCCCAGGGGTGGCAGGGGTACAGCATTGAGCCGCCTGTTGGCGGAGGTGGGCTGGACGGACATATGGCGTATACGTAATGCTGGCATGAAGCAGTTTTCATGCTTCTCCAAGACCCGCGGCTCCCTATCCCGTGGGTAAATAATATTATAACTAGGTGGTGCCGCGCTAATCCTGAATAAAATTGCTAGAGTCACTTAAAGTGATGTGACATACATAAAAAGTGTAAAATTAAAATATAATAACAGTGTAGGAGTGATGGCAACAGCCGTGTAACACTCTCCACTCATATGGCAACAGCTCTGAGTGGTGAAATGATAATCTAATGTGATGGCAATAATCAATAAATA
This sequence comes from Lithobates septentrionalis, assembly GCA_037952835.1. Lineage (NCBI taxonomy): Eukaryota > Metazoa > Chordata > Amphibia > Anura > Ranidae > Lithobates > Lithobates septentrionalis. Next base: position 2,061,235 of record JBBDGP010000961.1, on the reverse strand, counting down.
TATCTCATCATGCCCATAAACCAATATCAATATTAAAAAAGTGTCACTAAACAATAAATAATAAATCAATGCTTATCTCTCATCATATCCGTAAGCAAATTAATAATAGTATGAAAAATATCAGTTAATAATAAAGTGCATAATGCAATCTAAAGTGACTCAGAATATATAGCAAACATACACCACATTAAGTGACATTGTGCAGCAGTGCAAAAAAACAAACAATATGAAGTATCCAAAAATCCTCATGTGCTTTAACATACAGTCTTTTGATATAATGTGACTATAACATCCTAACATGCAAAGTGTAACAATACAAAGTGTTCCAGCAGAAAGAGTCCTTCTTTTTTAAAAACGAGGCACTAGCATCCTAGTATGCAACAGTCGCAGTACAGTGCTTAGAATAAATCACACGGTGCACATCTTCGTGTTTACACACTCATGTAAGCAGTGGCTCCTTACCTTAGGGCAATGGGGCAAGCGCATATGACCAAAGATCTTTTAAGGGAGTCCTCCTATAGGTGTAGAATGCTATCCTCACGCTCCTGATCAAAGGGGATGATTCCCTCGGTGGTATAGGGGGATATAAAAGAAACGGGGAGTCCCAATAGCGTAATAACGTTTTAACCAGCGACTTTATTGAATAAAACAAGGGTACTCACATAGACAGCATAAACAACAGTCCTATCTCCGACGAGCAGCGAGCTCGTATACCTATCACAGCTTGCACGGCCTGTCCCGTCCCTGCGCGTGACGTCACACCGCAGTGACTTTATCAGGGGACCTTAGTATAGGCACGTCCAATATGCTTGCTCACACATCCAGGGTGGAGTATTTTCCTCGTGGAGTGTCCGACCACTCACCTATGACCCTGTGGCTGATTACCCAACCCCCCACACCGCTACCTAAGGCCCCATGGAAGCTTAATGCATTCTGGCTTAAACTGTTCACCTCCCCAGAGCGAATAACAACCCAAATTGAACAATTCTTCCAATCTCATAGTCACTTTACCGATAAGATTCAAAAATGGGAAGCCTTTAAGGCTTACCTCAGGGGGGTGTTTATTGCTGAGATAGCTACAGTTAAAAGAAACTCCTCAGGTGGGGGACCAGGTGCGCCAGCTAGAACTATCTTTTGTCACAGACCCTACGGACTCTGCAAGGGAGGCATGGATTTCGGCATAGGACTCCCTGGACCGCTTGAGATCCTCCACTGCAGAACGTAAGAGGTTCTTTACCAAGCTGGCATTCTATGAGGAAGGGGAAAAAACGGGACACCTACTGGCAAAGATAGCTAGGTCACAGCAGCAGTCCCCGGAAGTTGGAGCGATCCGTGCCGCTGATGGCAGAGTGGTCAATGATCTTGACCGCATTATATCCGAGCTGGCATTCTTCTACAGAGACTTGTACGGTGCGAGGGATGGCTACTCGGATACTGAGCTTGAGGCCTATCTTTTGGGGATTGAGCTGCCCTCTCTGTCGGTGGAGGCTAGGCAACTGCTGGAGGCTCCCCTGACATTGAAAGAGCTACAGGGTGCAGCGTGCTCCTTTTTTACGTGCAAGGCGCCGGGGGAGGATGGCATCCCCATGGAGGTCTTTGCTCAGTATGGTGAATGGATAATGCTGCACTTACTAGAAGTGTTTAATGCCTCTCTCGAAGAGGGAAGTCTGCTGCCTTCAATGACTAGAGCAAGCATAATTCTACTGCTGAAACCTGGGAAAGATCCGGTTGACCCAGGTTCCTATAGGCCTATATGTCTACTTCAAAGCGATGTTAAAATCCTTGCTAAGGTCCTGGCGCTACGGGTCAACCGGATCATAACTTCTATAATACACCCTGATCAGGCAGGCTTTATGCCACAAAAATCCACGGTCACCAACCTCAGACGCCTGTTTTTAAATATGCAGCTGCAGACAGACAATGGGAGAAACAGGGCTCTGTTATCCCTAGATGCCAATAAGGCGTTTGACAGCGTAGGCTGGCGATATTTATGGGCGGTGCTGTCCCGGTTTGGGTTTGGAGACCGATTCATAGCCTGGGTTAAATTGTTGTATGCCTCCCCACGGGCAACCATCAGGATGTCCAGAAGGATGTCTCATGCGCTTGCTTTGGGCAGGGGCACAAGGCAGGGTTGTCCCCTATCCCCCCTGCTCTTTGCCATCACTATTGAGCCACTGGCGGCTGTGGTGAGGGCAAGTTAAGGAATCAAAGGATTCGGGTATGGAGACCTCCAAGAGAAGATTATGTTATATGCTGACGACATGATGCTTTTCCTGGGGGACACCACCACATCTCTGGCTGAGGTGATAACAATTATTTTAGGTTTCGGGCACTTCTCTGGCCTAACGATTTACTGGTCTAAGTCGGCTCTGATGATGCTGCATGAGGAGCAAGTGGTGAATCTTCCAGATTCCTGCTCGGTCCCAGTGAAAACTTCATTCAAATACCTGGGGATACAAATCTCACCTAAAATAGCAGAGTACTGCCACTTAAATATACACGCCTTACTATCTAGATTTAGAGACAAAATTAACACTTGGAACAAGCTTAAACTTTTGCTGGCAGGTAGGGCCAATTTAATAAAAATGATCTTGATGCCACAGCTACTTTACTTCCTACACAACTCACCGGTTTTGATACACCTAAAAATGTTTAGGGTGGTTAACACCCTTTTTAGACGCCTACTGTGGAACACAGGCCCTCCCAGAATTTAATTGGAACAGTTACAGAACCCTAAGGACAGTGGAGGGCTGGCAGTGCCTAACCCTTGGCTGTACTATATAGCGGCCCAAATGCAGCATCTGATTGGTTCCATGGCCCGGGATCCGACCAGTTCATCGGCGCAGTTGATGTTGACTGGATCTGGAGCGGAGACTATCCCAATGGGCTTGGAGGCTCAGAAGTTCCACAAATCCAACAAACAGACACCCACTTTCACTTTGATCCAAAAAATTTGGAATAAGGGTAGGCAACTACAAGAGGTTACAGGCTTCACGGAATATAGTCCGATATGGGGGAACTTCTCCTATGTCGAACTAGCAAAATTACAACAGGGACTCAGGTGGCACTGCTTTGGCGTTACTTTACTGTCCCATGTATTTCGAAATGGCGAGTTTATGCCGTTCTCTGAACTACAAGCCAGGTTTAATCTACCGCCTACCATGTACTACCCTTATCTCCAACTCAGACATGGGGTGGGTGCGCAGGGAGACGCTTCCCAGTGGACTTTGTCAAACACCCCCATTTTCTATTTGTTGCAGACCAGCACAGAAACCAAAGGTTTTATCTCACATTGCTACCAGATATTACTGATGCATCTTTTAAAAGCTCACCCAACTAAGGCACCGTCCCTATGGGAGAAAGATGTAGGTCCACTCACGGGAGATCAATGGGAGGAAGTTCTGCAATCAATCAATATATGCTCTCTCAATGTGGCTCAAAAAAACTCCCAACTATATATAGTACTCAGAGTACATTACACCCCACTTAGACTATATAAAATGAGTAGACGTCCGGACTCTTTGTGTAGTAGATGTGGGCGACATCGAGGTGATCTCATCCACTTACTCTGGAGATGCCCGAAACTCCATAGTTATTGGAGTGGAGGTGACTAGATTAGCACTCACTAGGGCTTTGTTCCAGGCACGCAAACTTATATTGATTGGCTGGAAATCGGTCTCCTCGCCCTCAGTGGCCTCCTGGATAGCACATATGGGTAATACCCTGATAATGGAAAAATATATTTATCAACATAGGGGTAGCCCCAGCAGATTCGAAAGAATCTGGGCACCGTGGTTGGATACCCCTGGACTAAGTCCCAGGGAATTGGTATTGCCTAGATTGTTTCAGTACCCTGCGGGTGGACCATGAAGGCTTATTGATGATTAAAGGTCAGAGACCTGATGAGTATTGATACGTTGTTCACATCTTAGACTTACAGACAAGATAAATGTATTAAAGGCTGGGTAAACTGTACCTTTTGCATGAAAATGTATTAATGTATGATGTTTGTACATTGGAAACTATGTGAACCTGTTCAATAAACACCTTTTTGATTAAAAAAAAAATAGTAAAACAAGACTTCCAAACACCAGCAAACAGCAAACTTAAAGATATAACTGAACCAAAAACCCAATGACAAATACCTAGCTAAATGACCTAACAGAATAAGAAAAACCCTAACTATTGAAGTAATTATCTACAATATATGCAAATGGAAAACAGACATAAGTACGATAAATTGGAGGTACAGAGAACATATAGGAAGAGGAAACCAAAACTGGGATTGTAAACCAGGGGAAATAGGAACAAGGCAGCAGGGTTCAGGGTATGAGTACAAGGCAAGAGCATGGCACAGGATAATTGGCTTGCAAGAAGCAAAACACTGACACGAAGTGTAATAGTAGAGGTAGGATTAAATACCCTCCCAGGGGGGCGTGGTCTGCACATGGCCAGGTGAGGGAGTGAGAGACACGAGCTCCAGGCTCCAGGCTGCTCCGTATGAGGCTGATTAACTGACCGACATGCCAGCGGTGTATCACGATTAGTTTGTTGGGACCTCAAGACTATCTCTTGGTGAGACTACAGCGGTTTGAACTCGGGAAGACAGAGGGAGACGAGAACCGCATGCAAAGCAGCCCAGCTGGTCCAGCTTCCCAGAGAGGGGGACTTGCAGCCAGAGATCCACCGCTTCTTCCCCAAGGTACAGGGCACGGGACTTGAACCCGGAAGTGAGAGAGGGAAGGCAGACATGCTGCTGCAGCCTAGGCAGAGCTCACCTTTGCAGCCAGCCCAAGGACAGATGGTGGTGAGAACCAGCGTGGAAGCGCTACAGACTATCCCACAGAGCCCCAGAACGTTGGCTGCAGTAGCAGGGGCTACACCTCTCATCCCCCTACCTGGAGAGAAGGAAGCAGCGGGGTTGAAAATGGAGGACCTAAAGGCACTTATACAGGCTCTTCCCACACGGGCAGACATAGAAACCCTTATTGGAAAAGTGGAGGACGCACACCGCAAGGAGCTGGAGCTGGTCCGGGGTGAACTACAAATACTAGCAGAGCGTGTGACGGATGGGAAGAGTGCATATCAAAGCCTGGAACAGCGGGTGAGCATACTGGAGAGAGATAGTTACACTCAAAAAAAGACCTCGGTTATGCTACAGCTACAGTTGGAGGACCTCGAAGATCGGAGTAGATGCAACAATGTGCGCCTGCGAGGAATCCCAGACGCATCAGACCAGGAAAACCTGCAGGACATGGTAAAATCTATTTTTGAAAATATACTAAAGACGCTATGCCTTTAAATTTGGAACTTGATAGAGTTCATAGAGCATTAGGCCCAAAGTCTAAGGACATTAATCGCCCCTGTGACGTGGTGTGTCGTTTGCATTATTTCGCACATAGGGAGGGCATTCTGCGGAAAGCCTGGGAGACAGGAACAATAGACTTTAAGGGGGGCAAGTTGAAAATTCTACCAGACCTATCAAGAGCTACATTGCAGCGCAGAGCCCTACTACACCCAGTATTAGAGCGGGTAAGAGACTGGGGTGGGACATATCGGTGGAGGTTCCCGATTTCAGCGCTGATAAAAAAGGGCAATTTATCTTACTGGTTGCGTTCCAGAGCAGACTTATCAGACCTTTTTTCGTTTCTGGGAGTTGATCCATTTGAGGTTCCAGATTGGTTGCAGTTGGTCCCAAGAGTGCCCAGAAAATAGAGAGAACATAGTATCATAAACAGGAAAGTGGAACAGTGAATATAACGGAGGGGAGATTCGGAGGAGAAGCTGGAAGAATGAAACAGGGGGGGGCACGGGGTTGGGACACATGGGGCCAGGGGGGCTGGGTTTTTTTTTTGCACTAGACCCCCTGTGGGTTTTTTTCACTAGACCCCCTGTGGGTTTTTTTTTGGGGGGGTACTGGGTGGTCCCACCTCCTTCACCATTCCCTTTTCTGCCCATCGGGGGAAATGGCATATACTTATGTGTATACGTATATATTAAAAAAAAAAAAAGCCCCCAAGGATCCATATGACTCCCTCCCCCTCCGTCGCCGGGGAGGGGGAGGGAGTCATATGGATCCTTGGGGGCTTTTTTTTTTTTTTAATATATAAGTATACACATAAGTATATGCCAATTCCTTCTTTTATCCAGCAGATCTATTGAACTGAACTTTGGGACTTGTGAGAATTATAAGTCGGGCTGGAAATGTTTTTGTTTTGAATTTTTATTACTTTATTATTCTAATTGATTGATGACAAGAAAGGTGATATGGTGGATGTATAGAGGATCTTGGATGTGTTGGGGGGGGGGGGTAGGGGGTAAGAGGGATTGCATGAGATAGCATAAGGATCACCACACCTTCCATGGGAGGAAAGAGGAAGGGGATATATAGATCCTTGGTTTATTAATATATAAGTATATGTCACTCCCTTCTCTCTTTCCTCTAACAGGGGTATTGAACTGAATATTTGGATTTATGAGAGTTATAAGCCTAGATGGAAATGTTTTTTGTTTGAATTTTTATCCGACTTCTTTTTTGTTGATGATAAGAAAGGGGTTATGATGGCTGAATAGAGGATCTGGGGTGCACTATAGGGAAGAGGGAGGGGGGCTAAAGGGGTAGGGGGGTCAAGGGGACTGCACGAGACAGCACAAGGAAAACTACCTAGTATATGAAAAAGGAAAGCCATACAACATGGCCCTTCCCGTACCTCTATCCATGCGGGTTTAGCTACACACATATACAAGGAGTATTGCACTTTTTTTTTGCACTACACCCCCTGTGGAGCCTTTTCCCCTTTTTTTTCTTTTTTTTGCACTAGACCCCCTGTGGGGTGTTTTTTTCCCCACTAGACCCCCTGTGTTTTTTTTTTTTTTTGCACTAGACCCCCTGTGGGTTTTTTTCACTAGACCTCCTGTGGGGTTTTTTGTTTGGTTTTGTTTTGTACTTGACCCCCTGTGTGTGTGCTTTTTTCTTTTTTTTGCACTAGACCCCCTGTGGGGTTGTTTTATTTTTCAGTTTTGGTGTTTGAAGTTTAGATCAAAGGGAATTAGTAACACAGACTCGGTAGAGCCGACACTGTTTAACACTAAGACACAAAGGAACACAACACATACAAGAGTACAAGAGTATAATAATAAAGATAATCAATCACTAAAGGAGATGTTTTTATTTCATAGTCACCTACTCGATTTATAGATCTATAATAGACACAAAGGGGAGGTTGCATGGAATTGGCGGGGGGAAGGCTAAAAGAGCAGAAGCTAGCAAACAATGGAGTAGGAAAATAGAAGAAGGGGCCGAGAAGTGACATTAGAGAGTAGCAGGAATGTGTTAGGCTGAAGGGGTATAGGATAAGGGAAGGTGAGAGTGGGGGGGGGGGGTTGGTGTGCTTTTTTTTTTTAGGGGGGAGGGTTATTATGTACTTGACATGTTTCCCTGCAGAAGTAGACAGGGAGGGGTAGGGAGATAGGAAAAGGGGAGACATATTGCAGTGATGGAGGGGAAAGCTTCTCCCCGGACCCTCTTCCTTTGAGAGGGGTATGTTGATATAAGTTTTACTTTCATGAAGATCATATTTGATGTGATTGTAGCCGTATTAGCGCAATTGTGACAGAGGGAGTTGAGTGCTGTCCGTGATGCTTTTTTTGTTTGTGCTGGCATGCAGTTTTTCGGGACGGGCTTTCGGGGTGTGTCCCCTTCTTCAAGGTACTGCTTGGGCCCCGGGGGCTTGTCCTGGGGGGTTGTGTGTTGGTGCGGCTGGGGAGGGTGTCACAGACAGTACTCAATTTTCTCTATGAAGATCATATGAAATGGGCAAGAAACTGATAATATAGAACGGTTGAGAATATAAATGTACAGAGAATAGATGAATGTGTATTGATTTAGAGATATAAACACATATTGAGGCGATGATATAAGGAGCAGGAGCGGGAGGGAGATCCGGGAGATCCCCTCCTGGTTTCATGTGAAATCAATCCCCCATAGTAGGTTAGTACTCACTTAGGGTAGGGGGAGTTGAGTGCGTTAAGAAAGATATTCTTTTATCCCTTCATCTGTCGGAGGGCAGCTAAATCTATATTGATTTCAAGACGAATTCCCTGGACATTAATAGACAAAAAACTATATAGAGGGCAGATTTCTGTTCCTCAAATGGAAAATGGGTGGCATAAAAGTGACTTTGGCCACAATATATGCCCCCAATAATAATCAAGATCAATTTATCTGCACTACTATTAATAAGCTGATGAAATTTACTGACAGTAAACTTATCTTGGGGGGCGATTTTAATCTTCCCCTAGACCCGAAGATGGATACATCAGGGGGAAGCTCCTCAGTAGCTACAGGTCTACGTAAACAAGTCTTACAAATATTGCATAATTACCAACTTACTGATGCATGGAGAGCGTATCACCCCGACGAAAGAGACTACACCTTTTATTCAGTGCCACATAAAGCATATTCTAAAATCGACTTATTTTTCACTCCATAGAGTATATTAACGGCAGTTAAAGAGGTGACTATAGGGAGTATCACATGGTCAGACCATGCCCCGGTCTCACTGACGTTAACTATGAATGAGTATTCCTCTGACAAGAGGAGACAGTGGCGATTGAATAAGAGTTTGATGGAAGATAAGATAGTGGTAGAGGAAGTTATTAAGGAATTGCGGTATATTTTTCAATATAATACTGTAGAGGAGACAGATGCAGGGGCAATCTGGGAGGCGCACAAAACGGTAAAAAGAAGGGTACTCTTTAAGCATGGTTCTAGAATAAAAAAGGAAAGGGAGGCCCAATTGACCCAATTACTGACAGATGCCCTTTAACACCACTCCTTTTTGCTATCACCTTAGAGCCATTTCTTTGTAAGGTCAGGCAAAACCCGGATATTAGGGGGTTAATAACCAGAGATTTACATCATAAAGTATCTGCAAATGATCTTTTATTCTACCTTACTAAACCTGTTATATCTATGCCGAATCTACTAAGAGAATTGGACCAATATGGTGCACTGTCCAATTTAAAAATTAATATGTCCAAGTCAGAGGCAATGGGTGTATCTATGACTACGACTACGGCTTTAAAAATGAATTTTAAGTTTAGATGGACCTATACGGTCATCAAATACCTGGGCATGTTGATTCCACCTAAATTGGACCAAACCTTTGAGTTGAATTTTTCACCTCTACTGAGTAGAGTGAAAGTTTTACTTTCTAAATGGCATTAGGGCCTTTTCTCTTGGTTCAGTAGATGTAACATAATAAAAATGTCAGTATTGCCTACATTTTCCTATCTCTTTCAAACTCTACCCATTTATATACCCCCACAGACTAATAAGATGATAACTGAATTCATTTGGGCCCATAAAAGGCCCAGAATTCAACGCCGTTTAATGACAATGCCTAAACAATATGGGGGGGTAGGGGTACCAGATATGCAGAAATATTATCAGGTGGCTCATATGGCACGACTAGTAGACTGGTGTAGGCATGCAAGCTTAAAAATATGGCCAAAGATCGAGCAATCACAGTGTGAGGTCCCATTGCGTCGTGCAAGTTGGTGCTTTGGAGTCTTGAGTTCAGCTCTCAAAAAGCACCCAACCTTGGGCCCTACCCTGCGTATTTGCTCCCGAATATGTTCCACCACTTTATTATCTTCTGTTAACTCCCCCCTCTACCATATTGTAGGGAATCCTCGTTTCCCTCCGGGACTACAGGAGGGACCCTTCAGGAAACTTTCAGACTCACAGTGTTTTCAGGCCTCACATTTTATACAGATAGCGACTGGGGCATGGCCCTCATTACCTGAACTAACCTCATCCAACATCATGAATCCATAAAAATCATGAATAAATTGCTAGATAAGTAGGATGCAAATAGATAAACAATTGGTGCTAAACACAGACCAATTACTATTTAGCAAATTACTGTTTACCTATCTAGCACATGAACCAAGTGCCAAATAAGTAGGATGTAAATAGATATACAATAGGTGCTAAACACAAACCAATTACTATTAAAATGGTGAAAAAAAAAAAATAATTATGTGCAAAAAGAATAAATAAACGTAATAATATAATGACGGTGAATAGTCCTAGAAAAATGCCATCAGCTGGACTACTACACAGAGCTCTTGGCGGCGGCCTCACTGGAGAGAAAACAGCATATCTTCAACCTATTCTGACAGTCAGTCTCCTGGAGTGCTGCAGTGTGATGCCTCTGATGTAGATGCAATATGAATGGCTTATAATCGTAGCAAATAGGTCATATACTTGTCGGTGTCAACCATCGAATCAGACCCAAAAAGACAAGAAAATGCAATATAGGGAAGTATTGCGGAGAAAAAAATCACTTGCGCATCATAGCACTACTCACAAGATACATGGTTGCAATCAGGCATGTCAGAAAAACTTCCACGATTGCCGCTGTAAGCGTGCGTTCCACGGGAACAGGAAGAAGCGTCACTGGTTAAGCGTGAGCCGGATGTTTTGTCGACGCATTTCGCCCATCCCCCAGCGCGTCATCAAAGACATAACATCCAGCCCACGGATGTTGGGATATATAAGGTGTGTGGACTCCTCCCAACAAGGAAATGAAAAAAGTGACAGCCAATCAAGGCTAGTGGGTGTATATCACCACCATTTGTCTTGATTCATCATATCCTGTTGCAACACCAAAAAAACATTATTGTTAAAAATATATAGACACAGCATTCAATTAGTGTATATAAAAAACTTAAAATACATAAACGACTAGGTCTCGCATGGATAAAATAAGTATGACATCATTAACATAATTTATCTAATCAGACATATAATAGGCGTATTATTTTAATAAGCATATGGGAGAAAAATGAAAAATAAAAATAATAATAATGAAAAATAATGAAAAATAAAATAAAAAATAAGAAATAAAATAGAGATAAAAATTAAAAAATATAAATAAATAAAAAAATAAAAATAAAAGTAAACAAAAAAATAAAAAAATAAAAAATAAATAAAAATAAAAAATAAAATATAAAAATAAAAAAATAAAAGTAAAAAATAAAATAAAAAATAAAATGAAATAAAATAAAAAATAAAAAATAAAAATAAAAAATAAAAAAAATATTATAAATAAAAAAAAAAAATATCCCAAGAAACACATGTGCAAATATCAGAAGGACGCCAATCTGAAAAACATGAAGATTGACTGAATCCCTACTTGTCCTAAACTGAACAAAAAATACATTTTTTTTAAAAAAACCTCTACAATGCATATAGATGCAACAACATATTAGGAGGGGATAAGTATGGCTTACTCTCTTCTACCTTCCAATCTAGAATATACTCCGCCCAACAATAAAATAAAATAAATGTATAAAAGTATATAGTCAGAATACATCAACATTTGGCAGAAACCATATAGAAATTGGATATAACCAGTTAGATGGAACCAATTAGAATCTAGAAGAATATTACCAGTTGGATAAAAAACAATTAAGATCCAGCTCAATGTTGAGCCCATAGGGATACAAGGTACGAAGCCTATGGATCTATTGAGTTTCGTTCTGGGAAATGGCTCTCTTGAGATCAGAGCCTCGCCAATGGTCCTCAACTCTATCAATTCCACAAAAGGTTAATAGACTAGGGTCCCTATTATGGAATAGCCTAAAATGGTTTGAGAGACCATGATGTTTGTATCCTTTCTTGATTCTATTAACATGTTCTCTAAGCCTAACTCCTAACTGTCTAGTGGTCCTCCCCACATACTGTAGATTACACGGACAGGACAGTAGATAAGTGACATGCGTGGTACTACATGTGATGAATTTTTTTATTTCAAAAGATCTTCCTTCAGATAACAACCTGAAATGAGTGATTTTTTTCTTACGAAATTTTGAAGTCCTACATATCATACATCTTCCACAGCTGTAGAACCCGGTTCTATCCAAAAAAGTACACACCTTCCTGGGTGGATTCACCACATTATGTGCCAATTGTAATCTAGGCGTAGGTGACTTTGTGTAAATGAATTTGGGCTGGGTAGGTAGGATCTTCTTCAGATCAGTGTCTTCCAACAATAGAGGCCAATGTTCTTTAATAATTTTTTCAAAATGACGATATTGTCTATTAAAACCAGTCATGAATGCTATACCATAGTCATTTTCTTTTTTGACTTTAGGTTTGAATAAATCCTTCCTATCCATTTCCCCGACTGTCCTTTTGGTTCGTTCCAAATCTTCCAATTTGTATCCCTTGGCTTGAAAACGTTCCAAAATGACATTAGCTTGGGAATTGTAATCATCTTCTTTGCTGCAGTTTCTTCTGACTCTAAGCATTTGGCTTTTTGGAATACCCCTCAACCACCTTGGATGATGACAGCTGGTCATCAGAATGTAACCATTCCTGTCAACATCCTTGAAGAAATTGCGCGTGCATAGTTTGTCACCTTCTCTGAATACAGTGAGATCTAAAAAATTAATCTCCGTGTGGCTGAAACTTTCAGAAAAGGAAATGCCAAAAGGATTTTCACTAATTTTCTTTAGAAATTCACAAAAAGATTCTGGTGATCCTGCCCAAATTATAAAAATGTCGTCAATATACCTTTTGTAGAGTCTAAGCTCCGGTATATTGGTTTGGTATATAGCTTGATTTTCCCAGAAACTCATGAAAATGTTGGCTACTGATGGGGCATACTTAGCCCCCATTGCCACACCTTTAGTTTGTCTATAATAATCTTTTTCATGCCAGAAAAAATTATGACTCATCGCCATATCAAGTGCTTTTATAAGAAATTCTTTCTGCTTGGATTTAATATTAGTACTTCCCAAAGCCCATTCAACAGCTTGAAGAGCATTTTTCTGCTGTATGTTTGTATATAGCGAGTTGACATCAATACTCGCCAACAAACAGTCTCCATCTACTACCATTGGGCTGATCAATTCAATAAGATCCTTACTATCTTTGAGGTAAGAGGGATATTTCTTGGTAAGTGGCTGCAAAAAGTAGTCCAAATATTCCCCGAGCCTGGAAAACAAAGATCTGATTCCACTAACTATGGGTCGGCCCAGCGGTTTCGTTGAGTTTTTGTGTATTTTCGGTAACTGATAGATCACCGGTATTCGTGGAGCATCCGGGATCAAATATCTGGCCTCCTTCTTCTTTAGAATTCCTTCTTCCTTAGCCATTTTTATTAAATCTTTTAGCTGGGCTTTGTATTTCTTGGTAGGGTTACCTTTTAATTTTTCATATGTTTCTCGATCACTAACCAGTTTATTCAATTCTTCCAGGTAGTCTGTTTTGTTGAGTATCACTACTCCCCCCCCCTTATCTGCCGACCTGATTGCTATATTTTTATTCTTCTCCAGTGCCTTCAAACCCTTCTCTAAATCCCTTTTGTGTCTTTTTGGTTGCACAGAAAGTCTATCCAAATCTCGCTCAACCAAGGATTTGAAGACACTCACAAAATGGTTGTTGGTGATTTGAGGGTTGAAGATAGAATTATTCTTAAGGGAAGTATGTGAATACTCCTCTACATGAGGATTTAATGGAGTGTTATTGTTGGAAAAAAACTTTTTAATATTAATTTTTCTAATAAACTTCTGAAAATCAATATAAACATCAAATTTATTAAAATTCCTATCTAAAGCGAATTTGAGACCTAAATCCAAAACCTTTAATTCTTCCTGCGAGAAAGTAGCATCGCTAAGATTGAAAATTCCTTCCATTAGGTTTCTCTTTTTCGTTTTCCTTTTCCCTCCTCTGCAACCTCTTGTTCTCTTCTTTCTCCGTTTCCCGGCCATTGGGATGTTGTGGGATACCATGGTCTCCATTCCTCCGGTGGGTTCTGGTCCTTCCCACGTCCCCGGGGCGGTCATAGTTCCTCTCCCCCTCATGGGAGGGGGAGAGGAAGAGAAGAAGAGAAGAAAAGAAGAAGAGAAGAAGATGAAGAGAAGAGCGGGAGCCTCCCCCCATGCCATGGGTGCGGAGCGGCCCGAGGAGAAGAAGATAGAAGACGCCGCGGAGGAGATGCTGGATGAGAACGCCGGAGGAAGAACCAGAAGAGCCAGAAGAACCAGAAGAAGAAGATGAAGGAAGATAGAAGAAAGAAGAAGCATTTAAATAAAGGAATTGTCAAAAACTGTCTCTTGTCATTTTTAACATTTTTGACAATTTTTTAGTGAAATGGTAGGGGTAAGTACCCCCTTACCATTTTTTACACAGGGGGAGGGCTGGGATCTGGGGGTCCCCTTATTAAAGGGGCTTCCAGATTCCGATAAGCCCGCAGACCCCCACAACCACCGGCCAGGGTTGTGGGGATGAGGCCCTTGTCCTCATCAACATGGGGACAAGGTGTTTTGGGGGGCTACCCCAAAGAACCCTCCCAATGTTGAGGGCATGTGGCCTGGTACGGTTCAGGAGAGGGGGTGCTCTCTTATCCCCTCCCTCTTTTCCTGCGGCCTGCCAGGTTGCGTGCTCAGATAAGGGTCTGTTATGGATTTTTGGGGGGACCCCACGCAGTTTTTTTTTTGTTTAGGCGTGGGGTTCCCCTTAAAATCCATACCAGACCCTTATCTGAGCACGCAACCTGGCAGGCCGCAGGAAAAGAGGGAGGGGATGAGAGAGCACCCCCCTCCTGAACCGTACCAGGCCACATGCCCTCAACATTGGGAGGGTTCTTTGGGGTAGCCCCCCAAAACACCTTGTCCCCATGTTGATGAGGACAAGGGCCTGAAGGGTCTGGCATGGAATTTAGGGGGACCCCCACGTAATTTTTTTTTAAAATTTTGGCCGGGGTTCCCCTTAATATCCATACCAGACCTGAAGGGCCTGGTATGGAATTTAGGGGGACCCCCACGTCATTTTTTTTTAAAATTTTGGTTCAACGTTCCCCTGTGGGGAATTACTATGCCGTTTTTATCAATGAACTTCTATGTGTATTGTCGGACTGGCAATGCAATAGCCGCGAGTAGTTTTAAATGGGTTTTTTCCTTCGAAATGTCATTTTGCTGTCAGACTGTTCTAAACACAGGAAACATGCGCCCCTTTACAGGCATACTATAGACACCCCCCAGCTACGAAATTTAAAGGGATATTACACTTTTATTGTTTGACTTTAAGCATTATTAAAATCACTGCTCCTGAAAAAACGGCCGTTTTTAAAACTTTTTTTTGCATTGATCCATGTCCCCTGGGGCAGGACCCAGGTCCCCAAACACTTTTTATGACAATAACTTGCATATAAGCCTTTAAAATTAGCACTTTTGATTATTCATGTTCGTGTCCCATAGACTTTAACGGTGTTTGCGTGTTCAAATTAACTTTTTTCCTGTTCGCATGTTCTGGTGCGAACCGAACAGGGGGGTGTTCGGCTCATCCCTATTGAGGGGTATTCCAAAAAGCCAAATGCTTAGAGTCAGAAGAAACTGCAGCAAAGAAGATGATTACAATTCCCAAGCTAATGTCATTTTGGAACGTTTTCAAGCCAAGGGATACAAATTGGAAGATTTGGAACGAACCAAAAGGACAGTCGGGGAAATGGATAGGAAGGGTTTATTCAAACCTAAAGTCAAAAATGACTATGGTATAGCATTCATGACTGGTTTTAATAGACAATATCATCATTTTGAAAAAATTATTAAAGAACATTGGCCTCTATTGTTGGAAGACACTGATCTGAAGAAGATCCTACCTACCCAGCCCAAATTCATCTACACAAAGTCACCTACGCTTAGATTACAATTGGCACATAATGTGGTGAATCCACCCAGGAAGGTGTGTACTTTTTTGGATAGGACCAGGTTCTACAGCTGCGGAAGATGTATGATATGTAGGACTTCAAAATTTCGTAAGAAAAAAATTACTAATTTCAGGTCGTTATCTGAAGGAAGATCTTTTGAAATAAAAAAATTCATCACATGTAGTACCACGCATGTCACTTACCTACTGTCCTGTCCGTGTAATCTACAGTATGTGGGGAGGACCACTAGACAGTTAGGAGTTAGGCTTAGAGAACATGTTAATAGAATCAAGAAAGGATACAAACATCATGGTCTCTCAAACCATTTTAGGCTATTCCATAATAGGGACCCTAGTCTATTAACCTTTTGTGGAATTGATAGAGTTGAGGACCATTGGTGAGGCTCTGATCTCAAGAGAGCCATTTCCCAGAATGAAACTCAATGGATCCATAGGCTTCGTACCTTGTATCCCTATGGGCTCAACATTGAGCTGGATCTTAATTGTTTTTTATCCAACTGGTAATATTCTTCTAGATTCTAATTGGTTCCATCTAACTGGTTATATCCAATTTCTATATGGTTTCTGCCAAATGTTGATGTATTCTGACTATATACTTTTATATATTTTTTTTATTTTATTGTTGGGCGGAGTATATTCTAGATTGGGAGGTAGAAGAGAGTAAGCCATACTTATCCCCTCCTAATATGTTGTTGCATCTATATGCATTATAGAGGTTTTTTAAAAAAATATATATTTTTTGTTCAGGTTAGGACAAGTAGGGATTCAGTCAATCTTCATGTTTTTCAGATTGGTGTCCTTCTGATATTTGCACATGTGTTTCTTGGGATATTTTTTTTTTATTTATAATATTTTTTTATTTTTATTTTTATTTTATATTTTTTATTTTATTTCATTTTATTTTTTATTTTATTTTTTACTTTTATTTTTTTATTTTTTATATATTTTATTTTTTATTTTTATTTTTATTTATTTATTTTTTTTTTATTTTTTTTATTTTTATTTATTTATATTTTTTCATATTTATCTCTATTTTAATTCTTATTTTTTATTTTATTTTTCATTATTATTATTTTTATTTTTCATTTTTCTCCCATATGCTTATTAAAATAATACGCCTATTATATGTCTGATTAGACAAATTATGTTAATGATGTGAGACCCATTTCATCCATGCGAGACCTAGTCGTTTATGTATTTTAAGTTTTTTATATACACTAATTGAATGTTGTGTCTATATATTTTTAACAATAACGTTTTTTTGGTGTTGCAACAGGATATGATGAATCACGACAAATGGTGGTGATATACACCCACTAGCCTTGATGGGCTGTCACTTTTTTCATTTCCTTGTTGGGAGGAGTCCACACATCTTATATATCCCAACATCCGTGGGCTGGATGTTATGTCTTTGATGACGCCCTGGGGGAGGGGCAAAACGCATCGACGAAACATCTGGCTCACGCTTAACCAGTGACGCTTCTTCCTGTTCCCGTGGAACGCACGCTTACAGCGGCGATCGCGGAAGTTTTTCTGACATGCCTGATTGCAACCATGTATCTTGTGAGTAGCGCTATGATGCGCAAGTGATTTTTTTCTCCGCAATACTTCACTATATTGCTTTTTCTTGTTTTTTTGAGTCTGATTCGATGGTTGACACCTACAAGTATATGACCTATTTGCTACGATTATAAGCCATTCATATTGCATCTACATCAGAGGCATCACACTGCAGCACTCCAGGAGACTGACTGTCAGCATAGGTTGAAGAGATGCTGTTTTCTCTCCAGTGAGGCCGCCGCCAAGAGCTCTGTGTAGTAGTCCAGCTGATGGCATTTTTCTGGGACTATTCACTGTCATTATATTATTAAGTTTATTTATCCTTTTTGCACATAATTATTATTGTTTTTCACCATTTTAATAGTAATTGGTTTGTGTTTAGCACCTATTGTATATCTATTTACATCCTACTTGTTTGGCACTTGGTTCATGTGCTAGATAGGTAAACAGTAATTTGCTAAATAGTAATTGGTCTGTGTTTAGCACCAATTGTTTATCTATTTGCATCCTACTTATCTAGCACTTTATTCCTGATATTTATGGATTCATGATATAGGAATATTGCACAGAGCACTTTCTATATAGTATCATATTTACGGTGTGGTTATATCTTTTTGCCAGCGCTGTATGTGTTTGTTTTCTATTGTTCAAGTATTAGTACTTTTCTTACAGCAGCAGTAATACACTCATGTATTTGGTTTAATTTGTCACGAGCGCCGCATCATTTATATATTTTTTTTTTCTAACCTCATCCAACGACCGTTTCTGTCTTGTCCTCTGGAGTGGAGCTCAGTTGCGACATTTCCTTAACACTCTTCCACCTCCGGACAGATTTCAACGAACATTGACAACCTTAGAACAACTATGTGAGGGGATGGGGCCTTGCTCTCACTTAATCTCGCAAATGTATGCACTACTGGTTGCCCCCCAAGAGGATTATGTTCCTCCGTATATAAGGAAGTGGGAAATGACATTAGACAGGACGTTCACCCAGGCACAACATAGGCAGATAGTAAATCGTGCGTTGAAATCTTCAATATCCACAAGAATCCAAGAAACAAATTTTAAAATAATGACAAGATGGTACCATACACCCTCATTACTTAATAAATTATTTCCGGAGATTCCGGACAAATGTTGGAGGTGTCAGGAGGAAAGAGGGACTCTACTCCACATTCTTTGGTCCTGCCCAAAACTGGAGCACTTCTGGAGGGAGATACGGCAGATAGCACAGAAATTTACTGAGCATAACCTCCCAGAAGATCCAGCCCTATTTTTGTTACATGTCTCAAACATACCGGGGAAAACATATAGTAAATAAATTTTGAGCCATCCTATTAACGCTGCTAGATCATGTATCGTACGACAGTGGAGAGATACGAACCCTCCCACAATTCTTACATGGGTCACACGAATTGAAGAGGTTAATAGGATGGAGGATTTGTTATTATCGGCTCAAAATCGAAAGGAGACATATTTAGAAACTTGGGGCCAATGGAATACATTTAAATTCTCGGAGGAAGGGAATTCCCTCTTTGCTTCTGAGAGTATTTGAAAAAGAGAGGAGTGGGGGGTCTTAGGGTTGACCTCACTTCCCTGGATGATGGTATAGTATACTCGCCTTTTCCTCAGTACGTTTCTCCGACTCCCTCTCCCCTATCAGTGGTTTTTTTTTCCCTTCTTCTCTCTTTCTATCTTTTTTCTCTTTTTTTAGGAATTCTTTCCCTCATGGGGCTTCTTACTTTCTCATTTTGCCTCTTCAGAGATGTAGAGGTTTTTCTTCTTAGTAAAGTATGTTGTTAGGGCATACAAGAGAAGCAGGTCTAACGGAAGACAGAATGTTGACTATTTCAAATAACTAGTTATTGTTTTTTCTGTAGATGTATTTCAGATAGGAGTAATGCTGTTAATTGGATTTTGAATGGATTCGTTGGAGCTCATATGATTGATGGATTAATGAAATTGTTTATTTCTCTGTATGTATGACAACTAAAATAAAGAAATTTGAAAAAAATAAATACCCTCCCAGTAGCCAGCATCAGGTGGAGACTTATTACTGGAATCTGCTGACTGATATGAGACACCTGCTGGTGGACACCGGAACTACAACCACCCACTCTGGGAAGCACAGTGCCACCAACAGGTGATTCAGATCCTGATACCAACCTTTCACAATGGTTTTATAGGATTTACTATTCAAAGAGTTTGATATAGCTAATGATACCAGGCAGGGATGCTCCCTTTCCCAAAGCTTACCTTAACTGGAGCACTTCACTGAGATAATTTGTCAAACCCTAGGGATCTGAGGTATTAACTGCAGTCCCGTGTATTTACAAAATTGGCTTAGTTGGATTCATTTTCATACTTACAGACCATTTTATCTCCTTACTACCCGCATACTCCACACTATTAAAGGCATAGTTAACCTTATGAGTAAAATGCAGACAAAATGCCCAAGTACATTACAATGCACTGTGCCTTTTTGTAAAA
Organism: Lithobates septentrionalis; assembly: GCA_037952835.1. Lineage (NCBI taxonomy): Eukaryota > Metazoa > Chordata > Amphibia > Anura > Ranidae > Lithobates > Lithobates septentrionalis. The sequence continues at coordinate 2,041,443 of JBBDGP010000961.1, read as the reverse complement.
TACAGTTTAACCACTCAAGGACTGCCCACCGCATATATACTGCGGCAGGGTGGCCCTATTGCGCGAAACGATGTACCCGTGCACGAGTCACTGTGGACATGCGCATGCAGCTGCACAGCGGGGGAGCAGATGCGCGGATCCGGCGGCCGCAATGTCTGCCAGCCACCTGCGATCACTCCTCAGAGAGGCAGAACGGGGATCTACTAGTGCAGATAACCTTACAGGACAGGACAGGAGACAGGAGAGAAGAGTGAGATTGTCTGTTCCTAGTGATCAGGAACAGCAATCTCTCTGTACTCCCAGTCAGTCCACTCCCCCCACAGTTAGAAACACCTCCCTAGGACACACTTAACCCCTTGATCACCCCCTAGTGTTAACCCCTTCCCTGCCAGTGATAACTGTAATGCCCCGTACACACGGTCGGACATTGATCGGACATTCCGACAACAAAATCCATGGATTTTTTCCGACGGATGTTGGCTCAAATTTGTTTTGCGTACACACGGTCGCACAAAGTTGTCGGAATTTCCGATCGCCAACCACGCGGTCACGTACACCACGTATGACGAGACTAGTAAAGTTCAGAACCAAGCGCGGCACCCTTTGGGCTCCTTTTGCTGATCTCGTGTTAGTAAAAGTTTGGTGAGAGACGATTCGCGCTTTTTCAGACTCGTGGCTTTCAGATCATTTTCTGCGGTTCAGTTTGTGCTTGTGGGTTTGTATCTGCTCTTCAGTGCGTGCAGCGAGTACCCTTGACTTGTCATTGTGTTCTTGTTCGTTCGTTACTGTTTTTCAGGTCGCTCTTACAGGCCTTGCTGTACTTCAGTGCGTTCTGTTACTTCGTTCTGAGCAGCCCACCGTTTTCTAGCCATGTTGCGTATACGTACTCCTCGTAGAGTTCGTGCTGTGCGGGGGCTTGGTGTTGGGGTCCTGACCTTGACAAAAGTCCAGTCCATGAATAGGGTGGGGAGGAGTTCATGGACCAGGAATTGGTTGCTTCAGCGTGACCAGTTCTCTCATATGCCTTTGCTCCGTGAGATCCATGAGAATAATCCTGATGATTTCAGGAACTTTCTCGGGATGACGGACCCCGTATTTCACCGTTTGTTGGCTTCGCTGACCCCCTATATCAGCAGGCAGGATACCTGCATGAGGCAAGCCATCACTCCGGAGCAGAGGCTCGTCGCTACCCTGCGGTACTTGGCGATGGGGAAAAGCCTGCACAGGCATCTCCCCCCAGGCTCTGGGAATCATAATCCCGGAGACCTGTTCTGCCATCATCCAGGTCCTGCAGAAGGAGTATATGAAGGTAAGATTTTTATCCTTTAATATCACATTTTATTGTATTGAATGTTTGATAACATATTGTATTTCTTTCCTCATTCCCTAATTACCATGAATGTAATATGCTGTGAATGTCCCCTTTGTCCTCATGCATGCTGGAATTTTCTGTAATAATTTTTTTTGTCCTTCATACAAATTTGCCTTCACTTACCTCCCCAGCATGCTCTCCTGGCCCTATATTCACCTCATCCTCTGGAATTCCCTGCCCCAGTATGTCCGATCAGCCCCTACCCTGTCCACCTTTAGGAGATCCTTGAAAACTCATTTATTCAGGGAAGCCTATCCCACACCCACATAACTGTCCCTGAGCCACCCCCATCAAATCATTCTTTGCAGCTATTACCTTTTGTACCACCACCCCCTCCCTTTAGAATGTAAGCTCTACGAGCAGGGCCCTCCTGTACCTTTTGTATTGAACTGTACTGTAATTGTGTTGTCACTCTTATACATTGTAAAGCGCTGAGTAAACTGTTGGCGCTATATACATTTCGTATAATAATAATAATAATAATAATAATAATAATAATGTAGTCACTTAACAATGTATTTTATCAGCTCCATAGTAGTGCTTTACCCCAAACACCCCCTAAAATGTTTAGAAATCTGATTTGTGCTTTAAATTCAGGCAGAGTGCCAGAGGCTTTTTTTTGTACTGTCCCCAAATCATTTTTATTAACCCTCCCTCCCCCCAACTGCTAAGTCAGCTGATACCAATTCTCTATCTATCCTCAATCATCTATCTGCTGACTTTTCCAAACCCATACACACTATACCCATCTCTTTTGTGGTCAGATATATGGATGAATTCCCCAAAGCATGTAGTGCAAGGGCCTGCCTGTATACTTTCAAATGGTACTGTTTAAAGTTTTTGTATTATATTATTATCATGATAGGTAATAGCAGAATGTCCAAATGTGCTCAAATGTGTACAGTGTGTATTTATATCTTTGTATTATGACACTTCTTACCTGTCCAATGGGCTGCCAATAGTGTAACTAAGGAGGGGCTGTTCCAAGTAATACCCTGTATTTAGGCATTTATCGCTCAATAAAATGAAAAGAGGGTTACCTGTCCAAGATCCCCCCCCCTATAATGTTAGAAATGGCCCATGAGAGGGGGGGGGGAATATGATAGGTGTACCTTATACTTTGGTGTTGTAAAATTCCCCTTAATAAATGTTATCTGGATGTTGGCCAAGAATGTTTGTGTCTAATCTGCTTTCCATGTTTATGTGCAAAAATACTAAGTTTTTTTTGTTTTCCTCAACAGTTTCCTTTCACGCCACAGGAATGGCAGACTGGGGCCTCCCACTTTGCCCAGCAGTGGGACTTTCCTAACTGCGGAGGGGCAATTGATGGGAAATACGTCCACATCGTCCCACTACCCAACTCGGGGTCGTACAAGGGGTTCAATAGTATTGTGATGTTGGCGGTGGTGTCAGCTAATTACGACTTCCTGTATATGGACGTGGGGAAGAATGGCCGGATGTCCGATGGTGGAGTCATCACCCAGACGGAGTTTTACAGGCGTCTCCAGAATGGCAGCTTGGACTTGCCAGCTCCAGAAGAGAATCTGGAAGGACTCCCATTCGTCTTCGTTGCGGATAAAGCATTTGCGCTGGGAGACCATCTTATGCCGCCATTCCTGATGAGGACCCTCACCCCAGGAACAGAGGGTTTTTAATTACCGGCTGTCCAGAGCCAGAAGAGTGGTGGAGAACACATTTGGAATCATGGCCAGCCGGTTTCGCCTATTTCTGACACCCATCCATATGGCGGAGTATAAACTTAATCATATAATCCTGGCGTGCTGTGTTCTACATAACTTTTTATGCCAACATTCTGCCAACTATGCTGGCTCAGTTGGGTCTGAGGCCGGAATTCTAAATAAAACAACCCTGACGGCGCTTGAAAGTGGCTGTCCTGGCTTGCCCTCCCTGAGTGCCCGTGATGTCCGGCTAAGATACCTTGAGTTCTTTGCGGGTAGGAGGGCCATCAATATGCCAGCAAATTTGTGAAGCCTTTATTAAATAAAAACAAAAAAAAAAGCAAATCTTTGTTGACATTTACTGCTGGTGTTTGTTTTAGCTGACCCTGACAGAAATGTGGGGAGTCCTGAAAATGGCGTGATTGTGTAACCTTATACAAAGCTCTGTGGTGTGTTATTTACTAAAGGCAAAGACACTTTGCACTACAAGTGCACTTGAAACTGCACTGAAACTGCACTTGTAGTGCAAAGAGGATTTGCCCTTAGGAAATAACCCCCATTTTCACATAAAGCAGCAATTACATCACCGCAAAAGTGTTGTAGCGTTGAGACAATTATCCACACATTCTTGATTAACAATCTTTTTAATACCTGCACAATCACATGTGCATTTAGAAAAGGTTTTTAAAACAAACCAACATGTTTGTTGTATAACAATTTTTGGGGGGGCATTAAAAAAAATAGAAATGTCCATTTAAGATAAAACAGGCATGTGTAAAACCAAGAAGAAAGATACAAATCTTGAACTTACAAAGTTCACATTTGGTAGAACTTGAAGGCAATATCAGACATGATTATTTAGGAACTGTGTTTGATATTGCGTTCAGATGGGGTGAAGTCACCCCAGGAAAAGCCAAATTTGGAAGATGCACACAAATTTACCAATGTCAACATGTGCTAGCTGCCATCACGGGGGATCAAGGGACGTGTTTTGGGGGAGAAACCCCTGCCTCTCAGCTACTTTATTATTGAGGAAGGGGTTGCACCCCCCAAAACGCGTCCATTGATCTACCGTGATGGCAGATAGCACATGTTGGCACACTGTGTGCATCCTCCAAATTTGGCTTTTCTAAAAATCGCTAAAACATTTTTAACATTGTAGCACACAAAAAAACTAAGGGATTTGGAGGGGTTTTGAACTCGCCCCAAAACATCAATGATGTTTTTATTTTATTTATTTATTTATTTTTTTCCAAGTAAATTTTTATTGGAAATTTTTCATTTTACAGTAAGGTACATTGCTAAGATATCATGTGTTAAGAACAGTTCAAAATAGAATGTATACTTACTAGGTAAGTACAGTAAATGACTCATATTGAGAATGTATAATATCAGAAAGAAAATAAAAATAAAAACAAATAGTAGCAATGAAACAATTGTTGAATACATCAAGTTTACATTTAGAATGTGTGCAGTAGTCTAGAACAGTAATAAGGGTGAGCACCCCAGTGTAGTGATAGTAGAGGTAAGGTAAGAAAGAAGGGAAGGGGAAGAGAGCATTTTAGTATGTATTGTGTGGTCGGAATTATGTTATCTGGGTTTATGCAGTTTTCTCAGTATTTCTCTATATTTTGTGTATACCACGTCTTCCAAGGTTGCCAGAGTTTTTGTGATTTTTGCCTGTGAGTTGTTTTTCCTTGAGTGTATGGTTTCGTATGTGTAGTGTGTGTGAACTAAGGTGATCACCTCCATTAAGGATGGTGTGTTTGGTGATTTCCATGATCTAGTGATGAGTAGTCTAGTGGCGAGAAGTATATGTGTGAGAACCGTTTTATAAGATGGTGGTACATTTTCTGGTATCATATTAAGGATAGCTAGTTGTGGTGTGAGAGGGATGTTGCATTGTCCTATTTCTTGGATGAGGAGTTCTACGTCTGTCCACAATTTGGTTAGCATTGGACATGACCACATAATGTGGATTAGCAGAGGGAGGAAGTGGCGGGGTGGAATTTAGCTAATCTTTGGGGTGTCAGGTACCATCTAAGTGTTAGTTTATTTGTCAATTCCCATAAAGAGGTGCAGCTGGTGGCTTTATATATTGATCTAAGTGCCTGTTGCCAGTGTCGGTCGGAGAATTGTGTTTCAATGTCTGTCTCCCAGTCTGTAAATGATTTAGATTTATAGAACACTAGTTTTTCTTGTAAAGTATTGTAGATAATAGAAACTCCTTTTTTGTCTGTCTCTTGTGTGAAATAGAAGTTCCATATTTTGGTGGGTAGTGATCCCTCTATTTGTTTGTGAGCTTTTAGGCACATTTGAATACGGTAATAGGTGAGAAAGTCCGATGTAGGCGCATTGTGGGTTGTTTGAAAAGTATGGAAGGGTTTGTGAATTATTTCAGTCCTGAGTTTCCCAGTGGTGTGTGCTATTTGTGTTACCCAGTTTGGGATGGTTAGGTCTGGTGATAGAATCTGGAGAGTGTGCAGGGGTATCTGAATGTGCAAAGTAGGTAGCGATGACCACTTAGTGTGCAGTAGTATTTTCCAAGCTTTAACCGCAGCTTGCACTGTCGGAGAGTATAGGTGAGGATGGGAGATTTTGCTGGGAGTACTAAATAACCAATTTTTCAGGTTTGATCCTGGAGTAGCATTGTTTTCAATATTCCCCCATAGTGTGGTAGGTTGATCCCACATCCATTCTTTCATTTGAGATAGAACTGTGGCTAATTAGTAATCTTTAATGTCAGTGAGTCCCATTCCCCCTGTGGATTTGTGTTTGATGAGCTTATTGTGACTGCTTCTCGGTTTTTTACCCTGCCAGATATATTGTTGGATTGTGGTTTGTAGGGATTGGAGATATGTATTGCTTAGTGGTATGGGTAGAGTTCTAAATGTGTATAATATTTTAGGGAGTATTAGCATTTTGAAGGCAGCTAATCTGCCTAACCACGAGAGTTCGTGTTTGGATAGTTTGGACGTTTCTTTGATTAACATTTGTTTGGTTTCTATATAGTTGTTGTGGAAAAGATTTTTTACTGATTTTGTGAGTGTGATGCCTAGGTATGATATGCCTTTTTCTGCCCACGGATAAGAATAGGTGTTGCGTAATAGATTACTAGAAATTGCATCCAATCCTAGATCGAGAATGTAAGATTTACTTTCGTTGACTTTGTAATAAGAGATGCAGCTGAATCTGTGTAACACTTTTTGTATGGAAGCCAGGGAAGACACAGGGTTGGTAATCATCATAATGACGTCGTCGGCAAATAGGCTAATTTTGTGTTCAATTTTTCCTATTTTGAATCCTTCAATGAGTTTGTTCATTCTGATATGTTCTGCCAGTGGTTTCATTAAAAGATTGAAAATTAGTGGTGATAAGGGGCATCCTTGGCGGGTCCCATTGGTAATTGGAAAAGGTTTAGAAACCATTTCATCTGTATAGACTTGGGCTGAGGGAGAGGAGTATAGGGCCGTGATCGCTGAGAGAATATGACCTTGGAAACCAAATTTATGAAGTGTTGCTTCCAAGTAGGCCCAATGGACTCTATCAAACGCCTTCTCTGCGTCTAGTGAAAGGAGCAGAGAAGGCGTTCGGCGAGTTTCGGCATGATGAATGATATTGACGAGTCTGCGTGTTGCGTCATAAGTTTGTCTACCTTTTGTAAACCCAGATTGGTCTATATTTATTAGTGTGGGCATAATGTTTACTAATCTGGATGCTATTAGTTTTGCATAAATCTTGGTGTCTATGTTTAGGAGCGAGATCGGTCTGAAGTTTTGGGGTACCGTGGGTTCCTTCCCTGGCTTCGGTAACGTAATTATCAGAGCATTAAGCATTTCATTGGGGAGAGAAGAGGAGGAGGCAACGCCATTGCACATCAGTGTTAAATATGGTGCTAGGGTAGTGCGGAATTGCTAGTAATATTCTCCAGTGAGGCCATCTGGACCAGGTGATTTGTTGGGTGGCAGTGTTGAGGTAATATTTAGAATTTCTAGGTGAGTGAATGGTTTGTTGAGTTCTGTGAGATGTTGTTCAGATAGGGTAGGGAGATTAATTTCTTTTAGGAAGGAATCAATCTCTTCTTTAGATGGTTGGGCAGTAGTAATATCATCTTTCAGGTTGTATAGTGATTGATACTAGTGGCTAAAAGCATCTGCAATGGATTGAGGGTCTATGAGTTTTTGGTTTGTGGCGGGGTGAAATAGGTGTGGGATTTTAGATTTAATACGTTGACCTTTGATTTTAAGTGCTAGTGTTTTCCCTGCTCTATTTCCTGTGGTGTAGTGGTGAGCTTTGTACCTAGTTTGAATGTTGTTGTAAGAGTCTAAAAGTATGTTTCTTAGGTCTTGTCTAAGAAGAGTCAGTTTGTCTTTTAATTTAGGATCAGGATTGGTCTGATTTTGTTCATCTAGTTTCTTAATAGTGGATGTGATGTTATCTAGGCATTGTGATCTCCTCCTCTTCTCTCTAGCAGTTAGTTGGATGATAATTCCTCTTATGAATGCTTTGTGGGCATTCCAGAGGGTAATATTGTCGGATACGGATCCGGCGTTAGTATCAAAAAATTCTTCAAGGTGTTTGCGGATGAAATCTGAGTGTTCAGGGGAGTGAATAATCTCTGAGTTGGCTCTCAAAATCCTAGTGCGGGTATGCTGAGTGTCGTCTACCACCTCCATTGATACTGGAGCGTGGTCCGACCAAGTGATTGTTCCTATGGAGGATTGTGATATTTTTGTCAGAGTCCATTTGTCCACGAGGAAATAGTCTATTCGGGTATAGGAATTGTGTCTGTTCGAGAAAAAGGAGTAATCCCGTTCGGTGGTGTGGTGGCATCGCCATACGTCGTAGAGATCATTGTTTCTTATGAAGGAGCCCATGGGTGATGGTATTCTAGATTTGCGGGATGACGTGTCAATTTCGTTGTCTGGTACAATGTTGAAGTCACCGCATATGATGAGGTTGCCTTGCCGGAATTGGATAATTTTCTTCATTAATTTGTTTAGGAATCCTAGTTGTTTCGTGTTGGGAGTATAGACATTGACAATGGTATATCTGGTTTTGTTTAGAGTGCAGTCTAGGATCAAGTAACAACCTTCCTTATCAGATATGCTATCGTGTAGCGTGAAATTAAGGGAGTTTTTGATTGCGATCATAACTCCGTTTCTTTTAGCGGGGCCTGAGGCTTGGAAAATGTGGATGAATAGAGGGTTTGTGCATTTTGGTTCAGCTAGTTTTTGAAAGTGTGTTTCCTGTAGGCAGAGGACATCACAGTGGGATTCTCTGGCTGTGCGCCACATAGATGCTCTTTTAGCAGGGTGGTTAAGTCCCTTGACGTTGAGGGTCAGGAACTTAGGCATTCTGCTTGGTTTGCGGTAGTGTGTGATAGGGAAAAAAAAAAGGTGGTACTCACAATCTGGTGAATCCGATACGTTGTTCAGTAATATTCAATATGCGTATTTTCCGGTTTCGCTGTAGTTAGGTGCTCTCAGGATGGATGAAGAAAGACGAAAGAAAAGAAAAAATATTGGAACAAGAGAGAAGTTAATAGGTTGCAGTATAATACAAACGGTTGGTTGTAGATCAGTAACTGTGAACAGCCAATCACAACAAGGCTGCAATAAGAATCGGTAGGGTGAAAGTTTGTGGTACAATATGCAACAAGCAAGGCATCCGATCGGACTGGGTATTATATGGGGTTTAACGTGTTAACCGCCATGTATGGGCTAGCTAGGATTTCCCAATTGGGGGATTGTCAGGTGTATTGCGGGCAGTTCCCTTTTGATTGGAGATGGGTGTTGCAGGCGACTCAGGGACGATTCCCCAGAGTTGCAGAAGTTTGATTCCTTCCTGAACCGTGGAGATGTTGTGTCTGACTCCATTTTTAGTAATCATAATTTTTGTGGGGAAACCCCATTGATATGGGATTTTGTGGTTGTTGAGCGACTTTGTGATGGTATTCAGCTGTCTGCGCAGTTGTCTGGTATATTGTGAGATGTCAGCAAATAGTTGCAGGTGAGTGTAGGGTGCTGGGAGTTTCCCTAGATGTCTGGCTTTAAACAAGAGCTGATCCTTGGCATGGAAAAAATGGACCCTCATGAGGACATCTCTGGGTACATCCGTGGGGAGGTGCGGAGGTTTGGGTATGCGATGTATGCGGTCAATAATGGTTTCCATAGGAGCCAGGTCGGGTAGGATGGTAGAAATCAATTTTCTGGCGTATGCGTTTAAATCTTGTGGCATGATATTTTCTGGTATGCCTCTAATTTTTACGTTATTTCGGTGGGACCTGTCCTCAAGGTCCGCCATTTTGGCTTTCATCCATTGTTGCTCTTCATGTGTATGGTCCTGTGCTTCTACTAGATCGTTTACCATTTCAGCCACATCCCCCATACGGTTTTCAATCTGATGTACTTTCTGACCCACAAGCTGCATATGAGAGGAGAATTTTGTGAACATGGATGCTATGTCATTGTGTAGTGAATTCTGCAGGGTGATGAGCATCTCTTTCATTGTGGTATCTAAGACTGGCTGATTAGTAGTGGGGAATGCCGCTATGGCAGATTGTTGTGCTGAGGTGAGGGGATATGCAGGACTCACCTCCGTATTGGGATCTGCAGAATCCAGTCGCATCCTCGATTTTGCGGGACTGTTGCCGGCTGATGTGGAGGAATAAGGCTGATTGGGGTCAGAGGAATCTTGTTGTGGAGAAATTTCTGCATCTTCAGCGTCAGGGAGGTCAGTATAGGCCGAGGCTTTGCTGTGTACAGGGCCGCGGGCGCCATCTTGGATTCCTGTGTCTGACGGCTGTGAGAAGAAATCGGTCAGTTTCTTCGGCGGCCGGTATTCTTTTCGTTTGCGGGATTGATGTGACATTGCTGTGTGCTTTAGCAGTCTTTTGTGCCTTTTACTGCCGCTGATAGGTGCCTGGGTGGCGGTTATTGAGATAGATGGTCCGATCGGTGCAGGAGCTGAGGAGTTAAGCGTCCATCTTGCTCGGCGGTAGCCACGCCCCTATGTTTTTATTTTTTTGAATAACATCATTGATGTTTTTCTTGAGGTTTTCCAATTGTAAATTACACCCCATGATCTCCCCAATAAGGATCTGGGCACTTTCTGATGTGAAAGGATCTGGATCCACAACATCACGATCACCTAAAAAGAGAAAAACCAAACAAAAACAGGTATCAAAAATATGCCGGCATCCATCTCTTACCTGAGCCTGTGGTCGCAGACACTCACCTGTTGTGGTGACAATTTCCACCACGTCTTCCTCCTCCTGCTCTTCTTGTGTTGGGGGTATTTCCCCTTCTTCCAGAGAGGGGGGGTCTGTGGTCTCCTCGGATGAGGGGTGTCCTACAAGTCTTTTCTCCCCTATGTAAAACAAAAATGCTATACTTAACACACAGATATTTGATGGCAGAACTATAAATAGGAAACATTGCTTGGAAGTGGGGTACAATTGTCTATTTTGGCAGAGTTCAAAAATGTAGCATTTTTAGTGTCCTTTTTCAAGCTGCAATACTTTACCTGTTTGGTACAAGCTTCACAGATCGAGACCCCCCCTATAGTATACACTGGAGCACCTGTGTGGCCCCCATAATGAAAAGGGTGTTCTGGGGTCCCACACTAGTGCTCCAGTGTCCAGATGTGAAAACAGCTGCTCAGTGTCCTCTCCTTACACAGAATCTAGTTTGCATTTCATTCTAGTAACAAAGCCATCTACACAACCAAATTAGTTTCATACAAGTAGGGCGTAAAAAATGTGGCCAAATGCATATGGCCAAAACAATGGTGTTTTATAGGCCGAAAGAAAAATGTTTGATACGAACGAATAATGTGCCCATGAACATGAAAGTTGCCATTTTAAAATGTAAACTTTTAAGGAAAGCACATGGAGTAGCACGAACGTAATAAACATAAAGAATAGGAACACAGCACAACTACTTACTTTTTTGCAGCACTCTCCGGATCTTTCTGTACTGCTCATATTCTCATAATTTGATGTCCGACCACCGTTTCCTGAGCTGATCTTTCGATTGACATACCCCAAAATGCCAGTGCAGACTTTTGACCACTTTCGCCATGATCTTGGCCTTTCTGACATTGGGGTTGGGGTAAGGTCCATACTTCCCGTTAGGGATGAGCCGAACACCCCCCTGTTCGGTTCGCACCAGAACATGCGAACAGGAAAAAAGTTTGCTCGAACACGCGAACATCGTTAAAGTCTATGGGACACGAACATGAATAATCAAAAGTGCTAATTTTAAAGGCTTATATGCAAGTTATTGTCATAAAAAGTGTTTGGGGACCTGGGTCCTGCCCCAGGGGACATGGATCAATGCAAAAAAAAGTTTTAAAAACGGCCGTTTTTTCAGGAGCAGTGATTTTAATAATGCTTAAAGTCAAACAATAAAAGTGTAATATCCCTTTAAATTTTGTACCTGGGGGGTGTCTATAGTATGCCTGTAAAGGGGCGCATGTTTCCCGTGTTTAGAACAGCCTGACAGCAAAATGACATTTCGAAGGAAAAACTACCCGCGGCTATTGCATTGCCGTCAATACACATAGAAGTTCATTGATAAAAACAGCATGGGAATTCCCCACAGGGAAACCCCGAACCAAAATTAAAAAAAAAAAAAATGAAGTGGGTGTCCCCCTAAATTCCATACCAGGCCCTTCAGGTCTGGTATGGATTTTAAGGGGAACCCAGCGCCAAAAAAAAAAAAAAAACGGCGTGGGGTTCCCCCAAAAATCCATACCAGACCCTTATCCGAGCACGCAACCTGGCAGGCCGCAGGAAAAGAGGGGGGGACGAGAGTGCGCCCCCCCCTCCTGAACCGTACCAGGCCACATGCCCTCAACATTGGGAGGGTGCTTTGGGGTAGCCCCCCAAAACACCTTGTCCCCATGTTGATGAGGACAAGGGCCTCATCCCCACAACCGTGGCCGGTGGTTGTGGGGGTCTGCGGGCGGGGGGCTTATCGGAATCTGGAAGCCCCCTTTAACAAGGGGACCCCCAGATCCCGGCCCCCCCCTGTGTGAAATGGTAAGGGGGTACTTACCCCTACCATTTCACTAAAAAAGTGTCAAAATAGTTAAAAATGACAAGAGACAGTTTTTGACAATTCCTTTATTTAAATGCTTCTTCTTTCTTCCTTCATCTTCTTCTTCTTCTGGTTCTTCTGGCTCTTCTGGTTCTTCCTCCGGCGTTCTCGTCCAGCATCTCCTCCGCGGCGTCTTCTATCTTCTTCTCCTCGGGCCGCTCCGCACCCATGGCATTGGGGGGAGGCTCCCGCTCTTCTCTTCATCTTCTTCTTCATCCTCTTCTCTTCTTCCTTCTTCTCTTCTTCTCTTCTTCTCTTCTTCTCCGGGCCGCTCCGCATCCATGCTGGCATGGAGGGAGGCTCCCGCTGTGTGACGGCGTCTCCTCATCTGACGGTTCTTAAATAACGGGGGGCGGGGCCACCCGGTGACCCCGCCCCCCTCTGATGCACGGTGACTTGACGGGACTTCCCTGTGACGTCACGGGGAATGCCACAGGGAAGTCCCGTCATGTCCCGTGCGTCAGAGGGGGCGGGGTCACCGGGTGGCCCCGCCCCCCATTATTTAAGAACCGTCAGATGAGGAGACGCCGTCACACAGCGGGAGCCTCCCTCCATGCATGGATGCGGAGCGGCCCGGAGAAGAAAATTAAGAAGAGAAACAGAGAAGAAGAGAAGAAGGAAGAAGAGAAGAGGATGAAGAAGAAGATGAAGAGAAGAGCGGGAGCCTCCCCCCCCAATGCCATGGGTGCGGAGCGGCCCGAGGAGAAGAAGATAGAAGACGCCGCGGAGGAGATGCTGGACGAGAACGCCGGAGGAAGAACCAGAAGAGCCAGAAGAACCAGAAGAAGAAGAAGATGAAGGAAGAAAGAAGAAGCATTTAAATAAAGGAATTGTCAAAAACTGTCTCTTGTCATTTTTAACTATTTTGACACTTTTTTAGTGAAATGGTAGGGGTAAGTACCCCCTTACCATTTCACACAGGGGGGGGGCGGGATCTGGGGGTCCCCTTGTTAAAGGGGGCTCCCAGATTCCGATAAGCCCCCCGCCCGCAGACCCCTACAACCACCGGCCACGGTTGTGGGGATGAGGCCCTTGTCCTCATCAACATGGGGACAAGGTGTTTTGGGGGGCTACCCCAAAGCACCCTCCCAATGTTGAGGGCATGTGGCCTGGTACGGTTCAGGAGGGGGGGGCGCACTCTCGTCCCCCCCTCTTTTCCTGCGGCCTGCCAGGTTGCGTGCTCGGATAAGGGTCTGGTATGGATTTTTGGGGGAACCCCACGCCGTTTTTTTTTTTTTTTTTTGGCGCGGGGTTCCCCTTAAAATCCATACCAGACCTGAAGGGCCTGGTATGGAATTTAGGGGGACTCCCACTTCATTTTTTTTTTTTAATTTTGGTTCGGGGTTTCCCTGTGGGGAATTCCCATGCCGTTTTTATCAATGAACTTCTATGTGTATTGACGGCAATGCAATAGCCGCGGGTAGTTTTAAATGAGTTTTTCCTTCGAAATGTCATTTTGCTGTCAGGCTGTTCTAAACACGGGAAACATGCGCCCCTTTACAGGCATACTATAGACACCCCCCAGGTACGAAATTTAAAGGGATATTACACTTTTATTGTTTGACTTTAAACATTATTAAAATCACTGCTCCTGAAAAAACGGCCGTTTTTAAAACTTTTTTTTGCATTGATCCATGTCCCCTGGGGCAGGACCCAGGTCCCCAAACACTTTTTATGACAATAACTTGCATATAAGCCTTTAAAATTAGCACTTTTGATTTCTCCCATAGACTTTTAAAGGGTGTTACGCGGCATTCGAATTTGCCGCGAACACCCCAAATTGTTCGGTGTTCGGCGAAATTGTGAACAGCCAATGTTCGAGTCGAACATGAGTTCGACTCGAACTCGAAGCTCATCCCTACTTCCCGTCATAGTAGGCCTTCTTCAGGATGTCCACCATCTCCAACATCTCCCCAAAGGACACATTTGAGGCCTTAAATCTCCTTCTGGATCGGGACGTTTCTGGCTCCGGGCTTTCCTGACTCCTCCTCCTCGTTCCTGTAATTAGCACGCACCTGCTGTGTATGCCCCATGTGCTCTTCCCCCACTGCGCAGAACTAAAAGGGGCGGGGAATAGACTAGAAAGAACGTCAGGGGCGGGCGGAGTTACACGTATGCGCAGTGTGTATAAAGCGTAACACGCGTGCGTATTACGTACGATCTGTGAGCGGAGGAAGGAGCATCTGAGGCGCTGATCGTGATAATGAAGGTAAGATCTAAACTTGGGCCTATACAGATTCGAAATTGAAGCCTATATTGTAACAAGATTAGGAGAGTTTGGCCTGACCTTAGGGTTTGTCTTGTGTTGTGTCTTGCAGAGAAAATGGATGGCTTCAATGATCACAACTTCCTCCCCCTGTTCATAGACAAATACAGGGAGCTGCCCTGTCTGTGGCAGGTGAGACATCCCCATTATAGCAATAAACAAAAGAGGCAGACAGCACTGGAGAACTGCTGGAGTTGGTGAAGCTGGTGGTCCCCACAGCAACCATCCCCTATTTAAAAGCCAAAATTGGTGGCCTGAGGAGCACTTATCTTAGGGAGCACAAGAAGGTCACAGATTCCCAGAGGTCCGGAGCTGCAGCAGATGACATTTATATCCCCAGGCTGTGGTACTATGAGAGACTATGATTTCTGTCAGACCACACTGAAGTCAGGGAATCCCTCTCTACTCTTCCTTCCACTCTTCCTTCCACCCCAGCTGAGGCTTCCGATGTCCAACCTGGGCCTTCCAGCCAGGAAGAAGTGGAGGAGCCCAGCTGGAGTCAGGTATAGCATTGTTCTACAGATTTCTTGTCAAGAAATAAATGATGTTTACTAGATGTTATTATTGATCACTAATTGCTGATTGAAAAAAGTGTTTTACATATCAATAGACAGTAGTGGGCACCCAAAATTGGGACAAGAATGAAAAATGCTGGGCTCAGAATGATAGTCTGTTATATTTGTTAACATTCAATTTGCAACATCAGGAGGTGACAATTGTGTGTGATTGATGACTAAAAAACTAAAACTATGTCCCTTTTTCATACACAGGAAGACCTCAGCCAGGAGGAGGCTGTGGAATGTGGCAGCCAGGAGGAGACGGGGCTAAGTTGCAGCCAGGAGGAGGCGGGGCTAAGTGTCAGCCAGGAGAAGCCTGGGACAAGTCGAAGCCTGACCGAATCGCAGGTTCCTCCCCTCCGCCTTCTATACAAAAGAGCGAGGAAGGGGAGTCACGTTCAGGATTCTGCACTCAGGCTAATTCAGGAGGCTTCTGCGTCCCTCAGAGCCTTACCCACTCCTGAAGAGGCCTTTGCCTGCATGGCTGCCACAAACTGCAGGGTATGCAGGAGGGTCAACGCCTCATGTGTGAGCAACTTATTTTTTAGTTATTCCTAACTAAGGGGGTGAGTGGCGAAATCACACCCAAGACCGACGTGATTGAGTTGGACTATCCTCCTCCTCCTCCTGCTGCCACAACTCCACCACCACAGCCACAGCGTGGAAGGAAGCGTGGAAAGAAGACAAGAGAGTGATGACCCTGGGTTCAGTCTTGTCTGACAAAAGCTGCAGTCTCTTGTATGACCACAGCCTGGGGACACAGATGTCATCTGCTGCTTTCCGGATCTCTGGGACTTCTGGACCAGACTGCACTCCCTTAGATAGGGACTCCTCAGGCCACCAATTTTGCCTGGAAATAATTGATGTGTGCCCTGGGGGTCCAAGGCTTCATCCATTTCTGCTGTTTCTCCAGCATTGCCTCCCTCTTTGTTTAGTTGTGAGCCCTTAATAAATGATTTTTTTGGGAAAATTATACTCTCCTATGTGTGTTTTCATCCAGAAAGGACAGTTTGTTGGTGAGGATTCAGGTACATTTCTAAAGTACAATGTGAAATTAACAAGAGACAACAACACCAAACAATCTTCTACAGATTACATAGAACAACATATCAATGATGTTGTGGTAACTTGACACACAAAACACACACAAAAATATTCTGGAGTAAAAATAAAAATACAATAAAACAAAGATCAGCCTTGAAAAAAAGACAAACCAAAAAAAAAAGAATCTGCCTTAAAACCTAAAAAAAAAATTCCAACACAAAAAAAATGTTGTCAGATGTGACAAATCTAAATATATTAAGGGAATCCCGCTAAATAATAAAGAAATAATTTTTGGAGAAGTCTGTGTGAATATGAGCAGCAAAACTACTTCATTCTTCTCACATTACAAAGAAGAAGAGAGTGCGCTGTATTAAACCATTTTTAATATTGCACCGTGACGAAAGTGTTGTATCCATTGCGAACGCTAAGTTTACCAGACCGAGCTGTTCCGTCTCGGAATTTCTTCTGAGCATGCGTGGCACTTTGTGCATCGGAACAGGCCACACACGGTCGGAATTGACGCGATCGGATTTTGTTGTCAGAAAATTTTATAGCCTGCTCTCAAACTTTGTGTGTCGGAAAATCCGATGGAAAATGTCCGATGGAGCCCACACACGGTCGGAATGTCCGACAACACGCTCCGATCGGACATTTTCCATTGGAAAATCCGACCATGTGTACGGGGCATAATAATGTCACTGGTCCCAAAAAAGTGTCAAAAGTGTCCGATCTGTCCGCCGCAATGCCACAGTCCTGCTAAATATTGCCGATCACTGCCATTACTAGTAAAAATTTTTAAAAATGCCATAAATCTATCCCCTATTTTGTAGACGCTATAACTTTTCTGCAAACCAATCAATATAGGCTTATTGCGTTTTTTTTTAATCAAAAATATGTAGAAGAATACATATTGGCCTAAACTGATGAAGAAATTCGTTTTTTTACAATTTTTTTTTGGATATTTATTATAGCAAAAAGTAAAAAATATTGTTTTTTTTCAAAATTGTCGGTCTTTTTTTGTTTATAGCACAAAAAATAAAAACCGCAGAGCTGATTAAATACCACCAAAAGAAAGCTCTATTTGTGGTGAAAAATAGGGCATCAATTTTGTTTGGGTAAAACATTGCACGACTGCGCAATTGTCAGTTAAAGTGACGCAGTGCCTTATCACAAAAAATGGCCTGGTCATTAAGGGGACAAATCTTTACGGTCCTTAAGTGGTTAATGTGTTTGGCACACCTGTAGACCACCTCTGCCCCCCCAAACCCTGTCTTATATGCTCTTATTTTCTTTGTCCCTAATAGCTTCTAGGACACAGCTGAGCTTGCATGCTGGTTGTCAGTGTCAAGGCAGCTTGCGTCTCTTTTTTAAAAGTGAACACAGGTGAAGTGCAGGCTTTCTTTTCCTGAGCTTCTGTAAAGAGTACGGTGCATGTGCCAGGAAAAGATAGCACATTAAAAATAAGGGGGATCCCAGATGCCACCGCCCCCAATGTAAATGATAAAGGGGTACATAGTACCCATACTCATTCATTTAAAAAAAAAATGTAACTTAGAAATAAAAACACCTAAACATATGACAACTATTTAAAAAAAAAATCCATAAAAAAGTCCCCAGTTGTAAATCCATTGTCAGTCACAATGCCTGCTGCTCGCTGACTTGCCAAAATAAAAAACCAAAGGTACCCGAAGCATACGACTGATCTCCTTTTTACTACAGAGCTCTTACATGTCAGGGAAAATTACACAAGCATCATCAGCTGACAAAAGCACACTACATGGCAGATAAATGCACAATAAACCACATGTTGCAGACATAAATCCCCAACAAAGTCCAGTGCCTTTGAATTCATCAGTTGCTATGATTTTTAACCTCCTGCAGACCACGTAATGCATTTATACGGTTGCAGGTAGGTAGGACTTAATGCCCACAGGTGGCACATATGTCAATGGCATTCAAGGTTTCTGTGCTGAGAATTACTGCACACTCCCTGCACAGCGCCTGAGCAGTTACACATAATTCCTCTTCTCTGTTTGTGATCGGAAGCAAGAGGGACAGGCTCCTGATTATGTGACCACTGTGACAGTCAATCACAGTGATCTCCTTATTGTTAAGTCTGTCCTGCCTCCCAATCTTAAGACCCAGCCACTGGAAAGAAGTGGAAAGGGGTTCAAAATCAACATTATAAATGTTATGTATATGTATATACTGATTAGTTGTCGGAACTGTAGTGCAATAAAAATAAACTTTCAGCCTTGATTTCAAAATCTTAGATTAAAATAGGGACATCCCAATGTTCCAATCCTCTTATGCCCCGTACACACGGTCGGATATTGATCGGACATTCCGACAACAAAATCCTAGGATTTTTTCCGACGGATGTTGGCTCAAACTTGTCTTGCATACACACGGTCACACAAAGTTGTCAGAAAATCCGATCATTCTGAACGCGGTGACGTAAAACACGTACGTCGGGACTATAAATGGGGCAGTAGCCAATAGCTTTCATCTCTTTATTTATTCTGAGCATGCGTGGCACTTTGTGCATCGGATTTGTGTACACACGATCGGAAATTCCGACAACGGATTTTGTTGTCGGAACATTTTATAGCCTCCTCTCAAACTTTGTGTGTCAGAAAATCCAATGGAAAATGTGTGATGGAGCCTACACACGGTCGGAATTTCCAACAACAAGTTCTTATCACACATTTTCCATCGGAAAATCCGACCGTGTGTACAGGGCATTAGAATGACAATTCAATGAGGACCTTAGACCTATGAACTATCTCATGGACACATATGGAATGGCAGTCATCTTGTTTCTCTTGGGCAGGACTTTTCAGACGTTTTATTTGGGGAAATACATTTTCTTAGAGCAGGGACATGAATTATCTAGGTATATGCAAAGAATCAGAAAGCCTTCTGTGTGGATCAAGCATTATGTGATGTCATTAAAATGTGTAGCAGAGGTGTAACTAAAAGCTTCAGGGCCCGGGTGCAAGAAAGCACGAAGGGCCCCCCTGACCCCCTCCTTTCATCGGTCTCAGGGCCCTTCCCTCTGAGCCTGGGGCACTTCCCACTAATCCCAGTGACCAGGCATTAAAACCCCTTGCTGAACTCGACCCATTCAAGTGAATGGTGCTGCTCTGCAAGCGCCCCACATCTGCATGTAATGCACATGTTTATGGCATGCTAGTGCAGAGTTGAAGGGGTTAAAGCAGGCAGTGCAGAGGCAATATGATGCCTCCTTACTGCCTGTCAAATGATCTATGAAGAGCAATCTGAATGCTAATTGCTCTTCAGAGACCAAAGCAAGCCCTAATTATTTTTTTACATTTTTTAAACAGTTTTTAGAATTTATTTATTGACTTTTTTTTTTTTACATGTTAAACAGCCATTTGGCTTTGGTGAACAGACCCATGATAGCTCACTTTTGAGATAGAAACACCATGTGGCACCATGTTTGTGAAAATGCATGTGTTAGCAGATGTGTGGGGGTGCCATTAACAATTAATGGCACTGCTGTGTGTTTATCAAAGGACAGTGTGTTTGTGTGTGTGTCAGGAAAGCCACAAATTTGTCCACATTCCTGTCATGCAAAAGGTACGAAACTAGCCTCATAGTGGGCTCACATGAGGGTGCTGCAATTTGCCCGCCGTGTGATTCTATGTGTTTTACATGTGGTTTTAGGTGCGCTCCCATTGAATTCTATTAGGCAGTGTGTTTTCTGAAAGCACATCATATATGTAGCATGCAGGAATTTGATGTACTTTCATGAAAACGCATGTCCTAAAAGAATTCATTAGTAGCGTACCATAAACCGCATGTAAACTGCTCATACAATCACACTGTGGCCAAACTGCAGCACACTAATGTGAGTCCACTATTAGGCCTCTTTCACATGAGTAGACTGATTGGGTCAGAGTGTCAGTTTTTCAGGCAGACCCAATTGGACCATCCATTCTCCTCTATGGAGTGACAGGTGTAAACAGAAATGCGGCAGTTTTCACCTGCTGACAACCAATCCGATCCACTAAAAACAGACGGATGGGGATCCCCATCTGTCTGGTGGACCGGATTGGATGGCAGTTGGGTGTAAACAGACATCCGCCCACCCAGAGAGGAGAACAGGCTGTGTCTGTGTCTGCTCTGCATAAGTAGAGTGGACATGGACCAGCCATCTGTCTGCTCAGAGGGGATCAGTGGACAGATTCTTTACTGAGCAGGTGGACTCCTGGCAGAGCCCAACCTGTGAAAATGGGGCCTTAGATATAAGAAAGGAGTGACTAGATGGGGGTAGTAAGAGTACATGAAGTATAAGTATCCGAAATAAATACAGGAAGGAGTACAGAGAAAGTGCTAAGGCTGCATTATAGGGACAGGAGAGGTAGTAGAGGAACACACTGGGATGGAAAGGGTGTAAGACATATGGGAGTGTGTAATGACCAGAGCTGAGGGGGGGTTCTGCAGGGGCTTGTGTAGTGAAGATTTATGGGTGGTAGAGCAGATAGGAGAAAAAAGGATAAAGTTAACAGGAAAAAAAGTTCAAGAGGATCATTGCTAATTTACTGCATGATTGTGGAGGGCAGGTAGAGAGAGGTGCCGACCACTGGAGAAGAGCAGATTAAGTGAGACTGAGGAAGAAGGTGAAGTAACAGGGGAAGAGAACATGCTGAGAGCCAGGGGGGGGGGGGGTGAGTAATATTTGCAGAAAGGAGAGATAAGGAAAAGTTTGTCTGCACTTATCGATGATTACAGAACACAACAAAGGGATTGCTTATATATTTCACACTGGTTTCCAATCATTTTAAAAAATACTGTATGCATGTTCTCTCTAGGCACAATACACATTTTGAGGAAGTAATAAATGTATGCAGGTCCAAGTAAGCAAGGGTCAATTTAACCCAAACCCAAGGCATTCAGGAAAATAACAAACTAATGCTGCCTTTCCGTGTTATGTCAACCAACTCCCAGTGATGCACTTCCTAGCTTCTGACATATAATCATGGATCATGAAAATCCCCCTGCCATATAGAGATGTGATAAATCAGCACAGTCCTAATAGCAGTCTTAAGCTGGGTACACATGGGTCGAATGTTGGGAGACATTTGCTGGTTCAAAAAAAACTGACGACATTTGGCCCGTGTGTATGTCAGACGAGCATGCTGCAAAACCAGCAAGTGACTGACTCCCGATCAGCACTCTCAGCCAATGACAGAGAGTGCTGATCAGAGTGTTCTGGCGACTGGGCCATCCCCCTGTCAGAACACAACAGCTCAGTGGGGGAGATCACTGTATTTACTTTGCATAGTGAGTACAGCGACTCTGACCAGAGCTGACAGGTTTTTTTTTGTTCAACCCACTGTGAAAAGCCTACCTTCCACAGCTTCCTCAAGAAATATAGTGTCTGATGAGCCTTGCTCACCAGATGAGATATGTGCCCTGTCTATGACAAATCCTCCCTAATTATTGTTCCCCAAAATACAGTCCTGTACCCTCTTGACCTCTACCTCGTCAATCACAACTGGCCCATAACTAGTCTTCTCCTACAATCTAAAATTTTTTCCTTTGTTTTATCCACATTTAGCTCGAAATTATTGTCTCATGGTGGTATTTTTAAGTTCAAACCCTTTCCCTATAAAATTCAAGATGTGCATTGTAGTATTCAGTAGCAGGAAATAGGGATAAACTGACTGTTTGGTCTAAACATAGGTTTATGTGCTTAGGAAGAGGAGTTTAAGCCCACGCATTTGCTGCGATTTCCTAAGACCCAACAGTAATGTTTTAGGACTACTTTTTCATATGTGTGTCAGTTGCAGGTTATGTTGCTGTATTGCTTCTGTTTTCATTTTTTTTTGTTATTTTGAGGTGTTTCTCTGCTTTTCTTTCATAGGAGTTTACAATGCACTTAAACACCACAGATTACAATGCACTCCAGCACAAATTTCTCAGTACAACTCTTCTAAAATCTGCAAACAAAAGTACGGAACAAGCCCCACATTAAAAGCATCATGTCTCTACAGCTGTCTCTTTGCCCACAGACCAAACAGATGGTTGTGGATGTAGTGCATCATCTTCAGGATAGGCATATTTGCACTCTTTTGTGTGCTGGGCATGCTATACAGCCAGAGTACATGGAGAAGGTGGTGGAGTTGCTAACCCAGCCTCATTCATCTTCTTCTCCTGTCTCCCATATGCAAGCTAGCTTGCAGTCTTCCACAGCTGCCAAAGTGCTCTATTCTGTCTCCTTATCCACAGCTACTCCTACTGTTGTCCTGCCAACTGACACAGAGAAGTCAGCTGAATTATTTGAGCACAGCTGAAGACACTTTTTGCAAGTGAATATGCGGTAATTAATGGGCTCCATGGTTGAGGAGGAGAGTAATGGGAGACTAAATTGAGGGGGAAACCAGGCAAGGAACACAAACTGACAGTGATATTCCTGCAGCCACAGCATACTACCAAGTTGGCTCCAGTGATGAAGAGAGGGGATTAGGAGGTCTCTGACTGTACCTGGGTGCCTGATAGAGCAAAGGAGGAAAGTGAAGGAGAGGCACAGCCCCAGTGAGTCAGGATGTCATCTAGGGGCAGCTAGTGGAGAAGTGGTAGCAGCCGACCTGTTTCATTGGATGGCTGAGCTTAACGGGTTCACTGTTGTCCTCGGTCTGCTCCCCAAAACTTACCTGACCTTTTTCAGCTTGTTTGCAGCAAACCACACCAATTTTATTTTCAGTCTCTTTTAGTGTCTTCCTGTCTGGCAATACCATAAGCCAAAGTTAATATTTAATTGTCCAATGCCTGTCAAATTTACATGAGAAAGTCTGAATACAACAGGGAAAACTTCACAGCTTTGCCTATATGTATTGTTGTATGATCAACGACTGCCTTAGAACCAGTGTACGTATCTTGTTTATATATATAAAAAAAGGAGAACTAGTCTGACTGCAAAAAAATTATTCTGTTACAAATGCACTATAGTAAAAAAAAAACCTTAAAAAGGCATTAAGAAAACACTGTAGAATTAGAAAAACCAAAAGTACTACTGATGCCCGACACACGAGTGGATTTTCCATCGGAAAAAGCTTGGATGGTTTTTCCGATGGAATTCCGCTCAAGCTTGCCTTGCATACACACGGTCACACAAAAGTTCTCTGAACTTTCAACCGTCAAGAACGCGGTGATGTACAACACTACAACGAGCCAAGAAAATGAAGTTCAATGCTTCCGAGCATGCGTCAAATTGTTTCCGAGCATGTGTAGGAATTTTGCGCGTCGGAATTTGTACAGACGATCGGATTTTTGGATAGGAACTTTTCCTGACCAAAAAATAGAGAACATGCTCTCAATCTTTTGCTGGCTGGAATTCCGCCAGCAAAAGACCGATGGAGCATACGCACGGTCGCATTTTCCGACAAAAAGCTTTCATCAGAGTTTTGCTGGCGGAATTTTTGATCGTGTGTACGTGGCATAACATTTATATTATTACCCACATTTGTTGCCATCAAAAGATTGAAGTTTGGGCTTGTCCTGGATGAGAAACTGGGAAGACGTGCAGACACTGAGCTCTCCATACCCAGCACCAATCTGTCACCATCCACCGCTCACCCTGCCCTGGTGAAGCCCCAGATCGTTTTTCCTGGGGTTTGGACTGCTCCTACCTTGGTCCAGGGGACTATTGTCACTTGTGGCTGGCTGATCCCGGATCTGTGACTGACTCTACAGAGTGGTGGTCCCCGCCATCTTGGGGCCTATAGCCCGCACGGTGCTTCTCCTAATCTACACCGCGATCCACGGACAGAACGTACACCTCGGCCTTGACGGTGGAACAACCCGCCTCCGGAGGACTTTGGGCAGTGTTCCAGCCAGAGGGAGGTGAGAGAGGTTTCCCTTTTGCGGTTCTCCCCTGCATCATGGCCGGCCGTTCTGTTGAGGCCTCTGAACTCAGCCTCGGATCTCCTCCCGGGCCACAGGGAGTAACATCCCTCCTCAGCCAGCACTCCCCGAGGCGTCCGCCCTCCTGAGAAGCATTACCTGTCCTCGGCTGGGGGTTTTAGGCCTCGGCGGAGCGGATCTCACTAGTCCGGCGGCCGCCCCTCAGGAAAGACCGCGGCTTCGGCCTACAACTGGAGGACGGCAGCCATCTTGCTACTCCAAGGACTCCCAGGCACATTTCTTTCACTCTGGACACTCAGCTGGCCATCCTTACATGAAGCTTTTGGGGTCCACCTGCCCTAATAATCATCCCCCCACAATAAATATAGGGGTCCACAGAGCTGCTGACCTACGGCCCCGCCAAGCTTAACAGAGTCCTTATCCCTGTTATGTCAGTTGTTTTCTAAGTGACTCCTGGGCCCTTGTCTGCTCTCCAAGACCTCCGAAATGTTACGTTAGCTATGTTTGGCTCCAGAGGTAAGCCTGCCTGAACACTACACTCCTCAAGCACCTCATGGGCAAAGTTGGCCAGCAGCAGCGGTATTATAAGCCACAGTTTGGGCCACGTGAGGGATCAAATATGGAGCACTTTGTTACTAGGCCACAACCCACAACCTTGAATCCCCCCGCGAACCCATTCGCCACGATGGATACATCCCTAGATACGGAAGATACAGAGATTCCTCATTTAGCTAATACCCAAAGCCAAACCCTCAATCCCCCACCCCCACATGAGTGTCTTACCCCTGATATCCTGGACGCTAAACTGCAGCTTTTGCTTCAACAAGCAACGTTTAACGTCTCGACAGAAGTAAGCAAATTGGCTAACGAACTGAGAGGGCAAATAAACCAAATTGGGGAACGTACGGATACTCTCGAAAATAAATTTGATGAGATGGTAAGCTATGTACAGGCTATTGAGGAAGAAAATTACAACCTGCTAGGCGCATGCGCGGCAGCTCCTAAGATGGCCGCAGGCTGTTAGAGCTCCGCTCCACCACGGCCCTGAGACAGCCACCAGAGCGATCGGAGCAACCCCCCGAGCACCTTACCGGGCCACACAAACGGGGGAAACCCCCAGGAACACAGCCTTGAAAACGGCGAACGTCCGTAGGAATCTGGCGAGCCAGATGACCGCGGCAGGCACTCAGCTAAGCTACGCCAAGATGGCGGCGGCTCCACGAGGCCCATGCAACACGGAGGAGATGGAGCACTCAAGGGGGGACCAGGACACACAGCTTCCACAGCAACCACAGTCCCCAGGTACAGACTTTCCACCCCTGCCCCTGACTGCATCTCCCTCATCCACGGAGTCCCTCCTGGGCAGGATGGGACTGGGCCTTCCCTCCACACCTATGTTAGACCCTCATACAGCAATGTTATTGTCAGTATCAGAAGCCCACTCTGACATTCCTGTGCCATCAGACTTCCCCTCCATGATGGAGGCCTTCTCCCAGCTTCTTTCCAAGAGCCTGGCCCTAAATGCAGCACAAATTACCTCATCCATCCATGCTGACAGCAAATGCAGCAAATAGGGATGAGGATGGACATAATAGAAAAGAAAGCTGACCAAGCGGTATCTCGCATTAATCAAAAATCAGCAAGGATCCAAGACTCGCAAGACCAGCTGGAAACAGCATTTGCCAAAATCGATGACCTCGAAAATAGGTCGAGATGCTATAACTTTCTCGTTCGAGGACTCCCTGAATCAGAAAAAGATGTTCATGCTGCAGTGAAGACCCTTATGCGGAACCTCATACCAGATATCACTGAGCAACAACAGGAGCTGGACAGAGCTCACAGAGCACTTCAACCCTCCCGATCAGATGGCCTCCCCAGAGACATCATTGTGAAACCCCATTTATTCTCCTTAAAGGAGGAGGTGATGAGGAGGTGATGAGAAGATCTAGGGGCTCCGATAATCTCAAATTGATGGGACATAGGATCCAGATTTTTGCAGACTTGTCGCCATATACTGTGCAAAAAAGACGCT
Organism: Lithobates septentrionalis; assembly: GCA_037952835.1. NCBI lineage: Eukaryota > Metazoa > Chordata > Amphibia > Anura > Ranidae > Lithobates > Lithobates septentrionalis. The sequence continues at coordinate 2,015,496 of JBBDGP010000961.1, read as the reverse complement.
CTCTCAAACTGCTACTTCAACTACTGCTTGAAAAAGAGATCACATATCATTGGTCCTTCCCCCTTCGATTAAACTTTTCCTACAAGAACAAAAATTATGGCTTTTCTTCATTCGCCGAGGGGGAACGGCTGCTCCTGCAACTGGGTTTGATATCCCAGGACCCTTCTTCATCACAGACCAGCAGGAGCTCCTCCTCATCCACATAAAGACCCCCACCAGCAAGCCCGCTGCAACCCACCTGGCTTAAACAGAGCACCAAACGCTCTAAGGAAAATCTTCCCCCGTGATGTGCTTCCCTCCAATTGGATCAGGAACCTGATCCGGTACTCCCCCGTGGACTTTTTCGGTTCAACAGTGACCCCTCCGGGACTTTTTTACGCCCCCTGCAAAGATGTCATATGACAGCTGGGCCCTATTCCTTTGCAGCAGTTTCAATTCTTCCCATCTCAGATTTCACAGGCTTAGCAACAGCCGACCCTGTGAAATTACAGGGAAGGGGCAGGGATGGGAGGGGGTCTCTTATTTTACTTTATATATATCTTAAGCTGGACAGTACTCAGAAATGTTAGGTATTTCCAGGTGCTATTACTTGTTGGTCCCCCCCTCACTGGTGGATCCCAATGTTGTACTTACTTTAGTTTGTTTTCAACATCCTTGATCACTTTCTAGGGACCGAATGGATCTGCTGTCCCTCCTACTTAGATTCCACTGCTCCGCTACTGGAGCCCTTTGGCCCAGTGGGTGCAGTGCAATCCTATTTCACACACAATCATTAGATGATAGGGTTGCTCTGTTTTATTTTTATCTTTATTTTTATTTTATTTTTTTGAAGCAATGTTAGAATGTTTTAGGCTCGCTAGTTATACGGTTTTATAGGTGGCGGGGCCGTGGTGGACTTAGTGCACCTCCAGTTGAAACCAGAGGCACTGATCGTGCATTTGGTTTCTTATCCGGTAGTCCCTTTGATTGGATACCGGCCCTCTCAGGTAAAAGGGTAAGGCATGGTCAGTCCATCTTACCCGGGGGTTAGGGAGGGGTCTGGGGACTCCTGTTTTACTATGCTCTGTTCTTGTTACATGTATGTAATAGTGTCCCTTGCGCTGGTCAGGTGTGGAAATAACTAGGTGAGTGACAAGGTGTCACAAGATAAACGTATAAAGTGACCAATAATATTGCAGCAAAATTAAGGTGTTTACACACAACACTTAATAGAAATGTAAGATAAGAAGATTTTGCGCAATATTAGATAAAATGAAGTGAATAAGCAGACATATATAATAACTGTGTCTCATAAATGTGCAAATCACATAGTGAGCATTACCTATAAATAAACACCCCTGCTTTTAAAAAACTTTAATACACTAGTGGAGCCTCCATTCTCTCCCCCTCCCCTATCTCTGTTTTATCTCCCCCTTTTCTGAGAGAGCCGGTCCGGAGATACAGGGAGAGATGGATTAAAGTTTTAACACAGAGAAAGCAGAGACTTCGGTGACAGCTACCAGAACTACCTATACTACACTGCTGAATGCCGTTTTACCACAGTATGAAGGTGAGGGTCCTAAGAGACCATTAGAGGATTGAATAACAATAGGATCTTTACTCCATCTACCTCATACACCTCCAATTGAACAGGGAAGCGGCATCCATTCATAGACTCTTCTAATTAACCCATCAACTCCCAGCAGCATCATTCATGCCCTATAGAGTGCTTTTGATTTGACATCCGTTTTGCACACTTTATGAACACTGAATGATGTCCTAAGTGTGATATTTTAAACACACTTACACCAATATTGTAGAATTGCACATGTTATTTTATACCTTCTATATTTATTTTTATATTCAATTTTATGTGTATTTTTCTTCATGATCCTTTTGTGATTTTTTTCACTCGACTATTTATGGTTAATACACCTAGCTAGACGTCAGGCATAGTGATTAACATCCCTGGCAGTAACTAGCTTACTACTAGTAGCACCATTGACACTGTTCACTTTGTATGCGATTTGCACATTTATGTTACATTTACTGTCTATGGATAATGTTCTTAGCTAGATGCTACGCTATTGAGATCCGCATCCCTTAGCAGCCACTAGCTTATTATCAACATCTCCATTGTCACAATTCACTTCACTATGTGATTTGCACATTTATGAGACACAGTTATTATATATGTCTGCTTATTCACTTCATTTTATCTAATATTGCGCGAAATCTTCTTATCTTACACTTGTTACATGTATGAAAGTTTTGTGGATCCATTTTTAGTAACATGTCTACTCTCTCTATTACTTTCTCTCACCCCTCTCCTTTCTTTTTCTCCTTCCTCTCACTTGAGTGCTCCCAGGTTCCGCACTCGCTTTTGGCTTCTCCTCCCAGGTCTTTCGTTCCCGGCAAGCTTACTCCGAGTGATCCTTGAGACACTTTCTTCCACACATACAGGTAAGACCTTTCTCATAAGCAAGACCCTACAACACTCAATTTATGACTGATCTCCCCAAAGTCCATCCCACACTTAAAATTTTATCATATAATACTCAGGGATTGAACTCCCCTGTCAAGAGGAGGAAACTGTTTCAACTCTATCATTCAATGCACACGGATATTCTCTTTTTACAGGAGACCCATTTCCCCATATCATACAAACCCACATTTCTCCATCGCAACTTTCCCCAATTCTTCATATCATCCGCCATCTGCACCCAACAAAACAAAAGGGGTGCCTATATGTTTTGCTAAACATATCAATCTCTCTCAACCTCACACGATTATAGACCCTTTGGGACGTTTTATACTAGTATCGGGGAACATAGATGGTGAACTATACACCTTTGTATCATATTACTCTCCTAATAAAGGTCAAAGGGCATTTTTTGAATCCATGCTACATAAACTCCGCCCTCACCTTAAGGGCACAACTATCATTGGTGGGGACTCCAATTTAGCCTTTGACTTTTCCTTGGACAAGTCTGGAGATGGGATAACGAAACCCAAACGCCCTACTAGACAGAGCGTTAAAGTAGCTAAGCTATTACATGAGGCGGGATTGGTAGATGCTTGGAGGGAAACTAACCCTTGTTCTAAGGATTATACACACTTCTCAGCACCCCATAACTCCTATGCCAGGATAGACCACATCTTTATACATGCCACTACGATCCCTTTGATCGTACGGTCACGGATTACAGACTCTCCACTATCGGACCACTCAATGGTTACTCTAATCATCTACAGAACTTCAGGACATAGGGAGCGCAACCGTTGGTGCCTGCAGGAATCCATCCTTAACGATCCCATACAGGCCACTATCATAGAGAAATTTATTAAGGAATTCTTTAGTCTAAATACCACGATGGACATCTCCCCGTCCACAGTCTGGGCTGCTCATAAAGCGGTGATCAGGGGGAAATTAATGCAATTAACAGCTACACTGAAAGCGGAACACAAAAGCGATACGATCAAATTGACTGCAAACTTTCGATCTCTCGCAAAAGCACACAAACTTAATCCCACTTCGGATTCTCTGACTCACCTGGATAAGGCTCGGGCCCTTCTCAATCTGAACCTAACGACAGCGGCAGAAAAGCACCTCAGGTGGACAGGGGCGCGTTTCTACTCCCAGAGGGATAGGATAGGATCGAAATTGGCGGTAAAACTTACTCCTAAACCTCGCCAATTGGCATTCCCCAAAATTAAGTTGAATTCAGGTGACCTGACCCAGAATCCTACCAAGATTATGGAAGCATTCCAACAGTTCTATTCGGAACTTTACAGATCACAATGCCACCATTCAGGACAATCACAAGCAGGCTTCCTTGACTCCCTGTCTTTGCCTTCCTTATCCTCAGAACATAGGGACCTACTTGAAAGCCCCTTTTTGGTCACGTAGGTTCTGGATACTGTTACTTCCTTGAAACTCAGCTCCTCTCCTGGACCTGACGGGTTTTCCACCGGGTATTATAAAAAATTTGGGAAAACTTGGGCCCCACATCTCGCAAAGTTTTTCAATTTTCTTAGGGAAGGATCTCCTTTGGGGGCTGACCTAAATGCAGCATATATCTCGGTGATTCCCAAACCAGGGAAGGACCCGAGCGAAGTTGGAAATTACAGGCCTATCTCCTTAATTAACAACGACATCAAGATTATGACCAAGATTCTAGCCAATAGATTAGCAAGTTTTATCCCCTCATACATCCATAGAGACCAGGTAGGGTTCATACCTGGGAGGCAAGGCCCAGACCAGATTAGAAGGACAATAGATGTTATCTCCCTCCTTAAATCTAGCTGGGATGGAGGCTCCCCCCAATCGGGTTTTATTCTTTCTATCGACCTACACAAAGCGTTCGATTCAATTGAATGGAACTACCTTTCCGAGACCCTTAGAAGGTGGAACTTTGGCCCCCATTTCCTAAATTTAATCAACTCTATGTACTCTAATCCATCTGCCCAAGTGCGGTTGATGGGAAGATATTTGACCTCCTTTCCAATTGGGAGGGGCACAAGGCAGGGCTGTCCCCTCTCGCCCCTTCTCTTTGCGATGGCCATAGAAACTTTGGCCATAGCAATTAGAACAAACCCCGATATCAAGGGTGTGGCATGCGGGGACCAGGAGCACAAATGCGCACATTATGCGGATGATCTATTGCTATATATAACCTCACCTCTAATAACCACTCCGAATATCTACGGGGTTCTGAACTCATTTAGCAAAATCTCTGGCTTAAAAGTCAACATGTCTAAATCCATAGCTTTAAATATCACTGTTGCTCCCGACATAGTGACACAACTAACTAATAATTTTGAATTCTCCTGGGCACCCATGACTATCCCTTATCTGGGGATAAATTTAACCCCAGAAGTAAATAACCTCTTTAAAGCTAACTACCCCCCCATGATTAACAGATGTAGGGGGGAACTCCAACAGTGGTCGAGATGTGTTCTGTCCTGGCTGGGAAAAATACACGCTGTTTAGATGACTCTCCTTCCTCGTCTCTTATATCTGTTCCGTTCTCTGCCAATCCCGCTTCCGAGGAGCATTATTTGCAAATTTCAATCAGAGATTACTCGCTTTGTCTGGGGCAATAAGAGTTATAGATGCCCTTCCAAAATACTGTATCGCCTAAAGTCACAGGGAGGCTTAGGCCTTCCGGACCTCTGGAGCTACTTTCAGGCGGCGCAATTATCGCAAATCTCCATAGTTTTCTCTAAGGGCCCGAAGCCCGAGTGGCTCTCAATGGAAAGGTGGGCTACACCCCACAACACCATTGATTTCCTCCTGTGGTGTGACTCTAAACAAAGACCTGCTATAATGGCCCCCACACTTTCTCACTCAATTGCAACATGCACTAAATTGTTTAAACACCCCTCCCTTATTTCGCAGCTCAAACCTTTTTCCCACAGATTTCACAACACTAAATTTCCACTGGGAGTAAATAGCATTCCGATGGTGGACTGACAAAGGCCTTTACCAGATCAGACATTTCCTTTCCCCAGCTGGCCCTCTTACCCTGTCTTATTGTAAGCTTAAACTAGAAATGCCTGACACGGAATAGTTCAGATTTACACAAATCTCCCACTTCTTACACTCTATTTGGATCAACAAACCGGAACCTCCCTCAATAACACCATATGAACATTGGTGCTCGAACCTTTCGGAACAAAAGGGAGGAATCTCCTTGATTTACAATGCGCTACAGTCAAATCCGGATAAGCCGTCCTACGCAGAGACCTGGGAGGAGGACACAGGCGATGTGTGTCCGACGACAGCTTGGTTCAAATCCTGGACACGCTCCTATAGAGGTATTTGTAACATCTCCCTTATAGAGGCCAGTCTAAAGGTCCTGACCAGGTGGTATTATGTTCCATCCAGATTGGCATTGATATACCCTGGGACCTCACCTCTCTGTTTTAGGGGTTGCGGTCTAGAGGGTACAATGCTACATATATGGTGGACTTGTCCTCGCATCAGAACCTTCTGGAAGATAACCTTCCGTACAATTGGTAAACTGATAAGGGTCTCGGTTGCCCCCAATCCACATATTGCCTTATTCAACCACGATATACCCAATACAGCTAAGCACCTACAGGTACTATCCTACTTCATTTTATTGGGTGCGAAAATCACCATAGCAAAAGCATGGAAGAGACCCATGGTTTCCTTTCAGGCTTGCAAGAGAAAGGTGTCCTGGATTATGTCCCAGGAACAAATAGAGGCGAAGCTGAATGACAAAATTGGGAAATTTAATACCGTCTGGGAACCTTGGGCCACGTTCTGTAACATTTCTCTCATACCGGGTATTGAACCTGACGCAAGTTTGGTTTCTGTTATTAACTGAACCTCACTCTACCTTCTCCTTCCTTTCTCACCCCTTTTCACACGTTTCCTGTGTTCTCTTTTCGAGATTGCTCAGACCCTGCTACTTCTCAGGTATAACATGACATTTACGCACCCTGAGGGGAGGTCTCAAGAGAATATTAATCAGAGTATCCGAGGCATCCCTTCTTCCTCTCACTAGAGGTTCAATAGGTACCGCAGTGACGAACTGGAAATGGAGGGCTCCGCTGTGATAGCCCTTTCAACCAGTGCATAACGCTCCTGGGGGGTCGGCTGATTCGGGGTAGAGCCTTAACACACCTACAGGAAGATCCCACTGGGGGGGTGTGTGAGGGTTCCCGGGGTCATCCGACGTCTATCCCCCGGGAGCGAATTCCTACTTCTGCCTATCCTCCCGTACAGGGGGGTTCCCTCGGATAACTCTATACAGTACATACAGATCTACTGACCCGAACTTACCTTACTGTCTCTTGAGATTTCTGAGGGAATTCACTAAAGTAACTTTACCTGTTAGTATATCCTCATAAGGTAATCCTCTGATCCAGGAGATCCGGTTTAGTTCCCTAACATACAGGACTGTTCATTCTTTGTTCATGAGATTCTTTATGTGCATACATTGGTAATCTTTTGTTTATTTTTTTTTCTTTTACTCTGTGCTTCACAGAGAAGTTTAATACGCTACTGAGTTTTGGTTAACTATAGGACATAACAGAGCTTTATATAGCAGCTGAGAGTTAATTAGGTTTTAACAGTATTACATCTATTTCACTCAGTTTAGCTTGTAATTATTGTTCATAACTGTATAACACTTTCTGTGTAACGTTACTTCATTCTTCAGTAATGTATGCAATTTCATGTATGGTATGTAAAAACACCAATAAAATGATTTGAAAGTGAAAATTACAACCTGCGCCTCTCAGTTTCTCAGTTACAACTTCAACAAGAGGACTTAGAGAACAGAGAGAGGAGACAAAATCTGCGATTCAGAGGAATCCCGGAAACGGTAGGAGATCCGGACCTGCGTAAATATCTCTTGGGTCTTTTTAACACTCTGGCCCCCACAGTGGTGGACATAGACTGGCGCTTGGACAGGGCACACCGGTCCTTGGGCCCAAAACCTCCGGCTGGAGCTAGGCCCAGGGATGTTATAATGAAATTTCACTTTTTTGAAAGCAAAGAGGCATTGACCTTGGCCACACGTAATAAATCCCAAATTATGTACAAGGGTGTGAAATTGCAGATTCTTAGCGACCTCTCCCCCATCACTCTTGCCAAACGAAGGAATCTGCGTCCAATCACCTCCCATCTACAACATCATAAGATTCCATACTTCTGGGGTTTCCCCTTTTGCCTTGCCGTCTCAAAGGAAGGTACCCAGTACACCCTACGTGACTTACAAGAAGGCGAGGCCTTCCTGAAAAACCTCGGCTTGCCTTCTCTCCCAGAAGAAGATTTGATCCCTCCTGCCACCCAGGTCCGTTTATCACCAAATACTCCTAGCCGCATCTGGACACCCGTTCGGGGTAAGTCCAAGAAGCACCTCTCTACACCTCAACGTCCGCGCTCCTCCAAACAACCACCTTGAATCTTCTGTACAGCTTTTTTTGGATCCTTTTTTTTGCTCCCTGTCTTCTGTTTCTTCGTGTTACAGATGAAACGAAGTTTGCTGCTCTGGTTTCATAAAGTTTTGTATCTACCCTGTTTCCTGCTCAAGGTAGAATACTTTTTACCATCCCATGAGGTACTTTCTTTAGAGGTTCTTACACCTTAGGCAACGACTGCTCCTGTTCCCCAGCTGACTTTCCATTTTTATTGTGAACAGGTCTCCTATTGTCAGTTCTATTTTACATGTTACCAAGATCATAAGGTGAACAGCTGGCCCTTCCCTTTTTTCCTACCCAGAGTCTCCTGATGGAAGTCCATACACGCCCCTACCAAGCCTTGGATTATATCCAGGGCTCCCTGAGATACAGTAACATCTCAGGCTTTCGAAAACTTAAGTATTTTGTTTCTTGTTTCTGTTTTGTTTGTTGTTTTTTTTTTTCTCTCCTTATGTCCATGTTTATAGATCAGCTTTATAGGTTGCAACCACAATGTTTCTGTTTCCTTGCTTTAAAGAGGTTTGAATACAGAGTTCACCTGTTAACACTCGCATGTCGAGGAATTGCTGTTAATCATTCCATCCACAGTCAGATTTTTACATACTCCTTTAATGTCGATATTGTATTGCTCTTGTCCCATAATATCTCTACACGAGCCTATCTGAATAGAATACAGTCATGGCCCTGAGGATCATGTCGTATAATGTGAAGGGACTAGGTTCTATTAGTAAACGCTGGATGGCTCTGAAGGACTTCAGAGCCTCAGGCGCAGACGTGATAATGATCCAGGAAACTCACTTCCGGGCAGGAGGTTCATTTAACTTTGCCTCAAAGTTTTTCCCCACCTCCTTCCTTGCCTCTGACTCCACGGGCAAGGCGGGAGTGGCAGTTCTGATTAGGAAGTCATGCCCAGTTAAGGTTAAAAAGTTCCATGCAGACCCTCACGGGAGATTTCTTATTTTAAATTGCGAATATATGTCTACTTCCTTTACACTTGTCAATCTCTATGCCCCTAATACAGGCCAGATTGAGTTCCTAAACAAACTTTTTGATACCCCTCAATACTGCACACAACCTTTTATGATCATTGGTGGGGACTTCAATTTGGTTATGTCACCCTCTAGAGACAGACAGACCCTTTTTAGTACTGTACCATCCAAAAAAGTCTCATCCCAAGCTACTGCTTTTCGTAAATGTATAAGGTCCCATCGATTATTCGACTCATGGAGGATCAAACATCCCTCTACCAAACAATTCACGTTCTATTCCCCAGCTCATAAAATGTACTCACGCCTTGACCACTTTCTCATCTCAGCCCCACTCCTCTCCTACGTGGTCGAGTCTGACATATCCCCCATTACATGGTCAGACCATGCACCCATCATTGTGGATCTAATGCTCTCTCAGGCCTACACCAAATCCTGTCATTGGCGTCTTAATGATCACCTCTTACAGTCCGAGGTATCACATTCTATTTTGGCAAAAAGTTTGGTAGACTACTTTCAGCTCAACACTGGGTCGTGTCGAGGGTTTCTACTCTGTGGGAAGCACACAAGGCTGTATTTCGTGGTGCATGTATAGCGGAAAGTTCTCGATTGAAGAGAGATAGAGCTGGACTTTTGCAGTCCTTGATATCCGCTCTGATAGTTGCGGAGAAGAGGCTGTTGTGTGCTCCCACACGTGAGAAATTATGTAAAGTTACCTCCCTCAGGGAACAAATTAAATCAACACAACTTGACAAAACAGCCAGATCCCTACTCTGGATAAAGCAGAAATTGTATGAATACAATAAATAAAATAAACCCCATAAAATGTTTAGTCAATAAATTATGCCCACGACCATTCAGTTTGTTTCCTGAATTTCTTCAACAGGCGGATGGGTCTAGAGCTCAGTGTCCTCATGAGATGTCCAAAATATTTGGTACATTTTACAGGGACCTCTATAACTGTCTGACCCCGGAGAATCACTTAAATTTTACTCAGGAAAAATTTGAGTCTTTCTTTTCAACCATAAAACTTCCAAAATTATCTGTAGCAGATTTAGCCTGAACGCAGCCATAACAACATAACATCTCTACTTAAAGGCATTTCCCCACTTCCACACTTTTCTCACTCCTATATCTCAGTTATTCCAAAGCCTGGTAAGGACCCCTCTATTCCGGATAACTATAGACCCATAGCCCTTTTAAATTCGGACTACAAAATATTAACCAAAATACTTGCATCCCGGTTATCCAGGTTTATCCCCAAACTGATACATAGTGACCAAGTGGGCTTTGTCCCCGGCAGACATGCGGGGGATAACACCCGCTGTACGATCTGATAGATCTCCTGGACAGGTCGTCTCGCTCTGCACTGATTCTAAGTTTAGACGCACAGAAGGCCTTTGACAGGCATAATAAATTATGCCCATGACCATTCAGTTTGTTTCCTGAATTTCTTCAACAGGCGGATGGGTCTAGAGCTCACTGTCCTCATGAGATGTCCAAAATATTTGGTACATTTTACAGGGACCTCTATAACTGTCTGACCCCGGAGAATCACTTCAATTTCACCCAGGAAAAATTTGAGTCTTTCTTTTCTACCATAAAACTTCCGAAATTATCTGTAGCAGATTTAGATAGCCTGAACGCAGCCATAACAAATGAGGAACTTCTGTCCATAATCAAGACCCTCACATTACATAAATCACCCGGCCCTGACGGCTTACCATACTCTTACTACAAAACCTTTTTTGATATTCTGTCCCCACACATGTTGTCTCTGTATGACTCTCTACTTAAAGGCATTTCCCCACTTCCACACTTTTCTCACTCCTATATCTCAGTTATTCCAAAGCCTGGTAAGGACCCCTCTATTCCAGATAACTATAGACCCATAGCCCTTTTAAATTCGGACTACAAAATATTCACCAAAATACTTGCATCCTGGTTATCCAGGTTTATCCCCAAACTGATACATAGTGACCAAGTGGGCTTTGTCCCCGGCAGACATGCGGGGGATAACACCCGCCGTACGATAGATCTGATAGATCTCCTGGACAGGTCGTCTCGCTCAGCACTGATTCTAAGTTTAGACGCACAGAAGGCCTTTGACAGGCTGAGCTGGCCTTATATGTTTGCCACCTTAAAAAAGTATGGATTTAGTGGTCCTTTCTTAAAAGCTTTGGAGGCTCTTTATGTGACTGTTACGGCTCAAGTGCGGATGTCATCCTTCCTATCGCCTAGTTTCCCTATGACAAACGGAACTCGGCAGGGGTGCCCCCTATCACCATTACTTTTTATTCTATGTTTAGAACCCCTAGCCAAATCTATCCGCTCTCATCCGGACATTCGGGGGGTGGTGATGCGGCAGGGGGAATATAAATTGTCAATTTTTGCAAATGATATCCTGCTTACGATTGTCAACCCGTTAATCTCTCTCCCCTCACTACATAAACTATTGGCTTCCTTTGGTGCCATATCTGGTTATAAAGTTAATACTTCCAAAACAGAAGCTCTCCCCATACACATAACACCATCTCAACTGTCTCAGCTCAAAGACTCATACCCCTATAAATGGTGCAATACCTCTCTCAAATATTTGGGTGTCCTTCTTACCTCTTCCTACTCATCCCTCTACTCTGCTAACTTTCCCCCTCTGATTCTAGATATTAACAAATCCCTGTCAACCTGGACGAAGTATCCTCTCTCCCTATTAGGTAGGATCAACGTCCTTAAAATGTCTATTTTACCCCGATTGCTTTACCACTTTGAAATACTACCGGTTACCCTGCCTTCTTCCCAGCTAAAAGCACTTCAGAGGAGTTTTCTAAAATTCATATGGGAAGGTAGGGCCCATCGCATTGCGAGCTTGGTGGTTTTCTCCCTAAGATCCAGGGGGGTCTGGGAGCCCCAGACATTGCTAAATATTACTTCTCTACACACTTAAAGGCCATTACTTCATGGTCCACTTTCCAAGCACAGAATCAGTGGACTGCCATTGAAAAAGGAGACAACTCTTGAGATTATGCATATTGGAGGTTTTTACCTGATATTATCATTATGTATTATTTTGGGAATATGTTGTTTAATTTTTTCTTGTTCTGGAAACTAACTCCTTGTGAGCCGAAGGAAATCATCCCTGACCTCACCGTAGTTTGATGTTGTGATGTTTTTGGACAGGAAGATCCTTGTGGGGGAATGGCTGGTGATGATGCCACTTAATGTAGTTGGGTGTATTCATAGTTGTTTGGGGCCAGCTAAGTTTTCTCCTGATATAACCTTTGGGCCTAAAAGGTTTTTTCTTTATGGCCTTAGTGGTTATTTATCCCTCTATTAGATTCATATGGTTCTCTGGTCCTTTATTTTTGCCTCATATTTATGGCTTTTAAATTAATTATTTTTTATATAAGTTTCTATTAATTTTACTATTTTTGAGTATGGAGTTATTTCATTATAAGTTCCACTCTTATATAGCCAAAAAACTGCGCTAGCAACTTGCTAAAAATAAACTGTAACGAAACCAAAACATAAATACACTATGAGAGAAGTAGTGAATGTAAAAAAATATATAAAAAAAAATTAGATGTACACCTTGCACAACACACCAAGTGCTGAGTGGAATTGTGCACGAATGCACTAACAAAATAAATGCCTATAATGTGATAAAGAACAAATCAAAAAAATATACATGGTATACAAGTGTAACTGTAAAATGATATAGATACAGTTATCGCTACACTGATACAAAAATAAGATAAATATATGTGTTCTCAAGGATTCACAATCACAAATGACAATGAAGCGAGCCTCTAGAAAGATGCCAAGTGGGATAGTGAAAACAAAAAGTCAGCAATACCAAAAATTGCAAACTAAAGAGTATCTATTGGTTTAAAAACTCCTTCATAAGAGAAACAATTGGCAGACTTCCAACTTATTCATCCATATGATAAAACAGGGCAGACGGTATGCTGATGTTAAAGATGGTTGGAAGGAACCTTTTGAGGACCACAGGACTCGCGTTCCCAGGAAGTGATGTCACTGGTTACTGGTTTAGCAAACGTAGGAACGATGTTGTGTCGACGCGTTTCGCCCCTCCCCCAGGGCGTTGTCAAAGTCTTTGATAACGCCCTGGGGGGCGAAACGTGTCGACGCAACATCCTGCCTACGTTTGCTAAACCAGTAACCAGTGACATCACTTCCTGGAGTTGGTGGAACGCACGCCGGTCAGCGGCGAACCGACCAAGTATCTGAATGCCTGCTCTGCATGCCAGTCCCGTGAGTAGCGCACATATGCGCAGGTGACCCTATGGTATCCTAAGGTTTTACACTATATGCCTTTTCTTTTTCTTTTGGTGGAACGCGAGTCCTGTGGTCCTCAAAAGGTTCCTTCCAACCATCTTTAACATCAGCATACCGTCTGCCCTGTTTTATCATATGGATGAATAAGTTGGAAGTCTGCCAATGGTTTCTCTTATGAAGGAGTTTTTAAACCAATAGATACTCTTTAGTTTGCAATTTTTGGTATTGCTGACTTTTTGTTTTCACTATCCCACTTGGCATCTTTCTAGAGGCTCGCTTCATTGTCATTTGTGATTGCGAATCCTTGAGAACACATATATTTATCTTATTTTTGTATCAGTGTAGCGATAACTGTATCTATATCATTTTACAGTTACACTTGTATACCATGTATATTTTTTTGATTTGTTCTTTATCACATTATAGGCATTTATTTTGTTAGTGCATTCGTGCACGATTCCACTCAGCACTTGGTGTGTTGTGCAAGGTGTACATCTAATTTTTTTTTTATATATTTTTTTACATTCACTACTTCTCTCATAGTGTATTTATGTTTTGGTTTCGTTACAGTTTATTTTTAGCAAGTAGCTAGCGCAGTTTTTTGGCTATATATCACTAAAGTACAGTACTTTTATTCTGCAGCTGCAACAGGTTATTTTGGGTTTGAAGATTACTATATCACACAAATACATTTGCGAGCGCTGTTTTGTATGTATGTAAGTTCCACTCTTAGGCTGGATTATTCCACCTCCTATTATAGGAGGTACAATCTGTCCGTTACTCATAGGCTGTAAAAATATTTACTTTTATACCTGTTTAATTAGTTACTCTGTCCGGTCACTATTTGAGAGCAACTTCCAATAGCTAAAATGGCCGCCAGGAACTTCCGCCAGATCTTGAGGTGGAACGCGGATGATTTCCGGATCAGGTTTCACATCGAGGCTTGGTTCCTTGTGTTTACCTATTTATACGCGACACGTCAGTGCATCGCCCGTGCCCCAGACTACGTCATTATATGACGAAACGCGCGTCGGGAGGAGCTGACGTGCTGACGTCTCGCATGCTGTGTTCGAAGGGACGGGTCTCCGTACAAGCCGGCCGGCTGAACTGCTTTTATTTGCTACGTTTATTGTAAGTGGCTTTTCGTTCTTTTAAATAAATGATGTTTTACTATGTTACGCTATGGTGATTCCTTTATATTCTGGGAACATCTGAATATTACGGTATCCTACCTGGTCACGGTCCTTGGCTGACAAGTTTGGCGATTCCATGCTGACCCCCTAGACGGGTTCCTCTGGAGATCTCTTGTGTCCCTACATTGGATAAAGGCTCTGGCCGGGTATAGGCCGCAAGCATCCTTTGCTTGCCATCTGGTAAGCGAGCATTTCTCTTAGCACTGGTGGTGTGGTGGAGGTTGAAGTACTTACCGTGGGCCACTAATCCTGTTATTCTCTATGCACGATATGAACTTTGTGTCACCATTCTGACATATGCCGCTTTATTTTTTCACAGATGAATAAGAAGATGGACTTTTTAGTTCTTTTCTGACCATATTGATTTATTGAGTGTTTTATTAACCACTTAAGGACCGCCTCACGCTGATGTACGTCGGCAAGGCGGCACGGGCAGGCAAAATCACGTACATGTACGTGATTTGCCTCCCGCGGGTGGGGGGTCCGATCGGACCCCCCCGGTGCCCGAGGCGGTCCCGTTTTGTTCCCCGGCGATCGGAGGGGAGGGGGAGGCCAATCCGTTCGTGGCCCCCCCTCGCAATCGCCGCTGGCCAATGGGAACATTCCTTTGCTGCTGTATGCTAAACAGCAGCAAAGGAAATGATGTCATCTCTCCTCGGCTCGGTAGTTTCCGTTCCCGCGCCAAGGAGAGAAGACATCAATGTGAGTGCACAACACTACACACACAGTAGAACATGCCAGGCATACAAAACACCCTGATCCCCCCCGATCGTCCCCCGAATCCACCCCAATCACCCCCCCTGTCACAAACTGACACCAAGTAGGTTTTTTTTTCTGATTACTGCTAGGTGTCAGTTTGTGACAGTTACAGTGTTAGCACAGTTACTGTTAGCCCCCTGTAGGTCTAGGGTACCCCCCTAACCCCCCCTAATAAAGTTTTATCCCCTTGATCACCCCCCGTCACCAGTGTCACTAAGCGATCATTTTTCTGATCGCTGTATTAGTGTCGCTGGTGACGCTAGTTAGGGACGTAAATATTTAGGTTCGCCGTCAGTGTTTTATAGCGTCAGGGACCCCCATATACTATCTAATAAATGTTTTAACCACTTGATTGCCCCCTAGTTAACCCTTTCACCACTGATCACCGTATAACCGTTACGGTTGACGCTGGTTAGTTCGTTTATTTTTTATAGTGTCAGGGCACCCGCCGTTTATTACCGAATAAAGGTTTAGCCCCCTAATCGCCCGGCGGTGATATGCATCGCCCCAGGCAGCGTCAGATTAGCGCCAGTACCGCTAACACCCACGCACACAGCATGCGCCTCCCTTAGTGGTATAGTATCTGATCGGATCAATATCTGATCCGATCAGATCTATACTAGCGTCCCCAGCAGTTTAGGGTTCCCAAAAACGCACTGTTAGCGGTATCAGCCCAGATACCCGCTAGCACCTGTGTTTTGCCCCTCCGCCCAGCCCACCCAAGTGCAGTATCGATCAATCACTGTCACTTACAAAACACTAAATGCATAACTGCAGCATTCGCAGAGTCAGGCCTGATCCCTGCGATCGCTAACAGTTTTTTTTGTAGCATTTTGGTGAACTGGCAAGCAAGCACCAGCCCCAGGCAGCGTCAGGTTAGCGCCAGTAGCGCTAACACCCACGCACGCACCGTACACCTCCCTTAGTGGTATAGTATCTGATCGGATCAATATCTGATCCGATCAGATCTATATTAGCGTCCCCAGCAGTTTAGGGTTCCCCAAAACGCAGTGTTAGCGGGATCAGCCCAGATACCTGCTAGCACCTGCGTTTTGGCCCTCCGCCCGGCCCGGCCCCGCCCACCCAAGTGCAGTATCGATCGATCACTGTCACTTACAAAACACTAAATGCATAACTGCAGCGTTCGCAGAGTCAGGCCTGATCCCTGCGATCGCTAACAGTTTTTTTGGTAGTATTTTGGTGAACTGGCAAGCACCAGCCCCAGGCAGCGTCAGGTTAGCGCCAGTACCGCTAACACCCACGCACGCAGCATACACCTCCCTTAGTGGTACAGTATCTGAACGGATCAATATCTGATCCGATCAGATCTATACTAGCGTCCCCAGCAGTTTAGGGTTCCCAAAAACGCAGTGTTAGCGGGATCAGCCCAGATACGTGCTAGCACCTGCATTTTGCCCCTCCGCCCGGCCCAGCCCAGCCGACCAAATGCAGTATCGATCTATCACTGTCACTTACAAAACACTTAACGCATAACTGCAGCGTTCGCAGAGTCAGGCCTGATCCCTGCGATCGCTAACAGTTTTTTTGGTAGCTTTTTATTGAACTGGCAAGCACCAGCGGCCTAGTACACCCCGGTCGTAGTCAAACCAGCACTGCAGTAACACTTGGTGACATGGCGAGTCCCATAAGTGCAGTTCAAGCTGGTGAGGTGGCAAGCACAAGTAGTGTCCCGCTGCCACCAAAAAGACAAACACAGGCCCGTCGTGCCCATAGTGCCCTTCCTGCTGCATTCGCCAATCCTAATTGGGAACCCACCGCTTCTGCAGCGCCTGTACTTCCCCCATTCACATCCCCAACCAAATGCAGTCGGCTGCATGAGAGGCATTTTTATGTCCTCCCGAGTACCCCTACCCAACGAACCCCCCCAAAAAAGATGTTGTGTCTGCAGCAAGCGCGTATATAGGCGTGACACCCGCTATTATTGTCCCTCCTGTCCTGACAATCCTGGTCTTTGCATTGGTGAATGTTTTGAACGCTACCATTCACTAGTTGAGTATTAGCGTAGGGTGCAGCATTGCACAGACTAGGACACACTTTCACAGGGTCTCCCAAGATGCCATCGCATTTTGAGAGACCCAAACCTGGAACCGGTTACAGTTATAAAAGTTAGTTACAAAAAAAGTGTCAAAAAAAAAAATATATATACAATAAAAAAAAATAGTTGTCGTTTTATTGTTCTCTCTCTCTCTCTATTCTCTCTCTATTGTTCTGCTCTTTTTTACTGTATTCTATTCTGCAATGTTTTATTGTTATTATGTTTTATCATGTTTGCTTTTCAGGTATGCAATTTTTTATACTTTACCGTTTACTGTGCTTTATTGTTAACCATTTTTTTGACTTCAGGTACGCCATTCACGACTTTGAGTGGTTATACCAGAATGATGCCTGCAGGTTTAGGTATCATCTTGGTATCATTCTTTTCAGCCAGTGGTCGGCTTTCATGTAAAAGCAATCCTAGCAGGTAATTAGCCTCTAGACTGCTTTTATAAGCCGTGGGAGGGAATGCCCCCCCACCGTCTTCCGTGTTTTTCTCTGGCTCTCCTGTCTCAACAGGGAACCTGAGAATGCAGCCGGTGATTCAGCCAGCTGACCATAGAGCTGATCAGAGACCAGAGTGGCTCCAAACATCTCTATGGCCTAAGAAACCGGAAGCTACGAGCATTTTATGACTTAGATTTCGCCGGATGTAACTAGCGCCATTGGGAAATTGGGGAAGCATTTTTTCACACCGATCTTGGTGTGGTCAGATGCTTTGAGAGCAGAGGAGAGATCTAGGGTCTAATAGACCCCAATTTTTAAAAAAAAGAGTACCTGTCACTACCTATTGCTATCATAGGGGATATTTACATTCCCCGAGATAACAATAAAAATGATTAAAAAAAAAAATATGAAAGGAACAGTTTAAAAATAAGATAAAAAAAGCAAAAAAATAATAAAGAAAAAAAAAATGCACCCCTGTCACCCCCTGCTCTCGCGCTAAGGCGAATGCAAGCGGCGGTCTGTCGTCAAACGTAAACAGCAATTGCACCATGCATGTGAGGTATCACCGCGAAGGTCAGATCGAGGGCAGTAAGTTTGGCAGTAGACCTCCTCTGTAAATCTAAAGTGGTAACCTGTAAAGGCTTTTAACTGTTTTTTAAAATGTATTTATTTTGTTGCCACTGCACTTTGTGCGCAATTTTAAAGCATGTCATGTTTGGTATCCATGTACTCGGTCTAAGATCATCTTTTTTATTTCATCAAACATTTGGGCAATATAGTGTCTTTTAGTGCATTAAAATTTAAAAAAAGTGTGTTTTTTCCCCAAAAAATGCGTTTGAAAAATCGCTCCGCAAATACTGTTTGAAAAAAAAATATGAAACACCCACCATTCTAATCTGTAGGGCATTTGCTTTAAATAAATATATAATGTTTGGGGGTTCAAAGTAATTTTTTTGCAAAAAAAAAAAAAACTTTTTCATGTAAACAATAAGTGTCAGAAAGGGCTTTGTCTTCAAGTGGTTAGAAGAGTGGGTGATGTGTGACATAAGCTTCTAAATGTTGTGCATAAAATGCCAGGACAGTTCAAAACCCCCCCAAATGACCCCATTTTGGAAAGTAGACACCCCAAGCTATTTGCTGAGAGGCATGTCGAGTCCATGGAATATTTTATATTGCGACACAAGTTGCGGGAAAGAGACAATTTTTTTTTTTTTTTGCACAAAGTTGTCACTAAATGATATATTGCTCAAACATGCCATGGAAATATGTGAAATTACACCCCAAAATACATTCTACTGCTTCTCCTGAGTACGGGGATACCACATGTGTGAGACTTTTTGGGAGCCTAGCCGCGTACGGGACCCCGAAAACCAAGCACCGCCTTCAGGCTTTCTAAGGGCGTGAATTTTTTATTTCACTCTTCACTGCCTATCACAGTTTTGGAGGCCATGGAATGCCCAGGTGGCACAAAACCCCCCCAAATGACCCCATTTTGGAAAGTAGACACCAAAAGCTATTTGCTGAGAGGTATAGTGAGTATTTTGCAGACCTCACTTTTTGTCACAAAGTTTTGAAAATTGAAAAAAGAAAAAAAAAATGTTTTTTCTTGTCTTTCTTCATTTTCAAAAACAAATGAGAGCTGCAAAATACTCACCATGCCTCTCAGCAAATAGCTTGGGGTGTCTACTTTCCAAAATGGGGTCATTTGGAGAGGTTTTGTGCCACCTGGGCATTCCATGGCCTCCAAAGCTGTGATAGGCAGTGAAGAGTGAAATCAAAAATTTTCACCCTTAGAAATCCTGAAGGCGGTGATTGGATTTCGGGGCCCCGTACGCGGCTAGGCTCCCAAAAAGTCCCACACATGTGGTATCCCCATACTCAGGAGAAGCAGCTAAATGTATTTTGGGGTGCAATTCCACATATGCCCATGGCCTGTGTGAGCAATATATCATTTAGTGACAACTTTATGCAAAAAAAAAAAAAAAAGTGTCACTTTCCCGCAACTTGTGTCAAAATATAATATATTCCATGGACTCAATATGCCTCTCAGCAAATAGCTTGGGGTGTCTACTTTCCAAAATAGGGTCATTTTGGGGGGTTTTGTGCCACCTGGGCATTCCATGGCCTCCGAAACTGTGATAGGCAGTGAAGAGTGAAATCAAAAATTTACACCCTTAGAAATCCTGAAGGCGGTGCTTGGTTTTCGGGGCCCCGTACGCGGCTAGGCTCCCAAAAAGTCCCACACATGTGGTATCCCCATACTCAGGAGAAGCAGCTGAATGTATTTTGGGGTGCAATTCCACATAGGCCCTTGGCCTGTGTGAGCAATATATCATTTAGTGACAACTTTTTGTAAATATTTTTTTTTTGTCATTATTCAATCACTTGGGACAAAAAAATAAATATTCAATGGGTTCAACATGCCTCTCAGCAATTTCCTTGGGATGTCTACTTTCCAAAATGGGGTCATTTGGGGGGTTTTGTACTGCCCTGCCATTTTAGCACCTCAAGAAATGACATAGGCAGTCATAAACTAAAAGCTGTGTAAATTACAGAAAATGTACCCTAGTTTGTAGACGCTATAACTTTTGCGCAAACCAATAAATATACGCTTATTGACATTTTTTTTACCAAAGACATGTGGCCGAATACATTTTGGCCTAAATGTATGACTAAAATTTAGTTTATTGGATTTTTTTTATAACAAAAAGTAGAAAATATCATTTTTTTTCAAAATTTTCGGTCTTTTTCCGTTTATAGCGCAAAAAATAAAAACCGCAGAGGTGATCAAATACCATCAATAGAAAGCTCTATTTGTGGGAAGAAAAGGACGCAAATTTCGTTTGGGTACAGCATTGCATGACCGCGCAATTAGCAGTTAAAGCGACGCAGTGTCAAATTGGTAAAAAGACCTAATACTAAAAATAATAAAATAATAAAAATCCTAATACTCCATATCAAGGTCCCAATCATAATCAGGGACGTGTCCCCCACCCACAGGATACCACTTATTATGGTTCAGGCTATAGCCAGGTTGGTGGTCCCCCGAATCGGGGACAGAACTACTATAAAGGTATGGGACCTAGGGGTCCACCCCCTGTTCGAGATAGTTCTTTATCATATTCTGAGCGTTGTTACCCCCATTTTCCTGGAGATGGGGGCCTCACTCAAAATAGGTTCTTCCCCCTACGCGACCTTGATGGCCCAACATCAGAGTACCAAGATGGAAATGGTATTCCATATCCCTTAAGTAATAGGGATTTTCCTGGTCCTTCCCATCAATGGGGTAGTGATAGAGGGATGAGTTATGCCAACCCTGGACCCTCAAGCCAAGATTCCCAACAGTGGGGTTTTCACAGGCCCAACCAGGGTGTCAAGAGGGCTGTAGATCAAGGAGAGGAACCAGGGGGGGAGACGAGTACGAACAAAAAAGAATAAAACTATAACTGGAGCAGGAATTTTCAACTTAAGTTCAGTTACCCTTAATGCTAATGAAAAACAAATACTTCATAAAGGTCTTAAGTTTGCACCTCCCCGCAAACTTAATAAGTTTGAAACATATATGGATGTTCATAAATTTATTAGAAAAGTTAACATTAAAAGGTATTTGCTTTCTAATCCGATTGTAGATCACAGACAGGGGTTTAATGATTACCAACATACGGGACTTGCCAACGCCTCCCTGTTTATCCCACCGGGGGCAATGGCACCGTCCATAAGAGTTTTCCGAGATGTCTTACTAAGAGACCTTGAGGAAATGCCTATTAAGAAGGCAAGACAGAATCGCGAACTCCAGTTAGGACTTGACTCATTATGTAGTAACAAAGAAATAGTTATCAGACCCGCTGATAAGGGAGGGGGGATCGTCATTTTAAATCTAGGTGGCTATTTAGCGAAGATGTATAGGATTCTTGGTGATAGAGACACTTATACCCCGTTGAAAAGAGACCCTAAAATCTCTTATCTGGGTGAATTAACCAAGATTGTTGATGGTGGTTACACACAGGGTATTATCAACAAAAAGGAGAAGCTGTATCTTATCCCCAAAGCACCTCGTACGCCAGTGATCTACTATTTGCCTAAAGTGCATAAGCACCCCACTTTCCCCCCGGGACGTCCTATTGTGAGTGGGATTGACTCCCTTACGTCCCGGGTGGGCAAGTACATCAATTTCTTCTTGCAACCCCTGGTGGCAAAAATGCCTTCCCTAATTAAGGATTCCAGACATGTGATAAATATTCTGTTTGAGCATACTCCTACTGCGTCCATGTGGATGGTTACCGCAGACGTAACATCTTTGTATACAATAATTCCTCATGATTTGGGCCTTTATGCAGTTGAATACTATCTAAGGAGAGATCCTGATTTGTTTGATGAGCAAATTAACCTTATTATGGACCTTCTGAGGTATGCTGCATCACATAACTATTTCTGGTTCGACAAGCAGTTTTACCGTCAAGATCGGGGAGTTGCTATGGGGGCTAAATATGCCCCCAGCCTTGCGAACCTTTTTTGTGGGAGGAGGACGTCATCTATGTTTGCCGTAGGCCCCAGCTCAAGCTGTGGGCCAGGTACATCGATGACGTCCTCCTCCTTTGGGACGGTACCCGGAGTGATTTGGACCAACTTATGGGAGACCTTAATAAGAACGATAGAGGCATTGTTCTGAATTTTGAGGCCAGTCAGTCTACCATTAGCTTCCTAGATCTTAATATAGCTATCCGCCAGAATCAGTTTTGCACTTCTACGTTCTTTAAAAGCACGGATCGTAACTCTTATATTTCTATGGATAGCTGCCACCATCAATCATGGCTTCGTTCTGTTCCTAAGAGCCAGTATATACGTTTGAGGCGTAATTGCTCTGATATTGCTGAGTTTTTGGAACAGGCTGATGTCCTTACTAAAAGATTTTTGGAAAAGGGTTATTCGTTAGATACCCTCAATTCTACTCTTCATGCAGTGGTAAATTTGGATAGGAGTGATTTATTAAGGGACAGACCGCCCCGGGAGCGAAATTCTGCTTTGGTCCCATTTATCACTACCTATTCAGTACAACACAACCAAATTAGGAATTTGGTGCAAAGACACTGGCATATTTTGAATAATGACCCTGTTCTCAAGTCTATTTTACCTGTTAGTCCTCAAGTGGTTTTTAGAGGAGCATCATGTCTTAAAGACCGACTGGCCCCTAATGTTATCGATCCCCCCGCTACTAGATTGAGTTTTTTTGGTAACCTCACTGGATATTATAAATGTGGGAGGTGTAGAGTGTGCTCCATTAATAGAGGTACACAAAGACGTACCCATAGGTTTATTTCCCATACTACACAGAGGGAACATGAGATTGAGCCATTCATAACATGTTCAACGGAGGAGGTCGTCTACCTGCTTCAGTGCCCCTGTGGGTTGCAGTATGTGGGCAGGACTAGACGACCCCTCTCCGTCAGATTAAACGAGCATATCTCTAATTTTAAGAACAGATTCCCAAAACACTCGGTTTCCAAACATTATCTCACCACCCACAATAAAGATCCCTCGAATACGATATTTCTAGGGATAGATAAATACCACCCCCATTGGAGGGGTAGCTCTCTTGTCAGGAGTATCTCCAGACTTGAGATGCTATGGATCCATAAAATCAAATGTTATACCCCCCATGGGCTCAACGTTGATATTGATACTAACGCTTTCATAGACAACTCTTGAGATTATGCATATTGGAGGTTTTTACCTGATATTATCATTATGTATTATTTTGGGAATATGTTGTTTAATTTTTTCTTGTTCTGAAAACTAACTCCTTGTGAGCCGAAGGAAATCATCCCTGACCTCACCGTAGTTTGATGTTGTGATGTTTTTGGACAGGAAGATCCTTGTGGGGGAATGGCTGGTGATGATGCCACTTAATGTAGTTGGGTGTATTCATAGTTGTTTGGGGCCAGCTAAGTTTTCTCCTGATATAACCTTTGGGCCTAAAAGGTTTTTTCTTTATGGCCTTAGTGGTTATTTATCCCTCTATTAGATTTATATGGTTTTCTGGTCATTTATTTTTGCCTCATATTGATGGCTTTTAAATTAATTATTTTTTATATAAGTTTCTATTAATTTTACTATTTTTGAGTATGGAGTTATTTCATTATAAGTTTCACTCTCAGGCTGGATTATTCCACCTCCTATTATAGGAGGTACAATCTGTCCGTTACTCATAGGCTGTAAAAATATTTACTTTTTATACCTGTTTAATTAGTTACTCTGTCCGGTCACTATTTGAGAGCAACTTCCAATAGCTAAAATGGCCGCCAGGAACTTCCGCCAGATCTTGAGGTGGAACGCGGATGATTTCCGGATCAGGTTTCACATCGAGGCTTGGTTCCTTGTGTTTACCTATTTATACGCGACACGTCAGTGCATCGCCCGTGCCCCAGACGACGTCATTATATGACGAAACGCGCGTCGGAAGGAGCTGACGTCTCGCGTGCTGTGTTCGAAGGGACGGGTGTCCGTACAAGCTGGCCGGCTGAACTGCTTTTATTTGCTACGTTTATTGTAAGTGGCTTTTCGTTCTTTTAAATAAATGATGTTTTACAATGTTACGCTATGGTGATTCCTTTATATTCTGGGAACATCTGAATATTACAGTATCCTACCTGGTCACGGTCCTTGGCTGACAAGTTTGGCGATTCCATGCTGACCCCCTATACGGGTTCCTCTGGAGATCTCTTGTGTCCCTAAATTGGATAAAGGCCCTGGCCGGGTATAGGCCGCAAGCATCCTTTGCTTGCCATCTGGTAAGCGAGCATTTCTCTTAGCACTGGTGGTGTGGTGGAGGTTGATGTACTTACCGTGGGCCACTAATCCTGTTATTCTCTATGCACGATATGAACTTTGTGTCACCATTCTGACATATGCCGCTTTATTTTTTCACCGATGAATAAGAAGATGGACTTTTTAGTTCTTTTCTGACCATATTGATTTATTGAGTGTTTTAATAATTTTACACCAACTTTTGATTATTCACTGCATTTATTTAATTTGGGGGATTAGCGCTGCTCTCTATTGTTTATTATTTGTTGTGCGTATCTCACTTTAGCAGCAGCATTTTGTTTTGGGTATATTTTTTAGTTTTATTATCATAGTAATTTACTCTATTTATTGAAAAAGGAGTGTTATACCCAGTTCACCCGTGCTCCTTGATATGGGGCGCCCCTCACTCCCTGGATCCCATTTATAAACGTCAGTGCACTGCTCCAATAACCTTTACCCTAACCATCTGGCGTAAATGTTCCAAGGGCTATCCTCTCACCTCACCTTGTCCTCCTCTAGCGAATGTGCTGTTCAACCCATTCATACCAGACAGTATGTCCCTGGGTAGGGTCTTCCCATGGATCCACGCACCTCTTTTACAGTTACGGAATTTGGTCCATCCCATCACACGTAGACTACATACCTTCAACACTTTATGTGAGAAAGCTGATATACCTTCCCATCCTTTTCATTTTTATCTACAGGTTAGACACTTCTTTCACTCTCAATCTTCAACCTTGACCCTTGATAACCCAACCGCCTTTTAACATTTATGCGCTCAGGGCCCACATCAACGACATTTAATATCCTGTATCTATCGCATCCTCCATGAGTCGACTCCTCTAGAGGAGACCATGCACCACTATATGAAAAGATGGTCCCATCTATTGGCCCGATCTATTACAGTACAGTTATGGGACAAGATTTGGACTTCTGTTTTCAAATCCTCCAAATGTGTCACTCAAAGGGAGACATCCATTAAGATCCTTATGTTCTTGTATAAGACCCCCGATGTAATTCATAAATATGACCCCTCAGTTTCACCGCACTGTTGGCGTTGCGGAACTGACATAGGTTCCTTATTTCATATTTTTTGGCAGTGTTCTCTGATTCAACCCTTTTGGTACGATGTGAACAAACTCATACAGAAGGTGGTGGACGTGACCCTTCCACTAGATCCCTTAAATTGCCTGCTAGGCCTTCCTTTTCCAGGCGTACAAAAAAACATACCGGTTAATCTCTTACATTCTGCTAGCTGGCAAATGGCTTATTCCATTATGCTGGCTGTCCAGTGCACCTCCTCCATGGTCTAGATTTCTGCAATTAGTGGCTGAAATCCGGAGGATGGAGTTCCTGACGGCATCTGTACATGATTCCATTCCCCAATTTACTAAAGTGTGGGAGCCTTGGGATCTATCAAAATATGGGACTCACGTGTCAACCACCGCCTCCAAATTTATATTATCAAGACAGTGTTTCTGTTCATTCTCCCTCCCCCTCTCCCCATTGCTAAATATGCCAATTGATGCTTTAAATGGCCTTCTATTGATTATTTTATTCCCTTCCAAAAGTCTCTACTCTTCTTATATTATTGACTGTGCTCTGGTTTTGCACTCAAATATATACCTATAAGTTGTTTATAATATTTGATAAGCGATACAGTACACCCCTGTGCCCTGTATCTGTGGAAATTGCTTATATGCACCTACGTGTTCTACATTGTTTTCTTTTTGTACGTTTGTTAACATTGCATTTTACTTACTGGTTCAATGTGCATTGTGTAATGAGTTTACATGTATTTTTCCTCCTTTTATAACCCAATAAAAATACAATTTTGAAAAAAAAGATTGAAGTTTTGTAAATATATATTGCTACCTACTAATAAGTGATACAGGGGGTCATTTACTATAGTGCTGAAAAATTATCCTGCAGTGCCAAAAAATAGCGCTCAAATAAGGCTAAAAAGACTTCAACTCTCAGAAACTGAGCTCTAATGCAAATGGAAAGCAGCTCTATTGCCAGCAATAATGCCTGTCAGATCACATATGCTGGAATAGTGGAAGTCAATAGGGCTCGAACCTGCAAAATCCAAAGTTCTCACTGAAGGCTTATATGCAAGTTCTTTGCCATAAAAAGTGTATGGGGACATGTATCAATTAGAAAAAATGTTTTTAAAACGGCCATTTTTTTCGGGAGCAGTGATTAAATAATGCTTAAAGTGAAAAAATTAAAATTAAAAATTCCTTTGAATATCATGCCTGGGGGGTGTTTTTCCCGTCCTGTTTATTACTGTACCGCAGAAAATTGACATTTCTAAAGGAAAAATTGTCATATAAAATTGCTTGTGGCTGTAAAAAATTGCCGCTATCGGCAATATAGAGTAAAAAAAAATAAAATGGCGTAGGTTCACCCCACCAGTTTATACCAGGTACCAGGTCCTTCGTGAACTCCACGCCAAAATCTAAAAAAAAAAAATGGAGTGGGGGTCCCCCTCAAAATCCATATCAGACCCTTACCCAAGTACACAACCTGGCAGGCCGCAGGAAAAAGAGGGGGGGACAACTGAGCGCCCCCCCTCCTGGACCGTACCAGGCCACATGCCCTCAATATGTTAATGGGGACAAGGGCCTCATCCCCACAACCTTTGCCCATTGGTTGTGGGGGTCTGCGGGTGGGGGGCTTATTAGAATCTGGAAGCCAGATCCCGCCCCCCCCAGATCCTGCCCCCATGTGAATTGGTAACGGGTACATTGTACCCCTACCATTTCACCAAAAAAAGCAGTGAAATGTGACAAAAAACACTACACAGGTTTTTAAAGTAATTTATTAGTCCGCTCCGGGGGTCTTTCCGACTTTGGGGGTCTCTTCCTTGTTCTCCGCTCTCTTCGGCCTCTTCTCCATGCTCTCCGGCCTCTTTTCCGTGCTCTCCAGTTCTCCTCCCACTGTCCGTTAGTCTTCTGCCAGGTTCTTCTGCTCTTTTGCCCACTCTTTTGCTAGCTCTTGCCCGGTCTTCTTCGTCTTCATCCCTCTGCTCTTCTTCCGATGTTGACATGATGCTCTCTCCCGCTGTAATGCCGTATGCGTGGTGCACAACGACTTATATAGGCAATATGACATCACCGCCCGGGGCATGATGGGGTGATGATGTCACAAGGGGGCGTGATCACCAAGTGATGTCATCAGGTGATCCCACCCCTTATGACATCACCCGGTGACCACGCCCCATGCCTATATAAGTCGCCACGCACCGCGCACACAGCATTACAGCGGAAGAGAGTGTTGTGTCAACATCGGAAGAAGAGCAGAGGGAAGAAGACAGAGAAGACTGGATAAGAGCTAGCAAAAGAATGGGCAAAACAACAGAAGAACCCAGCAGAAGACGACTGGACAGTGGAAGGTGAACCGGAGAGTGTGGAGAAGAGGCCGGAGAGAGCGGAGAAGAAGGAAGAGACCCCGAAGTCAGAAAAGACCCCCAGAGCTGCCTAATAAATTACTTTGAAAACCTGTGTAGTGTTTTTTAGTGTTGACACAATTTTTTTAGGTGAATGGGTAGGGGTACAATGTACCCCATAGTCATTCACATAGGGTGGGGGCCGGGATCTGGGTGCCCCTTTATTAAAGGGGGCTCCCAGATTCTGATAAGCCCCCCCACCCGCAGACCCCGACAACCAACCGCCATGGTTGTTGGGAAGGGGCCCTTGTCCTCATCAACATGGGGCAAGGTGCTTTAGGGTGGGGGCACAGGGCCCCCTGCCCCAAAGCACCCACCCCCATGTTAAGGGCATGCAGCCTGGTATGGTTCAGGAGGGGGGGGGGCGCTCGCTCATCCTCACCCTCTTTCCTGACCTACCGGGCTGCGCGCTCGGATAAGGGTCTGGTATGGATTTTGGGGGGACTCCCATGCCATTTTTTCGGTGTGGGGGTTCCCCTTAAAATTCATACCAGACCTGAAGTGCCTGGTATGGATCCTGGGGGAACCCCATGCAGTTTTTTGCGATGTTTTTGGATGGCATTGTTTTTTATTCCAGTTCCCAGCCCCCCGGTTAGCAATCAGCTATATACAGTGTTAAAATAATAACCACAAAACACATCAAAAATCACATCACAAACGCAACAGTTGAGTTTCTGGTGTGGGTTCATTGAAATCTATATTACCCGAAAATCGAGTGAAAAAAGTCCCCGACCATTTCCAAAAACGCACTGCCTGCAAAAAGCATAGATATGAACTAGTACCATAGGATACCATGTTAACCACTTCAGCCTCGGACCATTTTGCTGCCCAATGGCCATTTTTTGTGATTCGCCACTGCGTCGCTTTAACTGACAATTGCACGGTCATGCGGCGTGGCTCCCAAACAAAATTGACGTCCTTTTTTCCCACAAATAGAGCTTTCTTTTGGTGGTATTTGATCACCTCTGTGGATTTTATTTTTTTACGCTATAAACAAAAAAAGGCGACAATTTTGAAAAAAAAGCAATTTTTTAAAACTTTTGGTTATAATAAATATCCCCCAAAAATATATAAAAAAACTATTTTTTTCCTCAGTTAAGGCAGATATGTATTCTTCTACATATTTTTGGTAAAAAAAATCACAATAAGCGTATATTGATTGGTTTGCGCAAAAGTTATAGTGTCTACAAAATAGGGGATAAATTTATGGCATTTTTATTCATATTTTTTATTTTATTAGAAATGGCGGCGATCTGCAATTGTTCTCGTGACTGCGACATTGTGGTGGACACATCGGATACTTTTGATGCTATCTTGCGACCATTGTCATTTATACAGCGATCAGTGCTATAAAAATGCACTGATTA
Organism: Lithobates septentrionalis; assembly: GCA_037952835.1. Lineage (NCBI taxonomy): Eukaryota > Metazoa > Chordata > Amphibia > Anura > Ranidae > Lithobates > Lithobates septentrionalis. The sequence goes on along the minus strand of JBBDGP010000961.1, from coordinate 1,986,203 downwards.
CTGTGTAAATGACACTGGCAGGGAAGGAGTTAAACACTAGGGGGTGATCAAGGGGTTAAGTGTGTCCTAGGGAGTGATTCTAACTGTGTGGTGGCTGGGCTACCAGTGACACGAGATTGATCACTGCTCCTGATCACAAGGCAGAACTGGGAAATGCCTTGTTTACAAAGGCATCTCCCCGTTCTGCAGCTCCGTGACTCGATGTCCGCCGGTGTCCCGCAGGCACAGTCACGGAGCTCGCAGCAGGTACGGCCCTTTGTGCAGCTATGCCATTCTACCGACGTAAATGTTTGTGCGGCGGTCGGCAAGAGGTTAAATGGACTGTAGAGTGGTTCTGCAAACTGCAAAACGCATTAAAAATGCATAGGTGTGAACCTAGGGTCAGGGCCAGTTCACACAGTAGCGATGCGGGAACCCTGCGAATCCAGTGTGGGTTCCCGCATCGCATACAACTCGCAGGCAGTTCACACTGCCATATGCAAACTGCTGGGAGTGTCAGTAGAAAGATAATGACACCACCAAATCAGTTCACAGATCGCAGAGCGAACTGCAAATTCAGACAACACCCATGCGATCCAATTCTGCCGTGGAACAAAAAAAGGGTCCTGTGCGAGTTTGGTCCAAAATGCGATGCAAAATCAATCATACAATCTGTATGGCTGAGTTTGCATCACACAGACATCTCATGTGATTTTCAGTGTGGGGCAAATCACATCCGATGTCGGACAGCACAGCAGTGTGAACCGGCCCTAAGGCCCCTTTCCCACTTGTGCGAATTTTCCTGTGACTCCTGCGTCCATAGACCTCAAGATTACACTGGCATTGCTTCAAATCACAACAAATTTGCAGCAAAAAGCACTGCAAAATCGCTGGTCTTTTAGATTGCACAAGTGTGAAAGGGGCCTTATGGACCTCAAGTTGTAGGAAAAGTCGGCCAAGTGTGAAAGGAACCTAATGAGATTAATTGATAAAACCTTTGAATTAGGCCCCATTTGCACTTGTGCGACCAATGCGTGGGTAATCTTGCGGTATACGGACCTCAAGTAGCATCAAAGTCAAACCAAAGTAGAGCAGGGACACATTTAACCCACTTGCAGGATGCACAAGTGAGAATAGTGCCTAATTCAAAGGTATTATCCACGAATCTCATTCACACTGCTGCGACCTAAAAGTCACATTATTTTGCTGCCACTTTGCTACTGCAACTTGGCCCCAACTTATGGGAATGCCTGTGTAATATTGCACCCTATGTACTTCAAGTCACATGAAAGTCACACCAAAGTAGTACAGGGACTACGATGTACTTTGAAGTTGTTGCAACTTGAAGTAGCACAGATATGAATGGTTATCATTGAGAATCATGGGGTACAACTTGTCAAGCAACTCGGAGGTCCAAAGTCGCCCAACTGTGAAACAACTGATATTTAAAGGAGTTCGATAAGAAATGGTGTCCCTGGGATAGCAGCAGGTGAATGACAAAAATAAAAGGCCCAGTTTGAGCCCTGGTTCACACTGACAGTGGGAGGTAATTGCTCGAGTTCAGCTAAACTCACATAATTTCATTCCCGCATGTCAGTCCCAACTGCAGGGGGAATTTCAGAGACATCTGTGCAAGTTTCTGAAATCAATACAAATTTCACCCCAAAGTCGCACCAATTAAAACGGTGCAATTGCCACCGATTTGACATGTCAGATCGCACCAATGTGAACCAAAGCTGACACATACAACACTCCTATCCACCAGCTGAATTCATTACCTGCAATTCTCCACAGCTGTTATATATAAAGATTCCACCTTTATCATTTACTTGCAGGTGTGCTGAAGCCTAGGTTTACATTGGAGCGATTTGTCATGCGATTTGAGAGATCAAATCGCATTACTATTGGCAGCAATGGCACTGGTCTAATCGATGCGACACCGATTTTGTGGCACCACACCGATTTTCAAAAGTAGTTCCGGCACTACTTTTGCCGATTTCAGGTGCAACTTCAATAGACATCTGTGTATGTAGCCACACAGATGTCTATCAAGTAGCACCTGAAATTGCGCTACTTCAAGTGAAGTAGCACGATTTCAAAGTAGCATTAATGTGAACCAGGGCGAAGAGATTAGTTTTGGGTGCACAAATACATATAGAAATAAGATATAAAAGATATTGCACTTTCCCAAAACCACCACCACCCACAAAAACTAGAAAGAAAAAAAAAACACAACAAAGCTCAATAATGTACTTTTATTTTGCCAGCAGAAAAAAAAATATATATATACATTAATTTACTAGCTTAAAAAAAATTTGGACAGGATATATGGTGCTACATTTAGCAATTGGATTCTAAGGGCCCTGCTCATAGGAGCTTACAATCTAAAATTTGACAAAACCTTAGAGTGGACACAGCTTTACTTTCAGTGCATAAGGGGCAACACATTACATTTTTTTCTGCAAGATTATAGAAACATACTTAACAGTCATTATTCTTACAAAGCATTCCAACATAATAATAAAAAAGACACCTATTCAAAACACGCACCAACCCACAATCCACACATACATACATTGGTGACCATGTTCTGCTGGAAGCTGCATTTCTGTGTATATGATTAAGCAATGAGATCAAAGAGTAGACGGTCAGTAGATGCTTCCAAACGATGTTTGCATGGTCAGACAGGAACAATACACACACAACATTGACAGCATGGCCACATAAACCCACTTTTGATTGAGAAAATGCACAAGAATTTCAGCAAATATCCCTAGTTGGGCATTTGTTAATAGGCACAATATCATTCCTTCTCCCCCACAAATCACAGCAAACAACCTGGCCTTCTCAGACCAAACAACCCCCCCCTCACTGCAGGCCTTTATATAAGGTAGATTTTATTGTTAGCACACTGACACATGCCCAATAGAAGTACACGCCCACCAGTATCTTTCAATCTGTCTCTTCATGTATGTCTAAAGTGATTGCAACTGATGGGCAGGAACACCTAATACTATTTGCAACTGTGTTAGCCCTTGGCTATGTGCATCAAATCTCCAACTACAGGCCAAAGATCGAAGTCCATTTGCATGCACATAAACAAAGCAACAGTTTTCTAAGCATATGTACCTGTGCAGTGTAAACCCTACAATTTAAAATGTCCAAGCCCCTGGGCATGATTAGTGCTAACAAACATTAACATCAGTCCCTGGCTGCAATGAGCTTCCAATCTAAAGTCCAAAACTAACTTTCCTACATTAGAGACTATTATGATAGGAGACAAATAAAATGCCAGCATGTCTTTGGATTATGGTGAGAAACCCACCCAGGGAGAACATATAAACTTCAACACAAGCATAAGCATGTTGGGGAATTGAACCAGCAAACCCAGTGCTGCTAGACAGAACTGCTACCCACTTAGCCACCAGGCAGTCTCACCCATGTTCTCTGCATCTCTGTGGTGTGAACCAGCCCTAAGTCCATAGCCATGCTCAGTGTCACAAGCAATATACAATATATTGGCCTAAGTATTGGGACGCCTGCCTTTAAACGCACATGAACTGTAATGGCATCCCAGTATTAGTCCGTAGGGTTCAAAACTCATTTGGCCCACCCTATGCAGCTATAACAGCTTCAACTCTTCTGGGAAGGCTGTCCACAAGGTTTAGGAGTGTGTCTATGGCAATGTTTGACCATTCTTCCAAGTGCATTTGTGAGGTCAGGCGCTGATGTTGGACGAGAATGCCTGACCTACAGTCTCAGTTCTAATTCATCCCCAAGGTGTTCTGTTGTGTTGAGGTCAGGACTCTATCCACGCCAGTCAAGTTCCTCCACCCCAAAATCACTCATCCATGTCTTTATGGACCTTGCTTTGTGCACTGGTCCAAATGATTTGGTGGAGGGTGGATGATGATGTGGGGTTGTTTTTCAGGGGTTGGGCTTGGCCTCTTAGTTCCAGTGAAGGGAACTCTTAAGGCATTTCAGAGAAAGATACATTACATCTCAACATTAAAAGTTTTTTTTGTGAAAGTTACAATTATACCATTAGAATCAATGGGTAAAACTTGCTTTGGACTATAATAGAGCAGATTTTTACTTTTACTAAAAAATGCTCTCTAATTAGCTTTCATTCTGGTATTTACTATAGCGCCGGGTAAAAAAGACAGTGGAGCTAAAATGAAAGCTATTTGCAGGTCTGAGCATGTTCAGTTGTGTTGGCACCTAGTTGTCCAAAATGGGGAATTTTTCACTTCTCAGACTTTTAAAGATATTTCATTGTAGAAAACACTTTCCTGGTGCCTCCATGGCAGCATACATGTGATAAAGCTCTGCTTCTACTTCTCCTTCAGGACTAGTGAATAGCATAAATTAAAGGGCATAGCCCCTCCCCCAACATTCTCCTTTTTTCCCTCATACCTCTTGACTGGTGAAGAGTAGCAGTATGTCCATACCTCTGCAGTCGGCAGCATCCGCTGTGTTAAGCCTCTCCCGTGCGCAGTCCCTTGGCCGCTATTAGCGCAGATAAGACTGGGAACCCCTTCTGTAGATCTTTTGGGGTCTTGCAGAGTTTCCTTATAGGAACGCAGTCTGCTGGTGTTTCAAATACAAACGAATGGTGAAGGCAGCAGGAGGATCAACTTTTTCGGTTCCTTGGTTTAGGTTTGTTTTTTTTCTCCTTCATTTTTTAAAATAAGAGGTGTATAAGTGAGAAAAGTGTTTGCAGTGATGTGAAGGCAAAGAAAGTAATGGTTGGTGCATTAACACAACAAAGTAAAATTTGTCCCCTTTAAGATGTTTTCCGAGCATGCGCGACCAGGGCTTCTTACTTTTGCCTTTTCTCTCTCTCTCCTGTTTATTTATTATTATTTATTTTTTTTAGTTTAGATGTCAGTAAGAATGTCCTGGTGACCCTGGTGCATGCGCAATAGAGCGATGGAGCCTCGGCTGCCATCTTCCTTGAGGGAAGAATCGTTCCAATTTAGTAGTTGTTGCCAGGAAGGGCTTAGATTAATTGGTTACAGGCTTTTTCTTTTTAATTAATTAATCGAGTGTTCCCACCCTCTCTCCCTGCAGCTCAAAAGCTTTTCAACAAACACGTATGTCTCACCTTTACATTACACTGCCATTATTAATTTTTTTTTCGGTCTCTCTTTGGGGTTCTATTTTTTTCCTTTTCCGTATTTCCTCAGCTGATCCTCCTGCCCATAATTCACCATGAGCCATTCGTCTCATAGTCAAGATCCTCTTGTATCCAATAGGTATGTGGACCACCTGTATGTGAGTATTTAAAAAAAAAAAAGAGTGCGCCACTGACAAACAAACTTTGTTTGTTTCAGCCCTGTTCCTTCAAAGTGGTCCAGAAAGTCCTCAAGGCGCCATGACAATGACGATAGCCCTGAGTGGAGGTCACGTTCTTCGTACCATAGGTCTTCCAGAAGATCAAGATCTCAAATCATCATTCACCTTCACCCCCACCGCGGGCATCAAGGAAAAAATGCTGGGCCTGTGGTGCGGTTCCACTCCCTGATAAGCTTGTCTGCAAAGACTGTCTCAGGGACTAGGCAGCCAACCGGGAATTAGAAGGCCAACAGGTGGTTGACCTACTTAAACAAACCATGAAAGACTCTCTTTCTGAATTGATGGCCATGATCCCTGCTCACCCAGTTTCACAAGCTGCACAAGTATTGGATCCAGACAGTCCGGGTCCAGCAGCTGTTAGTACTCCTTTGCGTCCATCAGGAAGATCAGCTAAACAAACTCCTCTGGTAGACTCATCTGAGGAGTCCTCAGATGATACTGAAACATCTGGTTTCAGTTTCTCCCTGGTTGAGCCCTTTGTACAAGCGGTAAGGAGCGCCATTGCCTGGGAAGACCCGGAAGAGCCTCCTCGAAAATCAAAATCAAAAACCTATTTCCCATTCCTCAAGAGAAAACAAATCTTTTTCCCATTAATGGGGGAGATCAGGGAGATCATAGAGGATGAGTGGAACAGAACCGAGTAGAAGCTGCGATTGACACAATCCATTGTTCAGCCAATTCAATGCTGCACTTGGTTATGGCAAAACGGGCCTTATGGCTAAAACCTTGGACAGCCGATCTAGCATTAAAGTAAAATTGGTGCAAGATTCACTTTGATGGAAAATCTTTGTTTGGCGAGAAACTCGACAAAGCAATCTCTCGAGTAACGGGGAAAATCTGGCTTACCTCCTCAGGACAGGAAGGTCCAGAGAACATAGGCCTATTTATCCCAATTCCGGCAATCAAACTCTAGAGACTTCAGGCAGTCTCGCCCCTTTAGGGACAACAAGAAATCATGGAGAGGCACCCAGACTTCTTTTTTGGGAGCCAGAAAGAACAAGTCCCTCACCCCCCCCCCCCCCAGGAGGGGACAAAGTCTTTTTGACGCAGTGGGAGCCCTGTTCAAACAATTTTTCCCCATCTGGGCCTCCCAGTGTCAAGACCCATGGGTCCTATCAACGATCTGGTACGGTCACTTCTGGACTTTCTCTCATCAGCCTCCTCACACATCTTTCAAGGAAACAGTTACCTGCCTCCCCACCGAAAGCACTGGCCCTAAACCAATTTATAGACCTGCAGGATGCTTAGCTCCACGTCCCTATTCTACCATCCTTCCAAAAATACTTAAGGTTCGCAGTGGGTCATGTCCACCTGCATTGTCAGGCTCTGCCCTTCGGGCTGTGCACCTCCCCTCGGGTAGTGTTGATTTCTGTCTTGGCCCCTCTGAGAGAGAGGGGATTAAGAATCTATCACTATCTGGATGATATCCTCTTGCTGTCAAACAACCCGAGCCAGCTTATAGTCCACAGAGAGATTCTTCTTCAGTTGTTGTCGAAGTTGGGGTGGTTGGTGAACCATCGAAAGAACCAATTAGTTCCAACACAACAGATGATCTACCTAGGAGCAATGTTCGATACGCACCTAGGCACAGTCTCTTTACCCCAAGTGAAGATGGAGAGCATCATTCAGAAGATGTCCAATACCATACAGAGGTCACATGTATCTGCCTCACAGTGTCTGAGCCTTATTGGCATGATGTCCTCGTGCATACCTCTAGTTCCATGGTCTGACTGACACTTCCAGATGGGACTCTTAACGCAATGGTGATGGCAACATCTTTTCCAGACAATCCGTTTAACAACACTAATGAGCAGGAGTCTGCACTGGTGGATGAATCCAGAGATTCTCTCCAGGTCCCATCATTTGGGTTCCCACTCATGGACCACAATTACTTCAGATGCGAGTGGCCAGGGGTGGGGTGCCCATTGCAGAGAATTCCGGATTCAGGGAAGATGATCCTTTCCCACCAGAGGGATAGTGTCCAACGTCCTAGAAATGAGGGCAGCATTTCTAGCCTTAACTTCTTTTGCATCTCAGGTCAAGGGACAGAGAGTACTTCTGTGTTTGGACAACAAGGCTGCAGTCTCGTACCTTCAGAAGCAAGGGGGCACCCACAGCATTAACACTTCTGAGTGAAGTGGAACCTGTAATGCTTTGGACAGAGAGGAACCTGGTAGACCTCAGGGCAATATATCTCCCAGGCAAGATGAACACGGAGGCAGATGTCTTATCAAGGAGGTTTGGGGACAACGAGTGGTCTCTCCATCCCCATGTGTTCAACCAAATCTCCAATCTATGGCAGACCCCACAGGTGCGTCTCTTTGCTATGCAGGAGCATTCAAAACTCAGGAGATTCTTCTCTCCCCTCCCACATCCACAAGTGGAGGGAGTAGATGCGCTATCTTGTACTTGGACGTTCAAGACAGCTTACGCCTTTGCTCCTCGCTCACTCATATCGAGGTTTCTCCCCAGACTCCTGAGCGAACCAGTCCAAGTGCCAGCAGTGCTACCCTATTGGCCGAAGAGACCTTGGTTTCCACTAGCCATGCACCTCAGTGCGGATCCTCCGACCAGAATTCCCCCCTTCCCGCAGTTGTTGACCCAGGGCAGGCTGGCCCATCCAGACCCACAGAAGCTGGATCTTCATTTATGGAGGTTAAAAGGAGGAGTTTTGAATCGTTAGGCTGTTCCCAAGAGGTCATATACACCCTGTTGAAAGACAGAACACCTACAACCAACACAATCTATGTGAGGATTTGGGACAAGTTCTTATCCTACGCCAAAGGAAAAGGATTTGATCCTATCTCTCCTTCCACTGCTGATGTTCTGAGTTTTCTGCAAACTGGTCTCGATTTGGGGCTCAGCCAGAGTTCTCTTAAGGTACAAGTGTCCGCAATTTCTGCAGCAACTAACACCAGGTGGGAAGAAGATCCTCTAGTGGTTACGTTCCTCAGGGGAGTATTGAAGATGTTAAATGAAGAAACTTCGCTATGTGAGACCAAATGTAAGATGTAATTTCACAATAGGTACTGCATAACTTAAATAAAAAAATTCAATTGTGTAAAAATGTGGGGACAATGAAAAAATAGTATGCCTATGCCTCACATCAATCCGCGCCTCGGAATCACTCAGCTATTAGATGCAGTAGAACCAAGCAGCTGCCTTAAAGTGAAAACATATAATAAACAATAAGTCTGGAAATCAAAACCAACGTGTCCAATCTTTGATTTGTTAAACCTATTGAGGCAGCGCTACATGTCCGATATTAAAAACACTGTATATAGACCCAATGTTTCAAAGACAGGAAAGTTCATAATCAAAGATGCAGACTGTGGATGTGAGGGTGAACTTGGAAATTCTTTCACCAGTAGCAGTCACCGCGTGAGGGGGTCACCCCCCGTGAGATTGCACTCACCACAATGTCTATAACCACAAGCCTTTGAGAGATGATCTTTAAATCTTTAAATCTTTGCCGTCTCCTTGCTTCAGCCACCAGGTGGTGCAAGACCCTCACGGTATGTACAGCATGGGGAGAAATGAAATGCCAGATAGTGTAATATTGCTACAAGCAGTTTATTAAACACTTCCTAAAAATACATTCCCCAAATAAAATATGCGTACCAGATAAATAAAAACATTGAGCATTGAAAGGTGCACTGTGCCTGTATTGGTGTTCCCGGGAGGAATTCCTAGATGCGAACCGTCCACAACTATACCGTTCGCTTCCTGGTTCCCTTCCGTGGAACGCAAACGTCACTTCCGGTTGATTGCGACCCTGACGCGTTTCGTCACTTCCGGACGTCATCTGAGGGCGTAATCAAACACTCACAAGGCCGGCTTTTTATACTGATGACAGTTTTACCCAGCGAATCAGGTATGTACACACATCTAGTATATCTGTTACATATTTGTGTATTCGACTCATAGTCAGTAAAAGTATTTGAATTCCACTGGGGATAGCAGTATCCTAGATGGAGTTCAGATAATTTGCATAAGTCACTGGTTCCTTAATGCCGTTGGCTGGTTCAGTTTAAAATAGTGCCAGCGAGTCGTAAGCCAGAGCCCTCCTTTGCTGACAGTGTTGAGAGCTGGAGTAGAGCAGTGGGAGTGGTTCGTTTTTCTGTCTCCCTGATTCGCTGGGTAAAACTGTCATCAGTATAAAAAGCCGGCCTTGTGAGTGGTTGATTACGCCCTCAGATGACGTCCGGAAGTGACGAAACGCGTCAGGGTCGCAATCAACCGGAAGTGACGTTTGCGTTCCACGGAAGGGAACCAGGAAGCGAACGGTATAGTTGTGGACGGTTCGCATCTAGGAATTCCTCCCGGGAACACCAATACAGGCACAGTGCACCTTTCAATGCTCAATGTTTTTATTTATCTGGTACGCATATTTTATTTGGGGAATGTATTTTTAGGAAGTGTTTAATAAACTGCTTGTAGCAATATTACACTATCTGGCATTTCATTTCTCCCCATGCTGTACATACCGTGAGGGTCTTGCACCACCTGGTGGCTGAAGCAAGGAGACGGCAAAGATTTAAAGATTTAAAGATCATCTCTCAAAGGCTTGTGGTTATAGACATTGTGGTGAGTGCAATCTCACGGGGGGTGACCCCCTCACGCGGTGACTGCTACTGGTGAAAGAATTTCCAAGTTCACCCTCACATCCACAGTCTGCATCTTTGATTATGAACTTTCCTGTCTTTGAAACATTGGGTCTATATACAGTGTTTTTAATATCGGACATGTAGCGCTGCCTCAATAGGTTTAACAAATCAAAGATTGGACACGTTGGTTTTGATTTCCAGACTTATTGTTTATTAAAAAAATTCAATTACCTAAATACAATCGGTATACTTCGCAGTATTCTATCTCTAAAATGGTGCAAATAATCGCATCATAAAAAGGAATCACATCTTAAAGTAATAAAAGAGTACATGAGGAGGTTGTTGTTTTCAAAGAGAAGTGAGCTGGTATTGCTGTTGATCAATCACTGGTCACAGTATAGGAAAGTCACTCCTTCATATAAAATAGTGACATCAAACTTGAAAAACACCATAGAAAATAGTGATGTAAGATAGGAAAGTCCTTCCACCTGGAAAATCACAGCCTCTTACCAGCTGCCCAGATCTCTTATTTGGAGATCAATTCTGCTTTTAGGCTTATGACCCAGCCACAATCTCTTAGTAGATAACACTTCTCCTCCTCTCCAGTTTTTCCCAAGTGTCTCTCAATCAGCCATCAACCAAATGAGAAAGAAAAAACTCCCATAGTGTAAAACTGTAAACTTCTTTAATGGTGATAAAAGTATTGCACTTACATGGAAAACGAAAAAAGAATAGCATCTGACAAACATCCGAGCCAGCCGGCTCTCTCGAACTAACGCCCGAGGCTTCCGGGACTGCACGCTGTGTTGGTGGTGTCAGCACGCTGCTCTCCCTACGCCGTTTCATCAAAGGTGACGTCGTGCAGGGGCACAGGCGGCGTGCTGACTCACCACCTTTTATGCTCCATATTACAAAGAAAGGAAGCAACGCCAAGTCCTGAGGTCCGAGCGTCTGCAATGCAGTAGCCGCCATCTTGATAGAGGGCCATTGCCAGTGATTAAAGGGAAACCGTAACTGTCAACTAACGGCACTATACCCAGATGTAAAACATTGTCATGTGTACAATAAGTGTTATCCATTGGATATTATCTCAATGGGATTCTTAAAAACATTTTAACTCAAATGATTAATTTAATAGATTAGATTAAGAAATATTCTTTATTGATTACTTAAGGGTCCATAGGTCACTCAAGTGACCTCTAGTGGTCTATCGCTATATATTGTAACAATTTGCAGGCTTTTCACAACATCAAATTGCCACTCGATTTACTGTAAATATATAGAATTGTGTATCATGATATTAATAAATTAAAAACAAAAAAATACAAACATAAGGGGAAAAATCTATTCCTCTGTTCATACAAAAAGAGAAAAAAAGGGAAAAAAGAAAAAGGAAAACAAAAAATTTACTCTAAAAATCCCAATAGCTAGTTTTAAAATGGTTTGGTAAAACGTGAGATCCTGAAACTGAATAAAACCCAAATTGGCTTCCCCGACTTTTATGATATATGAGTCATCACCCATCAGTTAAAATGGCAGATATACATAAGGGACCCCCCTTGTACTTAGTGTTTCTACTCAGATATCATAACGGTTACTAACAGCCCTGGGCCAGAAGTTTGAGCCCATTTAACCCACCACCTGGGGACAGCTGGGAGCTGAAGACTGGTTCACACATACAAGTAATTAACTGTTGTCTATAAAAGCGTTGACATCCGTGTCCACATTAAGACCATATGAAATGTAACAACGTACCCTGTGGACCCGGGGCCATCTCCAACCTAGACAGTTCCCTAACTAAAGAGCCCCCCCTCCAATGGGCACTATATTTGTCAATAGCCAGAAAAATTGTATTGGCTGGATCACGATTATGGAACCTGTCATAATGTTTGGAGACAGAATGGTATTTGAAACCGATCTTAATGTTGGTAATGTGCTCTCCTAGGCGGACCTGCATAGACCGCTTGGTCCTGCCGATGTATTGGTGCTCACATGGACATTGGAGTAAATAGACTACTCCAGTAGAGCTACATTTAACAAATGGCTCAATTTTGTACTCCTTAGAGGTACTTGTTGAAATAAAGGACTCAGTTCTTTTCGTTTTAATTTTGTTCAAAGTGCATATTTGACATTTGCGACATTAATGATACCCAGAGAGATTCTGGAAAAAAGATAATCTTTTAGCGGGTGGTCCACTACGTTGGGGGCAATAATATTCCTCAACGAGGGAACCCCTTTGATAACTACCTGTGGTTTATCTGGTAAAAAGGTGTTGATTATTCTATCATTAGCTAATAGGTGCCAATGTTTGCTTATGATCTTTTTAATTTGATAATGTTGGGTTGAATATGTGGTAATAAAAGGTATAGTGGGACCCTCTTTTTTCTTCTTGGGACCTATGTCCAAAAGAATAGATCTGTCCAGTTTTGCCACTTCCTCTATAGTGGTCTCTAATAAATGCATATCATAACCCTTTTCAAGTAGTCTATTCTTCAAAATGTCCGCTTGAGATCTATAATCAACTAACTCCGAACAGTTGCGTCTCATTCTGACAAACTGACTCTTTGGTACCGACTTCAGCCAGCTGTCATTATGACAGCTGTCCAGGGGTATGAATGCGTTCCGGTCAGTCTGTTTGAAATAGGTAATAGTCTTGAAAGTGTCAGCTCCTTTCATGATGGTAAGGTCCAGTATTGAAGATGTGTCCTCCATCCAGACGCTCCTTTCCTTAAGTGGGATCTTCCTCTAATATTGGAAATACTATCCACTCATCCGTTTGTGCTGATTGAAGAGGTCTCAATTTGGAACTTAACCTTAAAAACAACTTTTCTGTTGGCTATTACATCGAGCAGGAGGATTTCGGAACTCCACTCTCTGGGCGTGGGGGACGATCACATATGCTTTTTCCCAGATAGGGTAGAACTTCGCCCTCTCAGAGGGTTCACACCCAAGGTCATCTCAACGGCAAACCTGTCACAACCATGGGCTTTACTAGTTTTCATGGACTCAGAATCAAACTCCTGTCACATGTTAGACATATCCAAAGTCCTCAGGGCCTACTTGGAAGCCACAGCAAGTTTCAGGAACTCTGAAAGATTATTCATTATCCCATGGGGCAAGAATAGAGAAAAGGAAGCTTCTACCAGAACCTTGGCATCCTGGGTTGTCAAGCTAATTCAGAAAGCCTACAGGGTGAAAACTTGGAACCTCCGGTTTAGGTGAATGCTCATTCAACAAGAGCTGTATCAGCTTCCTGGGCAGAGAGGGCAAATGTTTCATTGGAAACAGTATGCAGGGCCGCCACCTGGTCTTCTCGACACACGTTTCTTAAACATTATCATGTTGATCCCAGAGCTCTTACGACAGAAGAGTTTGGGAGGAGAGCACTTTGTGCTGCTATGTCTGTATCTGATTAAATTTTTTTTTGATAAAGCATTGAACCCACCTGTGTGAGCTAGTTATTTATCACATGTATGCTGCCATGGAGGCACCAGGAAAATGGAAAATTGTACCATACTTACCATAATTTTCCTTTCCTGGTGCCAGTCCATGGCAGCATAAGCTCCCACCCTCGGTATTCTATATTACGAAGAATGTTGGGGGAGGGGCTAAGCCCTTTAATTTATGCTATTCACTAGTCCTGAAGGAGGAGTAGAAGCGGAGCTTTATCACATGTATGCTGCCATGAATTGGCAGCAGGAAAGGAAAATTATGGTAAGTATGATACCATTTTCAATTTTTTCACACAGTTTAAAAGCAGATTATCTTTAAATAATATACTGCATATTTCAGTACTATTTAGGCAATTATATCATGCTCTAAACAATATTTCCATGTGCAATTCTCCAGGTTTTAGCAGAGTAAGGGTTTGGGTGCTATTTTGTTTCAGGGAACTATAGTAAATTCGATTTTAGGAGTATTTTCTCACCAGTGATATAGTGAATACGATTTTAGAGCTAATTACCGCGATTAGCGCTAATTAGTGCAAATTTGCGGTAATTCGCGCTATAGTAAATGACCCCCACAGTAGCCCTGAAATATACAGTATAAAAGAAAGTCTAGAACTAATTTTTAGATGTTCAAGATGGACTCATTGAGAGTCACTAATACTGCTAAATATAATAAGGATCCCACGAAAGAAAGAATATATTTTAATTCAATATCTGTAATCAATGTCCTTGGATGGACAAAAGTGAAATAAACCTACTCCCTTATGGGGAAAGATCTTCACCTAGGCACTATGTTGACTGCCAAACCACAGACATATTTATTGCACTGTAGCTGGGGTATGTTTTATGTTGGCTAAATGTAACAACAATTCTGTGATTGTATGTGCAAGGTGTTTTAGCCTTTATATCCTAGACAGTTTAGATTTTGGTCTGATAACTGATGATACACAAATGACCATTGTGTATGAGTATAACCCTATTCTATTGTTATATTTTGAAGATTTGTTAAAAATAAAAGCCTTGATTATCTTTTAACCACTTAAGGACCGAGCCTCTTTCTGAGATTTGGTGTTTACAATTTAAAAACATTTTTTTTTTGCTAGAAAATTACTTAGAACCCCCAAACATTATATATATATTTATAACACCCTAGAGAATAAAATGGCAGTCGTTGCAATACTTTTTGTCACACAGCAGTCTTACAAGCGCAATTTATTTGGAAAAAATACACTTTTTTGAATTAAAAGATAAGCCAACAGTAAAGTTAGCCCAATTTTTTTTATATTGTGAAAGATAATGTTATGCAGAGTAAATTGATACCCAACATGTCACGCTTCAAAATTACGCCTGCTTGTGGAATGGCGACAAACTTTTCCCCTAAAAATCTCTATAGGCGACGTTTAAAAAATTCTACAGGTTGCATGTTTTGAGTTACAGAGGAGGTCTAGGGCTAAAATTATTGCTCTTGCTCTAATGATCATGGCGATACCTCACATGTGTGGTTTGAATACCGTACTCATATGTGGGCGCTACTCACTTATACGTTTGCTTCTGCACACAAGCTCGGCGAGACAGGGCACGTTTACATTTTTTTTTTATTATTATTATTATTTATTTTATTTTTTATTTTTACACTGTTCTGTAAAAAAATCGTCACTTTTATTTCTATTACAAGAAATGTAAACATCCCTTGTAATAGAAAAAAAGTATGACAGGACCTCTTAAATATGAGATCCGGGGTCAAAAAGACCCCAAATCTCATATTTACACTAAAATGCAATAAAAAAAATAATTAAATGTCATTTGAATTTTTTTTTTTTTTTAAATGTCCCTTTAAGAGCTATGGGCATAAGTGATGTTTTGACGTCGCTTCTGCCCTGAAATGATATGGAGACAGGTGGCGTCCATCTTCCCCTCACTCGTCTCCAAACACAGGGAGAAGAACCCGATCGCCTCCGCTGCTACAAACGGCTCCGGTAAGCAGCGGAGGGCACCGGAGCACCGATAAAAGTGATCTCGTGGTGAATCCTGCGCTGCAGAGACCACTTTTATTTGAAAGCGGACCGCTCACTGAAGAAGAGGATACTGGGGTTATGGCAGCTAGCTGCTGCCATAACAGCGATACTCCTCTTCAAATTAGCGAAGTAAAATGACGGCGGGCGGTCTGTAAGTGGTTAGAAAAGGCCTGGATTCTTTCCTAAATGTACAGAATTTAACTGGGTACTAACCTTTATATGTAAAGTTGATCCAGGGAAAATCCAATTGCCTCTCGGAGGATCAGGAAGGAATTTTTTCCCCTGCTGTAGCAAATTGGAGCATGCTTTGCTGGGGTTTTTCGCCTTCCTCTGGATCAACTGTGGGTGAAGGATTGTGTATATGGGAATGTATTTGCTTTTTTTGGTTGAACTAGATGGACTTGTGCCTTTTTTCAACCTGACTAACTATGTAACTATGTAACTGTGAATGAAAAAACAAAATCACTGCTACTTTTTTTCTTTTTGTAAATCCTTTCAAATATATTCTGGTGCAGCATGATGTTGCTTATGTCCTCATGTCTTTTTCTCACTACTGGACTGCATTCGTGGCAATGGTGAGGCTGTATTCATGACAATAGTAAGGCTGCATTAATTGCAATGGTAAGGCTGCATTGATTGCAATGGTAAGGCTGCATTCATGACAATGGTAAGACTGCATTGATTGCAATGGTAAGGCTGCATTCATGACAATGGTGAGGCTGCTTTCACAGCAATCGAGAGGCTGCATTCATCGCAATGGAGAAGCTGCATTCATAGCAATGGTAAGGCTGCATTGATTGCAATAGTAAGGCTGCATCCATGGCAATGGTGAGGCTGCATTCATGGCAATGGTAAGGCTGCATTGATTGCAATGGTCAGGCTGCATTCATGTCATTGGTGAGGCTGCATTCATGGCAATGGAGAGGCTGCATCCATGGCAATGGAGAGGCTGCATTTATGGCAATGGTGAGGCTGCATTCACTTCAATGGTGAGGCTGCATTCAGAGGCTGCATTCATGGCAATGGTGATCCTGCAGATGGGCACTGATTAGGCTACATTGATGGGTACTGACCCTTAATTTCACAGTTCTTTATTTAAAATATTTTTTTTTTCCTGAAACTTCCCTCTTAAAGTGAAGTTGCGTGTTACACGCCATAAAATACAGGATATCCAAATAACATGTCCAAGTTCATCCTTAGTCCTGAGCGGCCCTCGGGGATTCGTTGGGGGCCACAAAAGATATATATGAAGGCCAGTATGGTGGCCTGAATTTATGGGAGGAGTCTGGGGGGTATTCAAGCAGCCCACTCATCTATGGTCTTTGTTGGTTCCGGTGCGCAATACATTACGTCACTAGGCCGACTCTTCCAACTCACTCGGTGTTGTGAGCTGCGTGTCTGAACTTCCAGAGGCTTTCGGTTCTCCGTTTGTGTTTTTTTCATAGATCGAGTTTTTCTCAAACTGTCGCAGGTAGGATTTGTATATCATTTCTTCATTTCATGCATCGTTGTTTGTCAGGTACCTCGTATCATCGAAACCCCGCTACGGAACTTACGAGTCATTCGTTACGTCTCCGTATGCATCCTTTTTAGCCTCGTGCAAAACCACAAACTCGTGGCGCAGTTTGTGTGCACAAACACTGAGCCGTTTTTTACATTGGTTTCATTCATACATTCTTGTACTTTGTTGTTTCACGCCACATAGTTGGCCCATTTCAATTAAAAAACACTGTCTATCATTTCAGTTACCGCATTACCCAACCCTCCAGTCCGTATCCAGTTGCATAAGCGACTCACTGATTCATCCCGGCTAGTTTTGTCATCTCATGCCATGCACCGCAATCCGGTTCGCTGTCAGTCACAATTGGGGTCTCTGTCATGGCATCCATCGTTATTTCATATACCATTCCCTCCGACTCGAATCCAGACGCATCTGCGACGCACCGATTTGTCTCTGCTCGTTCTAGTCATTCCGTCTCATACTGTTCCATGCTCCACAGTCTGATTCGTTGTCAGTTGCAACTGCGGCACACCGATTCGTGTTTCTGTCATGGCAATCATTCCATTCGTCTCATATACCTGTCACTCCGATTCGAACCCAGTCGCATCTGCGACACACCGATTCGTGCTGACTCATTCTAGTCATTCCGTCTCATGCATTCCATGCTCCACAGTCCGGTTCATTATCAGTCGCAAATTGCAGCACACCGATTTGTACCTATATCATGGCAAATCATTTAATCTGTTACATTTCGCATACCCTTCACACCGATTCAAACCAATCGCATCTCCGACACACCGTTTCGTGTCAGCTCGTTCTACTCATTCCGTCTCATACAATTCCTTGCTCCACAGTTCGGTTCGTTATCAGTCACAAATTGTGGCACACCGATTCGTGCCACTGTCATGGCAAACATTTAATGCGTTACATTTTGCATACCCTTCACTCCGGTCCGTATCCACATAAGCGACTCACTGATTCGTCCCAGCTAGTTTTGTCATGTCATCTCATGCCATGCTCAGCAATCCGGTTTGCTGTCAGTCGCAATCGCGGCACACCAATTCGGGTCTCTGTCATAGCATTCATCGTTATTTTGCATACCCCTCACTCTGATTCCAATCCAGTCGCGTCTGTGATGCACCAATTCATGTCGGCTCGTTCTAGTCATTCCATCTCATTCCATTCCATGCTCCACATTCCGGTTCATTGTCAGTCGCAATTGCGGCACACCGATTTGTGTTTCTGTCATCGCAATCATTCCATTCGTCTCATATATCCGACACTCCAAATCGAATCCTGTCGCATCTGTGACACATACCGATTCGTGTCGACTCATTCTTGTCATCTCGTCTCGTGCATTCCATGCTCCACAGTCCGGTTCATTATCAGTCGCAAATTTCGCCACACCGATTTGTGCCTCTGTCACGGCAAATAATTTAATTTATTACATTTCGCATACCCTTCACCCCGATTTGAATCCAGTCGCATCTGCAACACACTGATTCATGTTGGCTTGTTCTAGTCATTTCATCTCATTCCATTCCATGCTCCACAGTCCAGGTCATTGTCAGTCACAATTGCGGCACACGATTCATGTTTCTGTCATGGCAATCATTCCATTCGTCTCATATACCCATCACTCTGATTCCAGTCCAGTTGCATCTGCGACACACCGATTTGTGTCGACTCATTCTTGTCATCTCGTCTCGTGCATTCCATGCTCCACAGTCCGGTTCGTTATCAGTCGCAAATTTTGCCACGCGGATTCGTGCCTCTGTCACGGAAAATCATTTTATTTATTACATTTAGCATTCCATTCACCCGATTTGAATCCAGTCGCATCTGCGATGCACCGATTCGTGTCAGCTCATTCTAGTCATTCCGCCTCATACAGTTCCATGCTCCACATTCCGGTTCGTTGTCAGTCGCAACTGCTGCACACTGATTCATTACATTTTGCATTCCCTTCCCTCTGATTCAAATTCAGTTGCCTCTGCGACATGCTAATTCACGTCGACTCCTGTTAGCCATTGTTATTTCCTGTTCCACAGACAGGTTCGCTGTCAGTCGCTATTGTGAAACACTGATTCGTGCCTCTGTCATGGCAATCATTTTGGTCATTTAATTTCATATACCCCACATGCTGATCCGAGTCCAGTCGCTTTAGCAGCACTCCAATTCATGTCGGCTTAATTTCTCTCATTTCATTTCGCCCTCATTTCATCCCATATTCCACAGTTTGGTTCACTGTCAGTCACAGTTACGACTCACCGATTCATGTCACCACCACTTCAATCATTCAGTGGTCTTATTTCGTATATTGTCTGTCATGTTCTCCTTAGGTTCGGCATTCGCTTCGTGTTGGGTCATTCGTGCATTTTTCGTTTCTTTTATCCCATCATACGCTCAGTGTTGCTCGATGTTGGTCGCATCAGCGATGCAACGGTTCACTTTTAGATTCAGATCTCTGTATGATTTGTCACGTCATTGACGGACACCCCTCAGTACGGCTCACCCTACGGTTCTCAAACCATTTACCTTCAAATTCCATTCATGGTTTCAAATTAGTTTGTTTAACCATTTTTCGCCTCCAGATAAGGATTGCCTTGCAGTTGCTATAAACACATCTCAGAGTCGCACGACCCGGCCACTCATTCACCTCCGAATGGCATGTAATTAAGCCACTCACCGTTGTCCATCTGTCATTTCTCCTCTAGGTCGATCGACTACAGGTAGTTCCATCCTGCACCAGGTTGGAAATTTTTCCCCAGGTTCTGGTTGACTGAGCTTTCAGCCTCAAAAACCAGGACTTCGCAACTAGGGCACAAGTCAGCCAGAGCCATGTCCCAGGCCGGCAGCAACCACCTCACATCTGCCCCTTTGCCACCCTCTCCGGTTTCAGAGAGCGGCAGCGTGCAATCCCCCCAGGGGATGGACCGTCTCTAAGTTAACAGTGGAACTAAGATGCAGGGTTGTGCCCTTCCCCGCTACAGCCAGGAAAGCCGAACTCTTTAGCCTCCTCTTCCCACCACCAGCGACAGACAGGCCCAGCACCCGGCAGGTGTCTCCTCAGTCCATGTCCTTGGCCATTTCTCAGCTTCACATGAAATTTGTTTGGTGTACGACCTTGTACCTACGAACAGACCGGCGTAGACCTAGATAGTTTAAGAGTAGTGTTTGAGTATCTCAATGTGCCCATAGCAGAACACAAAGTATAAGGCCCAGCACACTCTATCACCTTCCTCAGGGTCAACCTTGACACTCGTTCCATGCAGGCCAGCCTGCCCCCTGACAAACCTACCCATATCAGGTCAGTTCTTCATGACTTTTCCAGTGCATAGGGGTGTACTAAGAAACAGCTTTAATCCCTCTTAGGGATACTAAACTTTGCAATGAGAATTATTCCCCAGGGACGATCTTTTATTTTTCGCCTCCTGGTCTTCCTCTCTCAGACACAGGACCCAGATCAAATCCTTAGACTAGACACAGCAGCAGTAGTGGATTTGTCTATGTAGGATCAGTTCTTTACTAGTTGGAATGGTATATCTATGTTCATGCCTCTATCACTGCAGGTAGTAACGTATGCCGCAGCCTCCACAGGCTTCGCTGCAATTTTTGGCCATCATTGGTTTGCAGGACTGTGGCCTCCAGAGATACTCCTAATATCCAGGTTCATCCAGTCTTCCTCATTGTTTGAGCTATACCCGATCCTGGCAGCTGCTCAGGTCTGGGGCCATGGACTGGACAAACGGTGGCCTTCGCCACTGACAACCAGGCTACGGCCAATGTCGTTAACAAGGGCAGGTCCAAGTCGCTCCCTATTATGTCCTTCCTACGCAGACTGGTACAATTATCCCTGCAGCATCAGTTCAATGTGCACTTCACATACATTCCAGGCAAGTGCAACATCACAGCAGACTCACTGTCCCGTTTTAACTTAATTTTATTTTTCAGTAGAAACCCGGAGCCAACCCAACGTAATATCCCACCTTGGTCTCAGCTGACATTGGATCGAAGCAGTACCTTCACAGCGTGACCCAGTTTATCAATCAATCCTTATCCCACAACACACTCAAGGCCTACCACACAGCTTGGAATGCCTTCTGCAAGTTTCTGCCATCCTGTCCCGCGGCAACGTCAACAGACACTAAGCACATACTAGCTTTTATTTCATATGCCACACTCAATTGGCTTTATCACACAACACCATCAGACTATACTTAGCCGTCATCCAACACTTCCTGGCCTTACAGGATCTCACAAAGCCATCATCGTTTGCAACCCATGTGATCTGAGCCATTTCCACGGCATCCAAAAGCAGCAGCCCATAGCCAACTCCAAACGCTTGCCCATCGCGAGTACCATCTTCAGAGACATGTCGCCCATCCTCTCTCTTTCTACGTTTGGCTTTCTTCCCAGCTTGGTCATTCAAGCGGCCATCTACCTGGCCTACTTTTTTGCGGCCTAAGCGAGTTTACCTGTGTAGACGTCACCTGGCTCACTTCCACTTCATTCTCCACCTTGTAGTATCCAAAACCCAGCAATCAGGCCCAGGGGTCAAAATCCATCTTTTCAAGACAAACATCTGGTGCCCAGTAGTGATACTCGACCACCTACTGTCGCTCCTACCCAGCCAATCAAACTCTAGTCCCCTACTACCTTTCCCGACCAAACCCTTGAGTGGCTGTCAGTTCATCAAGCACATCAGAATCCTCCTGCGCAACCTAGGCCTCGACCCTAGTCAGTACTCTCGACACTCCTTCTGAATTGGAGCAGCCTCGGCCGCATCCCAGCACGGGGTTCAAGGCCATATCATCAAGAGGTTAGGCAGGTGGAAGTCTGCCTGCTTTGCTCGGTACATCCCGAATCCTCAAGTAGAAATGTTGCAAGCATTTACCAAACTTGCTCAGTAAAGACACACAAAACCAATAAACCAATAAAGAGCTTTCACCCCTACCTGAATGTTTTTGCCCCTTCTTTGGTATACCGACCAGCAGACCAGGGCACACTACAGGTCCATTTCATGTTGTAAATATTGTGGCGTATTTATGTGGTTGAAGGGCTTCGACCATAAATATATATATAGCCGAATACCATGCCCAAGCTCATCTCTTCACCACACACAGTCACAAAGGCAAGAGAATTCTTGTTGGGCAATGTATTAGTGCTCGGATGAACACACTTAGACCAAATTTTAATGGTTTAAAGAATGTCAGGCAAAATGGTTGGCCCTCACGCATGTTCAAATCTGGCCCTCTTTGAAAAAAGTTTGTAAACCCCTGAGCTAGCATGTTACCTACATTTAATTGTTTATTAGATTTACCCTTTTTGTCATTTCTGTTATGATAATTTTACCCACAAACAGTTTTGCCTCTAAATTTCATTATACATTTTTTACCATCAAAAGGCAGGTGCAGGACCTGACACATAGTTGAAATTGTGATCACCCTTTTGCTGTATATTTTGAATGTAAAACAATTTTTTTATAAAGAAAAAAAAACATAGACCATAAAGCTATGTAAATATGAATGTATACATAAACATTCATGGACTCAAATTATGTTTTCCCAAATCTGGAATATCACAAAAAATCCACTGAACTGATTTCATTGCAGTGATTTGGCAGCTATCTTTCTTTTGAGGATAAAATCTGATATTTTCTACTGTATGTGCCCATTCTTTTCACACTGCATTTAACTTCTGTGTCAGATACTTTTGCATTTTATATTTTTTTCTAGTGAAAAGAAAAGTCACTGTGGGTTTAACATTTCTCTTTGCTACTTTGATCATCTAAATGTGAAGCATTTTCACAAGAAATATGAGGTGTGTTTAAAAAAGCCCAAGGTCAAAATATAGAAGAGAGCAGACTGTATATTCTTTATTTAAATTACTATATATGACAACAAAAAATTCATATGTTCATTCTTTATTATAAAGGGTCAAACAGCTGCCTCTATGAGATTCTTGTCAAGTAGCAGTGTTCAGGACTACTCACTGACAATTTATTGCAACACCACAAGCAGCTACAAGGTTTCTGTAAGAAATTTTTAAAATGTTTAAAAATTAGTTTGTGGGACTGCTCTCTTCAAACCACCACAGATACATTGTCAAGCAACTTTATAATATCTAATTTACAAGTTTCAAAGGTGCTGATACCTGGCCCTGTATACACCCCTAAGGTATTTTTCACTTTCTTGAAAGTCTTGATAACCAGCATGATTGTGGAACTAGACTGCCAGGTCTTGGAAGGAAAAGAAAAGGTAAACAATGACTCTGGAAACAGATAGTCAGCTCCTAGAACTAAAATAAGAAAGTCTTTAGAAAAATATGGGGTATTGCTTTTAAAAAAGTGCAACTTTACTGCACTGATTTTGGAAATACAATGTCAGTCCCTGGGCCTAAAAAGGCAACATACCGTATCTGTAAAAACAAACCTATTTTTTTTTTCAATAAATGTGCAGTAGACTGAGATAATATCCAAATGGTCATCATAGTGGACATAAACAGCAAAGTATTTTATAAAAACCGGTGTCTTCACAAAAATGCAGCGTTTACTACATTGACTGAGGATATAGCTAATCTGCTGTTGACATTAAAGCAACAAGGTCTTCTGTCAAAAGAGGCCTCTATTTTTTTTCCTTGTTTTGCTAGGAAATTGCCTAAAATCCACAATTATATTGTTTCTAAGGCCTTAGGTTGAATAAAATGATATTGGTACAATTTTTTTATGTTGCACAATATTTGTGCAACTGTTTATCAAACACATATTTTTAGATAAAAATACACGAAAATACATTTTGGTACACACAATCACAATACATAATATCGATTTTTGCTAAAATAAAAATATGAGGTTGCATAGAATGAATAGATACCAAACATGTCAAGCCCTAAAATTGCATGCACCCATGAAATGGTAAAAAAACAATGATACTCAAAATTGTCAACAGGTGACACCCACACTAGTGCACAAATCAGAGGCTTACCAGAACAGTACAGCCCTCCAAATGTGAAGTCATATAGCAATTGAAAGTGATTAGCTCAAATCCTGGCTATATGATGTCACTTCACTCCATAAGAGCCCTTTCACACTGGGGCAGCCCATGCATTTTCAGTATAGCACCACTCGTTTTAGCGGCGCTTTACCACTGTTTAGGCGGTGCTTTTGTGCCACTTTAAAAACTCCCGTATTGCGGTGCTTCCGAATCGCTTTTCAGGTGCTTCGAAAGCGCTGCCTATTGCAATGAATGAGAGGCAGTTTTCAAGTGCTTTACAGGTGCTATTTCTAGTGCTAAAATGCCTGAAAACTGGCTGTGTGAAAGGGGTCTCATTCATATCAGCAGCCACTAAAAGGAATGTGCATGGAAAAATTAGAACTCTTAGTTCTAAAATCAATGGTATAATATATTTACTAAAAAAACATACTATTCACATATAGAAAACATCTACTGCACTGTACAAATCAAACTCTCCAGGGGAATATATAGATCACTTACGGATCCCAAAATACGTGATGTCATCACAAGCGTGGGCTCTGCAAAGCAAGTTCAGGATTTTCTGGGAGCTGTTATGCCAGCTTGACATGGTCTCAGTCTAAGGAGGTAAGCAACTGGCACAATATGAATATAATGCCACTGACCACCAGTAAAATTAGCTTTAGGGCATTTTTTTCACTGGATGACCACCAATGCTAAGGGATAATTTTATTAAAGAAACTACAATATAAACTGGATGTTAGGGAGTCTTTTTAATTAGATACTAATTTAAAGGTGATTTGTTTGGAGGCATTTCTACTAATCACCCATGTAAAAGAAGTGGGTTTTTTTTTCTTTTACAAGGGTTTATTGAGAAGATGATCAAAATAACACTGTTGACAGTTACATGTGATAGAATAATGTGGACATATACACATTGTCAACATTGCACAGAGATAGCAGTATAATAATCATTACAAATTGTAAAAGTTTGAAAAGTATTTTTTCTTTATTTAAAAACAATTATAATTTTATAATACATACGATATATTCATTTTATATAATTTCTCATCATTTTTACTTCCGTTTAATAATGTCAGAAACTTCAAATATTAATGTATTAACTGTCATATATGATATGTGTCACTTGACATTTATAAGCATGCCATTTGTTTCTTATTTTTTAGGTTAATTTCTTTCACAATTATAAGACAAAAGGTTGCATAACCAGGAAATACTCGCCACCCACATAGGTTTAAAATTCTTGAGAACTGACAGTGATTAATCCATATACTATTTATGTATTGCCAAATCAGCTCTCAGTACTGAATTTATGCATGCTTGAAATCCCTTATTGTATTTTTACTATTTGAAGGACAGCTAGTTTCCTTTTCCTTTCCACATTTGAAACAGAATGGCAGATTGCTTTAATGTTTTAATTGTTTTTACCTGAACCCTTATTTTAACCCATCGTGATTTCCAACAGTAGGTCATTTCAATTCTGTTTTTACCATCTTATTTAGATATATACCAAATTACAAAGTCACATAGTTTGTCAGGTTGAAAAAAAAAAAAAGTCACAAATCTGTCAAGTCCAATCAAAAGAAAAAAAATGAATTAATAGATAAATAAGTGTAAAACCTCTATATATAGAATCCTATACTCACAGCTGATCCAGAAGCCAAAAACCCATATAAAAGCATGGTTGCTTTATTAGGGGGAAAATATCCTTCCTGATCCCCTAAGTCAATTAGATATCCCTTGTATCATTTCTGGTGTTACTTAAAATGTACTTAACCACTTGACCTCTAGAACGTTTTACCCTCTTCACGACAAGATAATTTTTTGCAATTCAGCACTGCGCTAATTTAACTGGCAATTGTGCAGTCCTGCAACAGTATACACTAATTAAATTTAAAAAAAAAAAAATTTTCACACAAATTGAACTTTCTTTTGGTGATATTTGATCACCACCGGGTTTTTTATTTTTTGTGATACAAACGAAAAAAGACAGGAAATTTTGAAATAAAAAAACAATATTTTCTACTTTCTGTTATAAAACATATCAATAATAAAATCAAATGTCTTTGTACATTTTGGCCAAAATATATTCTGCTGCATTTCTTTGGTAAAAAAAATCACAATAAGTGTATATTAATTGGCTTGTGTAAAAGTTATAGCGTCTACAAACTATGGTATATATATATATATATATATATATATATATATATATATATATATATATATATATACAGTGGCTTGCGAAAGTATTCGGCCCCCTTGAACTTTTCAACCTTTTGCCACATTTCAGGCTTCAAACATAAAGACATAAAATTTTAATTTTTTGTGAAGAATCACCAACAAGTGGGACACAATTGTGAAGTGGAACGAAATCTATTGGATATTTTAAACTTTTTTAGCAATTAAAAAACTGAAAAGTGGTGCGTGCAAAATTATTCGGCCCCTTTACTTTCAGTGCAGCAAACTCACTCCAGAAGTTCAGCGAGGATCTCTGAATGATCCAATGTTGTCCTAAATGACTGATGGTGATAAATAGAATCCACCTGTGTGTAATCAAGTCTCTGTATAAATGCACCTGCTCTGTGATAGTCTCAGGGTTCTGTTGAAAGCACAGAGAGCATCATGAAGACCAAGGAACACACCAGGCAGGTCTGTAATACTGTTGTGGAGAAGTTTAAAGCCGGATTTGGATACAAAAAGATTTCCCAAGCTTTAAACATCCCAAGGAGCACTGTGCAAGCGATAATTTTGAAATGGAAGGGGTATCAGACCACTGCAAATCTACCAAGACCTGGCTGTCCCTCTAAACTTTCAGCTCAGACAAGGAGAAGACTGATCAGAGATGCAGCCAAGAGGCCCATGATCACTCTGGATGAACTGCAGAGAACTACAGCTGAGGTGGGAGAGTCTGTCCATAGGACAACAATCAGTCGTACACTGCACAAATCTGGCCTTTATGGAAGAGTGGCAAGAAGAAAGCCATTTCTCAAAGATATCCATAAAAAGTCTCGTCTAAAGTTTGCCACAAGCCACCTGGGAGACACACCAAACATGTGGAAGAAGGTGCTCTGGTCCGATGAAACCAAAATCGAACTTTTTGGCCACAATGCAAAACGATATGTTTGGCGTAAAAGCAACACAGCTCATCACACTCAACACACCATCCCCACTGTCAAACATGGTGGTGGCAGCATCATGGTTTGGGCCTGATTTTCTTCAGCAGGGACAGGGAAGATGGTTAAAATTGAGGGGAAGATGGATGCAGCCAAATACAGGACCATTCTGGATGAAAACCTGTTGGAGTCTGCAAAAGACCTGAAACTGGGATTGAGATTTATCTTCCAACAAGACAATGATCCCAAACATACAGCAAAATCTACTAAGGAATGGTTCACAAATAAACGTATCCAGGTGTTAGAATGGCCAAGTCAAAGTCCAGACCTGAATCCAATCGAGAATCTGTGGAAAGAGCTGAAAACTGCTGTTCACAAACGCTCTCCATCCAACCTCACTGAGCTCGAGCTGTTTTGCAAGGAAGAATGGGCAAGAATTTCAGTCTCTCGATGTGCAAAACTGATAGAGACATACCCCAAGCGACTTGCAGCTGTAATCGCAGCAAAAGGTGGCTCTACAAAGTATTAACGCAAGGGGGCCGAATAATTTTGCACGCCCCACTTTTCATTTTTTTATTAGTTAAAAAAGTTTTAAAAATCCAAAAGATTTCGTTCCACTTCACAATTGTGTCCCACTTGTTGGAGATTCTTCACAAAAAATAAAAATTTTATGTCTTTATGTTTGAAGCCTGAAATGTGGCAAAAGGTTGAAAAGTTCAAGGGGGCCGATTGCTTTCGCAAGCCACTGTATATATATATATATATATATATATATATATATATTTGAAAATTGAACAGTCTTTATGTACTGATGGCATATCTCATTTTGCCTTAAAATGCCAGGACAGTACAAATAAATTATCCCTTTTTGGACAGTAGAAAGTCCAAGGTATTTAGTAAGAGGCATGGTGAGGAGTAATTTGTTTGTCACAATTTTTTTGAAAAATGAATAAACTAATTAAATTTGTGTTTTTTTTACCTTTTTTTTACATACTGTCACCAGTGCATTTCAACATAATAATATAACTGGTGTGGAGATGATCAGGGTTACTGACTGATGATAGTATGTAAAAATAAATAAATAAATACATATTTTTTTAAATTACATTCCTAAGGTTTTATTTTTTAACCTTTTTCTCTTTTTTTACATTTTTTTAGAGTAGTTAAGTGTCAGCATACTACATAGGGATTTATTTTTAATTTTTATTTTTTTACAACATAATTGCTGTTACATGTACAGTACATACACTTTAGCAGCAATCTTTTGAACTGCCATGATTATGTTTCCATTCATGACAGCTTGCTTTCTGTTGACATTTTGTGATTGGCTACAGCTAATCACATAGTACAGGGTACTATGATTAACGCAGATACCATATGATAGCTGTGGGCTAATCACAACATCACTATAGAAATCACAGCTGTTATGAATGAAACTCATTCATAACAGTTGTTTATAAATTGTGATTATGTGATCGCGTAGCGATCAGGTGATCCCCAGCTGCTTTTAGTGGCTGGGTACCGTAATCTGCTGAGCCCAGTGGAATTAATGGTTTTATATACATTGGTAAGACAGACCATGCTGCCTGCCCACAGTAAAAGTACTGTGGTTGGTCTTAAAGAGGTTAAAAATAGCCAGTTACTGTATATTCTATGCATTTGGGATTACATGCACATTTTTTAACTATCAATTGATCTGGCTAGAACTAGTTCCTGAGAGAGCCTATTCCACATTCTCACATCTCTTACTGTAAAGAAGCATTTCTGTATGCAGAAGTTAAACATCTTTTCCTCCACATACAACAAGTTTCCCCTTGTCCTTTGCAACAGCCTTATAGTGAAAAATGAATTTCACTAAATTGACCATTTATGGTAATCATATCCCCCTAAATGGCTCTTCTCAAGTGAAAATAAATTATTTTCCGGTAAAATTTCCTCTATGGCATTAATTAGTTTAGTTGCCTTTCTCTGCACTCTCTCCAGCTCCCCAACATCCCTTTTGTGAACTGGTGCCAAAAACTGCATATTCAAATTAGGTCTTTCCAATGTTTTGTACATGGACCAGATTATGTCTCCCTCTCTGGAGTCTATAATTTATTTAATACAAGAAACTATTTTGCTTGCTTCAGAAACAGTAGCTGGACATTTAATGTTATTTTTAAAGTGATTTTAAAGTGTCATTTTTTTTTGTTAAAAGTAACAAACATGTTTTACTTACCTGCTCTGTGCAAGGATTTGTACAGGACAGCCTGGATCCTCCTCTTCTCGGGTCACTTTTCGTCTCTTCTGGCCCCTCCCTCCTGACGAGTGCCCCCCACAGCAAGCAGCTTGCTATGGGGGCACCTGAGCCAAGCTTCAGCCCCACGTATCCATTTAGACATGGAGCTGTGGCCCGGCCTGTCCCCACCTCCTTTCTCTCCTCATTGGCTGACTGACTTTGACAGCAGAGGGAACCAATGGCACCATGCTGCTGTTTCAGCCAATGAGGAGGGGAGTCCCGGGCAGCAGAGACAATCCTACATTGCTGGATAGAGAGGGGACTCAGGTAAGTATGATGGGGGCTGCTGCATACAGAAGGCTTTTTATCCTAATGCATAGGATGCATTAGGATAAAAAACCTTCTGACTTTGCAATCACTTTAAGTCTATGATCTCCCAGATCCTTCTCAGTTATTGACTCCCCCAATTTTATTCCCCTAGTGTCAGTGCCTGGACTTAAACCTGGGACCTCTGCTGTGTCTAGCAATGACTCTTCTTGCTGAGCTACCTGAGATGCTGGACAGCACCCTGTCAGATTCATTGGACAACCCTGCCTTGTGCCTTGAGTTCTGATGAACCTTGAATTCTTTGCTCCTCCCATGAACTTCCTGATTTAAGCCATGTCTCTGCGCTTCCTATTTGCCAGATTATTGTGCTCTCTCCAGCCAATATCTTAATCTTGTCTTCCCTGCTGCTGTCCATATTTTTGCTACCCCTTGTTACAAACAACCTTTGGCTTGTTCCTTGACTTTGCTTCTGCCTGATCCCAACCTGCAACCACTTTTTACCAACCCTTGGCTTGTTTACTGACTACACTTCTATTTGATCCTTACCTGCTATATCAGCAACTGGACCCTGGCTTGAAGAACCGTGACCTGGAACTAACACACAAAAAACCCATCTCCACCATCAGGAGATCTGGTGATCACCAGGTAGTACTTAGGCTCCACACCTCAGGTGAGGCCGTGTCATCTGCCAAGGTTGGTTGGAGTCTCCCTACTGCTATAGCTACTGATCTCCGAGCCTGACCCCTGATCGTGACAGAATAAAACATGGAGACTGCTATAGCAAATGCCGTGGCTCCTTTCAGGCAGTAAATTGCAGAGCTGCAGGGATTTGGTGTTACCAGGGCTGCCAACTGTCAGCAAATTTATGAACAGTCTGTAAAATTTTACATTTTTGCATCTCTCCATGAATTGCAGTCTGCAAGTCCTTAACGGACATTTACAGATGCAAAAAGTATGGATGTTATAAACTGTTTGTAAATTTTGTGACAGTTGGCAACCCTTGGTGTCACCTACCAAGAAAATTTTTCCAGACTATTAAAAGTGGAAAAAGGGCAACAGGAGGAAATCCCTGCTTCACAGAAACAATTGGTTGACCTACATTCCCAAGATGATGCTAACGCACAAATGCCTCACCAATCCAAGTTCAATGGAGATCACCACCTTTACAGAGGTTTCCTTAACCAATGTTGCATATATTTTCAAAAAAGACCTACTGCATTCACTTCTGAAAAACAGAAGGTAATATTTGTTATCAATCTCCTGACTGGGGAGGCTCTAGCTTGGGCCTTCCCTTTTATAGAACAAGACAGTGCCACTCAGAATAATTTAAAAACTTTTGCAACCGCAATGAATCCATTTTTTGATTATCTCAACCACTGCGCTACTGCTGAAGCAAAGTCACATAGTTTGTATCAGGGTAATTGCTCTGTTTTTGAGTACACAGCTGAATTCACATGTTGGATCGCAGATACCACTTAGATCCCTGCAGCACAAAAAAAGTCAGCTCCGCCAAGGGCTTTCTGAAAAGGTATAGGATGATCTTGCCAGAATAGAGACTTCTAATAATCTCGAGACCTTCATCCAACTATGTCTCTAAATTTATCAAAGACTTACAGAAAGGAGGAAGGAGAGACTGGGAATGTTTGGAAGTAATGGTGGCATGCGTTTCCCTGCTAGTCAATTTGTTCAGAAGTAGGGATGAGCTTCGAGTTTGAGTCGAACATCACATGTTCGACCATTTGTCGAATTTCGAACATTATGGGCCGTTCGCGCCAAATTCGAGTGACGTGTCACGGCCCATAATTCACTGCGGCATCGCAGTGTATTGCTGGCTGATGATTGGCCAAGCATACAGTATGACCTGCATGCTTGGCCAATCACAGCGCCGTCTGTACAGAGAGCCGTAATTGGCCAAAGCCAGGGGGGTTTAGTACACGC
Source organism: Lithobates septentrionalis (assembly GCA_037952835.1). Lineage (NCBI taxonomy): Eukaryota > Metazoa > Chordata > Amphibia > Anura > Ranidae > Lithobates > Lithobates septentrionalis. The sequence continues at coordinate 1,954,703 of JBBDGP010000961.1, read as the reverse complement.
CCCACACTATATAAGGTCGCCTGCGAGGCAGCCTTGTGTAGTGTGTTGCGGCGCCGGTGGAGAGATAGACAGAGAGACTGTGTCATTGGATTTAAGTTAGATAGAGTAGGCAGGCGAGTCAGCTGCACAGTGTATTGTGTATATATATGCATCCTACCTGAAGAAAATTGGTGGTGTTCTTCTGATCCTATTAGTACCACAGGCAGCTGCAGTATTTACAGTTAGTGTAGTGCGTCCTCTGCACAGTGTGCGCCTAAAGCTACCTGAAGAAAATTGGTGGTGTTTTTCTGATCCTATTAGTACCAAAGGCAGGGAGCTGCAGTATTTCCAGTTAGTGTACTGTGTCCTCTGCACAGTGTGCACCTAAAGCTACCTGAAGACAATTGCTGTTGTTCTGATCCTATTAATACCACAGGCAGGCAGCTGCAGCATTTACAGTTAGTGTACTGCATCCTCTGCACAGTGTGCACCTAAACCTATCTGAAGACAATAACTGTTGTTCTGATCCTATTAATACCACAGGCAGGCAGCTGCAGTATTTACAGTTATGCCGCGTACACACGGTCGGACTTTTCGTCTACAAAAGTCCAACGGACGCTGACGGACTAAAGCTGGCTGGTAATCCGATCGTGTGTGGGCTTCTCCGGACTTTCAACATACTTTTTTAGCCTCAAATCCGACGTACTTTAGATTTGAAACATGCTTCAAATCTTTACTTCGTAACTACGACGGACCCCGAAATCCGCTCGTCTGTGTGCTAGTCCGACGGACAAAAAGCCACGCTAGGGCACCTATTGGCTACTGGCTATGAACTTCCTTATTTTAGTCCGGTGTACGTCATCACGTAAGAATTCGATGGACTTTTGTGTGATCGTGTGTAGGCAAGTCTGTTTGTTAGAAAGTCCGCCGCAAGTCCGTCGAAAGTCCGCCGAAAGTCTGCCGGAAGTCTGTCGGACAGGCTGTCTGACTTTTGTAGACGAAAAGTCCGACCGTGTGTACGCGGCATTAGTGTACTGTGTCCTCTGCATAGTGTGCACCTAAAGCTACCTGAAGACAATTGCTGGTGTTCTCATACTAATAATACTACAGGCAGGCAGTTGATTGTGCTAGCTGCAGTGTCGGTATATATATACATCCCAGCTTTGTGCAGCTACATCTCACTGCAGGCCATTAGTATGTCTAAAAGGCCAACAAGGAGAGGCAGACAGTCACAAGCCAATAAAAGAGATCAAGCAGGCTCTGTGTATAGAGGCAACAGTGCTGGTCATGGAGACTGTGCATCCTCATCAGCAAGTGGCCGTGGGACATGCTTGTCCTTTTTTTCGGCAGCTGGCCGTGTTGAGCCGCAACATGCGGAAAACTTGGTAGAGTGGATGACCAAGCCGTCCTCATTCTCCTCATCCTCTCTCACCCAGGCTCAGGGTACTTTGTCTGGCAAAGCAGCTGCCAACGCGGCCTCTTCCCTCGGCTCAAAGGCATCAGTCACTTCTTCCCTAGCCCCACCATGTCCTCCTGAGTAGTCCCCCGAACTGTTTGACCACAGTGTTGGGTACATGCTCCAGGAGGATGCCCAGCGTTTTGAAGGCTCTGATGATGGTACCCAGCTAGAGGAAGGCAGTAACGTGAGCCCAGAGAGAGGGGGTGCCCAAGAAGGACAGCAATCTGGCAGTCATGTTCCCCCAGCTGCAGCATACTGCCAGCTAGGGATGAGCCGAACACCCCCCGGTTCGGTTCGCACCAGAACCCGCGAACGGACCGAAAGTTCGCACGAACGTTAGAACCCCATTGACGTCTATGGGACTCGAACGTTCGAAATCAAAAGTGCTCATTTTAAAGGCTAATTTGCATGGTATTGTCATAAAAAGGGTTTGGGGACCCGGGTCCTACCCCAGGGGACATGTATCAATGCAAAAAAAACTTTTAAAAACGGCCGTTTTTTCGGGAGCAGTGATTTTAATGATGCTTAAAGTAAAAAAAAAAAAAGTGAAATATTCCTTTAAATATCGTACCTGGGGGGTGTCTATAGTATGCCTGTAAAGTGACGCGTGTTTCCCGTGTTTAGAACAGTCCCAGCACCAAATGTCATTTTTAAAGGAAAAAATCTCATTTAAAACTGCTTGCGGGTTTAATGTCATGTCGGGTCATGGCAATATGGATGAAAATCAGTGAGACAAACGGCATGGGTACCCCCCAGTCCATTACCAGGCCCTTTGGGTCTTGTATGGATATTAAGGGAAACCCCGCACCCAAATTAAAATAAGGAAAGGTATGGGGCCACCAGGCCCTATATACTCTGAACAGCAGTATACAGGCGGTGCAAACAAGACAGGGACTGTAGGTTTGTTGTTAAGTAGAATCTGTTTGTAATTTTGAACATTTTTAACGTGTTTAGCTCCAGCCAAAAAATCTTTTCTAAGCTTTTTGGAAAACATAGGGAAGGGTTATCACCCCTGTGACATTTGTTTTGCTGTCTTTCCTCCTCTTCAGAAGATTTCACCTCACTTTTTTGTCCCAATGAAAAATGTTTTTTGAAAATTTGGGTTTTTTTGTGGAACAAGGATTGGAAAGCATCAGTGGAAAGGAGAAATTGTTTTCCCATATTAACTCTTACGGGAGAGAATTTCCCTTCCTAGGGGTAGATTTCATCTCACTTCCTGTTGTCTCCTTCCGTTTGCAAGTAGGAGTCGTTTGTAAGTTAGATGTTTGAAAGTAGGGTCCTGCCCTATATACTCAGCAGAAATTTGGGCCTTAGGTGTTGCTGTGGCCACAACACTGTAAGCCCTCACAGGGCCCTGCTGTGAAATATTAGATCAAGAATTGTAATTACATGCCCCTGTTGAACAGGAGCTGAAAAATTAGGCCTTAGGCACTGGTGCTGGTGCCACAACACTGCAACCCCTCACAGACACTCTAGTTGGAACGCAGGAACGAGCCCTGCTGCAAAGTATTGCTTCAAAAATTGTAATTACACGCCCCTGTTAGACAGGGGCAGAAAAATTGGGCCTTAGGCACTGGTGCTGGTGCCACAACACTGCAACCCCTCACAGACACTCTAGTTGGAACGCAGGAACGAGCCCTGCTGCAAAGTATTGCATCAAAAATTGTAATTACACGCCCCTGTTAAACAGGGGCTGAAAAATTGTGCCTTAGGCACTGGTGGTGGCGCCCAGAACCAAAAATGTTCTTACAAGCTATCAGCGTGATGATTAAGGAGGAAGAGGATAATTACTCAGGGATAGTCACTCAGCATCAGCATAGGCAGTCTTTGAAGGGATCTGAGATTTCAAAAAAAAATATTCGGTTACATCAGCATCAGGTGCTTGGTAGCTGGTGGTGATCCAAGACTGATTCATTTTTATGAAGGTCAGCCGATCGACCGAGTCGGTGGACAGACGCACCCTGTGATCGGTTACCACGCCTCCAGCAGCACTGAATGTGCGTTCCGAAAGAACGCTGGATGCAGGACAGGCCAGTAGCTCAATTGCATACTGTGCAAGCTCTGGCCAGTGATCCATCCTCAAGACCCAGTAACCCAGAGGATTTTCGGTGGGAAAGGTGTCCAAGTCTGATCTTGCCCCTAGGTATTCCTGCACCATGTAAAACAGACGCTGGCGATGGTTGCTGGAACCGATCATACCTTGGGGCTGCGGACCAAAAAATTGTCTGAACGCATCGGTCAGACGGCCACCTTCTCCACCGCTCCTTCTTTGACTGACCGAAGCCTCAGCAACACGTTGTCCAGAAACAGGAGTTTGTAACCTCCCAGTCTCTGGGAACGCGTTGCACAGACCTTTCTGCAAGGCCTCCCGAAGATGTTTCATCCTCTGCTCCCTCTGCGATGGCAAGATAAGGTCCGCAACCTTACCCTTGTAACGTGGATCAAGGAGGGTTGCCAGCCAGTATTGGTCCTTCTCCTTGATACCACGAATACGAGGATCCTTACGCAGGCTTTGCAGGATCAGGGAGGCCATGCAGCGTAGGTTTGCTGAGGCATTCGGTCCGGAGTCCTCTGGGTCACTAAGGACAACAACGTCCGCAGCCACCTCCTCCCAGCCACGTACAAGTCCATGTGTTCCTTGGGACTGATCCCTTAAAGACTGCTGCTGATGCTGAGTGCCAGGCTCCACCTCCATACTGACACAATCTTCCTCCTCCTCCTCGTCCTCTTCCTGTGTGATCGGCGGGCACGCAGGAACACTGTCTGGATAAAGGGGGCCTTGAGAGCTAAGGAAGTCCTCCTCTTCCTGCCTCTGTTCTGCCTCAAGTGCCCTGTCCATTATTCCACGCAGCGTGTGCTCCAACAGGTGGACAAGGGGGACAGTGTCACTGATGCATGCACTGTCAGTGCTCACCATCCTCGTGGCCTCCTTGAATGGTGACAGGACAGTGCATGCATCCCTGATCATGGCCCACTGGCGTGGGGAAAAAAAACCAAGGTCCCCTGACCCTGTCCTGGTGCCATAGTCGCACAGGTACTCATTGATGGCCCTCTGCTGCGTGTGCAGCCGCTGCAGCATGGCCAACGTTGAGTTCCACGTGGTGGGCATGTCACAGATTAGGCGGTTCTTGGACAGGTTAAACTCCTTTTGGAGGTCCGTCAGCCGAGCACTGGCATTATATGACCGGCGGAAATGCACACAGACTTTCCTGGCCTGCCTCAGGACATCCTGTAAGCCCGGGTACCTGCCCAAGAACCGCTGCACCACCAAGTTAAGGACGTGAGCCAAACAGGGCACATGGGTCATTTGTCCCTGTCGGAGGGCAGAGAGGAGGTTGGTGCCATTGTCGCAAACCACCATTCCTGTCTTAAGTTGGCGTGGCGTCAACCACCTCTGAACCTGCCCCTGCAGAGCTGACAGAACCTCTGCCCCAGTGTGGCTCCTGTCCCCCAAGCACACCAGCTCAAGCACCGCATGGCATCTTTTTGGCCTGCGTACTTGCGTAGCCCCTTGAACGCCTACGGAGCACCGCTGGTTCCGAGGAAGAGGCCATGGAGGAAGAAGAAGAGGAGGGGGTGGAGGAGAGAGGTGTGTCACAATCAGCATTTTGGAGGCGTGGTGGCGGAACAACCTCCAACACTACTGCACCTTGTCCTGCATCCTTCCCAGCTGCCAGCAGAGTCACCCAATGCGCCGTGAAACTTAGGTAACGTCCCTGTCCATGCCTGCTGGACCATGAGTCAGCGGTAATATGCACCTTACCGCTGACAGCCCTGTCCAGCGAGGCATGGACATTGCCTTCCACATGCTGGTAGAGAGCCGGAATCGCCTTCCGTGAGAAAAAGTGGCGTTTGGGTACCTGCCACTGAGGAACCGCACATTCCACAAACTCACGGAAGGGGGCAGAGTCTACCAACTGAAAAGGCAGCAATTGAAGTGCTAGCAATTTTGCCAAGCTAGCATTCAACCGCTGGGCATGTGGATGGCTGGGAGCAAACTTCTTTCGGCGGTGCAGCAGCTGGGGCAGGGAAATTTGCCTGGTACAATCTGACGTCGGTGTACCAAAAGCAGATTGCCCACAAGTACTTGGCTGTGACACACCTAATTCTACACCTTCATTCCTCTCACTGCAGGTCTCAGAGAGGACTGAAGGTCTAGTGGGGTTGGAAATCTCAGCTGATGAGGAGCAAGGAGAGATCCTCTTTGTTCTTTGGTGTGGGTCTTTTAGATACGCTTGCCAACGAACTGCATGGCAGGTCAACATATGTCTGGTCAAGCATGTGGTACCCAAGCGGGAGATGTTTTGGCCACGCGAGATACGCTTGAGACATATGTTGCAAATAGCAGCGGTGCGATCTGATGCACTCGTCTCAAAAAAGGCCCACACCAAAGAACTTTTTGAATAACGCGCAGAGACTGCAGCGCCCTGCACATGTGGAGCTTTGGGGTGTGATGCAGTCAATGTGCTGCCCTTAGGCTGGCCCCTGGAGGGCATCCTGCCTCGTTGGTTATGTGCCACCTCCTCCTCCTCCTCCTCCTCCTCCTCTCTCCTATCAGGCACCCACGTTGAGTCAGTGACCTCATCATCCCCTCCCTCCTCATCACTGGAGCAAACCTGGCAGTATGCTGCAGCAGGGGGAGCATGACTGCCAGATTGCTGTCCTTCTTGGGCACCCCCTCTGTCCGTGCTCATGTTACTGCCTTCATCGAGCTCAGTATCATCATCAGAGCCTTCCAAACGCTGGGCATCCTCCTGGAGCATGTACCCAACACTGTGGTCAAACAGTTCGAGGGAATCCTCAGGAGGACATGGTGGAGCTAGGGAAGGATTTACTGATGACATTGAGCTGAGGGAAGAGGCCGCTGCTTTGCCAGACAAAGCACCCTGGGCATGGGTGAGAGAGGATGAGGAGGATGAGGACGGCTTGGTCATCCACTCGACCAAGTCTTCCGCATGTTGCGGCTCAACACGGCCAGCTGCCGAAAAAAAGGCCAAGCGTGTCCCATGGCCATGTGCTGATGAGGATGCACCGTCTCCACGACCAGCACTAGACACAGAGCCTGCTTGCCCTCTCTTATTGGCTTGTGACTGTCTGCCTCTCCTTCTTGGCCTTCCAGACATACTAATGGCCTGTAGCTGCACTAAGCTGGGATAGAACACCTGTAATTTTCTTCAGGTAGCTTTATATACTGTAACCAGACAAGCCTGCCTGTCAGTAGGAAGATAACAGGAACGGATCTAGCTGAACACTGTGAGCAGGACGCACTGCACTAAATGTAAATAGCAGGAACGAATCTAGCTGAACACTGTGAGCAGGACGCACTGCACTAAATGTAAATAGCAGGAACGGATCTAGCTGAACACTGTGAGCAGGACGCACTGCACTAAATGTAAATAGCAGGAACGGATCTAGCTGAACACTGTGAGCAGGACGCACTGCACTAAATGTAAATAGCAGGAACGGATCTAGCTGAACACTGTGAGTAGGACGCACTGCACTAAATGTCAATAACAGGAACGGATCTAGATGAACACTGTGAGCAGGACGCACTGCACTAAATGTAAATAGCAGGAACGGATCTAGCTGAACACTGTGAGCAGGACGCACTGCACTAAATGTAAATAGCAGGAACGGATCTAGCTGAACACTGTGAGCAGGACGCACTGCACTAAATGTAAATAGCAGGAACGGATCTAGCTGAACACTGTGAGCAGGACGCACTGCACTAAATGTAAATAGCAGGAACGGATCTAGCTGAACACTGTGAGCAGGACGCACTGCACTAAATGTCAATAACAGGAACGGATCTAGATGAACACTGTGAGCAGGACGCACTGCACTAAATGTAAATAGCAGGAACGGATCTAGCTGAACACTGTGAGCAGGACGCACTGCACTAAATGTCAATAACAGGAACGGATCTAGATGAACACTGTGAGCAGGACGCACTGCACTAAATGTAAATAGCAGGAACGGATCTAGCTGAACACTGTGAGCAGGACGCACTGCACTAAATGTAAATAGCAGGAACGGATCTAGCTGAACACTGTGAGCAGGACGCACTGCACTAAATGTCAATAGCAGGAACGGATCTAGCTGAACACTGTGAGCAGGACGCACTGCACTAAATGTAAATAGCAGGAACGGATCTAGCTGAACACGTTGAGCCGGACGCACTGCACTAAATGTAAATAGCAGGAACGGATCTAGCTGAACACTGTGAGCAGGACGCACTGCACTAAATGTAAATAGCAGGAACGGATCTAGCTGAACACTGTGAGCAGGACGCACTGCACTAAATGTAAATAGTCTAGATAGAAGATAACAGGAACGGATCTAGCTAAACTGAATACAGTGTATATATATATATGCAACACCTGGGATGCATATATATACACAATACACTGTAAGTGCAGCTAACTGACTGACTGTTCTGCCTAATCTATCTAACTCAAATCAAATGACACTGTCTCTCTCTCTCTATCTATGAACGCCGGAACACACACTACACAGGGCCACCGTGCAGGCGGCCTTATATAGTGTGGGGCGTGTACTAAATCCCCTGAGCCATAATTGGCCAAAGCCACCCTGGCTTTGGCCAATTACAGCTCTCTCTACTGACGGCGCTGTGATTGGCCAAGCATGCGGGTCATAGTGCATGCTTGGCCAATCATCAGCCAGCAATGCACTGCGATGCCGCAGTGAATTATGGGCCGTGACGCGCCACACGAATTTGGAGCGAACGGCCCATATCGTTCGCAATTCGGTGAACGACCGAACAGCCGATGTTCGAGTCGAACATGGGTTCGACTCGAACATGAAGCTCATCCCTACTGCCAGCTTTGCTCCAGTGATGAGGAGGGAGGGGATGATGAGGAAGTCACTGACTCCACGTGGGTGCCTGATAGGAGGATGGAGGAGGAGGAGGCACATCTCCAACGAGGCAGGATGCCCTCCAGGGGCCAGCTTAAGGGCAGCACACCAACTGCATCACACCGCAGAGCTCCGCATGTGCAGGGTTCTGCTGTCTCTGCGTGTTATTCCAAAAGTTCTTTGGTGTGGGCCTTTTTTGAGACAAGTGCATCAGATCCCACCGCTGCTATTTCCAGCATATGTCTCAAGCATGTCTCAAGCATATCTCGCATGGCCAAAACATCACCCGCTTAGGCACCACATGCTTGACCAGACATATGTCAACCTGCCATGCAGTTCATTGGCAAGCATACCTAAAAGACCCACACCAAAGATCAAAGCGGACCTCTCCTTGCTACTCATCAGCTGGGATCTCCAACCCCACTCAGTCCTCTCTGAAACCTGCACTGAGAGGAATGAAGGTGTAGAATTAGGTGTGTCACAGCCAGTACTTGCGGGCAATCTGCTATCGGTACACCAACGTCAGATTGTACCAGGCAAATTTCCCTGCCCCAGCTGCTGCACCGCCGAAAGAAGTTCACTCCCAGCCATCCACATGCCTAGCGGTTGAATGTTAACTTAGCTAAATTGCTAGCACTTCAACTGCTACCTTTTCAGTTGGTAGACTCTGTCCCCTAGCGTGAGTTTGTGGAATGTGTGCTTCCTCAGTGGCAGGTTCCCAAACGCCGCTTTTTCTCACGGAAGGCAATTTACCGGCATGTGGAAGGCAATGTCTTGGCCTCACTTGACAGGGCGTTCAGCGGTAAGGTGCATATTACTGCTGACTATCCTTCTGGCAGCTGGGAAGGATGCAGGCAGGGTGCAGTAGTGTTGGAGGTTGTTCCGCCACCATGCCTCCAAAATTCTACTAATGGTGATCCTGCCACAACTCTCTCCTCCTCCCCCTCCTCTTCTTCTTCCTGCATGGCCTCTTCCTGTGCTGATTTGTCCTCGGAACCAACGGTGCTCCGTAGGCGTTCAAGGGGCTACGCAAGCACGCAGGCAAAAATATGCCATGCGGTGCTTGAGCTGGTGTTTTTGGGGGGACAGGAGCCGCACTGGGGCAGAGATTCTGTCAGCTCTGCAGGGGCAGGTTCAGAGGTGGTTGATGCCAATCCAGCACCAACCTCCTCTCTGCCCTCCAACATGGACAACTGACCCATGTGCCCTGTTTGGCTCACGTCCTTAACTTGGTGGTGCAGCGGTCCTTGGGCAGGTACCCAGGCTTACAGGATGTCCTGAGGCAGGCCAGGAAAGTCTGTGTGCATTTCCGCAGGTAATATAATGCCAGTGCTTGGCTGGCTGACCTCCAAAAGGAATTTAACCTGCCCAAGAACCGCCTAATCTATGACATGCCCACCAGGTGGAACTCAACATTGGCCATGCTGCACACGCAGCAGAGGGCCATCGACAAGTACCTGTGCGACTATGGCAAAAGGACAGGGTCAGGGGGCCTTGTTTTTTTTCCCCACGCCAGTGGGCTATGATCAGGGATGCATGCCCTGTCCTGTGACCATTTGAGGAGGCCATGAGGATGGTGAGCAGTGACAGTGCATGCATCAGTGACACTGTCCCTCTTGTCTACCTGTTGGAGCACACGCTGCATGGAATAATGGACAGGGCACTTAAAGCAGAACAGAGGGAGGAAGAGCCCGCCGATCACACAGGAAGAGGACGAGGAGGAGGATTGTGTCAGCATGGAGGTGGAGCCTGGCACTCAGCATCAGCAGCAGTCTTCAAGGGATCATTTACAGTCCGAAGAAACCCACTTGTACGTGGCTGGGTGGAGGTGGCTGTGGATCATGTCGTCCATAGTGATCCAGAGGACTCTGGACCGAATTCCTCAGCAAACCTATGCTGCATGGCCTCCCTGATCTTGCAAAGCCTGTGGAAGGATCCTCGTATTCGTGGTATCAAGGGGAGGGATGATTACTGGCTGGGAACCGTTCTTGATCCACGTTACAAGGGTAAGGTTGCAGACCTTATCTTGCTGTCACAGAGGGAGCAGAGGATGAAACATCTTCGGGAGGCCTTGCAGAAAGGTTTGTGCAACGCGTTTCCAGAGCCTGGGAGGTTACAATTTCCTGGTCCTCTTGGACAACGTGTTGCTGAGGCTTCGGTCAGTCACAGAAGGAGCGGTGGAGAAGGTGGCTGTCTGGCCGATATGTTCAGACAATTTTTTAGTCCGCAGCCCCAAGGTCTGATCGGTTCCAGCAACCATCGCCAGCATCTGATTCACATGGTGCAGGATTACCTAGGGGCAAGATCAGACTCGGACGCCTTTCCCACCGAAAATCCTCTGGGTTACTGGGTCTTGAGGATAGATCACTGGCCAGAGCTTGCACAGTATGCAATTGAGCTACTGGCCTGTCCTGCATCCAGCGTTCTTTCGGAACGCATATTCAATGCTGCTGGAGGCTTTGTAACCTATCACAGGGTGCATCTGTCCACTGAATCGGTCGATCGGCTGACCTTCATAAAAATTAATCAATCTTGGATCACCAGCTACCAAGCACCTGATGCTGATGTAACCGATTGATTTTTTTTAAATGTGAGTTCCCTTCAAGACTGCCTATGCTGATGCTGAGTGACTATCCTGTTATGCTGAGTGACAATCCTCTTCCTCCTCAATTATCATGCTGATAGCTTGTAAGAACATTTTTGGTTCTGGGCACCGCCACCAGTGGCCAAGGCCCAATTTTTCTGCCCCTGTTCAACAGGGGCGTATAATTGCAATTTTTGATGCAATACTTTGCAGCAGGGCTCATTCCTGCGCTCCAACTATAGCATCTGTGAGGGGTTGCAGTGTTGTGGCAATTTTTCTGCCCCTATTTAACAAACAGCAAAACAAATGTTACAGGGGTGATAACCCTTCCCTATGTTTTCCAAACAGCTTAAAAATAGATTTTTTTGGCTGAAGCTACACTTTAAAAATGTACCAGTTCAAAATTACAAACAGATTCTATTTAACAACAAACCTACAGTCCCTGTCTTGTTTGCACCCCCTGTATACTGCTGTTCAGAGTATATAGGGCCTGGGGGCCCCACACCTTTCCTTTTTTTAATTTGGGTGAGGGGTTCCCCTTAATATCCATACAAGACCCAAAGGGCCTGGTAATGGATTGGGGGGTGGGGGGTACCCATGCCATTTGTCTCACTGATTTTCATCCATATTGCCGGGACCTGACATTACATTAAAGCCACAAGCAGTTTTAAATGACTTTTATTCCTTTAAAAATGTCATTTTGTGCAGGGACTGTTCTAAGCACGGGAAACATGCGCCACTTTACATGCATACTATAGACACCAGGTACGATATTTAAAGGAATATTTCACTTTTTTTCACTTTAAGCGCAAACTTTCGGTCCGTTCGCAGGTTCTGGTGTGAACCGAACTGAGGGGTGTTTGGCTCATCCCTATTCAGAAGGATCCAAGAGTTTCTCCAGATTCTGTCACTCCTGAACCTATGCAGATTGATGCTATTAACCTCCCTGGTGGTATTCCCGAGCGTGACTCGGGGTTGATTTTCTCTGCCAGGAGCGGTAACCCCGAGTCATGCTTGGGGTAACATTGCAGGGCTGTCAGCAGAGTCCCCTTACCTTCTCCTGGCGATCCAGCGACGTGATTGCCGGCGAGATCACCGGCGAAAGAGCCGACTGACATCTGACTTCCTGGTTCCATTCCCTGCGAGGAGGCAGTGGTGCATGGGAGCAGAACTGGGCGGGTAATTCAAAAGTGACACACACATAAAAGAGGTGATACATTGTAATATGAGAGGATTACACTGTATCATCTCAGATCTGTCACTTGATCACTGTACAGTGCCCCTTGCCTGCCATTTTACTGTTATTTGTACCCATAAAATATTTATAACATGGCATCAAAAAAGCGCCACTACAAGCGCTTTTGGACCAGTTTAGTGACAGTGACAGCGACACGGAGTTGCTCGCAGAACTGAGCGATAGTGAGTCGTGGGGAGATTTGTCGTCTGACACTGACACTGATCTGGCAAGTGACTACGGTGGTGATCCTGCACCTGACCTCAGCGATGTGCGCACTTGGTGCCCTATTGGCTGCGATACGGACCAGGGTTGTCACACTCAACTTCTACCTTCTACCCAGGTGCCCCCAAGATTCCCCTTCACTGGATCACCTTGGATGATGGTAGAAGTTGAGTGTGACAACCCTCTGGCATACCTGCAATTATTCCTCACTGAGGAGGTAATTGAAAAAATTGTCACAGAGACAAATCGCTACCAAGAGCAGCAATCCGCTACACTGCATGCCAGGTTTTCCAGAAGCAGAAAGTGGGAACCGGTGATCAAATAGGACATCTGGCAGTTTCTGGGACTCATCATTCTTCATGGGGTAGTCGGGAAACCGCTCCATAAATGGTACTGGACCACCAATAACTTACTGGCACCGTGATGTCAGAATACTGGTTTTCCCTCATCATGAAGTATTTCCACTTCACGAAAAATGAAAGCCACGCATCCTGCACCCAAACTAAAAAAAATCTGGGAGGTATGCCAAATTATCCTCTGAATGATCCTCTGAAGAAGTCACGTGACGTGACAACACGCGTTAGGAGCACGGGACGTTGCCATACAACAGCTGATGTGACGAGCACGGCACTCGCGGAGATATTACCCCCCAGCTGTCGTTGTATGTAAGTTTATGACATTCTGGCTCATTTATTAAAGTGTATATCATACGGGATCACGCTATGTGCGTTTTTTTTGTTTCCATACTGCACTGTGTAACGCTACATGACGGGCGGTGAGGAACAGGAGGCGAGATACGTTGGAGGGTCCTTGGCCAGCAGTTGGGATTATACGAGCTCGGCCCTCGTGGGTTGAGGCTTGCACTCATTGGTTACAAGTGAGTGCAACCCCCCCTCTCTCCCCCTCATCCTGCTTTCCCTCCCCTCCTGTGTTCTCCACATCAAACGGTATCACACCATATGCTGTTTATCTTGTTTTTTCTGCATATCACACACCGCATCTTTGAGCAACGCCATCTGCTGCATTTATGGATTTCACTATCTGCTGGGCTTCAAACATATATGCTGTATACCATACAGCTGTAAGGTAAGAGGCCTGTGGACACGGAGGTGTTCCCACTGAAGATCACTCCCCTCCTTTCATTTACACCATTGTGTTTTTGGATTTTCACTCAGAAGTGTCACATTTGGTAGCGGGACTGTTTTTTCACATTTTTTGATTTATTTACCATACATTATTTTGTCTCTTGTATGCCAAGTTCCTCTTTATGTTTGGATCATACTTGTTAGCTGCTAAGTGTTTGGTTTTTACAACACTTACCACCGGGACTATTATATATATTTTTTGTCTTTATTTCATTTATTTGTTTATTCATGCATTCATTGTGTTGATATGATTTATTTTTTTGCATAATCTACATGTTTTACAGTATTGTATACGATCACCTTTGTTATTTTGCACTTGTCTGGCTGCCTTTCATACTCATGTGCACTGTTCATTGATATGTATTGCAATATATTTTCTTTGTTGCTTCACGTTAGCACTTTTCTCTATACACCATATAGTGGTATTCCCACTAAGTTCATCATCTATTTGCACATGCCAGCTTTCTTCCCCATTCTCTTTTTACCGATCTTTTATTGATGTTTATAGGTCATCTGATATGTTTGTCTCATGCACCCTAGTTTAGCCCCCTCCCCCCTCCTTTCATTCCCTTCCTATCACAGCGCAACTACCACCCCCCTACTTTTTACTATGCCAAATTATTGTGACCAATTTTCAGTGGACCTACGTGCCAGAAAGGGACATTAGTGTGGATGAAAGTTTGATGGCCTACAAGGGACGCCTAAGCTGGATACAGTTTATTGCATCCAAAAGAGCACAGTTTGGCATCAAATCCTACATGCTCTGCAAGTCATCCACTGGGTACATCTGGAATTAGGTCATTTACACCGGTAAAGGCACGAAGTTCAACCCCATGTACAGCGGCTATGGGATGGCCATATCATCTGTCCTTACACTGCTGGAGCCATTGCTGAACCAGGGATGTTGTATGACCATGGACAATTTCTACACGTCTCTAGAACTGTATGAGGTCTTGCTACAAAACAAGACTGATGCATATGGTACCGTTAAGCCTAACCGACGTGACATGCCATCTATGTTTGCCAAGAAAAAACTAAAAACTGGAGAAATGTTTGCCTAGCAGAAGGGTAAGATGATGGCAATTCGATGATGAGACAAGAAGGACGTGTATCTCATGGGTACTGTGCACAAAACCTCCACTGCCATGGTCCACACAAAAGGTGGGAAAGATGTGCTGAAGCCGCAAGTCATGATAGACTATAATAACACCATGGGAGGTGTCGACAGAGCTGATCAGGCAATGACATTTTATCCAGGTATGCGCAATCAGCAAAAAAAATATTATAAGAAGATTTTCAGGCATCTTCTGGAACAATGCCTTTGGAATGCATATATCCTGTACAGAGCAAAGAGTGACAAGCCTCTTGTTCATTCGGATTTTATCTGGAAGGTGGCTGAGCAGATTTTTGTCAACCAGCAGACACCATCAGTAGCTGTGAACAGACCTGGACGACGTGCTGTTGACGTTGCCAACCCAGAACGCCTGACTGGTTGGCACTTTATAGACTACATACCGCCAACCGCAAAAAAGGCAGCACCTACCAGGATGTGCGTGGTTTGCTGTTCAAAGAGAGATGGCAATGGAAGGAAAGTCCGAAAAGAAAGCAGGTTCCATTGTCCTGATTGTGACGTCGGACTTTGTGCTGTACCTTGTTTCAAAATTTATCACACTCAGGATGTTTATTGAATTTTCTTTGTTTGACAAATTTAATTATTTTGTATTACATTATTGAATAAAATGGAAATTATTTATTAGATTATAATTCATGATTTTGTGTTTCAAACTTTATCACATCTGGGATGTCTACTAGAGTCATGTTTGGTCAGGTTTAAGTAAGTACTGTATTTATCAGCGTATAACACGCGCCGGCGTATAACACGCACCCCAAGTTTAGGAGAGAATTTAAAGGAAAAAAAAAATTTTAGGAGGGAAGTTTGACCACTAGCCCACCGCCCACCGTCATATGACGTCCTGGGCTTTGGGCAGGTATATCTGAATGATGCCTGTAGTTACAGACATCATTCAGATATTGCCGGTTTCACCAGGCGAATCTCTACACCATAGGAATGATCATAGCGGCCATTCCACCGCTTGATCGTTCCTATGGGAGGCGAGAGGGGACGTCCCCCCTCCCGCCGCCCTCCGGTGCTTGCTCCGACTCACCATTACGATTGGTGAGGTGGAGAGTGGATCCGCCGGCACCGCATGTAGATCATAGAGATTTCTGGCAGACCAGATGGTCCCCGGAGTCTCTATGATCGTCGGAGGCCGGGCGCGATGTTAGGACGTCACGCGCAGCCTCTCTATTCAAAAAAACGGTGCCGCTTCGGCTTGGAAGCGGCGATCGTTTTATTTTATTTTTTATTTCAGGCTTCCCAGCCTAGTGGTGAGATATGGGGTCTTATTGACCCCATATCTTACTATTAAGAGGACCTGACATGTCATATTGCTATTACAAGGGATGTTTACATTCCTTGTAATAGGAATAAAAGTGATCAATTTTTTTTTTTTTCAAAAAAGTGTCAAAATAAAAAAAATAAAACATAATTAACAATAAAAAAAATTTTTTTAAAGCGCCGCTGTCCCTGTGTGCTCGCACGCAGAAGCGAACGCATACGTAAGTCCCGCCCACATATGAAAACGGTGTTCAAACCATACATGTGAGGTATCGCCACGAACGTTGGAGCAAGAGCAATAATTTTGGCCCTAGACCTCCTCTGTAACTCAAAACATGTAACCAGTAAACAAATTTAAAGCGTCGCCTATGGAGATTTTTAAGTACCGAACATTGGCGCTATTCCACGAGCGTGTGCAATTTTGAAGCGTGACATGTTAGGTATCTAGAACCTAGAAGCTTGGTATCTTGAGCTGGATCCCTACTACTGCTGCTGTTCAATCCCTGAAAAAGCCTTTCATGACCTTGTCTTTACATGAGGTCCATCTCTTAGGTTGCTTTCTGGTTTCTGGCTTGGGCAAAATGATGCCATTGTCATAAATTCAGATGTGACCAGAACTGTGTGACTGCGACAGATCGAACCAGACATAAATAGGTGAAAGTTCCTCCATTTCATGCAACCGGTCCCCCACAGCTGCTTCTCTTTAGCGCTCCCTCTGTTGATCACACTTTGAAGTCATCACATGCAATGCAGGATGCTGAGAGCTCCCACATAACAGAAAATTGGAGAGAAGAGGAGAGCACTGGCTGTCAGTGAGCGATGGATAATCCTCCCAATCCTGAGTCTTCCTTCTGATGCTGGAGCAGTCGGATCAGTCGGACCAACTCGGAGTCGGTGGTGCACGCTGACAGGACCCGGACACCAATTCCATCTGTCCCCGCAGAGGGCTATATCTGCAAGCTCGTACGACCTTGCCATAGAGGAGGTCCAACGAATGGGGTAAGGGTACATCCATTACTCCTCTTCTGCAATCAATGGTTGTTGGGAAGCGTTTTTCACATCTTACCACTATCTTGTTTTTGATGTGATACACCAAAGGAACGTTTTCTTCCTTTTTCATTTATTTTTTGTTAAACCTGTTCATGGACTGAATGTGGTGTCTTCTAAATGATTGAGTGATCAATCTTATTTTCAGAATATTCACTTTTTTCTGATATACATATATTTTTTCACATTCTTTCATTTTTTTTTACTTTTATTGAGATATGTTTTAATGCACTATTTGTATTTACTGTTTTGATTATTCTCTTGTGCTGGGATTCAAATGTGTAGTGGCTCCGGGTATTACCCTAAGGAGCTTCCTAATTGTACTATTTCATATATATTTTGCTAGCGCACAAATTTTAATTTATATGCTTTTTTACTCTATGGATATTTGGAGTTTTTTTGTTGCAGCTGCATCTTTTAAGCAATTTTGACTCACTGTGTTTTGCTCATTAGCGCAAGTTTTTGCCACCATTTCCGTGACTGTGAGCGGCCCCGAAAAAAGCCGAGAACACTCGGGTATGTGTATCTCGGATCCGACAAGAGCCGAGATACATATACCCGAGTGTTCTCGGCTTTTTTCGGTGCCGCTCACAGTCACGCCCAGTCCCGCCCTATGATGGACATAACACAGGTCCAGGGGCGGGACTGGGCGTGACGGCAGCGCCGGAAAAAGCCGAGAACACTCGGGTATGTGTATCTCGGCTCACTGCAGTCTCTGCGCCATTTTTGAATCTACCCACGGCTGTGTATGTTGGCGGCGACCGCGGCAATTGCCGCGATCGCTCCGATGACACAGAAATCGGCGAGGATCGGCCTATAACATGCACCCACGATTTTCCCCTGATTTTCAGGGGAAAAAAGTGCGTGTTATATGCCGATAAATACGGTAATTACTAAGAATTGCAGGCCTACAATACATAACACCAAATTTCCAAGCATAAAATTGTACCGCTTTTGGTACAAAATTCCTGACATAATCATACCGCCAGGGAGGTTAAGAGATCCATTTCTACTCAGGAAAAAGAGAGAAGATGTTCTGAAAACGTATGTCTATATTGTGGAGACTCTGGTCATTACACAGTTAACTGTCCTAACAAGGGTAGAAGAACAATTGCTGCCACTGATGTGATTGTGCCTGAACAAATAAACTCCATTACCCAGTGATTCTCCCCATTGATTCATAAAGAGAATAAAGTAAATTCTCTACTATCTCATTTTGTCATCCCTATCAAACGTATCTTCAAGGACAATAAAATTCCTTGCTCTGCTATGCTGGACTCTGGGGCTGGGGGGAACTTTATGGACATAGAATTTGCCCACAGCCATAATATTCAAATAAGAAATAAATCTGCCCATATCGATATGAAGAAGGTTGATGGTTCACCCTTAACTTCAAGTGCTGTTACCCATGAAACAGTTCCTCTGCTACTCGACTTTGAGGCTAACCCTCGTGAGACCATCAGTTTTCAGCTGATTACATCACCAAATTTCCTGTCATCCTGGGCATTCCTTGGTTTTCCACCCATAATACCTCCATCAACTGGGAAGCATGGATTATAAATTTTACATCCCCCATTGCGAGGAATACTGTAGATTTCCTTGTCGAGCAAGTTCTCCACCTGTCAAGGAATCACAGGTGGTTGTGGTTACTACGCATTCATAGGACAACTTGCCCCTGCAATATAATGAATTTTGGGATGTCTGTGAAAAGAAGAATGGCAATCAGTTACCTACCCATCACCCATATGATTGTCCCATTGAACTGCTCCCAGGGGCTGAAATTCCTTTTGGTCACCTTTTCAATCTGCCAGAATCTGAATTAAAGGTACTCAGGGAGTGGCTGAATGAGAATTTAGAGAAGGGCTTCTTTAGACCCTCAATGTCTCCTGCAGGAGCATCCCTGTTCTTTGTTGAAAAAAAAGATTCCACCTTGCATCCATGCATTGACTACAGGGTCTTGAATAAGATCACTATTAAAAAATGTCTTCCTTTGATCTCTGAAATATTAAAAAGACTGTGCTCTGTCAAAGTCTTTACAAAACTATACTTACAGGGGAATTTAACCTCGTCCATATTAGTCAGGGAGACAAATGAAAAACCGCCTTTAGAACCAGATATGGGCATTTTGAGTCCTTGGTTATGCCTTTTGGCCTGTGCAATGCTTCTGCAACCTTCCAACACTTCATCAACGATGCTTTTCGAGATATATTGGACCAGTTTGGGGCCATGAGTTTCAAGACATTCTTGAGTCTCCTCAAAGAGGGGTATGAGAATGGCCTGTCAGGAACCATGAATCAGACTGAGATAGAAGTGCAGAAAAAAGCACACTATTTAATAAAATGGTATAAACAGAGCAAACATAGTCAAAACATAGCCAGAGTTCGATAACCAGGATGGGTAGTCAGAACAAGCCAGAGAAACAGAAGTCCAGAGATCAGCAAAGTTGGGTGCAGCAAACAGGATCAGGAACCAGAAGGGAAGTCAGCCAAGCAATAGTCTTTCACAGGAAAACTGTCAGGGCTGGGCTCAGCCCTTCCTTGTCTGAGCTGGCCGCTCAGCTGCCGGATAATTGCCAGCTCCCATCTCTCTCCACAGTCACCAAGCTGTTGTTGATCCTGCTCATCAGTCCTGCCTAATTAAGCCATCCAGTCCAGAGGAGCTCTGCCTTCGCCTACTGTCAGAAACCATGAAATCAGACCGAGACAGAAGTACAGTTAAATCACACTTGTTTAATAATAAAAGTAAAAAGAACAAATTTAGTCAAAACATAGCCACAGTTCAGTAACCGGAACAGCCAAGCCAGAAGACAGGGATCAAAGTAGTGGAACAGCAAGCAGAATCTGTAGCCTGAAGGGATGTCAGCAAAGCCAGTCTTTAAACAGGAACGTAGGAGATAGTTTCTTGTGATGTGACCAAGGCGAAGGCAGAGCTCCTCTGAACTGGACGGCTTATGTAGGCAGGACTAACGAGCAGGATCAACAACAGCTGGGTAACTGTGGAGAGAGATGGGAGCTGGCAATTAGCTGAGCAGCCAGCTCAGAGAAGGAAGGGCTGAGCCCAGCCCTGACAAAAACACAGAAGAGTGAGTCCAGATATGTTGACCACGACGAAGGCACTGAAGATCTGATCCAAGGAGTTTATATAACCAGCAGCTCTAGCTGACGAGCAGTTAATGAAGACCAAGTGAGTCACTGTGGAAGGAAGAGACTTTGGCAATTAACCGACAACTGAGCACAGAGCTCTGAGAAGGAAGGGCTAAGCCCAGCCCTGACAGTACCCCCTCCTCAAAGACCCCTCCCCCTCGGAAGACCAACAGGTTTGAGGGGAAAATGTCTATGGAAGGCACGGAGGAGGACAGGGGCATGTACCGTACCCCTTCCAATGAACCAGGTACTGTATGCGCCCACGGAAGCTATGGGAATCAATGATAGATTATATCTCATATTCCTCATGGTTCTCAACCTGAACTGGGTTAGGATGTGGTACCGAGGTGTTGAAACAGTTGCATACCAAAGGTTTTAATAAGGGGACATGAAATACATTTAAAATACGCATATTATAAGGAAGATCTAAAGCGTAAGCCACTGGGTGGATCCTACAGAGAATACTGAAAAGCCCAATAAACCATGGTGCCAGTTTTAATGAGGGAACACGGAGTCGGAGGTTGTGAGATGACAGCCAGACGCTGTCTCCAAATTGGTAGGAAGGCGCAGGTATGCGTCTGCGGTCAGAATGGAGTCTGTACCTATCATTGGCATGTTGCAATGACTCTTGGACCTGTACCCAAGTGGAACTGTCAGGTGCATGTATGGCGATCAAGATGCTAAGAGGGCTCCCCTTGCGGCTAAGTGCAGCACGTTCCTGGAGTTGGGAACAAGAAGCATGGTGACAAAAGAAGCATGGTTGGCCGGATGCTTGTTTGCAGTCCGATGAGCTCAGCCACTGACCTGGTAGAGCAGAACTTGCTGTGTTCAGGTAAACAGAGAAACCAGGAGACAGGCCAGGGGTCATACGCAGATAAATCAGTCCAGAGCATACACAGGGGAGAGCCAAGTTCATACAAAGGCAGGGTCCAGGTACAAGCCGAAGATCAAGCCAGGAGATCAGGAAGCAGAAGAAGAGTCCAGGAGCAGGCCAAGGGTCAAACCAAGAGATCAAGAAGCAAGGTCAAGGCAAGCCGGGTCACAACGGGTAAACACAGATCAGGAAGCAAGGTCAAGGTACACAAGGGAGCTGAGGAGATAATTCAGCAATGTCCTGTGGTCACAGGTTGGCTTAAATAGGGCCACTGGCGACAGCGTCTGTCACGCCACTTGCGCGGTGTCGCGCACATGCCGTATTGCACGTATGCCTATGCGCGCCAGCGTGCACCAATGCATGCTGATGCGCGGCGCACGCTCATGCATGTCTCGGGACCCTCCGTGGGCGTCCATGAATTTTCTGGGCATCATTGCCAGTACCGTAACGGCCATGTCCCTGACAGGAACAAAGACCAAGAAGATGCTCCTCCAATGTAGGAATGCTCTGAGAAACAAACACTATTGTGAGCAAACTCTGACCAGAGGTTTGACCAGTTGTTATGGTGGTCAGAAATGTAATAACGTAAAAACTGTTCCAATGACTGGTTGCCTTGTTCTGCATCCCCATTGGACTGCGGGTGATATGCAGAAGAGAAATAAAGCTGAATTCCAAACTGTACACAAAAGGCTCGCCAGAACCTAGACACAAACTGGCTACCCCTGTCCGAGATAATCACCTTGGGTAGCCCATGTAAGCAAAAGATCTCCCAAGCAAAAATGGAAGCCAGTTCTTTAGATGTGGGCAACTTCTTAAGTGGAATACAATGAGGCATCTTCAAGAAGTGGTCAACCATCATAAGGATAACTATGTTGCCCTGAGAGTTGGGTAACTCCACAATAAAATCCATTGACAGGCATCTTTCCAGTGGGTATAGATTGTAGGAGGCCCACTGGAAGGTGTCGGTCTGTCTTACTTTGAACACACGGAACAAGCACGAAGGTGGCTACTTCAGCACGTAAACTAGGCCACCAGAAGTGTTGGGAAATGGCCCTAAAGAGTTGATTCTTCCCTGGGTGGCCAGCAGCCTTGGGAGAATGGTAAGTCTGGAGCACAGTAGTATGGAGACTTTCAGGAACAAAGCAGTGGTCACTAGGTTTCTCAGGAGGAGAATGGATCTGAGCGGCAAGAATTTTGTCACCCAAAGGAGAAGAGGGACTGGTGTGAAGCGTAGCCAGAATACGATCGGGAGGAATCACAGGAACCGGAACTGACTCCATCTTGGAAGTGGAGGAAAACTGTTGTGACAAAGCATCAGCCCTTACATTCTTAGCACTGGGTAAGAATGGGACTATGTAATTGAAACTTGACAAGAAAAGAACCCATTGCGCTCTTCTGGGAGAGAGACAATTGGCCTCAAACAAGAATGTGAGATTGTTATGGTTATTTAGAATAAGAACAGGCACAGTGGTAGCTTCAAGGAGATGCCTCCATTCTTTAAGGGCTAAAATGATCGCTAACAACTCTCTGTCCCCAATCTCATAATTGCACTCCACAGGAGATAATTTCTTTGAAAAAAGTAGCCACAAGGATGCATAGCGCTCTCAGAGGTAGGACGTTGAGACAGCAGGGCACCAACTCCAGTCTCTGATGCATCAACCTCAAATATGAAAGGTATCATAGGATCAGGATGTACCAACACAGGAGCAGAAGCAAAGGCAGCCTTGAGACTCTCAAAGGCATTAATGGACTTTGGAGACCAATTCTGTGGGCTGTCGTCCTTTCTGGTCATATCAGTCAGGGGTTTGACCAGAGATGAGAATTACGAATAAACTTCTGATAATAATTGGCAAAGCGAAGAAAAAGCTGCAATGGTTGTAAACCCACGGGTCGGAGCCACTGAAGTACTGCCGAAAGTTTCTCTGGGTCCATTGAAAATCCAGCAGTGGAAATGACATAACCCAGGAATTTAACCTGTTCACAATGAAACACACACTTCTCCAATTTGCAATACAGTTTATTATCTTTTAACCTCTGCAGCACACGGCAGACATCTGTGTGATGGTTCTCTAGGGACTTGGAAAATACGAGGATATCGATGAGATAAACCACCACACATAGCTGCAACAAATCTCGGAGGTCATTGTTGAAAAATTCCTGGAAAACTGCCGGAGTGTTGCAAAGCCAAATGGCATAACTAGGTATACTTAATGGCCAGTTCTGGTATTAAACACAGTTTTCCATTTGTTGCCCTCCTTGATCCTCACCAGATTGTATGCTCCTCGCAAATCAAGCTTCGTAAATACCATTGCTTCTTTGAGGCAGTCAAATAACTCCGTAATCAATGGAATCAGATAAGCATTCCTAATCGTGAAACGATTGAGACCCCTATGATCAATTCAAGGTCTCAGATCACCACTTTTCTTTTTCACAAAGAAGAAACAAGCACCAGCAGGAGATGAGGATTTATGGATGAATCCTCGAGAAAGTGCGTCGGCAACATACTCCTCCATGGCTTTGTCCTCCCAGACAGAAAAAGGGTAAACCCAGCCACGAGGGGGTATGGCACCACGTTTAAGGTCAATTGCGCAATCATATGACCAATGTGGAGGCAAACTACCAGCTTGACCTTTGTCAAAGACATCGCTAAATTTTCGGTACTCCTCCGGCAGGGAGGAGAGTGAAGTGGCCTTAGCCACTTTCTGAAAACATGTCTTCCTGCATTGTGGTGACCAGGAAAGAACCTCAGCATGAAGCCAATCAAAAGAGGGGTTGTGCCTCTGTAACCAAGAATAACCAATAACCACCAGGAAATGAGGTGAGGAAATTACTTGGAATTGGATTATCTCATGGTGAAGAGCCCCTACGGCCATGGTCAATGGAGCAGTCTCATGAGTCACATGGGCAGGCTGTAGAGGTCTCCCATCAATAGCCCCAATGGCAAGTGGAGTGGCACGAACCTGCAGTCAAATCGAGTGCTTAGACATAAAGGCACCATCAACAAGCAGGCCTGCAGCCGCAGAGTCGATTAGAGCCTGTATCTCGATGGACGACTCAAACCAAGAAAGGGTCACCGGAACCAGGGTCTTATCCTTCTGGATAACTGGGGACAAAACAATGCCACCTAAGGTCTGTCCCCTACAGGACCTCAGGTGCAAGCGTTCTCCCAGACGGGTAGGACAAGACTTCAGGAAGTGACCTCCCTGGCCACAATAAAGGCACAATCTCTCCCTCCTCCTAAAGGCCCTTTCATCTGCAGAGAGACAAGTGAAGCCCAATTGCATGGGTTCTACTTTACTGGCAGACTCGGTACCAGGAGGTATGGGAGGTGAGGGAGGCACGGCTGGTACTGCAAAGCTCGGAGCAAAACGTACAGGAGGCTTCCTCAAGCGCTCATTAAAGGAAGGTCTCTCTCAGAGTATGGAGTCAATAAGAACGGGAAACGTGAGCAACCTCTCCAGCTTAATGGGTATGTCTCGGGCTGCTATCTCATCTTTGATGGTATCTGAGAGACCATGAGAAAAAGTATCCACGAGGGCCTCATTGTTCCAAGCAACCTCTGCTGCCAAAGTACGGAATTCAATGGCATAAGCGGCAACAGTTCTCGTACTCTGTTTGATGGACATGAGGCTCTTGGAAGCAGAAATGGAGCGTGTGGGAATGTCAAATACCCTTTTAAAAGAAGCCACAAACTCAAGGTAACTCAGGACAGCAGGGTTTTGCATCTCCCATAGAGGGTTTGCCCAGGCTAAGGCTCTCTCAGAAAGCAAAGAAATCACAAAGCCTACTTTGCTTCTATCCGTGGGAAACGCCTGGGGCAGCATCTCAAAGTATTTCCCAGTCTGGTTGAGAAAACCTCTGCAATGAACTGAATTGCCCCCAAATCTCTGGGGAAGCGGAGCGGAACCAGACATACCTCTTATAGAGGTAATATTCGAGGCGGGTGCCTGCACAGAGACTGGAGCATCAGTAGGGACAGCCTGCAACACAGGTTGCACCGGAAAAGCCTCAGTGGAAGGATCCAGGTGAGCAGTGTGACTCAGGAACGTACATAACACTATGGCAAACTGATCCATGCGGTGATCCTTCTCATCCAATCTGGAAAAATATTACCAACAAGTGGATTGCCTGCATCTTCTGAATTCATGGCCTTCGCCTACTGTCAGGAACCAGTAATCATACTGAGACAGAAGTGCAGTAAAAATCATACTATTTAATAAAATGGTAGAATGATATAAGCAGAGCAAAGGTAGTCAAAACGTAGCCAGAGTTCAGTAACCAGGACGGGTAGTCAGAACAAGCCAGAGAAGAAGGAGTCCAGAGATCAGCAAAGTCGGGTGCAGCAAACAGGATCGGGAACCAGAAGGGAAGTCAGCCAAGCAAAAGTCTTTCACAGGAAAACACAGCAGAGAGAGTCCGGATATGTTGACCACGGTGAAGGCACTGAAGATCTGATCCAAGGAGTTTATAGCTGATGAGCAGGAAATTAAGAGCAGGTGAGTCACTGTGGAAGGAAGAGACTTTGGCAATTAACTGACAGCTGAGCACAGAGCTCTGAGAATGAAGGTGTCATGGCTGGGCTCAGCCTTTCCTTCTCTGAGCTGGCTGCTCAGCTGTCGGCTAATTGCCAGCTCCTATCTCTGTCCACAGTTACCCAGCTGAAGTTGATCCTGCTAGTCAGTCCTGCCTACTTAAGCCGTCCTGTCCAAAGGAGCTCTGCCTTCACCTTGGTCACATCACAAGAAACTATCTCCTGCATTCCTGTTTTAAAGACTGGCTTTGCTGACATCCCTTCAGGCTACAGATCCTGCTTGCTGTTCCACTACTTTAATCCCTGACTCCTGGCTTGGCTGACGATCCGTTCTGGTTACTGAACTTTGGCTATGTTTTGACTACATTTGTTATTTTTACTTTTATTATTAAACAAGTGTGATTTAACTGTACTTCTGTCTTGGTCTCATTTCATGGTTTCTGACAGAAGGTCTGAGCCCAGCCCTAACATGACCCACTTCTCAATTATCTTCCTATGGATACTAACCTTGAGTACAAGAACAGCTTTTGGACTCATGCGCATTGTCTCTATGTGCATGAATCTGCTCTGGTTGAAGCCTTCATATTGATTCATGATTCAAAATTTGTGGGGCATTTTAGGTTTCTAAGACTGAAGGACTTTTGTCACGTTTCTTTTGGTAGCCTGGTTATAAGAAAGATGTCAAACACTATGTGGCCTCGTGCCTGACCTGTGCACCAAATAAGCCCCCCCCCCCGAGGGGGTCAATTTCTATGAACTTTGTGGTAGAATTAACTCCCTCAAAAGAAATGACCACCATCTTAGTAGTTGTCGATTGCCTCACTAAGATGGCTCAGGGGGTACCTTCTGCTGAAGAAACTGCAGCGTTAATGGTTCGAGAAGTATTTAACCTACATGGAACTCCTGATGATGTAGTGTCTGACAGAGGAGCACAGTTTATTCCAGTTTACTTCAAAATTTTGGAGAAGATTTTGCTCAGCTTTAAGTGTTAATTTGTCATCCACTTTTCATCCTCAGTCTGATGGTCAGACTGAGAGGACCAATCAAACCTTTTGTCAATTTTCTTTAGGATGACTGGGTGGTTTATATTCCTACAGCAGAGTTTGCTTATAACAATTGTAAACATAGCTTAACTTCTCAAAGTCCTTTTTACTTAAACACCAGGTATCATCCAGATTTTATTCCTGATCTTCCTATCTCAATTCCAATTCCTTCTGTTACCAATAGATTAACTACACTGCGGGAGATTCAGGAGAAATTGATTGAGACTTTGAAGGAGGCTCAGGAATGTTACAAGAAGGCTGCTGATAGACATCACATATAACTTCCAACCTTTCATGTTGGTGACAAGGTTTGGTTATCAACCAAAAATTTGAAGGTTCATGTTCCCTCTGCAAAGTTGGGCCAAAACATTTGTGGGGCCTTTCCACATTTCTACTTATATCAAACAGGTTACATTTCACTTAAAACTTCACAACAGTATGAAGATTCACCCTGTTTTTCACATATCACTGCTTAAACTGTTTCATGAGAACGTTCATGCCCCTAAATTAACAATTGAATTTCCCCAGAGGTTGCCTCACAAACCTGGCCCTAAGACATCCTGGGAGGAGGGGAGTACTGTCAGGGACTACACTTGAACCTGGGATTTCTGCTGTGTCTGATATGACTCTTCTTACTGAGTTACCTGAGATGCTGAACAGCAACCTATCTGATCAATTGGACAACCCTGCCTTATGCCTTAAGTTCTGATGAACCTTGAACTCTTTGCTCCTCCCATTAACTTCCTGATTTAAGCCATGTCTCTGGACTTCCTGTTTGCCAGATTATTGTGCTCTCTCCAGCCAATATCTTGCTCTTGTCTTCCCTGCTGCTGTTCATATTTTTGCTACCACTCATTACCGAACATTGGCTTTTTCTGAAACTACACTTCTGCCTAATCCCAACCTGCAACCACATATTACTGACCCTTGGCTTGTTTACTGACTATGCCTATGTTTGATTCTCAACTGCTAAATCCGCTACTGGACCCTGGCTTGTTCACCTCCTGGTGGGGTGATCCCGAGGACTGCGACCTAGTACTAACACACAGAAAAATCCATCTCCACCATCAGGAGCTCTGGTGAACATTGGTTAGTACTTAGACTCCGCACCACAGGTGAGCCTATGTCATCCGCCAGGGTGACCTGCTTGTATACCTACCCTGCTGGTCGGTGGGAGTCTCTCCACTGCTATAGCTACTGGTCTCAGAGCCTGATCCCTGATTATGACACCTAGACTGTATGATGTATATATGTTTTTAGCCCCCAAGTGCATAACTTTCCATTTATTAACATTAAAACTCTTTGCAATATAGATGACAAATCAAATAGTACATTCAGGTTTGCTTGTAAGTTGGCCACATCTTGTAAATCATTTGTATTCCAAATCCAAACTGCACTAAAGTCAATAGGAGCTGATTGCTAAAAATAGTAATGGCCATTTTCTAAGCTTATAAGCATAATATTTAAAAAAAAAAAAAGAATTGACCAGGCAAAATTAAAAATGCTAAATTTCTTTAAATTATAATGAGAATATCTAGAATCCGTCTGTGAAGGGCTGAATCTGTATGATGTATACAACCTACTACATCAAAACTGACAATTACAAAGAAACACATAGCTGTTTAACCACTTGCCTACTGGGCACTTTCCCCCATTCCTGTCCAGACAAATTTTCAGCTTTCAGAGCTGTCACATTTTAAATGAGAATTGCGCGGCCATGTAACACTATACCCAAATTAAATGTTTATAATTTTTTTCACACAAATAAAACTTTCTTTTGGTGTTCTTCAGTCACCACTGGGTTTTTTATTTTTTTTTGCTAAACAAATAAAAAACAGGGCACAGATAGGAAACATTGGCTGCCACTGATGAGGCTGCACTGATAGGTGGCACTGATGGGCACTCATAGGTGCCACTGATGGGCATTGATAGGCAGTACTGATGGGCTCTGTTAGGTGGCACTGATAGATGGCACTGATAGGCTGATAGGTGACACTGATGAGGAGGCACTGATGGGCAGTGATTGGCAGCACTGATGAGCACTGATTGGCAGCACTGGTGGGCACTGATTATCAGCACTGGTGGGAACTGTTGGGACTGCAATGATAATCAGGGCGCTGAAAATCAGTGCCTTGATTATCAGTGTCGATATCCCTTTAAAAAGAGCCAGTTATTGTCTATCTCCTCACGCTCTCAGTGCAAGAAAAAAAAATCCAATAGCTGGCTTGTGTTGACATCTGTCATTCGACACAGCTGATCATAGTTACAGTTACATAGTTAGTCTGGCTAAAAAAGACACAAGTCCATCTAGTTCAACCAATCATAGGAAAAAAAAATTATATATACCGTATTTATCGGCGTATAACACGCGCCGGCATATAATACGCACCCCAAGTTTAGGAGAGAATTTTAAGGAAAAAAAATTTTTTAGGAGGGAAGTTTAAGGAAAAAAAACTTACATTAAAATGCACATCAATGCAGCCTTATCTGTCCATCTGCAGCCTTTTCAGTGTCAGTGCAGCCTTGCCCCAGTGCAGTCTTGTCAGTGCAGCCTTGTCAGTGCAGCTTTGTCAGTGCAGCTTTGTCAGTGCAGCCTTGTCAGTGCAGCCTTGTCAGTGCAGCTTTGCTCCAGTGCAGCTTTGCCCCAGTGCAGCCTTGTCAGTGCAGCCTTGCCTCAGTGCAGCCTTGTCAGTGCAGCTTTGCCCCAGTGCAGCCTTGTCAGTGCAGCTTTGCCCCAGTGCAGCCTTGTCAGTGCAGCCTTGCCTCAGTGCAGCTTTGCCCCAGTGCAGCCTTGTAAGTGCAGCCTTGCCTCAGTGCAGCTTTGCCCCAGTGCAGCCTTGCCCCAGTGCAGCCTTGCCCCAGTGCAGCTTTGTTAGTGCAGGTTTGCCCCAGTCCAGCCATGTCAGTGCAGCTTTGTGCACTCGGTGTAGATTCAAAAAATGGTGCCGAGACGGCAGGGAGCTGAGATACACATACACTCGGGTATGTGTATCTTGGATCCGACAAGAGCCGAGATACACATACCCAAGTGTTCTCGGCTTTTTTCGGCGCCGCTCACAGTCACGCCCAGTCCCGCCCTATGATGGGCATAACACAGGTCCAGGGGTGGGACTGGGCATGACGGCGGCGCCGGAAAAAGCTGAGAACACTCGGGTATGTGTATCTCGGCTCCCTGCAGTCTCGGCGCCATTTTTGAATCTACCCACGGCTGTGTATGTCGGCGGCGACCGCGGCAATTGCCGCAATCGCTCCGATGACACAGAAATCGGCGGGGATCGGCCTATAACACGCACCCACGATTTTCCCCTGATTTTCAGGGGAAAAAAGTGCGTGTTATATGCCGATAAATACGGTATATACACACACAAATACTGTACATATATACACAATCTTATACCCACAGTTGATCCAGAGGAAGGCAAAAAAAAAACAATAAAGCATGATCCAATTTGCCCTAGCAGGGGAAAAAATCCTTCCTAATCTCCAAAGAGGCAATTGGATATTCCCCAGATTAACTTTATCTATAAATATTAGTATCCAGTTAGTTATGTACATTTAGGAAATAATGCAGACTTTTCTTAAAGCAATCTACTGAGCTGGCCAGAACCAGCTCTCAAGGGAGTCTATTCCCCATTTTCACAGCTCTTACTATGAAGAAGTCTTTCTGTATTTGGAGATGAAATCTCTTCCGCCAGACCTAAAGATTGCCCCCTTGTCCTCTGTGATGACCTTCTAGTGAATAACTCACCACCAAGTTCACTATATGGGCCTGTATTTATATGTTGATCATATCGCCCCTTAATTTCCTCTTCTCAGTTCAGCTAATCATTCCTCATAGCTGAGCTTTTTATGAACTGGTGCCCAAAACTGAACTGCATATTCCAGATGAGGTCTTACTTATGAATTTTACAGGGGCACAATGCTTTGTTTATCTCTGCAGTCCACGCCTCTCCTAATACAAGAAAGAATTTTGCTCGCTTTGGAAAGAGCAGCTTGGCATTGCATGCCATTATTAAGCTTGTGATCTACCAGAACCCCCAAATCCTTCTCCGCCACTAACTCTCCCAGCTGTTCTCCTCCTAGTATGTATGATGCGTGCATGTTTCTAACCCCCAAGTTCATAACTTTACATTTATCAACATTAAACCTCATTTGCCACACAGTTGCCAAATGAAACCGTGCATTGAGGTTGGCTTGTAAGTTGGAGACATCCTGTAAGGATGTTATTCCATTGCATAGCTTGGTGTCATCTGCAAAGACTAAAATGGTACTTTTAATCCCAGACCCTATATAATTTATAAATATATTACAAAGTAAGGGTTCCAACACTGAACCTTGGGGTACACCACAGATAGACCATTCAGGTATGAATCATTAACCACTACTCTCTGAATTCAGTCTCTTAGCCAGTTTTATATCCATTTACAAACTGATTTTTCCAAGCCTGTAGACTTTACCTTACACATGCTATGTGTGGGGAACTATGTAAAACGCTTTGGAAAAATCTAAATATACTATGTTCACAGTCAATCCTTTGTTCAAGGGTTTGCTCACCTCATAAAAAGAAATCAAATTTGTCAGACAACTTCTGTCTTTCATAAATCCATGCTGTCTGTTACTTAGAATGTTTTTTTTTCCCACCAAGAACTCATCTATGTGATCTTTTATTAAACTCTCCAGTATCTTCTTAACTATAGAAGTTAAACTAACAAGTCTATAGTTAATTGGTAAAGACTTTAATCTCTTTTTAAATATAGGCACCCTATTGGCCTTATGCCAATCCAGTGGTACTATTTCAGTCATTAAAAAGACCCTAAAAATTAGAAACAATGACTATGAAATGACAGGGCTCAATTCTTTTAGGATCCGTGGGTGGATGCCATCCAGTCCAGGTACTTTATTTACCTTTATTCTGTCTAAAAATTGCTGGACTATATCAATTTTGAGCCATAGTGGTTCATTTGGGGCTGTGTCACTACCACCCCCATTATGGACATGAGCTCCCCCAAGCTCCTTTGTATACACAGAGCTGAAAAAGGTATTTAATAAATATGCCTTCTCTTTGTCCCCAGTCACCCACTCCAGATTATTTTGTAAAGGGCCTACATACTCAGACATGACCTTTTCTACTATTAATATATTTGTTTCAATTATTTTTATTACATTTTTTATAGACATAAAACATTACATATCATTCAAAAACATATATACAGATCATTCAAAAACATAAGAATGGATCACTCTTAGAACATATATCTTCTTCGAAGCTTTCAAAGTTCTTCACAAAAAAAGGCCCATATATTCTTAGCGTATTCTATCAATTCCCCTCCCTCAACCCCCCACCAACCACCCAGCCCCCCATACAAATTAAACCCTCTCTATAAGAGCCCTTGCACACTGGGGCGGGGGGCGGCGTCGGCGGTAAAACGCCGCTATTATTAGCGGCGTTTTACCGTCTGTATGCGGCCGCTAGCGGGGCGGTTTTACCCCCCGCTAGAGGCCGAGAAAGGGTTAAATACCACCGCAAAGCGCCTCTGCAGAGGCGCTTTTCCAGCGGTATAGCCGCGCCGTCCCATTGATTTCAATGGGCAGGAGCGGTAAAGGAGCGGTATACACACCGCTCCTTCACCGCTCCGAAGATGCTGCTGGCAGGACTTTTTTTACCGTCCTGCCAGCGCATCGATCCAGTGTGCAAGCCCTCGGGGCTTTCACACTGGAATGCAAGGAGCGGCACTTTCGGGTCGGTTTGCAGGCGCTATTATTAGAGCAATAGCGCCTGCAAACCGCCCCAGTGTGCAAGGGCTCTTACAAAAACGCGAACAACCAAAAACACTTAAATATTTATATAAAGTAAATCTTTTTTTTTTTTTTTTTAACAATAGTGTTTATTCAGTTTTTAGGTTTACAGAAAATAAAATAAACAACCAGGAACATTATTTAGCATACTGTTACAGATATCATTGACTGTGGTGAGAGGTAAGGATCGTAAACAAAAAGAGAAAGGGAAGAAAAAGGAGGGGGGGATGGGGGGGGGACAAAATTATAGGGGAGAGTAACCGCTTTCAGGTTAGTATTTTAACTTACAGTTACCTCGTCCTGGCCTGGTTCATGGAATTCATACCTTGTGCAGATGGCACTGCATTCCCCCACCCGCCACCCCCCTGGGAGCTTGCTGTGACTAGGCGAGGGTACAGTCCCCTCAACACAATATTTATTTATTGGCTTCTAACTTTTATTCCTTTATCAGCTAAACTCCCGAACCAGACCGGGGGAATAAGAGTGTCCGTGTACATCACCAGTGTAAGGATTTTTATCACTGTAATGGACTCAATTGTTGACTTATTGTGTTATTGTAGCCTGTAACCCGACCTATAAACATTTTACACCACTATAAATGATGAACACAAAACGAGTCATCAACCCATTAAGACATAACAGTGTTATCGAGAACCTGGAAAGAGAGAAAGAAAAGAGAAGTAGAAAGAAGAAGAACAGGCAAGAGAGGGAGTAGGAGGGGGGAGGGAGGGGGGAGATGGTAGGGGTGCGCTCCTGCCACACCGTAGGTGCCTCAATCATTCGGCAACCCACGTGTTGGTGAGGTATTTTATCCAGGGATCCCAAGTTTTGTTGAATCCGGTCATCTTATCCTTCAGGATTGCCGTAAGGCGTTCATTTACCATTATCCATGATAGTTTGGCTTTTAGTAAGTAAAAGGGGACTGTGGGAGACTTCCAGGACTTAGCTATTGAAATTATGGCCGCCACAAATATAAATGTGATTAGTCTGCGCATTGACTTTGATGCCCCCTCTACTGGGCGTCCCAACAGCGCGTGCAGAGGTGATTTAACTAGATTCGCTTGTGTGAGGGATTATATTAGGTTGTACGTGCGTATCCAAAATCTCCTCACTTTGGGGCACGTCCACCAAGTGTGGAAAAAAGTGCCATTTACGTTACATCCTCTGAAGCACCGGGGGGACGCCCCTGGAACGAAAGTTGCTATCCTCTCTGGGACCATATACCATCGCATCATTACTTATATAAAGTAAATCTTGATCCTATTTCTTCCTTCCCTTCCTTATCCTCGCTTTTGTTAAGGGGGGGTGGGTACCTCTACCCCCACTACCCCCCAGTTCCTCTATTAATATATTTGAAGGATGTTTTGGTGTTTTTCCTACTATATTTTGCAATCTGTTGTTCGTTTTGAATTTTTGCGTCCTTTATTTCCTTTTTACATATTCTGGTATATTCTTTGTAATGTTTAACAATAACAGTGGTCCTTCATTTTTATTTATTTAAAAGCTATTTTCTTATTATTTTAATATCTTATTTCTGTCCTGTGTTCATCTATAAATAAAAAATAAGCTGCGTTATGTTAATAGTGAAAAAACATTATATACAGTGACATATAAACCTTTAAGGCATACACCAAAGTCAATGAGGGCTATAAACCCTCCAAATAACTAATGATATAGCATTATTAAATGAATGAAACTCGTGGGTATACAGATAGACCACAAGTCAAGGAAACTGGAGTACTCTTTGAGTGTCCTTTTTTCTCTGTTGGATTGCTGAAAAGGAAAATGTTCCACAACATACAAAAAGCTTCAAAGTTCGTGCAGAAGTTCCTCAACCGACTATTCCATGGTGATTTATGACAGAAAACACCCAAGAAGATGTGACAGCATATGATAGACAGGGTCCTCCACCTTTAAAAACTCTGCCGCTTACCAGCTGTTTAGATCTCTTTTTAAGGAGATCACAATCACCTGTGGAGAGCTGCACTCAATAATACGAAACAGATGCTCTGGCGGGGCACTGGCAGTCTTCTCCTCTCCACAACCCCTCTCTGATACATATGAGGGGAGCAGTGGGTGGATTGGAGATCAGACAGGAGACAGCAGGCTGTTCATATGACACAGAGGAGGGCAGACTGCTGGAGTACAGTGGATGGCAAGGATAGTAACAGGCTCTATGTTAGCCATCCCAGGTGTCTGTAGATAAAGTTGAGTAGTATTAAAACCAAATACAAAGTTCTTGCCCCAACATATACTGGGGTATATCACTCAGATAGCCCAATCATTGCACTGGAAGCCTGTATAAGGGAACTATGTTTCTCTTCAGAGCACAGTTAAATTGCCAAGTTTGTGTGTATGGCTGTGTTCATTCCCCAATCTTAAACATGCAGTGACAAAGGAAGTAAAGAAAATCTTTCAGGGACACTGTTGGTAATGGTTGGGGGTGGGGGTTGAGGTACAGCCCATTTGATATCAACAGTTAATTTCTATCTTTTCCTGCCTTAAATTAATAAGACTGGTGTAAGTAGTGAATAACATTTCAATAATACATTATTATTATTATACAGGATTTATATAGTGCCAACAGTTTGAGTGGTGGTCTTACAATCTGAAAGGAAGGGTCAAGTGACACAAAAGGAAACAACTGTGGGGGATGAGCTGATGCAGTGTGAAGTACAGTGTGGAGGCAGGATAGGCTTTTTCTGAAGAGAAGGGTTTTCAGTGATCGTCTAATAGTGGACAGAATAGGCAATATTCAGATAGACAGGGGTAAGGATTTCCAGAGGACGGGAGAGGCTCAGGAAAAGTCCTGAAGCAAGTATGGGAGGAGGTGACAAGTGCACTAGAGAGCAGCAGGTCTTGGGAGGAATGGAGAGAATGATTTGGTTGGTATTTTGAGACTGCGTTAGTTACATCACTAACAGCAGAGTTTGGATGGCTTTGTAAGTTGTTGTTAGTATTTTTAATTTAATTTGTTGGGTGAGCAGAATCCAGTGGAGGCGAAAGAGAAGGGGATGCTGTTTTTTTAAACAAGATGAATAGAAACAAAATCCCCAAAACAGGGTTTGGGGATATATATACAGAAGTTAGGAGAAGCAAAAGGGAGAGGGAGGAAATATGTCAGTGTGATTTATATGAAAAGACATGCCCCAGCATTCTGGGGGTTTTATTAGCATGTGGATTTAGAATTAGCAGGAGTTGATGAGCAGTAATAGGAAGAGGACATAAGTGTGATATATATATATATATATAAGCTGTGGGGTGAAGAAGAGGAGTGAAGGCAAGAGAGTTTAAAGAAAGAGGACACAACTATGGGTTGCTGGTTCAAATCCCAACCACAACACTACCTGCCTGGAGTTTGCATGTGCTTCCCGTGCCTGCGTGGGTTTCCTTCCGGGTACTCCGGTTTCCTCTCACACTCCAAAGACATGCTGGTAGGTTAATTGGATCCTGTCTAAATTGTCCCCTAGTATGTATGAATGTGAGTTAGGAACCTTAGATTGTAAGCTCCTTGAGGGTAGGGACTGATGTGAATGTACAATGTATATGTAAAGTGCTGCGTAAATTGACAGCACTATATAAGTACCTGAAATAAAAATAAACTATGAGATGGGGAGGTAGAGAGGGCATGTGACTGAGTGGAAGAATTAAAAAGAAGACAGGGTAAGAGATGCAAGAATGGGGAAACAAGGTCATCTGCAGTCTGTTTGGTGTTTTGCAAAGTAGTTTGCTGTGTATTTTTTCTTTGTGCAATCACTAAAGTGCAGAGCATAAGTGACCACTTAATTAAAGAAACCCACTTTACCAAAAGAAGCCCAGCTTATGTCACCTCAGCATGTGTCCCCCATAAAGGTGGTCTAGCTTTATGCTGTGATGGGTGGGGTGGCATTTGCCAATTATTCAATCAGTAGGTAATAAAAGACACATTGCTAGCAGAACAAACTTTTCACACTAAAATCAGACTACAGGAGGAACAAGAAGGTTGTAAATATTAAGATCAGCCCATAGTTTAGGTAAGACACTAAGAAACAAAATAAACCTCACAATAATGTGGATTGGTGTCAGGTCACCTGGGACCAGGTGACAGATGCACTCTGTAGGAGTCGGAAGTGCACCGCTAAGGTAGTGGACCCTAGGACTGACTGACTGCTGCGGATTGAACCCTGGAAGGTTCAGGAAGCAGGTCTACAGGATAACTAACATGAATCCCAGTGGGAGCTAGAGCATAGATTCCCCAGGGCGTGGAGTCTAAGAGCCAGCAGGTGTTCACCAGGGCCTCTAGTGGTGAGGATGGACTGCGCTGCAGTCTGGCTCCAAGTCGCGGCCCCCAGGGTCTCACAGCTCACCGTAGACTACAGGAGACGAGGAAGGAGGCAGCAGGCTGGAATGACAAGGAAGTAAGGGGTAAGCCAAAGGTCAGGGCGACTAGCAGACAAGGATAAACATAACACGCCAAATGTCAGGGTAACAAGCAGGGAGAGTCGAGAACAGGCCAAAGTCGGTAACAGGAATCAGACGTAGGAAACACAGCAAGTACACATGGAGGCTAGGGATGAGCTTCGTGTTCTAGTCGAACCCATGTTCGACTCGAACATCGTCTGTTCGCCCGTTCGCCGAATTGCGAACGATATGGGCCGTTCGCGCCAAATTCGTGTGGCGCATCACGGCCCATAATTCACTGCGGCATCGCAGTGTATTGCTTGCTGATGATTGGCCAAGCATGCACTATGACCCGCATGCTTGGCCAATCACAGCGCCGCCTGAACAGAGAGCCGTAATTGGCCAAAGCCAAGGAGGCTTTGGCCAATTATGGCTCAGGGGATTTAGTACACGCCCCATACTATATAAGGCCGCCTGCACGGCGGCCCTGTGTAGTGTGTGTTCCGGCGTTGAAAGAGATAGACAGAGAGACAGTGTCATTTGATTTGAGTTAGATAGATTAGGCAGAACAGTCAGTCAGTTAGCTGCACTTACAGTGTACTGTGTATATATATGCATCCCAGGTGTTGCATATATATATATACACTGTATTCAGTTTAGCTAGATCCGTTCCTGTTATCTTCTAGACTATTTACATTTAGTGCAGTGCGTCCTGCTCACAGTGTTCAGCTAGATCTGTTCCTGTTATCTTCTAGACTATTTACATTTAGTGCAGTGCGTCCTGCTCACAGTGTTCAGCTAGATCCATTCCTGTTAAATTCTAGACTATTTACATTTGGTGCAGTGCGTCCTGCTCACAGTGTTCAGCTAGATCCCTCCCTGTTATCTTCTAGACTATTTACATTTAGTGCAGTGCGTCCTGCTCACAGTATTCAGCTAGATCCGTTCCTGTTATCTTCTAGACTATTTACATTTAGTGCAGTGCGTCCTGCTCACAGTGTTCAGCTAGATCCGTTCCTGTTATCTTCTAGACTATTTACATTTAGTGCAGTGCGTCCTGCTCACAGTATTCAGCTAGATCCGTTCCTGTTAAATTCTAGACTATTTACATTTAGTGCAGTGCGTCCTGCTCACAGTGTTCAGCTAGATCCGTTCCTGTTATCTTCTAGACTATTTACATTTAGTGCAGTGCGTCCTGCTCACAGTGTTCAGCTAGATCCGTTCCTGTTATCTTCTAGACTATTTACATTTAGTGCAGTGCGTCCTGCTCACAGTGTTCAGCTAGATCCGTTCCTGTTATCTTCTAGACTATTTACATTTAGTGCAGTGTGTCCTGCTCACAGTGTTCAGCTAGATCCGTTCCTGTTATCTTCTAGACTATTTACATTTAGTGCAGTGCGTCCTGCTCACAGTGTTCAGCTAGATCCGTTCCTGTTATCTTCTAGACTATTTACATTTAGTGCAGTGCGTCCTGCTCACAGTGTTCAGCTAGATCCGTTCCTGTTATCTTCTAGACTATTTACATTTAGTGCAGTGCGTCCTGCTCACAGTATTCAGCTAGATCCGTTCCTGTTAAATTCTAGACTATTTACATTTAGTGCAGTGCGTCCTGCTCACAGTGTTCAGCTAGATCCGTTCCTGTTATCTTCTAGACTATTTACATTTAGTGCAGTGCGTCCTGCTCACAGTGTTCAGCTAGATCCGTTCCTGTTATCTTCTAGACTATTTACATTTAGTGCAGTGTGTCCTGCTCACAGTGTTCAGCTAGATCCGTTCCTGTTATCTTCCTACTGACAGGCAGGCTTGTCTTGTTACAGTATTAACAGCTACCTAAAGAAAATTACTGGTGTTCTTTTGATCCTATTAGTACCACGGTCAGGCAGCTAGACTATTTACATTTAGTACAGTGCGTCCTGCTCACAGTGTTCAGCTAGATCCGTTCCTGTTATCTTCCTACTGACAGGCAGGCTTGTCTTGTTACAGTATATAAAGCTACCTGAAGAAAATTACTGGTGTTCTTTTGATCCTATTAGTACCACGGTCAGGCAGCTAGACTATTTACATTTAGTACAGTGCGTCCTGCTCACAGTGTTCAGCTAGATCCGTTCCTGTTATCTTCCTACTGACAGGCAGGCTTGTCTTGTTACAGTATATAAAGCTACCTGAAGAAAATTACTGGTGTTCTTTTGATCCTATTAGTACCACGGTCAGGCAGCTATACTATTTACATTTAGTACAGTGCATCCTGCTCACAGTGTTCAGCTAGATCCGTTCCTGTTATCTTCCTACTGACAGGCAGGCTTGTCTTGTTACAGTATATAAAGCTACCTGAAGAAAATTACTGGTGTTCTTTTGATCCTATTAGTACCACGGTCAGGCAGCTATACTATTTACATTTAGTACAGTGCATCCTGCTCACAGTGTTCAGCTAGATCCGTTCCTGTTATCTTCCTACTGACAGGCAGGCTTGTCTTGTTACAGTATATAAAGCTACCTGAAGAAAATTACTGGTGTTCTTTTGATCCTATTAGTACCACGGTCAGGCAGCTAGACTATTTACATTTAGTACAGTGCGTCCTGCTCACAGTGTTCAGCTAGATCCGTTCCTGTTATCTTCCTACTGACAGGCAGGCTTGTCTTGTTACAGTATATAAAGCTACCTGAAGAAAATTACTGGTGTTCTTCTGATCCTATTAGTACCACGGTCAGGCAGCTACACTATTTACAGTTAGCGCAGTGCGTCCTGCTCACAGTGTTCAGCTAAACCTACAAGTTAGTGGGGTGCGTCCACCTCACAGTGTTCAGCTAAAGCTACCTGTAGAAGGTTGGTGGTGTTCTCATACTACAGGCAAGCAGTTGATTTTGCTAGCTGCAGTATCAGTACATATATATATATATATATATAGATATATATATATATCCCAGCTTAGTGCAGCTACAGGCCATTAGTATGTCTGGAAGGCCAAGAAGGAGAGGCAGACAGTCACAAGCCAATAAGAGAGGGCAAGCAGGCTCTGTGTCTAGTGCTGGTCGTGGAGACGGTGCATCCTTATCAGCACGTGGCCATGGGACACGCTTGGCCTTTTTTTCGGCAGCTGGCCGCGTTGAGCCGCAACATGCGGAAGACTTGGTCGAGTGGATGACCAAGCCGTCCTCATCCTCCTCATCCTCTCTCACCCATGCCCAGGGTGCTTTGTCTGGCAAAGCAGCGGCCTCTTCCCTCGGCTCAATGTCATCAGTGACTCCTTCCCTAGCTCCACCATGTCCTCCTGAGGAGTCCCTCGAACTGTT
Organism: Lithobates septentrionalis; assembly: GCA_037952835.1. Taxonomy (NCBI): domain Eukaryota; kingdom Metazoa; phylum Chordata; class Amphibia; order Anura; family Ranidae; genus Lithobates; species Lithobates septentrionalis. Next base: position 1,914,698 of record JBBDGP010000961.1, on the reverse strand, counting down.
TGACCACAGTGTTGGGTACATGCTCCAGGAGGATGCCCACCGTTTGGAAGGCTCTGATGATGATACTGAGCTCGATGAAAGCAATAACATGAGCACGGACAGAGGGGGTGCCCAAGAAGGACAGCAATCTGGCAGTCATGCTCCCCCTGCTGCAGCATACTGCCAGGTTTGCTCCAGTGATGAGGAGGGAGGGGATGATGAGGTCACTAAATCAACGTGGGTGCCTGATAGAAGGGAGGAGGAGGAGGAGGCGGCACATCACCAACGAGGCAGGATGCCCTCCAGGGGCCAGCCTAAGGGCAGCGCATTGACTGCATCACACCCCAAAGCTCCACATGTGCAGGGCGCTGCAGTCTCTGCGCGTTATTCAAAAAGTTCTTTGGTGTGGGCCTTTTTTGAGACGAGTGCATCAGATCGCACCGCTGCTATTTGCAACATATGTCTCAAGCGTATCTCACGTGGCCAAAACATCTCCCGCTTGGGTACCACATGCTTGACCAGACATATGTTGACCTGCCATGCAGTTCGTTGGCAAGCGTATCTAAAAGACCCACACCAAAGAACAAAGAGGATCTCTCCTTGCTCCTCATCAGCTGAGATTTCCAACCCCACTAGACCTCCAGTCCTCTCTGAGACCTGCAGTGAGAGGAATGAAGGTGTAGAATTAGGTGTGTCACAGCCAAGTACTTGTGGGCAATCTGCTTTTGGTACACCGACGTCAGATTGTACCAGGCAAATTTCCCTGCCCCAGCTGCTGCACCGCCGAAAGAAGTTTGCTCCCAGCCATCCACATGCCCAGCGGTTGAATGCTAGCTTGGCAAAATTGCTAGCACTTCAACTGCTGCCTTTCAGTTGGTAGACTCTGCCCCCTTCCGTGAGTTTGTGGAATGTGCGGTTCCTCAGTGGCAGGTACCCAAACGCCACTTTTTCTCACGGAAGGCGATTCCGGCTCTCTACCGGCATGTGGAAGGCAATGTCCATGCCTCGCTGGACAGGGCGGTCAGCGGTAAGGTGCATATTACCGCTGACTCATGGTCCAGCAGGCATTGACAGGGACGTTACCTAAGTTTCACGGCGCATTGGATGACTCTGCTGGCAGCTGGGAAGGATGCAGGACAAGGTGCAGTAGTGTTGGAGGTTGTTCCGCCACCACGCCTCCAAAATGCTAATGATTGTGACACACCTCTCTCCTCCACCCCCTCCTCTTCTTCTTCCTCCATGGCCTCTTCCTCTGAACCAGCGGTGCTCCGTAGTCGTTCAAGGGGCTACGCAAGTACACAGGCCAAAAGATGCCATGCGGTGCTTGAGCTGGTGTGCTTGGGGGACAGGAGCCACACTGGGGCAGAGGTTCTGTCAGCTCTGCAGGGGCAGGTTCAGATTTGGTTGACGCCATGCCAACTTAAGGCAGGAATGGTGGTTTGCGACAATGGCACCAACCTCCTCTCTGCCCTCCGACAGGGACAAATGACCCATGTGCCCTGTTTGGCTCACGTCCTTAACTTGGTGGTGCAGCGGTTCTTGGGCAGGTACCCGGGCTTACAGGATGTCCTGAGGCAGGCCAGGAAAGTCTGTGTGCATTTCCGCCGGTCATATAATGCCAGTGCTCAGCTGACAGACCTCCAAAAGGAGTTTAACCTGCCCAAGAACCGCCTAATCTGTGACATGCCCACCAGGTGGAACTCAACGTTGGCCATGCTGCAGCGGCTGCACACGCAGCAGAGGGCCATCAATGAGTACCTGTGCGACTATGGCACCAGGACAGGGTCAGGGGAGCTTGGTTTTTTTTCCCCACGCCAGTGGGCCATGATCAGGGATGCATGCACTGTCCTGTCACCATTTGAGGAGGCCACGAGGATGGTGAGCAGTGACAGTGCATGCATCAGTGACACTGTCCCCCTTGTCCACCTGTTGGAGCACACGCTGCGTGGAATAATGGACAGGGCACTTGAGGCAGAACAGAGGCAGGAAGAGGAGGACTTCCTTAGCTCTCAAGGCCCCCTTTATCCAGACAGTGTTCCTGCGTGCCCGCCGATCACACAGGAAGAGGACGAGGAGGAGGAGGAGGAGGAGGAAGATTGTGTCAGTATGGAGGTGGAGCCTGGCACTCAGCATCAGCAGCAGTCTTTAAGGGATCAGTCCCAAGAAACACATGGACTTGTACGTGGCTGGGAGGAGGTGGCTGCGGACGTTGTCGTCCTTAGTGACCCAGAGGACTCCGGACCGAATGCCTCAGCAAACCTACGCTGCATGGCCTCCCTAATCCTGCAAAGCCTGCGTAAGAATCCTCGTATTCGTGGTATCAAGGAGAAGGACCAATACTGGCTGGCAACCCTCCTTGATCCACGTTACAAGGGTAAGGTTGCGGACCTTATCTTGCCATCGCAGAGGGAGCAGAGGATGAAACATCTTCGGGAGGCCTTGCAGAAAGGTCTGTGCAATGCGTTCCCAGAGACTGGGAGGTTACAAACTCCTGTTTCTGGACAATGTGTTGCTGAGGCTTCGGTCAGTCAAAGAAGGAGCGGTTGAGAAGGTGGCCGTCTGACCGATGCGTTCAGACAATTTTTTGGTCCGCAGCCCCAAGGTATGATCGGTTCCAGCAACCATCGCCAGCGTCTGTTTTACATGGTTCAGGAATACCTAGGGGCAAGATCAGACTTGGACACCTTTCCCACCAAAAATCCTCTGGGTTACTGGGTCTTGAGGATGGATCACTGGCCAGAGCTTGCACAGTATGCAATTGAGCTACTGGCCTGTCCTGCATCCAGCGTTCTTTCGGAACGCACATTCAGTGCTGCTGAAAGCGTGGTAACCGATCACAGGGTGCGTCTGTCCACCGACTCGGTCGATCGACTGACCTTCATAAAAATGAATCAGTCTTGGATCACCACCAGCTACCATGCACCTGATGCTGATGTAACCGAATAATTTTTTTTGAAATCTCAGATCCCTTCAAAGACTGCCTATGCTGATGCTGAGTGACTATCCTGAGTAATTATCCTCTTCCTCCTCAATCATCACGCTGATAGCTTGTAAGAACATTTTTGGTTCTGGGCGCCACCACCAGTGCCTAAGGCCCAATTTTTCAGACCCTGTTTAACAGGGACGTGTAATTATAATTTTTGATGTAATACTTTGCAGCAGGGCTCGTTCCTGCATTCCAACTAGAGTGTCTGTGAGGGGTTGCAGTGTTGTGGCACCAGCACCAGTGCCTAAGGCCCAATTTTTCTGCCCCTGTCTAACAGGGGCGTGTAATTACAATTTTTGATGCAATACTTTGCAGCAGGGCTCGTTCCTGCGTTCCAACTAGAGTGTCTGTGAGGGATTGCAGTGTTGTGGCACCAGCACCAGTGCCTAAGGCCTAATTTTTCAGCTCCTGTTCAACAGGGGCATGTAATTACAATTCTTGATCTAATATTTCACAGCAGGGCCCTGTGAGGGCTTACAGTGTTGTGGCCACAGCAACACCTAAGGCCCAAATTTCTGCTGAGTATATAGGGCAGGACCCTACTTTCAAACATCTAACTTACAAACGACTCCTACTTGCAAACGGAAGGAGACAACAGGAAGTGAGATGAAATCTACCCCTAGGAAGGGAAATTCTCTCCTGTAAGAGTTAATATGGGAAAACAATTTCTCCTTTCCACTGATGCTTTCCAATCCTTGTTCCACAAAAAAAAAAAAAAATTTTCAAAAAACATTTTTCATTGGGACAAAAAGTGAGGTGAAATCTTCTGAAGAGGAGGAAAGACAGCAAAACAAATGTCACAGGGGTGATAACCCTTCCCTATGTTTTCCAAAAAGCTTAAAAAAGATTTTTTGGCTGGAGCTAAACACGTTAAAAATGTACCCGTTCAAAATTACAAAGAGATTCTACTTAACAACAAACCTACAGTCCCTGTTTTGTTTGCACCGCCTGTATACTGCTGTTCAGAGTATATAGGGCCTTTCCTCTTTTCAAATAATTTATTGAGAATACAACAATACAATTTTACAGTACTGGCTTTAAATTTATGTAAGGTTACAAAATATGAGGAAAAGGAACTTCTCAATAATAACTTAGAATAATAATACTTAAGTGATCTTGGAGAAATCAGTAAGAAAATCTATTATCCAGTGTACATATCTGAATTATATGGTTATAATAATTAATAGAGCTTTTGTAATTGGAAAAATAAATAAATAAGTAAGTAGATAAATATATATATAAAAAAAATACAATATGTCACAATAGTGAGACATAAAATGCAACTAAATTAGATAAATTGGGTATTAATGAGATGACCTAGAGAGACACCCAAACAACCAGGGCCAAGGTCCAGCTATTTGGCCCGGCATATCCCGGGTGTATGGGTGTCCCTCCAAAGCATCCCCATCAAAGGTATAGATAGTTTGCATCCGAAAAAGACATAGTTTGCCTAACCAAATAATAATTTAATAGAAATAGATAAAGACATATTTTATTATTATACATCACTAAAAATAAAATTTAATAAGTGGGAATATGTGGTGGGATCTGAAATGGTTATGGAGGGAATTTGGGGTCTCCAGAGAGAAGCGAGTGTTAAATATTTATGGGAACATGTAATAATATAGACCGTGAAGGTGGTAGATCTCATCAGGGTAAAAGAAGTGAATAGTTCAAATCCGGTGGTAGTATGTGTGTTATCCATGGAAGCCAAAGAGATTCATATTTGTCCAGTTTATCAAGTATGATTGCCTCCATTTTAGCATGGATCATAGCTTGAGTTACACGTTGTTTTACAGATATGTCACAAAGCTTATTGGTTTTCCAGGCTTTTGCTATCGATTGTTTTGCAGCTGTTGTGACATATAGTAAAAGTTTAAATTGACGTTGAGTTATGTTTCGTGGCTTATTATTTAGGAGGGCTACCAATGGATCCGGTTGTAATGTGGTTTCAAACATTGTAGAGAGAATTTGAAATATTTTTGACCAATATGTTTGGACTATTGGACAAGTCCACCAAATATGCAGATGTGTACCAATGTCGCTGCATCCGCGAAAACAGTGAGGGGGGTATTGGGGAAGGTATTTTGATATACGTGCTGGCACTAAATACCATCTGGTAAGAACTTTATAATTTGTTTCTAGGGCAACTATGTTGGGTGTGGCTGATTTTGTAGATTGCCAGATTTGTGACCAATCCAGTGAGTCTGGAGGAAGGTTTAAATCAGCTTCCCATTTGGTAGTATAAGACGGGGGAGAGGAATTTGTTTGTGAAAGTAGTTGAGCATATATGTCAGAGATAAGTCCTCGTCTGTGTGGATCTGACATACATGATCGTTCAAATGAAGTATATTCTGGAGTTGTCAAGTTTGTGGGGATGTTTTGGGATAAAAAGTTTTTAATTTGTAAGAATCTAAATGTTTCATTACTGGGTATGTTGTGTGTCTTGCTTATTGTAGGAAATGAAATAAGTTTATCAGAGTCGTAGAAGTGATGAACTCGTGTAAGACCCACATTTATCCAAGCTTTAAAGGAGGAAGGTAAAGTCCAAGCTGGGTAGAAGGAGGGGTTGTTTAGAAAGGAGAGGAGAGGGTTTAGTGGAGATTGGAGACCAAAACGGAATTTAAGTCTATCCCATATTGAGAGGCTATGTTTTGTGACTAGATTTGTTATTGAACGTCGTTGGGGTGGTGAAAGCCATAACAGATTTGATATAGAAAGTGGATCACATTCCACCGATTCTATAGTTACCCAAAGAGGGATTTCTTTAGTGGCATGGTATTTAATAATTTGTGCTAATTGAGAAGCATAATAGTATTTTGAGAAATTTGGAACACCCAAACCTCCACAGGTTCGGGCCATATGTAGTGTATTTTGTGGTAATCGTGGTTTAAGTTTGCCCCAAATAAATTGGGCTGATTTGCGTTGTAGTATTCGGAAAAAATAAGCCGGAACGTTTATAGGAAGTACACGGAACAGGTATAGGATTTTAGGCAATATGGACATTTTTACTACTGTGATTCTACCCATCCATGCTAACGGTAAAGAAGACCATTTTCTCAGTAAGGTTGATAATTGAGTTAGCATGGGAGGATAATTTGCAGAGTATAGGTCAGCTGGATTAGCCGTTAGTGAGATCCCTAAATATGGTAAATGTGTTGTTGACCATGTAAATGGAAGGGAGTCTTGTAACTGTTTCTGTAAATCAGGTGATAACGATATATTTAGGGCTTTTGATTTTTGCTGATTTATCTTAAGACCAGATATTTTACCGAATTTTGTAAGAATTTCAATGAGGTTTGGAGCTGATAGTAGGGGCGAAGTAAGAAATATTAAGACGTCATCGGCAAATAAACATAACTTATGTTGGTGACCACCTAATTCAAGTCCTTTTATATTTATATTGGATCTAATAAGTTGAGCTAGGGGCTCAATAGCCAAGGAGAATAGAAGAGGGGATAATGGACATCCCTGCCTGGTTCCTCTTTCAATATTAAAGGGGTCTGAGCGGTAACCTGAATAGGTTATATACGCTTTTGGATTATGATAAAGAGAGGAAATCCATCCCTGGAACCGCTCACCAAATCCCCATTTATGAAGAATGGCTTTAAGATAAGACCATGACAAAGTGTCAAACGCCTTTTGTATATCGATAGAGAGGAAACAGGCAGGGATTTTGCGAGACCTGGCTATATGAGCCAGTAGGGTAGCACGCCGTATGTTATCACCTGCTTGTCTGAAAGGTATGAAACCCGTTTGGTCTTTATGAATTAATGTGCCAATAATTGGATTAAGTCTATTAGATAGAATCTTTGCTAATATTTTTATGTCTATATTAAGGATTGAGATTGGTCTGTAATTGGACCATGACGTGTCATCTGCATGCGGTTTTGGAATCATGGATATTGAAGCTAGTAGGGATTCCGCGTTAAAGGCACAGCCTTCTAATAGAGAATTAAATGCGTTTGTCATAAGTGGGGCTAGTAGTGTAGTAAAGTGTTTATAAAATGTGGCTGAGTATCCATCAGGGCCTGGGCGTTTATGCAATTTTAGGGATTTTATTGCTGATATGACTTCCATATTAGTGATCTGCTTATCTAAAGTTTCTTGTTGGGTAACAGAAAGGGTTGGGAGAAGAATAGAAGATAACGGTGCGTCTAATTTTGTTGAGTCGAATGTTTGTGTATTTTGGTATAAATCTTTGAGTTTCCTACGGAACTCATTGATAATTTTCTGTGGATTACTAGAAAAATTGTTTTTGGTGATTTGTAGCCGAATTGGTTTCGGAATGTGGTCTGCTCTGCGTAGAGTTAATGCCAAGAATGTGGTTGGCTTATTAGCTTTCATATATATTGTATGTTTAGTTTTGCGAAGAATCTGTATAGCTGAGTATGTTAAAAAAAGATCAAGCTCCAACTTTGCTTTATCATAGTCTAGCTTTGTAGTTTGAGAGGGCAAATTTTGGAAAATTTCAGAGGCTTTATAATAAGCTTCCTCTAATTTGTTTTGCATTTGCTGTTTCAATTTACGTCGGTAAGACGACTGGCTGATACAGACTCCTCTAATGGAAGGTTTAAGAGCTTCCCATAGATTCAGTGGATTAGTATCTGTTGGTAAATTATTAGCGATGTAATCTTGTATGGCTGTTTCTATTTTTAGACGGTATGTTGGGTCAACTAATAAATTATCATTTATAGTCCAGGATCTATGGTTAGGCCTCGGGATCAAGGATGAGAAGGACGTCATGACCGCATTGTGGTCTGACCATGCGCATGGGATGATTAAGGAATTATGTATTTGTGGTAACGTGCCAATGTGGACGAATTGGTGGTCTATACGAGAAAATGTTTTGTGGGGATGGGAATAGTAAGTGTATTGTTTTCTTCTAGGGTTTTGTTCACGCCAAGAGTCAATAAGAGAATGTTGTTCAAGGAGTTGTCTGAAATTAAGGCGTTGAGGTTGTAGTGGTGTAGGGGATTTGTCTAAAATTGGGTATAAAACTTGATTTGAGTCTCCACACATCATGAGGGTACCTTTTTTATGAGATTCAACTACTGAGAACAAGTGTGAGAGGAACGAAAGAGGATTTCTGTTGGGAGCATAGTAAGAAACTATAGTTATTTCATTATCTAACAGGAGACCTGTAAGGATTATATAGCGACCCTCAGGATCTTTTATTTCTCTATGTAAAGTGAAGGGGGTTGTGTTATGAAATGCAATCAGCACTCCTCTTTGTTTTGTAGTGGCCGAGGCCATATAGACTTGTGGGTATTGGCGACTTATAAATTTAGGGGAAGACTGTGTAGAGAAGTGTGTTTCCTGCAGACATATTACATGTGCAGAAAGTGAAGAAAAGGAATGAAAGGCTTTTGTTCGTTTTGGTGGGGAGTTGAGACCCTGGACATTAAGTGTTAGTACATTTAAAGACATTTTTGAATAAAAGGTATTAGGGATTATAATAAATTCTTAATGTGATAATATCCTAGAAGGTTATACTCTGGAGGGGCGAGAAAAAACAAAAAAACAAAACACAATTAAAATTAAAAAAAAAAAAAAAAAAAGGGGGGGGGCGCAGGAAAGGATGGGTAAAAAGAATAAAGGGGGATGAATAGGACAAGTAGAATAAGTAAAATTCCTGTTTTAGAGCAGTAGATGAGAAGTTGTTTTTAAATAAAGAGGAAAATAGCTCCTATATGGAGCTAGTATCCAAGGGGTGGTGAAATATCACCAACCGGTGGGTACAAATGGTCCAAAGAGAGTCCGGTCAGTAAGTCCGGCTACTCGAGGATCTATTGAGAGGCGCAGTGGATTGTCTCCGGGACAAAGGCAGCCTCCTCAAAGGCTATACAAGCAATAACAAAATAATACAAGTCACTAATAATATAATAGCTATTATTAGGATAATGTAATAGAGATATGTTTCTATAACTTTGCATTACATCATGCACTTATAAAAAAGGGCATTGCATTTACTAAACTAAACCTAAAAAATGATATTGGAGTAATAAAGTTTGGTAACAATTATTATTTTACAAAGGATTGATTAACTTCTGCTTAAATGAAATTATAAGGATAAAGGTAAAGACAGAGGAAGGATTATTCGATCCCTACTCTGATTCTATCTGAAATTGGTTACCGTTATAATAGTAACACTAGGTAAAAGGTTTCAATGAAATAAAAGAATCGTAGTGGCTTTCAGTCCATTTGATCTTTGGAATTAGGAGGTGGTGATGCAAAACGACTCCTTTTACTGGTACTGGAGTGAGCTAGTTGAGTTTGGTTGTCTTGCTGAGCCTTGGGTGAGTTTGATGATGCTCTGCGTTTGGAGCCTTCAGTCGAATTATCTGGAATTGACAAACGAAGCTCCTGGATCGCAGTCAGTAGGTCGTCCAATTTCTTGCAGGTATATGTTGTACCTTTATAGGTGAATCGCAGGGCAAATGGAAAACTCCAACGATAGGGGATGTGGTGGTATTGGAGTATTTGTAGGTGAGGTTTCATCTCTTTTCTTCTGTAGAGGGTTTGCTGCGAGAGATCATGGAATACTTGGTAGCGATGGCCTTGAAAGGTTAATGTATCTTTATTACGTGCCGCTTCCATCAGTTGTTCCTTTGTTCTAAAATAGTGTAATTTTATTACAATGTCCCTGGGGGGACCATCTTCTTTTTTAGGGGCCAAAGTTCTATGAATTCTGTCCATCTCCAATCGTTCAATGGGGATTGATGGGGCTAACTCCTGAAAAAGCGCTGTAATGGTTGATTGAAGATCTATTATAGTTTCAGGTATACCGCGCAGTCGCAGGTTGGATCTCCTCGCTCTGTTTTCGAAATCTTCCAGACGTGTGTGTAGAGTAAAATTTTCTTCTTTCAAGGCTTCTAGCTCGTCAGTATGAGTATTAGTGATATCATTTACATCCTCCATTTTGTGTTCTAAGATAGATGTGCGGCGCCCTACCTCACGAATTTCCCTTGTCAGTTTTTCTGTTATTGTGTCTGAGGTATTTTGGAGGGCTTTTTGTAAAACACGTTCAAACTGACTAAGAATATCCGAGTTATTAGGAATATTCTGTAGAGATATTGGTGTAAATCCATAATCAAGGTCAGAGTCAGCAAGTGGTGAGGAAGAATAGGCAGAGTTCCCCCTTTGTGACTGTCTCTGAGGTAATGCAGAGCGGGAAGATTGTGCTGCTGTCATATTAGGAGCGTTTCTTGTCAGCTTTTCTTTGCCTGCTGGCTGTTTAAGTTTTGTCTTTTTCCCGCTAAACATTATATGTAGTTGTGCCCCGTAGTCTCAGTAATAAGTGGGTTACCGTATTAATGCGGTATTCGACCGTGACTTATCGATAGAAGGCCTTTTCGTCCCGGTGACAGCGGAGCTCTAAGCATTCATGACTGCTCAGCAGCTTCGCACCTGTGCTCTCACCATAGGGCCTTTCCTTATTTTAATTTGGGTGCGGGGTTCCCATTAATATCCATACAAGACCCAAAGGGCCTGGTAATGGACTGGGGGGTACCCATGCCGTTTGTCTAACTGATTTTCATCCATATTGCCATGACCCGACATGACATTAAACCCGCAAGCAGTTTTAAATGAGATTTTTTCCTTTAAAAATGACATTTGGTGCAGGGACTGTTCTAAACACGGGAAACACACGTCACTTTACAGGCATACTATAGACACCCCCCAGGTACGATATTTAAAGGAATATTTCACTTTTTTTTTTTACTTTAACCACTTGAGCCCCGGACCATTATGCTGCCTAAGGACCAGAGGTCTTTTTCCAATTTGGCACTGCGTCGCTTTAACTGCTAATTGCGCGGTCATGCAATGCTGTACCCAAACTAAATTTGCGTCCTTTTCTTCCCACAAATAGAGCTTTCTTTTGATGGTATTTGATCACCTCTGCGGTTTTTATTTTTTGCGCTATAAATGGAAAAAGACCGAAAATTTTGAAAAAAAATGATATTTTCTACTTTTTGTTATAAAAAAAATCCAATAAACTCAATTTTAGTCATACATTTAGGCCAAAATGTATTCGGCCACATGTTTTTGGTAAAAAAAATGTCAATAAGCGTATATTTATTGGTTTGCGCAAAAGTTATAGCGTCTACAAACTAGGGTACATTTTCTGTAATTTACACAGCTTTTAGTTTATGACTGCCTATGTCATTTCTTGAGGTGCTAAAATGGCAGGGCAGTACAAAACCCCCCCAAATGACCCCATTGTGGAAAGTAGACACCCCAAGGAAATTGCTGAGAGGCATGTTGAACCCATTGAATATTTATTTTTTTTGTCCCAAGTGATTGAATAATGACAAAAAAAAAAAAATATTTACAAAAAGTTGTCACTTAATGATATATTGCTCACACAGGCCATGGGCCTATGTGGAATTGCACCCCAAAATACATTCTGCTGCTTCTCCTGAATATGGGGATACCACATGTGTGGGACTTTTTGGGAGCCTAGCCGCGTACGGGGCCCCGAAATCCAATCACCGCCTTCAGGATTTCTAAGGGCGTAAATTTATGATTTCACTCTTTACTGCCTATCACAGTTTCGGAGGCCATGGAATGCCCAGGTGGCACAAAACCCCCCCAAATGACCCCATTTTGGAAAGTAGACACCCCAAGCTATTTGATGAGAGGTATAGTGAGTATTTTGCAGACCTCACTTTTTTTTTGTGATAGGCAGTGAAGAGTGGTATCCCCGTACTCAGGAGAAGCAGCAGAATGTATTTTGGGGTATAATTTCACATATTCCCATGGCATGTTTGAGCAATATATCATTTAGTGACAATTTTGTGCAAAAAAAAAAAAAAAATTGTCTCTTTCCCGCAACTTGTGTCGCAATATAAAATATTCCATGGACTCGACATGCCTCTCAGCAAATAGCTTGGGGTGTCTACTTTCCAAAATGGGGTCATTTGGGGGGGTTTTGAACTGTCCTGGCATTTTATGCACAACATTTAGAAGCTTATGTCACACATCACCCACTCTTCTAACCACTTGAAGACAAAGCCCTTTCTGACACTTATTGTTTACATGAAAAAGTTTTTTTTTTTTGCAAGAAAATTACTTTGAACCCCCAAACATTATATATTTTTTTTAAAGCAAATGCCCTACAGATTAAAATGGTGGGTGTTTCATTTTTTTGTTTCACACAGTATTTGCGCAGCGATTTTTCAAACGCATTTTTTGGGGAAAAAAACACAGTTTTTTTAAATTTTAATGCACTAAAACACACTATATTGCCCAAATGTTTGATGAAATAAAAAAGATGATCTTAGGCCGAGTACATGGATACCAAACATGACATGCTTTACAATTGCGCACAAACGTGCAGTGGCAACAAAATAAATACATTTTTAAAAGCCTTTAAAAGCCTTTACAGGTTACCACTTTAGATTTACAGAGGAGGTCTACTGCAAAAATTACTGCCCTCGATCTAACCTTCGCGGTGATACCTCACATGCATGGTGCAATTGCTGTTTACGTTTGACGACAGACCGCCGCTTGCGTTCGCCTTAGTGCGAGAGCAGGGGGCGACAGGGGTGCTTTTTTTTTTTTTTTCTTTATTATTTTTTTGCTTTTTTATCTTATTTTTAAACTGTTCCTTTCATTTTTATTTTTTTTTAATCACTTTTATTGATATCTCGGGGAATGTAAATATCCCCTATGATAGCAATAGGTAGTGACAGGTACTCTTTTTTGAAAAAATTGGGGTCTATTAGACCCTAGATCTCTCCTCTGCCCTCAAAGCATCTGACCACACCAAGATCGGTGTGATAAAATGCTTCCCCAATTTCCCAATGGCGCTATTTACATCCAGCGAAATCTAAGTCATAAAATGCTCGTAGCTTCCGGTTTCTTAGGCCATAGAGATGTTTGGAGCCACTCTGGTCTCTGATCAGCTCTATGGTCAGCTGGCTGAATCACCGGCTGCATTTTCAGGTTCCCTGTTGAGACAGGAGAGCCAGAGAAAAACACGGAAGACGGTGGGGGGGGGGGGGGCATTCTATCCCACGGCTTGTAAAAGCAGTCTAGAGGCTAATTAGCTGCTAGGATTGCTTTTACATGAAAGCCGACCGCTGGCTGAAAAGAATGATACCAAGATGATACCTAAACCTGCAGGCATCATTCTGGTATAACCACTCAAAGTTGTGAATGGCGTACCTGAAGACAAAAAAATGGTTAACAATAAAGCACAGTAAACGGTAAAGTATAAAAAATTGCATACCTGAAAAGCAAACATGATAAAACATAATAACAATAAAACATTGCAGAATAGAATACAGTAAAAAAGAGCAGAACAATAGAGAGAATAGAGAGAGAGAGAACAATAAAACGACAACTATTTTTTTTTTATTTTATATATATTTTTTTTTTTTTACACTTTTTTTTGTAACTAACTTTTATAACTGTAACCGGTTCCAGGTTCGGGTCTCTCAAAATGCGATGGCATCTTGGGAGACCCTGTGAAAGTGTGCCTAGTCTGTGGAATGCTGTACCCTACGCTAATACTCAACTAGTGCATGGTAGCGTTCAAAACATTCACCAATGCAAAGACCAGGATTGTCAGGACAGGAGGGACAATAATAGCGGGTGTCACGCCTATATCCGCGCTAGCTGCAGACACAATATCTTTTTTGGGGGCGTTCGCTGGGTAGGGGTACTCGGGAGGACATAAAGAAAATGCCTCTCATGCAGCCGACTGCATTTCGTTGGGGATGTGAATGGGGGAAGTACGGGCGCTGCAGAAGCGGTGGGTTCCCAATTAGGATTGGCGAATGCAGTAGGAAGGGCACTATGGGCACGACGGGCCTGTGTTTGTCTTTTTGGTGGCAGCGGGACACTACTTGTGCTTGCCACCTCACCAGCTTGAACTGCACTTATGGGACTCGCCACATCACCAAGTGTTACTGCAGTGCTGGTTTGACTACGACCGGGGTGTATTAGGCCGCTGGCGCTTGCCAGTTCACCAAAACGCTACCAAAAAATCTGTTGGCGATCGCAGGGATCAGGCCTGACTCTGCGAACGCTGCAGTTATGCGTTTTAGTCTTTTGTAAGTGACAGTGATCGATCGATACTGCACTTGGGTGGGCTGGGCTGGGCCGGGCGGAGGGGCAAAACGCAGGTGCTAGCAGGTATCTGGGCTGATCCCGCTAACACTGCGTTTGTGAGAACCCTAAACTGCTGGGGATGCTAGTATAGATCTGATCGGATCAGATATTGATCCGTTCAGATACTATACCACTAAGGGTGGTGTACAGTGCGTGCGTGGGTGTTAGCGGTACTGGCGCTAACCTGACGCTGCCTGGGGCTGGTGCTTGCCAGTTCACCAAAATACTACCAAAAAAACTGTTAGCGATCGCAGGGATCAGGCCTGACTCTGCGAACGCTGCAGTTATGCATTTAGTGTTTTGTAAGTGTCAGTGATCGATCGATACTGCACTTGGGTGGGCTGGGCCGGGCGGAGGGGCAAAACGCAGGTGCTAGCAGGTATCTGGGCTGATTCCGCTAACACTGCGTTTTTGGGAACCCTAAACTGCTGGGGACACTAGTATAGATCTGATCGGATCAGATATTGATCCGTTCAGATACTATACCACTAAGGGAGGCGTATGCTGCGTGCGTGGGTGTTAGCGGTACTGGCGCTAACCTGACCCTGCCTGGGGCTGGTGCTTGCCAGTTCACCAAAATACTACCAAAAAAACTGTTAGCGATTGCAGGGATCAGGCCTGACTCTGCGAACGCTGCAGTTATGCGTTTAGTCTTTTGTAAGTGACAGTGATCGATCGATACTGCACTTGGGTGGGCTGGGCTGGGCCGGGCGGAGGGGCAAAACGCAGGTGCTAGCAGGTATCTGGGCTGATCCCGCTAACACTGCATTTTTGGGAACCCTAAACTGCTGGGGATGCTAGTATAGATCTGATCGGATCAGATATTGATGCGTTCAGATACTATACCACTAAGGGAGGTGTATGCTGCGTGCGTGGGTGTTAGCGGTACTGGCGCTAATCTGACGCTGCCTGGGGCGACGCATATCACCCCCGGGCGATCAGGGGGCTAAACCTTTATTCGGTAATAAACGGCGGGTGCCCTGACACTATAAAAAATAAACAAACTAACCAGCGTCAACCGTAACGGTTATACGGTGATCAGTGGTGAAAGGGTTAACTAGGGGGCAATCAAGGGGTTAAAACATTTATTCGGTAGTATATGGGGGTCCCTGATGCTATAAAACGCTGACGGCGAACCTAAATATTTATGTCCCTAACTAGCGTCACCAGCGACACTAATACAGCGATCAGAAAAATGATCGCTTAGTGACACTGGTGACAGGGGGTGATCAAGGGGTTAAAACTTTATTAGGGGGGTTAGGGGGGTACCCTAGACCTAAAGGGGGGTAACAGTATCTGTCCCAACACTGTAACTGTCACAAACTGACACTATGCAGTAATCAGAAAAAAAAAAAAAAAAAACTGCTGGTGTCAGTTTGTGACAGGGGGGGGGTGATTGGGGGGGGATCGGGGGGCGATCGGGGGGGGGATCGGGGTGTAATGTGTGCCTGGCATGTTCTACTGTGTGTGTGTGTGTTGGTGCACTCACATTGATGTCTTCTCTCCTCGGGCCGGAACGGAAATTACCGAGCCGAGGAGAGATGACATCATTTCCTTTGCTGCTGTTTAGCATACAGCAGCAAAGGAATGATTCGATTGGCCGGCGGCGATCGCGAGGGGGGGGCCACGAACGGATGGTCTCCCCCTCACCACCGATCGCCGCTGGACAAACGACGACCGCCTCGGGCACCGGGGGGGGGTCCGATCGGACCCCCCACCCGCGGAAGGCAAATCACGTACCCTGTACGTGATTTTGCCTGTCCGTGCCACTTTGCCGACATACATCGGCGTGAGGCGGTCGTCAAGTGGTTAAGCATCATTAAAATCACTGCTCCCGAAAAAATGGCCGTTTTTAAAAGTTTTTTTTGCATTGATACATGTCCCCTGGGGTAGGACCCGGGTCCCCAACCCCTTTTTAGGACAATACCATGCAAATTAGCCTTTAAAATGAGCACTTTTGATTTCGAACGTTCGAGTCCCATAGACGTCAATGGGGTTCTAACGTTCGTGCAAACTTTCGGTCCGTTAGCAGGTTCTGGTGCGAACCGAACCGGGGGGTGTTCGGCTCATCCCTAATGGAGGCTAACACACAATGGTTGATCAGCACTGCTGGCTAATATAGGGTTCCCTGATAGGGCCTGGGGTGGGGCCATGCTTAGAGGAGAGGCTATAAAACCAGTCAGGTGAGAGGCAGCTGGTCTTTAGAGATGAACACATGGAGACAGGTAAGCTGACAGAGAAAACTCTATTGCATAACCATGACAATTGGGCTACAGATGGTGAAAGCGGCAGCATAGATGCTTAGTTTACTATTGACACATTGAGAGCAATCAGTCGGTTTTTCAGTTTTAGGTGGATGTGAAAAGCAGCAGCATAGATGCATTGTTTAACTAGACACATTGAGAGCAGTAAGTTTTCAATTGTAGGTGGAGCAGCAGCATAGATGCATAGGTTATAGAGGTTTATTCTGTTAAGCATGTCAGAAATTCACCAGTTTGGAACTCGCTCCATTGTGTATTCTGCAAAGAGTACTGTGCTCTAGGGATTTGCGAACGGTCCGGCCCCGGTCGGCATAAATTTGGGCCGAACTTTGGTTGTTCGGATGTTCGGCGAACACCGAACAATATGAGGTGTTCGGGGCAAATTCGAAAGCCGCTGGAACACCGTTAAAGTCTATGGGACACTAACATGAAAAATCAAAAGTGCTAATTTTAAAGGCTTATATGATATTTATTGTCATAAAAAGTTTTTGGGGACCTGGATCCTGCCCCAGGGGACATGTATCAATGCAAATTTTTTTTTTATAAATGGACGTTTTTTCGGGAGCAGTGATTTTTTTAATGCTTAAAGTGAAACGATAAAAATGAAATATTCCTTTAAATATCACACTTGGAGGGTATCTATAGTATGCCTGTAAAGTGGCCCATTTTTCCCGTGTTTAGAACATTACCACAGCAAATTGTCATTTAAAACTGATCTCGGCTGTAATGAATTGTCGGGTCTTGGCAATATAGATAAAACTCATTTTAAAAAATAGCATGGGTTCCCCCCTCAGCCCATTACCAGGCCCTTTGGGGGAACCCTGAACCAAAATTTTTTTTAAAAATTACGTGGGGATCCCCCCAAAATCCATACCAGGTCCTTCAGTTCTGGTATGGAAATTAAGGGGTACCCTGCACCAAATTAAAAAAAAAAAAAATGGTGCAGGGGTCCCCCCAAAATGGATTTTAAGGGGAATCCTGAGCAATTTTTTTTTTAAATGGCATAGGGTCCCCCCCAAAATCCATACCAGACCTTTATCCGAGCACACAAACTGTCAGGCCGCAGGAAAAGAGGGGGGATGAGAGAGTGCCCCCCTCCTGACTATACCAGGCCACATGCCCTCAACATGGGGAGGGTGCTTTGGGGTCTGACCCCAAAGCACCTTGCCCCCATGTTGATGGGGACAAGGGACTCATCCCCACAATCCTTGCCCGGTGGTTGTGGGGGTATGCAGGCGGGGGGCTTATCAGAATCTGGAAGCCCCCTTTAACAAGGGGACTCCAAGATTACGCCCCCTATGGGAATTGGTAACAGGGTACCCCTACCATTTCAAAAAAAAAGTTTCAAAAATGGTAAAAAAGACAAGAGGCAGCTTGGGACAAGTCCTTTTTTAAAGGATAAAAAATAAAAATGTCCCACGATCTAAATCCACATCGCCCGAGGGACCAAAAAAAAGCCCCAACAGTTCCGCCTCCATGGGAAGCTCCCACCGAGTGAAGCTTCTTCTTGGTGACAGCTGTTATATAGCTGAGTGCGGGGCCACCCGATGATGTAAACGGGTGACCCCGCCCCCCTCTGATGCCATGGGGGCTTCCCTCTTTTTCGTGCTCTCTCGTCTCCCTCTTTTCCTGCGGCCTGCTAGGTTGCGTGTTTGGATAAGGGTATGGTATGGATTTTGAGGGGGACCCCATTTTTTTTAAACTTAGGTGCAGGGTCCCCCTTAAAATCTATACCAGATCAGATAGGCCAGGTATGGATTTTGGGGGGACCCCCACAAAATTTATTTTTAAAATTTTGGTTCGGGGTGTCACGTACCTGGTAGGTTGTGAGCCTGAAGTGCAGGGAAAGACCTCCCTTACAGCTCCCACTCCTGTTCCCCTGGAATGGAAACAGAGGGCCAGGAGTGAAGAGTGGTATGGGTGCCTGGCAGGATCAACAGTGCTGGAAGTTCAGTAGTGGTGGCAACCTCTGGAATCAGGATGGTCAAACAGGAAGCCGGGTCAGATAACAGGATACACAGATCAGATCAGGTAACACACACAGAACGCTGTAGAGCAGACAGCGGGGATGAAGTGTGACAGACCGGTTTAAATAGTCCGCCTGACACCAGCGGGAGTGCGCGCGCCCGTGCGTGATCGCACCCGTGAACGCGCACGCATGCGCAGTGGAACCCGTGGCCGTGTTCCCATGCGCCTGGATCGCTGGTTACTGGCAGGATCTTCATGACATTGCCCCCCCCCCAGGGGCAGCCTCCGGATGCCCCTTTGAGAAAATTTCTCTGGATGGGATCTTTTAAAGGTTTGCAACAGATCTTCAGCATGAATATTATCTTCTGGTTCCCAAGAATTCTCCTCTGGGCCAAACCCCTTCCACTTTATCAAAAATTGATTCTGGTTACCTCTTTTCCTATGGTCCATGATAGCCTCCACCTCGAATTCCTCCTCCCCATCTACCAGGATTGGATCAGGAGGATCCGTACTTCGACCTGGAAATGGGTTGGCAATAGATGGTTTGAGCAAGGACACGTGGAAAACTGGATGTACCTTTAGTGAATCTGGGAGTTCAAGTTCGTATGCAACTTCATTAATTCTCCGTTTAACAGAAAACGGTCCAAGAAACTTGGGACCCAATTTCCTGGAAGGGCAAGCCAACCTGAGGTTTACTGTGGGCAACCATACCTGATCCCCAGGTGCAAGTAAGAGCTCACCTCGCCTTTTCTTATCGAAGGTTGCTTTATTATACTCCTGGGTCCTGGTCATGGTGTCCTGTAAAACTTGGTTGTTGGAGGTAAAGAAATCCAATTTCTCCTGGACTGCGGGTACCGTGCATTCTGGAAGAGAGTTAGGTAAAAATGAAGGGTGGAAACCATAATTCGCAAAGAACGGAGTCTGTTTGATAGCAGAATGAATAGAATTGTTATAAGTGAATTCGGCCAATGGCAGAACAGAAATCCAATCATCTTGGGCAAAAGAAGAAAAACAGCGCAAATATTGTTCAAGGGTCTGGTTTGTTCTTTCTGTTTGCCCATTAGTCTGGGGATGATAAGCCGATGAAAATGAAAGTTCAAGGTTTTACACAAAGCCCTCCAGAATCGAGAGGTAAATTGTACCCCTCGATCTGAAACGATATTAACTGGTACCCCATGGAGCCTGATGACCTCTTTAATGAATGCTTGTGCTGTTTCTGTAGCTGAAGGGGTGCCCTTCATTGGGACAAAGTGAGCCATCTTCGACAACCGGTCCACTATGACAAAGATTGAGGTGAAGCCCCCAGCCGGGGGTAATTCTACAATAAAGTCTATAGAGAGCATTTTCCAGGGCCTATCTGGGACAGGCAAGGGTTTTAGTAGACCCCATGCCTTTGTTTTGTGCCCTTTGTTCCTAATGCAGGTGGTACAGGACTCTACAAACTCTTTACAATCCTTGCGTAGCTGAGGCCGCCAGAAGGCACGCTGTACCAAATCAGTGGTCTTAGCTACGCCAAAATGCCCAGCCAGCGCATGATCGTGGCAGAGCTCTAGTACTGAAACTCGTAGTGTTTTAGGTATAAAGATCCTACTCTCATGCCACAGTAACCCATCCTTAACCTGAAGCTCTGTTTTAATGGAAGATTCCAATCCTGCGGAAGCCTGTTTAATCTGGGAGAGCAGGTCTCCCTGAAGTAAAAGAAAATTCCCCGGGGACAGGATGGTGTCCGGAGGGGAAATCTCTTGGGGTTTGTGAAACATCCTAGATAAGGCGTCAGGTTTGGTATTTTTGGAACCTGGGCGGTAGGTGACATGAAAGGAGAACCTGGAGAAAAAGAGAGCCCACCTGGCCTGATGTGGTTTCAACCTCTTTGCAGATCTCAAATACTCTAGGTTCTTATGATCTGTAAAAATTAAGACTGGATGAGCGCCCCCCTCCAACAGATAGCGCCACTCCTCCAATGCTGACTTGATTGCCAACAACTCTCTGTCACCTACATCATAATTTCTCTCTGCCGTGGACAATTTACGAGAAAAGAAGGCCACAGGATGCAGCAGGGCCTTAGTTCCCTGTCTTTGGGACAACACTGCCCCTACTGCAATTTCAGATGCGTCCACTTCTAGTATAAATGGCAGAGAGGAATCTGGATGCTTAAGTAAAGAGGCGGAGGTGAAAAGGCCCTTGAGAGTCTCAAAAGCCTTTTGAGCTTCAGCAGACCAATGGAAGCGTGTACCTTGTTTGGTTAGTTGTGTGATGGGTGTAATGATGGCTGAAAACCCTTTAATAAATTTACGGTAAAAATTAGCGAATACAACGAATCGCTGGATTCCTTTCTTGTCTGTCGGGACTGGCCAGTCTAGGACTGCAGTGACCTTTTGAGGGTCCATTTTAATGCCCTTACTGGAAATGACTAACCCCAAAAATGGAATACTTTCCTGTTCAAATTCACATTTTTCAGCCTTTGCATATAGACCGTGTTGTCGAAGTCGGCCCAACACACTTCTGACGTGTCTGCGATGGGATTCAAGGGAACAAGAAAAAATTAATATGTCGTCTAAATAGACGATGACAAACAGGTCTAGAAAGTCACGTAACACATCATTAATAAAGTATTGAAATGTAGCAGGGGCATTGCACAGGCCGAAAGGCATCACGAGGTACTCAAAATGTCCATAGCGGGTACGAAAAGCGGTCTTCCATTCGTCTCCATCCCTAATACGAACTAAATTGTAGGCCCAGCGGAGATCAAGTTTGGTGAATATGGTGGCCACCCCCAGTCTTTGGAACAGTTCTGGTACTAGGGGGAGAGGGTACCGATTCTTCATAGTGATTTTATTTAGTTTGCGGTAATCCACACAAGGCCTGAGGGTTTTATCTTTCTTCTGCACAAAGAAGATGCCTGCACCTGCGGGAGACATGGATGGACGAATGAAGCCTCTTTTAAGGTTTTCATCAATGTATTCTTTCAACGCCCCTTGTTCCACTTCAGTTAAGGGAAATATTCTTCCAAAAGGAATTTCAGCACCGGGAAGTAACTCAATGGGACAGTCATAGGCCCGGTGAGGGGGTAACACCTCTGCCCTCTGCTTGCTAAATACGTCCAGAAAGTCATGATAGGCAGAAGGAATGGACGGGTGTAGACTAGGATCTGTATCTAGACATAGCAGAGTAGGGTTCTCCTGGGTATTCTGAGTTCTGCAGAACTGTTGGCAATACGGGGAGGGGAAGGTAACCTCACCCGTGATCCAGTTAATGTCCAGATTGTGAGCCTGTAACCATGGCATGCCGAGAATTATGGGAAACAGGGGTGAAGCGATAATGTCCAGGCGTAGCTGTTCCTGATGGGTGTTGAAAATGGAAACGGGTATTGGGACAGTCTCTTGAGTAACAGGTCCAGATTTGATAGCGGTTCCATCAGCTAGATGGATAGAGAGTCCATGGGTTTTAGGCGAAAAAGGTATTTGGTGTTGGGTGGCAAAAAGAGAATCCATGAAACAGCTGCAAGCTCCTGAGTCAATAATGGCGGTTATTTGTAGGGTCTTTCCTGGAAGCTGTAGCAGAAGAGGAAGAGCAAGGTGAGTGGTATTTTTAACCAGGAGTGTCACATAGTCAGTAGATAGAGATAAACACTTACGGAGTTTAAGGGGGCAGTTCCTGACATAGTGCCCAGGTTCCCCACAATACAGGCACAAATTATTTGCTCGACGACGTTGTCGTTCCTCTTGGGTGAGCTAAGGCCGCAGGACTCCCAATTGCATCGGCTCAGGTAAGTTAAACGTAGAGGTAGGTGGTATTGGTGATGAGTGATGGGGAACCTTAGGGGTAACCCAAGTTGGACGAGAAGACCCCATAGCTCTCTCAGACCTACGCTCTCGTAGGCGTCGATCGATCTGGATGGCTAGATCGATTAAAGCATTTAAAGTCTGTGGTGTACCCACCCTGGCCAATTCATCCTTCAGAGAATCAGAAAGTCCCAACCGAAACTGATAGCGAAGAGTCGCATCATTCCAATTAGTATCCGCACTCCACTTCCTGAATTCAGCCACATAGTCCTCTGCTGCTCTGCGACCCAGTTGAAGGGTGTGCAGAGCCGTCTCCGCAGTTACGGACAGCTGGGGGTCATCATACAACTGACCCAGTGCGTCAAAGAAGATGGAGAGGTTGGTCAGGGATATGTCCTTTTGCTCTAAGAGGCGATGGGCCCAGGTTTTGGGGTCCCCAGAGAGTAGAGAAATTACGTAGCCCACCTTTGTAGCCTCCAGGGAAAAGGTACGTGGCTGAAGAGCAAAAAATTATTTGCAGGAGTTGCGGAAGGCTCTGAACTTATGGCGATTTCCGAAGAAACGTTCAGGTGTAGGAACCTTAGATTCTGGAGGGGGCATTACCACCGTTGAGGAAGGCCCGACTGAAGGAGCAGGAGCAGAGGGAGCTCCCTGGACCCCAATGGGATTAGACAGGGTTAACACTCGTTCCTCCAGCCTGGTGTATCCTTGCTGTAGATTCTTGACTGCTTCAGTCAATCCTGCCAGGTGTGCACAGAGTTCCTTCATGGGAGACGTTCCCTGCTCAGGCTCAGACATGGCTGTCTGCTACTGTCACGTACCTGGTAGGTTGTGAGCCTGAAGTGCAGGGAAAGACCTCCCTTACAGCTCCCACTCCCGTTCCCCTGGAATGGAAACAGAGGGCCAGGAGTGAAGAGTGGTATGGGTGCCTGGCAGGATCAACAGTGCTGGAAGTTCAGTAGTGGTGGCACCCTCTGGAATCAGGAACCTGAAGAGAAGACTGAAGACAGAGACTGGAACCAGGAACAACAGCAGGTAGGAGCCTGGAACGCTGGGCTGGAACCAGGAACAACAGCAGGTAATAGCCTGGAACACTGGACTGGAACCAGGAACAAGCAGTAGGTAGCAGACTGGAACGCTGGACTGGAACCAGGAACAAGCAGTAGGTAGCAGGCTGGAATGCTGGACTGGAACCAGGAACAAGCAGTAGGTAGCAGACTGGAACGCTGGACTGGAACCAGGAACGAGCAGTAGGTAGCAGGCTGGAACGCTGGACTGGAACCAGGAACAAGCAGTAGGTAGCAGGCTGGAGCGCTGAACTGGAACCAGGAACAGGCAGTAGGTAGCAGGCTGGAACGCTGGACTGGAACCAGGAACAACAGCAGGTAGTAGCCTGGAACACTGGACTAGAACCAGGAACAACAGCAGGTAATAGCCTGGAACGCTGGACTGGAACCAGGAACAACAGCAGGTAGTAGCCTGGAACGCTGGACTGGAACCAGGAACAACAGCAGGTAATAGCCTGGAACGCTGGACTGGAACCAGGAACAACAGCAGGTAATAGCAGACTGGAAGCCGGTATACACAGCGGAGGGTCAACAAGCCGGTGGTCGGTATTGGTCGGACAGTAGAGGTACCAGGGGTAATGCAGAGGGATGGTCAGGCAAGCCAAGAGGGTCTGGTGCAGGCGCATAGCAGGATGGTCAAACAGGAAGCCGGGTCAGATAACAGGATACACAGATCAGATCAGATAACACACACAGAACGCTGTAGAGCAGACAGCGGGGATGAAGTGTGACAGACCGGTTTAAATAGTCTGCCTGACACCAGCGGGAGTGCGCGGGCGCATGCCCGTGCGTGACCGCACCCGTGAACACGCGCGCATGCGTAGTGGAACCCGTAGCTGTGTTCCCGTGCGCCTGGATCGCTGGTTACTGGCAGGATCTTCATGACACGGGGTTCCCCTTAATATTCATACCAGACCCAAATGTCCTGGTAATGGACTGGGGGGGAGGAACCCATGCCATTTTTTTCAATGAGTTTTATCCATATTGCTGAGACCTGACAATTCATTACAGCCACGATCAGTTTTAAATGACTTTTTTCCTTTAGAAATATCATTTTGCTGTGGTATTGTTCTAAACACGGGAAAACTGTACCACTTTACAGGCATACTATAGATACCCCCAGGCACAATATTTAAAGGAATATTTCATTTTTATTGTTCCCCTTCAAGCATTATTAAAATCACAGCTCCCGAAAAAATGTCAGTTTTTAAAACTTTTTTATGCATTGATCCATGTCCCCTAGGGCAGGACGCGGGTCCCCAAACACTTTTCATGGCAATAACTATATGCCTTTAAAATTAGCACTTTTGATTTTTCATGTTCGTGTCCCATAGACTTTAACAGTGTTTGTATGTTCTTCCGAATTTTTTGCATGTTCGGATGTTCTGGTGCGAACCGAAATGGGGGGGGGGGGGGGTGTTCGGCTCATCCTTACTGTGCTCCTGTTATCAAAGCAGTTTTTTTTTTTATGTAATCTTTATTTAAGACAAAATAAAAAGAATACAAACAATAAAAGCTTTTTTAAACATGTTTGAGAAGCAAGGGTCAATTAAACAGACTGACATGAGCGTTGTCATGCCAGATACACCTTATTAATGCGAAACAAACATTTCTCACAAGGGGACAGACTGGCTCACAATTTACCAATGTTGGCATAAAGATGTTCAGGTGGCTACATATTTGTTCCCGGCTTGGTTGGCATGTCTGGACTCACAGGTCCAGCAGAAACCCTGTCCTGCCGCCCCTCAGCAGTGAGGGGGGCACAAAAGAACATCCACCTGACCTTCTCTGACCAAAAGTCCTGCCCAGGGACATGCAAGAACAGGGCACCGCATATATGTGGACCCCGTCTCCGAAACAGGAAAGAGAGAGGGTGCTGTCCTATGATAACATAGTAGGTAAATGCCGCCAGGTATCACAATTAAGATAAACACATGCATATCAAAAACACAACCTACAAACTAAAATAAAAAGATTACAGAAAAAGAGGAAAATAAAAAAAGAGAAGAGGGAGAACCCTATCTTCCAGGCACGTACCTATGCTCCCACTAGGAAAGTGTAGATGAACGCTCACACCAATGATCATCGCCGCAAGATAAAAATGATAAAGAAAATGGTCTGTCTAAGTCTAGAAGATAAATCTAAGCAGATGAACTGCGCTGCCCAAGGCATCCTCTAAGGGACGGCTCAGCAAGCTCTAACAATGAGTCATTCAAGCTGGATGATATGCCCCGGTTCAGAGGTATGCTCTAGCCACAGAGCCCAGATATTATTGAAACGTTCCCTTTTACCTTTGCAAGTTGCCATCAAAGCTGTTTTAAGATCTGTGCTATTTGCTTGGTAAACTGTGCATATAACTGTGGTAGACTGTGAATCTGATATTGCAAAGTTTTATTACTATACCGGCGGTATTGTATAGTAAACCTGTCATAATATTACTCACAAAAAGAGGAACTGTGTTCCTTTCCTTTTAGAAGCTTTATGGAAAAAATATAGATGCCTAATTATTTATGCTCATCTTTATAAACATGACAAACTTGTGCAAGACAACTATGCTCAGTTACCTTTAATTATGAAAGTCATTTTCTATAAATTGTAACAATCTAATTTTTGATCTTATGCAACGGAAATACACAGTGGTGTTCATAAACAAATTAAAATTATCAGTAAAACCAGCGTTTACGTAGACAAGACCACAGTTTATTTTATCTTACAGTCTGCATATTTTTTTTTAACTCTGACATGGACACCATGAAAGGAAAGTCATCTACAAAATGTATATATGTTTATTTTCGTATGCTCAGTTACAACCGGAGAGCAGAAAATGAGGCTGATTAACTAAAGGAGTTGAAAATCAGTAAATTATGTGAATATCCTCCTAAATTTCAATCACGTGAAAAATAAATTTCTGTTCATTTTAAATACTAATCGGACATGATCGGACTTCTCATCGGAAAAAGATATGACGGCTTTTACGATGGGATTCCGCTTAAGTTTGACTTGTATACACATGGTCACGCAAAGGTTTGCTGAATTTACGACTGTCAAGAATACGGTGACATACAACACTACGACCAGCCAAGAAAATTAATGCTTCCAAGCATGCATCGAATTGTTCCAGAGCATGCGTAGGAATTTTGCACTTGGGAATTGCCACAGACGATCGCATTTTCGGATAGGAACTTTTTCAGACCGAAAAATTGAGAACATGCTCTCAATCTTTTGCTGGCTGGAATTTGGCCAGTAAAAGTCCATGGAGCATACACATGTCGATGGAGCATACACATGGTCGCATTTTCCCGACGAAAAACTCTCATCAGTCTTTTGCGGGCCGAAGTTCCAATCGTATATACGCGGCATTTGTCTTGTGCAGAAATAAAAAATGTGGAACAATTTATTGTGTGAAGATTCTCAACTCCTTTAGTAAATCCACTCAAGCTGAGCTGTTTTCATTAAAACAATGGTTATTGCTTTTAAAGAGAGAAAAACTTAACTCCAACATGCTGTATTTATGTGTATGCATATATGATGAGCATTATTTAAAGATTCCCCCACATGCAAAGAGTAAGCTTTCATATATTAAAGTGTAAATAATCAAACATTCTGAATTTTACCATGCAACTGTTTACCTGCAAATGCTTTCATATACCTGTAGAAAACAATTAACATGAAAACTTTTATTAACCTAATAAATCACTTTCATTTATCTTAAACAGTTAAATAGTTTTCACCTTGCCTCAAGTAAATTACGTTTTCTGCTTTCCAACTTTTTAATTTTATTTTTCAATGAAACTGATTTTGATATCAAAGTGGGAGTAATTAATTCTTCCCTGATTGACCTCCAATTGAAGTAACAAATTGAAAAAGGTATCAAAGGAATTTTATAAATTAACTTATTTTAAAAGGCATTTTACATTTATAATAAAATCATGTCTGATATTATTTCTCTTCAAAGACATACTATGGGGCCACCTAGTGCATACAGGTGAAAGCCGCTATATTTGATTTTATCACATTACGTATTTACTGTTGTTTAGTTTCTATTTACTACAAAGACTTTTTCTATGTAACATTTAGTTATATTGGGTTAAATGCAGTAGAAATTCATTTGAGAAATGTTACATAATATTACAAGTTTTGATTATTTTTATATGGAAAATTAAAAATGGGGCTCTGCCAATTTAAAACATTATGATTTAATATTAAGAATTCTACATTAAGACACAATTTTTGTTTAATAGAAGGATTGTCACATAGAAATTATACTCATAATAGAAAATTGAAATGGACAGGAGTCTGCTTCTCTATGTAGTAAATATACATGGATTAATTGCAGCATAACCAAAGGCTGTAAGGATATTGGGTAGAAAATCCTAAAGTTTGCTACCCTTGGCAACATAGGGGCTCATTTACTGTTGCGAATCCACCAGGGCCACACTTCCTCACAGACACCTAAATGGACATGCATCCACATTTATGAAGCTCAAGATGACTGCGTCCAGGGCCAGTCTAAGTTCTATGTCACTGCTCAGATGAGAGGTTACATGCCAGCAGTGGTGCTGACAATTTTTTTTTAAACTCTTTTTATTGAACAAGGTACATGACAATGACATTATGACAGTTATCAAATGCGCTCAACATGAGCGAACAAAACAGTGCGGTACATTTTACAGTGCAAAAATTTCAATGTCTTTACATGTACACTGCATTTCTCAGTTATAGAAATGTTATAGAAAACACCATAGAAACACAAAAGTACAACAGCTATTTCTCAAATCTTTTAGCTATATAGTTACGTGTTAGTTACAGTAAGGGCAGAAGAATACCAACCATCCTACACTTTATTATACTTAGTTGGGCAACCAGACAATCACATTGTCTGATTTTTGAAAGAATTTATTTGCAAATTATGGTGGAAAATAAGTATTTGGTCAATATCAAAAGTTCATCTCAATACTTTGTTATATATCCTTTGTTGGCAATGACGGAGGTCAAACGTTTTCTATAAGTCTTCACAAGTTTGTCACACACTGTTGCTGGTATGTTGGCCCATTCCTCCATGCAGATCTCCTCTAGAGCAGTGATGTTTTGGGGTTGTCGCTGGGCAACACGGACTTTCAACTCCCTCCAATTGTTTTCTATGGGGTTGAGATCTGGAGACTGGCTAGGCCACTCCATGACCTTGAAATGCTTCTTATGAAGCCACTCCTTCATTGCCCGGGCAGTGTGTTTGGGATCATTGTCATGCTGAAAGACCTAGCCACATTTCAGCTTCAATGCCCTTGCAGATGGGAGGAGGTTTGCACTCAAAATCTCACGATACATGGCCCCATTCATTCTTTCATGTACACGGATCAGTCGTCCTGTTCCCTTTGCAGAGAAACAGACCCAAAGCATGATGTTGCCACCCCCATGCTTCACAGTAGGTATGGTGTTCTTTGGTTGCAACTCAGCATTCTCTCTCCTCCAAACACAACGAGTTGTGTTTCTACCAAACAGTTCTACTTTGGTTTCATCTGACCATATGACATTCTCCCAATCCTCTTCTGGATCATCCAAATACTCTCTAGCAAACTTCAGATGGGCCCGCACATGTACTGGCTTAAGCAGGGGGACACGTCTGGCACTGCAGGATCTGAGTCCCTGGCAGGTTAGTCTTTTACTGATGGTAGCCTTTGTTATGTTGGTCCCAGCTATCTGCAGCTCATTCACTAGGTCCCCCCCGTGTGGTTCTGAGATTTTTGCTCACCGTTCTTGTGATCATTTTGACCCCACTGGGTGAGATCTTGCGTGGAGCCCCAGATCGAGGGAGATTATCAGTGGTCTTGTAGGTCTTCCATTTTCTAATTATTGCTCCCACAGTTGATTTCTTCACACCAAGCTGCTTGCCTATTGCAGATTCAGTCTTCCCAGCCTGGTGCAGGCCTACAATTTTGTTTCTGGTGTCCTTCGACAGCTCTTTGGTCTTCACCATAGTGGAGTTTGGAGTGTGAATGTTTGAGGTTGTGGACAGGTGTCTTTTATACTAATAACAAGTTCCAACAGGTGCCATTAATACAGGTAATGAGTGGAGGACAGAGGAGCCTCTTGAAGAAAAAGATACAGGTCTGTGAGAGCCAGAAATCTTGTTTGTTTGTAGGTGACCAAATACTTATCTTCCACCATAATTTGCAAATAAATTCTTTCAAAAATCAGACAATGTGATTATCTGGATTTGTTTCCACATTTTGTCTCTCATAGTTGAGGTATACCTATGATGACAATTACAGGCCTCTCTCATCTTTTTAAGTGGGAGAACTTGCACAATTGGTGGCTAAGGATGAGCCGAACACACCCCTGTTCGGTTCGCACCAGAACATGCGAACAGAAAAAAAGTTTGTTCGAACACGGGAACACCGTTAAAGTCTATGGGACACGAACGTGAATAAACAAAAGTGCTAATTTTAAAGGCTTATATGCAAGTTATTGTCATAAAAAGTGTTTGGGGACCTGGGTCCTGCCCCAGGGGACATGGATCAATGCAAAAAAAAGTTTTAAAAACGGCCGTTTTTTCAGGAGCAGTGATTTTAATAATGCTTAAAGTCAAACAATAAAAGTGTAATATCCCTTTAAATTTCGTAGCTGGGGGTGTCTATAGTATGCCTGTAAAGGGGCGCATGTTTCCCGTGTTTAGAACAGTCTGACAGCAAAATTACATTTCGAAGGAAAAAACCCATTCAAAACTACTCGCGGCTATTGCATTGCCATCTGACAATACACATAGAAGTTCATTGATAAAAACGGCATGGGAATTCCCCACAGGGGAACCCCGAACCAAAATTAAAAAAAAAAAAATGACGTGGGGGGTCCCCCTAAATTCCATACCAGGCCCTTCAGGTCTGGTATGGATATTAAGGGGAACCCTGGCCAAAATTTAAAAAAAAATGACGTGGGGGTCCCCCTAAATTCCATACCAGGCCCTTCAGGTCTGGTATGGATATTAAGGGGAACCCCGGCCAAAATTAAAAAAAAAATGACCTGGGGGTCCCCCTAAATTCCATACCAGACCCTTCAGGTCTGGTATGGATTTTAAGGGGAACCCCGCGCCAAAAAAAATGGCGTGGGGTCCCCCCAAAAATCCATACCAGACCCTTATCCGAGCACGCAACCTGGCAGGCCGCAGGAAAAGAGGGGGGGACGAGAGTGCGCCCCTCCTCCTGAACCATACCAGGCCACATGCCCTCAACATTGGGAGGGTGCTTTGGGGTAGCCCCCCAAAACACCTTGTCCCCATGTTGATGAGGACAAGGGCCTCATCCCCACAACCCTGGCCGGTGGTTGTGGGGGTCTGCGGGCAGGGGGCTTATCGCAATCTGGAAGCCCCCTTTAACATGGGGACCCCCAGATCCCAGCCCCCCCTGTGTGAAATGGTAAGGGGGTACTTACCCCTACCATTTCACTAAAAAACTGTCAAAAATGTTAAAAATGACAAGAGACAGTTTTTGACAATTCCTTTATTTAAATGCTTCTTTCTTCTATCTTCC
The DNA here is from genome assembly GCA_037952835.1 of Lithobates septentrionalis. Lineage (NCBI taxonomy): Eukaryota > Metazoa > Chordata > Amphibia > Anura > Ranidae > Lithobates > Lithobates septentrionalis. The sequence goes on along the minus strand of JBBDGP010000961.1, from coordinate 1,884,011 downwards.
TTCATCTTCCTCTTCTTCTGGTTCTTCTGGTTCTTCCTCCGGCGTTCTCATCCAGCATCTCCTCCGCGGCGTCTTCTATCTTCTTCTCCTTGGGCCGCTCCGCACCCATGGCATTGTGGGGAGGCTCCCGCTCTTCTCTTCATCTTCTTCTCTACTTCTTTTCTTCTCTTCTCTTCTTCTCTTCTTCATTTTCTTCTCCGGGCCGCTCCGCATCCATGCTGGCATGGAGGGAGGCTCCCGCTGTGTGACGGCGTCTCCTCGTCTGACGGTTCTTAAATAATGGGGGCGGGGCCACCCGGTGACCCCACCCCCCTCTGACGCACGGTGACTTGACAGGACTTCCCTGTGACGTCACGGGGAATGCCACAGGGAAGTCCCGTCATGTCCCATGCGTCAGAGGGGGGCGGGGTCACCGGGTGGCCCCGCCCCCCGTTATTTAAGAACCGTCAGACAAGGAGATGCCGTCACACAGCGGGAGCCTCCCTCCATGCCAGCATGGGGGCGGAGCGGCCCGGAGAAGAAAATGAAGAAGAGAAGAAGAGAAGAGCGGGAGCCTCCCCCCATGCCATGGGTGCAGAGCAGCCCGAGGAGAAGAAGATAGAAGACGCCGTGGAGGAGATGCTGGACGAGAATGCCGGAGGAAGAACCAGAAGAACCAGAAGATGAAGGAAGATAGAAGAAAGAAGAAGCATTTAAATAAAGGAATTGTCAAAAATAGGGATGAGCTTCGTGTTCGAGTCAAACCCATGTTCGACTTGAACATCGGCTGTTCGGTCATTCGCCGAATTGCGAACGATATGGGCCGTTCGCGCCAAATTCGTGTGGCGCGTCACGGCCCATAATTCACTGCGGCATCGCAGTGCATTGCTGGCTGATGATTGGCCAAGCATGCACTATGACCCGCATGCTTGGCCAATCACAGCGCCGTCAGTAGAGAGAGCTGTAATTGGCCAAAGCCAGGGTGGCTTTGGCCAATTATGGCTCAGGGGATTTAGTACACGCCCCACACTATATAAGGCCGCCTGCACGGCGGCCCTGTGTAGTGTGTGTTCCGGTGTGCTGAGAGATAGAGAGAGAGAGACAGTGTCATTTGATTTGAGTTAGATAGATTAGGCAGAACAGTCAGTCAGTTAGCTGCACTTACAGTGTATTGTGTATATATATGCATCCCAGGTGTTGCATATATATATACACTGTATTCAGTTTAGCTAGATCCGTTCCTGTTATCTTCTAGACTATTTACATTTAGTTCAGTGCGTCCTGCTCACAGTGTTCAGCTAGATCCGTTCCTGTTATCTTCTAGACTATTTTACATTTAGTGCAGTGCGTCCTGCTCACAGTGTTCAGCTAGATCCGTTCCTGTTATCTTCTAGACTATTTACATTTAGTGCAGTGCGTCCTGCTCACAGTGTTCAGCTAGATCCGTTCCTGTTATCTTCTAGACTATTTACATTTAGTGCAGTGCGTCCTGCTCACAGTGTTCAGCTAGATCCGTTCCTGTTATCTTCTAGACTATTTACATTTAGTGCAGTGCGTCCTGCTCACAGTGTTCAGCTAGATCCGTTCCTGTTATCTTCCTACTGACAGGCAGGCTTGTCTGGTTACAGTATATAAAGCTACCTGAAGAAAATTACAGGTGTTCTATTTGATCCTATTAGTACCACGGTCAGGCAGCTAGACTATTTACATTTAGTACAGTGCGTCCTGCTCACAGTGTTCAGCTAGATCCGTTCCTGTTATCTTCCTACTGACAGGCAGGCTTGTCTGGTTACAGTATATAAAGCTACCTGAAGAAAATTACAGGTGTTCTATTTGATCCTATTAGTACCACGGTCAGGCAGCTAGACTATTTACATTTAGTACAGTGCGTCCTGCTCACAGTGTTCAGCTAGATCCGTTCCTGTTATCTTCCTACTGACAGGCAGGCTTGTCTGGTTACAGTATATAAAGCTACCTGAAGAAAATTACAGGTGTTCTATTTGATCCTATTAGTACCACGGTCAGGCAGCTAGACTATTTACATTTAGTACAGTGCGTCCTGCTCACAGTGTTCAGCTAGATCCGTTCCTGTTATCTTCCTACTGACAGGCAGGCTTGTCTGGTTACAGTATATAAAGCTACCTGAAGAAAATTACAGGTGTTCTATTTGATCCTATTAGTACCACGGTCAGGCAGCTAGACTATTTACACTTAGTACAGTGCGTCCTGCTCACAGTGTTCAGCTAGATCCGTTCCTGTTATCTTCCTACTGACAGGCAGGCTTGTCTGGTTACAGTATATAAAGCTACCTGAAGAAAATTACTGGTGTTCTATCCCAGCTTAGTGCAGCTACAGGCCATTAGTATGTCTGAAAGGCCAAGAAGGAGAGGCAGACAGTCACAAGCCAATAAGAGAGGGCAAGCAGGCTCTGTGTCTAGTGCTGGTCATGGAGACGGTGCATCCTCATCAGCACGTGGCCATGGGACATGCTTGGCCTTTTTTTCGGCAGCTGGCCGTGTTGAGCCGCAACATGTGGAAGACTTGGTCGAGTGGATGACCAAGCCGTCCTCATCCTCCTCATCCTCTCTCACCCATGCCCAGGGTGCTTTGTCTGGCAAAGCAGCGGCCTCTTCCCTCAGCTCAATGTCATCAGTGACTCCTTCCCTAGCTCCACCATGTCCTCCTGAGGATTCCCTCGAACTGTTTGACCACAGTGTTGGGTACATGCTCCAGGAGGATGCCCAGCGTTTGGAAGGCTCTGATGATGATACTGAGCTCGATGAAGGCAGTAACATGAGCACGGACAGAGGGGGTGCCCAAGAAGGACAGCAATCTGGCAGTCATGCTCCCCCTGCTGCAGCATACTGCCAGGTTTGCTCCAGTGATGAGGAGGGAGGGGATGATGAGGTCACTGACTCAATGTGGGTGCCTGATAGGAGAGAGGAGGAGGAGGAGGAGGAGGAGGAGGAGGCGGCACATCACCAACGAGGCAGGATGCCCTCCAGGGGCCAGCCTAAGGGCAGCACATTGACTGCATCACACCCCAAAGCTCCACATGTGCAGGGCGCTGCAGTCTCTGCGCGTTATTCAAAAAGTTCTTTGGTGTGGGCCTTTTTTGAGACGAGTGCATCAGATCGCACCGCTGCTATTTGCAACATATGTCTCAAGCGTATCTCGCGTGGCCAAAACATCTCCCGCTTGGGTACCACATGCTTGACCAGACATATGTTGACCTGCCATGCAGTTCGTTGGCAAGCATATCTAAAAGACCCACACCAAAGAACAAAGAGGATCTCTCCTTGCTCCTCATCAGCTGAGATTTCCAACCCCACTAGACCTCCAGTCCTCTCTGAGACCTGCAGTGAGAGGAATGAAGGTGTAGAATTAGGTGTGTCACAGCCAAGTACTTGTGGGCAATCTGCTTTCGGTACACCGACGTCAGATTGTACCAGGCAAATTTCCCTGCCCCAGCTGCTGCACCGCCGAAAGAAGTTTGCTCCCAGCCATCCACATGCCCAGCGGTTGAATGCTAGCTTGGCAAAATTGCTAGCACTTCAACTGCTGCCTTTTCAGTTGGTAGACTCTGCCCCCTTCCGTGAGTTTGTGGAATGTGCGGTTCCTCAGTGGCAGGTACCCAAACGCCACTTTTTCTCACGGAAGGCGATTCCGGCTCTCTACCGGCATGTGGAAGGCAATGTCCATGCCTCGCTGGACAGGGCGGTCAGCGGTAAGGTGCATATTACCGCTGAATCATGGTCCAGCAGGCATGGACAGGGACGTTACCTAAGTTTCACGGCGCATTGGGTGACTCTGCTGGCAGCTGGGAAGGATGCAGGACAAGGTGCAGTAGTGTTGGAGGTTGTTCCGCCACCACGCCTCCAAAATGCTGATTGTGACACACCTCTCTCCTCCACCCCCTCCTCTTCTTCTTCCTCCATGGCCTCTTCCTCGGAACCAGCGGTGCTCCGTAGGCGTTCAAGGGGCTACGCAAGTACGCAGGCCAAAAGATGCCATGCGGTGCTTGAGCTGGTGTGCTTGGGGGACAGGAGCCACACTGGGGCAGAGGTTCTGTCAGCTTTGCAGGGGCAGGTTCAGAGGTGGTTAACGCCACGCCAACTTAAGGCAGGAATGGTGGTTTGCGACAATGGCACCAACCTCCTCTCTGCCCTCCGACAGGGACAAATGACCCATGTGCCCTGTTTGGCTCACGTCCTTAACTTGGTGGTGCAGCGTTTCTTGGGCAGGTACCCGGGCTTACAGGATGTCCTGAGGCAGGCCAGGAAATTCTGTGTGCATTTCCGCCGGTCATATAATGCCAGTGCTCGGCTGACGGACCTCCAAAAGGAGTTTAACCTGCCCAAGAACCGCCTAATCTGTGACATGCCCACCACGTGGAACTCAACGTTGGCCATGCTGCAGCGGCTGCACATGCAGCAGAGGGCCATCAATGAGTACCTGTGCGACTATGGCACCAGGACAGGGTCAGGGGAGCTTGGTTTTTTTTCCCCACACCAGTGGGCCATGATCAGGGATGCATGCACTGTCCTGTCACCATTCGAGGAGGCCACGAGGATGGTGAGCACTGACAGTGCATGCATCAGTGACACTGTCCCCCTTGTCCACCTGTTGGAGCACACGCTGCGTGGAATAATGGACAGGGCACTTGAGGCAGAACAGAGGCAGGAAGAGGAGGACTTCCTTAGCTCTCAAGGCCCCCTTTATCCAGACAGTGTTCCTGCGTGCCCGCCGATCACACTGGAAGAGGACGAGGAGGAGGAGGAGGAGGAGGAGGAAGATTGTGTCAGTATGGAGGTGGAGCCTGGCACTCAGCATCAGCAGCAGTCTTTAAGGGATCAGTCCCAAGGAACACATGGACTTGTACGTGGCTGGGAGGAGGTGGCTGCGGACGTTGTCGTCCTTAGTGACCCAGAGGACTCCGGACCGAATGCCTCAGCAAACCTACGCTGCATGGCCTCCCTGATCCTGCAAAGCCTGCGTAAGGATCCTCGTATTCGTGGTATCAAGGAGAAGGACCAATACTGGCTGGCAACCCTCCTTGATCCACGTTACAAGGGTAAGGTTGCGGACCTTATCTTGCCATCGCAGAGGGAGCAGAGGATGAAACATCTTCGGGAGGCCTTGCAGAAAGGTCTGTGCAACGCGTTCCCAGAGACTGGGAGCTTACAAACTCCTGTTTCTGGACAACGTGTTGCTGAGGCTTCGGTCAGTCAAAGAAGGAGCGGTGGAGAAGGTGGCCGTCTGACCGATGCGTTCAGACAATTTTTTGGTCCGCAGCCCCAAGGTATGATCGGTTCCATCCTCTTCCTCCTCAATCATCACGCTGATAGCTTGTAAGAACATTTTTGGTTCTGGGCGCCACCACCAGTGCCTAAGGCACAATTTTTCAGCCCCTGTTTAACAGGGGCGTGTAATTACAATTTTTGATGTAATACTTTGCAGCAGGGCTCATTCCTGCATTCCAACTAGAGTGTCTGTGAGGGGTTGCAGTGTTTTTGCACCAGCACCAGTGCCTAAGGCCCAATTTTTCTGCCCCTGTCTAACAGGGGCGTGTAATTACAATTTTTGATGCAATACTTTGCAGCAGGGCTCGTTCCTGCATTCCAACTAGAGTGTCTGTGAGGGGTTGCAGTGTTGTGGCACCAGCACCAGTGCCTAAGGCCTAATTTTTCAGCTCCTGTTCAACAGGGGCATGTAATTACAATTCTTGATCTAATATTTCACAGCAGGGCCCTGTGAGGGCTTACAGTGTTGTGGCCACAGCAACACCTAAGGCCCAAATTTCTGCTGAGTATATAGGGCAGGACCCTACTTTCAAACATCTAACTTACAAACGACTCCTACTTGCAAACGGAAGGAGACAACAGGAAGTGAGATGAAATCTACCCCTAGGAAGGGAAATTCTCTCCTGTAAGAGTTAATATGGGAAAACAATTTCTCCTTTCCACTGATGCTTTCCAATCCTTGTTCCACAAAAAAACCCAAATTTTCAAAAAACATTTTTCATTGGGACAAAAAAGTGAGGTGAAATCTTCTGAAGAGGAGGAAAGACAGCAAAACAAATGTCACAGGGGTGATAACCCTTCCCTATGTTTTTCAAAAAGCTTAAAAAAGATTTTTTGGCTGGAGCTAAACACGTTAAAAATGTACCCGTTCAAAATTACAAAGAGATTTTACTTAACAACAAACCTACAGTCCCTGTCTTGTTTGCACCGCCTGTATACTGCTGTTCAGAGTATATAGGACCTGGTGGCCCCACACCTTTCCTTATTTTAATTTGGGTGCGGGGCTCCCCTTAATATCCATACAAGACCCAAAGGGCCTGGTAATGGACTGGGGGGTACCCATGCTGTTTGTCTCACTGATTTTCATCCATATTGCCATGACCCGACATTACATTAAACCCGCAAGCAGTTTTAAATGAGATTTTTTCCTTTAAAAATGACATTTGGTGCAGGGACTGTTCTAAACACGGGAAACACGCGTCACTTTACAGGAATACTATAGACACCCCCCAGGTACGATATTTAAAGGAATATTTCACTTTTTTTTTTTTACTTTAAGCATCATTAAAATCACTGCTCCCGAAAAAACGGCCGTTTTTAAAAGTTTTTTTTGCATTGATACATGTCCCCTGGGGTAGGACCCGGGTCCCCAAACCCTTTTTAGGACAATACCATGCAAATTAGCCTTTAAAATGAGCACTTTTGATTTCGAACGTTCGAGTCCCATAGACGTCAATGGGGTTCTAACGTTCGTGCGAACTTTCGGTCCGTTCGCGGGTTCTGGTGCGAACCGAACCGGGGGGTGTTCGGCTCATCCCTAGTCAAAAACTGTCTCTTGTCATTTTTAACATTTTTGACAGTTTTTTAGTGAAAAGGTAGGGGTAAGTACCCCCTTACCATTTCACACAGGGGGGGCCGGGATCTGGGGGTCCCCATGTTAAAGGGGGCTTCCAGATTCCGATAAGCCCCCCGCCTGCAGACCCCCACAACCACCGGCCAGGGTTGTGGGGATGAGGCCCTTGTCCTCATCAACATGGGGACAAGGTGTTTTGGGGGCTACCCCAAAGCACCCTCCCAATGTTGAGGGCATGTGGCCTGGTACGGTTCAGGAGGGGGGGCACACTCTCATCCCCCCTCTTTTCTTGCGGCCTGCCAGGTTGCGTGCTCGGATAAGGGTCTGGTGTGGATTTTTGGGGGACCCCACGCCGTTTTTTTTTTTTAATTTTGGCCGGAGTTCCCCTTAATATCCATACCAGACCTGAAGGGCCTGGTATGGAATTTAGGGGGACCCCCACATCATTTTTTTTTAAATTTTGGTTCGGGGTTACCCTGTGGGGAATTCCCATGCCGTTTTTATCAATGAACTTCTATGTGTATTGTCGGATGGCAATGCAATAGCCGCGAGTAGTTTTAAATGGGTTTTTTCCTTCGAAATGTCATTTTGCTGTCAGACTGTTCTAAACACAGGAAACATGCGCCCCTTTACCGGCATACTATAGACACCCCCAGCTATGAAATTTAAAGGGATATTACACTTTTATTGTTTGAATTTAAGCATTATTAAAATCACTGCTCCTGAAAAAACGGCCGTTTTTAAAACTTTTTTTTGCATTGATCCATGTCCCCTGGGGCAGGACCCAGGTCCCCAAACACTTTTTATGACAATAACTTGCATATAAGCCTTTAAAATTAGCACTTTTGATTTCTCCCATAGACTTTTACAGGGTGTTCCGTGGCATTCGAATTTGCCGCGAACACCCCAAATTGTTCGCTGTTCGGCGAATTTGCGAACAGCCAATGTTCGAGTCGAACATGAGTTTGACTCAAACTCGAAGCTCATCCCTATTGGTGGTTGACTAAATACTTTTTTACCCCACTGTAAGTGCTACAGCTTTAAGAGCCATAGATAATGTCTCCAGTAACATGGTCCTAATATGTCTTGGCCATTGCTCCTCGTCAAGGACCTCCAGCAGACATAGCAGTGGGGTACATGGAACAGGAATTGACAAGACTGCAGACAATATCTCCATCACCTGTTGCCAGTATCTCACTATAACTGAACAGAACCATATAGAACCCAGGGGTCCGCGAGCGGACAGGTGCACCTAGTGCAGGCAGAGGTAGGTATATGGTGCATTGCATGCAGTCTGACTGGGGTCAAGTATGTTTGATGTAGCATATAAAGGTGGATTAATTTATTGTTGATTGTGGGAGATACAGCTAGATGGGCGGAGCATGCCTCCTCCCAATACTCATTAGACAAATCGGGGACAAGTTGTTGCCACTTGATGCGCACCTCCAGTGGAGCCCCACTAGTCATGGCAGAGAGTAAATGTAGATACAGAGTTGAGATAAGTCCCCTAGAACCCTGAGATCGAAGCACTCCTATCAATGGATATTTAGAGAAGTCAGTGTCAGGAATACAAAATTGAGTATGTAGCACATTTCAAAGTTGTAAATACCTATGAAAGGTAGATTGGGGCAATTCATATTTCCTTTGCAATCCCTCAAAAGAAGCCAATACATTTCCATCATAGATGTTGTCCAGAGAAACCATTCCCCTAAGCTCCCAGAATTCAGAGTCTACAAATTGCTTTAAATGGGGGAACATTGGATTGTGCCAGAGTGGTAGTGCCTTGTTAGTACCCTGAAAATATGTAATTTTCTTGGTCTCCCTCCACACCATAAGGGCCAATGTCAATAATGGTATATGCCTTTCCCCCAGTGCGGCAACATCACTATCAACAGATGTTTGATTTTAAGGACATAGGCGAGATAAGACTCAACCACTGCCGGGTTTTTGCACTCACCAAAAATTGTACACACTCAATAAACAGCATTTCAGCAGCTGAAGTAAGCTGCTTATTAAAAATGACACACCGAATATAGCTTTTCAGAGCAAAAAAATTAAATGAAGTGTTTATTTTTTAAAGGAGATATGAAGGAATATTGAACAGACTCCATAGACCCACGACCAAAGAATGGTTAGAAGAGGTTCATCTCCTCTATAAAATGGAAGAGATAAGGGTGATATCACATGAGATGACTGAAATCTTTAACAAGACGTGGCAACCTTGGATCATTTTTAAATACTCTACAGCTTACGAATCCCTGACGGAGATATAAAACCTGACAATCTCCTGGATTCTGGCATACTATGATCTTTCCTATCTCCTTCATCTCCTCCACTGCTTCTTTTTCCTCCCTTAATTACCCTTAAAGGGTCTTTTCTCTTTCCTCTCTCTTTTACGATCTACTCGTATTTAGAGCACAATTCTGCTTTGGACTTTGACATATGGTCGGCTGACCGTACCATATCAAATCATTAATTACCATGCTTAGAACATATGGTTTTCACACTAAGTTTTGCAAAGACAAATGATTTGTATGATTACCACCACTTGAGCTCTAACAGCGCAATTTGTTTACTCACTGTTGAATGTATTGTTTCCAATCTACACATACAAAGATTGTGATGACTGTACAAATGTTACACTTTTGATTATACGATAAAAATGTTATCGACAAAAAAAAAGACTCCATAGACATTATTTAAACAATTTGTTGTAGGCTGCATTTGCAAAACTCATGCAGCTTTTTGGCAAACAACCCTTTACAGTTTTAATAATAACTTTAACATTTGCAAAATCACACAACTCATGTAGCTTTGTAGGCCAAAAAAACACAACAAATATATTATTTTCACAGGAAAAGAAAGGAAAGCTGTACAGACTCTATACACAGTATTTAAACAATTTTGTGTAGAATGAATTTGCAAAATAACACTATTCATGCCACTTTTGAGATCAAGAAACAAGCAATCAAGTGTATATTTTTAACAGGAAAATAAAGGAATAGTGTACAGACTCCATAGACTGTATTTAAACAATTTGTTGCAAGCCATATTTGAAAAATCACAAGCAGCTTTTAGGGCCAAAAAAACACACCAAAGTGTGTATTTTTCATAGGAAAATGGAAGTGATATTGTAGAGACTCCATAGACAGCATTTAAACAATCTGTGTTTTAAAATGTCCACAACTTATGAAGCTTTTCAGGGCAGAAAACCACTATAGTGTAAATTTTAATAGGAAAATGGGAGGAATATTGTACAGACTCTATAGACAGTATGTAACCACTTAAACACCAGTGACATACCAGCATGGTTTTACTGCAGCTGCAGGCATCATCCTGGTATTTAAATTTTAGAGCCGATGATCTGCTTTCTTGCAAAAGCAATCCAAGCAGCTAATTAGCCTCTGGATTGTTTTTACAAGCAGCAGGAGGGGACAACCCCCTCCCTCCCTCTTTTGCGGCTTTCTCTGGCTCTCCTGTCCCAGCGCCACTATGATATAGGAAACCGGAAGCAAAGAGCATATATCACTTCCGGTTTCCCAGCATGTAAACAGCACCATTTTTAAATAGAGAAAGCATTTGATCACATTGATTTCGGTGTGATAAAATGCCTAAGGGCAGAGGAGACATCTGACTCCTGAAACTGAGGCCTCTTATTAACTGGCTGTTAGCTGGAGTACCTATGACCCCCTTGGTGAGATCCTCCATCCCTTGGCTTCTAGCTGGGGCTCCCCTGACCCCCACTTCTCCACACTTGGAGGAGTCTCCAAACTGGAAGCTCTGAGCTATCCTCAGACCTGAGGATATAACAACCTTGCACACATGTTTAGAGATTGCAGGCATTTAGCAAAAGCCAGAAACAGGATTGAAAGTTCCCATCCAGAACTACAGAATCCAGAGAAAGGCAAAAACACAGCTTTCTTTGCTCATAAATGATAGTTCTGAACCTTACATTAACCCTAAATGTGAATCCTGTGTCACATTTTCCTATATTCTTACAGTGACATGGCCTCTAACTGTCGATATATATATATATATATATATATATATATATATATATATATATATATATGTATTTTCTTTTTTCCTTCCTCCCCTTACCTTTCACCCTCTCCCATCCATTTCCTAAACTTTCCTCTTTTGCTCAAGCATGCTTACATTTTCTTTTTGGGCTTTAGTAGGCTCCCGATATAGGATATCTGCCGACCATAATCTCTGACAGTTCTATTATCCAATGTGCTGGGGTTATAGCTGAAGGCATTCCCCCAGAGTAACCTGGGGTGAGTCATATTATCGGGGTTGTGTGCCTGTGAAAACTACATTGCATTATGTAACTAAAAGGCTATATTTTTCTCATGCTTTTACTGTCATGTTGTTACATTTTAAAAACTGTATTAATGAAGATTTTTTTTAAAAAAGTCACTGATTATCACGTACCTGGTAGCAAAGCCTGAAATGACTCAGGGCCCCTGGTGGTGTGAACAGAAGGCGCAGGAGTGCAGAGTGGCACGGGTGCCTGTAGGTCTTGCCAGTAGCAGAGAGGGTATCTATGCCAGGCAGGGGAGGTCGTCAGTAGTCCTCAGTGAAGCAGGTAGACAACTGGTGGATTGCAGACTGAAGCAGGCTGGCACTGGCAACAGCGTGCAGGTGAGGCATGCACTGATAGAAGACTGTAGAACATCAGGCAAGGCAGGCTGCAAAGTCAGGCAAGCCAGGCAGGATGGATCAGGTACAGAGGAGCAGACAAGAGCATGGTCTGGGTACAAGCCAGGTCTGGAGCCAATCATGGAAGAGGAGCAAATAGAGCAGACAGAAGTGGAGGTCAAGGACAAGCCAGAGTTTCTGCAGGCGGAGTTGAGGGAGTGGTCAGACAAGCCGGGTCAGCAACTGGAATCAGGATACAGAATAACAGAACTACAGGATGCAGGGAAGCTTGGGCGAAAAAGCAGCACTCATCCTCAGTAGGGATAAGGCGAACACCCTCCTGTTCGGTTCAGCAGAACATGCAAACAGGCAAAAAATTCTGCAGAACACACGAGCACCGTTAAAGTCTAAGGGACACGAACATGAATAATCAAAAGTGCTAATTTTAAAGACTTATTTTTTTTTCCAATGTTTTTATTAAAGATATTGCATAGTACAAACAATAAGACATTGGGCAGAATATCGTTACAGACTTGGAGAAAAAAGAAACAAAACAGTTAGAACTTATATAGCTCAGTCCTAACGGATATAACTTTAAGAGGTCTTTCAGCTGGAACGGTGCGTTATATTCTCGGGAAGGACTCTGATACTGATTTACACCGCTCATTGCTCATTGCTTCATGGTCGACTTGCCTTGTTTGCCTCATTGATGCTCCTCTTATCTCCTGTCCCCACATTGTTCAACTTTGTTCAACTCTGATGGATGCGTTTTTCTTATAGATGCACACCTGTCTCCATATATAACAAGCCCCTGAAGAAAGGACAAGCTCCTGAAACGCGTCGGTCTCTTTTCTCTCTCAAAAGAGGAGACCATATCTGTTTGTATATTGATATTTGGGCTTTTTTCTCATTCAAAAGAGGAAACCATATCTGTTTGTATTTTGATATCTTTTTTTATGTCGTTGTTGTTACTAATGAGTCAGTTGCAATAATCATATGCGCTAACTCTTTTAAATGTGATACAATAATAAAATATATAAATATTTTTACATTTATTGCCTTTTCTATTATATCGAGTTGCCTTTAAAGTCCCAACCCTCTTGTGGGGGACCCTTAATTTACAACTTTGTATTTTATATTCAGTCTAGATGAGATCGGGTATCTAGCCACCGCACCCAAACACCCCTGTCGAGATCTAACTGTGTTTGGGTGGAGGCTTTCACTGTCCGACTTTTAGATGCTATTATACTGATCTCACGGTTGTTTGGTGCACTCTACAGAGTGGTTCAGCTATTTCGGCCCTGGCCAGGCACTACATCTGAGCGTGGTGTAACAATTGTACACAAAAATTCTGTCCGTGAGGCCCTTATTTGGATATAGGGGGGGATAGATGATGGGGAAAGGGGTTATGTAGGGAGGGGGGTGTATCTGTAGAGAAGTAGTCGGCTCATGTGTTAGGTAGCCGGTTCTGCGCCTCAGGTCAGGCTATAGGGATGCAGATATGAGGCTATGGTATTCTGCTGATTCCTTAAAATGTAGCCAGCATGCCCATGTTGTGTGATACTTGGAGGGGGTATCTCTTGCCTGGTGCATGAGATCCTCCATCTCAGCTATCTTACCCACTCTACGTAGCCCTTCGGGTATGCTGGGGGGAGGTGGTCCTCCAGTGGGTGGGTATGAAAAGTTTTTTCACATTAATCATATGTAGGGTTAGGGACTTTTTGTACGCTCCTTGTGGAATGGAGGTGTGATGGAGTAAGTATTGAGCTGGGGTAAAGTCTGGGGTGCAGGGAGTGATTTGTGAAGTGAGACAGTGTATCTCTTTCCAATAAGGTTGCATGAGGGGGCATTCCCACCATACGTGTATCAGTGATCCGTGGGCATTATTGCCCCTCCAGCATAGTGGTGGGACGTTGGGATGGAATATGTGGATTTTATTGGGGGTTCTATACCACTTTGAGAAAATTTTTAACCGTTTTCCTGTGTGGAAACATTCAAGGAGCCTTTATGTATGTGGGTAAGGATGTGGTCCCAGTCTTCTTGAGTTAAGTCAGTCTTTAGTTCGTTTTCCCATTTTTGGCTGGCAGTTTCATCTTTAGTAGAGATTTTAGCACATAATAAGGCATAAATATCATATATGACATGCCTTTAAGGTTCAGATCTGGTGCATAAAGCTTCAAAGGGCATTAAATCTCTGTCCTATTGGGTAGGTTGGGTAGAATTAATCAAAAAATGTCTGATCTGGAGGAAGCTAAAGAAAGGAATAGCCGTGTCTGGAAGTTTGGAAGGGAGAGATTGGAAAGGGATCATCTTCCCTTTATCGAAAAAGGATCCTGCTCTGACTGAGTGCTTTACAGATTTGTCGGTAATACGAAGGACTGATATACCCAGGGGAAAGTCCGAGTTTCAATCTAATGGGGTTAGTGGACCAAGCGAGGAGGCAATTTTCATCTTATTGCAGACATTACGGAAAATCTGTAAAGTTGGGCCGATTAGGGGATGTGATCTACTCTCTCTCGGGGTCCCGAGGGCACTTATCCATGGGGAATGATATATTGGAAATGAGGAGAACGCCTCCTAAAGGCCAATCCAGGCCTTAACTTTATTGTGCAGGTGCCAGTCCACAATTCTGGCCAGATGGCAAGCCCAGTAGTATTTTTGTATATCTGGGAGACCAATTCCTCCCTTCAGTTTAGGTGTCACAAGTTTCTCCCAGCGTATACGTGGGTGTTTGTCAGCCCATATAAATTTCAAGCACAATTTTTTGTAGGTGGTGAAGAAAGAAGGGGGAGCTTGATCGGTATCGTCTGCAACAGATATAGAAGTCTGGGAAGTATGTTCATTTTCAGGATGGCTGCCCTCCCGAACCATGAAAAAGTGCCCTTATTCCAGACTTGGAGGTCATTTTGTATAGTGGCAAGGGAATGTCTGCCCTTGCGTGTTGTCCTCCCAGACATGATGGGGGGGGCTTATTACCCAAACTTAATAGAAACTGGGATGTGGGATTGGATGCACTTTATTGAATGAAACGTGGTGTTTGATGCACTTTAAATTGAGGATGGCGCTGACAGTAATGTAAAAATTATAAAAAATAAATAAAAAATGGGGAACACCAGCTTTGCAGTCAAGAAAAATGTGGCAGACAATTTAAAAAAAAGACAGGGTACAAACCCCCCCACAAAAAACACGCAGCAACCAAAAACAAAAAAATTGTATACAGCACTGTATACGGGACTAAATGCTATGTAATGCTGTGTTAAAAACTGCACTACACTAATGCCCCGTACACACGATCGGACATTGATCGGACATTCCGACAACAAAATCCATGGATTTTTTCAGACGGATGTTGGCTCAAACTTGTTTTGCATACACACGGTCGCACAAAGTTGTCGGAATTTCCGATCGCCAAGAACGCGTTCATGTACACCACGTACGACGAGACTATAAAAAGGCAGTTCAGAACCAAGCGCGGCACCCTTTGGGCTCCTTTTGCTAATCTCGTGTTAGTAAAAGTTTGGTGAGAGACAATTCACTCTTTTTCAGACTCGTGGTTTTCAGATCGTTTTTTGCTGTTTTCAGTTTGTGCTTGTGGGTTTGTATCTGGTCTTCAGTGCGTGCAGCGAGTACAATTGACTTGTCGTTGTGTTCGTGTTCATTTGTTACTGATTTTCAGGTCGCTCTTCACAGGCCTTGCTGTTTTTCAGTGCGTTCTGTTACTTCGTTCTGACCAGCCGACTGTTTTCTAGCCATGTTGCATATACGTACTCCTCGTAGAGTTCGTGCCGTGCGGGGGCTTGGTGTTGAGGTCCTTACCTTGACACAAGTCCAGTCCATGAACAGGGTGAGGAGGAGTTCATGGACCAAGAATTGGTTGCTCCAGCGTGACCAGTTCTGTCATATGCCTTTGCTCCGTGAGATCCGTGAGAATAATCCTGACGATTTCAGGAACTTTCTCCGGATGACAGACCCCATATTTCACCGTTTGTTGGCTTTGCTGACCCCTATATCAGCAGGCAGGATACCTGCATGAGGCAAGCCATCACTCCGGAGCAGAGGCTAGTCGCCACCCTGCGGTACTTGGCGACGGGGAGAAGCCTGCAGGACCTCAAGTTCTCGACAGGCATCTCCCCCCAGGCTCTGGGGATCATTATCCCAGAGACCTGTTCTGCCATCATTCAGGTCCTGCAGAAGGACTATATTAAGGTAAGATTTTTATCCTTTAATCTCAAATTTTATTGTATTTAATGTTTGATAATATATTGTATTTCTTTCCTCATTCCCTAATTACCATGATTGTAATATGCTGTGAATGTCCCCTTTGTCCTCATTCATGCTGTATTTTTAGGTAATTTTTTTGCCCTTCATACATATTTGCCTTCACTTACCTCCCCAGAATGCTCTCCTGGGCCTATATTCACCTCATGTAGTCACTTAACAATGTATTTTGTCAGCTCCATAGTAGTGCTTTACCCTAAATACCCACTAAAATGTGTAAAAATGTGATTTGTGCTTTAAATTCAGGCAGAGTGGCAGAGGCTTTTTTTTGGTGTCCCAAAATCATTTGGAACCCCCCTTCCCCCAACTGCTAACTCAGCTGATAACAATCCTCTATCTGCTGACTTTGCCAAACCCATACACACTATACCTACCTCTTTTGTGGTCAGATTTATGGATGAATTCCCCAAAGCATGTAGTGCAAGGGCCTGCCTAAATACTTTCAAATGGTACTGTTTGAAGTTTTTGTATCCTATTATTATCTTGATAGGTAATAGCAGAATGTAAAAATGTGCTAAAATGTGTGCAGTGTGTATTTATCTCTTTGTATTATGACACTTCTTACCTGTCCAGTGGGCTGCCAATAGCGTAAAGTAAGGAGGGGCTGGCCAAAGTAATCCACATTATTTAGGCATTCATCTCTCAATGAAGTGGAGAGGGTTACCTGTCCAAAACATTCCCCTCCCATAAAATTTTACAAATGGCCCATGAGAGGGGGGGGGATGAATCTGATAGGTGGACCTTATACCTTGGTCTTTAAATACTCCCTAAAATAAATGTTATACTGATGATGGCCAAGAATGTTTGTGTCTAAATCTGCTTTCCATGTTTATGTGCAAAATGATTAATTTCTTTTTCTTGTTTGACTCCACAGTTTCCTTCCAACCCACAGGAATGACAGACTGTGGCCTCCCACTTTGCCCAGCGGTGGGACTTTCCTAACTGCGGAGGGTCATACTATTACAACTGCAAGGGGTTCAATAGTATTGTGATGTTGGCAGTGGTGTCGGCTACTTATGAGTTCCTGTATGTGGACGTGGGGAAGAATGGCCAGATGTCAGATGGTGGAGTCATCGCCCAGATGGAGTTCTACAGGCATCTCCAGAATGGCAGCTTGGACTTGCCACCTCCAGAAGACAATGTGGAAGGACTCCCATTCGTCTTTGTTGTGGATGAAGCATTTGCGCTGGGGACCATCTTATGTGGCCATTCCCTATGAGGACCCTCACCCCGGACCAGAGGGTTTTTAATTATCGGCTATTCCGCCTATTTCTTACACCCATACACATGGTGGAGTATAAACTGAATCATATCATCCTGGTGTGCTGTGTTCTCCACAACTTTTTAAGGCAAAATTCTGCCAACTATGCTGCC
This sequence comes from Lithobates septentrionalis, assembly GCA_037952835.1. Lineage (NCBI taxonomy): Eukaryota > Metazoa > Chordata > Amphibia > Anura > Ranidae > Lithobates > Lithobates septentrionalis. Next base: position 1,866,860 of record JBBDGP010000961.1, on the reverse strand, counting down.
TCAGTTGGGCCTGAGGCCGGAATTCATGTAAATGAACCAACCCTTAGGGCGCTTGAAAGTGGCCATCCTGGCTTGCCCCCCCGAGTGCCTGAGAGCTCCCTCTTAGATACCTTGATTACTTTGTGGGTAGGGGGGCCATCAATATGCCAGACAATGTCTGATACATTTTTAGAATAAAAAAAAATCATTTTAACTACTAAAATCTTTGGTGACATTTACTGCTTGTGTTTCTTTTAGCTGACCCTGACTGAAATGCGGGGAGTCCTGAAAATGTTGTGATTGTGTAACATTAAAAAGCACTGTTGGGTGTTATTTACTAAAGGAAAATACACTTTGCACTACACGTGCACTTGAGCCTGCACTGAAACTGCACTTGTAGTGCAAAGTGGATTTGCCCTTAGGAAATAACCCCCATTATCACTGAAAACACCAATTTTACCACAACAAAATTTTAGGAGCATTGAAACAATAATCCACACATTCTTGAGTATCAATCTTTTTAATGCCAGCACAATCACATGTGCATTTCTAAAAGGTTTTTAAAACAAACCAACATGTTTGTTGTATAACAATTTTTTCGGTCACATTAATAAAAAATGAAATGTCCATTTAAGGTAAAACAGGCATGTTTCAAACAAACAAGAAATACACAAATCTGGAACTTACAAAGTTCAACTTTTGTAGAAATGGAAGGCAATATCAGACATGAGTATTTATAAACTGTGTTTGATATTGCGTTCAGATGGGGTGAAGTCACCCCTGGAAAAGCCAAATTTTGAAGATGCACACAAATTGCCGAATGTCAACATGTGCTAGCTGCCATCAAGGGGGATCAAGGGATGTGTTTTGGGGGTGCAACACCTTCCTCTCAGCTAATTTATTATTGAGGAAGGGGTTGCACCCTCAAAATGCCTACATTGATCTCCCGTGATGGCAGATAACACATGTTGACACACTGTGTGCATTTTCAAAATTTGGCTTTTCTATAAAATGGCAAAAAATGTTAAAAATGTTTACATTCCAAATACCACAAAAAAGAAGGGATTTGGAGGTGTTTTAGACTCTCCCTAAAACATCAATGATGTTCTTCATTTTGTTTTCAACATCATTGATGTTTTTCTGGATGTTTTCCAAGTCCCTATTACACCCCATGATCTCCCTGATCAGGATCTGTGCACTTTCACTGGTGAAATGACATGGATCCACAACATCACGATCACCTAAAAATATAGAAACAAAAACATACCATGTATTATAAATATGCCGGCATCCATCTCTTACCTGAGCCTGTGGTCGCAGACACTCACCTGTTGTGGTGACTATTTCCACCACGTCTCCTTCCTCCTCCTGTTGGCTTTGGTGGATTTCCCCTTCTTCCTGAGGTGGGGGGTCTGTGGTCTCCTCGTATGAGTGGTGTCCTCCGAGTCTTTTCTCCCCTATGTAAAAAAAATAGGTATACTTAGCACACAGATATTTGATGGCAGAAAAAGGAATATGAAACATTGAAGAAATGAAGATGAAGAAATATTTTTTTTCTTTGTCAAGCTTGAATACTTACCTATTTTGTACAAGCTTCACAGATGGAGACACCCCTATAGTATATTGTTAAAAGTGCTCTCGCGCTACTATGGATCAGTGTATAAAATATACTACAAAAATAAATATTGATAATATGTGCAGCAAAATTTATAGTGTAACACAAAACACTTAGTAATTAAAATTGATCAAATGATTTCGCGCAAATATTAATAAATGATTCAAGATATAACCTTCAGGAGAGAGTTAATTATGAAATAAAATAAATGATAACTGAGATAAAATGAAACAAATGTGAACAGTGAATTATATTAAAATAATGTGTTAATTCATATTGGCGTCTTAGTGTATATATTAAAGATGGCCTAATGAAGATATAGTACGGTGACATTTTGCTATATACGTGCACTTCAAATAGTATATATAAAAATAAAAATGAAATAATAATATGGGAAGTCCAGAGTTCTTGTAATAGATGAAAAATAATGAGATTCAATAGTGTAAATAATTATTTTACCCTCGTAGTCTTATTGCAGCTTCTTTAGTAGTCTGGTCTCCCAGAACTCTTACCTCAATACTAGTTATAGCATGCAGTCACCACTAGAGGGATCTCCCGTCTTTCTTGGATAAAATGTGTAATTTCTCTGGTTGGTTTAATGTATCCGTCTTTTTCTCAGGTTGCAGCGGTTCACTCAGTGCTGGTTATAGCATGTAGTCGCCCCTAGAGGGATCTCCCGATTTTCCTGGATAGGAGATGTAGGTCGTCTGGCTAGTGTATTGTATTCGTGTTTCTTCTTAGACTGCAGCGGTTCACTGTCCAATCACCTAGTGAGGGCTGTGCCTCAATGCAGGGGGAACATTAACTGCAAATCAAGAGTGGGTGATTGGGGAAACTTCCTCATCACCTCAATTTTCCAGAATGAGTACCCAGCAGCCCACATTGGAACATTCCCTGCAACACCACTATTCTTCCAATCAATAACCAATCATCATATTTTTCATCTATTACAAGAACTCTGGACTTCCCATATTATTATTTCATTTTTATTTCTATATACACTATTTGAAGTGCACGTATTTAGCAAAATTTCACCGTACTATATCTTCACCAGGCCATCTTTAATATATACACTAAGACACCAATATGAATTAACACATTATTTTAATATAATTCACTGTTCACATTTGTTTCATTATATCTCAGTTATCATTTATTTTATTTCATAATTAACTCTCTCCTGAAGGTTATATCTTGAATCATTTATTAATATCTGCACAAAATCATTTTATCAATTTTAACCCCTATAGTATACACTGGAGCACCTGTGTGGGCCCCCTAATAAAAAGGGTGTTCTGGTGTCCCACACTAGTGCTCCAGCGTCCAGATGTGTAAGCTGCTGCTGAGTGTCCTCTCCTTACACAGAATCTAGTTTGCATTTCATTCTAGTTACAAACCCATCTAGACTCCAACATTATTTTAAGAGAAGTAGACTAGCAAAAATGTATTCTAATGCATATGGCCAAAACAATGGTGTTTTCTATGCCGAACGAACAATGTTTCATACGAACAAACAATGTGCCCATGAACATGAAAGTTGTCATTTTAAAATTTACAACAGTAAAGAAAAGCACATGGAGCAGCACGAACGTAATAAAAATAATTTGCAGCACTCTCCTGATCCTTCTGTACTGCTTGTGCTCCTTTAATTTGAGGTCTGACCACCGTTTCCTGAGCTGATCCTTGGATCGTTGTACCCCAAAATTCTTCTGCAGACTTTTGACCACTTTCACCATGATCTTGGCCTTTCTGACATTGGGGTTGGGGTAAGATCCATACTTCCCATCATAGTCAGCCCTCTTCATTACGTCGAACATCTCCAACATCTCCCCAAAGGACAAATTTGAGGCCTTAAATTGTCTCTTCCGGGATCGGGACGCTTCTGGCTCCGGGCTTTCCTCCTCCTCCTCCTCGTTGCTGTAATTAGCACGCACCTGCTGTGCGTGCTATTCCCCGCCCCTTCTCTGAATGAGAAGGGATGGGGAATAGACTAGAAATAACATCAGGGGCGGGTGGAGTTTCACGCATGTGCAGTGTATATAAAGCGTAACATGTGTGTGTAGTACGTACGATCTGTGAGTGGAGGAAGGAGTATTGGAGGCGCCGATCATGATAATGAAGGTAAGATTTAAATTTGTCAATATATGTGAGTCACCGGCGCAAGAGTTTAGACAATTCTACTTTGCCTTTAAAATTTGAGTTGCTGCATCCAAAAAAAAACATTCAGTGAAATGGGATATAATTGTGATATGTGTGTTTGAGTGCGCTACTCTATTTGCAATACACCACTCTATATATCATTAAGTGTCCTTAAATGTGCCAGATATATTTTCCTATAATCAATGTTGTAAAACCAAATATAATCAGTTAATTAGTATTCCTACAAGCAAGAATAAATCCAAAAAAATTATATTCCCCACTTTCATATATCCACAATACCAAAAGATGTGTATACAGTGGCTTGCGAAAGTATTCGCCCCCCTTGAACTTTTCAACCTTTTGCCACATTTCAGGCTTCAAACATAAAGATATAAAATTTTAATTTTTTGTGAAGAATCACCAACAAGTGGGACACAATTGTGAAGTGGAACGAAATCTATTGGATATTTTAAACTTTTTTAGCAATTAAAAAACTGAAAAGTGGTGCGTGCAAAATTATTCGGCCCCTTTACTTTCAGTGCAGAAAACTCACTCCAGAAGTTCAGCGAGGATCTCTGAATGATCCAATGTTGTCCTAAATGACTGATGGTGATAAATAGAATCCACCTGTGTGTAATCAAGTCTCTGTATAAATGCACCTGCTCTGTGATAGTCTCAGGGTTCTGTTGAAAGTGCAGAGAGCATCATGAAGACCAAGGAACACACCAGGCAGGTCCGTAATACTGTTGTGGAGAAGTTTAAAGCCGGATTTGGATACAAAAAGATTTCCCAAGCTTTAAACATCCCAAGGAGCACTGTGCAAGCGATCATTTTGAAATGGAAGGAGTATCAGACCACTGCAAATCTACCAAGACCTGGCTGTCCCTCTAAACTTTCAGCTCAGACAAGGAGAAGACTGATCAGAGATGCAGCCAAGAGGCCCATGATCACTCTGGATGAACTGCAGAGAACTACAGCTGAGGTGGGAGAGTCTGTCCATAGGACAACAATCAGTCGTACACTGCACAAATCTGGCCTTTATGGAAGAGTGGCAAGAAGAAAGCCATTTCTCAAAGATATCCATAAAAAGTCTCGTCTAAAGTTTGCCACAAGCCACCTGGGAGACACACCAAACATGTGGAAGAAGGTGCTCTGGTCCGATGAAACCAAAATCGAACTTTTTGGCCACAATGCAAAACGATATGTTTGGCGTAAAAGCAACACAGCTCATCACACTCAACACACCATCCTCACTGTCAAACATGGTGGTGGCAGCATCATGGTTTGGGCCTGCTTTTCTTCAGCAGGGACAGGGAAGATGGTTAAAATTGAGGGGAAGATGGATGCAGCCAAATACAGGACCATTCTGGATGAAAACCTGTTGGAGTCTGCAAAAGACCTGAAACTGTGACGGTGATTTATCTTCCAACAAGACAATGATCCCAAACATACAGCAAAATCTACAAAGGAATGGTTCACAAATAAACGTATCCAGGTGTTAGAATGGCCAAGTCAAAGTCCAGACCTGAATCCAATTGAGAATCTGTGGAAAGAGCTGAAAACTGCTGTTCACAAACGCTCTCCATCCAACCTCACTGAGCTTGAGCTGTTTTGCAAGGAAAAATGGGCAAGAATTTCAGTCTCTCGATGTGCAAAACTGATAGAGACATACCCCAAGCGACTTGCAGCTGCAATCGCAGCAAAAGGTGGCTCTACAAAGTATTAACGCAAGGGGGCCGAATAATTTTGCACGCCCCACTTTTCATTTTTTTATTAGTTAAAAAAGTTTCAAAAATCCAAAAGATTTCGTTCCACTTCACAATTGTGTCCCACTTGTTGGTGATTCTTCACAAAAAATTAAAATTTTATATCTTTATGTTTGAAGCCTGAAATGTGGCAAAAGGTTGAAAAGTTCAAGGGGGCCGAATGCTTTCGCAAGCCACTGTATATAACCAATGTCTGACAAACTGTAAAATGAAAATTATTAACACTATCAATTTATAAAATATTTCAAAAAGTCCATGTGCAAAGTGCCAATGGGCAAATGGGTTCTAAAAACTCTGTGCAGCCTTCTCATTAAATTCCCTCTGTATGTCATCTGTGATTCATCGTGACTTATTCACCATATTCGTGACACACCACTAGGGATGAGCTTCGAGTTCGAGTCGAACTCTTGTTCGACTCGAACATTGGCTGTTCGCAAGTTCGCCGAACAGCGAACAATTTGGGGTGTTTGCGGCAAATTCGAATGCCGCAGAACACCCTTTAAAAGTCTATGGGAGAAAGGCTTATATGCAAGTTATTGTCATAAAAAGTGTTTGGGGACCCGGGTCCTGCCCCAGGGGACATGGATCAATGCAAAAAAAGTTTTAAAAACGGCCGTTTTTTCAGGAGCAGTAATTTTAATAATGCTTAAAGTCAAACAATAAAAGTGTAATATCCCTTTAAATTTCGTACTTGGGGGGTGTCTATAGTATGCCTGTAAAGGGGTGCATGTTTCCCGTGTTTAGAACAGTCTGACAGCAAAATGACATTTGGAAGGAAAAACTACCCGCGGCTATTGCATTGCCGACAATACACATAGAAGTTCATTGATAAAAACGGCATGGGAATTCCCCGAACCAAAATTTAAAAAAAAATGACGTGGGAGTCCCCTTCAGGTCTGGTATGGATATTAAGGGGAACCCCGGCCAAAATTTAAAAAAAAAATGACGTGGGGTTCCCCCTAAATTCCATACCAGACCCTTCAGGTCTGGTATGGATTTTAAGGGGAACCCCGCGCCAAAAAAAAAAAAACGGCGTGGGGTCCCCCCAAAAATCCATACCAGACCCTTATCCGAGCACGCAACCTGGCAGGCCGCAGGAAAAGAGGGGGGGACGAGAGTGCGCCCCCCCTCCTGAACCATACCAAGCCACATGCCCTCAACATTGGGAGGGTGCTTTGGGGTAGCCCCCCAAAACACCTTGTCCCCATGTTCTTCATTATTAAAATCACTGCTCCTGAAAAAACGGCCGTTTTTAAAACTTTTTTTTGCATTGATCCATGTCCCCTGGGGCAGGACCCGGGTCCCCAAACACTTTTTATGACAATAACTTGCATATAAGCCTTTAAAATTAGCACTTTTGATTATTTATGTTCGTGTCCCATAGACTTTAACGGTGTTCGCGCGTTCGAGCGAACTTTTTTCCTGTTCGCATGTTCAGGTGCGAACCGAACAGGGGGGTGTTCGGCTCATCCCTACACACCACCACTGTATAGATTGGCCACTCACCAGATACTTATTGTACAATGTGCCTTTGGTTCATTAATAGGGATAACCACTCCACCTGTATGTACTGTTCCACACACGCTATGCCTGAACTTTGGTTTTCCTCATGTAAAATATATGGACAATGATCATTGCGCAATATGTTTAAAAAACGTATTTATTTTCGCCAAAGTACAAAATGTAAACTCACATTTAAAAGTGCCCTTGAGCCGGCACTAAGCTGTTCCAGCAGTTAAGGATGGGTGTCTCTAATAGCATGGTTGCCGGTGTGCGATATGGACTACCTCCGCTCTCGGCTTGCGCTTCACCCCTCGTTCTCGTTCATTCCGGAAGTTCACAATCACGTGGCTGCTGGGAGATTTTCAACCACGTGATTGTGAACGTCCGGAACGAACGAGAACGAGGGGTGAAGCGCAAGCCGAGTGCGGAGGTAGTCCATATCGCACACCGGCAACCACGATATCAGGATCAGGAGCTGCAGATGACATTTATGTCCCTAGGCTGTGGTACTATGACAGACTGCATTTTCTGTCAGGTCAGACTGAACCCAGGTTAGCACTCTCCACTCTTCCTTCCACACTTCCTTCCCCCCAGCTGAGTCTTCTGATGCCCAACCTGGGCCTTCCAGGCAGCAACATGTGGAGGAGCCCAGCTTGAGCCAGGTATAGCATTCTTCTAAATATTTCTGGTTGTCCAATCAATGATGTTAAATATATGTTAGTTTGGAGTACTAATTTATGATTGTGATTGATGAAGCAAAAACTAAAACCATGTCCCTTTTTCATACACAGGGAAGTGTCAGCCAGGATGTGGCCAGGCCAAGCAGACTGCCCGATACCCAGGTCCTTCCCCTCTGCCTTCAAAGAAAAAGTGGCAGGAAGAGGAGTAACCTGGAGGAGGCTGCAATAGGCCTCTTTTGGAAGGCTACTGAGGCCCTCAGAACACCCCACAGTGTGGAAGATGATTTTGCAGAGCTAACTGCCTGCAAAATTATGCAGATGGAGGAGGGCCAACGACTCTTATGTGAGTTTGTAATTTTGGAAGCTCTAAATGAGGGGTTGAGGGGCCAACTCAGATGTGAAACCCACATTTGTCAGCTCACCCATGTTCCTCCTCCTCCAGGTCCTCCTTCTCCTCCTCCTCCAGGTCCTACTCCTCCTCCTGCCACACCTCCAACACCAGAGCCGCAGCGTGGAAGGAAGCGTCTAAGGAAGACCAGAGTGTGATGACCTGGGTTCAGTCTGGTCTGGCAAAAGATGCAGCCTCTTGTATGACCACAGCCTGGGGACAAACATGTCATCTGCTGCTGTTCATGATCTCTTGGACTTCTGGACCAGACTGCACTCCCTTAGATATGGACTCCTCAGGCCACCAATTTTGCTGTAAAATAATTGATGTCTGCCCTGGGGGTCAAAGGCTTTGCCAATTTCTGATGTTTATCCAGCGTTGCCTTCCTCTTTGTTTGGTTATGAGCCCTTAATAAAGAATTTTTTGTTTCAATTATACTTGCCTCTGTGTGTTTTCCTTCAAAAAGGAGAGTTTGTTTGTGAGGAGGCAGGTACATTTCAAAAATACAATGTGAAATTAACAAGAGACACCAACACCAAACAATCTCCTTGAGATTAAATACAAGTTAATAATGGTGTTGTGGTAACTTGACACACAAAACACACCAAAAAATATTCTGGGGTAAAAAAAAAATAAAAATTAAAAACACGATCAGGCTTGAAAAAAATACAAACCAAAAAAAAACATATATCTTTTTTGTCAGATGTGACAAATCAAAATATATTGATGAAATCACGATAAATAATAAAGAAAGAAGTTTGTGAGAACTCTGTGTGAATATCAGCAGCAGCAAAACGACTTAATTCTTCTAGCATTATAAAGAAAAACAGAGTGCGCTGCATTAAACAACTTTAAACATTGCAGCCTGACGAAAGTGCTATATCCATTCCGAACATTAATTTTACTAGACCGAGCTGTTCCGTCTCGGATATTTCTTCTGAGCATGCGTGGCACTTTGTGTGTCAGAATTGGCCACACACGGTCGGAATTGACGCAATCAGATTTTGTTGTCGGAAAATTTTATAGCCTGCTCTCAAACTTTGTGTTTGGAAAATCTGATTGAAAAAGTCTGATGGAGCCCACACACGGTCGGAATTTCCGACAACACGCTCCGATCGCACATTTTCCGTTGGAAAATCCGACCGTGTGTACAGGGCATTACACACTACACTGACACACTACACTATACTCACACTGTACTGACACACTATGCTCACACTACACTATACTGACATACTATACTCACACTATACTAACACTTCACTTACACTCTACACTCAGAGTCACAATAAGTGAACAAATTAACTCACCAGTAGCAAACTGAGCCCTGCTTTATCTATCTCCACTCCAAAAACACATTGCAAAAGTTTTCCTGCGTGGAGGAACCTTTTATAGTGTGGGGTGGGACTATGAGCCATGATTTGACAAAGTCATCATCACTTTGTCCAATCAGGGCTCTGACAGTGCTTTGTGCTCTACTTAGCAAAGCCTTGAACCTGGCCAGCTTTAGCCAATTAGGGCCCTAGGATGCACTGTGCAGATCGCAGTGCATAGTGGGGCACTCGGCGGGTGAACATCCCACCGAGCGCACCACAAATTAAGGTGTTCACTGAACGGACAAACAGGCAATGTTTGGGCCGAACTTTTGCTCAACATTAATGGCGATCTGGTTAATAAAAAATGTGATTTTTGTGATTAAACAATGGGTAAATTTCCATTGGGGATTGATCTCATGGAAAATGATGATCCTGTTGGTTAAATTCGTCATTATTCTATTTAAAATTTAAAAAATTCAAAATCCTGAACTGTTTCATTTCATTGTGGCACTCGACTAGTTACCCAATCACTGAAGTGGCCGATGCCTCTTGATATAGGCATATTGAATTAGACCCCAATAATAAGGCACCTTCAAGCTTCTGCTTCAAATTCTTTTTATTAATTTTTAGAAAAAAGATTAACAAATACAATACACTACAATGAAGACCAAGGCAACATTCATAAAACAAGCAAGTCAAATTGAAAAAACATTTACATCTCCTACATAACACTATATACACACCATACAAACATATTAAAAAAGGTGTATATCCTATTTGATTATCTACCTATATATATATCATATTTATTTTTATTCCCCAAAGAGGAGGAAAGGGACATCATGAGAAGTGGATGCTCCCCATATCTGAATACAAATAGTCCAGATGATCTTTATCCCAGATAGGTCTAAGGGTTGCCAGGTCTCTAAACCTAATCCTTATCTCTCGCATCCTCATTTCCCCTCCCTTTTTCTTCTCTCCTCTCCATCACTCCCAACCATCCCTTACTACATGTGTTTATATTGTGACCAAAAATCATACCAAAACCAATCCTCATGTGATTTAAGGGGAAAAAATAGGGCACCTTCAAGTTTCTAATTTCAGATCTATTAACGCCATACCGCACACTTCCTTGGTGGGGTTCCCCATGATTGCTGGACTTGAATAGCATGCACACATATGTATCTCCTGAAAAAGTGCATTTCATTGACAGAATGCATTGAGATTTCTGCCTTCCAATCATTGTTAAACACTTGTGAATGCTGCATGATATGAAACATATATACTTACTAGGGATGAGCTTCATATTCGAATCGAACTCATGTTCGACTCGAACATTGCCTGTTCGGTCGTTCGCCGAATTCCAAACAATATGGTCCATTCGCACCAAATTCGAGTAGCATGTCACGGCCCATAATTCACTGCGGCATCGCAGTGCATTGCTGGCTGATGATTGGCCAAGCATGCACTATGACCCGCATGCTTGGCCAATCACAGCGCCATCTGTACAGAGAGCCATAATTGGCCAAAGCCAGGATGGCTTTGGCCAATTATGGCTCAGGGGGTTTAGCCTGCATGGTGGCCCTGTGTAGTGTGTTCTGGCGTTGAGAGGGAGATAGATAGACAGAGAGACAGTGTCATTTGATTTAAGTTAGATAGAGTAGGCAGGCGAGTCAGTTGATACATGTCCCCTGGGGCAGGACCTGGGTCCCCAAAACCTTTTTAGGACAATACCATGCAAATTAGCCTTTCAAATTAGCACTTTTGATTTTGAACGTTCGAGTCCCATAGACTTCAATGGGGTTCTAACGTTTGTGCGAATTTTCGGTTCGTTCGCAGGTTCTGGTGCGAACCGGGGGGTGTTCGGCTCACCCCTAATACTTACCATAAGATATCATTTGGCACTGGGTTGTAGGTCAAGAGACTGGAGAAATGTTAATTTCTGTCATTAGTGCTTTAAGTTGGTGTTTAATTTTGTATACCAATAGAAAATTATATTTTTAGTAAATGTACAATATAAATGATGATTTTTGTTCCTTAAAAGTGCCACAGAGTTTTTCCTGTAATGTTGTAATTTCCTGGTATGTTGAACCACTTCATGATGGAACATTACTTAGGGACATTTTATTGTAAATGGAATACCCACATGAAATATCTAAACACTTTTCTAACATGAAAGCTTGCTGGTCAAAGGATGAATAATATATTGGTTATAGTAATGTTAATGGTAATGATAGTTTGTCTAAACACAAAAGTGTAGGAATCTGTACAGAGATTGTCATATTATGTCAAAAGTATTTTAGTCATCACTTTGACTATAGTTATTTCATAACATCTTTTCCAAAATAAAGAAGACACATGTTTAGTCTATTAACAAGACAGCAGGCATACTAAAAGAACTCTAGTCAAGCTCAGCTACACAAGATATCTGTAACCCAGGTCCCCATAAAACACATTTAAAAGAACAGAGTGAACTCTTCAGCCTGCTTGGGAATCCTACTGCGGGATGTGACCTACCCATAATGAAAGGGCATTGTCTACTTTAACAACTTGATTGATGCCAACATTTCTTCATTACAGAAATTAAAGTATTGATTAGACTTCTCAGATAAGGTACAGATAATTCTCATGTGCTTTTTCACCAAATGGGCAGCATATAAGGATGTTCATAATGAGTAGACATTTCATTGCTTCACTTGAAGCACCACCGTTTAGACTCCTGCATGTTAAGCTGTAACAGTGTTGTGTGCTATTTTTACAGTGTGATGTATTTTACTATGTATAAATGAAATTATTCCCTTTGTTACTATGTAGTAAAAAAAATGTACAATTGCTATGATCTGGAATACTATTTGTAATAAATAATAAAGTTAAAACCTGTAAAATCATTATATTTTAAAATACAGATATTTAAGTAATGTATGTTCTAATGATGGTAAACCACATGCAGTGAAGCTGATTTACTAAAAGATTACACAATCTTCATTCAATAAATTGTAAGTGTGTTCACTTTGAATATACAATTTTGTAGAAATGACATATTGTAAATAAACAGGTATTTTCTTTTCACATGATTGGATAATGGTAGTGAATTTTCACTCAATTTACTTAGCAAATATTTTCAATTCCTTTAGTAATTCACTTTAAAGTTTGAAAAATCTGCTTTAAAATATACATGAATATTTTAGGGGAGGTTTGTTTAATTTTTTTGAGTACCTCAGAAAATATAGCAAGGAATCTTTCCCTCCATAACTCCTTATCAAGTACATTTTAATTTCCTTACATATTTCATAGGGTGAGGTGTACCTTTTTGTAAAAGTGAATAATGAAAGTTTGTAGTAGTAGTTTCTAGTCTGTCCCATGGTTGCACAATGGGTAAATCATCACCAACAGATCTATAGTTCTGCTGATAATATTAATTACAATGATTTGCATACGTTAAATTACCTACAGTATATTATGAAAAATTATGTCTTCGTTTTTTAAAGTGTATTTTTCCTTTGTGTGTTAGGAAAAAGTATGTGGAGGCTGCCAGTTAGGAAAATTGAATCACAGGGGACATTCTGAAAGAGATTAATCCTCCTAACAAAGTAATGGTGTCATCCAAAGATTGTTTTAAAGTTTTTCTAAGATCTTTTACTGTTGTTAGCCCACTCAAACTTCCCACAGTTGTTGCAGCGCAAATGTTTAAATAAGGAGACCATTTTTTTTTCTCCTTTTGTTTATTTATTTTTTCATTCTTGTTCCCATGTTACAAAGGAAATGTAAAATGACTAAAACTGAGTTTCCTTTTCTTTCTATTCCACTCTAAAAATAGGCTATAGCTTTGTAATATCACTGAATCAACTAAAAAATACTTTCATGAGCTTCTAATACTGTAAATAAATATTCTGACTAGAAATAAATATTCTGACTAGAACATAGGTCTATTTAACCAAATGTCATTATAAAGGCACTCTTTATTGGTATAATAGTAATATGTTGCTAATATTATTGGCCTTTAGACACAACAATGAAAAAAAAAAATCAGATAGACCAATGTTACAGATCAGGTTAATATCGTTCCAAAAAGTTTCACATTTTTTCCTGGACCCAAGAACCTTTTGCCCTTAGTGGTCATCACCTTTCTCTATGGTCTCATTTCCTCTGATCTCCACTTCCTTATTGTCTACACCACTTACACACTTAGATGAGCTGATAATATACAGTATATTTGAATGCATAAATCTAGTCTGCGCTGTGCTAGATGCATTGTAAATTTTTTTTTTAATTCAAGAATTATATAATGTATGTAAAGTAATGTGCCTTATTGCATAGTTAATGTTCATGAACCTACATTTCACTAAGACTAATATAGAATTGAATACAACAATTGATATGTTTGATGGGCTTAAAATAGCACTTTATAAATTGTGATGGTTTTTAGGTGCTACTGCAAAATTTGTATTTTTTTTAATGTATTTACATAGCAATACATATTTTCAACCTCCTATGTTTTGATCAATAAAAAAATCAAAACAAAAAAACTATATATCCAAAGTGCTAATACCTGTAGAAAGGCTTGAGAAGGTTGCGCGCCTGGAGCCACTGCTCCTTCAATAGGCCTGATTGGGAGGTGTCTGCAATGTGCTACTTATAGGCCAGCGCCGTGGGACAACAGGTCCCAGCGTCGGCCGACAGAAGTACAGCGCCGACTGTGGACAGGAGGGACACTACAGGGCAATACATTATACACAGAATGAAAAGGGTTGTATAGTGATTCAGGAAAAGGATGACTATATCCGTGAATCACGTAGACTATTCTCTGACACCAACACTTACTCCACTCTCTCCAGTGACCCCACATCCCCACATTACATTGTATGGACTTGTATATTTGCGCTTACAGTTATCAATACCTTTTCTGTCTGTTTCCCTGCTTTAACTGAGCTGAATTACCGAGTTCCATAAATTATTTTATTAATTTTATTTTATTTTATTATTTTTTTATATCTCTATTGGCAATTAGTGTATTACTGTTTGTTCCTATGGATATCCTAGCTGCCATTGAGGAAAACAAACATGCCATCTTGGAGGAATTTTATGTCCTTTTTTTCTACCCACTTTTTCAAAAATGATTGCCCCATCAAGGGTTTCAAGATCCCCATGCCCAAGCTATGCACCCACTTCAGAAAATTAGAGGATTTGATCTCCACTGCCAACCAGCAGTGGCTCAGCATGCTAAAAAGAAATACAATTAGAAACGAAGATAACACCATTGCTAATAAACTTAGCAAATTTAGAAGGGACCTGTTTGATTACAATACTAATTAAGTATTTAGTTGGAAACATACCAAACACCCCAGTCAGGGCATCCTGTACAATCCCGGATCAAGTCTGGTACCTCAACCTAGGCCCCCGCCCCCACCCCAGAACATACCTAGACCCTGGCAAATGTCATGGTACACTCCCCAGCCTCCTACTAGACCCAAACCTTTTACCCCCAAGCTGAAACGGTCCAGGAACAGAATGAAAAAAGCCCCCATTATTCAGACACTAGTACCCCGTTCCAATGACAGTTCCACAACACCACCCAATTCTGCTCAAGGAGTAGATTCCATGGATGTTCCTCTACCCACCCAATCGCCTAACCAAGAACAGGACTCCCATCATGATCCACAAAGCAATCACCCAAACCGCATCAATGAGCAGCAACCCCCAGCTTGGTTGGACAACCTACCTCTTACCCAGCTGCACAAGCCAAAATCCCCTAAGACCGTAACCACCAGTAGGGATGAGCTTCGTGTTCGAGTCGAACCCATGTTCGACTCGAATATCGGCTGTTCGGTCGTTCGCCGAATTGCGAACGATATGGGCCGTTCGCGCCAAATTCGTAATGGCACGTCACGGCCCATAATTCACTGCGGCATCGCAGTGCATTGCTGGCTGATGATTGGCCAAGCATGCACTATGACCCGCATGCTTGGCCAATCACAGCGCCGCCTGAACAGAGAGCCGTAATTGGCCAAAGCCAAGGAGGCTTTGGCCAATTATGGCTCAGGGGATTTAGTACACGCCCCACACTATATAAGGCCGCCTGCACGGCGGCCCTGTGTAGTGTGTGTTCCGGCGTTCATTGAGAGAGAGAGAGAGAGACAGACAGTGACATTTGATTTGAGTTAGATAGATTAGGCAGAACAGTCAGTCAGTTAGCTGAACTTACAGTGTATTGTGTATATATATGCATCCCAGGTGTTGCATATATATATATACACTGTATTCAGTTTAGCTAGATCCGTTCCTGTTATCTTCCTACTGACAGGCAGGCTTGTCTTGTTACAGTATTTACAGCTACCTGAAGAAAATTACTGGTGTTCTTTTGATCCTATTAGTACCACAGTCAGGCAGCTAGACTATTTACAGTTAGTGCAGTGCGTCCTGCTCACAGTGTTCAGCTAGATCCGTTCCTGTTATCTTCTTACTGACAGGCAGGCTTGTCTTGTTACAGTATTTACAGCTACCTGAAGAAAATTACTGGTGTTCTTTTGATCCTATTAGTACCACAGTCAGGCAGCTAGACTATTTACAGTTAGTGCAGTGCGTCCTGCTCACAGTGTTCAGCTAGATCCGTTCCTGTTATCTTCTTACTGACAGGCAGGCTTGTCTTGTTACAGTATTTACAGCTACCTGAAGAAAATTACTGGTGTTCTTTTGATCCTATTAGTACCACAGTCAGACAGCTATACTATTTACAGTTAGTGCAGTGCGTCCTGCTCACAGCGCTCAGCTAAACCTACAAGTTAGTGAGGTGTGTCCTGCTCACAGTGTTCAGCTAAACCTACAAGTTAGTGGGGTGCGTCCTGCTCACAGTGTTCAGCTAAACCTACAAGTTAGTGTGGTGCGTCCACCTCACAGTGTTCAGCTAAACCTACAAGTTAGTGCAGTGCGTCCTGCTCACAGTGTTCAGCTAGATCAGTTCCTGTTATCTTCTTACTGACAGGCAGGCTTGTCTTGTTACAGTATATACAGCTACCTGAAGAAAATTGCTGGTTTTCTTTTGATCCTATTAGTACCACAGTCAGGAAGCTAGACTATTTACAGTTAGTGCAGTGCGTCCTGCTCACAGTGTTCAGCTAAACCTACAAGTTAGTGGGGTGCGTCCACCTCACAGTGTTCAGCTAAACCTACAAGTTAGTGTGGTGTGTCCACCTCACAGTGTTCAGCTAAACCTACAAGTTAGTGGGGTGCGTCCTGCTCACAGTGTTCAGCTAGATCCGTTCCTGTTATCTTCTTACTGACAGGCAGGCTTGTCTTGTGACAGTATATACAGCTACCTGAACAAAATTGCTGGTGTTCTTTTGATCCTATTAGTACCACAGTCAGGCAGCTAGACTATTTACAGTTAGTGCAGTGCGTCCTGCTCACAGTGTTCAGCTAAACCTACAAGTTAGCGGGGTGCGTCCACCTCACAGTGTTCAGCTAAAGCTACCTGTAGAAGGTTGGTGGTGTTCTCATACTACAGGCAGGCAGTTGATTTTGCTAGCTGCAGTATCAGTACATATATATATATATATATATATATATATATATATATATATATCCCAGCTTAGTGCAGCTACAGGCCATTAGTATGTCTGGAAGGCCAAGAAGGAGAGGCAGACAGTCACAAGCCAATAAGAGAGGGCAAGCAGGCTCTGTGTCTAGTGCTGGTCGTGGAGACGGAGCATCCTCATCAGCACGTGGCCGTGGGACACGCTTGGCCTTTTTTTTGGCAGCTGGCCGTGTTGAGCCGCAACATGCGGAAGACTTGGTCGAGTGGATGACCAAGCCGTCATCATCCTCCTCATCCTCTCTCACCCATGCCCAGGGTACTTTGTCTGGCAAAGCAGAGGCCTCTTTCCTCAGCTCAATGTCATCAGTGACTCCTTCCCTAGCCCCACCATGTCCTCCTGAGGAGTCCCTCGAACTGTTTGACCACAGTGTTGGGTACATGCTCCAGGAGGATGCCCAGCGTTTGGAAGGCTCTGATGATGATACTGAGCTCGATGAAGGCAGTAACATGAGCACGGACAGAGGGGGTGCCCAAGAAGGACAGCAATCTGGCAATCATGCTCCCCCTGCTGCAGCATACTGCCAGGTTTGCTCCAGTGATGAGGAGGGAGGGGATGATGAGGTCACTGACTCAACGTGGGTGCCTGATAGGAGAGAGGAGGAGGAGGAGGAGGCGGCACATCACCAACGAGGCAGGATGCCCTCCAGGGGCCAGCCTAAGGGCAGCACATTGACTGCATCACACCCCAAAGCTCCACATGTGCAGGGCGCTGCAGTCTCTGCGCGTTATTCAAAAAGTTCTTTGGTGTGGGCCTTTTTTGAGACGAGTGCATCAGATCGCACCGCTGCTATTTGCAACATATGTCTCAAGCGTATCTCGCGTGGCCAAAACATCTCCCGCTTGGGTACCACATGCTTCACCAGACATATGTTGACCTGCCATGCAGTTCGTTGGCAAGCGTATCTTAAAGACCCACACCAAAGAACAAAGAGGACCTCTCCTTGCTCCTCATCAGCTGAGATTTCCAACCCCACTATACCTTCAGTCCTCTCTGAGACCTGCACTGAGAGGAATGAAGGTGTAGAATTAGGTGTGTCACAGCCAAGTACTTGTGGGCAATCTGCTTTTGGTACACCGACGTCAGATTGTACCAGGCAAATTTCCCTGCCGCAGCTTCTGCACCGCCGAAAGAAGTTTGCTCCCAGCCATCCACATGCCCAGCGGTTGAATGCTAGCTTGGCAAAATTGCTAGCACTTCAACTGCTGCCTTTTCAGTTGGTAGACTCTGCCCCCTTCCGTGAGTTTGTGGAATGTGCGGTTCCTCAGTGGCAGGTACTGAAACGCCACTTTTTCTCACGCAAGGCGATTCCGGCTCTCTACCGGCATGTGGAAGGCAATGTCCATGCCTCGCTGGACAAGGCGGTCAGTGGCAAGGGTCATATTACCGCTGACTCATGGTCCAGCAGGCATGGACAGGGACGTTACCTAAGTTTCACGGCGCATTGGGTGGCTCTGCTGGCAGCTGGGAAGGATGCAGGACAAGGTGCAGTAGTGTTGGAGGTTGTTCCGCCACCACGCCTCCAAAATGCTAATGATTGTGACACACCTCTCTCCTCCACCCCCTCCTCTTCTTCTTCCTCCATGGCCTCTTCCTGTGCTTTGTCCTCGGAACCAGCGGTGCTCCGTAGCCGTTCAAGGGGCTACGCAAGTACGCAGGCCAAAAGATGCCATGCGGTGCTTGAGCTGGTGTGCTTGGGGGACAGGAGCCACACTGGGGCAGAGCTTCTGTCAGCTCTGCAGGGGCAGGTTCAGAGGTGGTTGACGCCACGCCAACTTAAGTCAGGAATGGTGGTTTGCGACAATGGCACCAACCTCCTCTCTGCCCTCCGACAGGGACAAATGACCCATGTGCCCTGTTTGGCTCATGTTCTTAACGTGGTGGTGCAGCGGTTCTTGGGCAGGTACCCGGGCTTACAGGATGTCCTGAGGCAGGCCAGGAAAGTCGGTGTGCATTTCCGCCGGTCATATAATGCCAGTGCTTGGCTGACGGACCTCCAAAAGGAGTTTAACCTGCCCAAGAACCGCCTAATCTGTGACATGCCCACCAGGTGGAACTCAACGTTGGCCATGCTGCAGCGGCTGCACACGCAGCAGAGGGCCATCAATGAGTACCTGTGCGACTATGGCACCAGGACAGGGTCAGGGAAGCTTGGTTTTTTTTCCCCATGCCAGTGGGCCATGATCAGGGATGCATGCACTGTCCTGTCACCATTTGAGGAGGCCACGAGGATGGTGAGCAGTGACAGTGCATGCATCAGTGACACTGCCCCCCTTGTCCACCTGTTGGAGCACACGCTGCATGGAATAATGGACAGGGCACTTGAGGCAGAACAGAGGCAGGAAGAGGAGGACTTCCTTAGCTCTCAAGGCACCCTTTATCCAGACAGTGTTCCTGCGTGCCCGCCAATCACACAGGAAGAGGACGAGGAGGAGGAGGAGGAAGATTGTGTCAGTATGGAGGTGGAGCCTGGCACTCAGCATCAGCAGCAGTCTTTAAGGGATCAGTCCCAAGAAACACATGGACTTGTATGTGGCTGGGAGGAGGTGGCTGCGGACCATGTCATCCTTAGTGACCCAGAGGACTCCGGACCGAGTGCTACAGCAAACCTACGCTGCATGGCCTCCCTGATCCTGCAAAGCCTGCGTAAGGATCCTCGTATTCGTGGTATCAAGGAGAAGGACCAATACTGGCTGGCAACCCTCCTTGATCCACGTTACAAGGGTAAGGTTGCAGACCTTATCTTGCCATCGCAGAGGGAGCAGAGGATGAAACATCTTCGGGAGGCCTTACAGAAAGGTCTGTGCAACGTGTTCCCAGAGACTGGGAGGTTACAAACTCCTGTTTCTGGACAAGGTGTTGCTGAGGCTTCGGTCAGTCAAAGAAGGAGCGGTGGAGAAGGTGGCCGTCTGACCGATGCGTTCAGACAATTTTTTGGTCCGCAGCCCCAAGGTATGATCGGTTCCAGCAACCATTGCCAGCGTCTGTTTTACATGGTGCAAGAATACCTAGGGGCAAGATCAGACTTGGACACCTTTCCCACCGAAAATCCTCTGGGTTACTGGGTCTTGAGGATGGATCACTGGCCAGAGCTTGCACAGTATGCAATTGAGCTACTGGCCTGTCCCGCATCCAGCGTTCTTTGGAACGCACATTCAGTGCTGCTGGAGGTGTGGTAACCGATCACAGGGTGCGTCTGTCCACCGACACGGTCGATCGACTGACCTTCATAAAAATGAATCAGTCTTGGATCACCACCAGCTACCAAGCACCTGATGCTGATGTAACCGAATAATTTTTTTTGAAATCTCAGATCCCTTCAAAGACTGCCTATGCTGATGCTGAGTGACTATCCCTGAGTAATTATCCTCTTCCTCCTCAATCATCACGCTGATAGCTTGTAAGAACATTTTTGGTTCTGGGTGCCACCACCAGTGCCTAAGGCACAATTTTTCAGCCCCCGTTTAACAGGGGCGTGTAATTACAATTTTTGATGCAATACTTTGCAGCAGGGCTCGTTCCTGCGTTCCAACTAGAGTGTCTGTGAGGGGTTGCAGTGTTGTGGCACCAGCACCAGTGCCTAAGGCCCAATTTTTCTGCCCCTGTTCAACAGGGGCGTGTAATTACAATTTTTAATGCAATACTTTGCAGCAGGGCTCGTTCCTGCGTTCCAACTAGAGTGTCTGTGAGGGGTTGCAGTGTTGTGGCACCAGCACCAGTGCCTAAGGCCCAATTTTTCTGCCCCTGTTTAACAGGGGCGTGTAATTACAATTTTTGATGCAATACTTTGCAGCAGGGCTCGTTCTTGCGTTCCAACTAGAGTGTCTGTGAGGGGTTGCAGTGTTGTGGCACCAGCACCACCACCACCACCAAGGGCCCAATTTTTCTGCCCCTGTTCAACAGGGGCATGTAATTACAATTCTTGATCTAATATTTCACAGCAGGGCCCTGTGAGGGCTTACAGTGTTGTGGCCACAACAACACCTAAGGCCCAAATTTCTGCTGAGTATATAGGGCAGGCCCCTACTTTCAAACATGTAACTTACAAACTACTCCTACTTGCAAACAGAAGGAGACAACAGGAAGTGAGATGAAATCTACCCCTAGGAAGGGAAATTCTCTCCTGTAAGAGTTAATATGGGAAAAACATATCTCCAATCCACTGATGCTTTCCAATCCTTGTTCCACAAAAAACCCCAAATTTTAAAAAACATTTGTCATTGGGACAAAAAGTGAGGTGAAATCTTCTGAAGAGGAGGAAAGACAGCAAAACAAATGTCACAGGGGTGATAACCCCTCCCTATGTTTTCCAAAAAGCTTAAAAAAGATTTTTTGGCTGGAGCTAAACACGTGAAAAATGTACCCGTTCAAAATGACAAACAGATTCTACTTAACAACAAACCTACAGTCCCTGTCTTGTTTGCACCGCCTGTATACTGCTGTTCAGAGTATATAGGGCCTGGTGGCCCCTCACCTTTCCTTATTTTAATTTGGGTGCGGGGTTCCCCTTAATATCCATACAAGACCCAAAGGGCCTGGTAATGGACTGGGGGGTACCCATGCCGTTTGTCTCACTGATTTTCATCCATATTGCCAGAACCCGACATTACATTAAACCCGCAAGCAGTTTTAAATGAGATTTTTTCCTTTAAAAATGACATTTGGTGCAGGGACTGTTCTAAACACGGGAAACATGCGCCACTTTACAGGCGTACTATAGACACCCCCCAGGTACGATATTTAAAGGAATATTTCACTTTTTTTTTTACTTTAAGCATCATTAAAATCACTGCTCCCGAAAAAACTGACGTTTTTAAAAGTTTTTTTTGCATTGATACATGTCCCCTGGGGTAGGACCCGGGTCCCCAAACCCTTTTTAGGACAATACCATGCAAATTAGCCTTTAAAATGAGCACTTTTGATTTTGAACGTTCGAGTCCTATAGACGTCAATAGGGTTCTAACGTTCGTGCGAATTTTCGGTCCGTTCGCAGGTTCTGGTGCGAACCGAACCGGGGGGTGTTCGGCTCATCCCTAACCACCAGTAACACATTGGCCTCCAACTTGGATAATGATTTTTTAGGATGTACCCCCTCTGGTCCTCACCAAAAGAAAACATGCAAGAGAGAACGGAGGGGGGGTTGAGGAAGGAAGGTCAGGTAAAATGCGTAGACTGTAAAAATCTACAATCTGTCACGCACTGTACTAACCGCATATGGCACAGGTACGATATTTAAAGGAATATTTCACTTTTTTTTTTTACTTTAAGCATCATTAAAATCACTGCTCCCGAAAAAACTGACGTTTTTAAAAGTTTTTTTTGTATTGATACATGTCCCCTGGGGTAGGACCCGGGTCCCCAAACCCTTTTTAGGACAATACCATGCAAATTAGCCTTTAAAATGAGCACTTTTGATTTTGAACGTTCGAGTCCCATAGAGGTCAATAGGGTTCTAACGTTCGTGCAAATTTTCGGTCCGTTCGCAGGTTCTGGTGTGAACCGAACCGGGGGGTGTTCGGCTCATCCCTAACCACCAGTAACACATTGGCCTCCAACTTGGATAATGATTTTTTAGGATGTACCCCCTCTGGTCCTCACCAAAAGAAAACACGCAAGAGAGAACGGAGGGGGGGGTCGAGGAAGGAAGGTCAGGTAAAATGCGTAGACTGTAAAAATCTACAATCTGTCACGCACTGTGCTAACCGCATATGGCACATCCCTCCTTGTTAAGGGACTAACCTTTGCCCCCACAATGCAACCCAACACCTTTACACTATTCAAAGACCTAAACAAATTTATCAGAAACATTACTGTTCAGAGATATTTTAACATCCAATCCTCCAAACAGGCCTCTGACAGTACCAGTCAGGCACCTCATGAAACAGACCATGACACACTTGACGAGATAGACCAACCTGCACTTGCTCAACTCGAGGAACTATATGCCGAGAATGTTAACGCCGACCTGGAATGACTTACCCAACACTGCCCCACTTCCCCTCCAGTCAGCATACCACACTATGCCCCAAATCCATTTTTAACCCTACACACAAAAGCCCTTACCTACAAAGCTTTTACCAGGTAGTATACTCGGACTTTATCAAAATGTGTAAAACAAACCCTGAACACACCTACATCAAATCCAACCTCTCTCCCTTAGAATGCAAGGCTTTAGAACAGCTTACTCAAAACCAGTCCATTGTCATCAAACCCGCGGACAAAGCGGGTAGTATAGTGATTCAAGAAAAGGATGACTATATCCGTGAATCACGTAGACTACTTTCTGACACCAACACTTACTCCATTCTCTCCAGTGACCCCACATCCCAGTTCACCCTTGAAGTTGAAACACTTGTCAACCAAGCTCTCACAGAAAAAATAATTTCCAAATCAGAAGCCTCTTTTATTACAAAAAATGTCTATAAATTCCCCTACTTCTACCACTTGCCTAATATCCACAAAGATCACCAATCCCCCTGGCCATCCAATAGTAGCTGCTATGGACAGTGTCACTAGCAGCTTCTCCATTTACATTGACCAATTTCTTCAACCTCCTGCACAGAACCTCCCCTCCTACATACGCGATAGACCCCACTTACTCAATATGCTGAAATCCTACACATGGGAACAGAATTAGGCCGAGGTCAAACACTGGAGAGGACAGGAGCAAATTCTTAAGGAGAAGCCGGGGTCAAACACTGGAGCAGACAGAAGAGGAATCCATTAAGCAAGCCAAAGTCAAGGTGCAGGAGAAGTTCAAGGGTGGTCAAGGCAATCCAGGTCACAGCAGGCAGGAGTCAATAGCAGAACTAAGGAACAGGAACACAGAAGCTGAAATGACAAACCAGCAATAAGACAGAGAGCTGGGCTGACTTTTATAGGGCCGCCAGGGAAACTCACATTGTGCGGCTAAGGTGCGTATGTGCTTACGCCATTTCACCGGGTTGCGGCCTGCTGACTCGCACGTCTACGCGTGCCGTTGCGCCGTAACGCGGTCCGCTGAATCACGTACCCGCATGCGCCGTTTCGCCATTCTGCCACGCAGGCGTACAGGAAAATGCCGGTATTGGCAAACAAAGTTTCTGTTATTCCTCTGACACTATGACACCCATGGACAACTTCTGTTGAAAACATTTCTAGACAAAGGATACCCTACTCCACTTATAGACACTGCTTTCCAAAAGTACCATAGTCCATCTATAGGCCCCAACCACCCTCCAACCACTGATAAACAACCTACCCGCTTCATTGGGCGGCACAGTGGTGTAGTGGGTAGCACTTTTGCCTAGCAGTAAGAAGGGTCGCTGGTTCAAATCCCAACCACGACACTACCTGCCTGGAGTTTGCATGTTCTCCCTGTGCCTGCGTGGGTTTCCTCCGGGTATTCCAGTTTCCTCCCACACTCCGAAGACATACTGGTAGGTTATTTGGATCCTGTCTAAATTGTCCCTAGTATGTATAAATGTGAGTTAGGGACCTTAGATTGTAAGCTCCTTGAGGGTAGGGACTGATGTGAATGTACAATGTATATGTAAAGCGTTGCGTAAATTAACAGCGCTATATAAGTACCTGAAATAAATAAATAAATAAATAAATAAATTACACAATTTCATGACAAATACAAGAAAATTGAGAAAATTCTGGCCTCACACTTGTTTTTTCTGACCCTCATCTCAGAACCACAGTCGAAACCAAACCCCAAGTGGCATACAGAAAATCTAGGAATATTAAGAGTAAAATTGTACCCAGTAGAATTAAGCCTATCCAACCCACCTCATCACCACTCACCCTGATACCCCTCAGAGGGATGTATCAATGCAAAAAAACCCCTCTGTTTAACCTGTCAGTTCATACAACACGGTCAAAAATCTTTCACTGCCAAAGGTAAAAACTATACCCTAAAAGAATTCTACAATTGTTCGACTGACTTCGTCATATACTGCCTTACCTGCCCCTGTGGCCTATTGTTCATTTATTGTACATGTACGCTTTATTGAAAAAGGCCGTGACCACCACCAGTGACTTCCTGACACACCACGGCCAATCCACAGCTGACCTTAGTGTGTGGGTCATTGAGTCCATACCCTGCAGCCGAGCGGTACAAACGCTTATGCCAAACCTACTGGATCTACTCCTTGGGCACCTTAGCACCTGGGGGGTTGAACAAGGATATTGAGGTGCACACTTTACTTTGAGTCACCCCGTCTCCTCATGAGACCACGCCTACAAATGTAGCCTCGCTACGATACTTTTAATAACCATGCACAGGTACGCATATCCCTGTTTTTTTACGTTTCTTGTGTTTTCCCAACATGAATGACTCATCTATGTCTATTTACTTCTCATACTACCATTTTTTCTTATTACTATTATTTTTATCTATTTCATCCTCATTCTTATTTCTACCCTTAGTCTTATTTTTAGTTTTATTCCTTATTTTTCATTCTTATTCTTATTTTTATTTTTTGTTATTTTTATTCTTATTTTTATTTTTACTATTATTTTTTTTTGTATCATTATCTTGGAAAATATTTTTCACAGTCATCTTCATTTTTAATTCCATTTTACTTACCTTTATTATTATTATTTTTATTTTTAATAATTATTATTATTTTTTATTATTTTTTCTATTTCCATTCCCAGTTATTTTTCCTCCTTATTTTCATTTTTATTTATGTCATTCTCAATTTAATAGTGCCAAAACCTTTTCATTCTGTGTATACTGTATTCCCCTGTAGTGCCCCTCCTGTCCACAGTCAGCGCTGTGCTTCTGTCGGCCGACGCTGGGACCTGTTGTCCCACGGCACTGGCCTATAAGTAGCACATTGCAGATATCCCCCAATCAGGCCTATTGAACGAGCAGTGGCTCAGAGTGCGTAGCCTTCTCAAGACTTTCTACAGCCTTCCTCCCTGGATGATCCCTCCCCCGGAAACTGGTCCCGGAAGCGATCGGACGACCTGTGACCTCACGCGCGCTCCACGTGTGCTCCACACTGGTCCCAGCCTATTCCTGATGACCACAGAAGGAGCTCCCGGCTGGTAATCAATCTTCTGCAGCCCAGCATTCTTGCAGCGTCACCGGATCAGGACCAGAGGGCATACTGAGGACCACACACCTATACAGATGAGCTTTTTTATGTTTTTATCCTATAAGTGTTATTTTACCTGGTGTCATTAAAAACAGTTGTTAATACTACACTCAGGTGGTGCTTACTTCTCTACCCTTCTCTAGCTCTAGCCTTTTAGCTGTTTGAAGAAAACTTTAAAATGACACCTGCCTCGTACAGAAAAAATGTTTTTTTCATTACATCTTTCACTTTTCCAGAAATAGCATACACACCCCCACAGTCTTTAAAATTCCCCAATCCCAAAGTGTTTGTTTATGGAAGTGGAGGCATACTTTGAGAGATTCATGTCTAGAATTACATATGAACGTTTTAAGGGATGTTATTTGACAGTCCTTAGCCATTTTAGTAGGGCAGCAAGAGTAGCATTTTGGTCAGTAACTGTGATTTGCATTAAGGACTTTCAGTTTATGACTCTAGTGCTTGTAAATGCTTACTGCTAATTTTCAACTGTTAAAAACTGTAAATATAATACGTATCCCCTTTTGGTGAGGGGGGGTTTATGACAAATGACCCTCCCCAAACAAATATTACATATTACACTAAACCTGTAGATAAATAAGAGAACCAGAGTTTTTGCTAAGTGGAAGAGTGGGTTTGATAATAAAGTTTGCAATGCCTTCACCCAGGACAGGGCCTGTGTAAACAGAGGGGATTCCCTTCCTAGTAATCTAACTAGTAATTGAATCAAAGTAATTGGAAGCAGGGAAACTACAGCAACCAGAATATAACATTAACCATAAGTATATACAGTATCTCACAAAAGTCACATTTCTGTAAATATTTTATTATATATTTTCATGTGACAACACTAAAGAAATGACACTTTGCTACAATGTAAAGTAGTGAGTGTACAGCTTGTATAACAGTGTAAATTTCCTGTCCCCTCAAAATAACTCAACACACAGCCATTAATGTCTAAACCGCTAACAAAAGTGAGTACACCCCTAAGTGAAAATGTCCACATTGGGCCCAAAGTGTCAATATTTTGTGTGGCCACCATTATTTTTCAGAACTGCCTTAACCCTCTTGGGCATAGAGTTCACCAGAGCTTCACAGGTTGCCACTGGAGTCCTCTTCCACTCCTCCATGACGACATCACAGAGCTGGTAGATGTTAGAGACCTTGCGCTCCTCCACCTTCCATTTGAGGATGCCCCACAGATGGGTTTAGGTCTGGAGACATGCTTGGCCAGTCCATCACCTTTACCCTCAGCTTCTTTAGCAATGCAATGGTCATCTTGGAGGTGTGTTTGGGGTTGTTATCATGTTGGAATACTCCCCTGCAGCAAGGGAGGGGGTCATGCTCTGCTTCAGTAGGTCACAGTAGATGTAGGCATTCATGGTTCCCTCAATGAACTGTAGCTCTCCAGTGCCGGCAGCACTCATACAGACCATGATACTCCCACAACCATGCTTGACTGTAGGCAAAACACACTTGTCTTTGTACTCCTCACCTGGTTGCTGCCACTCACGCTTTACACCATCTGAACCAAATAAGTTTATCTTGGTTGCATCAGACCACAGGACATGGTTCCAGTAATCCATGTCCTTAGTCTGCTTGTCTTCAGCAAACTGTGTGCGGGCTTTCTTGTGCATCTTCTTTAGAAGAAGCTTCCTTCTGAGACGACAGCCATGCAGACCAATTTGATGCAGTGCGGGGCGTATGGTCTGAGCACTGACAGGCTGACCCCCCACCCCTTCAACCTCTGCAGCAATGCTGGCAGCACTCATATGTCTATTTCCCAAAGACAACCTCTGGATATGATGCTGAGCATGTGCACTCAACTTCTTTGGTCGACCATGGCGAGGCCTGTTCTGAGTGGAACCTGTCCTGTTAAATAGCTGAATGGTCTTGGCCACCGTGCTGCAGCTCAGATTCGGGGTCTTGGCAATCTTCTTATAGCCTAGATCATCTTTATGTAGAGCAGGGATATGCAATTAGCGGACCTCCAACTGTTGCAGAACTACAAATCCCATGAGGCATAGCAAGACTCTGACAGCCACAAGTATGGCACCCAGAGGCAGAGGCATGATGGGACTTGTAGTTTTGCAACAGCTGGAGGTCCGTTAATTGCATATCCCTGATGTAGAGCAACAATTCTTTTTTTCAGATCCTCAGAGAGTTCTTTGCCATGAGATGCCATGTTGAACTTCCAGTGACCAGTATGAGAGTGAGAACGATAATCACCAAATTTAACACACCTGCTCCCCATTCACACCTGAGACCTTGTAACACTAACAAGTCACATGACACCGGGGAGGGAAAATGGCTAACTGGGCCCAATTTGGACATTTTCACTTAGGGGTGTACTCACTTTTGTTGCCAGCAGTTTAGACATTAATGGCTGTGTGTTGAGTTATTTTGAGGGGACAGCAAATTTACACTGTTATACAAGCTGTACACTCACTACTTTACATTGTAGCAAAGTGTCATTTCTTCAGTGTTGTCACATAAAAAGATATAATAAAATATTTACAAAAATGTGAGGGGTGCACTCACTTTTGTGAGATACTGTAGCTGCACACAGGTATGGAAATAATGCAAGCTTTATAAAAGAAACAATCAATAGTAGTGAAAACATCCAATGTACAAACAGGTATTATCAACAATAACCTGACAGGAGTCATGGTGGAATTGTGCACACATTCCCGGATTTATAGTTATTAAAGCAGGACTTCACTTTCTCAGTCAACATTGACTTTTCTTAATCCTTATGCTGCTAGCACTGGTAAATAAATAGGAAGTATATCATATTTACTAGTTTTAAACATTTTTTTTATATTTCTTCAGTAACTTCCTGGTTTCCAGCCATAGGAAAACAATGCACACCCTCCTTTTTGCATGCCTGAGGGCAGATGGATTCCAAGAAGTAAATGCTACATGAATCATCCGCCCTTTAGTTTAGTTGCAGGGGCCCCTCAGAACAATCATGATGTGGTGTACATCTTGATACCAAAGACCTAAAGACAAGATCAGCAATGATGATAAGATCCTCTAACCGTTGTCTAACCAGCCTATAAGGGAGATAGGGATGAGCTTCGAGTTCGAGTCGAACTCATGTTCGACTCGAACATTGGCTGTTCGCAAGTTCGCCGAACAGCGAACAATTTGGGGTGTTCGCAGCAAATTTGAATGCCGCTGAACACCCTTTAAAAGTCTATGGGAGAAAACAAATGTGCTAATTTTAAAGGCTTATATGCAAGTTATTGTCATAAAAAGTGTTTGGGGACCTAGGTCCTGCCCCAGGGAACATGGATCAATGCAAAAAAAAGTTTTAAAAACGGCCGTTTTTTCAGGAGCAGTGATTTTAATAATGCTTAAAGTCAAACAATAAAAGTGTAATATCCCTTTAAATTTCGTAGCTGGGGGGTGTCTATAGTATGCCTGTAAAGGGGCGCATGTTTCCTGTGTTTAGAACAGTCTGACAGCAAAATGACATTTCGAAGGAAAAAACCCATTTAAAACTACTCACGGCTATTGCATTGCCGGTCCAACAATACACATAGAAGTTCATTGATAAAAACGGCATGGGAATTCCCCACAGGGGAACCCCGAACCAAAATTTAAAAAAAAATGACGTGGGGGTCCCCCTAAATTCCATACCAGGCCCTTCAGGTCTGGTATGGATATTAAGGGGAACCCCGGCCAAAATTTTTAAAAAAATGACGTGGAGGTCCCCCTAAATTCCATACCAGACCCTTCAGGTATTCCATACCAGGGAACCCCGCACCAAAAAAAAAAAAACGGCGTGGGGTCCCCCCAAAAATCCATACCAGACCCTTATCCGAGCACGCAACCTGGCAGGCCGCAGGAAAAGAGGGGGGGACGAGGCCCCCCTCCTGAACCGTACCAGGCCACATGCCCTCAACATTGGGAGGTTGCTTTGGGGTAGCCCCTCAAAACACCTTGTCCCCATGTTGATGAGGACAAGGGCCTCATCCCCACAACCCTGGCCGGTGGTTGTGGGGGTCTGCGGGTGGGGGGCTTATCGGAATCTGGAATCCCCCTTTAACAAGGGGAACCCCAGATCCTGCCCCCCTGTGTGAAATGGTAAGGGGGTACTTACCCCTACCATTTCACTAAAAAACTGTCAAAAATGTTAAAAATGACAAGAGACAGTTTTTGACAATTCCTTTATTTAAATGCTTCTTCTTTCTTCTATCTTCCTTCATCTTCTTCTTCTTCTGGTTCTTCTGGTTCTTCCTCCGGCGTTCTCGTCCAGCATCTCCTCCGCGGCGTCTTCTATCTTCTTCTCCTCGGGCCGCTCCGCACCCATGGCATGAGGGGAGGCTCCCGCTCTTCTCTTCATCTTCTTCATCTTCTTCTTCATCTTCTTCTTCATCTTCTTCTTCATCTTCTCTTCTTCTCTTCTTCTCTTCTTCATTTTCTTCTCCGGGCCGCTCCGCATCCATGCTGGCATGGAGGGAGGCTCCCGCTGTGTGACGGTGTCTCCTTGTCTGATGGTTCTTAAATAATGGGGGGCGGGGCCACCCGGTGACCCCACCCCTCTGACGCACGGGACATGATGGGACTTCCCTGTGGCATTCCCCGTGACGTCACAGGGAAGTCCCGTCAAGTCACCGTGCGTCAGAGGGGGCAGGGTCACCGGGTGGTCCCGCCCCCCGTTATTTAAGAACCGTCAGACGAGGAGGCGCCTCGCCATGGATGCGGAGCGGCCCGGAGAAGAAAATGAAGAAGAGAAGAAGAGAAGAAAAGAAGAAGAGAAGAAGATGAAGAGAAGAGCGGGAGCCTCCCCCCATGCCATGGGTGCGGAGCAGCCCGAGGAGAAGAAGATAGAAGGCACTGCGGAGGAGATGCTGGACGAGAACGCCGGAGGAAGAACCAGAAGAGCCAGAAGAACCAGAAGAAGAAGATGAAGGAAGATAGAAGAAATAAGAAGCATTTAAATAAAGGAATTGTCAAAAACTGTCTCTTGTCATTTTTAACATTTTTGACAGTTTTTTAGTGAAATGGTAGGGGTACCCCGCTTACCATTTCACACAGGGGGGAGGGCCGGGATCTGGGGGTCCCCTTGTTAAAGGGGGCTTCCAGATTCCGATAAGCCCCCTGCCCGCAGACCCCCACAACCACCGGCCAGGGTTGTGGGGATGAGGCCCTTGTCCTCATCAACATGGGGACAAGGTGTTTTGGGGGGCTACCCCAAAGCACCCTCCCAATGTTGAGGGCATGTGGCCTGGTACGGTTCAGGAGGGGGGCGCTCTCTCATCCCCCCCTCTTTTCCTGCGGCCTGCCAGGTTGCATGCTTGAAAAAGGGTCTGGTATGGATTTTTGGGGGGACCCCACGCCGTTTTTTTTTTTTGGCGCGGGCTTCCCCTTAAAATCCATATCAGACCTGAAGGGTCTGGTATGGAATTTAGAGGGGACCCCCACGTCATTTTTTAAAAAAATTTGGCCGGGGTTCCCCTTAATATCCATACCAGACCTGAAGGGCCTGGTATGGAATTTAGGGGGACCCCCACGTCATTTTTTTTTAAAATTTTGGTTCGGGGTTCCCCTGTGGGGAATTCCCATGCCGTTTTTATCAATGAACTTCTATGTGTATTGTCGGACCGGCAATGCAATAGCCGCGAGTAGTTTTAAATGGGTTTTTTCCTTCGAAATGTCATTTTGCTGTCAGACTGTTCTAAACACAGGAAACATGCGCCCCTTTACAGGCATACTATAGACACCCCCCAGCTACGAAATTTAAAGGTTATTACACTTTTATTGTTTGACTTTAAGCATTATTAAAATCACTGCTCCTGAAAAAACGGCCGTTTTTAAAACTTTTTTTGCATTGATCCATGTCCCCTGGGGCAGGACCTAGGTCCCCAAACACTTTTTTTGACAATAACTTGCATATAAGCCTATAAAATTAGCACTTTTGATTATTCATGTTCGTGTCCCATAGACTTTAACGGTGTTCGCGTGTTCAAACAAACTTTTTTCCTGTTCGCATGTTCTGGTGCGAACCGAACAGGGGGGTGTTCGGCTCATCCCTAAATGGAGATTCTAACCAGCAGAAACTGTGGTGTGTCACTGGAACTCAGAGTTAGTTTATCTACTTTGCATGTTAGTAGTAGTTTCTAATCTGTCATGCAACCAGACCTCTAAGTATTAAGTGGCCATCTGATACCTAACCTGGCTTTAGCCAATGCTGGTTATTGAGCCCTGAGCTAAAACTAGCTATAGAATCCCAGACCAGAAGGGACAGTGTTAACTAAAATAACACCTACTAACATACTGGAAGGTGACCTCATACACACATACAATAGCACAGACCAAGTTATCTAAAGCTGTGCATGTGAGATATTAACAATAGGACAATGGACCTCAGAATCATATTAGGTGCGAGGCCTCGGAAGGAAATTTGGAGTACTACTAAATCCTTGGTTAAGAATTTTGTTGCCCTGAAA
Source organism: Lithobates septentrionalis (assembly GCA_037952835.1). Taxonomy (NCBI): domain Eukaryota; kingdom Metazoa; phylum Chordata; class Amphibia; order Anura; family Ranidae; genus Lithobates; species Lithobates septentrionalis. The sequence continues at coordinate 1,834,341 of JBBDGP010000961.1, read as the reverse complement.
ACAAATTACAAAGTATTGACCCAATGGTTCCTGACAGAATTCCCAAATTTGTTCTGAATTATCCTGAAGTTTGTTTTCACGGTTACGAAGCCGTAGGTACACATTTGCATGTGTGGTGTACTGCCCTGTTGCAAATCAGTTCTGGACATAAATATTTCATTTTATTTCCAAATTATTCTTGACGTCAATAACCCCTGACCTGCTCATAACCCTCCTTAATACCCATCCCCTGAACTTGATTTCAGCCCAATTTAAACTACTCCTACAGGTGACCATTGTGGTGAACCCTCATTATAGTGGAGAAAATAGTATCACTAAGGCTTATGCTAAAATTGAGGTCCTCTTGGATAGGGTCATGAAAGTAGAAGTATGGCAGACCTGGGTAGCTCACTACTTACAGTACCTCTGCATTTCAATGACTCTCTTTTGCTCCCTTAAGGGATTGAACCCCATCCCTTCCTTTCCTCATTTTTTTCCCACTCAGCCGACAGCCTCATCTCCTAATGGGTGATTTGATGTTTCCTTGTACATTTGTAACTTTACTGTATAATACCTATTCTACAATGGTCAATGTGTTCCACATTCCTTTCTTGATGATAAAGTCAATAAAACATTTTGTGGAAGAAAAAAAAGACACATCTAGTTCAACCAATAGAAAGAAAAATCAGCTAATAAATACCTGTTGCTATATCCTAGCACTATTTAAAATGTATGTTACCTCAACATTTTATATTTCTGATGTGTGTCTGTTACCATGTACTTGTATGAAAAGGATCTTTTCATTGCTTTTGTTTGTGTGAAACATCTGGCAAACCCGCCAGGTATGGAAGCACAAACACCATTGGGTCGCATTTAGTTTGCTCCTCTGCATTCCGGCTGGGAGCTTCAAGATGCTATGCTCATGCACAGCCAGCCTGTACCTCAGTGATCAGATTTCTGTTGACATAACCCCTGCCTAATTCTTTACTGGGAAGATTACTGCAGTGCTGTTTCTTTGCCTTCACTAACATGTCCCCCTGCACAGCACATCACAGTATATTTATGTCTGTACTTTACACAAGACTGTGCCTGTGCTTTGATTGGACGTCTACTGCCAAACCCCTCCCTATTGACACAAGAAATTTCCACCATCATCTCTCTAAGCCCCTTATGCAGTGGTAACATGAAAATATATATACTGTACACACACACAAACACCTTTTGACTTCCTTTTCTTTTTTTCTATTTTAAACTGAAAGGCTTGTTTTAAAAGGGAATCTTTTAATTATTAATTTATAATAATCGTTTAATTTACATTTAATGATTTATAAAAATAAAGAAAATACTGTACATACCTGAATTTTTTTATATAGTTTCATCAAGTTCCACTTTAATAAAAATGGGTTCTCTTTCTACTGTTACATTAGTGTTACATCTCTAAATAATGCCTTTGCTAGATTTCGTCTATTTTAGTATTGATTAACTGATGTTCTGATTTAGAGAAAAAACCCTCTGTGATGACTCAGACCTCAGTTTCATCATCAGTTTGAAAGTACCCAGCCAACAAACTCTAATATATTTATATTGGATGGAGTTAAAGAAGTTGTTCTTTCCAAGTCATGACACATCTGGATGAAATTTCATTCATTTTGTGTGTGTATATGTATTTTTATGGATAAATAAGACCTTAAAGCTTGGGTGAAATATTAGAACCCTTATTAGCTTTTGCGACAAGAAAAAAAAACAATAGTTAACTAGTGCTAGCTAAGCCATAGTATACAACTTGATTTTTTTTTTTTTTAGCGTGTAAATAAAGATAGGAGTATGTTGACCTAGAAAGAATCATGCAGTATGTGTAAGCAAATGCCTCCCATTCATCCATCCATCAATTTTCCTCCCACAGTGGGTGCCAGACTTTTTAGGAGCATGCCTTACTTTATGGAACAGTCACAATAGCAAAATTAGGGGGCAAACACCACATAGATCAACCACATCTAGTAAGTAGGGATGGGCAAAAGGTTCAGCCCGAGCACAAGTTTGGGACGAACTTTTGTTGTTCAGGCGTTCGGAAAACATCCAAACAAACGGGTTGTTCGACCGTTTGTTCGCCCCCCAAACAACCAACCAAAATGCATTACAGCGCTGAACAGTGCATTGCAAGCCCTGATTGGCTGAAGCAGTGAAAGCTTCAGCTAATCAGGGCACACAGCACTGTCAGAGTCACGATTGGACACTGTCATCATGACTTTATCCAATCATGGCTCATTCCCGCCCCACAGTATAAAAGTATTCTTTCGATGGCAGCCATTTTTAATGTGATTTTGGCGCAGTGAGGGATAGAACAGGGCTCTGTTCAGTGCTATCAGTTAGTTAGTGTGCTATACTGTGCTATTTTGCTTCAATTGTCAGCGTAGAATACTAGTTTAGTGTCAGTCTAGGGATAGTGTGAGTGTAATGAGGAGGACCATCATTCAGCTTTGCATAGTGTGCAGCTAGAGTAGGGACGGCTCAGATAGTTTCACTGTAGTGTAGTGAGACCTTGTCATTCATACATACATTAGTGTAGAGTAGGGACAGCTCAGATAGTTTCAGTGTAGTGTAGTGTAGTGAGATCGTGACATTAGTATATAGCTAGAGTAGGGACAGTTCAGATAGTGTCAGTGTAGTGATGGTTGAACATTATCTATTTGATTGCGCTACTGCCAGTTTAACTCTATTTACTTGTATGTGCGTTACTGCCAGTTTAACACCATTTACTTCTGTGTGCAATACTGCCAGTTTAACACCATATGGTTTTGTGTGCGTTACTGCCAGTTTAACGCCATATAGTTTTGTGTGTTCTGTGTGCGTTACTGCCAGTTTAATGCCATATAGTTCTGTGTGCATTACTGCCAGTTTAATGCCATATAGTTAATGTGCGTTACTGCAAGTTTTACACCATTTACTTCTGTGTGCATTACTGCCAGTTTAACGCTATATAGTTTTGTGTGTGTTACTGCCAGTTTAACACCATATGGTTCTGTGTGCATTGCTGCCAGTTTAACGCCATTTACTTCTGTGTGCATTACTGCAAGTTTAACACCATATAGTTTTGTGAGTTACTGCCAGTTTAACGCCATATAGTTCTGTGTACGTTACTGCAAGTCTAACGCCATATAGTTCTGTGTGCGTTACTGCAGTTTATCGCCATATAGTTCTGTGTGCGTTACTGCCAGTATAACCCCATGTAGTTATTTGTGCGTTACTGCCAGTTTAACGCCATATAGTTCTGTGTGCGTTACTGCAAGTTTAGTGCCATATAGTTTTGTGTGTTACTGCCAGTTTAATGCCATATAGTTCTGTGTGCATTACTGCAAGTTTAACATCATATAGCTTTGTGTGCGTTACTGCCAGTTTAACGTCATATAGTTCTGTGTGCGTTACTGCCAGTTTAACGCCATGTAGTTTTTTTGTGCGTTACTACTAGTTTAACGTCATTTACTTCTGTGTGCGTTACTGCCAGTTTAACGCCATATAGTTTTGTGTGCGTTACTGCCAGTTTAATGCCATATAGTTCTGTGTGCGTTACTGCCAGTTTAGCGCCATATAGGTTTTTGTGCATTACTACCAGTTTTTATGCCATATAGTCCTGTTTGTGTTACTGCCAGATTAACATCATATAGTTTTGTGTGCGTTACTGCCAGTTTAACGCCATTTTGTGTGTTACTGTATGTTTGGTGCATTATATTGCAGTATATTATAGTGTATCCCTGGAGTGTGTCTGTGTAGTGTGAGTACTCAAATTAAAGTGCACCAAATACCACTTTACATTGCTAAAAGTGCATCTACGTACAGATTTCCGCTTCTTCTTTACATTTGCTTATAAGCACCGCTCCCTCCCAATAATGTCTGGGAGGACAACAAGGAGAGGCAGACATGCCCTTGGCACTGTAAGGGGGCCAGCAACAAATGTGTCCACAGGCAAAGGTGGATGTAGTGGTCAGTCCTCAGGCAGGACATCATTTCCTCTGTTTAGTGAGTTTGCCAGTGCCTTACTCATCCTCCTCATCCTCTGTCACACAAGCAGAGACAAGTGTGCAGTCCCCTGCAGTTGCCAGAGTGGATAAACCTGTCTCCTTGTCCACATCTATTCCTGCCATAGCTCCAACATCAGCCATGGAGGAGTCAGCTGAGTTATTTGACCACAGTGTCAGCCACTCGCTCCTTGATGATGCCCAGCCATTACTGGATTCAGATGTTGGTTCTGAGGTTGAGGATGACAGGAACATGAGCCTAGAGACAGAGGAGAACACTGGTAGACAAATTGGCATTCATGTCCCCCCAGCCGTAGCATATTGCCAAGTTGTCTCCAGTGGTGATGATGCAGGATATGGAGATGATGATGATGATGAGGTCACTGATGCGACTTGGGTGCCAGATAGAGCAGAAGAGGAAACTGAAGGTGAGGCGGCAAAGTCCCAAGGAGGCCAACATCAAGAAAGAGTAGAGAGAAGCCACCCTATTTCATCACATTCTGCAGCTGTTATCTCTCAGCCCACTCCCCAAAGCTCAGCTGTCTGGACCTTTTTAGCACATCTGCAGCAGATCGCACTGTTTCTATCTGCAAACTGTGTCTCAGGCACATCAAACGTGGCAAAAACACCAACCATATGCATATTATTGCAATTTTTTTGCCTTTATCAAGAGCACCTCTATAGGGTTGCAGTGGGAAGGCGCCCCCGACGCCCCAAAGACTAATTTTTCTTCCCTTTTTGACAGGTGCATATCATTGCAATTTTTTACAGCAAGGCTAATTCTTGCTTTCATCAAGAGTACCTCAACAGGGTTATGGTGGGAAGGTCGCCACCGACACCCAAAGACCAGTTTTCTGCACCTGATTGACAGGTGCATATTATTGCAATTTTTTACAGCATGGCCAATTCTTGCTTTCATCAAGAGTATCTCTATAGGGTTACAGTGGGAAGGCGCCCCCCGACACCCAAAGGGTAATTTTTCTGCACCTGTTTGACAGCTGCATATCATTGCAATTTTTTACAGCAAGTCCAATTCTTGAAAAAGTGATTATAAAGGGCACTATCTGGATAAAACTATATAAGTGATAAATTAATAATTCCTTACATAAATACAAGTGACCAAAAAAACACAATTCATCAATTTACATCAAAGTCAATAAATGTCTATATAGACAATTCTTCAATATATGCTCTAACACCGTGCTTCTTCACCCGAAGTGACTTTAAAATGCTCTCACCAGAATTCCTCGGAGAACAAGTGACCATAAAGCATGTAATGAGAGAACCTCCTCAGTTCATAAGTCTCCACATCTATTTCACTCCACCATGTGTAGATACCATACGATCACAGTCAGTAGGGATGAGCCGAACACCCCACCAGAACATGCGAACAGGCAAAAAATTTGTTTAAACATGCGAACACCGTTAAAGTCTATGGGACACGAACATGAATAATCAAAAGTGATAATTTTAAAGGCTTATATGCAAGTTATTGTCATAAAAAGTGTTTGGGGACCTGGGTCCTGCCCCAAGAGACATGGACCAATGCAAAAAAAGTTTTAAAAACGGCTGTTTTTTTTCGGAAGCATTTAATAATGCTTAAAGTCAAAACAATAAACAATAAAAGTGTAATATTCCTTTAAATTTCGTACCTGGGGGTGTCTATAGTATGCCTGTAAAGGGGCGCATGTTTCCCGTGTTTAGAACAGTCTGACAGCAAAATGACATTTCAAAGGAAAAAAAGTCATTTAAAACTACTCGCGGCTATTAATGAATTGCCGGTCCGACAATACACATAAGAGTTCATTGATAAAAACGGCATGGGAATTCCCCACAGGGGAACCCCCGAACCAAAATTTAAAAAAAAAATGACATGGGGGTCCCCTAAATTCCATACCAGGCCCTTCAGGTCTGGTATGGATATTAAGGGGAACCCTGGCCAATTTTTTTTTTAAAAATGGCGTGGGGTCCCCCTCAAAATCTATACCAGACCCTTCAGGTCTGGTATGGATTTTAAGGGGAACCCCGCGCCAAAATAAAAAAAACGGCGCGGGGTCCCCCAAAAATCCATACCAGACCCTTATCCGAGCACGCAACCTGGCAGGCCACAGGAAAAGAGGGGGGATGAGAGAGCGCCCCCCTCCTGAACCGTACCAGGCCACATGCCCTCAACATTGGGAGGGTGCTTTGGGGTAGCCCCCCAAAACACCCTGTCCCCATGTTGATGGGGACAAGGGCCTCATCCCCACAACCCTTGCCCGGTGGTTGTGGGGGTCTGCGGGCGGGGGGCTTATCAGAATCTGGAAGCCCCCTTTAACAAGGGGACCCCCAGATCCTGGCCCTCCCCCCTGTGTGAAATAAAAAAGTGTCAAAAATGTTAAAAATGACAAGAGATAGTTTTTGACAATTCCTTTATTTAAATGCTTCTTCTTTGTTCTATCTTCTTTCTTCTTTCTTTCATCTTCTATCTTCCTTCGGTTTCTTCCTCCATCTTCTTCTTCTGGTTCTTCTGGTTCTTCCTCCGGTGTTCTCGTCTGGCATCTTCCTCCGCGGCGCCGGCGTCTTCTTCCCTTCTTGTCGGGCCGCTCTGCATCCACCATGATGGGAGGCTCCCACTGTGTGATGCTTCTACTCTTCTGACGGTTCTTAAATAATGGACCCCTTTGACGCACGGTGACTTCCCTGTCCGCCCCCCTCTGACATCACGGGGAATGCCACAGGGAACACCACAGGGAACCCCGGAGGAAGAACCAGAAGAACCAGAAAAATAAGAAGATGGAGGAAGAAACTAAGGAAGATAGAAGAAAGAAGAAAGAAGAATAAAGGAATTGTCAAAAACTGTCTCTTGTCATTTTTAATATTTTTGACACTTTTTTTGTGAAATGGTAAGGGTACTTTTGTACCCCCTTACCATTTCACACAGGGGGAGGGCCGGGATCTGGGGGTCCCCTTGTTAAAGCCCCCCGCCCGCAGACCCCCACAACCACTGGGCAAGGGTTGTGGGGATGAGGCCCTTGTCCCCATCAACATGGGGACAAGGTGTTTTGGGGGGCTACCCCAAAGCACCCTCCCAATGTTGAGGGCATGTGGCCTGGTACGGTTCAGGAGGGGGGCACTCTCTCATCCCCCCCTCTTTTCCTGTGGCCTGCCGGGTTGCATGATTGGATAAGGGTCTGGTAAGGATTTTTGGGGTGACCCCACGCCATTTTTAAAAAAAATTTTGGCACAGGGTTCCCTTTAAAATCTATATCAGACCTGAAGGGTCTGGTATAGATTTTGAAGGGGACCCCACGCCATTTTTTTTAAATTTTGGCCGGGGTTCCCCCTAATATCCATACCAGACCTGAAGGGCCTGGTATGGAATTTAGGGGGACCCCACATCATTTCTTTTAAATTTTGGTTTGGGGTTCCCCTGTGGGGAATTCCCATGCCGTTTTTTATCAATGAACGTTTATGTGTATTGTCGGACCGACAATTCATTAATAGCCGCAAGTAGTTTAAAATGACTTTTTTTCCTTTGAAATGTCATTTTGCTGTCAGACTGTTATAAACACGGGAAACATGCGCCCCTTTACAGGCATACTATAGACACCCCCCAGGTACGAAATTTAAAGGAATATTACACTTTTATTGTTTCACTTTAAGCATTATTAAAATCACTGCTCCTGAAAAAACATTAGTTTTTAAAACTTTTTTTGCATTGATCCATGTCCCCTGGGGCAGGACCCAGGTCTCCAAACACTTTTTATGACAATAACTTGCATATAAGCCTTTAAAATTAGCACTTTTGATTTCTCCCATAGACTTTTAAAGGGTGTTCCGCGGCTTTCGAATTTGCCGCAAACACCCCAAATTGTTCGCTGTTCAGTGAACTGGCGAACAGCCGATGTTCGAGTCGAACATGAGTTTGACTCAAACTCGAAGCTCATCCCTAACAGTCAGATATGCAGTTGTATGTGGAAGAAACTCTTTCCAGTATCAAATATCATCTGTCTCCCATCACGAGACTGTGTGGAATTGGCTCAGCCACAAATAGCCACAGAAGGCAGGTATAGTGTAATATTCCTTTTTTATTTTAAAAGGTGCACTTACATATGTCCATTCAGATGTAGAAAGGTACAAAAGCAGCTTGAGGGTCTGTAGAACCGGTCCCACATCGCTGTGTGACTAGCAGCGTACGGCGTGTGTTCCAACTACCCAGCGGAAGTGGAGGGCTCCTTTCAATTTGCATGTCAAGCCTCTCTTCTATGCATATCATGCTCAAGCATGTGTCATCAGGAAGTGGGGCTGATGCCATTTTACTGGAGCCTAAATAGTAGTAAGCCAGACACCATTGGTCAGGATAAGCCAATGCAAATATTATCATCTCTGCACCCAAAATCACGGAAAGAGCTTTAAAAATTAAAGAACCAAATTAAAAAACGCTTCTGCCTCTGTGAGCTGTGTTTGTGACATCAATGTAAACAAAATATTTGTTTTATATTAATAAAGCCCCCAAAAAAGGTATGTACATGTCTCCTTTGGGCCCAACACATACAGTACACATAAAATACTATTTAATCAATACTGTCAAGTAACCCCTTTGGCCCAAATGTAACAGTATATAAAAGTTTATAAAAGACATATACCGTATATACTCGAGTATAAGTCGAATTTTTCAGCACATTTTTTTGTGCTGAAAGTGCCCCCCTCGACTTATACTGGAGTCAAGCACTTTTCTGCAGGAAAAAATTTCATTTTCCAAGCCGACTTTGGGGCCCTGTATCTCAGGGCCACTTGGTGCTAGCAACCCCAAATTTGGTGTGCAAACCCAGTGGAACTGGTACCACAACATATCCAAAGATGGAGTTCTTAGCACTAAGTGGCCCCGAGATACGGGGCCCCAAATCTGGTTCGGAAAATGTCATTCTCTGCTATAGAAAAGTGCTTGACATTTTCTGAACCGATATTTGGGGCCCTGTATCTCGGGGCCACTTAGTGCTGGAAACCCCAGATTTGGATATTTTATGGTGCTAGTTCCACTGGGTTCGCACACCAAATTTGGGGTTCTTAGCACTAAGTGGCCCCAAGATACGGGGCCCCAAATTCGGTCAACTGTGTCCATCTGCAGCAATGTCATTTTGGGACCCTTTGGGTTCAGAGACCCCAAATTTTGGCTGCAGCTAGGGGGCATCTAGGAACCCTTAACTACCGAGTTTGAAGTTCAGGGGACCTATGGCTGCAAATGGGCACAGTGAGGAATGCAAATGGGCACAGTGAGGCTGCAAATGGGCATTGTTGACCCTCTTTTCCACTTACAGTAGCTGTGCATTTCTCACCCTCGTCTTATACTCGGGTCAATAAGTTTTTCCCATTTTTTTGTGGTAAATTAGGGCCTCGACTTATACTCGGAACGACTTATACTCGAGTATATACGGTATATGTAAATTTTACTTTCCACAAATCTCATGCATATGTATATCGTATGTTGTTCCTGTTTCCACAAACAACCTACAAAACGGATGATACCACCATCTAGAGGACAAACATGTAATTACATGGTTGCACTCATACATGTACAAAGTGACAAGAACCCATGCAATTAAAATAATATAATTATATATAAATTCTACACGGACTACATATAGATCCATACAGCACAGATATACATCCCATCACCACTTCAGGTGCCTCATAAAAAAAGTGAATAAATGAACTATTCTAATTAACTAAATTCCATATGTTAGGCATACAGTAATATTAAAACCAATTGAACTTATATGTCACTAAATGTCGGTGAGGGAACAATGTAGGTCTATATCGATATTAAGGCCAGAGGGCCAATTCTTGCTTTCATCAAGATTACCTCTATAGGGTTACAGTGGGAGGGCACCACTGACACCCAAAGACCAATTTTTACGCAATCGTTAAAGTCAAAGAGACACCAGAATGTATACAGAAAAAATCTCTAATCTTGTCCCCAGTGCACTACATTGTGGCCTCATCATACACACTGGCTCTCCAGCTGTTGCTGAGCAAAATTAAGGCAGCTTGCAGAAAAAATGTAATTTTTTTGGGCTTTATAAATGTAATTATTGCTGCAGCAGATTCTAGACATGGTACAGATCTGCCACTTTACAGGTAGACTAAGGGGGCCCCCCAGGCACTTATTGATACATGTCCCCGAGGGCAGGACCCGGACCCCTATAACCATTGTATTTGGGCAATTACTTGCATATAAGCCTTCAAAATGGGCACTTTTGATTTTTGACATTCGGGTCCCTTTGACTTTAATGGGGTTCGTTATTCAGGTCCAAACCTTTGCGGTGTTTGAAAGTTCTTGTGCGAAACCAAACAGGGGTCAGTTCGGCCCATCCCTACTGGTAAGCTAACAGTCACTTCAGCCACATTCTCTGCCTCTGTGCCAAAGCCCTCTGACACATTTTGCCCTGACTGGGCTTAATCATAGAGACTACATTTGTTATTGTGATTAGCACAGTCTAATAGAAATTAAAAAATATTTCACCACAGAAATTGTTAAAATTATTTTACCAATTAACCACACTGATTAGATCCATCCATTTATACATTTGTAGCACAAGCTACAGTATATCAATTATGAATGCTAGTGGTTTTACCTGTGTGACACAATACTGAACCCCTTTATTGGTTATCACAATTAAATGCAAGTGTCATATCCATGTTGTCTCCCAAAGGCTGAAGCTAATTATTCTGTGCCATATCAATGATGACATTCATTGAAATAGCGCTGGGCCCTCTGTGGCAAATTAATGTTGTTTTATTGTTACTCAACCTACCTCTTACTAGTCATTGCATTCAAAAGAAGAATTCAGTTACCATTTGTCATAAGTAAGAATTGGATTATAAGTTCAGCACAGTAGCTAAGTGGTTAGCACTTCTGTTTAACGTCACTAGGGTTTTCAGTTTGAATCTCAACCATGGCACTACCTGCACAGAGTTTGCAAGTTTTCTCTGTGCATGTGTGGGTTTCCTCTGGGTACTCCAGTTTCCTACCACACGCTGGTAGGTTAATTGGATCTAAAATTGGCCATGGTATGTGTATTTATGAATGTAAGTTAGGGACATTAGATTGTAAGCACCATAATATAAAGTGCTGAATAAATTGATAGCACTATATAAGTACCTGTAACAAATAAATTATTTTTATCCAGTACCAGATGCTGGAGGCCAACAGCTAAGTTCTGGACTCCCCTGAAGGTAGAACAGGAGGAGTCAGGCTCAAAGTAGCAGTTGCAGAGACACCCAGGAATGCTGCTGGTGTGCTGGGTGGTAGCTGCAGGCAGGTGGTGCCTGTGAGGCATGACAGGCCTGTGGTATCAGACAGAATCAAAGTCAGTTCAAGCCAGGATCTGGAGCCAGGAGGGTAACAGAGCAGACAAGGTCAGGTGGGTAGCCAAGGTCAAACACAAGAGAGCAAGGAGAGGAGATCCATTAGACCAGCCGAGGTTGAGACCAGGGAGCAGTGGCGGCCTGTCCATAGGGGGTGCCAGGGCACCGCCCCCCCTCCTGTAGTCAAAAAAAAAAATTCAAAAAAAAAAAATAATTTTTAAAACGGCTCCTTTAAGAACAAAAAAAAAAAAAAAGTCCTTTAACAAAGTTCACTGTGGCGCCGGACACCAGTGCACTATGGGAAGCGCCACATCAATGCAATCACGAGATTGCAGACGCGGCGCTTCATTTGCGGGCTTTTAACCCGCCTTGTGGCGCAAACGAAAACGCTGATTAGCTTCCGCTCGTAGAATCAGTGTGATTCTATGGGCGGGAGCATTGCTTTTCAAATCTTGAGGTCACTTCCGGCTTTCGTGAAGAAGACGAGAGCCGGAAGTGATGTCGGCAGCTCCGTTCTTCGGCTGAGCGGAGCTGCAGGAGGAAGGTAAGAGCCATATGAGGGATGGGTTGCTGTCTGGCAAGCAGGGTGAGCTCCAGCACAGCACAGCTGCATGTATCTGTCCCTCTCTTCCCCATTCCCCCCCTCCCTCCTGTCTCACTACACACGGACTGAAGACACCTATACACAGACAGAGGGGGAGGGGGAGGAGAATGGACACATACACAGGACGTGAGGGGCAAGTTATCAAAAGAAAGATACAGTGATTTGGGGGGCTGGGAGAGGATGCTTTATGTGCTAGGGGCCACTTTGGGAGCAGAGAGGATTTGTGCTAGAAGGGGGGTTGAATATAAAATTAGACCCCCCCAGCACAATTCCTCTCTGCTCCCAAAGTGGCCCCTAGCACATAAAGCTCCCAGCCCCCCAAATCACTGTGATTATCTTTCTTTGATAACTTGCCCCTCTTCCCCCTTGTTCAAAGAGATGCTGGCTGCTATTAAGGAGACAATCATGGTTTCTGGGATCAGTGGACACAGTGAATGCGTTTTTTATGACACAGTGGCTGCGTTTTTTATGACACAGTGAATGCGTTTTTTATGACACAGTGAATGCGTTTTTGATGACACAGTGGATGCGATTTTTTATGACACAGTGGATGCATTTTTTATGACACAGTGGATGCATTTTTTATGACACAGTGGATGCGTTTTTTATGACACAGTGAATGTGTTTTTGATGACACAGTGAATGCGTTTTTGATGACACAGTGAATGCATTTTTGATGACACAGTGAATGCATTTTTGATGACACAGTGAATGCATTTTTTATGACACAGTGGATGCGTTTTTGATGACACAGTGAATGCATTTTTTATGACACAGTGGCTGCGTTTTTGATGACACAGTGGCTGCGTTTTTTATGACACAGTGAATGCGTTTTTGATGACACAGTGAATGCGTTTTTGATGACACAGTGAATGCGTTTTTGATGACACAGTGAATGCGTTTTTGATGATACAGTGGCTGCGTTTTTGATGACACAGTGGCTGCGTTTTTGATGACACAGTGGCTGCGTTTTTGATGACACAGTGGCTGCGTTTTTGATGACACAGTGAATGCATTTTTGATGACACAGTGGCTGTATTTTGATGACAGTGGCTGCGGTTGATGTTTTTTTTTCAGAATTTTTCAGTTTGTTTGCGCCCCCCCAAAAATTTTGAGCACCAGCCGCCACTGTCAGGGAGCCATGGTTTGGACGCTCGGTCTTAATAAAAATGATTATCGTTCCCTGCCTTCTATATCTAATGCAGACCATTCCAATCTGTTTACCCCCCTCCTTTTTTCTATCATATAAAAAAGCTTGTACAAGTTTCATCTGGAAAAACTACTCCCCACAAATTAAATACACACGATTGACATGTGACAAGACCAAGGGTGGGATTGCCCTCCGAGACCTCCATAAATACTATCTGGCCTGCTATCTAACTAGAGTGGTAGACTGGAAAATCAATAAAACGGGGAAGACATGGGTCACACTAGAAAACTCTTTCATACATTAACCAATACACATCCTTCCTTGGCTCTCACCAAAACATTAGCCCCAATCCGTTAAGACACATCCACTTTATTATTATCTACCCCTCATTATTTGCTTTTACTACAGCTGTAACTTCCTTTCAAATATCCTCACAACCAGGGCCTCTGACTTCCCTGAGAGGGAACCCAGATTTCCCCCCCAGGAGAGTCACTTCTTCCACAAAGGTCGGTTACGATCCTATGAAAATCTAATATCCACATCTCTCACAAAGGGTTTTCCTTTTTGGTTCTACAGACAGCTAAGACACTTTTTTACCTCCACAGATTCCAATGACATATGGTCAAGACAACTTATGCCATTTGAAACTCTTTACTCTCATACCACACCACAAAGTCACCTAATTTCTCTCATTTACTCTTTCCTCCAAGAAAAATCCTTTCCCTCACAGACAGAAACCTTAAGGTTATCCTGGGGTAGGGATCTATGCATAGCCTTTACTGATGATGAATTGGAAACTATTCATGTACATGCACACAAGGGATCATTAAAACGTAGCAATTCAAGAAATTGGCTACAAAATAATCACAAAATGGTACAGAACACTGACTCGCCTACACAAATCCTCACCCTCAATCCCGAACACCTGCTGGAGGTGTAATAGAGAGGAATGATCCATGATGCACATTTGGTGGGAGTGCCAAGTGCTTCAAACATTCTGGAAAGAAGTACATTCCATAAGTCACTTCCTATACCCTGGATTTTAATCCGGCTCAATATCTCCTCCATCATACAACCCTGCCTAAACAATCCTATCATAAATCACTGGCCATGCACATGGTAAATGCGGCCAGATTATGCATACCTGTACACTGGCGATCAACTAACCCCCCGACTGTCAGGGAATGGCTGACGAGGATTGCTAAGATAGAGGAGATGGAGAAATTGATCTACACCTCATAAGACCGCATACAGAAATTCACCACTGTCTGGGCATGTTGGACACATTTTAAGAATACAGAATGCTACAAGTCATACTTCCTGATGTGATACTCCCCTCCCCGAACGGCAGAGAACTTACCCGATCGTCCTCTTTAACCGAAATTGGAGGATCGGGAGACGAAGAGTGGCCCTTTACCCCCTTACATCCTCACACCCTGTTTCCTCTCTCTTCTTTCCCCCCTTTTTCCCGCTGTTTCTTATATGCCACTCCCCCCCCCTCCTTCTTTATCCCTCTAATACCTCCACTTTACCTAATTTCCCTCTCCCATACATTCATATCCACCCATACCCTCTCTACAATACCTTAGCGAAACAATTAGCGAAATATGCTCTAATATTCTACCAGAGACATGTCATTCTCATTTTTCATTTTTTATTTAAGTATAATGCTCCTCCTTACACCATGACTTGACCTGTTGATATTGGCCCACATGGAGGACACTCAATCATATCAATACTTGTCTTCAGCAAGATGTCTCGTTATAGAATGTTCACAGGCTGATTTCCTTGTATTCTTTTTTTTTTCTCTTTTGTTTGTTTTCTCTTCTCTTTCTTTGTACAGTTATTAAATTCTTTATGACACACTTTATTTACCTTACCATACAACTTAATTTCCCATGATCCAGATTGTAACAACATTTTCTGTATTACTAATGTATAACAATGTCATGGGTGTTCCTTTCAAAACCTGTTCAATCTTTTGTACATGCAATTTTATTCTCTTTCAATAAAAACCTTTTTGTGGAAGATCAGGGAGCAGGCAAGAGACAAGTCAAGACAAGCTGGGTTTGTAGCGGAGAATAACGGGAACAAAGTTTTACTGGAACACGGGTAGGAAGCTGAAGATCAATCAGCAACTTCTGACATTGACTGGCCTTCTTATAAAAGCCACTGGGCACCAATCTATGTGCATAATTGTGTGCCAGCATGCATGTGCATTCTGGCACACTTCCAAGCTTGTTCCCATGCGCCAGCATGCATGCTTTCATCCATGCATGCTCCTGCACATTCTGGTGGCTAGGGATGAGCCGAACACCCCCCGTTTCGGTTCGCACCAGAACCTGTGAATGGACCGAAAATTTGCACGAACGTTAGAACTCCATTGACGTCTATGGGACTCGAACGTTCAAAATCAAAAGTGCTCATTTTAAAGGCTAATTTGCATGGTATTGTCCTAAAAAGGGTTTGGGGACCCCAGGGGACATGTATCAATGCAAAAAAAACTTTTAAAAACGGCCGTTTTTTCGGGAGCAGTGATTTTAATGATGCTTAAAGTAAAAAAAAAAGTGAAATATTCCTTTAAATATCGTACCTGGGGTGTGTCTATAGTATGCCTGTAAAGTGGCGCGTGTTTCCCGTGTTTAGAACAGTCCCTGCACAAAATGTCATTTTTAAAGGAAAAAATTTCATTTAAAACTGCTTGCGGGTTTAATGTAATGTCGGGTCCTGGCAATATGGATGAAAATCAGTGAGACAAACGGCATGGGTACCCCCCAGTCCATTACCAGGCCCTTTGGGTCTTGTATGGATATTAAGGGGAACCCCGCACCCAAATTAAAATAAGGAAAGGTGTGGGGCCACCAGGCCCTATATACTCTGAACAGCAGTATACAGGCGGTGCAAACAAGACAGGGACTGTAGGTTTGTTGTTAAGTAGAATCTGTTTGTAATTTTGAACGGGTACATTTTTAACGTGTTTAGCTCCAGCCAAAAAATCTTTTTTAAGCTTGTTGGAAAACATAGGGAAGGGTTATCACCCCTGTGACATTTGTTTTGCTGTCTTGCCTCCTCTTCAGAAGATTTCACCTCACTTTTTGTCCCATTGACAAATGTTTTTTGAAAATTTGGGGTTTTTTGTGGAAGAAGGATTGGAAAGCATCAGTGGAAAGGAGAAATGTTTTTCCCATATTAACTCTTACAGGAGAGAATTTCCCTTCCTAGGGGTAGATTTTTCATCTCACTTCCTGTTGTCTCCTTCCGTTTGCAAGTAGTAGTCATTTGTAAGTTAGATGTTTGAAAGTTTGGGTGGCAAAAATATGAATGCAATCTATACACTGGGGGGAGAACCTCTGGGGGAATCTAGGATGGAAAAGGACCTGGGGGTCCTAGTGGATGATAGGCTCAGCAATGGCATGCAATGCCAAGCTGCTGCTAATAAAGCAAACAGAATATTGGCATGCATTAAAAGGGGGATCAACTGCAGAGATGAAACGATAATTCTCCCGCTCTACAAGACTCTGGTCCGGCCGCACCTGGAGTATGCTGTCCAGTTCTGGGCACCAGTCCTCAGGAGGGACATACTGGAAATGGAGCGAGTACAAAGAAGGGCAACAAAGCTAATAAAGGGTCTGGAGGATCTTAGTTATGAGGAAAGGTTGCAAGCACTGAACTTATTCTCTCTGGAGAAGAGACGCTTGAGAGGGGATATGATTTCAATTTACAAATACTGTACTGGTGACCCCACAATAGGGATAAAACTTTTTCGCAGAAGAGAGTTTAATAAGACTCGTGGCCACTCATTACAATTAGAAGAAAAGAGGTTTAACCTTAAACTACGTAGAGGGTTCTTTACTGTAAGAACGGTAAGGATGTGGAATTCCCTTCCACAGGCGGTGGTCTCAGCGGGGAGCATTGATAGCTTCAAGAAACTATTAGATAATCACCTGAATGACCGCAATATACAGGGATATGTAATGTAATACTGACACATTATCACACACATAGGTTGGACTTGATGGACTTGTGTCTTTTTTCAACCTCACCTACTATGTAACTATGTAACTATGTAAAGTAGGGGCCTGCCCTATGTACTCAGCAGAAATTTGGGCCTTAGGTGTTGTTGTGGCCACAACACTGTAAGCCCTCACAGGGCCCTGCTGTGAAATATTAGATCAAGAATTGTAATTACATGCCCCTGTTGAACAGGGGCAGAAAAATTGGGCCTTTGGTGGTGGTGGTGCTGGTGCCACAACACTGTAAGTCCTCACTCGCTCTTGGTGGGCGCAGAAACGGGCCCTGCTGTGAAATATTAGATCAAGAATTGTAATTACATGCCCCTGTTGAACAAGGGCAGAAAAATTGGGCCTTTGGTGGTGGTGGTGGTAGTGCTGGTGCCACAACACTGTAAGTCCTCACTCGCTCTTGGTGGGTGCAGAAATGGGCCCTGCTGTGAAATATTAGATCAAGAATTGTAATTACGGGGAGCATGGCCAACCGGAGCAGAAGATGGACGCTTAATTGCATAGCTCAGCAGCCAGGGGACACAATCCAGCGCAATCGGCCCACACCATGACTCCATCCGCACCCATCCTCGCTCCAGGCACTCAGGAGACAAGGATGCAGCCATCCAGGAAAAGATTTACGGAGCACAAGCCCCAAAAACTGACAGAATTCGCTTACAAGCCGGCGGGCTGGGATTCCCAAGATGGCGCCGACCAGGCCGCGCCGCCCAAATCGTACACGGACCTCCCGGATGACATCCAGGACGCACAGCACTCCACAGGTACGATTCCTGACAAGTACCAAGCCCCAGAGAGTGACCCTCTCCCCAGCAGCCCAGCAAAAGCTCGGATGAGGCTAGATACACTGACGCTGCACACACAGCGCCAGCTAACTGAGGCCCAGGTTCCCATCCCCTTCTCCATAGACCAGGCCCTGCAGTCCTCCATGGCCTCCTTCCCCACATCAGGGCAGCCAGTCATGGATACAACTCTGAAGGACATGCTTTTGTCCCTACAATCCTCCCTCATGAATGATTTTTCATCCATGTTTCACAGAGTCACCTCTGACATTCACAAGCTAGATGACAGAATGACTAATGCTGAGAGGGGAATACAGGCCTGCACTTCCACAGTAAATGAAGTGATTGATTCTTATGACAATGTTAAGGAGGAACAGGCATGGATGCGCGCCAAAATGGCGGATTTAGAAGACAGGTCACGCAGGAACAACATTAAACTGAGGGGAGTCCCAGAGTCCATACTCCCAGTGGACTTACCGCGCTACGCGAAAGAATTGATACACCTAGTGATACCTGAAGCTTCCCCACGAGACGCCATCATTGACAGAATACACAGAATCGCCAAACCGTCCCACCTGGCAGCCTCAGTCCCTAGAGATGTACTGATGAGGGTTCACTTCTATCAAACCAAAGAAAAGCTCCTTATGGGCCTTAGAGCAAAATCTCCACTACCTGGCCCCTATACTGGGATACAACTTTTCCCTGACCTGTCCAAGTACACCCTCCAACTGCGACGGCAACTGAACCCGATAACCAAAGGTCTGCAGAACCACAAGGTACCATACAAATGGCGCCACCCAGCTACCATCCTTGTTGTCCGCAATGGTCAGACACACGCAATAGGAGACCTAGATAAAGGCCTAAAGCTCCTCCACTCCTGGAGCATAATCCCTGATATGGCTGCCCCTGCCACACAAACCAACGGTGCCATACCTCCTCGTAGACAACAAACTCACCTTCTCACCTGAGGATGCTCGCATCTCCACAACAATGGCCGACAACTCATCCCACAGTTCCCCTGAGCTCTGACAGTCTGTTACCTTAACTCTCTACCTCCGGTGATACTGACTCTGTTTACCCCCACGTAGAGGATTCAACGGTGTCAAACACCCCCTCTAATCTTCGCTTTAGCTGAAATATACAGCAATATCATATCCAGCAACAGCGAATCGAAAATCCAAGTTCTTTTTCCACTAGTTTCCATACTTTATACCAGTGATCTGTTAATGCATTTCTCTATTGGTTACTGACATATTGCTCTATCCGCAGCACTCTAGTCCACTTCTATTTCAGACCCTTGGATTGCCACCGGAACATCACTGCGCTCTAACTCCAAGACTCGCCAGCAGCCAGAAGCATCAACATCCCTATACCGGTACTTCAACACATCTGCACTCGGACTTCCACCTCAGGATCAATGTAGCCGACCCCATCTACCACCAGACTCATCCACCAGCAACGAACCGTAAGTGTTGCACTCAACACCCAACACCCCCACAGCCACAAAAAGCCATTCACTATACTGTCATTAAATACCAACGGCCTCAATCATCCTGCCAAGAGACACTCACTATGGAGATCCGCTACAGATCTTCACAGCGACATCCTTTGTGCCCAGGAAACACATCTGCTTACCAATGATACATCCCTATGCAAGAACAACCGCTTTCCCCAGGTGTTCCATGCCACCCATTCAACTAAAACCAGAGGGGTCATGATTGCAATCAGAGACTCACTGGACTTCCAACTTTTAGATATCGAAAAGGACCCCGAAGGCCGTTATATCATACTTGCCTGCAAAGTCAACAAAGTGACCTATACCATAATCAACATCTATGCCCCGAATTCTTGCCAAACGAAATTCCTTCACAGAGTCCTGCGTAAATCCAAACACATTCAAAAAGGTCACCTAATACTTTGTGGAGACTTTAATCTCGTCCCTGAAATATCCATTGACTCAACATCGTCAGCAACTAGAAGAGTCTCACCTCTGAAAAGATTTTTCTCCTCCCAAGACCTCTACGACGTTTGGCGCTGTTACCACGGCTCCGAACGGGACTATACTTTCTTTTCCTCCAGGCACCGCTCATATTCAAGAATAGACCTGTTCTTAACCGACAAGTTTATTCTACAAAATGTATCTGCCTCCACAATCCACACCACGACATGGTCGGACCATGCCCCAATCTCTATCACGATCCAAGACTCTAACTTACAAAAAAATACATTTATATGGCGAGTAAACAACCACATCATTCAACACAACCAATATGCGCCATCTATTGCAGAACAAATAACCGATTTCTTTTCACTAAACAAAGGCTCGGTGCCCGACCCTGCCGTGGTGTGGAGTGCGCACAAAGCGTACATGAGAGGAATGTTAATAAAATTAAGTTCCCATCATAAGAAAAAGAGGACGCAACGTATAAACGACCTAACAACTCAAATAGCAGCCCTAGAATCGAAACACAAATCTGACACCCGAGACCACCAGACAAATCACCTATTGTCCCTTAGACAGGAACTTAGAACACTACTCCTTCACTCTTACGAATTCCTCCAGAAAAAATTTAAGGCGACATCGTATTCTACCTCTAACAAAGCAGGGAAGAAACTAGCACAAAGACTAAAAGGTAGACGCACCAAAGCCAAAATCTCTCAACTTATCCACCCTCACACCAAAGCCCCACTGAGCAACCCCCAAGACATAGCCAATGCCTTCAGTGCCTATTATGGAGACTTATATAATCTGAAACAAGACCCGCTCACACCCCAACCCACTCCAGGCGACATTGACCACTTTCTCAGGAAAGTCAAACTGCCCACACTGACAACAAACCAACTGAACACCTTAAATGCCCCCTTCACAGAAATAGAAATAGAAAAGACTATTACCTCACTACCTAGCGGCAAAGCCCCAGGCCCTGACGGCTTAACTGGGGAATACTACAAGCAATTTTCACCCCATTTGACCCCGTACCTAACGGAATTATATAACCACGTTGCCTCCTCTTCTGCTTTCTCTAAAGAATACTTGAATGCTTTGGTGATAACATTGCCGAAACCAGGGAAACAGTCGAATGTACCTCAAAATTTCCGCCCAATCTCTCTACTTAATCTCGACCTTAAAATTTACGCAAAAACCATAGCAACAAGATTGATCAAAATTATGCCCACTCTTATACACCATGAACAGACGGGGTTCACAAAAGGCAGACAATCATCTGATGCCACCAGAAGGATGATAAACCTAATCCACCATGCTGAATCCACCGGAACGCCTTCTCTGCTCCTATCCTTGGATGCAGAGAAGGCGTTCGATAGGGTACACTGGACCTATCTTGAAAAGGTACTCCAAAAGTTTGGATTCCAGGGTCAGATTCTTGGAGCCATCATGGCACTATACTCCAATCCCGAAGCTCAGGTTTACACAGAGGGCATGCTCTCCTGCCCATTCCCCATAACCAATGGCACCCGCCAAGGTTGCCCTCTATCTCCCCTCATATTTAATATGCTCATGGAGCCCCTAGCAGAAAGTATCCGTTCTCATCCCAACATCTCTGGCTTACACATTGGAACTATGCACCATAAGATCAGCTTATTTGCGGATGACATCATTCTTATCCTATCCAACCCGACTGTTTCCCTGGCTGAGGTACAACATATGCTCCAATGGTTTAGTTCGATTTCCTACTACAAGGTGAACACATCCAAATCCTTCATCCTAGACATAAATATAAATGCCACCATAAAAAACCTTCTACAACTGCAATATCCTTTTGCATGGGCAGACACTGACATTTCTTACCTGGGCATTAAACTCCCAAGAAACACTAAAAGCCTCTATTCAAGTAATTTCCACCCATTACTCCAGACTATACAGCAAACAACACAACAGATAGCAAAACAAGAACTATCTTGGACAGGAAGGCTTGCGGCCTTTAAAATGATATGCCTACCCCAAATACTTTATTATTTCAGAACCCTACCAATTCCACTACCTGCTACGCTTTTTAGATCCCTACGCACAATGTACAACAAACTCCTGTGGAACGGTAAACGTCCCAGGTGTGCACATCAACAACTGGTTAAAGTGGTGTTCCGGCCGAAATTATACTTTTTAAATAAAAATACCCCTATAATACACAAGCTTAATGTATTCTAGTAAAGTTAGTCTGTAAACTAAGGTCTGTTTTGTTAATTTATAGCAGTAGTTTGTTATTTTATAAACTTACAGCAGGCCGTGGCCATCTTAAGTGTGGGCATCTGAAGCCAGACTGTATTTCTTCCTGGATCTCATCCTTGCAGATCTCGCACATGCTCAGTACATCACAAGCAGTGTAATAGGTTTCAGGTCAGGTTTCCATAGCAACGGCAGTGTCAGAGGAAGTTGCCGCCCCTTCCCAGAAGGCATTGCAAACAGGAAATGATGCGATGGGCCACGGCCAGGGAGGAGGAAGTGAAAAATGAATACAGCATATATACTGTAGGTGCTGAGAATTTTTTTTTAAATATCCAATTCGTTTACAGTGCACAGCTTAGTGAGGGATGCTGAAGAGTTGTAAAAGTGGGTGGAACTCCACTTTAAACACAAGCAAGTGGGGGGCACGAGCTCTATAGATTTTGAAGATTACCATATAGCAGCCATTTTGGCCCAACTACCCTGCTGGCTCCAACCATCTCCAACTACGCTATGGGGGCAAATTGAATGTTCCTCAACCACAAGATCAGACCTGAAAACCTGGTTACTGAGCACCCCACTGGGCTCATTGATCCCAAAGTCCCTATCTCCAACTATTAAAGCATCAGCGCAAGCCTGGAAAAAACTGTCCACCTCAATGAGTCACACTCCCCATGAACCACAAACACACATCCCTCTAGCCACCTTGAAACATATAACACCTGAACTATCAGTAACCTCATGGACACACAAAGGCATAGGGTCCCTACAACATCTACTGCAAGACAACTCCCTCAAACCATTCTCCCAATTGCAATCTGAATATGCAATGCCCACATCTGAACATTTCACCTACCTCCGTATACAACATTGCCTCAAAACGGTCCCCCTTCCTCTGTACAACATCCACCCCAAGACTTGGGATTATCTCACCAACCCTAACACAAATCTCAGAGGAATCTCATACTTCTACAACTCCCTACACCAAAAACATACCTTCACCAAACTAAAACCACACAAGAAATGGGAAATAGATCTGAACCACGAATTCACAGACAATCAATGGCATCAAGCCTTTAAGTCAACATACAAGGCCACGAAATGTGCGGCCCTTTGGGAATTGGCACAAAAAATTTCTCTGCGTTGGTATATGACCCCAGCCAGAATCGCGTCCATTAACCCTCAAATCCCCAACACATGCTGGAGATGTAACTCATCCCCAGGGGATCTTCTCCATGTTTTCTGGTCATGCCACCTTCTTAAAACGTACTGGGATAGTATTTTCCAGTTGATCTCAAACATCACCCACATCAAAACTCCCCCCTCCCCAGCACTTGCAATCCTGAATCTTACTATAGAGGATCTTCCTCACCCCTTTAGAATAGTGACCATCCACATCCTGATGGCAGCTAAACTTAACATAGCTAGACACTGGAAGTCGGACACACCTTTAACCCTAACCCAAGTCGTAGACTTGGTATCATTACACTACAGCTATGAGCACACATCTGCTTCTGACACGAACCATTATAAAAAAATACAATCCAGCTGGCAACCATGGACCACCTGGACTAGACACTGCGCAATTCACGTCCAAGTTACTGCAGTACAACCCCTTCCTCTTGATCGAGCAATACTAAGAATAGAGTATGTTTACATGCATATTTTCAACTGGTAACCTTCCAGAACATCTTCTTTCTTCTTTCTTTGGAATGTATCAAAAATAGATGGTCCACTTCGCTCCTGTGGCTCTAGAGATCCCACTTGGGGTGTCACACTAGTGAAGTGGACCAGCAACGACTACAATTTTACAGATGCTAGTGATACTGGTTATGATGTACTCAATGCACTAATTTATTGTGTATTGACAAAGTTATACTCTACCCAATGTGGAGCTATTTTCAATGCATTGTCCACTCATGGCATTTCCCAGGATATTAGGTCCAATAGTGGCCATCTTGCGGGAGCCAGGACTTCTAGTGAGTCTTGTTTGGGCAACAGGCTGGCGCAATATCTTCCAGGTCCTGGGAAAAAAGTTTTAGTTCAGACTCTGATCGAATTGGGATGAGCCATCATCGAGAGACCAACTAGTCTCATTACAGCAATGACCTGCTTGGAAGCAGTTCTGAATCTCTGAAGAATACAGTAGTTACCCTCAGAGAGAGCAACAGTATAAGTATCCCACTTGAACAAATGATAGCTCTTTCCCATTGTTTGCATCTCACGGTCGCAAAAGGGTAAAGAAGTAGCCTGTATTAACCCATGTGGTCTGAGTTGCCCAATAGAAGGTTGACAACTATATTAACCTCCCTGGCGGTATGATTATTTCAGATTTTAGGTGCTGAAAGCGGTACCATTATTTTGCACAGAAATTTGGCGTTTTATATTGTAGGCCTGTAATTCTTAGCAATAGTTCACTTAAATCTGTCCAAACAAGAGTCTAGTAGACATGCCGGGTATGATAAAGTTTGAAAAACGTAATAAAAAATTATAATATAATAAATAACTATAAAGAATTATAACAAATAATAATATAATAATAATAAAAATTATATAATAATGTAATCAAATCAAAAACACTGAAATTTGCTCAGTTGCAGAATTGTAGCTTTTGTTACTTTTATGGGGCGTACACACGGTCGGACTTTTCAGCTACAAAAGTCCGACAGCCTGTCCGACAGACTTTCGACGGACTTTTGGCGGACTTTCGACGGACTTGCGGTGGACTTTCTAATGAACAGACTTGCCTACACACGATCACACAAAAGTCCGTCGAATTCTTACGTGATGACGTACACCGGACTAAAATAAGGAAGTTCATAGCCAGTAGCCAATAGCTGCCCTAGCGTGGGTTTTTGTCCGTCGGACTAGCATACAGACGAGCGGATTTTTCGACCGGACTCGAGTCCGTCGGAAAGATTTGAAGCATGTTTCAAATCTAAAGTACGTCGGATTTGAGGCTAAAAAAGTCAGTTGAAAGTCCGGAGAAGCCCACACACGATCGGATTACCAGCCAGCTTTAGTCCGTCAGCGTCCGTTGGACTTTTGTAGACGAAAAGTCCGACCGTGTGTACGCGGCATAATGGGGCGTACACACGGTCGGACTTTTCAGCTACAAAAGTCCGACAGCCTGTCCGACAGACTTTCGACGGACTTTTGGCGGACTTTCGACGGACTTGCGGCGGACTTTCTAACGAACAGACTTGCCTACACACGATCACACAAAAGTCCGTCAAATTCTTACGTGATGACGTACACCGGACTAAAATAAGGAAGTTCATAGCCAGTAGCCAATAGCTGCCCTAGCGTGGGTTTTTGTCCGTCGGACTAGCATACAGACGAGCGGATTTTTCGACCGGACTCGAGTCCGTCGGAAAGATTTGAAGCATGTTTCAAATCTAAAGTACGTCGGATTTGAGGCTAAAAAAGTCAGTTGAAAGTCTGGAGAAGCCCACACACGATCGGATTACCAGCCAGCTTTAGTCCGTCAGCGTCCGTTGGACTTTTATAGACGAAAAGTCCGACCGTGTGTACGCGGCATTAGTGTTTGATGACGGATCTCCTCACAAATCACTAATCTTGATCACATGCTGTGTCAAGAAAAAGGAAAATTTTAAACTTACCTGACGGTAATTTTCCTTTCCTGATGCAAAGCATGACAGCATATAGATCCCTCCCGAAAGGGCTTTGCAGTGATACTAAGTTATGAGAATATAACTGGTCCTGGAATAGGGCAGGGGTGGAGCCTACCCATACGTATATGCTGTCATGCTTTGCATCAGGAAAGGAAAATTACCATCAGGTAAGTATAACATTATCCTCTTTGTCAGTGTCTGCCAATGTACACTGTGGTTTCTTCCACTGACTGCTACATTACTACAAGACACCCAGAAGTGTGGTGTTTGGTGGTGTGTTCAGCACTACAGGTAAATATTAATATTTTGTTTTGAAGGTAGCTGCTTATTTCATCTTTTAAAAATGAAAGAGAAAAAAGCTGCTAAATCTTTGAGATGCTATTTAAAAATCCACATTACTTATGTAATGATTCAAGGAGGTATGCCTTACTTTGGCTATGATAAAGAAAGCAAGGTATTTTTTTAAACAGGAATTTTACTTGAGAATGATTAGAAATCCATGCAGTCACAATAATATCCAAAAAACACCATTGTTAGGATTTGTAGGATTTTTTTTCTTTTCTGGCAGGTAGCTTAGCTTTCTTGCAGTGCATACTAGCCATTCAAAAAATGCTAATTATGAAAAAAAATATAAAAAAAACACCTTTAACTTGTTTAATGGAATGAGCTTTGTTAAATCTTTCTCATTGTTAGGAAATATGGTGTTACACATCAAAATAGTAACACATATGATTCAACTCCAGGGAAAATATTCTCAGAATTTGCTTCCACAGATCTTGAAAAGTTAGTTACAAGAAATAGTAAGAGCATACAGATGAAAAATATATTGAAGGTCTTTTTTTCAAGTAAAATAATTCTCTGCAAGCTGTACAAACTTTCTCTCCAGTCAATCAAAAATGCAAAAAGGATATTTCTTACAATTTCATTAAAAACATATGTGGATTCTATGTCTTCTCAGGCTATAAGTAAATCTGAAATTTCACTTATGTGACATAGTTGTTCAACAGAAGCAAATGTTTTGAGCGATCAGTTGTTTTTGCAATGATTTCAATCACATAGAACTACAGATGGGACAAAAATACCAGTGATACTAGTTATATTAGGCTATGCACACATCACATTTTTTAATTCCTAATATGTGCCCTAGATGCATTAATACTGGCAAAAATCTTTGCCCATCATATACTCTCTAATTGGTGATACCATCATATACAGAAAAGAAAGAGTCCACTGCTGGATTGAATTGCATTGAGTGACATGGTTAACTGTGTCCACAAAATAAACCCACACGGGGATGTAAAGAGAAAAAGAATTGCGCTAGGTGCTCAAAAAAGTGAAGAAATAATTAATAAAGAAATATCCGTGAAGGGGGTCCTACTGCTAGACACTATAACCCCAATACGAGGGCACAAGAAACAGATGTAAAGAGAACAGTGCAGCGCTGAACAAATGTCATGAGTGAAAAATATTGTGAAATTATTGTTAAAAAATCAATATAAAGAATTTAAGCAATCAATGATGAATAACACCTAATAATAATAACTAGTGAGAAAAACATTAAATCAACAAGTCCATAAGTGATGAAAAGGCAAATATAGTGAATACAAATAAAAAGTTCTGAATTATAATGTGATTGAGGTCCAAAAGTTATTCCATGTGTTGTTCTGGATTAGTAATCCACCGCCAGTACTGCCCACCACCTGTGATAATGTAATGAAGGCTTACCAGAGAGCCAGCGACCACCCTTACTCAGGGGGGTCAAAACAGGCTTAGTAGAGGGAGAAGTAGCGATGAACTTCGAGGGATGTCCTTTAAGAGACTCTGTGAGAAATCTTGCTAACGCGCTTCCTGGGCGACTACTCAACAGCAACAGAGCGCCAAATCGGAAGATGTGGTCCCAAAGATACTTCCAGAGGTAGGTCCTTTAAGATACAAAATCTGGTAATCTTAGATCTCTCTTCCAGTCTTCTCAGTGGTCAATATTGTTACCAGCCATAAAGTGCAAAATCTGGCTATGGCTGGTAACAATATTGACCACTGAGAAGGCAAATAAAAAACAATAAAGCATAATCCAATTCACTCCAGTGAGGGAAGAAAATCCTTCCTGATCCAACAGGAGGCAATCAGATATTCCCTAGATCAACTACCCCTGGTGTTATTACTGTACCTCTAAATATGTGTATCCAGATATACTTGTGTGCATTTGTGTATATATTTGTGTGTTTCAGAATACAACCAGCTTTTTTTTAAAAACAGTCTACTGGGTTGTCCAGAACTAGTTCTTGAGGGAGTCTATTCCACATTTTCACAGCTCAGTGTGAAAAAGCTTTTACATATGAGAAGGCTAAAACTCTTTTCCTCCTGATGTAAAGAGTGCCCCGTTCTCCTCTGTAATGACCTGAAAGTGAATATCTTTACACCAACTTCACTATAAGGACCATTTATGTATGTATACATTTTTATCACATCCCTTTAATCTCCTCTTCTGGAGATAGAATACATTCAGTTCAGCTAATCTTTCCTCATAGCTGAGTTCTTCCATGCCCCTTATCAGTTTGATTGCCCTTCTCTTCACTTTCTCAAGTTCTCCAATATTTTTTGTGAACCGGTGCCCAAAACTTAACTGCATATTCTAGATGAGGTCTTACTAATGATTTATACAGGGGCATGTTACAGCTGGCAATATTGGTTACCCGACCATCATTTTCCAGCAGCCAATAATCATCTCATCTGTATGGCCAGCTTTAATCACCATACAAATGATTTTCAGAGGTGCGGTACATTGACATTTTAAGTCATTAGAAAATGGCATTGCAAGACTAGAGACCATTAGTAATATTATTTTGTTTAGGTCGTACTCAAGGATATTGGTTTTGCTTACATTTTCAACATATTGCAAAGCAGTGTCAGCATTTTACATGCTTATTATCAAGATTAAAAAATATATATATATATATTTTTTTTTTGAGTGGCACAAAATCATCTAAACAGGATATAGATATCTGATGACCTAGTTTTCATAAAGTTATACATGGGTGCCCAGTAGCTAATCTGATTTTAGTGGTTAAACATGCAAACGACTGCATAATAAATATTGAAAGGATTTTCACTTTTTTAATGTGGTCTTAGATAGTTATTGGTTATTTCCCACAACTTGTCTCAGTACAGCACAACTACACAAAATTTTGATAAAAAATAAGTTACTATGGAACTTTCACTCATTTACCTAACATTTTAGCACAGAGCTGGAAGCACTTGTATTGTACAAATGATTATGTTTTTTTGTTTTAAGTTATATTCATATTATTCATAAATATTTACAAAATTGCAGAATACCATACATTATTTTAAATATTCTGATTACCAGCTTGCTTGGTGTTTTTTGACACACTTGTAGAGAGGCGAGCATTTTTCAGCCGGCTTTTGAACAACAGAGTTGTATCAGTTAAATAATAGGAAAATATAATTTCTTCCAGCATTTTTTTAGCTTTCTGAGTAGAAAAGGGTTAGCACCTTTACACTTTTTATTTATGCCAGTCTCCCATAGGTGACCACACCAGAAATAAGGAACATCTGTCCAAAGGAGATGCAGGGAAGGATTTACTTGGCATTTGATATAATTCAAACCTATTCTAACATTTAAAAAAAGTATCTGGAGTTCCCCTTTAAATACCAGTATTTCTGCAGAAAATTGCTGGGATTTCAGCTTCAGTAAACGTTAGTGCTAACTGTCTGTCACAATAGTGGTACAACGAACATAGCAGGTGTCTAAACACTTGAAGGTGCCTTATATATATTTGGTTAATTGTATGTTTCCAGGCAGACTGGTGATCTATGCTTTCAAGATTTCTAACTCCACGATGAGTCCAAGATCGCTCTGCTTACATTACTGTATAGGGTGAAGAGAGTTGTATCACACTTTTCCACATGAAAAGCTACAGTGATTTTTACACCTGTTTATCTCTTTATCTCATAAGGCAATATCAGCATTGATATACTGTATGGGATCTGTTCTTTAATACTATTCCTTACTGCTTAGTAAGTAACTAACATGGAACAAGTATGCACATATCAGTTTCATTTATCCCAGAGCTTGACATGAACATGCTTTTATAGGTCAGTAATTCCTTAAAGCATATGTAAACCTTAACAAATAATCTTCTTTTATTTTGTAGTCCTTAGACTAGTAAATATACAATTGAAATTATTTAAAAAAAAAACAGTTTGCAGGTCCAGAAATCATGTAAACTGATAACTTCCTGGCTTTTTTTCCCCTGAGCTGCACCCTTATCAGTTACATTGTTCCCAGCTAGCTCTGTAGACTACAGACCATCTTTCCCACAATGTTATAAAAAAGGGAGGGGTGTTCTATAGTTCTGTTTCGGGGTTGCTCCACCAAAGCTGCATAGAGTGCAATAAGTTTATGTCACAAAAGGACAAAAATTGTGTCACTTGCAGTATCACAAGGTGAAAAAAATAATACTAATGCAGCCACCACATCTAAAAAACGGTAAGCTAAAAATGATTACATTTTTATTTTTATAGTTCAATGCACAATAAATAGTGAATCATGACAGTTTCATGGTCTTTAGGCCCATTTAGTGTCCATTTACACCACTGTGGTGGGTTAACATATGTTTCACATTTTGATGTTGTATGGCAGCCCAAAAAATTATTTACCATTTTTGGTAACACAGAAATGGTTGCTCTCATTGGATTGATTTTTAAAGCATATCATTTGGCAAGGGTGTTGGGGTGTCTTCCAAAATAATACATTGCACTAATGCATATAACATGCATTATCGCAACACAACGGTGTAAATGGGACCTCAGTCCCTGACTAGTGTGCATTAACATGTGTTTGTTTTTTTTTCAATTGAATGGGCTGGTAATACAGTAAAACATTGAAAAACATGGACATGCACCTTTTCTGGCAATGCAGTGCACTACAAAGCATAGTTGTGGTTCACTACAACACATGTACATTGAAGTCGCTTTGCTTTATTGCATTGGGATGCCATTTAAATTAAATTGATAACACTGCAAGGTGCTATTTTTGACATTTGGTGTTTACAAGTTAAAATCCGTATTTTTTTATAGAAAATTACTTAGATCCCCAAACATTATATATATTTTTTTAGCAGAGAATATAGAGAATAAAATGGCGATTGTTCCAATATTTTATGTCACACGGTATTTGTATGCAACTTTTTGGGAAAAGGGACACTTTCATGAATTAAAAAAACAAACAAACAGTAAAGTTAGCCCAATTTTTTTGTATAATGTGAAAGATGATGTTACGCTGAGTAAATAGATATCAAACATGTTATGCTTTATAATTGCACGCACTTGTGGAATGGCGACAAACTGCGGTACCTAAAAATCTCCATAGGCGACACATTGAAATTTTTTTACGGTTACCAGGTTAGAGTTACAGAGGAGGTCTAGTGCTAGAATTATTGCTCTCACTCTGACGATCGTGGCGATACCTCACATGTGTGATTTGAACACCATTTACATATGCGGACGCGACTTCCGTATGCTTTTCTTTGCTGCACGAGCTTGCAGCGATAGGGGCGCTTTAAAAAAAAACATTTTCTTATTTATTTTATTTATTTTTGAATTAATAAATTGTGTTTAAAAAAAAAATGTATCACTTTTATTGCTGTCACAAGGAATGTAAACATCCCTTGTGACAGTAATAGGAGGTGACAGGTACTCTTTATGGAGGGATCGGGGGTCTAAAAGACCCCCGATCCCTCCTTTGCACTTCAAAGTATTCAGATCGCCATTTTTGGTGATTCTGAATACTGTATATTTTTTTAAAACCGGCGCCATTGGCAGCCGAGTAAACGGGAAGTGACGTCATGACGTCGCTTCCATGTTTACAATTAGGAGACTGGAATGAAGATGCTTACGGCTTTGTTTCAGTCTGTCCCTAGCTGTTGGAGGTGGCGGATTGTTGATCCTGCCTCCCGGTGGAACGGGAGGCCCGGTAAGAGTGGCGGGAGGCGACAGGAGGGGGAGACGTCCCCTTCCGCTCCTCCGGTATAACAGCCGAGTGGCTTTTAGCCACATCGGTTGTTATCCCTGGAAAGCCGATCGCCGGCTCTAAAAAACAGTACCGGGATGATGCCTGCAGCTGCGGGCATCATCCCGGTATAAC
Organism: Lithobates septentrionalis; assembly: GCA_037952835.1. Taxonomy (NCBI): domain Eukaryota; kingdom Metazoa; phylum Chordata; class Amphibia; order Anura; family Ranidae; genus Lithobates; species Lithobates septentrionalis. The sequence continues at coordinate 1,802,463 of JBBDGP010000961.1, read as the reverse complement.
CCCCGAGAGCCGGGTATGCACATCTGCGTACGCTCGGCGGGAAGGGGTTAAAAAAAATGCCTACAATGACATTACCTATATTTCTATAAGGTTCCTTTTAAAGTTGAACTTGGAGATACTGGTGAAGTTTTACCATCATATATATATATATATATATATATATATATCTCAATTATATATATATATATATATATATATATATATATATATATATATATATATATATATATCAATTATATATATATATATATATATATATATATATATATAAGGTCCACATGATTGCTGCACTTAAAATCTTTTTAAAGCAAAGTATACAGCATCTGATGTGTTTTTGATCTGATGAAGGGTGTCAGCTTGTGAGCCTGAAATGGAAATCATAGACTTTCACATTTTGTAATGGTTTATACTGTACACAATCGGTTCAATAAAAAGATTTTAAGCACAGCAATCTGTGGACCTTTTTTCTTATAATTGGGTAAATGGGATGATCTGAAGACTGGGTGCTGCTTTCCCTTACATTGTGAAGTGATATATATATATATATAATTTTATATATATATATATATATATATATATATATATACTCACACACACACACATATCATGTGTCTATACATGTAATTACATGTTCATTTAAACTTTTTAAACTTGGCTGCACCATAATCTCACAATATTTCACAAGATTACAGGCAGCCAACACAGATCTCAGCCATTTTCATAGGAAAAACTTCTCCTCTGTTCTCTCTCTGAGAACAGAAGTCCGCGGATTCATATACAGGCTGCAGAGGAAATAATTTTCCTCTGAGAACTGAACTTAGAGAAAATGTCTCTCCAGCACATTGACAAAGAGCTGCTAAGCCAGTGTGTGCATTGCAACTGTGTTGAAAACCATCATAGCTCAAAGTCTTGCACCTGACCAGAGGCGTCAGTGACAGTTTTTGAAATAATTATGGGACATTCAGCATAGCCCCGTTCGGTCTCAGTTAAATATCTGAAATACTGTATATTTTTTTGGTTTAAATAATATATAGTATTTTCTATACTCTAAAGCTAAAGTTTCACATAAAAATATGCCAGAAAATGTGTAATTCATTGAAACATTATGTAAATCAGTTGTAGCAAAATCAATTTATTTACTGTAAAAGCATTTTACTGAAACATATAAATGTTACTGAACATTTACAAAAGTTTTTTTGCTGTTTTCAAAAGTACGCATTCTTTTGTCACCCCAAATGTTTTAAAATCACTGTTGCTTGAAGGACTAAACCTGCTGCTTACAGAAATAAGGATGACAGCAATAGGGAGGACCTTTCCTATCTTTTTATCAAATATTCACTAAAAATCCTTAGGGAATACAGTTTTAAATTAAGTAGATAAGTTTCTAATATTACTGACCAAAAGAGCAGCTGTTATTCTAACCTTATACTGAACTTTAAAATGTGAAGGTTAACGTTTTTGAGAACCTGTGATTGTGTTATATATATGCTAGATAATGTTGCTTTACAAAGGTAAACAATTGTATTTAATTATATGCATAAAACACACAGAATAGATGTTATTAAAAATTAGAACGTAGCGTAATGGTTATTCTGAATAGAAAACTAAAGTTATAGTTAGGGATTGGAAAATCTGTTCAGGTTCATTTCCACAAGGTTTTGGATTAATGAATTTAGTTTGAAATTTCGGTGAACCTGAACTCGGCTAATTCCATTGAAGTCTATCCTAAGTGAATCTATCTATTAAATTCTATTCCACTTTTAGGCTAAAAGGCAAACTACTGTCAAAAAAGGTATAGGGAGAGGAGAGCATTGAAGCTTTACTTGTGTAAAATTTGATAACAGCAGGACAAATTTACAGCAGGACAAATTTACAGAGTAACCATTTTTCTACCAGGGCAATTTTTTTTTAGTTTTCACACACATGTAATATCTGCATTTTTTTGCTAGAACTTAATGTAAACCCTAAACAATTATATATTTTCTGAAAGTAGAGGCCTTGCAGTATTTCTGTTGCACAATATTTGCCTAACTGTTTATTGCAAACAAACACAATATAATACCCACTTTTGGGTTAAATATGAAAAAATAGGCTCAAAGAGAGCAATTACACTTAGTACTTTAGTGAGAATGAAGTAATCACTATAAAAATATATCAAGCTGAAGTTAGTAGCTGATTGGTTGATTTGGATGGCTGCCCCAGATTCTGTGTGCTTCAGTTTTAGTAATCCCCCCTATTGAGTTTAAAGAAGTTTCAAGATATATTTGCTATCTGCATTGACTCCACCTTATATGAAACCAAATATAAACAGATGCAATGTAGAAATGCTGGATGAGATACAAGGTATTATATGGTAGTCTGATGTCTATAAGCTGAGTATTTTGTTTTCACCAGATCAAACTTGTCAAAGCATGTAAGAGACCATGGGGTCGATTTACTAAAGGCAAATCCACTTTGCACTACAAGTGCAATCCAAGTGCACTAGGAAGTGCAGTCGCTGTAGATCTGAGGGGAAGATCTTAAAGGAGTGAAAGTTCTGCTGATTTTATCATCCAATCATGTACAAGCAAAAATGCTGGTTTTTATTTTCTTTGCATGTCCCCCTCAGATCTACAGCGACTGCACTTCCAAGTGCACTTCCAAGTGCACTTGCAGTGCAAAGTGGATTTGCCTTTAGTAAATCAATGCCCATATGCCAATGCAAAAGTAGCAATGGGGGTGATTTACTAAGAAGAAGGCACTGCACCAGTTCATGTATTAATTGGGGAGCCAGAAAAGTCATTATTGAACGTGCGAACCGGTGCACATTGAAGTGCAAATAACAATAATAAATACCTGCATATGTAAACTGCAACTGGCGCTAGGGTAACTGCGTTTTTCTCACTGATAATAGCGCACACCCAATACAATTGGTTAATTTCATCTCATCAGATGTGTCTTGTTAGGAAATTAATAGGTGTAATCAGTTAATTAACCCTTTTGATGCTAATCTCATTCCTATCACTTCTAATATATCTTTGAAATGTGTTTTTTTTCTTTTTTTACCCAAATCATTCAATACATTACAAAGAACAGAGAAGTGTTTCTAAACGCAACAAATTAATATTTTCATATCTTGATCTTTAAAAGGTGACCATACACTACAATCAGTTAGATCTTAAATAAATTATATTTAGTGCAAGAGCCTGTTTTATTTCCTATATTTTGAATTAGTTGTTTGAGTGCATCTTCCTATTACCTATTTTACATAAATATCGAGTTGTACAGAGATTGGCCAATCAGATTGCATAGTACATGACCATCTTAAGTGCCAAATTTGGAATGTAGATGTCCTATGACCCTCTTGTATTTTCCTAATGATATTTCTTGGGTATTATACAATGCACATGAAAAAACACCTTTTTTCAAGACATGCTAGAGTGATCAGGAATCTTCAAACTACGGCTCTCCAGCTGTTTTGGAAGTACACATTCCATGAGGCATTGTAAAACTCTGACATTCACAAACATGACTAGGCACTATGGAAATTGTAGTTCCTGAACAACTGGAGGGCCGTAGTTTGAGGACCCCTGTGCTAGACCATTATTATGCCTTCAGAATTGGGAGTGTGGCATCTACCCAACTTCTCTCTGCTGGTGGACACAAGAACCCACATCTATAGATATAGCTATATATACACACACACACACACTGAAGCAGGAAGCAATATACATTGGCCCGGAAGTGAATCTGTACACAGGAAGTAGGTGTGTGTGCTGAGGCCAAATCATTTAGACGTACACACATGACCCACACAAACACCACCCCATGTAAAAATAAATCAAAAATGATCTTGATTTGCAAATAAGGATCATCTCTTCCTCAGTGAACAGTGAGCGGGGCATGGTGGTGGGAAGAAAGTAGCAGCAGTACAAGCAACTTCCTGGAGGGGCATGATGTCATTCCCGTGTGCTGGCCACCGCTTCCGAGAACCAGATATGCGCCACGGGTACATACCTTCGCGCACACAGAAATTGTGCCTCTCACATACACAGCAGTCGCACATCTAAATGCATTTGGCGCATCTAGGTGCAGGAACACAATTTTTATGTAAATTAATAGTAAAGCAGATGCAGATTTCCAGGACTGGACTAACAAATGTTTATAGTGAAAGGCAACTGTTCTTTTCTATTATCTAAATGAACCATTGACATGCATCTCAGTTGAACTTAGGAATGTGTCTTTGCAAAGTTAAACTAAATTAAATTCTTCCTTATTTTTGCTTGGGGATATAGTGCAGAGGTATTAGAAGTCTTGTCAGTTTTTGGGGATGTCTGTACCCCTAATAGGGTGAAGACAACTCTCAAATTTTGCCAGTTTCTCCTTAAAATGTATTCACTTTCTGTCACATAGCCAAACAGGAAGTGAGGGTAAAACCCTACCAATGTCTTTCCTTGGGGACACACAGGTCAGTCTAAATTGTTTCCCCGTTAGGGAAATTGCACTCTAGCATTTTGCTCTGTACTCCCCAAATTATTAGGTACCTTGGGCTTTGGGGTTTATTTACTAAAGGCAAATCCACTTTGCACTAGAAGTGCACTTGGAACTGCAGTTACTGGAGATCCGAGGGGAACATACAAGGAAAATAAAAACAGCATCTTTGCTTCTACATGATTGGATGATAAAATCACTAGTGCTTCCCCTCAGATTTACGGCGAGTACACTTGTATTGCAGAGTGGATTTGCCTTTAATAAACCCCAAAATACCTAATAATTTAGGGTGTACACAACAAAGTGCTAGAGTGCAATTTGCCTAATGAGGACTCTAGTTAGATTTACCTATGTGTCCTCAAGGAAAGACATTGGTAGGGTTTTACCCTCACTTCCTGTTTGGCTATGCGACAGGAAGTGAAGCCAATTTTCAGAAAAGGGACACAAAGCCCAACCTAAAAAAGACAAGCAGGGGTTCTAACACTCACTTGGTTTCCCTCAAATGCCGCCAATTAGAATAGGATTGTCTTGAGCTAGATTTTATCTCAGTGCTCTAAATCAGTGGTTCTCAAATCTGTCCTCAAGTACCCCCAACAGGCCACGTTTGCAGGTTTACCTTCATCTTGCACAGGTGCTTTAAATCACAGTCAACTTGGTATTTTCAGTATTTATCTGGCGCTCCAGATGGAGTAATCCTTAGGGGTATAGTCTGTGGCTGTAATAGCTGGATGGTGATGAATCCATAGAAAGGCGTATTAAGGGCTGTGGAGTGGAGTGTGTCCAGAACTCTGCAAGACATGTAAGGAAAGAAACAGGGAGGGGGAGGCGCTGACCTGAGTGCAGTATTAAAATGATGACTTTATTAGGATAAGATTAAAAACAGCTGGAAAGGATTGAGAAACCACCATCCATTCCAGCCAGCTTCTCAACCCTTTCCAGCTATTCAGAACAGCGGTGGGACCCACAGAGCCATGTGGAATGCCAGGACTGCACTTTACTTTGACGAGCATGCATCTTCTATCATCTTGTAAGTGTTTTTATTCCTATCCTATTAAAGTCATTATTTTAATACTACACTCAGGTCGGCACCTCCCCCCCCCCCCTGTTTTTTCCTTAAATGGCTTGGTATTTTGGACAGCTATTTAGCTAAGATAAATTCCCAAAACATGTCCTGTTGGGGGTACTTGAGGACTGAGGCTGAGAACCACTGCTTTAAAATGGAAAATTGGATACTTACCTCTCTGCAATTTTTCTTTTCTGGTTCTTATCCAAGGCAGCATATGCACAATCCATGCATATGCTACCATGACGACACCAGGAAAATAGCTTTTAGACAAATCACACCTTTTTTTTCAGCCTAGTTAAGCTGCAGCTGAGAAATCTGTTGCATGAAACTTGTTGGGGAGGAGAGTGTAAAATGAAATACTTGGATTGAGCAATGCATCTGCAAAACAAATTATTAACAAAACACATAAAACATAAAAAATTGCTACAAATTTTATTGGTCAACAAAACAGGACTTGGAATAGAGCAAGGAAAGCAAAAAACACATGTATATTAATTTGAGACACTAAAAGGACTGCGCCCACAAACCAACAGTCTCTTCAAGGATTTAAACATTTAGTAGTCACAACAGCTTGTGGAAGATTTTGCAAAATAATGCAGCACAGAAAATTAAATCAAAGTGAAACTAACAACCTACAAATAGGGATGAACCAAACATCCTCCTGTTCGGTTCGCAGCAGAACGTGCGAACAGGCGAAAAAATTCTGCAGAACACACAAACACCGTTAAAGTCTATGGGACACGAACATGAATAATCAAAAGTGCTCATTTTAAAGACTTATATGCAAGTTATTCTCATAAAAAGTGTTTGGGGACCTGGATCCTGCCCCAGGGGAGATGTATCAATGCAAAAAATGTTTTTAAACACAGACTTTTTTTGGGAGCAGTGATTTTTTTAATGCTTAAAGTGAAACAATAAACATGAAATATTTCTTTAATTATTGTGCCTGGGGGGTGTCAATAGTATGCCTGTAAAGTGGTGCATTGTTCCCATGTTTAGAACAGTACCACAGCAAAATGACATTTCTAAAGTAAAAATTGTCATTTAAAACTGATCACGAAACAGCACATGCGCGACCGGCTGGAGCAGATGTGCCTCTGAGCTGCTCTGCACGCCCCTGGCATTAACAGCTAGATTAAGCGGCCCACACTCTACCCGCAGCCCACGATAGCCCGATCCTCCTGCGGTGAGGACCGGGAACAGGTTGGATGCCACACAGACCATGTGGAAAGCCCCAGAGTGGCTCCCGATATCCGTCCCATGCTGCACACAGAGGATCCAAGATGGCAACCTGCGGCAATACACGAGGGATGTCGGCTTCAGGAGCAGAGAAGCCGCTTCCACAGAGGAAGACCCCTAATCCTCCGGGCACTGAACATTATAAAACGGGCTCTTCTGTGCCCTCTCCAGCTGAAGGTGAGACTAGAAACACACACCGCTCACCACCTAGCCCCTCACAGTCTCCTTTACAGGCTGAAGCCCTTCCACCTAGCCAAGACTCTCATACCTCCTCTGTGTTAGACAGAGAGATGGCAGAAATCCTATGCAGCCAACCCAGCAGCCAAGAGCTTGAACAGGAATGCATTGCTGATTCCCATGCTATCCCATCAGCTCAACCACAGTATTCAGGAGACCCCATACTTTTAGCCGACTTTGCGGATCTGCTACAAAGGGAGCTGGCAAAAGCTACTGACAAACTAGCTTTAGACATAAAACAAGATTTCCAAGAGCTGGGGAACTGACTAGAGAGCATTGAATCAAAAGTAGATGACACAGTCCACAGAGTTTCCCAAAACTCAAATATGGTCACCGACCTACAAGACCGACTCGAAGAAGCCTACTCAAAAATTGACGACCTCGAAAATCGCGCTAGGCACTATAATTTTCGTATCGGAGGTATTCCGGAGAATGTGAAGGACATCACCTCCGTCACTTCTTCACTAATGCAAGCTGCAGTACCTGACATCGACGAGATCCATATGGAAATCGATCGCATTCATAGGGCGTTGGTCCCTCCAAAACCTGATGCCCCCCCAGAGATGTTATTGTGAAGCTGCAATTTTTCCGGATCAAAGAAGCAGTGATGCGTTACGCTAGAGAATATCCAGATTTGGAAATAGACGAACTTAAGATTCAAATATTTTCAGATATTTTCCAGGCTACGATCCAAAAGAGGTGATCATTTAAACCCTTGTTGCTACAATTGATCAAACGGAATATTTGCTACAGATGGAATTATCCCTCCAAACTCCAATTCACCTTTAACAGCAAGTCTTACTCCTTTTCTACATTTGCCGAAGGTGAAACGATTCTACTGAAGTTGGGTTTTATCTCTCATAGCCCTTCATCCCAGAATCGGTCCAGATTCAATGACCCCCCTCCTCCATTCTCCCCTCTTTGGTCGACCTTACCGGCGAAGAAAACAGCATCTTCCTCTCGTACATCTTGAGAACTTCTTGTATGTTATTGAGGGATCCTTTTGTGTGAGGCGGCGGCTTCTCCATGGTCCGGTAACAGGGCATTAGCTGCTGCTTTTTGTTTTTTTTTGGCCCCCTTTTTTGGCCTGTTTTTTCTCTCTCTCTCCATGTGAGAAAATGATGTGCCATGCATATACAGCCTAAACAGTTCTACAGCATTATATGTTTCATGTTTCCTGTTCATTTTCTTAAGGTTAATTTGTTTGTTAGTTTTTTCTCAGGATGGACATTATCATTTTTTGATTTTTGATTCGCATGCCTTTACACCTAATTTTGGTTATTTTAATGTGTTGCCTTATTAAATTGCTTAGGCGGTGCGGTAGGGCCTTAACAGAAACACATGTGCTTTTATTGCCGGGGGGGGCGTCTATGCGCTCTTCCCATTCAAAGGACTCTTCCCATTACTTGATTCTGGTGAAGACTCCTCCGCACTCTGAGCTTTCGCTCTGAGACATTTATTTGTTAATTGGTTTTATACCTGAATTTCTACATCTCCATGCCATATCACTTGGTGCCGGGAGTTACCTGGCCTGATTTTCTTGTTTCTTATCTTTTCCTTCTCTATCTTTGTTTTAATTTCCTCTTGTTTTTTCCTGAGGGTCACCCGGAGGTTCTCTTGGCTCTTCTGCATCCGGACGATCACGGCTCGGTGGGTGAGTTTGTCTGTAGATGCTGTCTGATTGTCTCCTATGCCTAATATAATAGCTAACTCCAAAAATATCTGCTTGCTTTCCCATAATGTCCAAGGTTTCGGGGGAAACCCTCTAAACGCATTAAGGCCTTCTCCCATTATCTATCTCTGGGGGCAGACATTGTGGCTCTTCAAGAGACGCACTTCACTTCCCTATTCACCCCTAGGTACCTCTATAAAGGTTATCCTATATGTTATTATGCAAACGTGTCAGAAAGGAAGAGGCGAGTGGCCCTCTGCTTTTCTAGATGAATACCGAAACCAGTCATTAGGGATAAGGAAGGGCGCTATCTTTTGGTTAAAGGTCATTTGGGGGAAACAGTCACTTTTTTAATCTACTACGCCCCCAATACTAATCAAGTGGCATTCTTTCACTCCCTGTTACGATCCATGGCTCCTGAATTTGAATGAGAATTTTAGCAGGCGACTCTAACCTAGCTCTGGATCTTTTTAGGGACAAATCTCATACCACTGGGCTCCGATCCCCTCCTAAACAAAGTCGCAAATTTGCAGAGTTACTTCATCATTATGACTTAATAGATGCCTGGAGGGAAGCCAACCCCACCTCTAGAGACTACTCTCATTATTACAGAGCACATGACCATTGCTCACGTATAGACCACTTGTTTCTTCTCTCGGGACTGCTGTCTAAATTAAATTCCGCCAAGATACTATCTACTTCTTGGTCAGACCACGACCCAGTTATGGTTCAGTTATCAGACCATGCCAGTAGGGTAGCAAAATCACACTGGCGTTTGAATGAATCTCTTCTCAGCAATTAATCTCACTGTCTTGAGATTTCTAATCATTTGAAGTTTTATTTCGATACTAATAGGCCAGAAGACTCTTCCCCTGCTATTAATTGGGCCGCCCATAAAGCGTCTGTCAGGGGATTCTTTATTCAACTATCCTCCAGACTCAAAAAAGCTTGTGATGAGTTGATCTTTGCCAAAACTAAGGAGTATGAAGCTTTAGCTAAGCAACATAAGCTCTCTCCATCCCCTAATCTGTTTATTAAAATGGAGCAAGCTCGCTTGGAACTTAATATTTGTCTTACCACAAGAGCCGAGAAACAATTACGTTGGACGAATCACAAGTTTTTCACGTGGCGGGATCGCCCAGGATCCCTGTTGGCACGTAAGCTTACCCCTAGACACACTCACATGGCACTCCCTAAAATTAGACTTTCGGGAGGCCATCTTTCCCAAGATCCCCAAAAGATCCTTGGCGAGTTTCATAAATTTTATGCTGACTTATATGGAAGTCCCCGGGATGCTGCCCCTCCATCCATCAGGGAATTCTTGGGGAACCTCCTCCTCTCGTCCATTGCGGATGATCATAGAGACCTTATGGACCAGCCTTTTACAGGTGAGGATATCTACAACACTATCAAAACATTATCACTCCATAAATCTCCTGGTCCTGATGGTCTTCCCAACTCTAATGCCCCGTACGCACGGTCGGATATTCCGACGGAAAATTTGTGATAGGACCTTGTTGCCGGAAATTCCGACCGTGTGTAGGCTCCATCACACATTTTCCATCGGATTTTCTGACACACAAAGTTTAAGAGCAGGTTATAAAATTTTCCGACAACAAAATCTGTTGTCGGAATTTCCGATCGTGTGTACACAAATCCAATGCACAAAGTGCCACGCATGCTCAGAATAAATAAAGAGATGAAAGCTATTGGCTACTGCCCTGTTTATAGTCCTGACTGTTTTACGTCACCGCGTTCAGAATGATCGGATTTTCAGACAACTTTGTGTGACCGTGTGTATGCAAGACAAGTTTGAGCCAACATCCGTCGTAAAAAATCCTAGGATTTTGTTGTCGTAATGTCCGATCAATGTCCGACCGTGTGTATGGGGCATTATTATAAAAAATTTTCCGAACAGTTGGCTCCGCATATGGCTCTATATTTTAATTCCCTGCAGGATGGAGGTATGGTCCCTTTTGATGAAAATAAGGCTTATATCAGTGTTATTCCTAAACCCAACAGGGACCCTACTGATGCCTGTAATTACCGCCCAGTTTCGCTCATAAATTGCGATTTAAAGATCCTAATAAAACTCTTGGCTTCTCCCCTTAATACTTTCCTAGCACAGTACATACATAAAGATCAATATGGATTTATTACAGGACGTCAGACATTAGATCAAATTCGTAGATCCATTACATTGATCTCAGCGGTACGTTCCGACTGGGATGCTCCACTGGCCCGGAAGCTCTTGCTTCTTTCACTAGACCTTAATAAGGCCTTCGACAGCCTAAATTGGAACTACCTTTTTATTACTCTAGAGACTCTAGGGTTTGGCCCTTCGTTCCTTTCCTAGCTAAAAACATTATATAACACCCCAGTAGCCCAAGTTTCCATTAGAGGTCATAAGTCATCATCATTCCCTATTAAGCATGGTACAAGGCTGGGATGCCCGCTTTCTCCTTTGCTTTTTGCATTTGCAATAGAACCCCTAGCTATGGTGATTCATTCTCACCCTAAAATTCACGGAATTCATTGTTGACAACAGGAACATAAATGTGCATTATTTGTCGATGATGTCCTTATGTATGTCACTAATCCCCACGAAACTTTGCCTAATTTATTGTCCCTGTTAGATAATTTCTCACAACTATCGGGCCTGACTCTAAATAACCAAAAAACAATAGCGTTTAACATCTCACTACCCCCTGATATAATACAGACTCTTTAAAATACTTATAACTTTCAATGGAATTACCATTCCTTCCCTTATTTAGGGGTCCGGTTGACATCCTCTATTGACACAATCTATAAGGCAAATTACCCCCCACTATTTAAAAAACTTAGGGAAGATCTTCTTTGCTGGGCAGATTATTCCCTCTCATGGTTTGGCAGAATCAACTCAAAAAGAATGACGTTTCTACCAGTGGCGATCCCGAGGGGAGACATGCTACGTCTACAGGCTGAAGTCCTGCACTTCGTGTGGGGTAACAAGGGGCCTCGGATACAAAAACAAACGCTTTATTCACCTAAATCTATGGGGGGGGCTTGGTCTTCCCAATCTACAGGCATATTTTTAAGCAGCCCAGTTAGCTTATACCACTGCTAAAGGCTCAGTCCCCTTGTGGGTCTCCATCAAAGCACTCTCCTGCCATCCCTTTGCAATAGGATCTCTAATGTGGCTTCCTAGTCGTTTACGCCCACCTATACTATATCCCACTTTATCATGTCCTCTAGCAATCTGGGACAGAACACGCCACGACGGTCCTTTATCATCCCCACATACACCACTAGCTCCTATCTTTTGTAATCCGGAGTTTCCACCTGGCTTGACTCCACGACAGTTGCAGTGGTGGCTTAACAAGGGGTTTCTAAGAATCGGCGACTTCCTTAATGGAGATCAGATATATACTATGCAGCATTTTAAAGACACATCTCAAATGCCTCCTAGTGAAATATTCCGATATAATCAAATTGCATCCTTTGTCAGATCTAAACTTAATCTATGGGTGGGACCCCTTGCACTCACAACATTCGAGCTGTCGTGCCAAGCCAGAGGCTTACAGAGGGGGGCGGATATCTGCAATATATGCTTCTCTTACTGAACCAGATTCAAAACTTACTTATATGAATCAGTGGGAGAGGGATTTGGACCTTTCCTTTGATTTGATTGAGTGGCAAAATATCGCTTATAAGCTATCCAAAATTTCCATCAATACCACCCTTATAGAGGCCAACTACAAAACACTTCTGCGTTGGTACCTGGTACCTACTAGGGTAGCTAAAATACATCCTTCCACTTCACCAAATTGTTTCAGACAATGCAGACAGCTGGGGACGATGCTCCATATTTGGTGGCAATGTCCCCTTGTAACTAGGTTCTGGATTAGGACTTTTAATTTAATAAATTATGTGACAGGGTAAATATTCGCAGATCTCCGGAAGCCGCTCTTTTCCACAAACTACCCGATGAAACTCCCAAAAAATCAGTAAAATTAATCACCTATATGGGGCGTGGCCTGGACGGGAACCGAGATGGCTGCTTAAACAAGAGGCTCCCGCACTCGGAGGACGACAAATGCCTTATTTGGGGCTTTAAAATCACTTACCCATGATGGGAAAGTCCAACAGAAGCACCTCGACACCCCGTACACAAAAAGATCCAGGCACGCAGATCAGCGGTAACATCCCAGAGATATTCCGGACCAGACAAGCGGCGCATCTCGAGGCTTCACAGGCCGCGCAGGCCTCACACACCCTGCAGGCCGCATCCCCGGACTCAATTAGAAGCAGCACGGACCCGATTATGGACGAAGACGGCTCCGGAGTTCCTCTCCCAAGCCTACTTGACCTGCAAAGAGACCTCCAAAGAGTCGCCCTAGACATCAAACATACCATGATGTCGGCGATCTCAGATCTCAAGGCGGACATTCACTCCATGAACGATCGTATCGCAGAGGTGGAGGAAAACGCTCGTACACAAGCCACCGCTATCAGGCAAGTACAGAAAACGTACGATTCACATTTGCCACACTTATTTGAGCTCCATAGACAAGTGGAGGACCTGGACAATAGGGGACGCAGGCACAAGGTGAGGGTGAGGGGGTTCCGGAGGGAGTCGACCAGGCCGCACTACAACACACAGTCTGTTCCATCTTTAATGACTTATTAGGCCGACCAGCAGATTCCCCCATAGAAATGGAACGCATACACCGTGCATTAAGACCCCCTCCCCACGATAATGAACCACCCAGGGACATTGTATGTTGCATTGTCAACTTCCCCTTGAAAGAGGAGATTCTTAAAAAAAGCAAGAGACAGAGGCCGCATATTACTCAATGGTACTGAAGTGAAATTGTTTCAGGACTTATCTCAAATCACTCTACAGAACAGATGCACCCTGCGCCCCCTGCTGGAAGTTCTTCGTTCGCACAACATCCAATACAGATGGAAGTTTCCGTTCTGCCTGTCGGCATCCACTAGGGGTCGCACAGCCTTTCTTAGAACCCCGGAAGATCTACCCACCTTCTGCGAACAAATGGACATTCCCCAGATGGATATACCTGAGTGGTATGCTTTCTACTTCCCTACGGATCCATGGAAGCCAGTCTCATACAACTTATCACCCAAGGCTCAAAGACAACGCTCCAGACGCCGCAGACTGGATCCTACATCACCTGGAGATCGCCAATCCCGCCGAGACCTCCCAGCACGCAGCCCAGGCCTGGCAGACACTCCTCGTCGGAACTACTAGAGGACATCACCCTCCTTTATACTGATCACACTGTTGTTACACAGTGAATCTAACTTTTCCTCCCTTCCAGCATATTAACTACCCCCCTCCCCCGGTTCTCTTTTTGTTTTCTTTCTCCCTATGTTTTTCCCCCCCTTTTTCGTTAAGCCGAAGGAGCAACGCCAGTCTTCTCAAGGTCTAGCAGTGGAAACTCTTCGCCTAGTTAAGAGACGCTTATACATAACCCTGGCAGAAGTACCATTACCTCATCTGGACCTGTGAGTAGCGCTTTGGCAAGATGCGACCGATCTGTTATCCTTTTCATTCACATCCCTAACACCAATGCCAGGTTTACACTTACCTTGGTTATAACATTAGCTATTCAAACGGGCCGTTCTCTCTTGCCCAAAGTAAAGGGCTTTATTTCTATTATTATCCATGTTATGTTTTGCTTGTTTTAAATGGTTAAGACTGTTCCTGAAAGACAAAATGGTGGGAACCTGGATCCTTCAACTCTTAGGACCTACTCAATCTAGTGTCTGGGCGTCCTATATTCGCCAGACTTGCAGTGAAAGCTCCCTTCCAACGGTTTCTCATACCCCACCCATGACTTATGCACTTGAATCAAGCCCTCTGCATCCCTGCATTACCATTAGCATGCAAAGAAATGATGCAAAACCAGCCCATTAACAGTAAATCCCTACCAACACTATCGCCCCTTTAACTCTTCACCACCCAAGCATTTTCTCGAACCCAGAGCAGGGATCCAGATTCCCACACTAACAGGCATGTTCCTAAGAAGGGGGGGCGGGAATTCCAAAAATGTAGAGAAATATTAGGAAACTTAGTTACAGCAAGACACAGAAGACTATGGGTAGCAGTTCTTCCTGCCTTCCCTAATAGATAAACCTCCAAGAGGTCAGGCTACCATAGATTGTTGTTTTCGCTTACTTTATACATGTTTATTATGTTGTGTGAGGGGAGTTTTTCCTTTCTTCTCCCCCTTATTCTCCCTTTTTTCTGTATAATGCCTTATTGTGCAGAAACATAGATAAATGACAGGGATCCTAGGATACCATTATTATTACCAGAACAAATATATAAAGTACCGAAAAATTTTACTATTCACAGGACTGAACTAACACTCATGTAGTCCCTTATCACTCACACACAGATTCCCATAATGCAGTCTAATGCACACATCTCCAAGCCCCCAACCACTTTTATTTAGCTTGATTCGTCCTCCATAGTGCTGCAGCACTCATTCCTACCACAGCCCGCATACCCCACACAGCTGTCCATACGGACTAGAGCTACTAAACCGGACATCTCTCCCATAGGTGGATAGGCAAGCCTAAGTCCACCTCCGGTACGTCCTATTAACGTACCCGTTATATCTTTGAGGTACGTCCCCTTACTCCCCGGACTTTAAGTCTACCTACCTTGACTTTTCTTCACCTCTTCTTTTATCCCCCTTCCCCCTCCCGCTCCCTCTTTTTTCTGTCCTCTCACTCCCCTTCTTCCTTATTATCTCTACTGGGTCTAACCCCTCCTGCCCATTCTACACCTTCTTTATTTCACATCTACTCTATAGGACGGGGGCCGCCCCTCCTTCCTCCACTCCAGCCTTCAGTTATCCACTGACCCATTTTACAGCACGTGTACGGGACACGACACCAGTTAGCTCAACTTAGCACCCTTTGAACTCTTGGATACTCACAATGTCGAGGAGAGCCGCAATCTCTACACAACAGCTCTCACTCAAATGCCTATCACTAAATGTAAAAGGTTTAAATATTCCAGAAAAAAGGTCGCAAGTACTATCAGCACTGACTAAACACAAAGCCCACTTCCTCCTGTTACAAGAAACACACTTCTGTGCAAAACATGTCCCCAAACTGTCGAATCATATATATAAACATGCACTACACTCTACGAACCCAACGTCAAAAACGAAAGGAGTATCTATCCTTATCTCCAAACATGCTGACTTTCAACTGAAAGATTCCTTGATTGATCAAGAGGGTAGATACATTTTTATTAAAGGCACTTACGCATCAAAACCAATCACAATTGCAAATGTGTACTGCCCAAATGAGCACCAAGTAACTTTCTTCAGACGAATCTGTGACCTTCTCTCCACTTTTCAAGAGGGTATAATACTTCTTGGTGGTGATTTCAATGTCCCACTAAACCCAACCTTAGATTCTTCGACGGGGACTTCGGCACTCCCCTATCGGGCATTACGACAAATTAAACTCCAATTACAGAACTTGACACTCCACGACTCATGGCGCACCATGTACCCGAATGACAAAGATTATACATTCTTCTCCTCCCCACACCAAAAATACTCGAGAATTGATTACATATTTTTATCCCAAACAGACTTAACACTTCTCTCCCATGCCACAATAGAACCTATGTTCCTATCAGACCATCATCCCATCACGATCACATTAACATTCCCAGACTACAATAACAAAACCAAGACCTGGAGACTGAACCCCTCCCTCCTTAAGGACCCTGAAGTAGTGAGACAAATAAACACCCGACTCCAACAGTACTTTCAAGAAAACTCCTCCCCAGATATAACCCCGGTCACACTTTGGGAAGCCCACAAATGTGTCATTAGGGGGAAACTCATAGCCCTAGCAACAAAAGAGAAAAAAAGCAGACAGGCCCATATTGCATCCCTCCTCGAAACTATCAATAGACTTGAAAAAACACACAAACAATCCACCTCTCACTCCACACTACAGGACCTCCTTTATGCTAGATCCACGCTATTAGAGAAACTAGGGAAACGCACAAGGCGACAATATGTGCTCAGACAAAAAGTGTTCTATGAACACGGTAACAAAAGTGGGAGACTGCTTGCACGCACTATACAAGCTGCCAAGACTTCTTCCATAATTCACCACCTTCATACCGATGGGGGGGCAGTGCTCTCTAAAAATGAGGACATGACTGCCCATTTCGAAAGCTTTTACTCCAAACTATATAACTTGCCATCCCATAACACAGACTCACCCAACACCTCACTTCGCCAATCTCAAATACACGACTTTCTAGCTCAATACTGCCCTAAACCAATAACTCCACAACAGGCTGCTGCCCTGGAATGCCCGATGACCACAGAGGCAATGTACACAAGAAATAAAAAACAAGCAGCGCAAGTCCCAATGTTCATCATCTATCAATGTTATCACAAGAATGTCCTTTAGAGCAAACTGCTCTTTGTGAGATATGAACAGTCTATATGCAGGGCAGCCTTTTTAAAGGGAGATGAAGCAGCTCCAGATATGCAAAAAAGAGAAACAAGAAAAGGCGCCTCTTAGTAAAGCTGTATATTTAATGATAACATTCCATTAAAGCCACTCACATGTAAAACTTAGTTAGTCCGGCGTGGGAAGCTTCAGTATAGCTATACAGGATAGCGTCCTCCTCTGTCACATAGTCTCACTCCTTTCTCTTGCTGCCGGCCGGTCTGTGTAGCGCGGACTTCCGGGATTCAGTGAGACTCCAGAACGAGGCTTGGACATCCGCCGAGCAGTCGATAGGAGGACTGGGACGCTGGAACGCAAATCCAATTGTATTCGCTGTACTGCCGAAAAGCAACGCGTTTCGAAGCATGCGCACTAGAGCGCGCTCCTTTCTCAAGCTAAGGAGATGGTGTTACGTTGCAGCCTATTTAAGTGCTCTCATAGCACCGCCGCCTAATG
This sequence comes from Lithobates septentrionalis, assembly GCA_037952835.1. NCBI lineage: Eukaryota > Metazoa > Chordata > Amphibia > Anura > Ranidae > Lithobates > Lithobates septentrionalis. The sequence goes on along the minus strand of JBBDGP010000961.1, from coordinate 1,784,821 downwards.
GTTACTAATATAATTACAGGAAAATAAAACATTTAAAAACAGATATTGAAAAGAAAGATGATATTCCTATTGTGCAATTTTCCTCTGTATGTACTAGTTTCCACTATGTACATACACAGTATCTAAACATATAGTAAAAATGGATTTTTGTATGTTTCATGTATTACAATTCAGATTATATGTGTAAACAACTATAATGTATGAATGTGAGCAAACTCTATCAGCTTATCCAATTATATAGGGAAAGCTCCTATGTAAAGTATATGGGGATAGTGGTGTTCTTTTATCGTTGTATATGATAACACTAACATACTTTAAAAACATCATTCTAAAATATATTGTAATAAATATATAAGTGTATATTCCATTAAAATTTTGGTGTAAAAACTATTCTCATGTACTCGTATAAAAAGCATGATTAGACTAAGGCCGTATTTTTATAACATAATTACATAAAAGGCGAGTGCCATACCCAAATAAAATATTTTATAGAATGGTGGATATTTCTAATTCCTCGTTAATTCCACCAGGATTCAGAGCGTCTAAAGAATAAATCCAGAAGGTTTCCCTTTCACATAATCTAAAAAATCTTTCAGCTGCGGGTAGGTTTTTTGGTATTTGCTCAATAACCCATACCTCAAGACCTTCAGTGGATTTTGCATGGTGTTCACAGAAATGACGGGGGACACTATGTTTGTCTCTCCCTCCTTCTATTTTTCTTCTGTGTTCACCAAATCGTTGCCTTAATGGACGTATGGTGCGCCCTACATAGAGGAGGTTGCAGGGGCAGCTCAAACCATAAACTACAAAATCTGAGCCACAGTTGTAAAAATTGTCAAGCACGTAGGTCTTTCCTTTAGTGGAAAAATGTTTTTTTCCATGCTTGACAAAATTACAAGTTTTGCACATGGCTTTTTTACATTGAAACATGTACAAAAGCACAAAAGTACTACCTACAACCAACACCTGTGGTGAAACACAAAAATGAAGAAATGCCCAATTCATCGGGACGTTTCATTACTAGGTTTCATACTAAATTTTCACAAATGGAAGCAATTTTTAGAAAGTATTGGCCTATCCTTTTAGAGGACCCACATATCCAACCAGTTTTACCCAATTACCCAAAAATCACTTACAGGAAAGCCCCCAACATTAAAAACAAAATAGCGCCAAGTAAATTAAAGTCCATAAAAGAGACCACAGTAGCACAGGCCCACATGATTCCTCTGAAGGGCATGTTTCAATGTAAAAAAGCCATGTGCAAAACTTGTAATTTTGTCAAGCATGGAAAAAAACATTTTTCCACTAAAGGAAAGACCTACGTGCTTGACAATTTTTACAACTGTGGCTCAGATTTGGTAGTTTATGGTTTGAGCTGCCCCTGCAACCTCCTCTATGTAGGGCGCACCATACGTCCATTAAGGCAAAGATTTGGTGAACACAGAAGAAAAATAGAAGGAGGGAGAGACAAACATAGTGTCCCCCGTCATTTCTGTGAACACCATGCAAAATCCACTGAAGGTCTTGAGGTATGGGTTATTGAGCAAATACCAAAAAACCTACCCGCAGCTGAAAGATTTTTTAGATTATGTGAAAGGGAAACCTTCTGGATTTATTCTTTAGACGCTCTGAATCCTGGTGGAATTAACGAGGAATTAGAAATATCCACCATTCTATAAAATATTTTATTTGGGTATGGCACTCGCCTTTTATGTAATTATGTTATAAAAATACGGCCTTAGTCTAATCATGCTTTTTATACGAGTACATGAGAATAGTTTTTACACCAAAATTTTAATGGAATATACACTTATATATTTATTACAATATATTTTAGAATGATGTTTTTAAAGTATGTTAGTGTTATCATATACAACGATAAAAGAACACCACTATCCCCATATACTTTACATAGGAGCTTTCCCTATATAATTGGATAAGCTGATAGAGTTTGCTCACATTCATACATTATAGTTGTTTACACATATAATCTGAATTGTAATACATGAAACATACAAAAATCCATTTTTACTATATGTTTAGATACTGTGTATGTACATAGTGGAAACTAGTACATACAGAGGAAAATTGCACAATAGGAATATCATCTTTCTTTTCAATATCTGTTTTTAAATGTTTTATTTTCCTGTAATTATATTAGTAACCATTAGGCGGCGGTGCTATGAGAGCACTTAAATAGGCTGCAACGTAACACCATCTCCTTAGCTTGAGAAAGGAGCGCGCTCTAGTGCGCATGCTCCGAAACGCGTTGCTTTTCGGCAGTACAGCGAATACAATTGGATTTGCGTTCCAGCGTCCCAGTCCTCCTATCGACTGCTCGGCGGATGTCCAAGCCTCGTTCTGGAGTCTCACTGAATCCCGGAAGTCCGCGCTACACAGACCGGCCGGCAGCAAGAGAAAGGAGTGAGACTATGTGACAGAGGAGGACGCTATCCTGTATAGCTATACTGAAGCTTCCCACGCCGGACTAACTAAGTTTTACATGTGAGTGGCTTTAATGGAATGTTATCATTAAATATACAGCTTTACTAAGAGGCGCCTTTTCTTGTTTCTCTTCGATGACCACAGAGGAGCTGTGTTTGGCAATAAAACAAATGAAGGTGGGCAAGAGCCCAGGCCCAGATGGCCTACCACTAATTTACTACAAAAGCTTCCTAGAAACTCTCTCACCGCAAATGCTCAATGCCTTCAACTCCCTATTGGACCCTTCTACCCCATCAGGCAACCTGCTTGAAGCCCATATAGCAGTCATACCAAAAGCAGATAAAGATCCAGCCCTGGCATCCAATTACAGACCCATTTCATTACTCAACGTAGATATCAAACTATATGCAAAAATGCTATCAAACAGATTAATGCCCCTAATTCCTGACCTGGTCTCAGCAGACCAGGTGGGTTTTGTCCCGGGGAGGGAGGCCAGAGAGAATACCATCCGCACCTTAAACATACACCACTGGCTTACCTCCTCGGAAGCGCAGGGATTCCTGCTGTCACTCGACGCCGAGAAGGCGTTTGACAGGGTGGCCTGAGACTATATGCGGGAAGTGCTGAAGGGCATTGGTCTACTACCACACATGTGTAACTACATCAACGCTCTATATGACAATCCTTCGGCAAGAGTAAAAGCAAACGGCCTCCTGTCAAACGCCTTCCCAATAACCAATGGTACCCGCCAGGGATGCCCTCTATCCCCTCTCATTTTTATCTTAACTTTAGAGCCCCTTTTAAATAGACTGCGAGCAAATACGGATATTCAAGGAATAACTATAAACCGGAGGGAGTTTAAGGTAGCAGCCTTCGCAGACGATATCCTGCTAACACTCCAATCACCTCACATTACTCTACCTAGCTTACTGAAAGACATCAACCATTTTGGGGTCTTATCAAATTTTAAGATAAACTATCCTAAATCACACGCGCTGAACATATCCCTCCCCCCCGCAGGTGGTCACTCACTGCCAGGACTCCTTTCCCTTTCAGTGAAAAGGCAACGCCATTACTTATTTAGGCATCCAAATTACTAAGCGACTTACAGACCTATATGACCAGAATTTCCTACATGCCCTCTCGAAAATTCAGACGGACCTAAAGGAGTGGGCCACCCTTAACGTATCATGGTTCGGACGCTCAGCCCTGATCAAAATGATTGTCCTCCCTCGCCTCCTGTACTTAATGCAGACCATTCCAATACATTTACCCCCTGCATTCTTTTGTTCATATAAAAAGGCTTGTACGACCTTTATTTGGAAGAGCAGTCCTCCAAGAATCAAATACTCACGTCTGACCTGCAGCAAGGTCAAGGGTGGAATTGCACTTCCAGATCTCCACAAGTATTACCTGGCCTGCCATTTAACTAGGCTAGTGGACTGGTGTACCAACAGAACAGGGAAACCTTGGGTGACTCTAGAAAATTCTTTTACACCTGGCCACATACACAACCTCCCCTGGCTCTCATCCAAACATTGGATCCTTATATTACTCCCACTTCACCCAAGATATATACCCCTCTTATTCATACCTATACATAACCTCTCCGCAAAAAAATTAGACTGTGACAACACATCACAGTCTAAGACCTAATAGAGACAGACCTTCCCGTTTTAGTTCCACACAAGTCTCATACTCCTACTTACTTCGTGACTGATCCTGGTGTTAATGGACCACACAAGGTACTCCTGATCCCTATAGTACTTGTATACAGAAAATGTCTCGTAGTATTGTATTCAGCTGATTCTTCTTTTATATATTCTTATTATCCTACCATACGCCTGTATTCACCATGACTTCAATGGCATTAACACTTATTGTAACACTATTGTATAAAATGTCATGGTGCATCTGTCAAAATCTGTTCAACTGTTTATACATGTAATTGTGATTATTCCTCAAAATCTTTTTTGTGGAAAAAAAAAATTAATCACCTATATATTGTTGGCAGCGAGAACTACGATTGATAGACATTGGAGACAATCAGCAATCCCTCTTGATGAGTTTAAAAGTAAACTCAACTGGATCGTGATTAACCACTTGAACCCCGGACCATTATGCTGCCACCAGAGGTCTTTTTCCAATTTGGCACTGCGTCGCTTTAAATTTTAATTGCGCGGTCATGCAATGCTGTACCCAAACGAAATTTGCGTCCTTTTCTTCCCACAAATAGAGCTTTCTTTTGATGGTATTTGATCACCTCTGCGGTTTTTATTTTTTGCGCTATAAATGGAAAAAGACCGAAAATTTTGAAAAAAAATGATATTTTCTTTTTGTTATAAAAAAATCCAATAAACTCAATTTTAGTCATACATTTAGGCCAAAATTTATTCGGCCACATGTCTTTGGTAAAAAAAAATGTCAATAAGCGTATATTTATTGGTTTGCGCAAAAGTTATAGCGTCTACAAACTTGGGTACATTTTCTGGAATTTACACAGCTTTTAGTTTATGACTGCCTATGTCATTTCTTGAGGTGCTAAAATGGCGGGCAGTACAAACCCCCCCCAAATGACCCCATTTTGGAAAGTAGACACCCCAAGGAAATTGCTGAGAGGCATGTTGAACCCATTGAATATTTATTTTTTTTGTCCCAAGTGATTGAATAATGACAAAAAAAAAAAAAATATTTACAAAAAGTTGTCACTAAATGATATATTGCTCACACAAGCCATGGGCCTATGTGGAATTGCACCCCAAAATACATTCAGCTGCTTCTCCTGAGTATGGGGATACCACATATGTGGGACTTTTTAGGAGCCTAGCCGCGTACGGGGCCCCGAAAACCAATCACCGCCTTCAGGATTTCTAAGGGCATAAATTTTTGATTTCACTCCTCACTACCTATCACAGTTTTGAAGGCCATAAAATGCCCAGATGGCACAAACCCCCCCAAATGACCCCATTTTGGAAAGTAGACACCCCAAGCTATTTGCTGAGAGGCATGTTGAGTCCATGGAATACTTTATTTTTTGACACAAGTTGCGGGAAAGTGACAATTTTTTTTTTTTGCACAAAGTTGTCACTAAATGATATATTTCTCACACAGGCCATGAGCATATGTGGAATTGCACCCCAAAATACATTTCGCTGCTTCTCCTGAGTATGGGGATACCACATGTGTGGGACTTTTTGGGAGCCTAGCCGCATACGGGGCCCCGAAAACCAAGCACCGCCTTCAGGATTTCTAAGGGCGTAATGTTGTGATTTCACTCCTCACTACCTATCACAGTTTTGAAGGCCATAAAATGCCAAGATGGCACAAAACCCCTCCAAATGACCCCATTTTGGAAAGTAGACACCCCAAACTATTTGTTGAGAGGCATGTTGAGTCCATGGAATATTTTATATTTTGACACAAGATGCGGGAAAGTAACACTTTTTTTTTTGCACAAAGTTGTCACTAAATGATATATTGCTCAAACATGCCATGGGCATATGTGGAATTACACCCCAAAATACATTCTGCTGCTTCTCCTAAGTACGGGGATACCACATGTTTAGGACTTTTTGGGAGCCTAGCCGCGTACGGGGCCCCGAAAACCAAGCACCGCCTTCAGAATTTCTAAGGGCATAAATTTTTGATTTCACTCCTCACTACCTATCACAGTTTTGAAGGCCATAAAATGCCAAGATGGCACAAAACCCCCCCAAATGACCCCATTTTGGAAAGTAGACACCCCAAGCTATTTGCTGAGAGGCATGATGAGTCCATGGAATATTTTATTTTTTGACACAAGTTGCGGGAAAGTGACAATTTTTTTTTTTTGCACAAAGTTGTCACTAAATGATATATTTCTCACACAGGCCATGGGCATATGTGGAATTGCACCCCAAAATACATTTAGCTGCTTCTCCTGAATACGGGGATACCACATGTGTGGGACTTTTTGGGAGCCTAGCCGCATACGGGGCTCCGAAAACCAAGCACCGCCTTCAGGATTTCTAAGGGCGTAAAGTTGTGATTTCACTCCTCACTGCCTATCACAGTTTTGAAGGCCATAAAAAGCCCAGATGGCACAAAACCCCACCAAATGACCCCATTTTGGAAAGTAGACACCCCAAGCTATTTGCTGAGAGGCATGTTGAGTCCATGGAATATTTTATATTTTGACACAAGTTGCGGGAAAGTGACAATTTTTTTTTTTTGCACAAAGTTGTCACTAAATGATATATTGCTCAAACATGCCATGGGCATATGTGGAATTACACCCCAAAATATATTCTGCTGCTTCTCCTGAGTACGGGGATCCCACATGTGTGGGACTTTTTGGGAGCCTAGCCACATACGGGGCCCCGAAAACCAAGCACCGGCTTCAGGATTTCTAAGGGCGTTAAGTTGTGATTCCACTCCTCACTACCTATCACAGTTTTGAAGGCCATAAAATGCCAAGATGGCACGAAACCCCCCCAAATGACCCCATTTTGGAAATTAGACACCCCAAGCTATTTGCTGAGAGGCATGGTGAGTATTTTGCAGCTCTCATTTGTTTTTGAAAATGAAGAGACAAGAAATTTTTTTTTTTCTTTTTTCAATTTTCAAAAGTTTGTGACAAAAAGTGAGGTCTGCAAAATACTCACTATACCTCTCAGCAAATAGCTTGGGGTGTCTATTTTCCAAAATGGGGTCATTTGGGGGGGGGGTTGTGCCATCTGGGCATTCCATGGCCTCCAAAACTGTGCTAGGCAGTGAAGAGTGAAATCAAAAATTTACGCCCTTAGAAAGCCTGAAGGCGGTGCTTAGTTTTCGGGGTCCCGTGCGCAGCTAAGCTCCCAAAAAGTCCCACACATGTGGTATCCCCATACTTAGGAGAAGCAACAGAATGTATTTTGGGGTGTAATTTCACATATTCCCATGGCATGTTTGAGCAATATATCATTTAGTGACAACTTTGTGCGAAAAAAAAAAAAAAAAAAAAAAAGATTTGTCTCTTTCCCGCAACTTGTGTCACAATATAAAATATTCCATGGACTCGACATGCCTCTCAGCAAATAGCTTGGGGTGTCTGCTTTCCAAAATGGGGTCATTTGGGGGGGGTTTGAACTGTCCTGGCATTTTATGCACAACATTTAGAAGCTTATGTCACACATCACCCACTCTTCTAACCACTTGAAGACAAAGCACTTTCTGACACTTTTTGATTACATGAAAAATATTTTTTTTTTTGCAAGAAAATTACTTTGAACCCCCAAACATTATATATTTTTTTAAAGCAAATGCCCTACAGATTGAAATGGTGGGTGTTTCATATTTTTTTTTCACACAGTATTTGCGCAGCGATTTTTCAAACGCATTTTTTGGGGAAAAAACACACTTTTTTAAATTTTAATGCACTAAAACACACTATATTGCCCAAATGTTTGATGAAATAAAAAAGATGATCTTAGGCCGAGTACATGGATACCAACCAAACCAAGACATGCTTTAAAATTGCGCACAAACGCGCAGCAGCGACAAAATAAATACATTTTTAAAAGCCTTTAAAAGCCTTTACAGGTTACCACTTTAGATTTACAGAGGAGGTCTACTGCTAAAATTACTGCCCTCGTTCTGTCCTTCGCGGTGATACCTCACATGCATGGTGCAATTGCTGTTTACATTTGACGCCAGACCGACGCTTGCGTTCACCTTTGCGCGAGAGCAGGGGGGGACAGGGGTGCTTTTTTTTTTTTTTTTTTTTTTTCTTTATTATTTTTTTGCTTTTTTATCTTATTTTTAAACTGTTCCTTTCATTTTTTTTTTTTTTTTTTATTAATTTTATTGTTATCTCAGGGAATGTAAATATCCCCTATGATAGCAATAGGTAGTGACAGGTACTCTTTTTTTAAAAAATTGGGCTCTATTAGACCTTAGATCTCTCCTCTGCCCTCAAAGCATCTGACCACACCAAGATCGGTGTGATAAAATGCTTTCCCAATTTCCCAATGGCGCTGTTTACATTCGGCGAAATCTAAGTCATGAAATGCTCGTAGCTTCCGGTTTCTTAGGCCATAGAGATGTTTGGAGCCATTCTGGTCTCTGATCAGCTCTATGGTCAGCTGGCTGAATCACCGGCTGCATTTTCAGGTTCCCTGTTGGGACAGGAGAGCCAGAGAAAAACATGGAAGACGGTGGGGGGGGGCATTCCCTCCCACTGCTTGCAAAAGCAGTCTAGAGGCTAATTAGCCGCTAGGATTGCTTTTATATGAAAGCCGACTGCTGGCTGAAAAGAATGATACCAAGATGATACCTAAACCTGCAGGCATCATTCTGGTATAACCACTCAAAGTCCAGCAACATACCAGTACGTTTCTGGTCCTTGTTGGGCATATATTGTAAACTTTTTTTTCATGCAGCCTGTGGGCTGAACGATCAAAAGATATTGATCGGTGGGTATGCCCACCATTAGAATACCTCCCTTCATCCACCCACTTCTAATGATGGGCATACATGCACCATTTATATATGCCGAAGCATGGGGGCATCCTCCCGCAAAAGGCAGGAGCAAATTGCTCCTCCACCCACTGCTGCCCCCACGCTTCGGCATATATGCTGAAGTATGTAACTGTGGTGGTGAAATCACCTACGACAGCGCTGGAGTCACGGCTTTATATATCGTGGGAGCAAACGCTGTTGCTGTCAAGATAAATAAATCCGCGCTGCAACTGAATGGCGTACCTGCTAAGCAAATGATGGTTAACAATAAAACAAAGTAACATTACAGTATAACAGTAAGACTTACCATACCTGCAAAGCAAATACAAAAAAAAACATAGTAAAAAATAAAACATTTAACGCAACCTGTGCCTAAAATATATATATGCCGAAGCATGGGGGCATCCTCCCGCAAAAGGCAGGAGCAAATTGCTCCCCACCCACTGCTGCCCCCACGCTTCGGCATATATGCTGAAGTATGTAACTGTGGTGGTGAAATCACCTCCGACAGCGCTGGAGTCACGGCTTTATATATCGTGGGAGCAAACGCTGTTGCTGTCAAGATAAATAAATCCGGCTGCAACTGAATGGCGTACCTGAAAACAATAAAATGGTTACCAACAAAACACAGTAAACAGTAAAGTATAAAAAATCTGAAAAGCAAACATGGTAAAACATAATAACGATAAAACATTGCAGAATAGAATAGAGTAAAAAAGAGCAGAACAATAGAGAGAGAATAGAGAGAGAGAGAACAATAAAACAACAACTATTTTTGGTTTTTTTATTTTATATATTTTTTTGTGTTTTTATTTTTTATTTTTTATTTTTTTACACTTTTTTTTAGTAACTTTTAACTTTTGTAACTCGTTCCAGGTTTGGGTCTCTCAAAATGCAATGGCATCTTGGGAGACCCTGTGTTAGTGTGCCTAGTCTGTGCAGTGCTGAACCCTACGCTAATACTCAACTAATGTATGGTAGCGTTCAAAGCATTCACCCATGCAAAGACCAGGATTGCCAGGACAGGAGGGACAATAAGACTGGGTGTCACGCCTAAATCCACGCTTGCTGCAGACACAACATCTTTTTTGGGGGGCTCGTTGGGTAGGGGTACTCGGGATGGCATAAAGAAAATGCCTCTCATGCAGCCGGCTTACTGCATTTGGTTGGGGAAGGTGAGGTAGAGCACCGTCTGGAAACAGAAGGGCTCTGACGATCTCTTCCTGCAATTTAAGGAAGGATCCAGTCTGTCCTGAAGCTCTGTATAGCACATGAGCGTTCAGCAAAGCCAATTGAAATAAATAAACAGACACTTTTTTGTACCAGCGTCTGGCCATACGGGCAACTAGATACGGCACCAACAACTGGTCGTTGAGGTCCACCCCTCCCATATTAAGGTTGTATTCGTGGACACAGAGGGGTTTCTCCACAACACCAGTTGCCGTAGGAATTTGGGTCGTCGTGTCTGCATGAAGGGAGGTGAGAACGAAAACATTCTTCTTATCCCTCCACTTCATAGCGAGCAAATTATTATACTTCAAGCAGGCTCTCTCCCCCAGCCTAAGACGGGAATCTACAAGCCGCTGGGGAAAGCCCCGGCGATTAGGTCGCACGGTGCCACATGCTCCAATCTGCTGATCAGACAAGTGACTTAAAAGTGGCACGCTCGTATAATAATTGTCCACGTACAAGTGGTACCCCTTTCCAAATAAGGGTGACACCAAGTCCCACACTATCTTCCCAGCGCTTCCTATGTAGTCAGGGCAGTTTGTTGGCTCTACGTGACTATCTTTGCCCTCGTAAACCATAAAACTATATGTATAGCCTGTGGCCCTGTCACAGAGCTTATACATTTTGACCCCGTATCTGGCACGCTTGCTGGGAAGGTACTGTTTGAATGACAAGCGGCCAGAAAATTTAATCAGGGATTCATCAACGCAGACAACTTGATGGGGGGTAAACAAGTCTGCAAAGCGTTGGTTGAAGTGGTTTACGAGGGGCCGAATTTTGTAGAGCCGATCGTATGCAGGGTCTCCACGAGGACGACAGAGTTCATTGTCGTTGAAGTGCATGAACCGCAAAATCTGCTTGTATCGTGCCCTGGCCATGGAAGCAGAGAACAAGGGTGAATGGTAAATTGGGTCAGTGGACCAATATGACCGCAACTTACTCTTTTTATTCAACCCCATGAGGAGGGAAAGGCCCAGAAAGATCTTAAATTCGGAGACCGTAATTGGTCTCCAATCTCTGGCAAGGAAGGACTGGGGATTAGCGGCGATGTGTTGACCAGCGTATAAATTGCTTTGGTCCACAATAGATCTATAGAGATCTTCGGTGAAAAACAGTGAATAAAAATCAAGTGGCGTAAAGTCAACTGTTTCCACCTGAATTCCGGGTTGGCCAGTGAAAGGGAGAAGTACGGGTGCTGCAGAAGTGGTGGGTTCCCAATTCGGATTGGCGAATGCAGCAGGAAGGGCACTATGGGCACGACGGGCCTGTCTTTGTCTTCTTGGTGGCAGCGGGACACTACTAGTGCTTGCCACCTCACCAGCTTGAACTGCACTTATGGGACTCGCCACGTCACCAAGTGTTACTGCAGTGCTGGATGTACGACCAGGGTGTACTAGGCCGCTGGTGCTTGCCAGTTCACCAGAAGGAATACTAGTACTTCTCTGCTCCATACGAGAGCCCTGCAGTTCTTGCACTTCAAGGACAGAAGAAGAAGTTCGGGGTCTGGTACGCCTGACCCTAGCAGGGACCACAACTCTGTCGTCAGAGCTATCTGTCATGGAGCCGCTGTCCTCTACAGGTTCGTATTCTGAGCCTGAACTTGACAGATGAGTGACTTCCTCTTCACTATCTGTCATGCTCAGAAACGTGTAGGCCTCTTCACTAGTGTACCTTCGATTTGCCATTTTGGGCTCTAAATTTAGGGGTACACTAGTGAGACTCACAGGCAAAAAAGCTCCTGACTGTCAGCGACTGTATCAAAACGCTACCAAAAAACTGTTAGCGATCGCAGGGATCAGGCCTGACTCTGCGAACACTGCAGTTATGTGTGCTTAGTGTTTTGTAAGTGTCAGTTATCGATCGATACTGCACTTGGGTGGGCTGGGCAGGGCTGGGCCGAGGGGCAAAACGCAGGTGCTAGCAGGTATCTGGGCTGATCCCGCTAACACTGTGTTTATGGGAACCCTAAACTGCTGGGGAGTATAGATCTGATCGGATCAGATATCGATCCGTTCAGATACTATAGCACTAAGAGAGGTGTATGCTGCGTGCGTGGGTTTTAGCGGTACTGGCGCTGACCTGACGCTGCCTGGGGCGACGCAGACCTTAGATGACCCTAAAAATGTAATTTATATCACCGCCGGGCAATTAGGGGGTTAAACCTTTATAGGGTAATAAACGGCGGGTGCCCTAAAACTATAATAAACTACAAAAAACAAACTAGCTAACCAGCGTCACCCGTAACACTTATACGGTGATCGCTGGTGAAAGGGTTAACTAGGGGGCAATCAGGAGGTTAAACCTTTGGCAGGTAGTATATGGGGGTCCCTGTCGCTATAAAACACCGACAGCGAACCTATATACTTACCTCCCTAACTAGCGTCACCTGTGTCACTAATACAGCGATCAGAAAAACGATCGCTTAGCGACACTGGTGACGGGGGGCAATCAAGGGGTTAACCTTTATTAGGGGGTGTTAGGGGGGTACCCTGGACCTAAGGGGGGGTACCCTAGACCTAAAGGGGGCTAACCTAACTGCCCTAACACTTGTAACTGACACAAACTGACACCAATGCAAAAAAAAAAATGCTATTGGCGTCAGAGTGACAGGGGGTACAGGGGGGTGATCGGGGGGTGATCGGGGGGTGATGGGGGGTGACAAGTGTGCCTGGCGTGTTCTACTGTTAGTATAGTGTTGTGCAGACTTACTTGATGTCTTCTCTCCTCGACGAAAAGACCGGCTCGAGGAGGGATGACATCACTTCCTTTCCCTCTGTTTACATTACAGAGGGAAAGGAAGCATTTTCATTCGCCGGGAGCGATCGGGAGGGGGTGGCCAACAATGGATGGCCTCCCCCTCCTCTCATCGCCCGGGAAGAAATGGCGACCGCCTCGGGCACCGGGGGGGGGGACCGATCGGACCCCCCACCCGCGGAAGGCAAATCACGTACATGTACGTGATTTTGCCTGTCCGTGCCACCTTGCCGACGTACATTGGCGTGAGGCGGTCGTCAAGTGGTTAATGATAAACTCACCTATATACTCACTAATAACATCAAAAAATTTAACACGGTGTGGGATCCGTGGATCAATTATATCTCAACTCCATACGGATCTCCGGGTTGACCCTTTCTTTCTTCTTCTCCTTCTCTTTCCCCCTTTTTTTTTTCTCTCTCTCTCTCTCTCTCCTTCCTCTCTTTTCTTTTCTTTTTTACCTCTTTCTTCTGGCTCTTATATATACAATACAGATGATTGTTCATGGGACCTTACTTAGTAGTGGGCCCCGGGATAGTCTCAGGGTTCACAACCAGAACTCCCTGCGATTCCGGGTCTCTGCCACTCACAGTGGGTGGGGGGGGTAACGGATCATGGGGGAAAAATGTTTTTCAGTTCCACCAGTATTTAGATACATATCGTATATTTTGAATTCAAAGATAATGGTAGAGGACAGATATGTATGTTGACCGTATTTTCTGTACATCTGTATTGCTAAATTGAACATCTAAGAATTCGACTTTGTTCTGAAGATGTGTCTGTTTACCTTGAAATGTATTTCCTTTTTTTACAATAAAAACTATTGAAATATAAAACTGATCGCGGCTGTAATGAATTGTTGGGTCTCGGCAATATAGATAAAACTCATTGAAAAAAAGAGCATGGGATCCCCCCTCCAGTCAATTACCAGGCCCTTTGGGTCTGGTATGAATATTAAGGGGAACCCCGAACCAAAATTTTAAAAAAATTGCGTGGGGGTCCCCCTAAAATCCATACCAGGCCCTTTGTGTCTGATATGGAAATTAAGGGGAACCCTGCACCATTTTTTTTTTTAAATGGCGTAGGGGTCCCCCCCAAATCCATACCAGACCCTTATCCAAGTCCGAGCATGCAAGCTGGCAGGCCGCAGGAAAAAAAGGGGGAGCAAGAGAGCGCCTGAACCATACCAGGCCACATGCCCTCAACATTGGGCGGGTGCTTTAGGCTAACCAAAAGCACCTTGTCCCCATGTTGATGGGGACAAGGGCCTCATCCCCACAACCCTTGCCCGGTGGTTGTGGGGGTCTGCAGGTGGGGGCTTATCGGAATCTTGAAGCCCCCTTTAACAAGGGGACCCCCAGATCCTGGCCTCCCCTCTGTGTGAAATAGTAACAGGGTATAAATGTACCCCTACCATTTCACAGAAAAAGTGTCAAAATGTTAAAAAAGACAAGACACAGCTTGGGACAAGTCCTTTATTAAAAAATAAAAACATAAAAATGTCCCACGATGTCCATTCATCTTCATCTATCACGCTGCCGACGGACCGAAAAAGAAAAAAAAAAAACCCACCTCCAAGTCCCTGTGGTGTCAGAGGGGGTGTGGTCACCCAGTTACGTCACTGGGTTGCCCCGCCCTCAGTTATATAAGAACTGTCACAAGCGAAGAAGCGTCACATGGTGGGAGCCTCCCATGGAGGCAGATCGGTTGCAATTTTTTTTTCTTTTTCGGTCCGTGGAACATTTTTATTTTTTATTTTTTAATAACGGACTTGTCCCAAGCTGTGTCTTGTCTTTTTTAACATTTTGACACTTTTTTGTGGAACAGTAGGGGGACTTGTACCCCATTACCATTTCACACAGGGTGGATCCTGGGACCTGTGGCCTGCCAGGTTGCGTGCTCAGATAAGGGTCTGGTCTGGATTTTGGGGGGACCCCTACACCATTTTTTTTAAATTTTGGTGCAGGGTTCCCTTTTAAATCCATGCCAGACCTGAAGGGTCTGGTATGGATTTTAGGGGGACCCCACACAATTTTTAATTTTGGTTCGAGGTTCCCCTTAATATTAATACCAGACCCAAAGGGCCTGTTAATTGACTGGGGGGATCCCATGCTCTTTTTTTCACTGCAAATCACTGCTCCCGAAAAAACGACCGTTTAAAAAAAAAAATTTGCATTGATACATGTCCCCTGGGGCAGGACCCAGGTCCCCAAACACTTTTTATGACAACTTGCATATAAGCCTTTAAAATGAGCACTTTTGATTTTTCATGTTAGTGTCCCTTAGATTTTAACGGTGTTCCGGCAGCTTTCAAATTTGCCGCGAACACCACATATTGTTCGCTGTTCGGCGAACACCGATGTTCGAGTCAAACTTACGTTCGACTCGAACATCGGGCTCATCCCTGCCTACAAACACAGATTGACAATGTCAAAAATATTTCAGTGAAAAATACCCCCCCAAAAAAAACAAAAACTTGCTCTAAATCAGATCTGTTTTGCAAAGACATAACAAACAAAATACAAAGAGAAAATACATGTGTTACAAACTCTATAAGGACACCCAAATGTACTCTCTTGACACACACAGACACATATGGACACACAGACAAACACAGACACACACACATTTCACATACCAAAAGCCAGAACAAAAAAAACAAAGTCCCTGAGCATGCCCAGAACAACCCAAATGCAGCTAGCACAAAAAAAGCCACCCCCTGACAAAATTAAGCACATCAGCCAGCATGCTACAAAATCACAGATGGGACAAACACCCCCCCAGTTCGCGGGAAAACAAAGAGCCTAACATGGGCAAAAGTTATACAACAAATACCATTGCAGTCTATGGGAACTGACTTGTTAATTCTGAGCGTTCCCACTTGGCTGGCTTATATTCTAGTTATTTGCCTTAAAATGGGGTTGGGGGCCCAGGTCCATATATCAATGTCACCCCAAAAACAAAACAAGGAGAAGTGCCTTTAAAAATGTTAAATTGCTTAAAAGCTAGTAACTTGTGGGGGGGGGGCTTACTCTGCCTGTAAGATGGTGCATCTGTAGCATGTATCCAAAATGCTGCTTCAAAGATTTACGACTTTAGAGAAAACTTACAAATCTATATAGCAGTTGCAAGATTTTAACCCAAAACAAAAAATAGCCTGCCCCCCAATACATACAAGGCCATTTGGGTCTGTTAAGGCTTAAAATGAGAACCCCCACATGAAAAATACCACCACAAACTAAAAAAAAATTGGGCCCCTCCCACACACTAACAAACCCCTAACCAAACACACAACAAGCCAGCCCATGAAAGGGGGGGTGGATGCTTGGGGGCAGGAGTGGCTCAGGCACCCCAAAAGTCAACCACCTTGTTCCCATAATCAGGGGGACAAGGGCCTCTTCTACACAGGCCTAGGCTGAGGTTTGTGGTTGGCATTGGGCTGAGCCCAACATGCCCCAAGGGCAGCCAGCTATGTTGAGTGCATGTATGCTTCAGGAGGGGGTTGGGCGATCGCTCTTCTTGATGTGGTTTGGATTGGTGAAGGCAGTTCACAGCCTTTGGAGAATAGAGTGGAGTGTAGAGTTCCCCTTTAAAAGCAAAAGTTAGCCCATGGAAATCCAAGGGCTTAGAGGGGGAAACAAGAGCATTGTAGAATGGAGTTTGGAGTTCCCCTTTAAAAGCAAAAGTTAGGCCATGAAAATTTAAGGGGTTAGAGGGGGGAAACAAGAGCATTGTAGAAGGGAGTGTGGAGTTCCCCTTTAAAAGCATACGTTAGCCCATGGAAATCTAAGGGGTTAGAGGGGGAGACAAGAGCATTGGAGAATGGAGTGTGGAATTCCCTTTTAAAAGCAAAAGCTAGCCCAAGGAAATATGCATTAGAAGGGGGAGGTTAAATGCCCTTTTAGGAGGAGCTAGAGGATCGAGAGTCTTTTTACATAATTTTAACAAGGTGCATATCACATGTTGGCAACGTAGCATGCTAACATGACCTGTGTGCAAATCTCCTTAAAAAAATACATAGAGGTGAACCAGCGTAAAAAAAAAATATTGTCAAATTTAGAGGTGCGCCCGTTCTACCCGTGCAATTGCATGTACATTGCTTAACATTTACTAAGACTCTACTGATGGCACACGGCTTTCGTAAATCACCCCAATGTGTTAGTGTTTGCTTTCTTTGTATGTTAACCACTTCAGATCGAGGAGGTTTTACCCCCTTCCTGAACAGGGCATTTTTTGCTATTCGACACTGCGCTTTTTCTACTGGTATTTGCGCGGTCATGCAATACTATACCCAAACACAATTTATATTCTTTTTTCACACAAATAGAGCTTTCTTTTGGTGGTATTTAATCACTACTGTTTTTTTTTTTTTTTTTTTGCAATAAACAAAGGTTTTGAAAAATAAATAAAGAAAAAAAAAATTTTTTTAATTTCTGTCTTTATTTTTCCAAAAACTTGTGGCAAAAAATAAAGTCTTCCATGCACTCAACATGCCTCTCAGCTAATACCTTGGGGTATTTCTAATCACATGAATAATCTGTATTTTTTGCTAGGAAATTAATATGAACCCCAAACATTTTTTAAAGCAGAGGCCATAGAGAATACAATGGTGGGTGTTGAAATTTGTTTATGTCACACAGTATTGGCAGAGCCATTTTTCAAATTTCACTGTAAAAAATATACTTTTTTGAATTTGAATGCACAAAAACACAATATATGTCCTAATTGTTTGGTAAAATATAAAAGATGATGCTATGCCAAGAAAATAGATACCAAACATGACATGCTTTAAAATTGTGCATATCCGTGCAATGGTGACAAACTACATACATGTTTAATATCCATAGGCAATGCTTTAAAAGCCTATACAGGTTGCCACTTTAGATTTACACAGGAGGTCAGAATTACAGAGATTGATTTGACGTTCACGGTGATACCTCACATGCATGGTGTAATCGCTGTTTACATACCGAAGCTTGCGCTCGCCTTCTTTTTTTTTTTTTTTTTTACAATTTTAATGTTATCACCAGGAATGTAAATATCCCCTGTGATAGCAATAGACAGTGAGAGGTCCTCTTTTTTGAGATGTCTGGGGTTTATTAGAATCTAGATCTCTCCTTTGCCACACCAAGATGAATGGGATCATGTGTTTTCCCAATTTAAAAATGCCACTGTTTATATCTGGCAAAACCGAAAATATGAAATGCATGTAGAGATAAGAAATGGGGTGGTTGGCGCTACCTTATTCAGCAATATAAGTGCACAAGAAAAAGTGGATGGTTATCTTGTGTCCAGTAACCAAAACGTGCTTATTTTATAAACAGTAAATAGTGCATCTATGTGCCTCTCTTGTGAAGTCTGGGTGTATATGTACCCTCCAGTGATGGATACACCCGTACATACACACACATGAAGTAAACTAAATATCAATACACTAAAAGCAATTCTAAACAAATAATGTGAGTAAACGACACAGATGGTGTACACAAGAATTAAATAAGGTAAAAACCTATGTGTGCATAAAAATGTCTATCAGTTCAGGGAATGTAGGCATATATAGCTATACACACTTAACCTGAAGCATAGCGTGTGTATGTGAATGTGATAAACCAACTGTCCAGCAGTAAACCAGATTTTGTAAAAATGTGATTAAAAAAACAAAGTGCAAGTCCCAAAAAATAATAAATATGTTCTTAAACAGCCAAAAAATTGTTGCTTGAGGTGACTTCAGTGCTCGGCAAATCAGGTGACTGATAGTGCTCCCCCCGTCAGGTCCCCACTCACCAAAAGTAGTAACCCCTGCAGGGGTAGTAGGCATATGTGGGTGACTATGGATGAGATTCCTCTTAAGCTCTCTCGGTGTCCCATCTGGTGGTATATTCGGCTCCCACAGCTAGCTGCACACTGTCAGATCTCCGAGGCTATATCCACACGATCAAGGATAAGGCACTTGGTCAGTGTATGCCCAAAAATCGCTCCTCAGTTCGGTCCTCATACAAAGGAAAAAAGGGCTCCCATAGTGTAGTATAAAAGGTAGCTTTTATTAAAATGAAGTAAAAACAAAAGATTCCCACCAGCAGATGTGGGAAAGCTGTAGAACTACACTCTTCGGTAGGTAGGGAAAGCTGGTCCACAGCGTGTGTTCCACCTGAGTTCCAACCTTCCTACTTCCGTATCGGGTAAGATGTGAAAGCGTAGCCCCTTCTTATGCGTTTCATCATTGGACGTTCTCAAAGGGCCTTTTGTTGCCAGCGGTTTAGACATTAATGGCTGTGTGTTGAGTTATTTTGAGGGGACAGCAAATTAAGACTGTTATATAAGCTCTACACTCACTACTTTACATGGTAGCAAAGTGTCATGTCGTCAGTGTTGTTACATGAAAAGATATTATAAAAAATTTACAAAAATGTGAGGGGTGTGCTCACTTTTGTGAGATACTGTATATATATATATATATATATATATATATATATATATATATATATATATACACACACACACACAGTGCCTTGCGAAAGTATTCGGCCCCCTTGAACTTTTCAACCTTTTGCCACATTTCAGGCTTCAAACATAAAGATATAAAATTTTTATTTTTTGTGAAGAATCACCAACAAGTGGGACACAATTGTGAAGTGGAACGAAATCTTTTGGATTTTTGAAACTTTTTTAACTAATAAAAAAATAAAAAGTGGGGCGTGCAAAATTATTCGACCCCCTTGCATTAATACTTTGTAGAGCCACCTTTTGCTGCGATTACAGCTGCAAGTCGCTTGGGTTATGTCTCTATCAGTTTTGCACATCGAGAGACTGAAATTCTTGCCCATTCTTCCTTGCAAAACAGCTCGAGCTCAGTGAGGTTGGATGGAGAGCGTTTGTGAACAGCAGTTTTCAGCTCTTTCCACAGATTCTCGATTGGATTCAGGTCTGGACTTTGACTTGGCCATTCTAACACCTGGATACGTTTATTTGTGAACCATTCCTTTGTAGATTTTGCTGTATGTTTGGGATCATTGTCTTGTTGGAAGATAAATCTCCATCCCAGTTTCAGGTCTTTTGCAGACTCCAACAGGTTTTCATCCAGAATGGTCCTGTATTTGGCTGCATCCGTCTTCCCCTCAATTTTAACCATCTTCCCTGTCCCTGCTGAAGAAAAGCAGGCCCAAACCATGATGCTGCCACCACCATGTTTGACAGTGGAGATGGTGTGTTGAGTGTGATGAGCTGTGTTGCTTTTACGCCAAACATATCGTTTTGCATTGTGGCCAAAAAGTTTGATTTTGGTTTCATCGGACCAGAGCACCTTCTTCCACATGTTTGGTGTGTCTCCCAGGTGGCTTGTGGCAAACTTTAGACGGGACTTTTTATGGATATCTTTGAGAAATGGCTTTCTTCTTGCCACTCTTCCATAAAGGCCAGATTTGTGCAGTGTACGACTGATTGTTGTCCTATGGACAGACTCTCCCACCTCAGCTGTAGTTCTCTGCAGTTCATCCAGAGTGATCATGGGCCTCTTGGCTGCATCTCTGATCAGTCTTCTCCTTGTCTGAGCTGAAAGTTTAGAGGGACAGCCAGGTCTTGGTAGATTTGCAGTGGTCTGATACTCCTTCCATTTCAAAATGATCGCTTGCACAGTGCTCCTTGGGATGTTTAAAGCTTGGGAAATCTTTTTGTATCCAAATCCGACTTTAAACTTCTCCACAACAGTATTACGGGCCTGTCTGGTGTGTTCCTTGGTCTTCATGATGCCCTTGCGCTTTCAACAGAACCCTGAGACTATCACAGAGCAGGTGCATTTATACAGAGACTTGATTACACACAGGTGAATTCTATTTATCACCATCAGTCATTTAGGACAACATTGGATCATTCAGAGATCCTCACTGAACTTCTGGAGTGAGTTTGCTGCACTGAAAGTAAAGGGGCCGAATAATTTTGCACGCACCACTTTTCAGTTTTTTATTTGCTAAAAAAGTTTAAAAAATCCAATAAATTTTGTTCCACTTCACAATTGTGCCCCACTTGTTGGTGATTCTTCACAAAAAATTAAAATTTTATATCTTTATGTTTGAAGCCTGAAATGTGGCAAAAGGTTGAAAAGTTCAAGGGGGCCGAATACTTTTGCAAGGCACTGTGTGTATATATATATATATATATATATATATATTGTGTATGCAGTATATATCAAGTGCAACACAGACAGCACAAATGTTCATGTGCAAACACTGCTTGAATAACAATAGCACATTTAAGAAATATTCCCACCAAAAATTGTATACAGAGACCTCCTACATTCATGGAAGCTCTATTGTAGCTTCTATGAATGAAACATGATGTATGAATGGAGGAGGGGAAGATGAAAGAAAGATCCACCTCATCCATTCATACATCTTGTTTCATTCATAAGAGGTATAGTACAGCTTCTGTGAATGGTAAATGTGGGAGGCAAGGGAAGGCACAGTAGACACACTTCCAAGGTTTTGATATGAACTTCCAAGGTTCTGTGGATCTTTACATGCAAGTTAGAGATTGGTTGAGACTAAAGAACCATAGAACCTATATGACAACCATAGAATCTATATAACTTGGTGCGCATGCGCGGAGCTCCCAAAATGGCCGCGATTGCCTAGAGCTCCGCTCCCTCACGAGAACTACGGCGCCCGCCGCGTCTTCCTCACCGCACTAACGGCCACCAAAACACAGGGAGACACACTGCAAGACCCCGGCTACACCCCCATATGACTGGGGCTCCGGTAAAACGCAGTCTGTGGCCACAATTGACGGAAATAGAAACGGCCGAGATATCCAAGATGGCCGCCGCAACACAGACAAAACCACAGCCACAGACACAGGAACACAGCCTCCCCAGTCAGGCGGACTACAGGTCAGAGCAGACCCACTACCCTCTACACCTCACCCCAGGAAAACAATCAGGATACCCACCTATCCTCACCCCCTCACCAACCTCCACAGAATCCCCCATAGACCGCCCTCTGCAGGAATACTCCATGTCTCCCAGGGATTCTCACACAGGGCACACAGGCTATTATCCTCAGGACTTCCAGGCCACTGACCAGACCCTGCAAATGGACGCCCTCTTCCTCAGATTCTCTGAACTGCTGGATAAGGGGCTAGCACAAACAGCAGCTAAAATCACAGGAGATCTCAAGAATGATTTTATCAATCTAGGAGCCCGGATCGACACGATTGAACATAAGGTTGAAGAGACAATAGCTATCACTAATCAAAACTCCCAGCACATAACTACTGTGCAAGACCAACTCGACATGGCTATGGCACGTATTGACGAACTCGAGAATAGGTCAAGACGATACAATATCAGAATCCGTGGCTTACCTGAAACGATTCAAAATATACCCGAAGCAGTACAAGATCTAATTAAACAGCTAATCCCCTCCATCCCATCTCACCGCCTAGAGCTGGACAGGGCCCACAGAGCCCTGGGGCCTCCCAGAAAAGATGGCACCCCAAGAGATGTCATTGCCAAACCTCATCACTACACAGTAAAAGAAGAAGTAATGAGACAGGCCAGATCTGCTCACACAGTCATGTGC
This sequence comes from Lithobates septentrionalis, assembly GCA_037952835.1. NCBI lineage: Eukaryota > Metazoa > Chordata > Amphibia > Anura > Ranidae > Lithobates > Lithobates septentrionalis. Next base: position 1,762,343 of record JBBDGP010000961.1, on the reverse strand, counting down.
ATGGGTCACCAAGTGCAGATTTTTGCGGATCTCTCACCCTACACGATCCAGAGGCGGAGATCATTGAAACCCCTACTTCTCGCTCTCACTCAAAGAGACATAAAATACAGGTGGGCCTTTCCGTTCGCAGTTAAATTTTCCGTTAAGGGAAAACAGTTTTCTTTCTCATCGTTCCCTGAAGGAGAAAAGCTCCTTTTACACTTGAAAATCATCACCCAGGAAGCTGATATGGACACAACCAATGCCGGAGCCATCTCCAACAAAAGACCGACCCCTCCCAGCCCACAATCTCCTTTGTGGTCAACAGGAAAAGTTAAGAAGGCCAAAGACAACAACCCATCTTGAAGCCGGCGATGACTTTGATCTTACCCAACACACCCCGGGTGTGAAGCAGGGACCAGAGGAATGATTCCCCATCTATGGGGGTCCCTTGTGCCTAAATTCTAGGGCACGCTGGTCACCCGGGCACCGGTTACTGACTCTTAGGTTCACTTCTTTTCAGTGTTCGATTTTTACTTCTTTTTTCCACTGACCCCGTTTATCGCAGTCCACGCTGTCTACAAAGCAAATACGTCACACAAGGACGGAAGTTTCAACCCCCCTCACTGCCCATGAGAGTACTTTAGTCACTCATTTAGGGAAAACAACAACAGTTTTCCCGATGGACGCTCTGCTGTGCTGAGGGTGGACAAGGGAGTGTGGCGGGAGGGACATGTGCTAACAGGGGAGGCGAGGGGCCTATAGCCAGTTAAGCTGCTAAACACTAAGATATGCTTACATGAGGATATTATTTTCAATATAAGTTTATGTTATTCAAAGGGCGTCCGGTTTCGTGACGGACCACTTGCGTACCTATCTAATCCCTAGATACCCATCGGTTTCTGAGGGTTAGATTGTCTGAGCCCGGATGGGCCAGACATTTTCGAAATTTCTTCAGAAGGACACGTGGGTTTTCTCCTCCCCCGTGTCCTTTCTTTCTCTTTCAGGAGACCTTTTCTACCCTTTTCTATTCTTCCCTCCCTCCCTCCCGATCAAAACACTGCTTATATCTGCATTCTGTTTTTCAGATATCATTCACATCCTTGAGGCAGTGCCTACCATTAACCCACCGACAAGGAACAAGGAACCTCGCGCCTTTGCCCAAGAATCAACATATCTCAGGGTAAGTGGGGGCTGTTTACGTTGCATCTCTATCCCTCTGCTCCATGGCTGATAGCACCATAGCTCACTTACACATAGCATCACACAATGTTCAAGGACTCAATTCCCCGGTTAAAAGGAGAAAGGTCCTTGACTATTATAAACATCTCAAGCTAGACGTTATTATGCTGCAAGAAACACATTTCCCATCCAGGTATAGCCCTAAGTTTCTTCACCCACACTTCCCACAGTTCTTTCTAGCGAGCGCAAACAACAAAACCAAGGGAGTCGCCATCTTAATCTCCAAAAACCATAAATTCGTGAAAATTTCTGAACATGCTGACCCAGAAGGAAGGTTCCTCTTGGTAAAGGGCACAGTGGGAGACCGTCTGTACTCACTGGTCTCCTATTATGCTCCGAATAGAGGACAAGCTAAATTTTTCGACTCCCTCTTACGCACACTAACTCCGAAATTGGAAGGGACGATCATTCTTGGCGGGGATTCGAACGCAGCGTTCGATCAGGGGATGGACAAGTCTAAACCCCCACGGTCTCAACTCATACGTCCCACCAAAGAAAGCCTCAGAATCGCTAAGACGATACATACACATGGCCTATCTGACACTTGGAGGGAACTTAATCCCAACAAGCGGGATTTCACCCACTATTCCTCCCCGCATAACACTTACGCACGGATCGACCACATCCTGACCCCGTCCTCTTTACTCCCATCAATACACAAAGCCCAAATTAGAGAATCGGCCCTATCAGATCACTCTATTGTCTCCATAACACTGAAAACAGGGGCCCTGGGAGGAACTAGGGGACTTTGGAGACTCAATGAGTCGCTACTATCTGACCCCATAAAAGTCAAGGAACTTGAAACGGCACTGCAGGAGTACTTCACATTTAATAAAACAGAAGACACGTCCCCGGAACTGCTCTGGGCAGCGCACAAGGCTTTCATAAGGGGCAAACTCATTCAGATCTCATCGCAGATAAAAAGAGAACAAAGAGCCGAAATACATCGGTTAGACACAGAATACATTAAACTCAAGGCTTCACACAAACAAGATCCATCCAGGACCCCCTCCTCGCTTATCGACAAAGCCAGACTAGATCTTAACCTAGCGCTCACAGTCAAAGCTGAAAAGGCCATTCGCTGGAACAAACATAAATTCTATACACAGGCTGACAAAATAGGCCCACTACTAGCAACAAAACTTTCTCCCCCCATCAGAACTCATGCCTTACCCAAGATCAGGTTAAAGGGTCAACCCCCCACGACCAATCCGTCCAAGATATTAGAAGCTTTCCAAGAATTTTACTCTAACTTGTATAGAAGACCGTCTTCACCCCCCGCTGACTTAATCCCTAGCTTCCTTAAGGACCTTCCTATCCCCTCCTTAAAAGACACTCACAAACAACGAATGGAATCACCCATAACAGAAGAGGAAGTAATGGGGGTCATCAAGGACCTCAGAAAGGGGTCTGCCCCAGGTCCTGATGGTCTCTCCATTCCCTATTATAAATCCTTCGCGCATATCCTAATACCTCACCTGACCTCCTTCTTTAACTACAAGACCAGTGGAGAACCCCTAGACACTCACCTTAACACAGCCTTGATTACAGTCATACCCAAACCTGACAAGAACCCTGAGGACGTTAGCAACTACAGGCCGATCTCCCTCATAAATAACGATCTGAAAGTACTCACGAAAATAATGGCTAACAGATTATCTACCTTCATTAGTCAGTACATACATAAGGATCAGGTGGGATTCATACCTGGAAGACAGGGACCTGACCAAATACGGCGGGCAATAGACATTACCTCGATCCTACAAACTAACTGGGAAGGGGGACCGACCCAAGCAGGCTTCCTGTTGTCTCTGGACCTGCAGAAGGCCTTTGACACGGTCTCCTGGCCTTACATTTTCTCACTATTGGAGAGATGGGGCTTTGGTGATCGCTTCCTTGGCCTTCTGCATGCCCTCTACTCTCGACCGAAAGCCCAGATACGTATGCAAGGACACTATTCCAATCCTATAGAAATAATGAGAGGCACCAGGCAAGGGTGCCCTTTGTCTCCTCTCATATTCGCAATAGCTATAGAAACACTGGCGATCGCGGTGAGACAAAACCCGGACATCAAAGGGGTGACCTGTGGGGACCAAACGCACAAATGCGGCCTTTTTGCCGACGACATCCTCCTCTTCCTCACCTCCCCCCTAACTACATTACCCAATCTCTGCTTACTATTAGAGAAATTTGCCAAAATCTCAGGACTCGAAGTTAACTTTTCCAAATCCCAAGCTCTCAACGTCTCTTTACCTCCCCAAACAGTCTCCTCTCTCAAAAATTCCTTCAAATTCAAATGGAACGATACATCCATTCGCTACTTAGGTATCACATTGACTGCCAAAACAGAAACGCTTTACACACACAATTACCCCCCTCTCTTCAAAAAACTGGAGGCCGACCTAGTCAAATGGTCGAAACATGAGCTATCATGGCTAGGCCGAATCAACTCCATCAAAATGACCCTCCTTCCCAGACTTCTCTACTTTTTTCGCTCTCTTCCTATACCAATCAGGAAAGTCCACTTACGATCTTTACAATGTCACATAATTAAATATATTTGGGGTAAAAAAGGATATCGCATCTCGCAGAACACTTTATTCATCCACAGACGCAAGGGAGGTCTAGGACTTCCAAACTTGCATAAATATTACTTAGCAGCCAGACTTGCACAATTGTCCATGATTTACTCCAGATATGAAAAACCTGATTGGGTTAATATTGAAAGACAGGCCATCCCCAAACACACGCTAGATTACATACTCTGGTGCCCGACCAAATCTAGGCCGCCCATCCTCTCACCCACACTATCCCACTCCTGCGCCTTATGGGACTCCCTCCGTATGGTCCCGACTCTGGTCTCCAAGGGTCGTCCTCTAGCACATCTCTTCCACAACCCAGATTTCCCACCCGGACTAGACATCTTAGCTTTCAAATGGTGGCTTAACAAAGGGCTATACCGAATAGGACATTTTTTCACCCCCTCTGGACCAATTGACCTCAAATTTTGCATCAAACACTTAGAACTCCCGGATTCGGAACGCTTCCGTTTCTACCAAATTACCAATTTCTTACACACCATCTGGAAGGAAAAACCCCTTCCCCCCAAATTTACAGCTTACGAGTTGTGGTGTAGCCAAGCCATGGAGCAGAGGGGGGGAATTTCAGTGATATATTCAGCCCTCACATGTCCCATGGACAAAACCCCATACATGAAGGCTTGGGAGACTGACTTCCAACTCAGCAGGGACCTGGAGACTTGGCAAGCAGCACTATTTAGATCCTTCAAAGGGATCCAAAATATCTCACTTATGGAGGCAAGTGTCAAATTGCTAACCAGATGGTATCTGACCCCAACCAGGCTAGCAACCATATACCCCACAACAAGCCCTCTGTGTTTCAGAGGATGCCAACACCTAGGCTCCATGGCCCACATTTGGTGGGAATGCCCCAAAATCCGCACTTTCTGGAGAAAAGTTTTCTCCATGATCTTCAAGGTGACGGCTTGCCAGGTTCCCAGGACCCCAGAGGTAGCTCTACTAAACGCACACATTCCAGGCATAACCAAGACATCACAAACGCTGATTTACTTTATACTGCTTGGTACCAAAATCACAATTGCCAAAGCCTGGAAACATTCAAAACCTGCAATCCACACAGTCAAAAGAAAGATCTCTTGGATCATGACCCAAGAAAAACTAACCAGCATCCTGATGGACACCTCCTCGAAATTCCAAAAAATATGGGAGCCTTGGGCCCAATATATGGGTACTTCCCTCATCCCGGGTGTTCAAGTACCACATCATTCCTAAACAATCTTTAGGCACGACTATTCAATAATTATGTTAGCAGCACGCAGAAGCTACAATCATATCTCCTCACCAAACATGAGGACCCCCTACCCCATCTCTCCCCTTCTCACTCTTTCTTCTCTTTCTTCTTTCTATCCTCCTTATCTGTTAACTCACGCCAAGGAGCTAAATGTTGATGAATTTATTTACAGATACAGTCAGGTATTCCCCATCGCTCAGGGGGATACGCATCTGTCCTATTAAACCAGTTTACTCGGCTCATTTGGGCAGTATAGTAAGGGGAATTTCCCTCGCCCGGCACAGTTAGTTCCCATCAGGGGTGCCGGGGGTAGGGAAGAGATCCCTTTAGTTTTAAGGGTAGAGCCAAGATCTTGTTAAGACTGTTTTTGGATCCTGGTACTCATCAATGAGCCTTCCTACGGGTTTCCGAGGCCGAGCAGACTTCTGCAACTCATTTAAGTTTGTACCTGTTAAGTGATTTCCCTAGGAGGCATTCCCTCCGGAGCTTACACATATGTTTCTACATAATCTGTATGTACCAATTAAAATAATAAAACATATTGACAGTAAATTATATTATAAATATATTGCAGGTTGATGCAGAATCTATATAACTTAAATATGTCATTAATTAAAGCAAACTATTAGTATTCTTGCTTGGAAAAATCATTTTCATCTGCTAGTCATTTAAATTAACAGAATATGACTGACAGTCTTTATTGGTTTTAGATTTTTTGTTATCTTGCTGTTACAGTTGAAAGAGCAACTTCAGTGAATAAAATTAGATATGTTAATAGTTATGTATGCAGTAGTGGTTTTATAGAATAAAACAGATATATGCATAAGCAGTTTTTAAATTACAGTTTATTAAAATTTGTTCACTTGACTGATTGGCTATATTATGGAGGATCTGAATGAAAATTATATTCTAATATTTAAAAGGAATAGTTAAATCAACCACCTCAATATTAAATGCTTTCATGTAAACAAACTTCTATAATTTTAAGTAATAATAGGATACACATTCTATAGAAACGTACTCAGTAATTACTTACTCTAAAAACTTCATTTATATATAACTCATATAAAAAAAAATAATAATAACACATGTTACAAAATACATAAGAAATGCATATTATAGAACTTCAGAAAAAAAGAAATGTATGTATTAAATAAAAATATTATGCATTGGGTTCTTTTCTTATAACAGGTACTTATATAGTGTCGTCAATTTACACAGAGGTTTACATAGATATTGTGCATTCATATCAGTCCCTGCCCTCTAGGAGCCTACAATCCAAGGGTTATAAATCACAATAATTCATACACATACTAGGGCCAGTTAACCTACTAGCATGTCTTTGGAGTGTGGGAGGAGACCAACGCAGGTACATAGAGAATATGCAAAATCCAGGCGAGTAGTGCTGTGGGTGGGATTTGAACCAATGACCCTAGTGCTGTCAGGCGGAAGTGCTAATCACATAGCCACTGTTCTGTACTTATAAAGACTTCTATAGAAATGGTTATATTTTCAGAAATGTAAAAGCTTATCAACTAAGAACCATCTATAAATAGTCCACACAAAATTAAAAAATACATTCTAGGGGATGGAGCTTGGCCACATTCTGGGATAGTCACCCAAGAGTTGTGTTCCAACAACATAGGAAGATCCACAGCGACAGCAGCCACCTTTTCTCTCTGCATCACAGTGGGTTGCACTCCCTATTCACACATTTCAATGTCCCACAAAAAGAACAAGCCAGTGGGGCCCTGATGACTTACTGACTTCTTCCTACATCCCCTGTTAGAAGGATCTCAAGATGGCGCTGGTTCGTAACATGAATCGGAGCTCGTACATGCAGCACCTCCTAACAACACAGACACCCTCTCTGACATGGAGGAGTCCCCCACCAGTCTGCTGAAATCCAGTGATAGGACAAAGCACTCTGCTCCCTCTTTCTGCATTTTCCAGCCACAGAGAACTGGTAAACGAAAAACAGCATGGATCACACAGCACAGATAATGACGATTACAGACAGCACTCTGATTCTCTAGCTGCTCTTCCAACTTTAGACAACCCGGTCTCTGAACATACATTGAAGTATATGTTTTTATCTAATTCAAAAGGACTTACAGAGGGACCTATACAAGTCTATTACACATATGCAGTCCCAGATAAATCACCTGAGTGGCCGCATTGGCCATGTAAAATGGCAATTGGGTAACTTCGCCATGGCATACAATGAGCTGGTAGACAATCACCAAATCCATTTAGATAAACTCCAATGCATTACTTTTAAATTAGCTGATTTAGAGGACCGCTCCCGGAGGAGGAAAATTAAGGTTAGGGGCATCCCTGAGTCAGTAGAGGCAGCTGAGCTCATGTAATTTCCACAACCAATGCCATCTCCTCATGATTTAATCATTGATCATGCCCATAGGCTCATTAACCACTTGCTTACTGGACACTTAAACCCCCTTCATGCCCAGGCCAATTTTTTGCTTTTAGCACTCTCATTCTTTGAATGACAATTGTGCGGTCATGCAACACTCTACCCATATGAAATTTTTATCACTTTTTTCACACAAATAGAGCTTTCTTTTGGTGGTAATTAATCACTACTGGGGTTTTTATTTTTTTCTAAACAAACAAAAAAGTTAGAAAATTTTGAAAAAAAAGTTTATAGTTTGTTATAACATTTTGAAAACATGTAATTTTTCTCCTTTATTGGTGTGCGCTGATGAGGCTGCACTGATGGACACTGATAGGCTACACTGATGGGAACTAATAGGCAGCACTGGTGGGCACCGATAAGGCGGCACTGAGCACTGATAGGTGGCACTAAGGGGCACTGATAGGTGGCACTGATGATGAGACACTGATTGGCAGGACTGATGGGCACTCTCTGATCACAGAGCACACTGCTTGCGGCCCACAGGGGGCATGCAGGCAGCTCATGTTCAGGAGGACGTACATGGACACTCCACCGGCAGTTTGGGCCCGCTCTGTAGCAGTCTTTTGGCTATAGCGTGGGCGGCAAGAGGTTAAACACAATTCCCTCTGTGGTGTTACGCGATGTCTTGACATGGGTGCATTTCTATCATGTTAAGGAGTAAATCATGCTAGCAGCTAAAAGAACAAGAACTTTTCCTGAACCATTAAATCAGCTAGCCATTTTTGCAGACATCTCAGTTGCCACAGCGCAAACGTGCAAGGATTTTGCCTCAGTCACTGAAATTCTTTGAGACTACAGCATACCTTACAGATAGAGCTTCCCCATGAGCAGTGCCAGGACAAGGTCATTCAGCGCCCAGGGCGAACATGCCAAACTGCGCCCCCCCGGGTTGTGCATGGGTTAAATGCTCATTAATGCTTAGTACACATGATCAGAACATTGGATGAAAACAAGGGCATTTGGAGCAATTGTCTGATAATCTGATCAATAGTACACAGCTTTCAAGAGCTGATTACACCAGTTCATGTTAAAATATCACACAATAAGCACAAAAAAATTCTTGTAAGAGAACAGAACGAATGATTTTCGTGTAATTAGCATGGTATTTGCACAAAAAAAATCTGGAAAAAAATAGGAGTTCTGTAATTTCTCAGGTTGCCATTAAAAAATGTGTTTCGCCAGTAAATTCCCCATGTTTTGTCAGTGAAAAATACTGCGGAAGGTTGGCAAGCCTGGTTTCTGGCCTGAATTCAGCCAAAATTTAAGACCGAAATTAGACCTGAAACGGAGAACAGGGATGCACCGGACCCCCTGCTGTGAGCCGCTTCGCATAGCAGTAACAGATTCATCCATCCACACAAGAGAGGTGGATGCATAAATCCCCTTTACCAAGACATATTCTGACAGTGCGGGCTCTCTGTCAGAATACATTGATCAACGCTGCAGCTGATTGGCTGCAAGCCACTGGTCGAACAAGGTTTTCCAGCAATCCCATTCTACAGAAGCTGATCTGATGGGGCGGCTTCTAACAGGCAAGGCCACACATAGATCAAAATTCAGCTGGTCCCCGCTAAACCGAAAGAATTGTGATCTGTGTGTACCCAGCTTTACCTTATTTCTTGGTCCACTAGGCTCTCCCAATGCTGTGACTGTTCCTGTGGAGCTCCTGCGTGAATTGTGAGTGGCTGTGGTCACATGCCAGCCTCATCATACCATTCAGGGTTAATGTTCCTAGATGGTATATAATAATGCTGAGGTCTGGGTGGAGGGAGGAGAGCACTGCAGCTGGCTGGAGCAAGTACAAGTTTTCCCCCAGCACTGCAAGGGTGGACTTTTTTACTTTGGGCTGCTTTGGGCTGCATTACATCACCTGCTGTTTGTGGTCAAATCTTTCCATAGGTTAGAAATATACTGGGACTTTTCAGGTGCTACATAGATGTATTCCACATACACACTATATTTTATTAAAATGCATAATTTTTATAAAGATACAGTGTGTGTGCAATACATCTATGTAGAGCCTGAAAAGTCCCAGTATATTTCTAATCTATTTATAAACATTTTACTTTTACTTTAGTAAACCTGCACTGCAAGGGTCAGTACAGGTTTACAGCACAGCATTGCACAGTGTGGATAGCAGAACAGGTCTGTATTTACAGGAGGAGAAAACCAGTCTGTTATCTGTCAGTTCTTATCTTCAGTTGGCTGGAGGAAAGCTCTGATGTCTGCTGAGCAGAAAGCAGTGATCAGGGCTTCAGTGTAGTGATGTCTGCCTGCTCCGCCCACCTGTACTGGAGCTCTCACTGTCTGATCCAGCCCCCCAGCCTGTCAGGGATCTGTGCCCAGGAGAGTGTCTTTGTCCTTTCTGGGGAAGCCTGCAGCAGGTATGGGCACATTCTCGGCTCTGCTTTTGAACCGAATTAGCATCACAGAGGCTGAGACAAAGCATGATGCTCAAGTATTTTGGCACCCTCTCCCACACTCCGCCCAGGGCAGTGGCCCCGCCCACCCCTGCCTTGTGCCGGCCCTGCCCATGAATCCCTAAGTCCTAGTTTCCTTTCAAGGTCAAATTAGTCATATTTTTCAACATAAAGAGGGCCTGAAACAACTCCACAAGTGGGGCCTGACCCCATCACCTTTATAGAGCTGCAACATTGCAACCCACTCATGTTCCTGTCACCTGGGAAACAAATAACAGTCATCATCAGTAGACTGGTAATTGTTTGAAGTTTTATAGCTTTTACTCCCTGCTGGAAAAGCACACTGCTGTATTCTTCTTCCCCTGGAAAGTTGTGTACTGTGTACACCAATGCTGTTTTTTGTTATTATGTCTTTGTTATTGTTTTCTGTTATTTCTCCTCTTTTTTGACTTTGCCGGTAGGGATGAGCTTTCTGTTCGGGTCGAACATGAGTTCGACTTGAACATTGGCTTTTCACCCGTATGTCAAAAACCAAACATTATGGGCCATTTGCACCAAATTTGAGTGGCTTTGGCTGATCCCAGCGCCCTCAGCTAAGAGAGCCATAATTGGCCAAAGGCAGGGTGCCTTTGGCCAATCATGGCTCAGGGGGACTAAGTCCACACCCCACACTATATAAGGCTGCCTGCACGTCGGCCCCGTGTAGTATGTTGTTGGCGTGAATGGAGAGAGAGTATCATTTAGCTTGAGCAGGCAGGCAGGTTATTCAGTTAGCTGCAGTGTATTTAATATATATATATATATACAGACAGTCTTGTATGTATATATATATATATATATCCACTGCATACAGTTTAGCTATATCTGACTGCAGGCCATTCCTGGTATACTTTTTCTAATATACTTCAGGCAAACAGGTTATTCAGTTAGCTGCAGTATATATTATATTAAATTAATTATATTATATTAAATTAATTATATTATATTATATATATTATATATATTATATATATATATATATTATATATATATATATATATATATATATATATATATATATATATATATATATATATATATATATATATATATATATATATATATATACACACACAGACAGTCTTGCATACAGTTTAGCTATATCTGGCTGCAAGCTGTTCCTGGTGTACTTTTTTCTAATATACTTCTGGCAGGCAGGTTATTCAGTTAGCTGTAGTGTATTTAATATATAAATATATATATATATATATATATATATATATATATATATATATATATATACATACAGACAGTCTCGGGTGTATATACAGTGGCTTGCGAAAGTATTCGGCCCCCTTGAACTTTTCAACCTTTTGCCACATTTCAGGCTTCAAACATAAAGATATAAAATTTTAATTTTTTGTGAAGAATCACCAACAAGTGGGACACAATTGTGAAGTGGAACGAAATCTATTGGATATTTTAAACTTTTTTAGCAATTAAAAAACTGAAAAGTGGTGTGTGCAAAATTATTCGGCCCCTTTACTTTCAGTGCAGCAAACTCACTCCAGAAGTTCAGCGAGGATCTCTGAATGATCCAATGTTGTCCTAAATGACTGATGGTGATAAATAGAATCCACCTGTGTATAATCAAGTCTCTGTATAAATGCACCTGCTCTGTGATAGTCTCAGGGTTCTGTTGAAAGCACAGAGAGCATCATGAAGACCAAGGAACACACCAGGCAGGTCCGTAATACTGTTGTGGAGAAGTTTAAAGCCGGATTTGGATACAAAAAGATTTCCCAAGCTTTAAACATCCCAAGGAGCACTGTGCAAGCGATCATTTTGAAATGGAAGGAGTATCAGACCACTGCAAATCTACCAAGACCTGGCTTTCCCTCTAAACTTTCAGCTCAGACAAGGAGAAGACTGATCAGAGATGCAGCCAAGAGGCCCATGATCACTCTGGATGAACTGCAGAGAACTACAGCTGAGGTGGGAGAGTCTGTCCATAGGACAACAATCAGTCGTACACTGCACAAATCTGGCCTTTATGGAAGAGTGGCAAGAAGAAAGCCATTTCTCAAAGATATCCATAAAAAGTCTTGTCTAAAGTTTGCCACAAGCCACCTGGGAGACACGCCAAACATGTGGAAGAAGGTGCTCTGGTCCGATGAAACCAAAATCGAACTTTTTGGCCACAATGCAAAACGATATGTTTGGCGTAAAAGCAACACAGCTCATCACACTCAACACACCATCCCCACCGTGAAACATGGTGGTGGCAGCATCATGGTTTGGGCCTGCTTTTCTTCAGCAGGGACAGGGAAGATGGTTAAAATTGAGGGGAAGATGGATGCAGCCAAATACAGGACCATTCTGGATGAAAACCTGTTGGAGTCTGCAAAAGACCTGAAACTGGGACGGAGATTTATCTTCCAACAAGACAATGATCCCAAACATACAGCAAAATCTACAAAGGAATGGTTCACAAATAAACGTATCCAGGTGTTAGAATGGCCAAGTCAAAGTCCAGACCTGAATCCAATCGAGAATCTGTGGAAAGAGCTGAAAACTGCTGTTCACAAACGCTCTCCATCCAACCTCACTGAGCTCGAGCTGTTTTGCAAGGAAGAATGGGCAAGAATTTCAGTCTCTCGATGTGCAAAACTGATAGAGACATACCCCAAGCGACTTGCAGCTGTAATCACAGCAAAAGGTGGCTCTACAAAGTATTAACGCAAGGGGGCCGAATAATTTTGCACGCCCCACTTTTCATTTTTTTTATTAGTTAAAAAAGTTTCAAAAATCCAAAAGATTTTGTTCCACTTCACAATTGTGTCCCACTTGTTGGTGATTCTTCACAAAAAATAAAAATTTTATATCTTTATGTTTCAAGCCTGAAATGTGGCAAAAGGTTGAAAAGTTCAAGGGGGCCGAATACTTTCGCAAGCCACTGTATATATATATATATCCACTGTATCCAGTTTAGCTATATCTGACTGCAGGCCATTCCTGGTGTACTTTTTCTAATATTCTAATATACTTCAGGCGGTGTACACAGTACAGAGTACTGTGCACCCATAGTACAGTTGCTACTACTTTTCTGGTGGTGTACACAGTACACCCATAGTTGTTATTACACTTCTGTTGGTGTACACAGTACCATGCACCCATAGAGCAGTTGCTACTACTTTTCTGGTGGTGTACACAATACAGTACACCCATAGTTGTTATTACACTTTTGTTGGTGCACTGTACACAGTACCATGCACCCCTAGTGCAGTTGCTACTACTTTTCTGGTGTGTACACAGTACACAATACATACAGTGCACCCATTTCGGAATTTTGTTTTCGTCCGAAAAATAAATTTATTTAGTTACTCCCGAAAATCGTTTTTATTTATTTTGTTTATGCAAAATGCAAAATGCATTTGTCCGAAAATCTGAAATAATAAAGGTCGAATCTGTCATTGAAGGCTTATGGTGTCTGTCGAATGTTCTAAGAAGATTCGACGGAGCAGCTAAATTGTACGACGCCGCAATCGTACATTTCCGGTCGAATGTTCCGCCTACAAGCTATAGTAGAATTCTAATGTTGTATGACATTATTAGTAATAATTATATTTATTAATTATTATTACTAGTCAACCAACATTAGAATTCTTCTATAGCCTATGGGCGGAGCATTTGACCATAAATGTCCGCTTGCGGCGACTGCTTCGTCGAATCTTCATGTCGAATCTTTTCTATCTATGTCGAATAATCTTGGACTAATAGAGTTAGGTTAGGCACATTCAACCTTTTTTGCTATTGTCTCTATAATGTCAAATCTTTTCTCTCTATGTCAAATCTTTTCTCTCTATGTAGAATAATCTTAGACTAATAGAGCTAAGGTTAGGCACATTCGACCACAGGTTCGATGGACACAGATCGCTATTGTCAGCGTCATGTCGAATCTCCTATCTATATCGAAGTGAAAACAAAACACAACGAAAATAAAGCATTTGTTTATGACGGATCTTTCAGTTTTCGGATTCTGCACGTTCGTTATCGTTTATTAAAACGATAACGAAAATACCCAAAATTTGGACGAAAATGCATTCGGACGAAAACGATTGCACATGTCTAGTTGCTAGTAGACTTCTGGTGGTGTACACAATACCGTGCACCCCTAGGGCAGTTGCTACTACTTTTCTGGTGGTGTACACAGTACACAATACATACAGTACACCCATAGTTGTTATTACACTTCTGTTGGTGTTCACAGTACCGTGCACCCATAGTGCAGTTGTTAGTGCTACTACTTTTCTGGTGGTGTACACAGTACACAATACATACGGTGCACCCATAGTTGTTATTAAACTTCTGTTGGTGTATACAGTACTGTGCACCCCTAGTGCAGTTGCTACTACTTTCCTGGTGGTGTACACAATACATACAGTGCACCCATAGTTGTTAAATACACTTCTGTTGGTATACACGGTACCGTGCACCCCTAGTGCAGTTGCTACTACTTTTCTGGTGGTGTACACAGTACACAATACATACAGTACACCCATAGTTGTTATTACACTTCTTTTGGTGTACACAGTACCGTGCACCCCTAGTGCAGTAGCTACTACTTTTCTGGTGGTGTACACAGTACACAATACAGTGTAGTGTGGTTTTGCTAAACAAAATTTACAGCATGTCCGGAAGGCCACCAGGGAGAGGCAGACGCTCACAGGCCACTAAAAGAGGGCAAGCAGGCTCTGTGTCTACAGTCGACTGTGCTGGTCATGGACATGGTGCATCCTCAGCACATGGCCGTGGGGCACGCTTTCCCTTTTTTTCTGCAGCTGGCCATGTTATTGAGCCACAACATGCAGAAGAGGTGTTGGAATGAATAACAAAGCCCTCCTCATCCTCCTCATCCTCTGTCGCCCAGGCTCAGAGTAGTTTGCCTGCCAATGCAGCTGCCAAAGTGGCCTATTCCATCGGCTCCATGTCAACAGTCACTCCTTCCCTAGCCCCACCATCATGCACGGAGAAGTCCCCCGTACCCAGGTTGAGGAAGGGAGTAACATGAGCCTAGAGAGAGGGGGTGCCCAAGAAGTTCGAGAAACTGGCAGTCATGTTCCTCGAGCTGCAGCATACTGCCAAGTTTGTTCCAGTGACAAGGAGGGAGGGGATGATGAGGTCATTGACTCTACTTGGGTGCCTGATAGAAGAGAGGAGGAGGAGGCACATCTCCAATGAGGCAGGATGCCCTCCAGGGGGTAGCTTAAGGGCAGCCACCCTATTGCATCACACCGCAGAGCTAAGCAGGTGCAGGGTGCTGATGACTCCCCACAGATTTTGAAAAGTTCTTTAGTGTGGGCCTTTTTTGATATGTGTGCAGCAGATCGCACCGTTGCTGTTTGCAACATATGTCTGAAGCGTATCAAGCGTGGCCAAAACAGCAGCCGCTTGGGCACCACATGCTTGACCAGACATATGACGACCTTCCATGCAGTCTGTTGGCAGCAGCACTTAAAAGACCCACATCACACCTCTCCTTGCTCCTCATCAGCTGGGATCTCCAACCCCACTATACCTCCAGTCTTCTCAGAAACCTGCACTGAGAGGAATGAAGGTATAGAAATAGGTGTCCCAAGTAGGGATGAGCTTCGAGTTCGAGTCAAACTCATGTTCGACTCGAACATCAGCTGTTCGCCAGTTCTCCGAACAGCGAATAATTTGGGGTGTTTGCGGCAAATTCAAAAGCCACGGAACACCCTTTAAAAGTCTATGGGAGAAATCAAAAGTGCTAATTTTAAAGGCTTATATGCATGGTATTGTCATAAAAAGTGTTTGGGGACCTGGGTCCTGCCCCAGGGGACATGGATCAATGCAAAAAAAAAAAACGGCCGTTTTTTTGGGAGCAGAGATTTTAATAATGCTTAAGTGAAACAAAAAAAGTGTAATATTCCTTTAAATTTCGTACCTGGGGGGTGTCTATAGTATGCCTGTAAAGGGGCGCATGTTACCCGTGTTTAGAACAGTCTGACAGCAAAATGACATTTCAAAGGTAAAAAAAGTCATTTAAAACTACTCGCGGCTATTAATGAATTGCCGGTCCGACAATACACATAAAAGTTCATTGATAAAAATGGCATGGGAATTCCCCACAGGGGAACCCCGAACCAAAATTAAAAAAAGAAAATGACATGGGGGCCCCCCTAAATTCCATACCAGGCCCTTCAGGTTCTTGAACAGGTACCCTGGGTTACAGGATCTCCTGAGGCAGGCCAGGAAAGTCTGTGGTCATTTCCGCTGGTCATATAATGCCAGTGCTTGGTTGGCTGACATTCAAAGAGAATGCAACCTGCTCAAGAACCGCCTCATTTGTGACATGGCCACCAGGTGGAACTCAACGTTGACAATGCTGCAGCAGCCGCACATGCAGCAGAGGGCCATCAATGAGTACCTGTGTGAGTATGGCACCAGGACAGGGTCAGGGGAGCTTGCCTTTTTTCACCACGCCAGTGGCTACTGATCAAGGATGCATGCATTGTCCTGTTACCATTTGAGGAGGCCACGAGAATGGTGAGCAGTGACAGTGCATGCATCAGTAATGCTGTCCCTCTTGTCTTCCTGTTGGAGCACACGCTTCATGGAATAATGGACAGGGCACTTGAGACAGTACAGCGGGAGGAAGAGGAGGACTTCCTTACCTCTCAAGGCCCCTTTATCCAGATACTAGTATTCCTGCAGGCCCGCCAATCACACAGGAAGAAGAAGAGGAGGAGGATTGTGTCAGCATGGAGGTGGAGGATAACACTTAGCATCAGCAGCAGTCTTCAAGGGATCGTTTGCAGTCCCCAGAAACCCATGGAGTTGTACGTGGCTGAGGGGAGGTGGTTGAGGATCATGTGATCCTTAGTGACCCAGAGGACTCAGAATCGAATGCCTCTGCTGCATGGCCTCCCTGATCCTGCAAAGCCTGCGAAAAGACCCTAGGTCATGGTATCAAGGAGAGGGATCATTACTGATCTTGATCCACGTTACAAGGGTAAGGTTACAGAACTTGCCTTCACAGAGGGAGCAGAGGGTGAAACGTCTTCGGGAGGCCTTGCAGAAAGGTTTGTGTAATGCGTTTCCAAAGCCTGGGAGGTTACAATTTCCTGGTGCTGGACAATGTGTTGCTGAGGCTTTGTTCAGTCACAGAAAGAGCGGTGGAAAAGGTGGCCGGCTGACCGATGCCTTCAGACAATTCTTCAGTCCTCAGCGCCCAGGTCTGATCGGTTCCAGCAACCATCGCCAGCGCCTGAATTACATGGTGCAGGAATATCTAGGGGCAAGATCAGACTTGGAGACCTTTCCACCAGAACATCCACTGGGTTACTGCGTCTTGAGGATGGACCACTCGCCAGAGCTTGCTCAATATCCAATTAAGCTACTGGCCCGTCCTGCATCCAGTGTTCTTTCTGAACGCACATTCAGTGCTGCTAGAGGCTTTGTAACCGATCACAGAGTGTGCCTGTCCACAGACTCTGTTGATCGGCTCACATTCATCTTGGATCACCAGCTACCAAGCACCTGATGCTGATGTAACCGATTGATTTTTCTATGTATGTGGGATCCCTTGAAGACTGCATATGCTGAGTGACTATCCTATTATGCTGAGTGACTATCCTATTCCTCCTCAATCTTCATGATGATAGCTTCTAGGAATATTTTCAGTTCAGGGCACCATTACCACTGCCTAAGGCCCAATGTTTCTGCCCCTGTTTAACAGGGGCGTGTAATTACATTTTTTGATCTAATATTTCACAGCAGGGCCTGTTCCTGTGCTCAAAAAAAGTATCTGTGAGGCTTTACAGTGTTGTGCCACCACCACCACTGCCTAAGGCCCGATTTTTATGCCCCTGTTTAACAGGGGCGCGTAATTACAATTCTTGATATAATATTTCACAGAAGAGCCCGTTCCAGCGCCCACCAAGAGTAACTATGAGGGCTTACAGTGTTCTGGTACCACCAACACCTAAGGCCCAATTTTCCACAGAGTGTATAGGGCAGGCCGTATAGCATATACAGGCAGTCCCCTATTTTCAAACATCCAACTTACAAATGACTCCTACTTAGAAATGGAGGGAGACAACAGGAAGTGAGAGGAAATCTACCACAGGAAGGGAAATTCTCTCCTGTAAGAGTTAATATGGCAAAAAGGTGTCTCCACTGATGCTTTATCACCAATCTATGTTTCCCTAATAACCTAAAAGTTTCTAAATCCAATTGTCATTGGGACAGAAAGTGAGGTGAAATCTTCTGAACAGGGGCACAGACAGCAAAACAAATGTTACAGGGGTGATGATAACCCTTCCCTATGTTATCCAAAAAGCTTAAAAATAGATTTTTTTGGCTGGAGCTACACTTTTAAAATGTACCTGTTCCAAATTACAAACAGATTCAACTTAAGAACAAACCTACAGTCCCTATCTTGTTTGTAACCCAGGGACCGCCTGTATACTGCTGCTGTTCAGAGTATATAGGGCCTGGGGGCCCCACGCTTTTTTTTTTTATATTGGGTGTGGGGTTCCCCTTAATATCTATACCAGACCCAAAGGGCCTGGTAATGGGCTGGGGGGGGGGCAACATTACAGCTTTATATGACTTTTATTCCTCTAGAAATGTCATTTTGTGCAGGTACTGTTCTAAACCTGGGAAAAATGCGCCACTTTACAGGCATACTATAGTCACCCCCTCTCAATTTAAAGGAATATTTCACTTTTATTGTTTCACTTTAAGCATTATTAAAATCACCGTTCCCGAAAAAAACTTTTTTTTGCATTGATACATGTCCCCTGGGGCAGGACCTGGGTCCCCAAACACTTTTTATGACAATAACTTGTATATTAGCCTTTAAAATTAGCACTTTAGATTTTTCACATTCGAGTCCCATAGACTTTAACAGTGTTCGCGTGTTCACACAAATTTTTTGCCTGTTCGCATGTTCTGCCGCGAACCGAACCGGGGGTGTTCGGCTCATCCCTATTTGCTGGTATTATTCCCTTGTTTTATGCCATGGTATACTGTCTTTCATATATCAGGATAGGTGTTGGTCTCTCGCGTGTGTATTTCGGTCACCTATCACTGCACCTCTTTTTTGATACAAATGAAGAATGGGAAAGAGTGGGTATGGCGCTGCTCTACTGGGTGTATTAAAAACACAGGTGTGTAAATCCCTTAAAATGGTAAGTGTGTATTAAATCACAGAGATGCTAAAAAGTGCCTAGTGCTCTATGGTTCATAAGCTGACAGCCAAACATCCATATGTCCAAACAGAAAAAATATAGAAATGTGTAAAAATATATCAAATGTATTTATATGTTTTCTATCTATTATATTTTTTACACATTTATTTATTTTTTCTGTTTGGACATATGGATGTTTGGCTGTCAGCTTATGAACCATAGAGCACTAGGCACTTTTTAGCATCTATGTGATTTTATACACACTTACCATTTAAAGGGATTTATACACCTGTGTTTATAATACATCCAGTAGAGCAGCACCATACCCACTTCTTCCCATTCAGCAATCTAAGACACTACTTCGGTGGTTGCCCCAGTGGAGGCAACAGTTCGTTTACGAATTACAAATAGCCACTGTGCAGAACCATTTGGGGTTTTCAGTCTCTTGATTTAAATGACACTTAAAATAACTTCTATTGATGCAAAGGGACTTGAGGGCTATGCTGCGGAAAGAAGCCCTTCTACAAAAATGTGATGTACTTTGCATAGAGAAGCTTAAGGCCCCTAAATATCCTCATCCCAATTTCTTGCACAATTGTTGCACTATTGCTTATTCCAAACAAAAAGGCATGATTACAGCAATAGAACATTTGATCTCAGGGGGCGTGGCTTTGCTGCAGAGTGGAATGGCTGCATAACAGCGCTGCTCTGTTCCACCAGGAGAAATCAAGCAGCTAAACAGCACAGTAGACCACTGAAAATCGTGCCCACTACACCCGCCAGCACCGTGAACCTGAGGGGCTATGTCCAAAAAGAAGTTTAAGCCTCCAGTACCTGGCAAACTGACAGAGTTCTTCCACCACGCTGCAATGGAGTCCCAAGATGGCGCCGATCCTGAGGACACAGTACAGTCACTGCTGCCTCCCTTGTCACCTGACTCCTCTCCACAAGACCCTATGGAAGAAGCTCTGCTCGGGGAACACCTCCGTCCATCTCCCTATGCAGCTAACAGACACAAAATGGCTCATTCTCCTCTCAAGGCACCAGTAAGTAAAAAGCACATGGGGCTCGGCCTGGACGCGGCTGAAGATGGCTGCTTAATTCTTACACTCCGCTCATCTTTTCGGCACAGAAGGAAAATCTCTTGCACCACCATGGAAAAAACTGACAGGGATCCATCAGCCACCTGTTCCCGATCACTGCGGGATCAAGACACGCAGCTATCCGGCAACATTCTGGAGATATTCAGATCCCAAATGTGAGAGTCGGCCCCGCCATCACAGGCCTCCAGTGAGGTAATCTGCAGCCCCACAAGGCGGTCAGGAACACATACAAGGGAACCACAACCCCCAGCCGTGAGCAGCCTCAGCCTAGGGGACCTCAGAGCAGTAGCTGCTGACATTAAGAACACTCTGTCTGCAGCTATATCAGAACTCAGATTGGATATGCAGGCTGTGGCAGGTCGCCTATAGGAAGTAGAAGACATCACTGACCGCCATGAGATTGCCATAAACACAGCACAGCGCTCTCTGAGCACACACTCCATACAGTTACAGGACCTACAGAGGCATGTAGAAGATTTAGACAACAGGGGTCGCCGTCACAATATTAGAATCAGAGGACTCCCTGAATCGATTGACCCAGATCACCTTCTTCAAGCAGTGACAAATGTTTTCAATGACCTCTTAGGTCTCCCACCCGATACACCCGTGGATATGGAACGTTTGCACCATGCACTTCGTCCCAGGGGCAGAGATACAGACTCTCCAAGAGACGTCATAGGCTGTCTCACAAACTTCAGGTTAAAAGAAGAAATCATGAGACAAGCTAGACTCAGAAATCACATTCTATTCCGAGGTACAGAAATTAAACTTTACCACGACTTGTCTCAAATCACTCTGCACAAACGCAGAGCTTTACGCCCGATTCTACACACTCTGAGAGAAAGGAATATCCCGTATAGGTGGAAATTCCCCTTCTGCCTACAAGCTGGCTGTGGTGGAAGGATCTCTCTCCTACAACACCCTGAGGAAGCAATTTCATTCTGCGAAAATCTTGACATTCCACGAATCGCAATTCCGGACTGGCATTGAGAACCACGAATTGCCACCCTACAGCACGAGGAACCGATAGAGGTTCACCAACGGGAAAACTTGTCCACGACCAGAAGAGGTTGACTCTCCATCTCGCCTCCACCAGCCAACCGTCGCTCCCCAAGAGAAGGCAGTGTTCCAGCTTCACCGGCCCACAGAAAGGCAAGAGAAGACTAAACATGTCAATCTGACCTACCGACTTCTTCCTTCCCCCTCAGATCTGTATAGTCACAATCTACTTGAGTGAAATCTCCAAGTGGTAAGTTTGCCTATATTGTTGACATACCCACTGTCGAACTGACTCACGTAATTTCAGACACAGCTTGAAACAAGTCCTGTGACTTACGTAAAAGAGGTACGTTTAAACAACCTTGCAAACGGACAACCAATATATGCTTTGTCTTGAGAATATGGGATCTCTGTAGACATCCTGCATATAACCATATAGGCAGAGCCCATATTCCTTGTCTACATTCGCCATGATTCCATGCAGGTTAACCACCACACAGGTGCAGAAAACCCCTATGCTTTGACTTGCTCAAACAGCTCAACAAGATGCGAAAACAAATCGCACAGCATTTGTCGGAAATGACCAAACCAATCCAGGCAACCTTACTACATAAGGCACACAGGGGTAATGTAAAGAGACATATGCCTGTAACTAGATATACATCTTATCCTCCCGCCAATTTCCAAATTTAATGCTCTCCCCCATATGTATTGAGATACATAGCCCAGAATCTCTTTTAACATCCCTAAAACATGTATTATCCCGAGGGGGAGGAGGAACTGACCAGGATGGACGTGCAGTGAGTTCGCTCCACTAGCCCAGGCAATCAGCTGTTGCATGTCTTTAATGATTCCATAGACCTCCCCAGTCCTCCCATACAGCACACTGCTGAACAAACAATTCTCCAAGCCAGCTGCCTGTCTTTGTGCCCTTTCCTGCTCTCAAGCCCTGGTGTTAGGCTATTGGATCCACGGACGATCGAGGACGAGGTGTTGTGGAAGGAGGAAGTGGTGAGAATGAGCGGCTAGATCCGAGTCTCACCGTGAAAGCACAAGCTAAACTGAGTCCCGCCGAGTCCTTCCGATTCGAGCTCCACCGCGTTCATTCAACCGCTCGGAGAGAGGGATCCCACAGACCGGGTGGAGGGAGAGTCCGCGTGTGCAGAAAGTTCTCTTCTATTTTTTTGTTGAGAGAGGAAGGAAGGAGTGGAGACAGAAGAAAAAGGAAGGAAAAAGGAGGAAAGGAAAAGGGAAAAACTAATCCCCACGGAGTGCAGAGGTAACAGTGTTACTGATATAACCCTGGATGATTTTTTCTCAAGAGTCTCCATAACAGCAGTGGGGAATAGTGTTATTCCAGATATATACAAGGTACTCTACTAGAGACTATAAGAAGTCGGATATGGCAAGGTAAAAAGTGCCTTTTTATTTATTAATATCTGATCTGATGAACATTACCTGATTTGGTTCTGTTAAATGAGGTAAAGGAATATTACATTTGTTGAAACGAACTCTAAAAGAGACAGTATACATAGTGAAATAAGGGCGGTAAAATTTGGGTACAAGTGAGAGCTTTACTCCCTTATAGCTGTATACCTTAAATATAGCATGCCTCCTAAAAGCACGCATTCCCAGAAAACAAAAAGGGGATCATTGGGGGGGTCAGCTAAATATCCCCCTAAACCCGCATCAGCACAAAAGTCAGATATTAAAAGGTTTTTTTCATCAACCACAGGATCAACAAAATAGCTCTATTCTAACTGAGCTAAATTTCTCATCTCCAGCTGGAGAAGTAGAGCATGGAACAAGTATTAGCCCTAGTGAGCACACACAGCTTCTTATGATGGATATGGAGGGAGCAGAAGGAGGCCCCATGTGGAATTTACAGACATATATAAAAGCTCTACCAACCAGGGAAGATATGGATAAATATATACACAGATTAGAGTCCTCTTATAAATCTGAAATAAAAACGTTGAAAACATCTCTGACTGATATGCAAAATAAGATCATGGACATGGACACTAAAATTGTAAATCTGGATCAAAAAATGATTTTATTAGAAGAGAAAAAGATAGAACACGATCGATACTTGAGCTACATAATAAATATCACGGACAACCTCGAAAATAGAAGTAGACGAAACAATATAAGAGTCAGAGGACTTCCTGAGACTGTGAATGTAGAGAACCTTGGGAAAACTCTCCAAAATATATTTAATTCATTGCTGGAGCGTCCAGGGGAGACAGAAATAGAGATCGACAGAGTCCACAGAATCCAAGGCCCTAAAGTCAATGATTCAGGAAAACCTAGAGATGTGATTTGTAGAATACATTTTTTTCAGGTTAAGGAAAAAATTATGATGGCGGCACGGCGGCACCGGGATTTTGAATATGAGGGTGCGCAGATTATATTTTTGCAGGACCTGTCAAAATACACGCTAATAAGAAGAAAAGCAGTGAAACCATTGTTGGATGTGTTGAGGGAAAGGGAAATCCTATTTAGATGGGGTTTTCCTTTCCAGGTCATTGTTCATCAAGGCGGCCGAAGGGTTATTTTTCAGGACATTAATGATCTCCCTGAATTTTCTAGACTTCTGCAATTACCCCTGATTCATTTGCCGGACTGGCCACATTCATATCAGGGATTGGATTGGAGACAATATAGAGGAAGATAGAGAGCTTTAGTGGTGGATGGGTGGGTGGGGGGGTCCTTGTTGTTGTTGTTTTTTTTTTTTTTGTTTGTTTTTTTTTTTTTGTTTTTGTTTTTGTTTTTCCCACTTAAGGTATTGGAATACGTTTTGGTGTATACTGGGGCAGGGTTTAAGTGAAGAAAAATTAAAATGTTTTTTTTTTTTTTTTTTGTTAGTTAGTATTATGATTGAGATGGACTATATGTTATAAGTCAAAATATGTTTCTGATAATTTCTTAGAGTAAAATTGTACATTATTTTGTTAGGTTGGGTTTTTTGCTAACAATTGAAATGGATTATTTGTTATAAGACAAAATATGTTCCTGATAGTTTTTCAGAGTTTTTTAAATGCACATTATCTTTATCATGTTTGATCGGTGGGGTTTTGTTTTTTTTTGTTTTTTTTGTATTTTTTTTTTGTTTTTGTTTTTTTTGGTTCTGGTTGTTTTTTTTGTTTTTTTTTAGTATTGTGGATTTAGAAGATAAGACAGGTTTATTCATGTCCAATATTGAGAGAATTAAGGCACATTAAATTACAAGGGTAGGGTGGTGGGTGGGGTATCTATTTTTTTTTTTTTTTATTGCAAATGATTGACATGGATTATTTGTTATAAGTCAAAATATGTTCCAGATAGTTTTTCAGAGTTTTTTAAATGCACATTTTTTTTTTTCCCTCTCTTCTCACTAAAGGTATTGGTACATGGTTTGATGTATATGGCGGAAGGGGTTAAGGCAAGAAAAATGAAAATGGTATTCCTATATGTGCAGTATTTTGTGTATCACTTTAGATAGGATAGGGGGACCATTTTGGGGGTTCATGTTTTTTCTACACTGGACAGTAGATATGGCTGACTGTCCTCAAGTTTACACTTTACTGGGTGGGACAGGGTTTTTTTTTTTTAGGGTTTTCATGTTTTTCTTTTATGTTTGGCAATATTCCACTATAACTCACTAGGCACCAGTGATGCACAAGGTTTGATTGGTATTTGACGTGAGGAGGGCGTGGGGGTTGGGGGATTTTTTTTCCCCTTTTTTTTTTTTTTTTTTTCTTTTTTTTTTTTTCTCACTGAAGGTATTCGTACAAGGCTTGATATATATTGGGGTAGGGGTTATGGCAAGAAAAATGAAAATGTTGTTCCTATATGTGCACTATTTTGTATATCACACTAGATAGTTGATCCGGTTGAGGTTCTTTAACATACTGGGTGGGATAGGGGGACTATTTTGGGGGTTCATGTTTTTTTTTTTTTTCCCTCTCCCACTAAATTTTGTAATGGATACAGAATTTATTTATTAATCTATTTTTTTTATATAATTTTTTCTATATATATTTTTTTTTTTTTATTCTATCTTTTTTCTTTAAGGATATATGGGCTATAACTGTTTATATAATATGCCTGATTAGAGGAGTTTTTTTTTTTTTTTTTTTAACTGATACCGTGGGGTATTTTTTTTTTTTTTCTTTTTTTTGGAATAATAAAAATATAGCCTGGGCTAGGCACGTTCAATCCTGGGGAGGATATCCTTTTATTCCCCAATCTAGGGAACTTACTTGGTAAGGTTAGACTCGAAGGAGTCGAATAGATAGTGAGTAGAAGTAGGTTGTGTGGCTGGGTTGACTGGGGTGAGTGGTAACAGATTTGTGGCTTTTTTTTTTTTTTTTTTCTTTTCTTTCTCTCTCCTTTTCCGTATGGACTCAATTAAAATATGCTCTTATAATGTTAGAGGTTTAAATTCAGCGGCAAAGAGGGCGCAGGTTCTGTACTCTTTCCACAGACAAAAAGTAAATGTGATTTTTTTTCAAGAGACCCATTTTCGGGCGGACCATATACCCAAGTTGCAAAAGGGATATTATAACGCTTGGTATCATGACTCCTTCGCATATTCAAAATCGAGAGGAGCCTCTATAGCGATACATAAGTCATTACCACATCAGGTTTTGGAAGAATGGAGAAATAGAGACGGTAGGGCAATATTTCTTAAGCTCCTAATATTTGGTAAGAAATATACATTTATTAATGTATATTTACCTAACCAGGGACAATCTAAAGTAGGAGCACAATTGATCACAGATCTTATGGAAAAAGCGGAAGGGATTACGATAATTGGGGGAGACTTTAATTTTATATTGGATAATGATAGGGATACTTCAGCAACATTAATAATGCAGAAGGCTAAGGATAAAGTCAAATTTAGGGAAGTAATGGCTAAGCATCATCTGGTCGATATATGGAGGGCGCTCCATCCCCTGGAAAGAGACTATACGTTCCACTCCAAGGTTCATGGTACTTATCACAGAATCGATTTCTTTCTGATGAATCAGCTGGGAGTAGCTGTGACTTCCTCCTCTGAAATTGGCAGTGCCATATGGTCAGATCATGCACCGATATTTCTAGTATTAGATATTTCCAGGGAGAGGAGCTCAAGAGGTACCTGGAAATTGAATGATAATTTGCTATTTGATGAGGTATGCGTTTTAAAATAAAGAGGGCAATAATAAACTTTTCTAAAGATCATATAAGCGATACTACCTCCCTTTTGATCCAATGGGAAGCGTTGAAATGCGTAGTTCGGGGCCTATTCATAAAGCATGGGGCCAGACTAAAAAAGGCAAAAAGGAATAGAACGACCCACCTCCTGAAGGAGATATCTAAACTGGAAACTCAGCATAAGCAAAATCCTCTTGGAGAAGTATTATTAGAATTAACAGAAAAGAAAACGGAACTGCAAAATCTACTTAATGAGCAGACATTACAAATTAGGGATAAAAATCGTACGTTATTTTACCAACATGGCAATAAACCGGGTAAATTACTGGCAAGAGCTTTACGTCAGCGAATTAACGCCTCATCCATTGTTAAAATCAAAGCAGATAATGATGAAATGATATATGATCCAAAAGGTATCTTGAAAGCATTCCATACTTTTTATAATAATCTATATAATTTACCAAACCAATTAGCAAATACAGATCCGATAAGATATCAAGAAAATATACAACAATATATCAAAGACACAGCATTACCATCATTAGCAACAACAGATATAGAACAGTTAGAACAAGAATTTTCAGAGATAGAAATACAAAAAGTAATAGATTCATTAGTGATAGGGAAAAGCCCAGGCCCGGATGGCTTTACCCCACGGTTTTATAAAACATTTAAAGACGTCTTAATCCCTATTATTAAAAGAACGTTTAACTCTGTATCTACCTCTCAACCGTTTGTCCCGCATAGCCTACAGGCATATATCTCACTCATACCTAAACCGGAAAAGGATCCCTCTTTCTGTGGTAATTATAGGCCAATATCCTTGACTAATATTGATATTAGATTGTATTCAAAGATTATCGCTAACAGACTTACCCCAATAATACCGGCACATATACATCTAAACCAGGTGGGATTTATAAAGGGGCGAGAGGCGAGAGATAATACGCTTAAAACATTAACACTGGTGGAATATGCCCGGAGACGCTCCATCCCATCCTGCCTGTTGGCAGTGGACGCCGAAAAAGCATTTGACAGGGTGGGATGGAGCTTTCTCAGGGAGACATTAAAGCAGTGGGGGATTGGTCCCCTACTGCAGGATAAAATAATGTCCCTTTATCATAATCCAATGGCCAGAATACGGGCAAATGGGGAGTTATCGGATACAGTAAATATCACTAATGGAACTCGTCAAGGATGTCCATTGTCCCCAATTTTATTTGTATTAGTTATGGAACACCTCTTAATAGCGATTCGGAAGAATAATGACATTAAAGGCATCAAGGTAGGGCAGATTGACTATAAAATGTCAGTATATGCAGATGACTTGTTATTGTACATCACAAATCCGGTGGTGACAATACCAAATCTAATAGCAGAATTTAAAAGATTTGGAGATTTGAGTAATTTTAAGGTGAATTATAATAAATCTGAGGCCTTAAATATTTCTCTGTCTAACTCTTTGGTTGAGCTCCTAAAAAAAAAACTTTTCATTTAAATGGCAGGAGGAGGCAATTAAATACCTCGGAATTTTTATCCCTAGAGAGATGAATAAGATACAGGAACTTAACTATCTTCCGTTAATACGTAAAATAACAAAGACACTACAACTTTATGATAGAGGGACCTTTTCCTGGATGGGAAGGATAAACATTGTAAAAATGGATATACTGCCTAAAATCATTTATATACTCCAAACGATACCTATATATCCCTTAAGAACCATAATGAATCAAATCCGTAAGGCTATAGGAAGTTTCATTTGGGCAAAAAAGAGCGCCAGAATAAATAGGAAAACATTATATAGACTAAAAAAGGATGGTGGACTGGCTCTCCCAGACATTTCGTTGTACCTCAGATCAATATTTATAACCAGGATTGTGGATTGGTTCCATAATATGGACAACAAACAATGGGTGAAACTGGAGGAAGAAGTCACAGACATAAAACTGAAATCATTACCTTGGATTAAGAGGGAATATAGACCCCGGGAAGAGGATATGCCCTTCTGGGTCGTATCAACCTTGAAAGTGTGGGACGATTTGATAAAAAGGGGGATAGGATCTACATTGAGAGGTCCAATGACCCCCCTCTTTAGCAACCCGGAATTCCCACTTGCTTTTAAAGCCAAGACCTTCCTAAAGTGGCAAAGGAGGGATGATACAAGGATAGTGGAAATAATGGAAGAAAATAAACTCCCCCCATTGGAGGCCCTTGGTACCGAATATAGAAAGAAATGGTTTCAGCATGGACAACTCCAGCAATACATTTCATCTTTGACGAAGGAGTCCATAATGAATAGACCATTGTTAGGGTTAGAAAAAATACTGTTACAGAAACATAGACCCACACATATCTTATCTGTTGTGTATAAATATTTAATTTCAGAAAACAAGGAGGAAGGGTTACAATACATAAAAAAATGGGAGGAGGAACTAGGGATGGTTATCCCTAGAGCTAAATGGGAAAAAGCAATTACAGTAACTCATAAATTATCAATCTCTACTAGGCATCAAGAAAGAAATTACAAAATACTAGCCAGGTGGTATAAATGCCCAGTTGATATGAACAAAATAAATTCAGATAATACAGACAGATGTTGGAGATGTGAAGTAGCAAAAGGCTCAATGTCGCATATCTGGTATTTTTGTCCAGAAATTCAAGCATTTTGGGAAAAGGTATTTAAAATATACAGGGCTACAACCGGGGTAAAGATACAATCAGATATATATGTGGCGATATTGTCAATGATCCCTGGATCAATAAAAAATATAAAAAAGGGAACTTTGGAGGCGCATGCGCGGCGCTCTGTGAAATGGACGCTTGATCACAGAGCTCCGTCCCGCTCCGAGCGATCGGCACCCCCCGCAGCGGATACACTCTCCCCACACACTCCAAATCGGGAGCGGAACACGGCGGCACCCCACAGGAACGGGTTTGGGCAGTTTCATACACCCAAACGGACCCCAGAGGACAGTTTCCTTTCTCAGCCGGCCACCACACAGACACCTAAGATGGCGGCGGAGCGGCACACAGGCGATGCTGCACATTCAGGCACAACGGATCCCTCTCCATGGCGCACAGCTCTCCTTAAAGAGGTATGTGGAGAGACTCATATGCCCCTTCATATC
The DNA here is from genome assembly GCA_037952835.1 of Lithobates septentrionalis. NCBI lineage: Eukaryota > Metazoa > Chordata > Amphibia > Anura > Ranidae > Lithobates > Lithobates septentrionalis. Next base: position 1,732,823 of record JBBDGP010000961.1, on the reverse strand, counting down.
ATGGATCCAGCATCTCCTGCCTCCACAGTGTCTCTGCTAGATCAGGCCCTGGATGGACTGCACACACCACACACTGCCTCATCCTCACAGAGGCCTAGCTCTCAGCCACAGGATGTGAATCAGCTCTCCTCCTGCCCCACTGATATTTCTATGCTCTTCACCAAATTTGCAGAAATGCTTGATAAAGGTCTCGCACACACTGCTGCCAAAATAACTTCAGATATCACCTCTGATATCAAATCAGACCTTCACCTCTTGGGATCCCGCATTGAGCATATTGAAACTAAAATGGATGCTACGATCGATCGGGTCAATCAAAACACGGATCGCTTTCAGGAACTCCATGATCAGCTGGAGGGAGCAATCGCCAAAATCGATGACCTTGAGAATAGGTCCAGACGACTGAACTTCAGGATAAGGGGTCTTCCCGAAACATTCACGGACATTCCGGAAGCAGTTCATTCTCTCATCAAACACCTGATACCTGACATCAGAGCCCACAGACTGGAGCTCGATAGGGCCCACAGAGCCCTAGGCCCCCCGCGTTCAGATGGTCTTCCCAGGGACATTGTGGTGAAACCTCTCTACTACAACGTTAAGGAGGAGGTCATGAGGAGGGCTCGCACCATGCCCCAAATTCAACTTCTGGGTCACACAGTTCAGGTGTACACTGATATCTCTCCTTATACTATCCAACGACGACGAGCACTTAAACCACTCCTAAATGTCCTGACACAGAAAAATGTAAAATACTGGTGGCTTTTCCCGCTGAGCCTAAAATTTGAATTCAACGGTAAACCTTTCAGATTCTCTACACTGGCAGAGGGAGAACTTTTGCTGAAAAAACTGGGACTCTTGACCACTGATCCAACATCACCGATGCAGTCTTCTCCTTCACTCCTTCCCAAAAGGCCACCTCCACCCAGTCCGCTGACATCGACGTGGCAAAAACCCAAGTACAAGAAAGCCAAGGAGGGCCCTGCTACCTGAACCACCAGACTTTTTTTTTGTGTTTTTTTTTTTTTTTTTTTTTTCCTTTTCCTTCCTTTTTGGGAAGTAGACATACCTCACCTCTTCACCTTACAGGTCTCCCTCCTTTTTTTGAAGAGGCACCTGTCTGGTCTTGGGGGGCGTGGATCGTTTGTGCTCCTTGATTAATGGGGCTATACCCTTTGCATAGTATTTTTATTTCAAACATAAGTTTGGGGGTTTTTTTTTTTGTTTTTTTTTTGTCATATGGGACAATTTTACGTTGAGATCCTCTCTGTTTCCACTTCTTACAGGCTTAATTCTCAGTTATCACTGGGAAAGGGAGTGTGTCCTAATAGGTTACACATTACTTTTTGAAAAAATTTTTTTTTGGGGTGCCGTGCACGGGGCGGTATCTATGCGCCTCGTCCTTCCCGCGGAGTCGGATTGTTTTCATTCCTACTTCGAGTTGGGACTCCCTCCACTAGTTTGGAGGCTACACATTTTTTTTTTATCTCGGGATATGGTGAAAGCATTTTTCACATATCCCTGGATCCTCTTCTCTTTTCCTTCTTTTCTTCTGCTTTCTCTTTCTCTTAATATCTTTACTAAATTTGTATTCTTTTCAGTGGCGTGTGCGGTGTCGCTTACCCACAGGACCCGGGATCGTGAGCTGGGGATATTACGGTTTGCACGTGACCACATACCACCTGTCCATCGGAAGGTAAGTGGTGGGGGTTTGCTGGCATCTCGACCTATCCTGCTCCATGGCTGACCACACCACCTCCACACAGACCCTACGTTTTGCTTCGCACAACGTACAGGGGCTAAACTCCCCACTTAAGCGTCGGAAAGTCTTTCAATACTACCATGACCAAAAAATAGACATACTATTCCTTCAGGAAACACACTTTCCGAGATCTTACATTCCGTCTTTCATACATGCCAAATTCCCCACATTCTTTCTTGCCAATTCTGATAAAAAAACTAAAGGGGTGGGAATTTTTTTTTCCCGCAAAACACAATTTTTACCAACCTCTGAATTTCGGGACCCTGATGGCAGGTTCATTATGGTGAAGGGACTCATTGATGACCAGCTTTACTCCCTAATCTCTTATTATGCACCTAACCAAGGACAAGCAAAATTTTTCCAATCCCTCTTTTCACACCCTAGCTCCAATGCTGGAAGGCATGGTCCTATACGGCGGAGACTCAAACATAGCATTTGACGCAGGAAGAGATAAGTCTAGACCCCCGGGAAGGGATGTTGTGCGCCCCACCAGACAGAGTCTCAATGTAGCGAGACAGATCTTTCACCAGGGCCTAGTGGATGCCTGGAGGGAACTAAATCCTGGAACTCGGGATTACACGCATTATTCTAGCCCCCATAATACTTTTGCCAGAATTGATCATTTCTTCATTATGCAAAAACATCTTCCGTTGGTACGTAAGGCAATCATTAAGGACTCTGTCTGGTCGGACCACTCCTCCCTTCTCTTAGTCATACACAAACCTGTAACTCATTGCCAAGGGTTCCATTGGAAATTGAATGCCTCTTTGCTTAGTAACCCCTCACATGTCAATGAAATTAGCAAAGATATCCAGGAATACTTTTTGCTTAATGATATTGAAAACATCTCTCCCATCACATTGTGGGCAGCTCACAAAGCCTTTGTTAGGGGCAAGCTAATCCAAATGTCCGCTAAACTAAACAAAGCCCGCAAACTGGAAATAGCTAGACTTGAGAGTGAATTTTCTCACCTCAGTAAACAACATAAACGTAATCCCACTTCTACATCGGCAGCTAGCCTAGAATCGGCGCGCATGGCTCTTAATTTATCACTCACGGCGGTTGCGGAGAAAAGTTTGCGATGGGATGGAGGGAGGTTCTATTATCAAAAGGACAAATTGGGTGCCATGTTAGCACGCAGGCTTACTCCAAGGTTGAGGGTACACACTTTACCTAAGATACGTTTAAGTAATGGTTCTCTGTCCCAGAATCCTCTGAAAATCATGGAATCCTTTCATGATTTTTACCGATCTTTATACAGCTCTCATGGTTCTGAACCCTTGTCTACCTCAATTGATTCTTTTCTGGACTCTCTGAAGATCCCTAAGCTCCGAGAGCATCATAAAGACAGCCTCGAAAATCCTATCTCTGCAGAGGAAGTATCTCAGGTCATTCATGACCTTAAAAATGACTCTGCCCCTGGTCCAGATGGCTTTTCAGTCCCGTATTACAAACACTTCTCCCAGCAGCTTTCCCCATTTCTAGCTCGCTTTTATAATCAGCTACGAGCAGGGGGACAACTAGATAAGACGCTTAATTCAGCTTTCATCACAGTGATACCAAAGCCAGATAAGGACACTAGCTGCACAGCTAATTACAGGCCCATCTCATTGATCAACAATGATCTTAAAATCTTAACTAAAATCTTAGCTAATAGAATATCTGCCTTTATAAGCTTGTATATTCATAGGGATCAGGTGGGATTCATTCCTGGGAGACAGGGTCCAGACCAGATCAGGAGAGCGATAGACATAGTTTCGTTACTGAACTCTGGCTGGGACAAAGGACCCCCTCAACAGGGATTATTTCTGTCTCTAGATCTAATGAAAGCTTTTGACTCTGTCTCCTGGGCTTTCATGTTCCCGATTCTACAGAAGTGGGGTTTTGGTTCATCCTTTCTGAACATTATAGGAGCCTTATACGATACTCCGGTTGCACAAGTTAAACTGCAGGGTTATTATTCAGACCCTTTTCCGATTCTAAAGGGTACTAGACAGGGCTGCCCTTTGTCCCCATTGATCTTTGCCGTGGTCATCGAGACACTAGCTATCGCCATCCAGGATAACCCAGACATACATGGAGTGCGTTGTGGTCCACAAACCCACAAATGCGCTCTTTTTGCAGATGACGTTTTACTTTTCATCTCCTCACCACTTACTTCTTTACCTAACTTATACAAAGTGCTCGATGACTTCGGCAAGGTATCGGGCCTTAGGGTTAACTACTCTAAATCTAGGGCTCTAAACATTAATCTTCCACCCTCCATGATGACCTTGCTTAAAAAAGACTTCCGCTTCAGTTGGGGGGAAAAAATGATCCCCTATCTAGGTATCAACCTTACTGCATCTATTGACGACCTTTACAAAGCTAATTTCCCCCCACTTTTTCGTAAACTCGGAGAGGATCTCTCAAGATGGGATAAAATGGGGTTATCTTGGTTGGGTAGAATTAATTTGGTGAAACTGACTTTGCTACCATGTGTCCTTTATCTCTTTAGGTCCTTACCTATACCAATCCCCAAAGATCACCTCAGGAAGTTTCAATCCAAAATTGTTAAATTTACATGGGGCGGGAAGGGACATAGGATCTCCAAGGAGACTCTGTTCAGGAGCAGGGATCAAGGAGGAGTGGGTTTACCTAATCTTCTCTGGTATCATCAGGCAGCACAACTTTCCCAACTGTCCACTGTTTACTCTAAGATTGCCCACCCAGATTGGGTACATATTGAACGACAGGCGATCCCTCAATTCACTTTAGATTACATTCTCTGGTCTCATCCAAGATCTAGACCTGCCATCATGGTTCCTACACTTTCCCATTCCCTGACAATGTGGGACTCTCTCAAACACAACCCCCGATTAGTTTCCAATTGGCAACCATTGTCCCACATCTTTCGAAATCCCCTTTTTCCTCCAGGTATGGACATTCAAGCATTCCACTGGTGGCTAGATAAGGGGATGTACAGGATAGGACACTTTGCTAACCCTACAGGACCCCTCACTTTGACCCACTGCATCAACAAACTGGATATGCCCAACACAGAAAGATTTCGTTTCAGACAGATATTTCACTTCCTGCAGTCTCTTAGGTCCCCCAGTCATAATCCTCTTTCGATCACGGAGTATGAACGGTGGTGTGGTCAGGCGGTGGAGCAGAGGGGCGGGATCTCAGTGATTTACCGATCACTATCTAGGGCTGAGACTAAGACACTCTTCATGCGCGAATGGGAGAATGATCTCCATCACACCTGGAGTATTGAGGAATGGCATAGAGCTTCTATGGCTGCATCCAAGGGCATTTTGAATATAGCATTAGTGGAAGCAAATCTGAAAGTCCTTATGCGGTGGTATATGGTCCCTCTCAAAATCTCTAAAATCTACCCTAATGCTTCCCCTATATGCTTTCGACATTGTGGGCATATCGGGTCCATGTTACACATCTGGTGGGACTGCCCTAGGATACGGGGCTTATGGAATAGGATCTTTCATACCATTAGGAAAATAACGGGTTTCCCAATCCAAAAATCTCCTCAACTAGCTCTGCTGAATTTTCCCTGTCCTAACATTCCTAAAGTAGTTCAACGACTTATTATGTTCATTTTCCTAGGGACCAAACTCACGATTGCAAGGGCCTGGAAGAGATCCACTGTTTCCTATCTATTAGTTAAGCGAAAGATTTCATGGATCATGTCCCAGGAGAAGACGGTTAGTATTCTTCTGGACACTTCCTCTAAACACGACGCCATCTGGGATCCTTGGGTGAAATACATTTCCCCGCCTCCCCTGTCTGTAGCTTGACCTGGACCACTGTGGTTGAGCGACTACCGCACCGTCATAGGATGTATTATTACATATTCTCTATCCTTTCTTTTCTTTTCTCTCTCCTTTCCTATCTTCTTCTCCTTTTTGCACTATAGATTTCTAGCAGACAGGTTAGACTACCTTGTTAACATATACAGCATCTACTATAACCTATGCCTTTCTTATGGATGTTAGGCTTCTTCTATTGCTTAACTGAGCTTATTTCATGCAGACTGAACCTATAGTTTTATTTTCCTCTCTTGTTGGACAGCCTCATGCAAATCTTACCATAAGCTCTACTAGTTATTTTGTCCTGCTGAGCATAACACTTTTGTTAGATACCTTATTCTTGAATTCTCTCACGCCTTTAAACACTTTACTTCATTATTTTTTCATTTTATATCATTGTAATAAAAGTTTTGATTCTCCTGGGTGGTGGACCTCCCCTCCTGGCACAGCTAGTTCCCATGTGGGGTGCAGGTGTAGGGGAGTGCCCATCTCTTCGGAGCCGGTCTTTTGGAATTCAACCCAACGCTGACAGCATATATTGCTTAGTCCTACATACGGTTCATGTTCTGTCTGCTACTTTATAGGTATGTGTTATACCAGTGATTGTACCTGTAATTTTGAGCATTATTTTTTGTTTTGTTAAACTCTCAATAAAAACTATTGAAAGTAAAAAAAAGGGAACTTTGAAGTACTATATAACTGCGGCACGTACCGTCATAGCTAGAAATTGGAAAAATAAAAAAGCCCCCTCCATAAAAGAATGGGAATGTGAAATGGGAGTGATGCGATCCTTAGAGGAGAGGATGATATTAGAGGGAAGGAGATGAGTAGGTACAGGAAGAGCGTGGGAAGAGTCTAGAACCTCGCGCGATAGGGGAACGAGAAAAAGGGGATAAAGATAGAGCAAATACTGTGATGAAGAGTTGGAGAAAGGGGGAGAGTTCTTCTGAATTGGAGAAATTTTTTTTTTTTTTTCTTTTTTTTTTCTTTTTTTTTTGTTTGCTTTTCGGTTAGCTGTGTGGTGTTGTGTAAGAGGATTGGTTGAGGGTGTATGATGGGTATGGATGGGGGGTACTGGGATAGTATTGTGTGGTAGATATAGGGGCCGTGCAAAGATAGAGTAACGAATTATATCCAGAAATGTATACAGATGATGCTAGTATAGATCATGGGGATATATAAAATGATCTGAATATTAATTGTGAATGCCCCTATACACCATGATTTATTTTTTTTCTGTGTAGATGTATGTATGTATGTGTATATGTTTTATATAAAAATTTTGTAAAAATGTTTGATAAATAAAGATTGTAAAAAAAAAAAAAAAAAAACCATGTATTATCCCGATACCTCCAAAGTAAATATAAAGGAGGATAGGATGTATCTCTCTTCTTATTCCAAAAGTCAGGTTTATTCCCAAGCACAGGATCATTTATATCATACGTTTGTATGTTCAGTACAAACCGCCAAAGCGGTACAATACTTATAATACTTGCAATGTTGAATGTTTAAATGTTTAGTTTATTAGTCTAAAAGTTTGAATCACACCATCACATCCCCATTAGGGGCATGCACTTACAGTAAACGTGAACGGCTCAAATGTTTAATGTATAAACAGAAGCGTAAAAACGCGAACATTGGTCAGATTCCCAGAAACTGTCATCAAAGATGGAATTCCAAAAACATCATATAAGTATACGAGGGTCTTCAACCGGAGCAATAACCCTTCCTCCGACATGGACATCCTCTAACAAAGTTTGAACCCACTAGTCTCACAAAGGGGAGTCAATACAAAGGATAAAAGGTTTGCGCTCTGACATATAAGCCCGGGCACCCTGAATATAAATGCCATACATATATATAGTATCTGTATCTTATTGTGTGTATCTTATCGTGTCACATGATATATATCCTATCCCCTCACCAACTAATATGGCAAAACCTCCAACCCCCCATGTGACTTCTTACATGGTTTTTATACCTTTAAGCAGCTCCCATGCACGTAAAGAAACAACACCCTTTATGCTAACAATGAATGGGATAGGATATACCTGGCACAATGATGTTCTCCTTCACTATGTTGTTAAGTGTTAACCAAGATTGAACAATGGTTATCTGTTTGCTTTACAAATGTTTATAAGTCCAACAAATCCGAGCACTTTCCTTGACTTATTTACAATACTGATGGAATACTTCACACAGATTTATGTAATACCCCTGCATTACTTCTTCCTAATAGCATAACCCACGTGCACACATATCTTACTTCAGACCTACATATAGCCGAATACTTTAGTAAATACTAACAAAGCCACGATGCACAAAACATAATCAAATCACTCTGAGACATTCTCGGCAACTAAACACCCCTGAAGATGCCATTTCTATACCATTTGCTGCTCTCCTACACATATCCTCTTAAGTATAACGCCCGTACGAGTAGTCACGACGTACACTACCTACACCTATTGTATATTCTCTAAAACTATCCTCACCAGTCCTACCATACCCTGCAACAGCACAGTCCCCAGACTTGTGCTGACCTTCTCCGACAAAAACCTACCCAAAAAGACAGGTTAGCGGGTCTATTCCTGCCGTCGGAACAACCCCCACCTATCCACACATAAGTGTCTTCCTCTTAGCAAAACCCCCCACAACCCCTGTCCTACTCCCTACCTTCCTCCCCCCCCTCTAAACCCCCTTATCAGTCAGAAGGGAAAAATTATACACCGCTTATAACTCATAAACAGTGGCACACAACCAACACAATAATGCCCATTGCAAACCAACCTCTCATGAAAAATAAACTCAAAATAGTTTCCCTTAACGCGAAAGGGCTTAACGTTCCTGAAAAAAAGAGCACAACTCTTACTATATATGAGAAAAATCTAAGCTGATATAGTCCTACTCCAGGAAACACACTTCAGAACAGACCAAATACCTAAACTTTAAAACAAAAATTTTCCGAAAACCCTTCACACAACCAATCCGTTAGCTAAAACGAAAGGAGTATCGATCTTAATATCCAAACATGTACCCTTAAAAGTGGCGGACTCACAAATAGATGATTTCGCCCGATATGCGTTTATCAAAGGCACAATATGGAATAGACCCATCACGATAGCTAATATATATAGTCCTAACTCGAGTCAAGTGAGCTTCTTCCGCGAGATAGCACTGGCCCTAACCTCTTTCCAATCAGGCATCCTCTTACTCGGAGGGGACTTTAACGTTGCTCTGAATCTGCTCGAAGATACGTCCTCTGGAACATCTTCCCTCACATTCAAAGCTCTTAAACAAATTAAAGCCCAATTACAGGACTTATGCCGCGTACACACGAGCGGACTTTACGGCGGACTTTGCCCGGCGGACTGGATTTCGTCGGACAATTCGATGTGTGTGGGCTCCAGCGGACTTTGTTTTCTCAAAAGTTGGACGGAATTAGATTTGAAACTTGTTTAAAATTTATCAGTTGAAATCGAGTCCGGTCGAAAATTCCGCCGTCTGTATGCTAGTTCGACGGACTAAAAAGCCACGCTAGGGCAGCTATTGGCTACTGGCTATGAACTTCCTTGTTTTAGTCCGGTCGTACGTCATCACGTACGAATTCGACGGACTTTGGTGGATTGTGTGTAGGCAAGTCCGTTCATTCAGAAAGTCCGTCGTAAAGTACGTCGAAAAATCCGCCGGGCAAAGTCCGCCGTAAAGTCCGCTCGTGTGTACGCGGCATTACTCCTACATGATTCCTGGCGTATTCTACATCCCAGTGACAGAGACTTTACTTTCTGCTCCAGACCCCATGACCATCACTCCAGAATAGACTGTCACACAAAAAGATCTGCCACACTTGTCGGAAGCAACCATCGAACCTACGTTTTTATCTTACCATAACCCCATCACAGCCACTTTATCATTTCCAGAACACACACAATGCACCAACATCTGGAGACTAGACGCATCACTATTTACAAACCCTTCGTACATGGCCAACATTACAGCAACCGTCAAAGACTTCTTTGTATTAAACGACACTCGCGACACGTCCCACATGACCCAATGGGAAGCCCACAAGTGCGTGGTTAGGGGAGCACTTATAAAACTTGCATCCATTCGTAAATATTCCCAACAGGAAGCAACTAATGCCTTACTAAAACGAATACAGAAATTGGAACAGGCCCACAAACTCACTAAGGCCAGTTTCACCCTACAGGAACCAGAACAAGCCCGAAATCACCTCAAAGAAGAACTAGGGACAAAGACCAGGAAAAAAGTTATCCTGTCCCAAAAGCTCTTCTATGAGCATAGTAATAAAAATGGAAAGCTTCTATGCAGAGCCCTTCAAGCTAAAAAAGCAAACATCACAATACACAAAATCAGATCGTCCCCTACAACAACATTATCCAAAAGGGATGACATCGCAAACCACTTTGCCCAATACTATACAGATCTGTATAACCTTCCCCATGAACAAAAACCACATTCGGACACTAGGTCACGTGAAGATAGCATCACAGAATTCCTCACAAAAAACAGCCCTAGACCCCTAGACCTATTTCCCCAGAGCAAGCAAAATTAATAGATGGTCCCATAACAGCAGACAAATTCCTCTCAGCTATAAAACAAATGAAACCAGATAGAAGCCCTGGCCCAGATGGGTTTTGCATGACGTATTATAAAACTTTCTCAAATTTATTAACGGCCCCCTTCTTAAGAGCCTTTAACCTACTATCCCAACCCAATACAACATCCAACACCCTGTTCGAAGCACATATACGTGTAATCCCCAAACCTGGTAAAGACAGTGAATTAGCCTCAAACTACCGTCCTATCTCGCTACTAAACACCAACCTATAAATCTTTGCAAAAATTATAGCCAACCGCATACTCCCTCTAATCCCAAATCTCATATCAATAGACCAGGTAGGGTTTATCCCAGGAAGAGAGAGGCCAGGGACAACACCCTCAAAGCCATCAACATCCACCACTGGCTTTCCACCACTAAACGCTTGGTAAACTTCATAACATCCCTATACTCTAATCCAAAAGCGAAAGTCCGAGTAAATGGACTCCTGTCAAGGGCCTTCCAAATCAAAAATGGCACACGTCAGGGCTGCCCTCTTTCCCCCATCCTGTTTGTCCTTACACTCGAACCCTTTCTACGTAGACTGCGGGATAACTCAGACATCCAGGGACTTACTATAGCGGAGAAAAATTACAAGTTAGCTGCGTTTGCGGATGATATTCTCCTATTTCTATCCAACCCCCTTGTAACTATCCCTAACCTCCTTAAACACTTCATATTATTCCAATACTTAGCCCACTTCAAGATAAACTTTTCGAAAATCACACGCTCTTAACATAACCCTAACAGAACAACAGATCTCACAATGCAAGCAAAACTTTCCATTCATCTGGAAATCAGAGGCACTGACATACTTGGGAATTCAACTTCCTGCAAACCTATCAGATTTCTTTCTTAAAAATTACCTCCCTCTGCTCAAAACCATCACAGACGACCTAAAAAAAAAAATGGAATAAATCGCACTTTTCTTGGTTCGGGAGAGCGGTCATAGTCAAGATGAATATTTTACCACGCGTACTTTACCTTCTACAAAGGATCCCCATCAAACTCCCTAACACGTTCCTGCGATCGATCTCCAAAATCAATAGAAATTTCATTTGGAGCCAAAAACACCCCAGAATTAGATACAGCCAGCTAATAAAACCCAAAGCCAAAGGGGGAATAGGCCTACCCGACATACAACACTATTATTGGGCCTGTCACGTACAGCGGATTGTTGACTGGCACACACATCAAAAGACAAAAGACTGGATGGCATTAGAAAACTCTTTCTCTCTTCACCCCATTACCGGGACCCCCTGGATCAAACGCAACCTCCTACCAGAAACCATTATGATTTACCCAACAATACGCCCCACATTGGAATGCTTTACGCAGTCCAACTGCAAATTCAAGCTTTCCAAAACTCCAGGCCCCCTCACGCCAATCTTGTTTAATCCACAATTTGCACCAGGGTGGAACATCATCCACTATCCCGCACACAACCAGACATAGGCTTAGGTATACATCACATCATACATGAAGGCAAATTACTAACTCGAGAACAAATAGACGCGACCTGGACCACGCATAAACTAAGCATGCTAAACTACTGGCAACTCATGCATTACGTAGACAGTATAAAAAGTAAGACGGAATTGTCTGAAGCCCTAACTGAATTTTAAAACCTATGCCTTAGTGGCACACCACAACGCCATACCATCTCCCTGATACATAACATGTTTTGGAACAATACTCAGACTGATGAGGGAACAGCCTGCAAAGCCTGGGACAAGGACCTAAATATAGAAATGACAAGTAACTCTTGGGATACAATATACCGAAATGCCCACAAAGGCTGCATAAATGTCTCTACCCAAGAGGCAAATTACAAAGTAATCTCACATTGGTATCGCACCCCTACTATCTTACACACAGTTGACACATCCCAATCAAATAAGTGCTGGAGATGTCAGAATGATTTAGGCGACCTCTTACACATCTGGTGGACTTGCCCTAGAATCCATGTTTTCTGGAATCAAGTCCACAAAGTAATTGAGAAAATTACCACATATAGGCTAGATTATTATTATACCTGCACAGTTCCTACTACACCTCCAGTAGCCAGACAATATACCATACTTTAGATCATTAGCCATGATGCTAGTAAACACAGCAAAAATGTGCATACCACCTCTATTGGGCACTCCTAGAGCACCCTCCATCTCAGACTGGTTTAAAAGAATAAATAAAATCGCAGAAATGGAAGAACTTATCGCAATATCCCGAAACCTACCACATAAGTTCTTTACGCTTTGGGCCTGCTGGACCTACTTTAAATCAACTACAGAATACCTGCAAAGGATGCATGCTTAAACACCTGACCCTTTACACATGAGGGACATTAAGCTATAAGTCTATACCAAAAACAATTGGCCACGTTCAAACCGGACAAATTACTAAAGACGCTTACTAAACACCTATTTCTCGCGTGGGGAAACTCACTTGGCTCTCCCTATAAAATTATGTACACATAAGTAAGATCCAACAGTTAAAAATAACAACCAAAAACACTCCTCTAGTGAGTTCTGGCAAAATACGAACCCTATACCTCCCCACCTCCTGCTACCCTATTTCACCCCCCTCTAACTAATCCATAGACCAGGCCAAATGTATACAGTGTGCTGGACACACACAAGTGCATACGTACCAACAATTACATGAGGGAATATAACTCCCAAAACGACCCCATATCAAAACTGATAGGCAATCACCACTAATTAGATATCATAGAAAGTAAGGTCAACATTGTTAACACTCCTCCAGCTACATGCTCCTGAGCTGTAAAACATAATTCCCCTCCTCCCAGCACAAATACTAGACTAATATTCCCCACATACAACTCTATTAGACTATGTCATCATCAGTGTTATACTAATCTCGGAATAGATTAATAGTTTGCTGTTGGTTTATTCAATAAGTCCTGGTTATATATTTCTGTAATTTTATTATACTCACCTACCATTGATGTACCTGTATTTTTGTTTTGCTTCCTTACATTCAATAAAATCTTATTGGAAAAAAAAAAAAGCACATGGGGATGTTCATTACCATGAGGAGGGGGATGATCTGGGCTCACTAGCTTCTATACCAGCCTCTAGCAACCAACTCTCTGAACACTTCCTAAAATCAATGATGTTAACCTTCCATAAAAACATATAAGTTGAATTCTGCTCCTCAGTTTCACATGTTCTAACGAGAATTGATCAAGTGGAAGAGCGCACCGACCAAATTGAAAGGCAAGTGGAGGAAATGACTTATGCCTATAATTAGTTAGTTGACCCTCATTCTGTCCATGCAGAAGAGATTCAATTCCTAAAAGCCAGAATCGCAGACCTGGAGGATCACTTCAGGCGAAACAACATTAAAGTCAGAGCATACCTGAAGTAGTTAAAAACTTAGAACGGATCCCATTTATTGAGCAGCTTTTTCTCAAGCTTATACCATCTCTCAGCCCGGTCAGACATATTAATTGATCAAGCACATAGGATCTATAAACCCAAACACCTCCCTGTGGCCTTAACAAGAGATGTGCTAGCTCACATACATTTTTGTCCACATAAGGTATCAAGTTAGGAAGATTGCTAGGTCTCCCTGATCCTTACTCCAAAATCGCTCTTTTCGCTGACATCTCTGCCACTACTACACAGATGCAGAAAGAATTCTCTCTAAAAACTAAAGCGCTGAGAGACCGCAATGTGGTCTACCAATGGGGTTACCCCACAAAACTGGTAAAGTACCAAAATCAAATTGTGCCCATGCACACTCCAAAAGAAGGATACAAACTCCTTCATAACTGGGGTATTCCCCTTGCACCCCCTCAACAACAACGTTCTTGGGGCCCAACCCCCCCAGAATCCAAAATTCCTGGTCCACAGCTGGAAAAACATACCGTATATACTCGAGTATAAGTCGTTCCGAGTATAAGTCGAGGCCCTAATTTACCACAAAAAAAATGGGAAAAACTTATTGACCCGAGTATAAGACGAGGGTGAGAAATGCACAGCTACTGTAAGTGGAAAAGAGGGTCAACAATGCCCATTTGCAGCATCACTGTGCCCATTTGCATGCCTCACTGTGCCCATTTGCAGCCATAGGTCCCCTGAACTTCAAACTCGGTAGTTAAGGGTTCCTAGATGCCCCCTAGCTGCAGCCAAAATTTGGGGTCTCTGAACCCAAAGGGTCCCGAAATGACATTGCTGCAGATGGACACAGTTGACCGAATTTGGGGCCCTGTATCTTGGGGCCACTTAGTGCTAAGAACCCCAAATTTGGTGTGCAAACCCAGAGGAACTAGCACCATAAAATTTCCAAAGCTGGGGTTACTAGCACTAAGTGGCCCTGAGATACAGGGCCCCAAAAATCAGTTCAGAAAATGTCAAGCACTTATCTGCAGCAGAAAATGACATTTTCTGAACCGGTTTTGGGGCCCTGTATCTCAGGGCCACTTGGTGCTAGAAACCCCAACATTGGATATGTTATAGTACCAGTTCCACTGGGTTGGCACACCAAATTTGGGGTTCCTAGCACCAAGTGGGCCTGAGATACGGGGCCCCAAAGTCGGTTCGGAAAATGAAATTTTTTGCTGCAGAAAAGTGCTTGACTCGAGTATAAGTCGAGGGGGGCACTTTCAGCACAAAAAAATGTGCTGAAAAATTCGACTTATACTCGAGTATATACGGTAACCTTTAATGAAAATGTACACTAAGGTGCTCTCCTGACCTATCTCCAGCTACTAAATCTCCTGAATGGACAGCCACCTCTTGTCTCTCCACTCCCCAGGTTACAGATGTGCCATGCACACCATACTGTTTTTTTGTTCTTATACTTACATTGCAATGTTCTGCTAATAAGCTTTCTAATTATTATGCTTTTATCTATAACTTCACCTGATTTTCTTATTCCACCCTATGAGTTCCTTGGATGGAGGACTAATGTGTAAATAAATTAAAAAGTGTCAGGGCTGGGCTCAGCCCTTCCTTCTCTGAGCTGGCTGCTCAACTGTCAGCTAATTGCCAGCTCCTATCTCTCCACAGTTACTCAGCTGTTGATGATATCCTGCTCGTCAGTCCTGCCTACTTAAGCCGTCCAGTCCAGATGATCTCTGCCTTCGCCTTGGTCACATCTCTAGAGACGCTCTCCTGTGTTCCTGTTAAAGACTTTCTTGGCTGACATTTTTTCTGGCTCCAGATCCTGCCTGCTATTCTGTTACGCTCCTCTCTGGCTCCCTGACATTTTGGCTTGCCTGATCCTGTCAGGAAAGGTCTCCTCCGCTGGTGATATCGATCATTTCACATGCAGTACAGAGGTCCACCAGCAGGTGTCTCCTGGCAGTTCGGAGCTGTCGGAAGAGCTCTTTCCTGCAAGTATTCTATCACCTTTGGGCCGCAGTACTGGCGTCCACCAGCGGAGGAATCCTGGCAGTATGGAGCAGGTATTCCCCTCTGCAGACAGGTGTCACCTGACTTTAATTAGAAGAACTGTAGTATAAATACCTGGCAATTGCACACTGATGTTGCCCTGGTATTGTTCCTTGAGCCCTGACCTGTATCTATGATTCCTGAACCCTGATTCCTGGAATGTGTTGATCCTGTTTCCTGTCCGTTACCTGAACCCTGGACCCTGGACTCTGAGCCTTGCACCTGACCCATCCCTCCTGTGATCCATCCATCCTCTCTTGTCCTGTTTATGTCCCTTCCCAGCTACTGATTCCCTGTTTATGACCCCGGCCTGGCTTGACTACGATTCTGGTACTCCCTCTTGCTACATATGCTGGTTGGTTTATATCACTGATTGTTTGGTTGTTCACTCTGTATTGGTGGTGTGTTCACATATGCATTTTCCTTAATAAACTTACTTTCACCTATTTATGTCTGGTTCACTCTGTCGCAGTCACACAGTTCTGGTCACATCTGGTTTATGACAGAATACCAGGGCCATCCCTGACCAGAAGTGGCTGCACAGGGGAACCATTTTGATTCAGTTGGTTGTAAACATGAATGCCGATGAGGTTATTTATTTTTCTCTGCTGGCATCTGAAAGTAGTGATTATTGCCGCCAGGCTTTGAAAGGATGGTCTAGTGACCAGTTGTTTGCCACAATACGTTTGGCTCACTCCCTGGTCGATCAGGGTTATATATTGTTTGGGGAGGTGCAGCCTTTTATCAAGCTATGTACTGAGCTGGCCCTGCCCTGTATTCCAGAGGGCCGTGATGATTTCACTCCTCCTTTTGATATGAATCAGGTTGTATCCCTAGTGTGGCTTTTTGAAGACGATCCAGCCGATTTTTGTGAGCACTACTCAGCCTGTTCCCCACAGGTGATTGCTGAGTGCATTGTGTCTGCTCAGTCTTTTGTTAGACAGGGAGATTTAAAAGCACAGTTTGTACAACCTATACTTTCAGCATGGTCTGACATGATGCAAGCAGCTCCAGCCAAACAAACCACCTCTGCCACCAAACACCAGCCTACCCAAATGTATCTTTCCCCATCACCCATGTCAACCGCAGTTGCAGCTCAGTATACGCTGCTGCCAACCAAATACTCATATCCGGTCTCTGCTCCCTGTACCTACAAGAACATATTTGGGGGGCACACCATACAATGCATTTAAATTCAAGATGGTGCTGCTGTAAGACCTATAAACAGTACAAACTATTTTACAGCGCACACATACAAGAATGACATTTCCTGCAGGGCTAGTTAAAAACACCTGAACACATTCAAAAAGTACGGGGGTTTGGTCACACTATATGGTCATATAGTGCTAAGCCCACTTACTGCGACAAAGTACCCCGAATTAGTGGGTCCTACACTAGTAATAGAATGGAAGATCCTCTGTCTCAACCATGGGAGCTGAACTCCTCTATGTGGGAGAACTGAAAGGGATACATCCTAATCACTGGTGGCCACTAAATAGGAGGTAATGAGGAGGGGGAGGGGTGCTCCAGCCCAAAAACCTGGTCAGGGCATATTACAACATACAAGAACATATTTGGGGGGCACACCATACAATGCATTTAAATTCAAGATGGTGCTGCTGTAAGACCTATAAACAGTACAAAATATTTTACAGCGCACACATACAAGAATGACATTTCCTGCAGGGCTAGTTAAAAACACCTGAACACCTGAACATATTCAAAAAATACGGGGGTTTGGTCACACTATATGGTCATATAGTGCTAAGCCCATTCTATTACTAGTGTAGGACCCACTAATTCGGGGTACTTTGTCGCAGTAAGTGGGCTTAGCACTATATGACCATATAGTGTGACCAAACCCCTGTATTTTTTGAATATGTTCAGGTGTTCAGGTGTTTTTAACTAGCCCTGCAGGAAATGTCCTTCTTGTACGTGTGCGCTGTAAAATATTTTGTACTGTTTATAGGTCTTACAGCAGCACCATCTTGAATTTAAATGCATTGTATGGTGTGCCCCCCAAATATGTTCTTGTATGTTGTAATAGGCCCTGACCAGGTTTTTGGGCTGGAGCACCCCTCCCCCTCCTCATTACCTCCTATTTAGTGGCCACCAGTGATTAGGATGTATCCCTTTCAGTTCTCCCACATAGAGGAGTTCAGCTCCCATGGTTGAGACAGAGGATCTTCCATTCTATTACTAGTGTAGGACCCACTAATTCGGGGTACTTTGTCGCAGTAAGTGGGCTTAGCACTATATGACCATATAGTGTGACCAAACCCCCGTATTTTTTGAATGTGTTCAGGTGTTTTTAACTAGCCCTGCAGGAAATGTCATTCTTGTATGTGTGCGCTGTAAAATATTTTGTACTGTTTATAGGTCTTACAGCAGCACCATCTTGAATTTAAATGCATTGTATGTGTGCCCCCCAAATATGTTCTTGTATGTTGTAATATGCCCTGACCAGGTTTTTGGGCTGGAGCACCCCTCCCTCTCCTCATTACCTCCTATTTAGTGGCCACCAGTGATTAGGATGTATCCCTTTCAGTTCTCCCACATAGAGGAGTTCAGCTCCCATGGTTGAGACAGAGGATCTTCCATTCTATTACTAGTGTAGGACCCACTAATTCGGGGTACTTTGTCGCAGTAAGTGGGCTTAGCACTATATGACCATATAGTGTGACCAAACCCCCGTATTTTTTGAATATGTTCAGGTGTTCAGGTGTTTTTAACTAGCCCTGCAGGAAATGTCATTCTTGTATGTGTGTGCTGTAAAATATTTTGTACTGTTTATAGGTCTTACAGCAGCACCATCTTGAATTTAAATGCATTGTATGGTGTGCCCCCCAAATATGTTCTTGTATGTTGTAATAGGCCCTGACCAGGTTTTTGGGCTGGAGCACCCCTCCCCCTCCTCATTACCTCCTATTTAGTGGCCACCAGTGATTAGGATGTATCCCTTTCAGTTCTCCCACATAGAGGAGTTCAGCTCCCATGGTTGAGACAGAGGATCTTCCATTCTATTACTAGTGTAGGACCCACTAATTCGGGGTACTTTGTCGCAGTAAGTGGGCTTAGCACTATATGACCATATAGTGTGACCAAACCCCCGTATTTTTTTGAATATGTTCAGGTGTTCAGGTGTTTTTAACTAGCCCTGCAGGAAATGTCATTCTTGTATGTGTGCGCTGTAAAATATTTTGTACTGTTTATAGGTCTTACAGCAGCACCATCTTGAATTTAGATGCATTGTATGGTGTGCCCCCCAAATATGTTCTTGTATGTTGTAATAGGCCCTGACCAGGTTTTTGGGCTGGAGCACCCCTCCCCCTCCTCATTACCTCCTATTTAGTGGCCACCAGTGATTAGGATGTATCCCTTTCAGTTCTCCCACATAGAGGAGTTCAGCTCCCATGGTTGAGACAGAGGATCTTCCATTCTATTACTAGTGTAGGACCCACTAATTCGGGGTACTTTGTCGCAGTAAGTGGGCTTAGCACTATATGACCATATAGTGTGACCAAACCCCCGTATTTTTTTGAATATGTTCAGTTGTTCAGGTGTTTTTAACTAGCCCTGCAGGAAATGTCATTCTTGTATGTGTGCGCTGTAAAATATTTTGTACTGCTCCCTGTACCTATCCTGCATTCAACCCACCTGCCTCTTCTCAGCTGCCTACAAACCCACAAGATCTTCCCCCAGCTACTGTTACCTCTTCTCTGCCATATCCCAATCCTCCTTTCCAGTCTGCTGTACCCCTCACCTACAGAGCTTCAGTGGCTAAGCCAAAGAAAAAAACGAAAGTTTTTTCCAACCAAGACGATCCTGCCAGTAACTCAACCTGCCTCCGCACCAGCTAATCCAACCCAGTCTGACATCCCAGTGCCTGCCTTCCAGCCTGATGTCTCTGTGCCTGCCTTCCAGCCTGATGTCTCTGTGCCTGCCTTCCAGCCTGATGTCTCTGTGCCTGCCTTCCAGCCTGATGTCTCGGTGCCTGCCTTCCAGCCTGATGTCTCGGTGCCTGCCTTCCAGCCTGATGTCTCGGTGCCTGCCTTCCAGCTTGATGTCTCCACTTTCCAGTCTGATGTCTCGGTGCCTGCCTTCCAGCCTGATGTACCTGCCTTCCAGCCTGACGTGCCTACCTTCCAGTCAGATGTGTCCGCCTTCCAGCCGGATGTCTCGGTGCCTGCCTTCCAGCCGGATGTCTCGGTGCCTGCCTTCCAGCCGGATGTCTCGGTGCCTGCCTTCCAGCCGGATGTCTCGGTGCCTGCCTTCCAGCCGGATGTCTCGGTGCCTGCCTTCCAGCCGGATGTCTCGGTGCCTGCCTTCCAGCCGGATGTCTCGGTGCCTGCCTTCCAGCCGGATGTCTCGGTGCCTGCCTTCCAGCTTGATGTCTCCACTTTCCAGTCTGATGTCTCGGTGCCTGCCTTCCAGCCTGACGTGCCTACCTTCCAGTCAGATGTGTCCGCCTTCCAGCCTGATGTCTCGGTGCCTGCCTTCCAGCCTGATGTCTCGGTGCCTGCCTTCCAGCCTGATGTCTCGGTGCCTGCCTTCCAGCCTGATGTCTCGGTGCCTGCCTTCCAGCCTGATGTCTCGGTGCCTGCCTTCCAGCCTGATGTCTCGGTGCCTGCCTTCCAGCCTGATGTCTCGGTGC
The DNA here is from genome assembly GCA_037952835.1 of Lithobates septentrionalis. Lineage (NCBI taxonomy): Eukaryota > Metazoa > Chordata > Amphibia > Anura > Ranidae > Lithobates > Lithobates septentrionalis. The sequence goes on along the minus strand of JBBDGP010000961.1, from coordinate 1,712,560 downwards.
CTGCCTTCCAGCCTGATGTCTCGGTGCCTGCCTTCCAGCCTGATGTCTCGGTGCCTGCCTTCCAGCCTGATGTCTCGGTGCCTGCCTTCCAGCCTGATGTCTCGGTGCCTGCCTTCCAGCCTGATGTCTCGGTGCCTGCCTTCCAGCCTGATGTCTCGGTGCCTGCCTTCCAGCCTGATGTCTCGGTGCCTGCCTTCCAGCCGAATGTCTCGGTGCCTGCCTTCCAGCCGAATGTCTCGGTGCCTGCCTTCCAGCCGAATGTCTCGGTGCCTGCCTTCCAGCCGAATGTCTCGGTGCCTGCCTTCCAGCCGAATGTCTCGGTGCCTGCCTTCCAGCCGAATGTCTCGGTGCCTGCCTTCCAGCCGAATGTCTCGGTGCCTGCCTTCCAGCCGGATGTCTCGGTGCCTGCCTTCCAGCCGGATATCTCCACTTTCCAGTCTGATGTCTTGATGCCTGCCTTCCAGCCCAAAGTCTTGGTGCCAGTGTTCTAGCCTGAGGTGCCAGTGTTCTAGCCTGAGGTGCCAGTGTTCTAGCCTGAGGTGCCAGTGTTCTAGCCTGAGGTGCCAGTGTTCTAGCCTGAGGTGCCAGTGTTCTAGCCTGAGGTGCCAGTGTTCTAGCCTGAGGTGCCAGTGTTCTAGCCTGAGGTGCCAGTGTTCTAGCCTGAGGTGCCAGTGTTCTAGCCTGAGGTGCCAGTGTTCTAGCCTGAGGTGCCAGTGTTCTAGCCTGAGGTGCCAGTGTTCTAGCCTGAGGTGCCAGTGTTCTAGCCTGAGGTGCCAGTGTTCTAGCCTGAGGTGCCAGTGTTCTAGCCTGAGGTGCCAGTGTTCCAGCCTGAGGTGCCAGTGCCTGCTCTCCAGCTTGAGGAGCCTGCTCTCCAGCTTGAGGAGCCTGCTCTCCAGCTTGAGGAGCCTGCTCTCCAGCTTGATGAGCCCGCTGCCCAGCCTGATGAGCCCGCTGCCCAGCCTGATGAGCCCGCTCTCCAGCCTGATGTCTTGATGCCTGCCTTCCAGCCCAAAGTCTTGGTGCCAGTGTTCCAGCCTGAGGTGCCAGTGTTCCAGCCTGAGGTGCCAGTGTTCTAGCCTGAGGTGCCCAGCCTGATGAGACCGCTGCCCAGCCTGATGAGCCCGCTCTCCAGCCTGAAGTGCCCGTGCCTGCTGCCCAGTCTGATGTGCCTGCTGCCCAGCTTGAAGTACCTGCTGCTCCATTTAATGTGCCCGTGCTTGTTGCCCAGCTTGATGTGCATGTTCCTGCTGTCCCGCTTGATGAACCTGCTACCCCACTTGATGTGCCTGCTGCTCAGCTTGAAGTGCTCATGCCCGCTGCCCAGCTTGGAGTGTTCCTGTCCGCTGCCCAGCCTGGTGTGTTCCCGTTCCACTGCCCAGCCTGGAGTGTTCCCGTTCCGCTGCCCAGCCTGGAGTGTTCCCGTTCCGCTGCCCAGCCTGGAGTGTTCCCGTTCCGCTGCCCAGCCTGGAGTGTTCCCGTTCCGCTGCCCAGCCTGGAGTGTTCCCGTTCCGCTGCCCAGCCTGGAGTGTTCCCGTTCCGCTGCCCAGCCTGGAGTGTTCCTGTCCGAACCTGATGTGCCACTGCTTGCTGCCCAGCTTGAGGTGCCCGCTGCCCGGCTGGACACCATGAACTTTCCCCAGCAACAGCTAGTTGGAGCGTCCGGAGGTCGCTCCTTCGAGGGGGGGTACTGTCAGGAAAGGTCTCCTCCGCTGGTGATATCGATCATTTCGCATGCAGTACTGAGGTCCACCAGCAGGTGTCTCCTTGCAGTTTGGAGCTGTCAGAAGAGCTCTTTCCTGCAAGTATTCTATCACCTTTGGGCCGCAGTACTGGCGTCCACCAGCAGAGGAATCCTGGCAGTATGGAGCAGGTATTCCCCTCTGCAGACAGGTGTCACCTGACTTTAATTAGCAGAACTGTAGTATAAATACCCGGCAATTGCACACTTATGTTGCCCTGGTATTGTTCCTTGAGCCCTGACCTGTATCCTGTTACTATGATTCCTGAACCTGTAGCGTGAACCTGAAGCCTGGAACCTGTTGATCCTGTTTCCTGTCCATTACCTGAACCCTGGACCCTGGACTCTGAGCCATGTGCCTGACCCGTCCCTCCTGTGATCCATCCATCCTCTCTTGTCCTGTTTATCTCCCTTCCCAGCTACTGATTCCCTGTTTATGACCCCGGCCTGGCTTGACTACGATTCTGGTACTCCCTCTTGCTACATATGCTGGTTGGTTTATATCACTGATTGTTTGGTTGTTCACTCTGTATTGGTGGTGTGTTCACATATGCATTTTCCTTAATAAACTTACTTTCACCTATTTATGTCTGGTTCACTCTGTCGCAGTCACACAGTTCTGGTCACATCTGGTTTATGACAGATCCGTTCCAGTTCCTGAACTCTGGCTATGTTTTGACTACGTTTACTCTGTTACCTTTTTTTAATTATTAAACTAGTGTGATTTAACTGTACTTCTGTATCAGTCTGATTCATGGTTTCTGACACATACTGGGTATGTACACTACACTTCTCCACCCCTCTCCATCAATGGCAAACCTCTCTACAACTTCCACTCAAAATCTCTAAGTGCAACTACCGTACTATATACAGTACAGTATTATAGTGAACTGCAATTTAAAATTAAAATAATAGAAACAAACATACATTTTCGAACATAACTGTGGTACCTCTTAAATGTGGAAGTTAGCCTAAGTTGCAAAAGTACAAATTAAATGAATATAAGTGATCAAAACATGAGAAACTCAGCCAAGCTTAAAAGAATGTTCATGGAAAGAGAAAAGTCACATGGGCTAAGCATATGGCACAGCAGCTAGTTAAGTATTTGCCCTTAGTTTTCTCTACCAGAAGCAGCATTTCTTAAACATTTTTTAAGCCAATTGGCTATTATTGGCAGAGCATCTTGCCATAGCATTTTACAATGGCTATCTTATTTTTTCATTAGCCAAAGTAAACTTAGCTTGTGTCAGCATACATTATTCATACAAAAAGTAGAACTCTCAACGATATGTATCTAATAATAAAAAAACTTAGGGAAAGAAGCTTTTGCAATTCTTTGCTCCCACACTCAAACAAGTTCAGACAAGCTATATCTTATGAACACAAGAGTAGAAGGAAATGCACTTTTAGACAATTAAATTCTTCTGTGTGTATTCTGGGTGGCCCCACTGTCTCTGTGTCCCAGGTTCTGGTAAGCAAGCCAGCCTGATCATCGGGCCTGACCTGGAAGTGACGCCACCCCTTGGTCTCCAATAGGGATGAGCTTCGAGTTCGAGTCGAACTCATGTTCGACTCGAACATTGGCTGTTCGCAAGTTCGCCGAACACTGAACAATTTGGGGTGTTCGCGGCAAATTCGAATGCCGCGGAACACCCTTTAAAAGTCTATGGGAGAAATCAAAAGTGCTAATTTTAAAGGCTAATATGCAAGTTATTGTCATAAAAAGTGTTTGGGGACCTGGGTCCTGCCCCAGGGGACATGGATCAATGCAAAAAAAAGTTTTAAAAACGGCCGTTTTTTCAGGAGCAGTGATTTTAATAATGCTTAAAATCAAACAATAAAAGTGTAATATCCCTTTAAATTTCGTACCTGGGGGGTGTCTATAGTATGCCTGTAAAGGGGCGCATGTTTCCCGTGTTTAGAACAGCCTGACAGCAAAATGACATTTGGAAGGAAAAAACTAATTTAAAACTACCCGCGGCTATTGCATTGCCGTCAATACACATAGAAGTTCATTGATAAAAACGGCATGGGAATTCCCCACAGGGAAACCCCGAACCAAAATTAAAAAAAAAAAAAAATGAAGTGGGAGTCCCCCTAAATTCCATACCAGGCCCTTCAGGTCTGGTATGGATATTAAGGGGAACCCCGGCCAAAATTAAAAAAAAAATGACGTGGGGTTCCCCCTAAATTCCATACCAGACCCTTCAGGTCTGGTATGGATTTTAAGGGGAACCCCGCGCCAAAAAAAAAAAAAAAACGGCGTGGGGTTCCCCCAAAATTCCATACCAGACCCTTATCCGAGCACGCAACCTGGCAGGCCGCAGGAAAAGAGGGGGGGACGAGAGTGCGGCCCCCCCCTCCTGAACCGTACCAGGCCACATGCCCTCAACATTGGGAGGGTGCTTTGGGGTAGCCCCCGAAAACACCTTGTCCCCATGTTGATGAGGACAAGGGCCTCATCCCCCACAACCGTGGCCGGTGGTTGTGGGGGTCTGCGGGCGGGGGGCTTATCGGAATCTGGAAGCCCCCTTTAACAAGGGGACCCCCAGATCCCGGCCCCCCCCGTGTGAAATGGTAAGGGGGTACTTACCCCTACCATTTCACTAAAAAAGTGTCAAAATAGTTAAAAATGACAAGAGACAGTTTTTGACAATTCCTTTATTTAAATGCTTCTTCTTTCTTCCTTCATCTTCTTCTTTTTCTGGTTCTGGCTCTTCTGGTTCTTCCTCCGAGTTCTCGTCCAGCATCTCCTCCGCGGCGTCTTCTATCTTTTTCTCCTCGGGCCGCTCCGCACCCATGGCATTGGGGGGGAGGCTCCCGCTCTTCTCTTCATCTTCTTCTTCATCCTCTTCTCTTCTTCCTTCTTCTCTTCTTCTCTGTTTCTCTTCTTAATTTTCTTCTCCGGGCCGCTCCGCATCCATGCATGGAGGGAGGCTCCCGCTGTGTGACGGCGTCTCCTCATCTGACGGTTCTTAAATAACGGGGGGCGGGGCCACCCGGTGACCCCGCCCCCCTCTGACGCACAGTGACTTGACGGGACTTCCCTGTGACGTCACGGGGAATGCCACAGGGAAGTCCCGTCATGTCCCGAGCGTCAGAGGGGGCGGGGTCACTGGGTGGCCCCGCCCCCCGTTATTTAAGAACCGTCAGATGAGGAGACGCCGTCACACAGCGGGAGCCTCCCTCCATGCATGGATGCGGAGCGGCCCGGAGAAGAGAATTAAGAAGAGAAACAGAGAAGAAGAGAAGAAGGAAGAAGAGGATGAAGAAGAAGAGAAGAGCGGGAGCCTCCCCCCCAATGCCATGGGTGCGGAGCGGCCCGAGGAGAAGAAGATAGAAGACGCCGCGGAGGAGATGCTGGACGAGAACGCCGGAGGAAGAACCAGAAGAGCCAGAAGAACCAGAAGAAGAAGAAGATGAAGGAAGAAAGAAGAAGCATTTAAATAAAGGAATTGTCAAAAACTGTCTCTTGTCATTTTTAACTATTTTGACACTTTTTTAGTGAAATGGTAGGGGTAAGTACCCCCTTACCATTTCACACAGGGGGGGGGTGGGATCTGGGGGTCCCCTTGTTAAAGGGGGCTTCCAGATTCCGATAAGCCCCCCGCCCGCAGACCCCCACAACCACCGGCCACGGTTGTGGGGATGAGGCCCTTGTCCTCATCAACATGGGGACAAGGTGTTTTGGGGGGCTACCCCAAAGCACCCTCCCAATGTTGAGGGCATGTGGCCTGGTACGGTTCAGGAGGGGGGGCGCTCTCTCGTCCCCCCCTCTTTTCCTGCGGCCTGCCAGGTTGCGTGCTCGGATAAGGGTCTGGTATGGATTTTTGGGGGAACCCCACGCCGTTTTATTTATTTATTTTTTTTGGCGCGGGGTTCCCCTTAAAATCCATACCAGACCTGAAGGGCCTGGTATGGAATTTAGGGGGACTCCCACTTCATTTTTTTTTTTTTTTTAATTTTGGTTCGGGGTTTCCCTGTGGGGAATTCCCATGCCGTTTTTATCAATGAACTTCTATGTGTATTGACGGCAATGCAATAGCCGCGGGTAGTTTTAAATGAGTTTTTTCCTTCCAAATGTCATTTTGCTGTCAGGCTGTTCTAAACACGGGAAACATGCGCCCCTTTACAGGCATACTATAGACACCCCCCAGGTACGAAATTTAAAGGGATATTACACTTTTATTGTTTGACTTTAAGCATTATTAAAATCACTGCTCCTGAAAAAACGGCCGTTTTTAAAACTTTTTTTTGCATTGATCCATGTCCCCTGGGGCAGGACCCGGGTCCCCAAACACTTTTTACGACAATAACTTGCATATAAGCCTTTAAAATTAGCACTTTTGATTATTCATGTTCGTGTCCCATAGACTTTAACGGTGTTCGCGTGTTCGAGCGAACTTTTTTCCTGTTCGCATGTTCTGGTGCGAACCGAACAGGGGGGTGTTCGGCTCATCCTTAGTCTCCAACATCCACAGCCTCCATCAGCACTGCTATTATAGTGCTGGAATTTTAACAGTACAGCCATGGGCTTGCTTCCTGGACCCTGGGATGCAGAGACAGTGGGACCAACCTGAATATACACAGCTGAATTTACAAGCGCTTTTCTTCCTACTCTTGTGAATTGCTCTACTTTTACTATTAAAATGTTTTTAACTATTACAAATAAAAGCACTGTTCCCTCTCCTCCCTATCATTTGCAGAGTATCTTCTAGCTCTTTTGGAACCAGCAGCTCTTCAGTGTTAAAATCTTTTACAGATTCAAAGACATTTTGTAACACGTTTTTATCGACTCTCTGTGATATATACTAATAACAGCTCAGTTGACCCATGGGATTCTCTCTCTTGTGTGTCAAATATCCACCTGTGTTTATATCTTATAAATATTGACGTTATTATCATTTTTCTGTGTTGCACATTCCTATTTTTTTTAAATACTTTGCATATTTTAGTTTGAGTCTGAGTTTATTTGTTTTTATAGTCATAAGTAGGGATGAGCTTCGTGTTCGAGTCGAACCCATGTTCGACTCGAACATCGGCTGTTCGACCGTCCGTCGAATTGCGAACGTTATGGGCCGTTCGCGCCAAATTCGTGTGGCGCGTCACGGCCCATAATTCACTGCGGCATCGCAGTGCATTGCTGGCTGATGATTGGCCAAGCATGCACTATGACCCGCATGCTTGACCAATCACAGCGCCGTCAGTAGAGAGAGCTGTAATTGGCCAAAGCCAGGGTGGCTTTGGCCAATTATGGCTCAGGGGATTTAGTACACGCCCCACACTATATAAGGCCGCCTGCACGGCGGCCCTGTGTAGTGTGTTCCGGTGTGCTGAGAGATAGAGAGAGAGACAGACAGTGTCATTTGATTTGAGTTAGATAGATTAGGCAGAACAGTCAGTCAGTTAGCTGCACTTACAGTGTATTTTGTATATATATGCATCCCAGGTGTTGCATATATATATATATATACACTGTATTCAGTTTAGCTAGATCCGTTCCTGTTATCTTCTATCTAGACTAGATCCGTTCCTGCTATTTATATTTAGTGCAGTGCGTCCTGCTCACAGTGTTCAGCTAGATCTGTTCCTGCTATTTACATTTAGTGCAGTCAGTGCGTCCTGCTCACAGTGTTCAGCTAGATCCATTCCTGCTATTTACATTTAGTGCAGTGCGTCCTGCTCACAGTGTTCAGCTAGATCCGTTCCTGCTATTTACATTTAGTGCAGTCAGTGCGTCCTGCTCAGTGTTCAGCTAGATCCGTTCCTGCTATTTACATTTAGTGCAGTGCGTCCTGCTCACAGTGTTCAGCTAGATCCGTTCCTGCTATTTACATTTAGTGCAGTCAGTGCATCCTGCTCACAGTGTTCAGCTAGATCCGTTCCTGCTATTTACATTTAGTGCAGTGCGTCCTGCTCACAGTGTTCAGCTAGATCCGTTCCTGCTATTTACATTTAGTGCAGTGCGTCCTGCTCACAGTGTTCAGCTAGATCCGTTCCTGCTATTTACATTTAGTGCAGTCAGTGCGTCCTGCTCACAGTGTTCAGCTAGATCCGTTCCTGCTATTTACATTTAGTGCAGTGCGTCCTGCTCACAGTGTTCAGCTAGATCTGTTCCTGCTATTTACATTTAGTGCAGTGCGTCCTGCTCACAGTGTTCAGCTAGATCTGTTCCTGCTATTTACATTTAGTGCAGTGCGTCCTGCTCACAGTGTTCAGCTAGATCCATTCCTGCTATTTACATTTAGTGCAGTCAGTGCGTCCTGCTCACAGTGTTCAGCTAGATCCGTTCCTGCTATTTACATTTAGTGCAGTGCGTCCTGCTCACAGTGTTCAGCTAGATCTGTTCCTGCTATTTACATTTAGTGCAGTGCGTCCTGCTCACAGTGTTCAGCTAGATCTGTTCCTGCTATTTACATTTAGTGCAGTGCGTCCTGCTCACAGTGTTCAGCTAGATCCGTTCCAGCTATTTACATTTAGTGCAGTCAGTGCGTCCTGCTCACAGTGTTCAGCTAGATCTGTTCCTGCTATTTACATTTAGTGCAGTGCGTCCTGCTCACAGTGTTCAGCTAGATCCGTTCCTGCTATTTACATTTAGTGCAGTGCATCCTGCTCAGTATTCAGCTAGATCCGTTCCTGCTATTTACATTTAGTGCAGTCAGTGCGTCCTGCTCACAGTGTTCAGCTAGATCCGTTCCTGCTATTTACATTTAGTGCAGTGCGTCCTGCTCACAGTGTTCAGCTAGATCTGTTCCTGCTATTTACATTTAGTGCAGTGCGTCCTGCTCACAGTGTTCAGCTAGATCTGTTCCTGCTATTTACATTTAGTGCAGTGCGTCCTGCTCACAGTGTTCAGCTAGATCCGTTCCTGCTATTTACATTTAGTGCAGTCAGTGCGTCCTGCTCACAGTGTTCAGCTAGATCCGTTCCTGCTATTTACATTTAGTGCAGTGCGTCCTGCTCAGTGTTCAGCTAGATCTGTTCCTGCTATTTACATTTAGTGCAGTGCGTCCTGCTCACAGTGTTCAGCTAGATCCGTTCCTGCTATTTACATTTAGTGCAGTGCGTCCTGCTCACAGTGTTCAGCTAGATCTGTTCCTGCTATTTACATTTAGTGCAGTCAGTGCGTCCTGCTCACAGTGTTCAGCTAGATCCGTTCCTGCTATTTACATTTAGTGCAGTGCGTCCTGCTCACAGTGTTCCGCTAGATCCGTTCCTGTTATCTTCCTACTGACAGGCAGGCTTGTCTGGTTACAGTATATAAAGCTACCTGAAGAAAATTACAGGTGTTCTATCCCAGCTTAGTGCAGCTACAGGCCATTAGTATGTCTGGAAGGCCAAGAAGGAGAGGCAGACAGTCACAAGCCAATAAGAGAGGGCAAGCAGGCTCTGTGTCTAGTGCTGGTCGTGGAGACGGTGCATCCTCATCAGCACGTGGCCATGGGACACGCTTGGCCTTTTTTTCGGCAGCTGGCCGTGTTGAGCCGCAACATGCGGAAGACTTGGTCGAGTGGATGACCAAGCCGTCCTCATCCTCCTCATCCTCTCTCACCCATGCCCAGGGTGCTTTGTCTGGCAAAGCAGCGGCCTCTTCCCTCAGCTCAATGTCATCAGTGACTCCTTCCCTAGCTCCACCATGTCCTCCTGAGGATTCCCTCGAACTGTTTGACCACAGTGTTGGGTACATGCTCCAGGAGGATGCCCAGCGTTTGGAAGGCTCTGATGATGATACTGAGCTCGATGAAGGCAGTAACATGAGCACGGACAGAGGGGGTGCCCAAGAAGGACAGCAATCTGGCAGTCATGCTCCCCCTGCTGCAGCATACTGCCAGGTTTGCTCCAGTGATGAGGAGGGAGGGGATGATGAGGTCATTGACTCAACGTGGGTGCCTGATAGGAGAGAGGAGGAGGAGGAGGAGGAGGAGGAGGAGGCGGCACATCACCAACGAGGCAGGATGCCCTCCAGGGGCCAGCCTAAGGGCAGTACATTGACTGCATCACACCCCAAAGCTCCACATGTGCAGGGCGCTGCAGTCTCTGCGCGTTATTCAAAAAGTTCTTTGGTGTGGGCCTTTTTTGAGACGAGTGCATCAGATCGCACCGCTGCTATTTGCAACATATGTCTCAAGCGTATCTCGCGTGGCCAAAACATCTCCCGCTTGGGTACCACATGCTTGACCAGACATATGTTGACCTGCCATGCAGTTCGTTGGCAAGCATATCTAAAAGACCCACACCAAAGAACAAAGAGGATCTCTCCTTGCTCCTCATCAGCTGAGATTTCCAACCCCACTAGACCTTCAGTCCTCTCTGAGACCTGCAGTGAGAGGAATGAAGGTGTAGAATTAGGTGTGTCACAGCCAAGTACTTGTGGGCAATCTGCTTTTGGTACACCGACGTCAGATTGTACCAGGCAAATTTCCCTGCCCCAGCTGCTGCACCGCCGAAAGAAGTTTGCTCCCAGCCATCCACATGCCCAGCGGTTGAATGCTAGCTTGGCAAAATTGCTAGCACTTCAACTGCTGCCTTTTCAGTTAGTAGACTCTGCCCCCTTCCGTGAGTTTGTGGAATGTGCGGTTCCTCAGTGGCAGGTACCCAAACGCCACTTTTTCTCACGGAAGGCGATTCCGGCTCTCTACCGGCATGTGGAAGGCAATGTCCATGCCTCGCTGGACAGGGCGGTCAGCGGTAAGGTGCATATTACCGCTGACTCATGGTCCAGCAGGCATGGACAGGGACGTTACCTTAGTTTCACGGCGCATTGGGTGACTCTGCTGGCAGCTGGGAAGGATGCAAGACAAGGTGCAGTAGTGTTGGAGGTTGTTCCGCCACCACGCCTCCAAAATGCTGATTGTGACACACCTCTCTCCTCCACCCCCTCCTCTTCTTCTTCCTCCATGGCCTCTTCCTCGGAACCAGCGGTGCTCCGTAGGCGTTCAAGGGGCTGCGCAAGTACGCAGGCCAAAAGATGCCATGCGGTGCTTGAGCTGGTGTGCTTGGGGGACAGGAGCCACACTGGGGCAGAGGTTCTGTCAGCTCTGCAGGGGCAGGTTCAGAGGTGGTTGACGCCACGCCAACTTAAGGCAGGAATGGTGGTTTGCGACAATGGCACCAACCTCCTCTCTGCCCTCCGACAGGGACAACTGACCCATGTGCTCTGTTTGGCTCACGTCCTTAACTTGGTGGTGCAGCGGTTCTTGGGCAGGTACACGGGCTTACAGGATGTCCTGAGGCAGGCCAGGAAAGTCTGTGTGCATTTCCGCCGGTCATATAATGCCAGTGCTCGGCTGACGGACCTCCAAAAGGAGTTTAACCTGCCCAAGAACCGCCTAATCTGTGACATGCCCACCAGGTGGAACTCAACGTTGGCCATGCTGCAGCGGCTGCACACGCAGCAGAGGGCCATCAATGAGTACCTGTGCGACTATGGCACCAGGACAGGGTCAGGGGAGCTTGTTTTTTTTTCCCCACGCCAGTGGGCCATGATCAGGGATGCATGCACTGTCCTGTCACCATTCGAGGAGGCCACGAGGATGGTGAGCACTGACAGTGCATGCATCAGTGACACTGTCCCCCTTGTCCACCTGTTGGAGCACACGCTGCGTGGAATAATGGACAGGGCACTTGAGGCAGAACAGAGGCAGGAAGAGGAGGACTTCCTTAGCTCTCAAGGCCCCCTTTATCCAGACAGTGTTCCTGCGTGCCCGCCGATCACACAGGAAGAGGAGGAGGATTGTGTCAGTATGGAGGTGGAGCCTGGCACTCAGCATCAGCAGTCTTTAAGGGATCAGTCCCAAGGAACACATGGACTTGTACGTGGCTGGGAGGAGGTGGCTGCGGACGTTGTTGTCCTTAGTGACCCAGAGGACTCCGGACCGAATGCCTCAGCAAACCTACGCTGCATGGCCTCCCTGATCCTGCAAAGCCTGCGTAAGGATCCTCGTATTCGTGGTATCAAGGAGAAGGACCAATACTGGCTGGCAACCCTCCTTGATCCACGTTACAAGGGTAAGGTTGCGGACCTTATCTTGCCATCGCAGAGGGAGCAGAGGATGAAACATCTTCGGGAGGCCTTGCAGAAAGGTCTGTGCAACGCGTTCCCAGAGACTGGGAGGTTACAAACTCCTGTTTCTGGACAACGTGTTGCTGAGGCTTCGGTCAGTCAAAGAAGGAGCGGTGGAGAAGGTGGCCGTCTGACCGATGTGTTCAGACAATTTTTTGGTCCGCAGCCCCAAGGTATGATCGGTTCCAGCAACCATCGCCAGCGTCTGTTTTACATGGTGCAGGAATACCTAGGGGCAAGATCAGACTTGGACACCTTTCCCACCGAAAATCCTCTGGGTTACTGGGTCTTGAGGATGGATCACTGGCCAGAGCTTGCACAGTATGCAATTGAGCTACTGGCCTGTCCTGCATCCAGCGTTCTTTCGGAACGCACATTCAGTGCTGCTGGAGGCGTGGTAACCGATCACAGGGTGCGTCTGTCCACCGACTCGGTCGATCGGCTGACCTTCATAAAAATGAATCAGTCTTGGATCACCACCAGCTACCAAGCACCTGATGCTGATGTAACTGAATAATTTTTTTCAGATCCCTTCAAAGACTGCCTATGCTGATGCTGAGTGACTATCCCTGAGTAATTATCCTCTTCCTCCTCAATCATCACGCTGATAGCTTGTAAGAACATTTTTGGTTCTGGGCGCCACCACCAGTGCCTAAGGCACAATTTTTCAGCCCCTGTTTAACAGGGGCGTGTAATTACAATTTTTGATGTAATACTTTGCAGCAGGGCTCGTTCCTGCATTCCAACTAGAGTGTCTGTGAGGGGTTGCAGTGTTGTGGCACCAGCACCAGTGCCTAAGGCCCAATTTTTCTGCCCCTGTCTAACAGGGGCGTGTAATTACAATTTTTGATGCAATACTTTGCAGCAGGGCTCGTTCCTGCGTTCCAACTAGAGTGTCTGTGAGGGGTTGCAGTGTTGTGGCACCAGCACCAGTGCCTAAGGCCTAATTTTTCAGCTCCTGTTCAACAGGGGCATGTAATTACAATTCTTGATCTAACATTTCACAGCAGGGCCCTGTGAGGGCTTACAGTGTTGTGGCCACAGCAACACCTAAGGCCCAAATTTCTGCTGAGTATATAGGGCAGGACCCTACTTTCAAACATCTAACTTATAAACGACTCCTACTTGCAAACGGAAGGAGACAACAGGAAGTGAGATGAAATCTACCCCTAGGAAGGGAAATTCTCTCCTGTAAGAGTTAATATGGGAAAACAATTTCTCCTTTCCACTGATGCTTTCCAATCCTTGTTCCACAAAAAAACCCAAATTTTCAAAAAACATTTTTCATTGGGACAAAAAAGTGAGGTGAAATCTTCTGAAGAGGAGGAAAGACAGCAAAACAAATGTCACAGGGGTGATAACCCTTCCCTATGTTTTCCAAAAAGCTTAAAAAAGATTTTTTGGCTGGAGCTAAACACGTTAAAAATGTACCCGTTCAAAATTACAAAGAGATTCTACTTAACAACAAACCTACAGTCCCTGTCTTGTTTGCACCGCCTGTATACTGCTGTTCAGAGTATATAGGGCCTGGTGGCCCCACACCTTTCCTTATTTTAATTTGGGTGCGGGGTTCCCCTTAATATCCATACAAGACCCAAAGGGCCTGGTAATGGACTGGGGGGTACCCATGCCGTTTGTCTCACTGATTTTCATCCATATTGCCATGACCCGACATGACATTAAACCCGCAAGCAGTTTTAAATGAGATTTTTTCCTTTAAAAATGACATTTGGTGCAGGGACTGTTCTAAACACGGCAAACACGCGTCACTTTACAGGCATACTATAGACACCCCCCAGGTACGATATTTAAAGGAATATTTCACTTTTTTTTTTACTTTAAGCATCATTAAAATCACTGCTCCCGAAAAAACGGCCGTTTTTAAAAGTTTTTTTTGCATTGATACATGTCCCCTGGGGTAGGACCCGGGTCCCCAAACCCTTTTTCGGACAATACCATGCAAATTAGCCTTTAAAATGAGCACTTTTGATTTCGAACGTTCGAGTCCCATAGACGTCAATGGGGTTCTAACGTTCGTGCGAACTTTCGGTCCGTTCGCGGGTTCTGGTGCGAACCGAACCGGGGGGTGTTCGGCTCATCCCTAGTCATAAGGTACAGAAGAGAAAAGACAAAAGGTCAAACAATAAGGCATGACATGGAAATACAATACAGTATGGTTGTTTAGAGTACAATAGAAACCAATTATGTTCAGCTTCTAATGAAAATTAACCAGAGCGGTTGCATGGAAGTTACAGTTTAAACTTCATCTAAGCTTGAGCTAGTGATTCCATGTGTAATGAGTATTCTTAATAGGATTATCACCATATGAGCTGTCAAAAACTGATTGAGAAGGTATTGGGTGTGTACACCCACATAGTGGAACAGAGCAATTGGGTGATTTAGTTGGGTGCCTACGCAAGAAGGTGAGAAAGAACAGATTAGCGTCCAGTGTAGGATAGGAGAAGGAAAGAAAGGGGAAATAACTAAAAAGGAGGGTTGGGGTAGAGAGGGAGGGGGTGTTCCATCATGGCCTAGGAGGTCTGGTAGGGGCAGCACCTGAAACTCAGGCAGTAATCGCATCAGATAGTCTGAACATAAACCAAGAGGTACAGGTTTTCCTAAACTGTTCCTGGATGAGCCAGGGAGGAAAGGATTGAGTAAAATTGTGAAATAGTGTGTGTTGGAGGGGAGGATTGTAGGAAGAGCAATTCAAACATGGTAGGTCAGAAACAAATAGTGGAGAGGCCAGAGTTACAGTGAATGAAAGATATGGGGGTTTATTTACTAAAGGCAAATCCACTTTGCACTAGAAGTGCACTGCACATTCACTTGGAAGTGCAGTCGCTGTAGCTCTGTGGGGGATATGCAAGGAAAATAAAAAACTGCATTTTTGCTTGTACATGATTGGATGATAAAATCAGCAGAGCTTCCCCTCATTTCAGATCGCCCCTCAGATCTAAAGCGACTGCACTTCCAGTGCACTTGTAGTGCAAAGTGGATTTGCCTTTAGTAAATCAACCCCATGGTCTCTTAGACAGTTTATATGGAAAGGTGGTATGTCTAAATTATCCTTCCCCATTCTACTTAAGCACAAACTAAAGGGCGGCATAAGTTTTCAGGCTATCCGCAACTATTATTATGCAGCTCTCCTTGACAAAATGAAAGCATGGTTTGACCCAAACACTGATAAACTGTGGGTACATATTGAAAGAGCAGTATTAGGACATAGAGACCTTCCCTTTCTACTGCAGGCCAAACTCACAGAGATACAGTTTACCTATCCAACATTTGCCTCTATAGCAGCTACTCTACAGACCTGGGAGAAGTTGATTAACCTCACAATCTCTGAGCCTAAGGTAACTTTGTTCTACCTCTCCAGACCTACGTATACCTCATACCAAATCTGATGAAAGTGACATGTAAAAAATTGTGTTGCTACTTCTTTCACATAAGCACAAACATACAGGCTGCCAAAAATAAAGCAATCATGCATGCTACTTCCCTCACCCTTGCTGTCAATTTTGTGGTATACCTAGAAAAGGGGCACACCTAAATTCTCAACCCTGTTTGGTACCTTTTCAACATACAGTATTAAAGGAGACTGATCGCTGCAAAAGGGATGGGAAGTAAAAGTCTCAAAATTTGGAATACCACTTGGTATGAATGAGGCCCACAAACCTCTGCAACACCTCCAGAAGAAAGAGTTACAAAGTAGATACGGTCTCTTTCTAACTTTTTTACAGAGTTAAAATGGAAAATGTACATATACACTTTACCAGAGTCATTTCATTGAAATAAAATACACCAAAAGGAAAAATATAAAAATCCCACATTGGTAGTTACATGAATCATAAGGTTATGCTGCATGACAATCTGTTCCAGAAACCTTTCTGAGGATATGAGACACTTCTGGCAGTACATAAACATAGCTATATATGATCTAATCCATCTTTATTGGTTTCAGTTTAAGGAAATTGGAATACAGATGAACACAGATGAGCCAGCTAGAGTTGCCAATCAATTAACCACGTCAATACTGAGCACTTTTACCCCCTTCCTGTCCAGGCCAATCTTTTAGCTTTCAGTGCTGTCACACTTTGAATAACAATTGCATGGTCATGCAACATTGTACCCAAATGGATTTTTTTTATCTTTTTTTGGGGACAGATAGAGCATTCTTTTGGTGGTATTTAGTCACCACTGGGTTTTTTATTTTTCACAAAAAAAGTCTGCAAATTTTTTTTTAAAAATAATTTTATATATATATATATATATATATATATATATATATATTCTTGGTTTCTGTTATAAAGTTTGCAAAATACACATTTTTCTTCATCACTTGTGTGCACAGATGAGGCTGCACTGATGTGCACTGATGAGGGTGCACTGATGTGCACTGGTGAGGCTGCAATGATGGGTACTGATGAGGCTGCACTGATGGGCACTGATGAGGCTGCACTGATGGGCATTGATGAAGCTGCCCTGATGTGCACTCATGTGCACTAATGTGCACTGATGAGGCTGCACTGATGTGAACTGATGGGCACTGGTGAGGCTGCAATGATAAGCACTGATGAGCGTTGATGAGGCCGCACTAATGAGGCTGTGCTGATGAGGTGACACTCATTGACACTGATGAGTATGTACTGATGAGGCGGCACTGATGCACACTGATAGGCAGCACTAATGGGCAATGATAAGCTGCAATGATGGGCACTGATAAGCTGCAATGATGAGCACTGATAAGCTGCACTGGTTGCTACTGATGGGGCTGTTATTGATTATCAGTGTAAACAATGTACTCACTGTGCTGTCAAACTTGTCGGTTATTGGCTCTCCTTTCCTCAGAAGGAAAGGAATGCTTACAACGTCAAGACTATTTACATGTGACCAGCTATGATTGGACACAGCTAATCACATGGTAAAGAGCCTCTGTTATTGGCCCTTTACCCTGATCTGTGATAAGCTGTGTCCAATTTACACAGCACCCCATGGGCTACGTGGGACCATCAATGGGCATCCCCCGAGAACTGGAGAGCCATGCCATTTTTTGGCTATAGAATGGGCAGGAACTAGTTAAAGAACAATCACATGACAGGGAAAAGTCACTTGACAGACCCCACCAATCATGTGTGTGCTTTATTTGACCAATGGGAAAAAAATGTTTGAAAGCTGAAGTTTATGGCAATAGCAAGCATTATCCATAACCCCAAAAATACAAAGAAAAGGCACACCAAAATAAGCAGATTTTAATCAGTATAAAGCAGCAAAAGCAGATGACCCAGAGCTACAAAGTAAGTTATTTACTATACGTTATTTCCTATGCTATACGTTTATAGCATACTAATGCATCACAAGTGCATTAACAAACCTATTCATTTGCTACTTGCAAATCTACACACATGAGTGTTATTTCACTACTGTTGACATTTTTTTGCACAGGGTCTTTAGTGAAACTGCCTGTACATCTGTGATCATTCTGTCATTAGACATGGCCGATAATAGGCAAAATTCACAGAGCCAATTATGTCTTGTGATCACTTTGATGTCCAATAACAGTGATCACAAATGTAAACAAAAAACATAAACCAATCCTCCCCTTCTGTCTTTGTTGTTGATCCTGTAAGCAACCCTGATCCCACTGAACACCAATAAAAGGGGATACATACCGATCATAAAGGGGGCACCAATGACCACCACTGAGCAGTAAGAGGCATGTTAACCATAAAAGAAAAACATTGATCACCAACAGTTATAGTGCACACACTACTGACCACCAACATTTAAAGGGGAACTCACCACCAACCACCACAGGGGTTTACTAACCTCTTACTACTGAAATTTGCAAGCAATTTTGACCATTACATGGTTCTGAAGCCTTCACTCTGACTGTTGCACTATATATGCTAAGACCTAAACTACACTAAACTAAACTAAGATAAATAAACTAACAATGTTGGGGATGTTTGTACTGCCACTTTAGGCCTTAAAATGTGATAGGCTGATAGAACATCAGTTTTTGTCAAAATATGTTATATAGTTAAGTAAAAAATATAAATACCACCAAGAAAGAGCTCTATCTGTCTAAAAAATATATGATATTTATTTGAGTTCTGTGCTGCATGACTAATTGTCAGTCGAACCATAACAGCACTAAAGATGGTAAAGAACTTACACATGCCACAACACAATTGAAGTTCATTTCTGACAATATTGGTCAAGCTCTTAGTTTAATTATCCAATTACAAGTTATGCCCCGTACACACTGTCGTATTTTCCAATGGAAAATGTTCAATTGGAGCCTTTTGTCGGAAATTCCGACCGTGTGTAGGCTCCATCGGACAGTTTCCATCGGAATTTCCGTCGCACAAAATTTGAGATCTGGTTCTCAAATTTTCCAACAACAAAATCCATTTGCGTAAATTCCGAAGTGCCACGCATACTCAGAATAAATTACGAGACGGAAGTGCTCGATCTGGTAAAACCACTGTTCGTAATGGAGATAGTACATTTGTCACGCTGCAATTTTTTAAATAGTTTAATGCAGTGCATTCTCTTCTTCTTTAGAATGCTAGAAGAATGAAGTTGTTTTGCTGCTCATATTCACACAGAGTTCTCACAAACTGATTTCTTTTTTATTTCTTGTGATCTCATGAATAATATTAATTTTGTTTTTCGTCACATCTCCTCATTTTGTCACATCACATCTCTCTTTTTTATTTTTTTTATCAAGATCTGCAATTTTTTTTCTAGTGCTCTCCATAATATTATTTCTTGTTTTGTGTGTCAAGTTACCACAATACCATTATTATCCTGTATTTTTTTACCTCAAGGAGGTTGGTTGGTGTCTCTTGTTAATTTGACCTTGTATTTTTGAAATGTACCTGCCTACTCACAAACAAACTGTCCTTTTTGGAACTAAAACACATAGCCAAGTATTTGTGAAAAAGAAATGGTAATTTATTCTGGGTCATAACAAAATAAAGAGGAAGGCAACACAGGAGAAACTGCTGAAATTTGCAAAGCCTTTGTTCCCCAGGGTACACATCAATTATTTTACAGTCAAAATTGATGGCCTGAGGAGTCCATATAATAGTGAGCACAATCCAGTCCAGGACTACAAGAGTTCAGGAACAGCAGCAGATGACATATCTGTCCCCAGGCTGTGGTCATACCACAGCCTGTGTCTTTTGCCAGACCAGACTGAACCCAGGCCATCACTCTCTTGTCTGCCTTAGACACTTCCTTCCAGGCTGTGGCTCTGGTGTTGGAGTTGTGGCAGGAGGTGGAGGAGGAGGACCTGGAGGAGGAGGACCATGGTTGAACTCACAAACGTGGCTTTGGCTTGTGAGTTTGTCTCTCAACCCCTTATTTAGGGCTTGTAACATAACTTCCTCACATAAGAGGCGTTGGCCCTCCTTCATTTCCAGCATTTTGCAGGCTGTCATGTAGGCATAGTCCTCTTGAACACTGGGAGGTTTCTGAGGGCCGCAGTAGCCTTCAAAAATAGGCCAATTGCTGCCTCCTTCAAGTTACCCCTCTTCCTGGCACTTTTTTGTGGAAGGCTGAGGGGAGGGACCTGGGATTCGGGCAGGCTACTGGGCCCGGCCACCTCCTGGCTGCCACTTACCTATGTCACCTCCTAGCTGCCACTGGCCACTACTGTCTATTGATATCTAAAACACTTTGTGAAGAGTTGTGAAGAGTCTGCACAGGAATTTTGGGGTACGGTGATCCAAGGATCAACTGAGGAAACGATGGTCAGACCTCAAATTGAGGGAGCAGGATCAGTACAGAAGAATCAAGAGAGTGCTGCAAAAAAGTATGTATTTTGTCGAGTGTTCCTATTCTTCTTCTTAACGTTTGTGCTGCCCCATGTGCTTTTCTTTACTCGTAAGAAACATCGTAGGAAACATCAATCGTTCGCCCACTTTAAGATGTTTTTGGCAGATACTACATTTGTTCATGCCTATTTGTGATAAAATAAGTTTTTGTCTAGATGGGTTTGTAACTACAATGAAATGTAAACTTGATTCTGTGTAAGGAGAGGACACTCAGCAGCTGTTTACACATCTGGACGCAGGAGGAGCACTAGTGTGGGACACCAGAACAAACTTTTTAGGGTGTCCCACACAGGTGCTCTAGTGGATACTATGGGGGTGTCTCCATGTGTGATACTTTAGCAAAAAAGGGAAGTATTCCAGCTTTAGAAAGGAAATAAAATGTTCTTCAGCTTGGAACTCTGCCAAAACAGACAATTGTACGACACTTTCAAGCAATGTTTCATATTCTTATTTCTGCCCTCCAATATCTGTGTGCTAAGTATACCTATTTTTTATTCACATGGGGAGAAAAGACTCGGGACATCTGAGGACACCAGGGACCCCCCACCTCCTAAAGAAGGGGAAATCCCCACACCGTAAGCAGAGGATGTGGAGGGAGAGGTTTATGAAGTTGGTGAAATTGTCACCACAACAGGTGAGTGTCTCAGACCACAGCTTCAGGCAAGAGATCTATGCCTGCATATTTATAATACATGGTGTGTTTTTTTCTTTTAGGTGATGTGGATTTTGTGGAAGAAGAATCTCATTTCACCAGTGAAAGTGTCCAGATCCTCATCGGGGAGAGAATGGGGTGCAATCATGATTTAGAAAGTATAAAGGAAAACATCAATGATGTTCAAAAAAAATGATAAACATCATTGATGTTTTAAGCAGAATATAAAAGACAACAAAATTGTACTGTTTTATTGTGTATTTTTGAATTTAAAAGAAGTTGTAAAGTATTTTAAAAGCCAAATTTTGAAGATGCACACAGTGAGGGTTATTTACGAAAGGCAAATCCACTTTGCACTACAAGTGCAAACTACAAGTGCAAAGAGCACTTGAATTTGCACTGAAAGTGCACTTGGAAGTGCAGTCGCTGTAAATCTGAGGGGAATATCTGAAATGAGGGGAAGCTCTGCTGATTTTATCATCCAATCATGTGCAAGCTAAAATGTTGTTTTTTATTTTTCTTGCATGTCCCCCTCAGATCTACAGCGACTGCACTTCCAAGTGCACTTTCAGTGACATGTCAAGTGTACTTTGCACTTGTATTGCAAAGTGGATTTGCCTTTCGTAAATAACCCCCAGTGTGTCAACATGTGCTATATGCCATCAGGGGATATCAATGTACACGTTTTGTGGGTGCAACCCCTTCCTCCCAACTCAATTAGGTCAGAGGAAGGGGTTGCACCCCCAAAACACATCCATTGATCCCCCATGATGGGAGCTAGCACATGTTAACATTAGGCATGGGATCAGGAGGGAAATCCCCAGTTTGAATCCCAATTTGTGTGCATCTTCAAAATTTGGCTTTTACAGGGGTGACATCACCCCATCTGATGAAGGCAATAGCAACACATTTTGGACATACTAATGTCTGATATTGCCTTCACTTAACAAAGTTGAATTTTGTAAGTTCCTGAGTTGTGCATGTTATGCTTTGAAACATGCCTGTTTAACCAAAAAAAGGATCTTTACAATGTGAAAAAAAATATATACACCAAAGTTGGTTTGTTCAAAAACCCTTTTCTAATGCACATGTGAATGTGCTTTGAGTAAAATGTTTTCTACTCAACAATGTGTGGCTTCTTCTTTCAATGCCCAATAGCAATTTTTGTAGTAAGTTGGTGTTTACAGTGGCAATAGGGGTTATTTACTAAAGGCAAATCCACTTTGCACTACAAGTGCAGTTTCAGTGCAGTTTAATGTGCACTTTTAAGTGTTTGAGTGCAAAGTGGATTTGTCTTTAGTAAATAACTCCCACAGTGCTTTCTAATTTGCCACAATTGTGCCATTTTCATGACTCCACAAAATTCATTCATGGTGCTGAAAATGATGAATATTTTTGTCAGTAATGCACTACATTCATTAACAACAAAAACAAGGTGTGTGTAGCAGACCCACAACATAATAATAGTTCGCTGAAGAAGAGATTGTCACTTTATGTATCAAATAAATTACATTTGCACTATTGAAGAAAATGTCCAAAAAGTAAAGCCCATTGGAGAACCTAGGAGACAGCTAAAAGAAACCCAGGCAGTAGATCAAAGGAAATCTTCTTTCAGTTTAAGTTCAAAAATTGCTGATAAAATGTTTCTTAAACCATTTCTGGCATATCAATGCCCCCCCCACCCGCAAAGTACTCAACATACTTCTGTCTTACTTCACGGGCGCTTTGGGGGTGCAGCCAGGACAGCCAGCTTCAAGTCAGGGTTTCTTCTTGAAGTCCGGCCTCAGGCACAACTGAGGCCACATAGTTAATTGAATTTCTCCTTAAATAGTTGTGTAGAATGCAGCATGCAAGAATTATCTGGTTAAGTTTATATTCCACCATGTTGATTGGCATAAGAAATAGGGGGAACCGGCTGGCCATTTCCCCGAAAACGTTCTCCACTACTCTTCTGGCTCTGGCCAGATGGTAGTTATAAACCCTCTGGCTTCAAAATGGTCGGCTGGTCAGAACGAACTAACAGAAAGCACTGAAAAACAGAAAAGCCGGAGCTGAAAATCAGAAACGAGTGGACAAGAACGCACTTGAAATGAAATACATAATAGAAATACGAACCCACAAGCACAAACCAAAGAGCTGTAACGATCGGAAAAGCAGGAGGCTGAAAAGCGGGAATCATCTTTCACCAAACTTCTACTAACACGAGATTAGCGGAAGGAGCCCAAAGGGTGGTGCACTTGGTATTGAGCTTCCTCTTTCTAGTGCAGTCGTACGTGTTGTATGTCACCGTGTTCTAAACGTTTGGAATTTCTGACCAACTTTGTGTGACCGTGTGTATGCAAGACAAGTTTGAGCAAACATCCGTCGTAAAAATGTCCGATCCTGTGTACGAGGCATTAGGCCCAAACTATAAAATAGTCATAGTGGTGCAAACTTTACTACCTTGTATACAATCTAGTATTAGTCACAGTCAGAACTTACCAAATAATTCATGTAAAGCTGGAAACATCATTTAACAAAAACAAAAAAACTGAATTGGATGGTGCAATACCCTTGTTAACGCATCATTTTCATCTGTCAATGATTAATATAGACATGTGAATGTTTTAAATATTGAACTTGAAACAATTCAAAGTGAAATATGCATATTTTCACTCCCATAGATATACTAAAAAACATTGTCTCATAAAGTGATACAATTATGGGTAATTATGACTATTCAGATACAGCCAATCAATATAAAAAACATGTTTTTATTACCCAATATAATGTAAATGATGAAGTTAACATATACAATTATTAATAAACCATGCACACTGAAACATCTCATATGACCAGATATCCCCAAACTGTGGTTATATCAGCTTAGACCAGCAGGTTGGGCATATTTTTCTCCTTGAAGGGACAAGTATCATTAGAACCATATTCTTCTTAGAGTTCTGAAAGGGCAGAGGAAACTCCCAGGTAGCAACTGGACAAAGGAGGCAGATATTTAAAGCAAAACACTGATCCCCGATTCCCTCCGTGTATTTTACAGTTTGAACTATTTTAATCTAAACTTTTCCAGATGTCCTCAGGCTAGTCATAAAACATGCAAGGTCCTCTTCCTATTTGCATTTTGTCTGGCACTGGGTGGTTGTCAATGATGCAGACAGCAGTGCTAATGTAATAGTGCTAGCATCAATTTCTACATCATTACACTTTGATTGCAGAGTGCTGTGGGAACCATCTAATGCTCTCCGTATGAAATAAAGCTTATGAACGCAAAACAATGGTGGTGCTTCACTTGTCGACCGGCTCACGCCGATATAGGTCAGCAAAGCTGTACATTCCCGCAAATCACCATACGTGTATGTCTTCCCCCTTAAGAGCTGCTGGAGGCATACACACCGGAGGCAATGCGCGCCCGCGGCACGGCAGGGGACCCGATGCGGCGCCGGCCACCCGTGGTTGCAGGAATGAGAGCTAAAATGGGGATTTGTGTGTGTAAACATACACATCCCTGTTCTGTCAGGGGAGAGGAGACATATCATTTGTTCCTAGTAAGTAGGAACAACGATATGTCTCCTTCCCTGGTCAGTCCCATCCCCATACAGTAAGAAACACTAACTACGGAACGCATTTAACCCTTTGATTGCCCGCTAGTGTTAACCCCTTCCCTGCCAGTGACATTTACACTGTAATCAGTGCATGTTATAGCTCTGATTGCTGTATAAATGTCAATGGTCCCAAAAATGTGTCAAAAATGTCCAATCTATCTCCTGCAATGTCATAGTATTGCTAAAAATCACAGATCACTGCCATTACTAACAACATGTGTGTGGAGACGGTGGTTTCACCTGGGATCCGGCTCTGCAGCTCCGGTCGACAGTGTTCCTCCGTCCATCACACTAAGACAAACTTTCCAAACACTTCCTAACCTTTATTCACTATACATTGGACTATTATATTGTTCATATTCACCATAGATTGGACTATTCGTCATTTATTGATTGTTTATAAGAATATTGTTTAATTATTGCATCAAATATTCACATTCATCTATATCACTTAATTTAATTATTCATTTTTGTTTATGATGTGGAGTTTTTAGCACTTGCACTTTATTGAGGATTGGTAGATTGCACTGAGCACTGTACACTACTGGCCATCCACGACAGGAGGGCCCCCTATCACAGTTATCGACAATTTATGTCCACGTAGTGCTGCACTCATTTGCTTTTGCAATATCACATAAGTAGGAAGTGTGGGGAGTGTTGGCAGCTTTTTGTCTATTTGCTAGTTTTGTGTAGCAGCTCACGAGGTTCTAACACACTCAATTTTACATTATATTGCAGATAAACAGAGAGAAGTAAAAAGTATAAAAAGGGAGACATTAAAAAAAAGAGAGAAGTGGGAAGAGATGGGGGAGTGATCCTAAACTGAAAGCTAAACTGAAAGCTCTCTGTCTATCCCAGATTGGAAGCCAATAAATGTGTGTATCTATCAGATTATTACATATGCATCCAATAAAATCAGATTTTATGAAAGTGAGCCTCCTGCTTCCTAAGGGAGGGAGTAAGTTCCTCCATTGCATAAATATTATTCACAGATTTTATCCAGTGACTGATAGTGGGAGATGGGTGGATTTCCATTGTCCTGGAATGCATGCCCTGGTGAAACACCAAAGAATGGCAATATTTTCGTCTGAAGAGAGAACTGAACTGTAGAAGGCAGGCTACAGGGTCCTGCTCAAGAGAAAGATCTAAGAGATCATAATTTAGAGCACATGCAGTCTGCCAGAAGGGGCGAAACAGTGGACAAGACCAAAAATCGTGATACAGTGTGCCTCTTTCAGCTTAGCACCTCCAGGAGGTAGGGTCAACCTCTGGCAACATGTGGTGCAATTTTGTGGGGACTCTATACCACCTTGTCAACAATTTGTATCTGGATTCCTGTAATCCTGAGGAAGTGGAAGACATGCACAAAATGAAGGAAAAAATCACATTCATGTTCAGTGAAGAATTGTTGGACCAAATTTGTTTCCCAAGAAAGGGCAGACCATCTTCACATGTTAGGGTGATAAGCACAGCATACGCAATCAAAAGATAATGATGGAGTGGCAAAGGGGCCGCACAAGTGGTCCTTGTCAGGGCTGGGCTCAGCCCTTCCTTCTCTGAGCTGGCCGCTCAGCTGTCGGCTAATTGCCATCTCTCCCTACCTACTTAAGCCATCCAGTCCAGAGGAGCTCTGCCTTCACCTTGGTCACATCACAAGAATCTCCTGCATTCCTGTTTAAAGTCTGGCTTTGCTGACATCCCTTCTGGCTCCAGATCCCGCTTGCTGTTCCACTGCTCTGGTCCCTGACTTCTGGCTTGGTTGATTATCCGTTCCGGTTACTGAACTTTGGCTATGTTTTGCCTACGTTTGTTCTTTTTACTTTTATTATTAAACAAGTGTGATTTAACTGTACTTCTGTCTCAGTCTGATTTCATGGTTTCTGACAGTTCCGAAGGGGGTAGGGTTTAAGTGCATATCCTTAGACATATGAGTGATCAAAAGGAAATGTCTAATTTGGCAGGCCTGCTATAGGGGTAGGAGAGGATAGACCATTGTTTGAATTGTGGAGACCATTTTCCAGCCACTCCATTCAGTGTCCCAAAAAATAATAGAAATGGATGGAACACAACATTATGGAGCCCAAGTGAGAAGTTGGGGTTCCCAATTATAGGGTACACAGATGAGGCAGGGGACACAATGATGACTTTGGGATGGGTCTTACAAACAACCACAAGAGTAGCACCAAAAATTGGATGATCTCTGCCACTGGATAGGCACAAGTCCCACAACCAAGGAAGTATGCATAGAGGGACCAGAGAGGAGGCCTGATCTATGGCCCCTAGCTTTGAGAGGAGGTGTGCTTGCACCAGACCAGAACCCTACTTAGGTGGGCAGCCTAGGAAAGGATACAGTATCTTTCCTTATTCTGGGTGGGATGTCCATCCAAAGGAATTTCAGGAATACCTGGTGCAGGACATTATGGGGGATGATAATCGGAAACGTTTAGAAGAGGTACAATCATTAGACATTAATTTTGAGTATACTGTTTCTGCTGAACCAGCTGTGGGAGGAATGGTGCAATTTCTGGAGGTCCTTGTGGAGGGTCAATAGTAATGGGGTGAAATTTTCCTAGACGGTAGACAATACTGTTGGTGTGAAAAAAAATGCCCAGATAATTAAGTCTCTTGGACCCTAATTTAAATGGAGAATTAGTGTAGAAGAGTCTGAGTCTGTCTGGTGGGACTGTGACATTCAGGGCCTCAGACTTATAGAGGTTGATTTTATAGTTTTATAGGTGTGCATAGGTTTCTAGTTCCATCAGTAGATTTGGAAGAGTTATTTTGGGGCTAGTGACAAAGAAAAGTAAGATATCCATGGAGGCGGCTAACTTATTTTGGGTCACTTTCACTTGGACCCCCTTGAATTTGGGTTAAACCTGAAATATTTCAGTAGAGGCTTGAGAGTGAGGATGAAATTAAGCGAGAGAGGGAGTATCCCTGGTAGATGCCATTGGCAAGTGTAATATCCAAGGACAGGGTGATCATAGAGAGAAATGAACCAGGTAAGCATTTTATCTCCCACACTCACATATTGGAGAGTTTGTTTCATAAACCTCAGCTCACCCTGTCAAATGTATTTTTGTTATTGATAGAGAGTAACAGCATAGGCAGGGAGCTGGAGTTGCAGATATGGATAAGATTATGCACGCTGGAGGTGTTGTCCCTCACTTCTCTACCATGAACAAACCTGGACTGGTCATGGTGTATGACCCGTGACAGGAAGGGGAGAAGGCTGAGCACTAGAATTTTGGCAAAAATTGTAAGGTCAGTGTTAAACAGCAAAATTGGTCTGTAACTGGCTCAAAGCAAGGGGTCCTTGTCTGCCTTTGGGAGCACTGTAATGTGGGCACAAAAGGGGGTGTTTTTCAGCAAGGAGTGACCTTGGAGTATTGAATTCAATGTCTTTACAAAGTATGTGGCAAAAATGTGGGAGAAAGTTTTGTAGTAGTAGAGCATGAAGCCGTCAGGGCCTGGAGCCTTCACCGAAAGCATAGGACTTCAAAGCCAGGGAGAATTCCTCCTTCTTGAGAGGGCCATTGATTGCCTTCTATTCTGCTCTGGTCAGCCTAGGAATGAAAGCTTTCTGAACATATTGGCGGATAGGAGAGCCAGGGGGGTAGGAGGTTAAGGAATCCGGGTGGTTATATAAGGATATATAAAAATCCTTGAAACTATCCACAATGTCTAGGGGCTTGGTAAGCTTTTGGCCTAAGGATGTACCTATTTGTGGAATGAAGACCCATGCTCGGGGATCACAGAAGGAGCTTGCTAGCAGTTTGCCTGATTTATTTATGAATTTGTAAAACAGGAGCCTTCTATAAAGCATACGGACTTTGACCTTAGTCAAAAGCAGAGAATTCGCAGAGAGCATGCAGTTTGGCCACTAGTCTGGTAATTGAGTAGTTCATTTAAAATGGAAATTGCCTAAAAATGCAAATATTCTTTTTAAGTAGCATATCTGGGGGTACTCTTTATCAGCCTGTGAAGAGGAGCATCTGTAAATTACAGGCATTTTTTTTATCCCTGTCACTTATAGTTACATAGTTTCATAGTTACATAGTAGGTGAGGTTGAAAAAAGACACAAGTCCATCAAGTCCAACCTGTGTGTGATTATATGTCAGTATTAAATTGTATATCCCTGTATGTTGCGGTCGTTCAGGTGCTTATCCAATAGTTTTTTTAAACTATTGATGCTCCCCGCTGGGACCACCACCTGTGGAAGGGGATTTCACATCCTGAAAGGCAAAAGGAAATTTCCAGCGTTAGGTGATTGACTTAGAGCGTAGGAGGTCCAGGAGTGGTCTTAGCTCTTTTCTGCATTGCAGAGTGAGGTTCGATAAGTCCTGGTAGATTTTGATTTCTGCACTGTGGGATACAATGCGGCTCCTGTTCCGTGCTTTTCTCAGGATTTCCTCTTTTTGAGGGAAGCTGACAAGGCAGCATACTACGTCCCTCGGGGGGTTGATATCTCTGCCGCGTGGTCTGAGGGCTCTATGTATGCGCTCCATTTCTATTGGAGCATCTTGGGGCCTTTCCAGGAGGTCATTGAAAAGGGCTATTGTGGCTTGGGGAAGTCTATTGGGCTCAATGCTTTCAGGCATGCCTCTCACCCTCAAGTTATGGTGCCTGCCCCGGTTGTCGAGATCTTCCAGGTGACGGTGGAGTTATCGCAGATGTATGGCATGGGATTCAGTAACTTGCTGCACTTTGCAGAGTGAGGTGTCATGGCGGGCTGCAGATTTTTCAACCTTCACCACTCTGGCGCTGATGTCCTGTATATCCCTTCTTAGATCTGAGATGACCGTCGACAATGTGCTTTTAATGTCGGCAGCGATCTCATGTAGGTCAGATATGTTTAGTGCTCTGCTTTCCCTCGGGCTCGGGAGGGCTGGAGCAGGGTGAATATCCTGTGAGCAGAGCGGGCTTCTGCTGGAAGAGCGGGATCTCCGTGAGGGGGTTTGAGAGGCGGACATGCTGTCTCTCTGCTGCCGGGTGCGGAATAACTCAGGGATGTTGCCGCAGATCTGAGTTCCCTGGTCCCTGGGTGATCGGGACCTCGTAGCAGACATGCTGCGGTGTGTTCCCCTCTTCATTAGGTGGGCGTAATCTCCTTTATATTGTGTGCAGGATCTCGGGGATGTCAGAGCTTCGGAGTCAGGCAGCCATCATGGACCAGGACCAAGCCACACCCCCGGGATTTCACATCCTTGCCGCTCTTACAGTAAAGAACCCTCTACGTAGTTTAAGGTTAAACCTCTTTTCTTCTAATTTTAATGAGTGGCCATGTGTCTTGTTAGACTCCCCTCCGTGAAAAAGTTTTATCCCTATTGTGGGGTCACCAGTATGGTATTTATAAATTGAAATCATATCCCCTCTCAAGTGTCTCTTCTCCAGAGAGAATAAGTTCAGTACTCGCAACCTTTCCTCATAACTAATATCCTCCAGACCCTTTATTAGCTTAGTTGCCCTTCTTTGTACTCGCTCCATTTCCAGTACATCCTTCCTGAGGACTGGTGCCCAAAACTGGACAGCATACTCTAGGTGAGGCCGGACCAGATTCTTGTAGAGCGGGAGAATTATAGTTTTATCTCTGGAGCTGATCCCCTTTTTAATGCATGCCAATATTCTGTTTGCTTTGTTAGCAGCATCTTGGCATTGCATGCCATTGCTGAGCCTATCATCTACTAGAACCCCCAGGTCCTTTTCCATCCTAGATTCCCCAGAGGTTCTCCCCCCAGTGTATAGATTGCATTCATATTTTTGCCACCCAAATGCATTATTTTACATTTTTCTACATTAAACCTCATTTGCCATGTAGTTGCCCACCCCATTAATTTGTTCAGATCTTTTTGCAAGGTTTCCACATCCTGCGGAGAAGTTATTACCCTGCTTAACTTAGTATCATCCGCAAATACAGAGATTGAACTATTTACCCTATCCTCTAGGTCGTTTATGAACAAAATAAATAGGATTGGTCTCAGCACAGAACCCTGGTGGACCCCACTACCCACCTCTGACCATTCCGAGTACTCCCCATTTATCACCACCCTCTGAACTCGCCTTTGTGGCCAGTTTTCAATCCATGTACTCACCCTATGGTCCATGCCAACTGACCTTATTTTGTACAGTAAACATTTATGGAGAACTGTGTCAAATGCTTTTCCAAAATACAGGTACACCACATCTACGTGCCTTCCTTTATCTAGA
This sequence comes from Lithobates septentrionalis, assembly GCA_037952835.1. Classification (NCBI taxonomy): domain Eukaryota; kingdom Metazoa; phylum Chordata; class Amphibia; order Anura; family Ranidae; genus Lithobates; species Lithobates septentrionalis. The sequence continues at coordinate 1,682,453 of JBBDGP010000961.1, read as the reverse complement.
TGGCAACTCACCTCCTCAAAGAAGGTTAATAGATTGGTTTGGCAAGAACGATTCTTCATGAATCCATGCTGATTACTGCTAATGATACCGTTCTCATTACTAAAATCTTGTATATAGTCCCTTATCATCCTCTTCATACTATTGATGTTAGGCTAACTGGTCTGTAATTCCCAGGGATGTATTATGGGCCCTTGTTAAATATCGGTGCTACATTGGCTTTTCTCCAATCACCTGGTACCATTCCAGTCAGTAGACTGTCAGTAAAAATTAGGAACAATGGTCTTGCAATTACTTGACTGAGTTCCCTAAGTACCCTCGTATGCAAGCCATCTGGTCCCCGGGGTTTATTAAGGTTAAGTTCCCCAAGTCTAATTTTAATTCTGTCCTCTGTTAACCATGGAAGTGCTTCCTGTGATGTGTCATAAGTATAAACACTGCAATTTTGGTTACTGAAGCCCCCCGATTCCCTCGGGAAGACTGAGGAGAAGAATAAATTCAATACTTTCGCCATCTCCCCATCCTTTGTAACCAGATGTCCTTCCTAATTCTTTATGGGGCCAATTTGGTCTGTCCTCCCTTTATTACTGTTTACATACTTAAAGAATTTCTATTTTTTTGCTCACCTCCGCTATGTGTCTTTCGTGTTCAATCTTAGCCTCCCTAATTGCACCCTTACATTTCTTGTTGCATACTTTATAAAGTATGAATGCTGATGATGATCCTTCAACCTTACATTTTTTAATGGCCTTCTCCTTTGCTTTATATGCATTTTTTCATTGGAGTTAAGCCATCCAGGACTTTTGTTCGCTCTTTTGAATTTATTACCCAATGGGATGCATTGGTTAATGCCCTTATTTAATATACTCTTCAAGCAAACCCATCTCTCCTCCATGTTCTTTGCCCCGTACACACGGTCGGACATTGATCAGACATTCCGACAACAAAATCCTAGGATTTTTTCCGACGGATGTTGGCTCAAACTTGTCTTGCATACACACGGTCACACAAAGTTGTCGGAAAATCCGATCATTCTGAACGCGGTGATGTAAAACACGTACGTCGGGACTATAAACGGGGCAGTAGCCAATAGCTTTCATCTCTTTATTTATTCTGAGCATGCGTGGCACTTTGTGCATCGGATTTGTGTACACACGATCGGAAATTCCGACAACGAATTTTGTTGTCGGAAAATTTTATAGCCTGCTCTCAAACTTTGTATGTCGGAAAATCCGATGGAAAATGTGTGATGGAGCCTACACACGGTCAGAATTTCCGACAACAAAGTCCTATCACACATTTTCCGTTGCAAAATCCGACCGTGTGTACAGGGCATAAGAGTTTATCCCAATTCATGCCTTATAACAAGGTTCGTAGTTTAGGGAAGTTGGCTCTTTTGAAATTCAGTGTCTTTGTATTCCCCTTATGTTTCCTATTTGTGTGATTTATACTGAAGCCAATTGACCTGTGATCGCTGTTTCCTAAATTGCCCCGTATTTCCACATCCGTGATCAGGTCTGTATTTTTGGTAATCAAAAGATCCAGTAATGCTTTATTTCTAGATGGTGCATCTACCATCTGAACCCTGAAATTGTCCTGCAAGACATTTAGGAACTGGCGAGCCTTAGACCAATGCGTGGTTCTCTCCGCCCAGTCTATGTCTGGATAATTAATATCCCCCATTATGATAAAACTTCCCATCCTTACTGCTAATCCAACTTGTGATAGGAGATCCATCTCCCCCTCCTCCCTTGGATTAGGGGGCCTATACTCCCAGTAATATTTTCCCCTTAGCTTCATCCCTTTGGAGCTCTACCCATAAGGATTTCACCTCCTCCCTAGCCCCCTTAGTGATGTCATCTCTCACATTCACTTGTACATTATTCTTGATATACCCCTCCCCCTTTTTTACCCTCTCTATTCCTGCGATAAAGGGTATATCCTTAAATGATTGCCAGCCAATCATGAGAGCTGTTGAACCAGGTCTCTGAAATTCCCACAAAATCCAAATCCTCCTTGTACAACAGTATCTCTAGTTCACCCATCTTGTCCAACAGGCTCCTGGCATTGGTAAACATGCCACGTAGTTTAGACCGGTAGCATACTATCCTCTTATTGGGTGTTTTGAGATTGCAACTAGGACTTGTTACTATACTTACCTTGGGTTTATGTGCTTTAGTCAACCTACCACTAATGCCCCAATACTACCCTCTGGAATATGTTCCACACTGACTATCTCTACCTCTGGGCCCTCCTTCTGTTTAAAAAAAAATGGCATGGGCCCCACACTTAAAATCCATACCAGATAAATCAAACTGGATGTGAATTTCCCTCCAGCAAACATTAAAAAATTGTATAGGTTATTCCCCCAAAATCCATCCAGGAAAGAAGGCAGATTAGCATGCACCCCCTCTCTTGAAGCTTACCAAGCCACAAGCTTTCAACATGTGGGTCCCCCTCCCGGCAAAGCAATTTGCCCCATGTTGATGAGGACAATAATTGCTTCCCCTCAACCCTGGCCTGGTGGTTGTGGGGGTCTGTGGGTGAAGAACTTATCAGAATCGGGAAGCCCCCTTTAAGAATAAGGGGTTCCCCAAATACCAGCCTCTTCCCTGTGTGCATGAGTACCCCTACTTATTCATAAAAAAGTAAATAGTAAATAAACACACAGACACACTTTGACCTCCAGAGTATGTCAGGTCTCAGGAATGACAGACCACTGTTGCAAAGGGGCAGAGTCTAGAGGTGATGTCACTATCAAATATGGACATGACCACATTTGGTAAATGGCATCATCATTAGATTACCCCCTTGTTAACATTTGTCTGTCATTGCCAGACACAACATTCGCTGATTGTCAGTAATTGAGAGTGCATCATGTCAGTGGTGTGCAGGTTTTATTTCTAAGAATTAGTGGCTATCGTACGTTGGAACTAAGAGAGAATTGTATTGCATTGCATAGTATTGCTGAATAATGTGACTGATGATGGATTTATACTGTGGGACAGTATTTTTTTTTTTAATTAAAATGTGCCTGTGTGTTTAATATTATATGAAAAAGGTCCATGTCCTCATCAGCATGAATTCATTGTGCTTTGTCAGGGAGGTCCCACCTGGCAAGATTTCCCCATTTTGAGCATATATGGCCTGGTGAGGTTCAGGAGAGGAGGGTGCACTATGATCTCCCCTCTTTTCCTGGCCTACTACATTGTGTGCTTGAATTAAGGGTCTGGTATGGATTTTGGGGGATACCCCACATTATTTTTTTTTTGTGTGGAGTTCCCTTTAAAATCTGTACCAGATCCAAAAGGTCAAGGTTATGGATTTTTGGTTGGAACTCATTACTTTTTTTGTGCTTTTTTTGCATGCGGTCCCTTCTTAAACATCATACCTGACCTAAAGAGGCTGGTATTGACTGTAATTTGTTTTGGTTTAATGTAAAGTGCAATCCACTGCAACGTATCTATTGCAAATATGTAGTACACAATAAAGTATTCAGACCCCCTTAAATTTTACACTCTTATGCTGCGTACACACGGTCGGACTTTTCGTCTACAAAAGTCCGACGGACGCCGACGGACAAAATACGGCTGACAATCCGATCGTGTGTGGGCTTCCCCGGACTTTCAGCGGACTTTTCCAGCCGCAAATCTGACGGACTTTAGATTTGAAACATGCTTCAAATCTTTACGTCGTAACTACACCGGACCCAGAAATCTGCTCGTCTGTATGCTAGTCCGACGGACAAAAACCCACGCTAGGGCAGCTATTGGCTTCTGGCTATCAACTTCCTTATTTTAGTCCGGTGTACGTCATCACGTACAAATCCGTCGGACTTTTGTGTGATCATATGTAGGCAAGTCCGTTCGTTAGAAAGTCTGCTGCAAGTCCGCCAAAAGTCCGTCGAAAGTCTGTCGGACGGGCTGTCAGACTTTTGTAGCCGAAAAGTCCGACCGCGTGTACGCGGCATTAGTTATATTGCAGCCATTTGCTAAAATCATTTAAGTTCATTTTTTCCTCATTAATGTACACACAGCACCCCATATAGACAGAAAAACACAGAATTGTTGACATTTTTGCAGATTTATTAAAAAAGAAAAACTGAAATATCACATGGTCCTAAGTATTCAGACCCTTTGCTTAATATTTAATAGAAGAACCCTTTTGATCTAATACAGCCATGAGTCTTTTTGGGAAAGATGCAACAAGTTTTTCACACCTAGATTTGGGGATCCTATGCCATTCCTCCTTGCAGATCCTCTCCAGTTCTGTCAGGTTGGATGGTAAATGTTGGTGGACAGCTATTTTTAGGTCTCTCCAGAGATGCTCAATTGGGTTTAAGTCAGGGCTCTGGCTGGGCCATTCAAGAACAGTCACAGAGTTGTTGTGAAGCCACTCCTTCATTATTTTAGCTGTGTGCTTAGGGTCATTGTCTTGTTGGAAGGTAAACCTTCAGCCCAGTCTGAGGTCCTGAGCACTCTGGAGAAGGTTTTCATCCAGGATATCCCTGTACTTGGCCGCATTCATCTTTCCCTCGATTGCAACCAGTCGTCCTGTCCCTGCAGCTGAAAAACACCCCCACAGCATGATGCTGCCACCACCATGCTTCACTGTTGGGACTGTATTGGACAGGTGATGAACAGTGCCTGTTTTTCTCCACACATACCGTTTAGAATTAAGGCCAAAAAGTTCTATCTTGGTCTCATCAGACCAAAGAATCTTATTTCTCACCATCTTGGAGTCCTTCAGGTGTTTTTTAGCAAACTCCATGCAGGCTTTCGTGTGTCTTGCACTGAGGAGAGGCTTTGGTTGGGCCACTGTGCCATAAAGCCCCAACTGGTGGAGGGCTGCAGTGTTGGTTGACTTTCTACAACTTTCTCCCATCTCCTGACTGCATCTCTGGAGCTCAGCCACAGTGATCTTTGGGTTCTTCTTTACCTCTCTCACCAAGGCTCTTCTCCCCCGATAGCTCAGTTTGGCCGGACGGCCAGCTCTAGGAAGGGTTCTGGTCATCCTAAACGTCTTCCATTTAAGGATTGTGGAGGCCACTGTGCTCTTAGGAACCTTAAGTGCAGCAGACATTTTTTGTAACCTTGGCCAGATCTGTGCCTTGCCACAATTCTGTCTCTGAGCTCTTCAGGCAGTTCCTTTGACCTTATGATTCTCATTTGCTCTGACATGCACTGTGAGCTGTAAGGTCTTAAATGGACAGGTGTATGGCTTTCCTAATCAAGTCCAATCAGTATAATCAAACACAGCTGGACTCAAATGAAGGTGTAGAACCATCTCAAGGATGATCAGAAGAAATGGACAGCACCTGAGTCAAATATATGAGTGTCACAGCAAAGGGTCTGAATACTTAGGACCATGTCATATTTCAGTTTTTATTTTTTAATAAATCTGCAAAAATGTCAACAATTCTGTGTTTTTCTGTCAATATGGGGTGCTGTGTGTACATTAATGAGGAAAAAAATTAACTTAAATGATTTTAGCAAATGGCTGCAATATAACAAAGAGTGAAAAATTTAAGGGGGTCTGAATACTTTCCGTCCCCACTGTATAGCACAGAGCACTGTATATAGCATGGATATGCAATTAGCGGACCTCCAGCTGTTGCAAAACTACAAATCCCATCATGCCTCTGCCTCTGGGTGTCATGCTTGTGGCTGTCAGAGTCTTGCTATGCCTGATGGGACTTGTAGTTCGGCAACAACTGGAGGTCCGCTAATTGCATATCCCTGGTATATAGCATGATCCTCAAAGCACACTACACTAACAAATCTTTCCCTTAAACCAATGTTAGCTATCCTTTACTCACAATAAATGCACCAACACAGTGACAAAAGGCTGCTGGGAAAGCATAGTTATAGTTTGGGCTGCAACTTTACTAAAAACCAACATTGGCCAAAGTCTTTAGAGATCAGAGATCAGGAGCATGACTTTAGCCAATGATGGCTTAAGCAATGTACTGTGTGATTTTACAAGAGGAATTCCTGCTGAATGTCCTTAAAGTTTGCATCTTCTCCAAACAGACAAACAGCGAATGTTTTTTCCGAACTTACATTTAGACTGAACGCTTGTCGCACTCCTACTGATGATGTAATAGAGCAGTGCCTGTACCTGTATAGGTTTCTGGAATACATAAAAGTCCTCAAAGGCAGCCTCCATGAATCACAATCCATGTCAGATTGTTATGCCTCAAAGTCTCTTTGATGACACATTCTTTCAAACAAATTTGTAAATGTCTAGAGGCAGGCCCAGAACAATCTCTACAGCGTTTTTGCATTGATTCATTTGTAGACGGTCTTTGCTTTCCACAAGCTGGGTTTGACCTTATGGAGCTCATGCTCCTTGATAAACTTAAAAGTGTCCAAATAGAAACAAGGAGTGTCCCAGTTGTAGGGGATGCAGCTACCCCATTTGTCCCATCCAAAGGACCTTCAAAAAGGCAGAATGAAAAAATGTGACATACAGTTGCCACCATAGTCTTATCACTCAAGGTCCTGAGGATGCAGTTGCAGGCAATGAACACACTCATTTCATTTTCAATGTTTGGGGCTCCCTTACTGTCCTTGAGGGGCTCCCTTAACATTATTGACCACTTGATTTTATCAATCTTGGACCCCAGATGAACTAAGCACAACCTTGGTGATGGCCTTGCAGGTGTTGACCTGGGGAGGGTCAGACCTAGATGAGGTCCTGCAACACAGAGAGGATACTTCTGAGGGTAAGCTCTCTGAGGCTGAAAGCGTGAGGAGAGGAGAGCCAGTAACTGGCTTGTGTTAAAGGGACATCTACACTAATAATCAGGGTCCTGATTATCAGTGCAGTCCCAACAGTGCCCATCAGTGCTGCCTATCAGTGCCCACCAGTCCTGCAATCAGTGCTAATCAGTGGCCATCAGTGCATCCTCATCTTTGTCATCTATCAGTGCTGCCTATCTGCCTATCAGTGCCATTCAGTGCCACCTATTACTGCCCATCAGTGCTGCCTATCAGTGCCCTTTAGTGCTGCCCATTAGTGCCATCTATCAGTGTCCATCAGTGCAGCCTCATCAGTGCCTCCTTATCAGTGCCTCCTTATCAGTGCCACTTCATCAGTGTAGCCTCATCAGCACATATCAGTGAAGGAGAAGAAATTACCTGTTTGCAAAATTGTATAGCAAACTATGAAAAACTTTTTTTTTCAACATTTTCGGTCTTTTTTCATTTATTTAGCAAAAAATAAAAAACCCCAGTGATGATTAAATACCACCAAAAGAAAGCTCTATTTGTGTGAAAATAACAAACGTGACAGCACTGAAAGCTGAAAATTGGGCTGGGGCAGGAAGGGGATAAAAGTACCCAGTAGACAAGTGGTTAAAGAAAGGTCAATGCAGTCTGCATTCTAGACATGTCCTTGATACTCCTTACATTAATGAAGAAGTTAGGGATCTTTGCCATCACACAAAGGGAAGAAAGACTAATCCGTAAGTGCTGAATCTTACCTCCCTAGGAGAAGATATCATTCCAGTGTCTTAGTTGCTGGCCCATGTCCTTGTCCAAGCCGCACTGCTTGAGAACATCCTGGGTCACCTCATAAAGTTCAGTAACCTCATGAGGTTGCACACTGGCTGGGGCTGGGTCTCCTTCTCTCCCAACAACATCATTTCCTGGATTAATGCAGGCCACTTGGTGGTGGTGATTTTATATATTACCATAACATTGCACGTGAGGATCTCATTCTGGTGTTCAAAGGCCATTTGTTCCCCTCAAGTGTCTAATTAAATTGGATACTTTCTGAGAATACTTTGGATACTATAGATACTTTCAAATATACTTATTTACCAAAAAGCTCCCTCTTTTAATGCAAAGTATTAATGAAATAACTGCCCAAAACAAAAAATGAAATGTGCACAGGGTTTTAGGGCTTTAATATGTCAACTTACACACCATTAAAGGCTGACCAACCAAATTGTTTTTCTAAACAACAGAATGCTTTGAAACTTGGAAAATTGGAAACAATTGCACAATTGCATTGATTGTTTAGACAAACAGGACTGACCCATTTGTAGTTGTTCTCTCAGCCTATTGTCTTTTTTAGCCTATATGAAAGAAAGGATGTTTTCTATAAAGAAATGTGCCCGCTTAGCAAAACATCACTCTGCGCTCTGGACTCAGAAATTCCCGTGGAAATAATGTAATAAAATTTAAAGATTAAAAATTGAGAATCAGCTACTGAAATAAAACATATAAGAATGTATAAATTGCAACGATCAAAAAGTCCTAAAATCCAAAACCAAATCTTATATATTGGATCTTGGTGTAGAGGCAAAGCATAGAATAATTTTGCAAAACAGATACCCGTATATATGGGACTCCCATGAAATAACATCCTGTCCTGCGCAACTATTTCATGCTAATTACCTTCCGTTGATACGTTCTTTAAATACGGGTCTACAATCCATAAGCAAGCACACTTTGTCTTGGTCAGGTAGGCTGGCCGCCTTTAAAATGCAAATCTTACCACAAATACTCTATATATTTCGTACAGTTCCCATTCCAGTCCCTCGACAGCACTTTAAAACTTTACAATCCACACTTTCTAGATACTTATGGGAAGGCAAAAAAGCTAGAAGTCCCTTAATCAACCTCCGTAAAACAAAAACAGCAGGAGGGGTTGGTTTACCGATATTAGCTGACTACCATCTAGCTGCAATCCTAGCACAATTAAGAGGGTGGTTTCCCCACCACCAACCACCGCTTTGGTGCACTATTGAACAATCTACAATACTAGGTGGCAACCTCTATGATTATTTCTGACCTCTCTCTCCCGATTCTAGCAACACTAAACTCATGGAAGACCTTGATAACTACCAAATCTAGATCATCCCCTACCAAATCTCTGTCAATCCCTCTATCAACATTGGCTCTATTGATCCCAGATATACCCGTGACTAAATGGATAGCGAAAGGAATACAATGGGTTTCAGATGTGTACTCTGGCATTAATACTAGATCGTTTGATGATCTACAAACATCCTATGACCTACCTATTTCAGACAGAATTTATCATTTCAGAATTGCCTCTTATCTCAAAACACATGACATCCAATACAAGTTATTTTGGCAGATTCATGTATACTTAAATGCCAGACTCGCAAAGGAGGTATATCATTATTCTATACTTAACTTCATGATAAGAGTATATTTACCAAAACAAACTCCATGCTAGCGTGGGAAAGAGATCTCAACGACTCCTTTTCCCCACAACAATGGCACAAGGCTTTGCAACATATCCATTCAGCCCCCAAGAGCACAACCTCTGGGAACTCTCACATAAGATCACACAACAATGGTATTTAACACCCTATAGATTAGCTAAATTTGACCGCTCCACACCTTCCACTTGTTGGAGGAATTGTGGGCATCCGGGCACTATCTACCACATCCTATGGGAATGTAAACACCTGACCTCATATTGGTCCCACATCTTCAAAATCCTACGTCAAACAACAAATCTCAACATAAATAACTCCTCTTCATTAGCCATCCTAAACATAGGTATAGAAAATATCCCGCCATTGTATAGACAATTTACTACTCACTTATTCCTAGCTGCTAAACTAGTGATTCTAAGAAAATGGAGATCGTTAGATGCACCTGATATAGAAGAGACTGTAACTACATTGTCTTTGCATTACACTTATGAGAGGATGTTAGCATCAATTAGTGGAAAGTACGACATATTTCTCCCACGTTGGCAACACTGGATCAATTGGTACAACACCCATCGTAAACCAATATGATACCACTTACTACCACTAGGGTGAATTATTTCAGACTTTTCTGCTCACCAAGAACCTTATCCTTCCCTTTCCATATGGCTTCTGAATTGATCCTGTATAATTCACACAATAGTTACTTTTTTTCTAGTTATGAGCTATATGCTCTTGTTATATAAATGCTAACAGAAATAAAATGATTAATACTGATGTGGACATGTAGGCATGTATAGGCTGTACCTCCGCTGTGCCACAGTTAGTTCCCAAGGGGGTGACTGGCGGAGGTACATAGTCTCTCCTGCCTTGCTCTATTCCTCATAATTAAAATTATTGTACTGAACCTACAAAGTTATATGTATCTGTTAGCCTCTATTGTTTGTTTTTTTTTTTTTCTTATTTTCTTATTTTTCTTTTATTATTCCAGTTTACGATATCTTCTGCAACATGTAAACGTGATGTATATCTTTGTAAACTGACACAATTCTGAATAAAAATGATTAAAAAAAAAAAGTCCTAAAATCAAAGTCTTTTCAAATATTGCAGCAGCGCTTTATGTCCAAACTGTTTAAAAAAAAAAAAAGCTATCAAATACAATCCATGCATAAGACACCATGCAGTGGAGGAGGTTTGTTTTAGCTTTCGCTGTGTTCTGTAAAAGGGCCTTCCACCATATATTTCACTGCGTGAGGGGAACTACCCCTATGGGGATGCATTCACCGGAGATACAGCAATAATACGCCTTGGACCATAACAAAACTTCTCCAGCGCTCCAATGAATACGTCCACCAGGTGTCAGTCATGCTTACTGGCGCTCCAAAAGTACCATATGGGAGGAATGGAATGTCCACATAGTGTGATATTGCTTAAAACTTTTATTTCATCCACAATACCTCCCTTAACAGAATATGCGTACCAAAAAACAATAATATTGAAGCAAATATAAAGTGCACTGTGCCTGTGTGATGCCCCAGTCGTGGGGAAGATGAAAGAAAATGTCCGCTGTGTACAGCAGCGGTATGCTTCCTGGTTCTCTCTCGGCCCGTGGAGCGCACACGTCACTTCTGGTAGATCATGTCCCTGATGCATTTCGTCACTTCCTGACTTCGTCATCTTCCCAGTGACCGGGGCATCACACAGGCACAGTGCACTTTATCTTTGCTTCAATATTATTGTTTTTTGGTACGCATATTCTGTTAAGGGGGGTATTGTGGATGAAATAAAAATTTTAAGCAATATCCCACTATGTGGACATTCCATTCCTCCCATATAGTACTTTTGGAGCACCAGTGAGCATGACTGACACCTGGTGGATGTATTCATTGGAGCGCTGGAGAAGTTTTGTTATGGTCCAAGGTGTATTATTGCTGTATCTCTGGTGAGTGCATCCCCATAGGGGTAGTTCCCCTCACGCGGTGAAATATATGGTGGAAGGCCCTTTTACAGAACACAGAGAAAGCTACAACAAACCTCCTCCGCTGCATGGTGTCTTATGCATGGATTTTATTTGATAGCTTATTTTTGTGAAACTGTTTTTTTAGCATATAATCTAGAACTAAATAGACCCTGGCATATTTTTCAAATTAAATTACCACCTATCCAAGAATAAGAAGGACAAGATAATGGCATAAATAGCTAACACGATGTGTAAATCATTTGTTTAAATTCATAAGCATTTACATCTAGCAGTGAAGATTTCACATAAACCTCATATGGTAAAAACATATGTTTTAAATGACAGTGATTGTTTTGCCAGCAGTGAGCATTTGCTGAATATCAAATTCACTGCTGTATAAGAATGCCCCTTAGTCCTCTTTCTTTATTCACATTCCAGTATAATCTTGAACAATGTCCCAATGCTTAAGAATTACATACTGTAGACAGAACTTCAAAATTAAAATACAATTTTTTTCAAACTGGCAGCTAAGAATTGATTACAGAAACTGTATTTACAGCATCACAATACCTGCCCTCACAAATACATAAATCTGTTTTAAATCACCTGAAAAAAAAAGAACAAAAACATTAAAAATAAATTCACATATATGCCTAAAAGCTTTGGTAAATGAATAGTGTTTAGTTTGCTGACATAATTACTTCAATGTAATTTTTATGAGTTGTAGAAATCTTGGCATTTCCACTGAACCAGATAATTAGACTGTGAATAGAACAGGGTCAGAATAATTAATACATCAAAACTAGATGAGCATTTTCTAATTATTTTTATTTAATCTCTATTATAATTATTGTTATACTCTGCTGAGCATGATTGCCTCATGTTCATAGATTTAAATTCTGTCTTATAGTTGTATCCTGGGACTTTGTGGAATATTAACAAACCATGGCCTAAAGAAAGTGGATTGGTGTCCTGTACATTTATGATTGAATTTAAAAGTGAAGAGGTAAAAACATCTCATAGTGTATAAAAGATGTAACTCCACTACTATAGTAAAAGTACATCCAGAAAATATCAAAATATCCCCCAAAAAAACTCATCTAGTCAATACAATCATCTAAAACAGTTAAAACTTGTATTCCTGTTCCAATTAATCGAAAGCCTTGTTGGCCCTATAATAAAAAATACCCTCATTTTTAACACTGCAGGAAAGTATGTCCTTGTTTCCTGCATAAACGTAGACGTTTTTTCAGGAGCAGCGATTTTAATAATGCTTAAAGTGAAACAATAAAAGTGTAATATTCCTTTAAATTTCATACCTGGGGGGTGTCTATAGTATGCCTGTAAAGTTGAGCATGTTTCCCGTGTTTACAACAGTCCGAGAGCAAAATGACATTTCTAAAGGAAAAAAAGTCATTTAAAAGTACTCGTGGCTATAATGAATTGTCGGTCCCGACTCCAGGCAATACACATAAAAATTCATTGATAAAAACAGCATAGGATTCCCCCACAGGGGAACCCCGAACCAAATTTTTTAAAAAAAATGTGTGGGGGTCCCCCCAAATTCCATACCAGGCCTTTCAGGTCTGGTATGGATATTAAGGGGAACCCCGCTCCAAAATTAAAAAACAAATGGCGTGGGGTCCCCCCAAAATTCCATACCAAACCCTTATCCTAGCACGCAACCTGGCAGGCTGCAGGAAAAGAGGGGGATGAGAGAGTGCCCCCCTCCTGAACCGTACCAGGCCACATGCCCTCAACATTGGGAGGGTGCTTTGGGGTAGCCCTCCAAAGAACCTTGTCCCCATGTTGATGGGGAGAAGGGCCTCATCCCCACACCCCTTGCCCAGTGGTTGTGGGGTCTGCGGGCGGGGGGGTTTATTGGAATCTGGAAGCCCCCTTTAACAAGGGGACCCCCAGATCCCAGCCCCCCCTGTGTGAAATGGTAACGGGGTGTACCCCTACCATTTCACAAAAAATGTCCCACGGAGTCTTCTTCTTCTTCTTCTCGCACTCCGATGGACCAAAAAAAGAAATGGGAGGCACCCACCGTAATGACCAGCTGCTCTCAGGTGACAGCTCTTTTATAACTGAGGGCAGGGCCACACAATGATGTCGCTGGGTGACCCCGCCCCTCTCTGATGCACGGGACATCCCTATGGCTTCCCCGTAGCATCAGAGGGGGGAAGGGCAACCTGGTTACATAACCGAGTGACCCCATCCCCTCTGACACTACGGGGAAGCCATAGGGATGTCCCCGTGCATCAGAGGGGGCGAGGTCACCCGGCAATGTCATTGCGTGGTCCCGCCCTCAGTTATAAAAGAGCTGTCATCTGAGAACGTCCGGTCATTATGGCGGGTGCCTCCCATGGAGGCAGATCGTAGGCGGCATGCAGCTTTTTTTTTGCTTTTTTTCAGTCTGCCGGAGCGCGAGAAGAAGAAGAAGAAGACTCCGTGGGACAGTTTTATTTTTTTATTTTTTAATAAAGGACTTGTCCCGAGGCATGTATTGTGTTTTTTTTACCATTCTCACACATTTTTTGTGAAATGGTAGGGGTACATTTGTACCCGTTACCATTTCACATGGGGGGCGGGATCTGGGGGTCCCCTTCTTAAAGGGGGCTTCCAGATTCCAATAAGCCCCCTGCCCACAGACCCCCACAACCACCAGGCATGGGTTGTGGGTATGAGGCCCTTCTCCCCATCAACATGGGGACAAGGTGCTTTGGGGTGCTATCCCAAAGCACCCTCCCAATGTTGAGGGCATGTGGCCTGGTACAGTTCAGGAGGGGGGGTGCTCTCTCGTCCCCCATCTTTTCCTGAGGCCTGCCAGGTTGCGTGCTCGGATAAGGGTCTGGTATGGATTTTTGGGGGACCCCACCCAATTTTTTTTTAAATTTTGGCGTGGGGTTCCCCTTAAAATCCATACCAGACCTGGAGAGCCTGGTATGGATTTTGAGGGGGACCCCCACGCCATTTTTTTTTATTTTGGCGCGGGGTTCTCCTTAATATCCATACCAGACCTGAAGGGCCTTGTATGGAATTTGGGGGGACCCCAAGCATTTTTTTTTAAATTTTGGTTCGGGGTTCCCCTGTGGGGGAATCCCATGCCGTTTTTATCAATGAACTTTTATGTGTATTGCCTGGATCGACAATTCATTATAACCGCGAGTACTTTTAAATGACTTTTTTACCTTTAGAAATGTCCTTTTGCTCTCGGACTGTTGTAAACACGGGAAACATGCGCCACTTTACAGGCATACTAGAGAGACCCCCCAGGTATGAAATTTAAAGGAATATTACACTTTTATTGATTCACTTTAAGCATTATTAAATGTCCCCTTGCATTAATACATGTCCCCTGGGGCAGGACCCAGGTCCCTAAACACTTTTTATGACAATACCATGCATATAAGCCTTTAAAATTAGCACTTTTGATTTCTCCCATAGACTATTAAAGGGCATTCAGCGGCTTTCGAATTTGCCACGAACATTCACCTTGAACATTGGGACCATCCCTAGTGACCATTGTTCCCAAGACAGAACAGTTGTCTCTAAAATAAGAGTTGAGAGTAGCAATAGAAACTCCTGTTCCAGAGATGACTGTTTACAAAAGGAAATTCTCTTCTCTTTGCAGAGATTTCTCTCATACTATGTCATGTCTCCAGGACAGAAAGTGAAGGAAAATCTCCCCAAACAGATAAATAGATACAAATAGATAGAACTAGATAGCAAAAAATAGACTAACAGGTCTTTTAACACTATCATACGCTTACCAGCACAAAAAATGGTTATACAGATACTCCTCGTTTAGCGACTTACCTGTTTAACGACTGCTCGGACTTACTATCAGCCCTTCCCACCGGAACGACATACTGTACATCATTGTATTGTACAGTACAGTACAGAATTTTCATCTGTGTTCTGTACTTATGCAAATTAAAACAACTTTATTGAGCTGGAGTTTTGTATTTAGACTTTTTTTCACAATACATTACTGTACAGTAGTTAAGATTACTTGTGACTCCTCCTTTAACAACCAATTTGTTTAACAACCTGGTCGTTGGAACGGAACCTGGTCATTAAGCGAGGAGAGCCTGTATAGGAAATTTGAGGTGGAAAAATATTAGGACTCATGTTGATAACCTACTTCTGAAACCACTAGTTGCCTGATTGTCTGTGGCTTCAATATCATTATATATATATATATATATATATATATATATATATATATATATATATATATATATATATATATAAATGAAACAATATGTGGATACATATAACACCTTAACCCCTAATACACAATCCCATGTAGCTCATAAAGGAAAACTCTCAAATATAAAGAAAAACAAAAAACTTTAAATTGGTGTATAAACCAAGAATCACATACAAAAGAATATTTTTATCATAGTTGTGCTGATTGCATGTATAAACCCCAAAATGTTTTATTTGAAGAGCAAGTACACAAGTAAAATCCTCTGCATTTCTGTTCATAAGGTACTGGTTTGATTGCTTCCTGCTGCAAGTGTCTGAACATAATGTTGCAATGGCTGGCTTTCGTTTATGGAGGAAGGTGTACCAATTTGAATATAGTGAAGTATTGGAGCTGACTTGAATTCCCAGTAATGGCCTATTTGAATAGTCTGCATTTGTGACGTGTGAAACTGCCCTGGGTTCAGTTTGCCAGGAGTTTGGCGAACCCACACCCTGTTGAAATCAATAGGAGCCAATTTTGTCAAATTAAAAATGCTAATTTTCTGGGATAATAGGAAACTTGGTGTCAAAATAGCATAGGGGTCTGCATTGCTCCAGAGGACATGTGGCAATGCCCAAAAAAAAATGACATGCTGTCATGAGCAGTTATTTTTTGGCACTGACATTTACAAAGGAAAAAAGTTTTAAAATAGTTGGCAAATGGCTTTGACAGCTGCCATTGACAGTTTAATTGTTAAAAAAAGCACACAAACTTCCCCCAAGAGTCTGTCATACATGTTTTTATTTAAATAGTTTTTATTGTGCATTTCCAACTTACAAACATTGTTACTTTGTCGTAATGCATGGTAAGAAACATATGAACATAAACATACTTGTAATATACTCAAAGATATGAAAACTGGTCTGTTGATGATTTCAATATTATCCTACTATATAATATTTCTGAGTTGTAACAGTGTTTCTCGGTTATATAAGTAAGTTCTATATGAAACGCTACAAGAATATTTAAGGTTTGGGGAGGTTAGGAGAATAGGAAGAGAGGGTAGGGGGTGGTATGGGGTAGTGAGGGAAACATGCATGAGTAGTTATCAAGATTTACAACCTAGTGAGTTCCTTATAACAATTTGACCAGGGGTTCCACATTTGTCTCAGCTTGGTGTGAAATTGGCTATTGTTGAACAAAAGTGCCTCGTATTTGTGGTGAGTCTGTACCATTGTAATGACATTCAGAACAACTGGGGGTTTTATAGTTTTCCAGAGTGTTGTTATGTTGCGCCTAGCTGCTAGTAATATGTGGGTACTTACTCCTGTGAGCTACAGGTATGAGATCTATGTTTAAGTTTAGTAGATCGAGTTTAGGCAATGGTAATATGGTCAGTCCTGTAATTTGTGAAAGGATTAAGAACACTTCCTGCCAGTATTTCGTTAAGTGTGGGCATTCCCATAGGGTATGGATTAAAGATCCCTGTGATCCACAATTCCTCCAGAAATTGGGTGATGCATGATGATAAAATGTAGCTATTTTAGCTGGGGTAAAGTATCTCCTCTGAACATTGTTTTATATGAGTTCCCACAGTGCTGTGCGTTTTGTGGCATCATAGGTGGATTTGAGAGCTCTTTGCCATTCTGTCCCTGAGTATGATCTGCTTAGATCTTGCTCCCATTAGTCAAAGGCCAGGGAATGGTGGAATTGTTTTTTTCCTGTTTAAGGTTATAAAATAGGGAAATACCTTTATTTCCAGGGACATGGGGCGAATAAAATGTGATAGCCTGTGTAGCAATGGAGATATAAGTTGTGGGTTGCTTTTAAGACAGTGAACAATTTGCAGGTATTTGCAATGTGATTCTAGGCCAAGTTTTAGCTTTGTTTTAAGGTTTGAAAAGGTTTGATCTTATTGTTATGTATTCGTTTATTCAGGAATAGAGAATCTTGTTTGGTATGTATATGGAGGTCAGGAATAAGCAATTTGAGAACCGATAGAGGAATTTGATGGGTGTTATTGGAGTGCCTCTCCATATGGTGAAGGTGAATTTACACCATGCTCTGACTGTTGCTATCATGGTTAGTGGGAGGAATTTGGGGGGTGTTGTTTTTGGATGTATGCTACAGATCCAATTTTTTAGATCTTTACCTGGGATTATATATTTTTCTATGGCTCCCTATTGAGTAGAAGGTGTTGGAAGGAACCATTCTCTTAGTTGGGCTAGTATGCTTGCTGTATGATAGTCTGCTATATCCATTTGGCCTGAACCCCCTACTGATCTGTGTTTGACTAGTCTACTTTTAGCCACTCGTGGTTTTTTCCTGCCCAAATGAATTTTTGTAGGGATGCTTGGAGCGAGTTGGTGAAGCTCTTAGGTATTGGGATGGGCTGGGTTCGGAAGAGTTACAGAATTTAAGGGAGGACTGTCATCTTAAATGGTGTCAGTTGGCCTGCCCATGAGAATTCATGTTTTCCTAGTTGTTGAAGGGACTGGATACATTTTGTCTATATCTGATAAAGTTGTGTTTGACAAGGTTTTTTAAGTGTCTTGTTAGTGTGGTCTTGAGATATTCTATGCCTGTTTCTGCCATTGAAATGGGTATTTTGAAGATAAAAGATTACGGGTTGTGCCATCTACCCCTAGATCTGGGATATGTGACTTAGTGGTGTTGGCTTTGTAATATGACAATGTACCAAAGTCAAGTAGTAAAGAATACACTGCTGGTAGAGACAAGTGTGGATTGGTCAGCATTAATATGATGTCGTCCAGCATACAAGCTAATCTTATGCTTGTATTCTCCCACTTGGAGACCTGAAATTAGTTTGGAACTTTCAACACTTTCTGCCAATGATTTGATGGATATGTTAAAGATGAGGTATGATAGGAAGCATCCTTGGCGTGTGCCATTTGATATTTGAAAGAGGGTGGAGAGCATTTCTTCCACATACACTCAGGCAGAAGGGACAGAGTATAATGCCATTATGGAGGATAGTATGGAGTCCTTGAATCCGAATTTGATGAGAACCTCTCTCCTGTATCCCCAATGAACTCTGTCGAAACCCCTTCTCTGCATCCAGAGATAGCAGCAGAGAAGGTGTTCCATTGGTGCTGGCTGCTTGGATGAGGTCTATGATTCTTCTTGTGGTGTCCAAAGCTTGTCTGCCTTTGACGAAGTCTTTTTAATCTGAGGAGGGGGAGAAATGTGGATATTCTAGAGGCTAACATTTTTTGCATACAATTTTAAATCTATGTTGAGTAGGGAGATAGGTCTAAAAGTTTGGGGGGTGTTTGGGCTTTTACCTGGTTTAGATAGGGTGACAATTTTAGCAGATAACATTTTAGGGGGAAACATGGAGGAGGAGGCAGCGTCATTGAAGAGGTTTTGAAGATGGGGCTAAGTATATTACCAAACAGTTTGTAGTACTCTCCTGGGAGGTCATCGGGTCCAGGAGATTTACCAGTCCGAAAGGAATGGATTGCTTGGTCAATTTCTTGCTTTGAAAAGGGAGAATTCAGTTTGTTTAATTGGTCTTCACTAAGGGTTGGGAGATGTATCTTGGATAGGAATTGCTGGATCAGATCTTGAGAGGGTTGGGGAGTATTTTTGTCATTTTTGAGGTTGTAAAAGGAGTTGTATTATGAGCTGAAAGCATTGGCTATGTTTTGTGTATATAAGAGAATTACCCCCGAGAGGTTAAAGGGACTTTAACGGCAACTCATTTAAAATTTAAAATTAATTTTATTGAGTAGAAAAAGTATATATATATCAAAAAAAAGACATATAACAAAGAAAACAAGAACAATGTCATACAATCTGTAAAAAACTATACAACGATATACTGTATGTGCAAGGTTTGAAAGACTATGTTCAATGGTCTTGCCACGAAACTTACGCGTTTCGGGACTTAAGTATAATGTTCCTTCATCAGAGACGAAATGTGGATCATAGACCTATTATACAATGAAATAATAATAGAATCAGTATAAAGAACAAACATGTATAAATGATATTTACAGGTATCACGTGTATGTCATTTGGTCTATTGTGACCGTAGATAAAAAGAGCACAACCTACCCATGCATAACAGTAACGGAGCATCCACATCAAAATCGCTACAGTGACGGTGTCGGAAACCCCAGGTCTAGCAGATGAGACAAAGACCTGAAAGCGTCGGCTGGCCCAAATCTATCCGCACTGATCCAACCCACAAACAAAAGGGGGCATCCCGCAACTCCGCCAAAATAGACTGCAACCAAGTCGCAGGTACTAAAACATACCGTATCACCTGCGAAATAGAGGCATGTGCTTGTTATAGTGAAAACTTGCAAAAGGCTCATAAGTGGTTCAGAAGGTCAAACAAATCAAAAGGCAAAGGTGGGGGTAGGTAGAAAGGCTGTGTTCATACCAAGAATTTCTGGGTCAGGCCACAACAGTCTGCAACACCATAAGAGAGAGGAATATGCTGCCGAGTATGTGCAAGCACAGATCGAACCAGGTCAGCCCATATGCAGGCTAGGTCTGTGAACAAAGCAGAGGGGGGATAAGATAGTGATGGCAACCCAGAGAATATCAAGTTCGATGAACAAACAGTATGGCTGGATCACAGCCATCCAAGGCTAGTACTTACAGCAAAGTGTAGTGTGGAGTCTTGGTGAGGCAAGGATTGATTACAGGGGCGTCCGGGCCGGTCACCGCCAAGTGCGGTAATGATGAGCCCGTTCAGGTGCATCACTAGAATATAAGGAAACTGGGGGGGCGTGGTATAGCGTGACGTGCGTCTAATCAGCGCAGCGTCATCACAACAAACATACAGTGGAGGTGTATGAGGGGGGAGCGGTCGCGTCGTAGCGCCACGCCCACTGCACGTTCCCGTCAGGTATGGCTTGGTGGTTGCCTGGCAACATACCAGACAACTGGGGGGGCGTGGTGTGGCGTGACGTGCATCTGACCAGCGCAGCGCCGTCACCTCAATCACACAGTGAAGATGTGTGGAGGGGGAGCGGTCACGTCATAACGCCACGCCCACTGCACGTTCCCGTGCTAAAGACGAGAACTTACGTGCATCTGACAGGCAGCACCGCCCACCAGGCAAAACCACAACAGAGCAGACGGAGCAGCGAGACATAGTTTAATGGTTGCCTGGCAACATACCAGGCCAGCATTGTTCACATAGGGATTTGGGGAGATTGCTTAAGCCTCAAATAGCAGTTCATTTAGAGCAATGCTCAAGTAAGACTAGGTATTATATGGCCTGTGCAGCCCGGTCTGGGATTAACCCATTAGGGCAGAGGAGCCTGACTAATTCAATGTGTGGGTTACATAGCCACACTATTTTAAACCCCTTAGAGCCTAAAGCCTAAAAATATTTTCCCATGGTGAGTGTAGCACAGGAGTAAAACAAAGTATGTATGTTTATATATACCCGACGGGACCGCAGGGGTCCCCCCAAGAGACACAATCCCACCCAGATTAGAGGGAGGGACCGTGGTGGGAAAAGGATCCCGAGCCACCGCTGCACGGCCCACCCCACAGAAGGATCTGAGAGGGGGGTCATGCAGAGGCAGCCCACCGATGCAGAAAAGGCCGACGGGTGGGCCAGCCACCTTCTTGTGGCGGGTGGCCCGCCCGTCGGCCTTTTCTGCGTGATTGTGTCTCTTGGGGGGACCCCTGCGGTCCCGTCGGGTATATATAAACATACATACTTTGTTTTACTCCTGTGCTACACTCACCATGGGAAAATATTTTTAGGCTTTAGGCTCTAAGGGGTTTAAAATAGTGTGGCTATGTAACCCACACATTGAATTAGTCAGACTCCTCTGCCCTAATGGGTTAATCCCAGACCGGGCTGCACAGGCCATATAATACCTAGTCTTACTTGAGCATTGCTCTAAATGAACTGCTATTTGAGGCTTAAGCAATCTCCCCAAATCCCTATGTGAACAATGCTGGCCTGGTATGTTGCCAGGCAACCATTAAACTATGTCTCGCTGCTCCGTCTGCTCTGTTGTGGTTTTGCCTGGTGGGCGGTGCTGCCTGTCAGATGCACGTAAGTTCTCGTCTTTAGCACGGGAACGTGCAGTGGGTGTGGCGTTATGACGCGACCGCTCCCCCTCCACACATCTTCACTGTGTGATTGAGGTGACGGCGCTGCGCTGGTCAGACGCACGTCACGCCACACCACGCCCCCCCAGTTGTCTGGTATGTTGCCAGGCAACCACCAAGCCATACCTGACGGGAACGTGCAGTGGGCGTGGCGCTACGACGCGACCGCTCCCCCCTCATACACCTCCACTGTATGTTTGTTGTGATGACGCTGCGCTGATTAGATGCACGTCACGCTATACCACGCCCCCCCAGTTTCCTTATATTCTAGTGATGCACCTGAACGGGCTCATCATTACCGCACTTGGCGGTGACCGGCCCGGACGCCCCTGTAATCAATCCTTGCCTCACCAAGACTCCACACTACACTTTGCTGTAAGTACTAGCCTTGGATGGCTGTGATCCAGCCATACTGTTTGTTCATCGAACTTGATATTCTCTGGGTTGCCATCACTATCTTATCCCCCCTCTGCTTTGTTCACAGACCTAGCCTGCATATGGGCTAACACCCTGGTTCGATCTGTGCTTGCACATACTCAGCAGCATATTCCTCTCTCTTATGGTGTTGCAGACTGTTGTGGCCTGACCCAGAAATTCTTGGTATGAACACAGCCTTTCTACCTACCCCCACCTTTGCCTTTTGATTTGTTTGACCTTCTGAACCACTTATGAGCTTTTTGCAAGTTTTCACTATAACAAGCACATGCCTCTATTTCGCAGGTGATACGGTATGTTTTAGTACCTGCGACTTGGT
Source organism: Lithobates septentrionalis (assembly GCA_037952835.1). Lineage (NCBI taxonomy): Eukaryota > Metazoa > Chordata > Amphibia > Anura > Ranidae > Lithobates > Lithobates septentrionalis. The sequence continues at coordinate 1,660,240 of JBBDGP010000961.1, read as the reverse complement.
TGCAGTCTATTTTGGCGGAGTTGCGGGATGCCCCCTTTTGTTTGTGGGTTGGATCAGTGCGGATAGATTTGGGCCAGCCGACGCTTTCAGGTCTTTGTCTCATCTGCTAGACCTGGGGTTTCCGACACCGTCACTGTAGCGATTTTGACGTGGATGCTCCGTTACTGTTATGCATGGGTAGGTTGTGCTCTTTTTATCTACGGTCACAATAGACCAAATGACATACACGTGATACCTGTAAATATCATTTATACATGTTTGTTCTTTATACTGATTCTATTATTATTTCATTGTATAATAGGTCTATGATCCACATTTCGTCTCTGATGAAGGGACATTATACTTAAGTCCCGAAACGCGTAAGTTTCGTGGCAAGACCATTGAACATAGTCTTTCAAACCTTGCACATACAGTATATCGTTGTATAGTTTTTTACAGATTGTATGACATTGTTCTTGTTTTCTTTGTTATATGTCTTTTTTTTTATATATATATACTTTTTCTACTCAATAAAATAAATTTTAAATTTTAAATGAGTTGCCGTTAAAGTCCCTTTAACCTCTCGGGGGTAATTCTCTTATATATTCTGACTTTTGGGATGTTGGCAACAATCATGATATAGTTGAACAGGCACCCTTTCTCCTCTTTCTTGGCTATGTTTTGTGGGTTTATTAGATTTACTTTTGTAAAAGAGTGGAAAATATAGGGGATTGAGGTCTTGATGCGCTGGCCGCGGATACGTTGTGCCATGGCCTTACCTGCCTTGTTAGAGGTAGAAAAGGATGTGGCTTTGAACTTACGTTGTGCTATTTCAAAGGAGTTTAAAAGAAGAGCTCTTAATTCTTAGTGGAGGGCTAACAATTACATTTTCTAGGTCATGGGTTGGTTTAAGGTTTGTTTTGGGTGTCGATATTGGAGATTTCAGTGGTAAGCTCATCTAGATGCTGTGTCCTCCTCTTTTTTGCCAATGAGCTTAGTTGGATTAGAATTCCTCTTGTGAAGGCTTTATGTGCCATCCAGAGGGTAGAGGAGTGGGGGACAGATACTTTGTTGTTTAGAAAGAAGTCAGTCAAGTGGTTCTGCATTTGTTCAGCGTATGGGGACATTTGCATGACGTGAGTATTGGCTCTCCAGATTCTCGCTTGGTTCGAGGATGTAAAGGGTGTAATGGTGATGCTCACTGGAGTGTGGTCCGACCATGTAATGGGATTTATAGTTGAATTGTGGATTTTTTGTACCCACTTGCTCACTAGGAAATGGTCATTCGAGAATACGAATTGTGTGGGGGTGTAGTCTTTCTCTGTCATGTAAAGGCATCTCCAGACGTCATTAAGATCATGGGATTGAATAAAATTCAGAAGGATGTCTAGGGGAGGGGTTGGAGGTATCTAGTGCTTGATCCGGTATTATGTTGTGTTAAGTGACCACATATGATTAAGGAGCCTTGTCTGTGTTTGTTGATTTTTTCATCGCCTTGTTTAAGAAGCAAATTTGGTGTGAGTTTGGGGTGTATATGCATGCTAAGATATTTTTGGATCCTGCGATGGTGCAGACCAGGAATAAATATCTGTCAATGGGGTCAGATATTTTCTCATGGAGAAGAAAATCAATGGATTTGTTAATGGCAATTAGCACTCCTCCTTTCTTTTTGTCCTGGTTAGAAGCTAGGAAGATGTGCGGGAAGTCTTTGTGGTGACATGGAGGGGAGGCAGAGTCAATAAAGTGGGTTTCTTGGGCGCAGATTATGTCGCAATATGACTATTTTTCCATCTGCCACAGTGCTGTCCTTTTCGCAGGATGATTTAGCCCTTTCCCATTTAGCGAAATGATTTTAAGTGCCATGTGGTGTGTGTTGTAGTAAGATAGTTAGTGTACTCACAGTTCGGTTGAGGTGAGTGGCAGTTGTTCCTTCAGTAATGGTCTTTCGGTAGAGGTGGGTTTCAGGATGGTTACTGAGTATGATGGTATGGTGTTCTCTAGGGAGGTTTCCAGAGGTCTCATGCATGGGGGGGTGAAACGAAAAGGGTGTTAACATGAATCAAAAACACAACTTTCATAACAGTGCAACCTTATACAAAACCAATTAGGCTCCTTTATATGGAGTGGGGGGAAACAGTTCAATTGAAACTAGCGTAACGGCTGAGGTGCCACTAAAGAGACATTGAGTGGATGGGTGTGGTAGCACCTTCTTTAGTCATGTGTCAGCAGTTTTTAGTGCGGATCCCAGATTGAGACTTGAGCCAGGGTGGTGGGAGTTTGTCAGGCGTGTTATAAGCTCCAGGTTGGAGGGCTTGGGTGGGTATGATGCCCCATTCGCCAAGCAGAAAGAGGCCTTTCTCCAAAGATGATATAAAGTATGTGGCTCCATTGCGTTCCACACTTATTTTGGTGGGGTGTTTCCATTTATACAGTATGTTATTGTTGCAGAGCAATTTGATATTTAGCTGTCTGCGTAGATCCAGGGTGTATTTGGATAGATCAGCATATATTTGTATGTTTGGATAGGGATCAGGGAGTTTCCCTAAGGTACGTGACTTCCGCAGTATTTGTTCTTTAGTAGAGAAAAAGTGCACCCTCATGAGCACGTCTCTGGATGTTTCGTTGGGCAGAAATTAGGGTTTAGGTATATGGTGTATACGCTCTATCTTGAGCTCTTGCAGGGTTAATTCTGGCACAAGTGATTGAAAGAGCTCTGTGGCGTATTGCATAAGGTCTTGGGCATGCATAGTTTCTGGTACGCCTTGAGCGATCCTCGAGGTCTGCGATTTTTTGCACGCATCCAATGCCTTTCTTCTTCACTTTCCTCATTGTCATCAATTATGTAATTGACTGTTGTAGTGATATCTGTAACTGCATGCTCTACTTGGTTTACCCTATCTGCCATCATGGACAGTTCTATTGAGAATTTATATGTGATGTTGGCAATATCAGCATGTAGAGATCGGTGTAATGAGAGAAGGATCTCTTTAAGCTGGGTGTCCAGTACAGGCTGATTAGAGGCGGGGAAATGGGATATGGGGGATTGGAGCTCTGTTTGTTTTATGGGTGGGGATAATATACGACTTACCCCTGTGTCTGCAGCTGCTGGGTCCAGTCTCACCCTTGCTTTGGCTGGGCTTGAGCAGGGAGGGTTATAATAGATTTGATGGTGCTCCTAGCGATCATCAAAGATTTGAATATTTTTTTATAACCTAACCCTGACTTGTACTTCTCAACAACATTGTCCCTTACTTGTTTGGGGAGTTCCTTGGTCTTCATGGCAGTGTTTGCTTAGTGGTGCCTCTTGCTTAGGTGTTGCAGCTTTTGGAGCCTTTCAAAAAGGTGTGTATATATAATGACAGATCATGGGACACTTAGATTGCACACAGGTGGACATCATTTCACAAATTATGTGATTTCTGAAGGTAATTGGTTGCAATGTCAATTATCATTTTTTTGTTTCTGAAAAATAGTATTATGTATATATATTTCTAATTTTACTTCACCAACTTAGACTATTGTGTTCTGATCCATCACATATAATTCAGATTAAAAAAACATTCAACTAAAGGCTGTAATGTAACAAAATAGGTAAAAAGCCAAGGGGGTGAATACTTTTGCAAGGCACTGTATGTTGAAATCCCCGCAAAGGATAGCGCGGCCTTGTTTTATCTTGCTTATTTTTTCCATAGCTTGCAAAGAATTCAGATTTGGCCAGTATTGGGAGCGTAGATGTTCACTATGGTATATAGTGCATTATTGACTTCACAGACTAGAAAAATATATTGTCCGTGTATATCAGTTGAGATATCAATCTGCTTGAATGCCAGTGTCTTTAATTGCTATGAGCACTCCTTTTGTTTTCGTAGGCGCATTTGTGACAAAGATATGTGTGTAATTTTTGAGAGTCATTGTTGGTGCCTTGTTCTGGCAAAAATGTGTCTCCTGGAGTCATAAAATGTCACTCTGAAGCTTGCGTGCTTCAGGCCAAAAAGAGTATCTATTGCCTGGATGGTTCAACTCCTTAACGTTGAGTGAGGTAATTTTAAAAGGCATGGTAATATCTTAGCAGTCACTGGGTTTGTTGTGGTGAAACTAGACTGCCAGCTATCGGAGAGTGTAGGAAAAGGCTAGTAGTTAACACTGGGTAAAAGTGAATGTATGCGAGTGCAGCTGGGGTAGTTTCGATAAAAAAGAGAGTAGAGGACCTACTGTTGGGAGGTCTTGCTCACAGTGTCCTTTCAGAGAAGTAGAGGTTGATGGTATCTTGAGATGTGTCTTAACAACTGGATTAAGGGCTGGTTCACACCACAAAAACGCACTCCAGATCTGTTCCAGATGCGTCTCTGCATGCGTGTTTTTAGCACATTTTTTATGCGTTCTAGTGCGTTTTTGGTGCATTTTTTATGCAATTACGGATGCATTCCAGGTGTTTTTTCTTATTTTTCCTGTTATTTTTTTCACTATACTAGGGTCCAGTGCATTTTTGATGCGTTCCAGTGCATTACAGTGCGTTTTTGATGCGTTTTACTGCGTTCCAATTTCACTGGGTGACCCCACTTATATGTGATTTGGGGTTTTGTGATCGTGAAGAGATTTTTAAGTTTCGGCATTGTGTACTGAGACAGGTGAGCATAGCAGGACAGGTTAGTGTAAGGCTGAGGGTAGTCAGCGGAATTCCTTGTGGCCCACATTAGCCACTCTTTTATGTAGAAAAAGTTAATGCAGACTATGGTGTCTCGTGGTGTAGTTTCTGGGAGGTGTGGAGGTTTAGATAAGCGATGGAAGCAGTCGATGACTAGCTCCGCTGGCGGTATGTCAAGGAGAAAGGCTGTCATTAGTTGTGTAAAGTAGGGATGAGCCGAACACCCCCCTGTTCGGTTCGCACCAGAACATGCGAACAGGAAAAAAGTTCGTTCGAACACGCGAACACCGTTAAAGTCTATGGGACACGAACATGAATAATCAAAAGTGCTAATTTTAAAGGCTTATAGGCAAGTTATTGTCATAAAAAGTGTTTGGGGACCTGGGTCCTGCCCCAGGGGACATGGATCAATGCAAAAAAAGTTTTAAAAACGGCCGTTTTTTCAGGAGCAGTGATTTTAATAATGCTTAAAGTCAAACAATAAAAGTGTAATATCCCTTTAAATTTCGTAGCTGGGGGGTGACTATAGTATGCCTGTAAAGGGGCGCATGTTTCCCGTGTTTAGAACAGTCTGACAGCAAAATGACATTTCGAAGGAAAAAACCCATTTTAAACTACCCGCGGCTATTGCATTGCCGACAATACACATAAAAGTTCATTGATAAAAATGGCATGGGAATTCCCCACAGGGAAACCCCGAACCAAAATTTTTAAAAACATGACGTGGGAGTCCCCCTAAATTCCATACCAGGCCCTTCAGGTCTGGTATGGATATTAAGGGGAACCCCGGCCAAAATTTTAAAAAAAAATGACGTGGGGTTCCCCCTAAATTCCATACCAGACCTGAAGGGTCTTGGTATGGTTTTTAAGGGGAACCCCACACCACAAAAAAAAAAAAAGGCGTGGGGTCCCCCCAAAAATCCATACCAGACCCATATCCGAGCACGCAACCTGGCAGGCCGTAGGAAAAGAGGGGGGGACGAGAGTGCGCCCCCCCCTCCTGAACCGTACCAGGCCACATGTCCTCAACATTGGGAGGGTGCTTTGGGGTAGCCCCCCAAAACACCTTGTCCCCATGTTGATGAGGACAAGGGCCTCATCCCCACAACCCTGGCCGGTGGTTGTGGGGGTCTGCGGGCGGGGGGCTTATTGCAATCTGGAAGCCCCCTTTAACAAGGGGACCCCCAGATCCCGCCCCCCCCCTGTGTGAAATGGTAAGGGGGTACTTACCCCTACCATTTCACTAAAAAACTGTCAAAAATGTTAAAAATGACAAGAGACAGTTTTTGACAATTCCTTTATTTAAATGCTTCTTCTTTCTTCTATCTTCCTTCATCTTTTTCTTCTGGCTCTTCTGGTTCTTCCTCCGGCGTTCTCGTCCAGCATCTCCTCCGCGGCGTCTTCTATCTTCTTCTCCTCGGGCCACTCCACACCCATGGCATGGGGGGAGGCTCCCGCTCTTCTCTTCTTCTTTTCTTCTCTTCTTCATTTTCTTCTCCGGGCCGCTCCGCACCCATGCTGGCTTGGAGGGAGGCTCCCGCTGTGTGGCGGCCTCTCCTCGTCTGATGGTTCTTAAATAATGGGGGGTGGGGCCACCCGGTGACTTCCCTGTGACATCACGGGGAATGCCACAGGGAAGTCCCGTCATGTCCCATGCATCAGATGGGGGCGGGGTCACCGGGTGGCCCTGCCCCCCCTTATTTAAGAACCGTCAGATGAGGACACGCCGTCACACAGCGGGAGCCTCCCTCCATGCCAGCATGGATGCGGAGCGGACCGGAGAAGAAAATGAAGAAGAGAAGAAGAGAAAAAGAGAAGAAGGAAGAAGAGAAGAAGAAGAAGATGAAGAGAAGAGCGGGAGCCTCCCCCCATGCCATGGGTGCAGAGTGGCCCGAGGAGAAGGAGATAGACGACGCCGCGGAGTAGATGCTGGACGAGAACGCCGGAGGAAGAACCAGAAGAACCAGAAGATGAAGGAAGATAGAAGAAAGTAGAAGCATTTAAATAAAGGAATTGTCAAAAACTCTCTTGTCATTTTTAACAATTTTGACAGTTTTTTAGAGAAATGGTAGGGGTAAGTACCCCCTTACCATTTCACACAGGGGGGGCCGGGATCTGGGGGTCCCCTTGTTAAAGGGGGCTTCCAGATTCCGATAAGCCCACCGCCCGCAGACCCCCACAACCACCGGCCAGGGTTGTGGGGATGAGGCCCTTGTACTCATCAACATGGGGACAAGGTGTTTTGGGGGGCTACCCCAAAGCACCCTCCCAATGTTGAGGGCATGTGGTCTGGTACGGTTCAGGAGGGGGGGGCCGCACTCTCGTCCCCCCCTCTTTTCCTGCGGCCTGCCAGGTTGCGTGCTCGGATAAGGGTCTGGTATGGATTTTTGGGGGGACCCCACGCCGGTTTTTTTTTTTTGGCGCGGGTTTCCCCTTAAAATCCATATCAGACCTGAAGGGTCTGGTATGGAATTTAGAGGGGACCCCCACGTCATTTTTAAAAAAAATGTGGCCGGTGTTCCCCTTAATATCCATACCAGACCTGAAGGGCCTGGTATGGAATTTGGGGGGACTCCCACGTCATTTTTTTTTTAAATTTTGGTTCGGGGTTTCCCTGTGGGGAATTCCCATGCCGTTTTTATCAATGAACTTCTATGTGTATTGTCGGCAATGCAATAGCCGCGGGTAGTTTTAAATGTGTTTTTTCCTTCGAAATGTAATTTTGCTGTCAGCCTGTTCTAAACACGAGAAACATGCGCCCCTTTACAGGCATACTATAGACACCCCCCAGCTACGAAATTTAAAGGGATATTACACTTTTATTGTTTGACTTTAAGCATTATTAAAATCACTGCTCCTGAAAAAACGGCCGTTTTTAAAACTTTTTTTTGCATTGATACATGTCCCCTGGGGCAGGACCCAGGTCCCCAAACACTTTTTATGACAATAACTTGCATATAAGCCTTTAAAATTAGCACTTTTGATTTCTCCCATAGACTTTTAAAGGGTGTTCCGCGGCATTCGAATTTGCCGCGAACACCCCAAATTGTTCGCTGTTCAGCGAACTTGCAAACAGCCAATGTTCGAGTCGAAGCTCATCCTTAGTGTAAAGTATTCTTTTAGGCTGGTTGCTGTACAGACTCTAGGATACCTCTGATTTTCATGTTGTTTCTCCTGGAACGATCCTCCAAGTCTGCCATCTTCATCAATTCAAACTCATCCTCTCTTTTACCATGAGCATCAACTAGGTCATTGAAGGATGTGGTGAATTCATCCATCTTGGACTCTATATTCAACACTCTGTCTCCCAGATAAGAGATTTCAGGTTTAAAGTGGTGTACCAGGTTGACTGTATCTGAGTGAATGGAACTCTGCAGGGATAATAGCATGTCCCTCAGTGTGGTGTCTAACACCGGTTGATTTGTTGTTGGAAATGCTGCTATGGAATTCTGCAGTGCTGTACTTTCAGTGTTAGGTAATGGAGAAGGGCTCACCTCTGTGTCCTGGCCGTCTGCCTGTGTTAGTCTAGGCTTTGACTTCACTGGGCTGGTGGAGGGAGAGGAGGCTGCAGAGCTGCTCCCTGGCTAATGGGATGCCTTGGATTGTCCTTTGTCACTGTATGCCCTCTCACCTATGCTGGCCGGCTCTCCACTCGGCAAGGCTGTAAGTCTGCCGCCACCATCTTGGAAGGACAGCCTGAGCAGCAGCGGGTAGAACTCCAATAGTTTTAGTGGAGAGGAATGCTCCTTTCTTTTTTTGGACATGTCCCTGGGTGTCCTGGGGTGCTAAAAGGTAGGATTGCCTCTTATGCCTTGGTACCTCTTACTTGAAGTCCTGGGTTGCCACTGTGGTATGAAGCAGTGTTAATGTGCAGCCATCCCATTCGGCTTCTGGCTAAGCCCCCCCACTTATAACTATTTATATATGTGTAGGTGCAACCATCCAAAAAAAAACAGCTGAAACTCCGCTTTAGGATCTAGATCCACTTTGCAAGGCACAATTTCACCCAGCAGAAATGAGGCTTGGAGAGCAAGGAGGGAAAAGAAAAAAATAAAGTGTATAACATAATGCTGTGCTATTTGCTGGACAGCTCTCAAGACCACCAAAATTGAGCCTCCATTAGTACCCATATAAAGAGGCCTTCAAGGAGGAGAGCTGAGAGACAGGAAAGGACTGCAAGGTATGGTCAAGTATAGGCAAAAAGGGATAAAAAAAATCTCTAAACCACCAAGATCAATAGTCATATCCTAGCTGCCATGAGGACAAAAAAAATAATGCTGGTGTTAAGTATGGTTCTTTTATTTATAGGGTAGTTGGTCCTATCAATCTAGGATTGTAGATAATCCTATCGATATGCTGCCAGGCTGTCTCAGGAAAAAGCATCATAAAGGTAGTGTGAAATAGTGTACATGTCAAACATGGTGCCCTGGAAGTGAGCTAAAAATAAAAAGTGAACCCAAGACAGGAAGAGAGCTGAAGACAGGAAATGAGCTAAAGACAGGAAATGAGCTCAAAAAAGGAAATGCCAAAACACAAAACCGTATCAGAATAAATAGTATTGGTGGTTGAAAAGGAAGTTTAAAAAAATATATAAATTAACCATATTGTAAATTAATAAATACTTACATGTAAACACATATGCACATACATACAATTATATGTATATATGTATGCATATATGCATAGACTAATGCAAAGAGTGGTAGAATCCTATATTGCCTAATGGCAATATTTTAGAATTTATAAGTCACAAATGCAGTCTTATTTTTAGGGCCCCTGCTAGTCAGAAAATACATTGCAAATGAAAAAATAACATTTTAAAGTGGGGAGTCTGAGTCCTGATCTTTAGTTTTTCAGAAGAAAGGTAACCAAAGTCAAATTCATTTGAGCGTGTGGTTAAAATCCAGCGAGCATATGCTGAAATTTAATAGAGAAATAAATAAATAATTTATATATACAGTATACACAATATATTTAGTATACTGTATATATCAGAAACTGAGCACCAATACCTAAAATGTACCTTTACATCTTTATGCTAGCAATGGTGTTTCAAGTGATGTGAACTGCACAGCAACAAAGGAAAAAATTATATTTGCCCAGTATACAGTGTCATGCACTCTGCATGGGAGATGTGTGGAGGTGTATTAAAAAGATGTGCAGGCAAAAACACATACTTCTCCAATGTGTACTATTGTCATACCAATTAGCGTGTACACCCAATGTGAGAAAAAAACAACAACTTTGTCTTGAAATAAGAGAAATCCCAATCCTAAAGACATAGGAGTTGATTCACTAAAAGCAAATACTGTAGATTGTTCACTTTACAAGGGAAAATTCAGTTTGCAAAGTATACCCAATCACATGCAAGAAAAAATAAAAATAAAAAAACTGTATTTTTTTCTTGTACATGAATGGATGGTGGAAGTCAGCTTTGTCTCATTCATCAAGCTAAGGGAAAATTCCTTTGTAAATTAAACAATCCTTTGCAAAATGAACAGCCCATTTTCCTTTAGTAAATAAATCCCATTGGATCAGCAAGGCAGCCAATGAACTAATATTTTCTGAAAGTGGCCAATAGGGAAGAGGTTTGAGTTCAGGTTGAGGTAGAGTTGAACCCACACTTTCCTTTTCGGGAAAATAGTAAACTTTGTAATGGTCTTCTTTCATAACAGCTATTACCAATAATGACAAACAAGTCAGCGCTCAGTTCCATATCGAGTGTGGCTGAAATGAAAACAAAATCCTGTGTAGATTTAGAATCAGCTGAGAGGAGGGGGATAATGTAGCCACACGCAGTCAGCAGCTCCTCAAACAGGACCAGGGAATCCCTCAGATACATGCAAAGAAAGTATAGCAGGGTGCCGGGTCAGCATGGGTAAAAATAACACAATTTAATCAAGACACACTTACATGTGAAACTGTGTTCCCATGGCCAATAACAAGTGCATGGACATGCCAATGCACAGCTGAAGGGGTAAGGGTGGACTCAGCTATGGCTGTGAAGCTGATACCAACAGTAAGAGCAGTATGACAGCGGCATCACAAGCTTTCACAAGCAATGCTGACAGGGGACCGTGACAGGCAGGAGGGGGCAGGCTCCAATGCATTTCCAAGGCCCTGCCTCCTTCATTAGGCAAAACTGTCATTTTTTTACAAACTTTTTTTTTTTTTTAGAGCACAAGGTACAGACATAATGGCAGTCTAATAAAGATTGCGTACAAAAAGCTGTATACAAAGTACAATATGTCAAGTATCATGGCTCAACAATATATTAAACAAAATACCCAAGCAATAAAAGGTATAAAAAAACTGGCCAAAGCAGGACATTACACTGGACATAAAAAGAAAAAGCATATATAATGGATTGTAATGTGACCATAGGATGTATGAGAACAAGTTGAAAAGGTTTAGACCAAATATCCAGGAGAAACACTCAGGGGGTTTTAATTCAGTCAAAGCCATAAAGTGGAGTTAATAAGAAGACTAATTTGCTCTCAAAGATGTACTGTACATGGTATCAAATATCTTGTGATAAATACTTTCAATCAGTTTGATGGCCTCCATCCTCTGAATAATTTGAGACCATGAAACCGAGGGAGAGTGCCAATTGAGGGCAATGGCCCAAAAAATAGCACTAAACTGTTTTTAAGTCCTAGGAAGGCTTAGATACTTCAGGGATAGACTTAAAAAAGAAGCACATGGAGGTCATTAAAGAAACCAATATACCAGTAATTTGCCTGACTTTGCTGACTGCCTGGTCTAAGAGACACTGTCAAAAGCCTTATGAATATCCAGGCTTAAGAAAGGACCGACTGTTGATAGATATTAGCATCTTGTATAACATTTGTGGCTAATAGGATGTTATCAGTGAGTTGACTGGTAGGGATAAACCCTGTTTGATCTGTGGATACCAGTGTTGTGATAACATTGGCTAAGCAATTGGCTAACACACGGCTAAATATTTTAAGATCATTATTAATGACTGAAATGGGTCGAAAATTGGGTGGTAACGGTATGTTTACTTTTGGCTTTGAGATTAAGGGCATATTTGCCAAGAGCATGTCATTCATACATTTATGACACTTTAGAATATAGTTGGACATTTCAACCATCTTTGGGGCTAAAAGGCCTGCAAATTTCTTGTTATAGGCCATAGTGTAGCCACCCGGCCCCAGGGCCTTGTAAGGTTTAAGAGATTTAATTATATGAAAAATTTCTTCCTCTGTAAAGGGAGAATTCAGACTCTTTCTTTGGTCAGGGGAGAGGGGGGCAAGGGTAAATGATCTAGCCAGGTCTGTGATGCGACAGAAGGTTGCCCATCTGGAGGGGAGAGAAGTTGTTTATAAAAGGCTGGAAATATCTGTAGTACATCTTTAGGGTGGGATACTATTGGGATTCCGTAATTTATATACTTGTGACGGTTGGAGGGATTGCTTCAATTTTCTCGTGAACATAAAAAGGGTGGCTGGTTCGAATCCCAACCATGACACTACCTGCCTGGAGTTTGCATGTTCTCCCTGTGCCTGCGTGAGTTTCCTCCAGGTACTCCGGTTTCCTCCCACACTCCAAAAATATGCTGGGAGGTTAATTGGGTTCTGTCCATAATAATAAATTGGCCCTAGTGTGTGGGTTGGGGACCTTGGATTGTGAGCTCCTTGGGGGTGGGGACCGATGTGTGTGTGGAGCACTGCGTAAAAATTGACGGCGCTATATGGGTACCTTAAATAAATAATAATAGATGGGCATCTTGATGGGTCACAATGTATAGGGATGGGCACAATTGTGGATGTGCACCAACACTCACTCAGGTTGAACTGGATGGACTGGTGTCTTTATTCAGCCTTACTTACTATGTAACTATGTAACTATGTATAATGGATACGGAATTGCTGTGTAAAAGAAATTTCCCCCAAAATTAACTCAAAGCCTTCTCGGTGTGCTCTGAGAGGAGAGTATCTAGTTCAATTCATTTTTGATTTATCTGACTCATAATTTAGGGAGACTGAGATTGAGTATGTTTATGGTATAGATTGTCTAGGGCTAATGCCAGCGTGTGAATCTTTTGAGCTTTGGATCTATTTTTCGCATCTGCTATATCTGTAAAATGGCCCCTAATTACTGCTTTGTGGGCAGCCCACAAGGAGGTAGGAGTAATCATCACTGAAGCCAAAGCTTATCTGTAAGCTGGGAGACTATATATCAGGATCAGTAAAAAAAAAGCCTTGTTAATTCGCCATGTATAGGATGTTGAGGGGAGGCCAATATGGGTGATGGTAAAGTAGACCATCTGATGGTCTGACTATGGGCATACATATATATTGGTTGAAGAGGCTCCAGCTAAGAGTACAGAGGAGGGAAAAATATAGTCAAGACAAGAAAAGCTATCATGAGGGTGGTAGATGCAGATTTTTTTTTAATTAAAAGCTGGCTGGCTTATCTCCTGTTGACCATGCTGTCTAGTAAAAGTGTTTAACCCTTTCACTGCCAGGTTTGCGGAACAAACCAATAGCTGTGATGTCTTAGCTCTGTTCAAACTCTAAATACAGTGCCTTAAAAAAAGTATTCATACCCCTTGAAATGTTCCACATTTTGTCATGTTACAATCAAAAATGTAAAAATATTTTATTGGGATTTTTTTTTCACTGATAATTTTTATTGTTTTCAATTACATGAGCACAATTACAACAAAGCAGCATTAATACCGTGGTTAGGTATCGTAATAAACAGAGGAATACTGCCTATTAAACCAAGTGCAGTATAGTAGCACAAATATTGTAGTTAAATACCGTAATAAACAGAGTTATATAGTCCATTTAACCAGTCCGATGACTACAGAAACCTACAGGGTCAGGAATCAATAATAACAGTCTATAATGTTATTTATGACTTTGTACCAGGGCAGATAGAGTATTTACAATTTGGACAAGTGTCCATGGCTTCCAGGCATTGGAAAAGTTTGCAAGGGTGCCATTATGCATGGCCGAGCAGAGTTCATAGTCTTTGAATAAATTTAACTGTAGTTTAACATCCAATACATTCGGGATTACGAGCTTCTCCATTTGCGCATAATAAGTAGTCTAGCGGCAAACACTATGTGCATGACTAAGGATCTGAGATCATGTGGAAATTATTCGATTCCCAGGCTGAAGACTGCTAGTGGGGAAGAAGGTTTCCTTAGAATTCCTGTAATTTCTGAAAGGAGAATACTTTTTTCCAGAAGGGGTAGATATGAGGGCATTCCCACAAAATATGAATTAGAGAGCCTGTGTAGGAGCATCCTCTCTAACATTGATTATCATCTAGATTAGCGACTTTGCACATTGAATGGGAGTAAGGTACCATCTTTGATGGATTTTCTGTGATAATTCCCAATAAGTAACACATTTAGAGGCTTTATGGTTGTAAAGAATAGTTGTCCTCCACTGGTGGTCAGTAAAGGGGGCCTGAAAATCTCTTTGCCATCTTTTAAGTGCTGAGGTTTAAACAAATATAGTTTTATCGTGTAGAAGATTAATCCCTTTTGGTTTTAGAGAGCTTGATGTCCAGAAAGACCATGCCTTATTAGGCAACTTAACATTTGGAAGAGGGTTTTTTTGCAGGTATGAGGCTATTTGCCTGTATGTGTAAGAACCTTATGGGAATATATGATGTTTCGATTGCATAGTCGGCAAAGGGGGAAGTTGGTTGTTCAGTAGTAATGAGTCCAATATGGAGAGTGGATGGAGTATATGGAGTATATAGTCTTACCTGACCACCCGGGGTCAGTTTCTGGGCAACGGGACACGCAACACCATCTCTTTTATCTTTACTACAGCTCACAATACTACTTTTTTAAACCCAAACAGACCCTCACAAGCGCAGGAGTAATCTTTCCTTGTCCACAATTTGTAATGAGTCCAATGGTTGGTTTCTGATTTGTGACCAATATTTAAGAGAAAGTTTGAGGATTAAAAATTTGAGTGTTACCAGAGGGATAGGAATGTATTGGTCGTTACTTGTCAGAGGCGCATTTAGGGATAAAAATTTCCACGCCAATTTTGCAGCGGAGATTGTGGTTTGATCTGTTTTCCTAACCTTTGAGGATATTGATTGGGCTAGAAGGTGGGAACTTAAATCACCTTCTGGAATAAAGATTTGCTCAATAAATCACCATTGATTTACGTGTTAGGGTGTGAACCATTGTCGGATTTGGTCCAGTATCACTGCCACATAATAATTTTTTATGTCTGGAAAGCTTATACCTCCTGCAGATTTATGTTTTATAATGGTTGCGTACGGGCAGCATGATTTTCGGTTTAGCCAGACAAATAAGCTTAAGGTGCATTTTAGGGTGTTAATAAGGGATTCGGAGATCGCTATAGGTAGGGCTCTATATAGGTAAAGAAGCTTCGGAAGCGTGATCATTATAAAAGCAGGTGCTCTGCCGGCCCATGAGAGAAACTGTTTGCTTATTTGTTGGAGGTCTTGTTTACACGTTTGTTAGAATGGTATGTAGTTACATGCATAAAGGTTGGATGAGAGAGAGGTTAGAGAGATGTGCAGGTAGGACATGTAGGTCTAAACCCATTAAAAAGGAAACTTAGATTGGAGGATTTCCTTAGAAGAGTCAGGTATCTTTACACTTAGGATGTTTGATTTAGAGTCATTCACTTTATAAACTGAACATGAGTTAAATTGATCTAGGACTTCACATACGTTTGCAAGGGAAAAAGCCTGTTCCGTTAAGGTGAGGATTATGTCGTCTGCAAATAAGGTTGTTTTAAATTCTTGATCTTTAATCTGAATTACTGAGATAGATTCAGTAGATCAAATCTTTTGAGCTAGGGGTTCCATCATTAAAGAGAAAATTAAAGGGGAAAGTGGACACCCTTGTCTTGTGCCATTTGTGATGGCAAATGAGTCAGAAAAGACCCCATTTGAGAAGACTCGGGCTGTAGGATTAGAATATAGGGCTAGAATAGCTGATAGGATGTTACCTTGAAATCCAAATTTTGTAAGAGTATGTTTCAAGTATCCCCAATGGATCCTATCCTTTTCAGCATCAAGTGTTACAAAGAGAGACAGATTTTTTTTGGATTAGGTATAGTGTAGAAGGTTCGTTATTTTGTACATGTGGCATTGGGGGCTTATCTGCCCAAGGAAAAACCAACCCAGTTGGGGTGTATGAGATGAGGCATAATAGGGGCTAGTCTCTGAGCCACTAGTCTTGCATATAATTTAAGATCGGTATTTAACAATGTATACAAAAAAGGCTGCGCTGCTGCTAGTATATGAGTGCAAAAGTAAATCTCTTGAATAACCACAACTAGTGCACCCATATGTGATAAATAAACAGTGAAGAAAAAATTAAAATATTGACAAAAATTCAAACATAACTCCAACAAATTAAACAAAAAAATTGAGCATGAGAAATTAGATTCAAAGCTAGATGGAGTGAGCAAAGTCCATACAGAGAGTTCCTTGCTGGAAAAGTCTTTCAGAAAAGGAAGAAATACACCAGTCATCCAAACGATGTGGGGCATGCAGTATTGTCACCCTGAGGAGCGTGATAGCAGAAAAAGTTCCTCCACCTCAAAAACAGCTGCCCCTTACCAAATGGATTGATCTCTTGTTTAAGGAGATCTTGTGGGCATGTGGCTGTGTCCCCCAGCCACAGGGTCTCTGCTGGGAATGAATCTCAAAGGGTCACCATTCAGGGGGTCCTCTAGAAGGTGCATAAGCGCTCAGTCCCCATGGATATAAATAAGAGAGAAAGCTCCATAGCGTAACACAGTTAACCAGTTTAATAAAAAAATAAGAAACGCACTTACAATTTAGTCGTTTCAAATCACGTATTAAAAACACAAGCCGGCCGGCTCACAGCTGCTGCCTGTTGCTTCCGGGATCAGCGATGGATGGTGGTGATGTCAGCACGTCGCTCCTCCCATTTACCTCCTTATCATTTAACAATGATATGGGGTGGAAATTGGAGGGTGAAACCGGCTCCTTCCCTGGTTTAGGTAGTGTTATAACATTTGCAGAAAACATTTCACTTGGGAGTCGCCCAAGGACACAGCAGCATTGAATAACTGGCACATATGTCGAGCTAATGTTGTGGTGAACAATTTATAATATTTGGCCAAAAAGCGTTAGGGCCAGGGGCTTTGCCCTTGGGAAGTGCAGCCCATAGCTTGTGGTATTTCTTTAATTGAGAAAGGGGCATTGAGAGTTGCTAAGTGTTCAGGTGACAATTTGGGATGATTCATGGCTTCTAAACAGACAGTAATTCTGGATTCAGTAGGTTGTGGAGTTGAAGTGTCCTCTTTTAAGTTGTATAGCGCATTATAATATGCTAAAAACACATTTGCTATGTCCTTGAGATGGTACAGCTTATCTCCTTTTGTGGGGTGAAGAATATATGGAATTCTGTTCGGCCATTCTTTGTTTAATTTGGGATGCTAGGAGCTTGCCAGCTTTGTTACCGGCTGTGTAAAAGTTAGCACGTAACTTCAGTAAAAGTTTGGCATGTTTGGTGTTGAGGAATGCCCTAAGGTCATTTCTTGCCTGAAAAATGTTATTACTCATTGTTGTTGTGGGGCTATTTTTGTTCAGCTGCTCCAGTTTGTCAATAATGTCTAAAAGTTTGGTCAGCTGCTGTGTCCTTTGGCGTTTAGCTTAAAAGCTAAGTTTAATAAGTACACAGCGAATGTAGGCCTTATGAGCTGTTAAAAGAGTGGCAGGATTGTTAACTGAGGATTTGTTAAGGTCAAAATAGCATTTCAAAAGCAGTAGTTTTGGGAAGTGACAGTAGGTGTGGGTCGTTCCTCCAATTAGTGGCAAAGTTGTTGACTGATTTGTCGCCCAATACCATGGAGATGTGCGCGTGGTCTGACCATGTTATGGTTTGTATTTCAGAAGAAATGGTATCTTGGAGAAGTTGTTTGTCTCCTACAAACAGGTCTATTATGGAGTAAGTGCAGTGGGGTTTAGAAAAAAAGGTGAAGTCCCTTTCCATAGAATGGTGACATCTTCAGATGTCAAACAGGTCGTTAGCATGTAGGAAGGAGATCAGATCAGATTTTTAAGGTTTTTTTGAGTGGGGCCCTTAATATCAATGGATGTATCTGGGGCCAAGCTAAAGTCACCGCAAAGGATGGTTCGACCTTGTTTGGTCTTGTTGACTCTTTTTTCATAGCTTGTGGAGAAAACGCATTTGGCCCGTGTTTGGAGCATAAATGTTCACAATGGTATACGTAGTATTGTTAACTTCACAGGTAAGGATAATGTATCTGCCCTGTGGATCTGCGGTAAAGGCGATCAGTTTAAAGACTACTGTGTCCCTGATCGCTATAAGTATCCCTTTTGTTTTATTTGGAGAATTTGCAGAAAAGATATGTGGGAAGTTTTTATGAGTCATATTTGGGGCTTTGTCCTGGCAGAAGTGCGTCTCTTGGAGGCACAGTATATCACATTGAAGCCTGCGAACTTCGGACCAGAGGGAGTACCAGTTTCCGAGTGATTCAGGCCTTTTACATTAAGAGATGATATTTTGAGAGGCATGTTGAGAACTCTTATGCTACAGTTGTAGACTTGTTGTTTTAAGGCATCGTTTTCTGGGTGGCTAAAGTGAAGATGGGCCAATAATCTCTAACAGGATGAAGTGTAGGTGCTGCTACAAGAGAGAGGAGAACTTACTGTTTGTTGAGAAGTATTTAGAGTTAACTCACAATAGCAGGAACTCTAGAAGTATTGTCGATGTAATAACGGCTGGTTAAAATATAACTTTAGACTGTAGGCTGTAAAAAATGAAAACAAAGTAATAATTAAATGAAAAAACTAAATTTCTGTGTTTCCAGGGAAACTGATAAAAAAGAGTAGCAGAACTCTGCTTGAACAGTATATACCGTGACTTATAATTGGGGTATAAGGCTGACGAGCTGGGCTCAAGCGAACAGTCCAGGGCTTGAACGTAAGCCTAATAAAGCTGAAGTGGATCAGGTGGTCATTTCATCACGGGGATCGTAGTCATCTCAATCGCCGGTGTTGTTGTTGCTCCTGTGGATCCAATATGTGCCATTGTCACAGCAGTGATAGGCCTTCATCCAGGGTGCAGACAGAGTATGATCTATTGTCCTTCGTGATAAACAATTTGACTGAGTGGCCACATTTGTATTGGATCTGGTGGTTTCATTATAATGTTTAGATTCTAGGCAGCAGAATTGCGTGTAGCACGCATGAGATTCTCTTTTACATGGTAAAAGTGAATATGAACGATAGTGTCCCTTGGGATGTTGTCAGGCAGGTGAGGCGGTTTAGGCAATCGATGTATGTGGTCTATGATTAGTTCTCCTGGAGGAGTGTCAGGGAGAGAAGTCGACATCAATTGGGTGAAATATTCCTTTAAGGCAGATGGTTGGATGGACTCTGGTATGCCTTTAATCTTTAGGTTGTTCCTTCTGGAACGGTCTTCTAAATCTGCTATCTCGGCTTTCATCCATTTAATATCCTCTGCTTCTTCACCCTGAGCATCCACTAAATCATTAAAGGACAAGGTCACTTTTCCTATTTTGTTTTCAATAGTTGTGACTCTCTCCCCTATATAGGATATTTCAGATGTAAATCGATGCATTAATCTGTATATTTCAGAGTAATAAAAATAAGTAACTTTAAAGTTAACTATGATAAATCTGAGATGTTAAATATATCACTAACAGAACAAACATATTCACTGATGCAAAAAGATTTTCCATTTAAATGGAAACAAGAAGCAATTAAGTATTTAGAAAAATTAATCCCGAAAGATCTGAATTTACTACAGGAGTTGAACTATGATGCGACAATTCATAAATTAATTAAGCTTTTACAGAAATATGATAAATTAGCTTGATCTTGGACGGCAAGAATTAATATAGTCAAAATGGATATACTTCCAAAATGATTATATGTTTTCCAAACAATTCCTCTAGCTCCCCCTAAAAGACTTTTGTTGGAGTTAAAAAAAGCTGTAGTGAGCTTTATTTGGGCTCATAAAACTCCCCGCATTAAGAGAGAAATATTAATTAGAAAAAAAAATGGATGTTTGGCATTACCAGATTTTGAAAATATCTACAAGCAGCATCACTGACTAGTATTATTGATTGGTATCATAATAAAGAAACTAAACAATGTGTCATACTAGAAGAGGAGATAGTAGGTCCACAATTGAAATTCCTCCCATGGATAAGCCCCCATTTAAGACCAAAAAAAAATGAACTAACAATTTTTGTCAATGCTACATTAAAAGTCTGGGATACTTTAATAAAAGGGGGGAATCTTTCTACTAAGACTGGACCCATGACACCCTTGTTCTTCAATCCTGAGTTCCCGCCAGCTACGGAGGCTACAAAATACCTGAAGTGGTATAGGAACGAGAATATAAGGATGGTACAGATATTAGAGGATGGGAAAATGCCAAATTTGCAGGTTATAGGTTTTGAGTATAAAAATAATTGGCTACAATACCAGCAGTTAAAGTCATTTATAGAAGAAAAAATATTGAAGATAAATAGACCATTAACTAAATTTGAAAAAACATTAGTAGAAGAAAAGAACACAATTAAGAAACTTTCAAAGATATATGATCTACTACTCCCTACTGGTTCCCTTAGAGAACTAACAGGAATGAAAAAATGGGAAAAAGAAATGGGATTTTCAATAGGAGATGAAGAATAGGGAAAAATTTTTGAAATAATACACAAAACTACTATAAATAAATATCAGGAGAGAAACTATAAGATTGCAATGAGTTATGCCCCGTACACACGGTCGGACTTTGTTCGGACATTCCGACAACAAAATCTTAGGATTTTTTCCTACGGATGTTGGCTCAAACTTGTTTTGCCTACACACGGTCGCACAAAGTTGTCGGAATTTCCGATCGCCAAGAACGCGGTGACGTCAAGCACGTACGACGAGACTAGAAAAGGCCAGTTCAGAACCAAGCGCAGCACCCTTTGGGCTCCTTTTGCTAATCTCGTGTTAGTAAAAGTTTGGTGAGAGACGATTCGCGCTTTTTCAGACTCGTGGCTTTTAGATCGTTTTCTGCCATTCAGTTTGTGCTTGTGGGTTTGTATCTGCTCTTCAGTGCGTGCAGTCAGTTCGTATTGGAGTTTTCTGTGCGATTTTGTCCGCTCGTTGCTGTTTTTCAGGTCGCTCTTCACAGGCCTTGCTGTTCTTCAGTGCGTTCTGTTACTTTGTTCTGAGCAGCCGACCGTTTTCTAGCCATGTTTCGTATGCGTACTCCTCGTAGAGTTCGTGCTGTGCGGGGGCTTGGTGTTGGGGTCCTGACCTTGACACAAGTCCAGTCCATGAACAGGGTGGGGAGGAGTTCATGGACCAAGAATTGGTTGCTTCAGCGTGACCAGTTCTCTCATATGCCTTTGCTCCGTGAGATCCGTGAGAATAATCCTGATGATTTCAGGAACTTTCTCCGGATGACGGACCCCGTATTTCACCGTTTGTTGGCTTCGCTGACCCCCTATATCAGCAGGCAGGATACCTGCATGAGGCAAGCCATCACTCCGGAGCAGAGGTTGGTCGCTACCTTGCGGTATTTGGCCACAGGGAGAAGCCTGCAGGACCTCAAGTACTCGACAGGCATCTCCCCCCAGGCTCTGGGGATCATTATCCCAGAGACCTGTTCTGCCATCATCCAGGTCCTGCAGAAGGAGTATATGAAGGTAAGATTTTTATCCTTTAATATCACATTTTATTGTATTGAATGTTTGCTAATATATTGTATTTCTTTCCTCATTCCCTAATTACCATGATTGTAATATGCTGTGAATGTCCCCTTTGTCCTCATGCATGCTGGAATTTTATGTAATTATTATTTTAGGTCCTTCATACATATTTGACCTTCAATAACCTCTCCAGCATGGTGTCTCCTGCCCTATATTCACCTCATGTAGTCACTTAACAATGTATTTTATCAGCTCCATAGTAGTGCTTTACCCCAAACACCCCCTAAAATGTTTGGAAATGTTATTTTTGATTTAAATTCAGGCAGAGTGCCAGAGGCTTTTTTTTGTGGTGTCCCCAAATTTTTTGTAACCCTCCCTCCCCCAACAGCTAAGTCAGATGATCCCAATTCTCTATCCTCAATCATCTATCTGCTGACTTTGCCAAACCCATACACACTATACTCATCTGTTTTGTGGTCAGATTTATGGATGAATTCCCCAAAGCATGTAGTGCAAGGGTCTGCCTGTATACTTTCCAATGGTACTGTTTAAAGTTCTTGTATCCTATTATGATCTTGATAGGTAATAGCAGAATGTCCAAATGTCCTCAAATGTGTACAGTGTGTATTTATATCTTTGTATTATGACACTTCTTACCTGTCCAGTGGGCTGCCAATAGTGTAACTAAGGAGGGGCTGTTCCAAGTAATACCCTGTATTTAGGGCTTCGTCTCTAAATGAAGTGAAGAGGGTTACCTGTCCAAGAGTTCCCCCCCCTATAATGTTAGAAATGGCCCATGAGAGGGGGGGGGGATATGATAGGTGTACCTTATACTTTGTTGTTGTTAAATTCCCCTTAATAAATGCTATCTGGAGGTTGACCCATAATGTTTGTGTCTAATCTGCTTGCCAGGTTTCTGTGAAAAAATATTAATGTTTATTGTTTTTTCCTCAACAGTTTCCTTCCACGCCACAGGAATGGCAGACTGTGGTCTCCCACTTTGCCCAGCGGTGGGACTTTCCTAACTGCGGAGGGGCAATTGATGGGAAACACGTCCACATCGTCCCACCACCCAACTCGGGGTCGTACTATTATAATTACAAGGGGTTTAATAGTATAGTGATGTTGGCGGTGGTGTTGGCTAATTACGACTTCTTGTATGTGGACGTGGGGAAGAATGGCCGGATGTCCGATGGTGGAGTGATCGCCCAGACGGAGTTCTACATGCGTCTCCAGAATGGCAGCTTGGACTTGCCACCTCCAGAGGACAATGTTGAAGGTCTCCCATTTGTGTTCGTTGCTGATGAAGCATTTGCGCTGGGGGACCACCTGATGCGGCCATTCCCGATGAGGACCCTCACCCCGGAACAGAGGGTTTTTAATTACCGGCTGGCCAGAGCCCGAAGAGTGGTGGAGAACACATTTGGAATCCTGGCCAGCCGGTTCCGATTATTTCTGACACCCATCCATATGGCGGAGTATAAACTGAACCATATAATACTTGCCTGCTGTGTTCTCCATAATTTTTTAAGAAAACATTCAGCAAACTATGCTGGCTCAGTTGGGCCTGAGGCCAGAAATCCAAATCCATCAACACTGACGGCGCTTGAAAGTGGCCGTCCTGGCTTGCCCTCCCTGAGTGCCCGTGATGTCCGGTTACGCTACCTGGAGTTCTTTGCGGGTAGGGGGGCTATCAATATGCCAGACAATCTGTGAAAACTTTTTAAAATAAAAACCAACCCAAAAAAATTCTTTGTGGACATTTACTGCTTGTGTTTCTTTTACCTGACCCTGACAGAAATGTGTTGAGTGCAGAAAATGTCGTGATTGGGTAACCTTAGAAAAAACTGTGTTGGCTGGTAATTCCTAAATGCAAAAACACATTTCACTACAAGTGCACTTGCAACTGCACTGAACCTGCACTTGTAGTGCAAAGTGTATTTTCCCTTAGGAAATAACCCCCATTTTTGCATAAAAGAGCAATTACATCACCCCAAAAGTGTTGTAATGTTGAGACAATAATCCACACATTCTTGATTAAGCCACTTTTTTATAGCTGCACAATCACATGTGCATTTACGAAAGGTTTTTAAAACAAACCAACATGTTTGTTGTATAACAATGTTTGCAGTAGCATTATGAAAATTCGAAATATCCATTTCAGATAAAACAGGCCTGTGTAAAACCAACAAGAAAGCCAAAAAACTTGAACAAAGTTCACATTAGGTAAAACCTGAAGGCTATATCAGACATCAGTATTTAGGAACTGGGTTTGATATAGCGTTCAGATGGGGGGAAATCACCCCTGGAAAAGCCAAATTTGGAAGATGCACACCAATTTACAAATGTCAACATGTGCTATCTGCCATCATGGGGGATCAAGGGACGTGTTTGGGGGGAGCAAGCCCTTCCTCAACGCTACTTTATAATTGAGGAAGGGGTTGCCCCCCCAAAACGCGTCCATTGATCTCCCGTGATGGCAGATAGCACATGTTGGCACACTGTGTGCATCCTCCAAATTTGGCTTTTCAAAACATAGAAAAAAATTTTAAAAGATTGGACCACACTAAAACAAGTGATTTTGTGGGGTTTAAATTCGCCCCAAAACATCAATGATGTTATTATTTTTTTTAATAACATCACTGATTTGTTGCTGTATGTTGTGCAATTCGAGATTACATCCCATGATCTCCCCGATCAGGATCTGGGCACTTTCAGAAGTAAAGCGTTCTCTCTCCCTCACATCACGATCACCTAAAAAGAGATAAAGAACAAAAAAAAGGTCTCAAAAATCTGCCAGCAGCCATCTCTTTTACCTGAGTCTGTGGTCGCAGACACTCACCTGTTGTGGTGCCAATCTCCACCACATCTTCTTCTTCCTCCTGCTCTTCTTCTTGGGTTGGTGTTATTTCTCCTTCTTCCAGAGGTGGGGGGTCTCTGGTCTCCTCGGATGAGGGGTGTCCTCCGAGTCTTTTCTCCCCTATGTAAAACAAAAATGGTATACTTAGCACACAGATATTTGATGGCAGAACTATAGAAATAGGAAACATTGCTTGGAAGTGGGGTACAATTGTCTATTTTAGCCGAGTTCCAAGATGTATATTTTTTATTGCCCTTTGTCAAGCTGCAATACTTTACCTGTTTGGTACAAGCTTCACAGATGGAGACCCCCCTATAGTATACACTGGAGCACCTGTGTGGCCCCCCTAATAAAAATGTTGTTCTTGTGTCCCACACTAGTGCTCCAGTGTCCAGATGTGAAAACAGCTGCTCAGTGTCCTCTCCTTACACACAATCTAGTTTGCATTTCATTCTAGTAACAAACCCATCTACACAAACAAATATTTGGCATCCAAGTAGGCCCCCAAAAATGTGTGAAAATGCATATGGCCTAAACAATGGTGTTCTAGAGGCCGAAAGAAAAATGTTTGATACGAACGAATAATGTGCCCATGAACATTAAAGTTGACCTTTGGAAACGTTACAACTAATCAAAGCATATGGAGCAGAACGAACGTAATAAAGACAGAAAGAATAGGAACACAGCACAACTACTTACTTTTTTGCATCACTCTCCGGATCTTTCGGTACTGCTCTGGCTCTCTCAACTTCAGGTCCGACCACCGCTTCCTGAGCTGATCTTTAGACCTTCGTACCCCGAAATTCCGCTCTAGACTCCTGACCACTTTCGCCATGATTTTGGCCTTTCGGATATTGGGGTTGGGGTAAGGCCCATATTTTCTGTTATAGTCGGACTTCCTCATGATGTCGACCATCTCCAACATCTCCCCAAACAACATATTTGTGGCCTTAAAACGTCTCCTTCTGGATCGGGACGTGCCTGGATCCGCCCTCTCCTCCTCCTCCTCGTTGCTACAATTAGCCCGCACCTGCTGTATGTCCGCCATCATGCTCTTCACCCACTGCGCCGAACGAAAAGGGGCGGGGAATACACTAGAAAGAACGTCAGGGGCGGGCGGAGTTACGCGCATGCGCAGTGT
Source organism: Lithobates septentrionalis (assembly GCA_037952835.1). Lineage (NCBI taxonomy): Eukaryota > Metazoa > Chordata > Amphibia > Anura > Ranidae > Lithobates > Lithobates septentrionalis. The sequence continues at coordinate 1,634,912 of JBBDGP010000961.1, read as the reverse complement.
ATATAAAGCGTAACACACGTGCGTATTACGTTTGATCTGTGAGCGGAGGAAGGAGCATTGAACGCGGCGATCGTAAGAACGAAGGTAAGAGACAAACTTGGGCCTATACTGCTTCTATAGATTGAGGCCTATATTGTAACAAGATTAGGAGAGTTTGGTCTGACATTAGGCTTTGTCTTGTGTTGTGTCTTGCAGTGAACATGGATATGGTACTAAAAGAAGATACTGACTTCATGTCACTATTCATTGATATGCTAAGGGAGCTGCCCTGTCTGTGGGAGATTACCCACCCCCATTACAAGAACCAAGCAAAGAGGAAGGCAGCACTGGAGCAATTGTGTGAAATTGTGAAGCAGGTGATCCCCACGGCAGACATCACTTATTTAAAGATCTTCATTGGTGGCCTGAGGAGCACATATCTGAGGGAGCGCAATAAAGTCCTGGATTCACAGAGATCCGGAGCAGCAGATGACATCTATGTCCCCAGGATGTTGTACTACGACAGGCTGCATTTTCTGGCAGGCCAGACTGAACCCAGGCCATCCCTCTCAAGTCTTCCTTCCACACTTCCTTCCCCCCTGGCTGAGGCTTCTGATGCCCAACCTGGGCCTTCCAGGCCACATGTGGAGGAGCCCAGATTGAGCCAGGTATAGCATTCCTCTAAATATTTCTGCTTGTACAATCAATGATGTTAACTAGATGTTAGTTTGGAAGTAATAATTTATGATTGTGATTGATGATGCAAAAACTAAAACCATGTCCCTTTTTCATACACAGGGAAGTCTCAGCCAGGAGGTGGCCGGGCCGAGCCGGCTGGCTGATGTGCAGGTCCCTCCACCCCCGGTGAAAACAGAAAGTGGCAGTAGGAGGAGTACCCTAGAGGAGGCGGCTATCAGATTTTTTTGTAGGGCTACAGAGGTCCTGGGAGCACCACAGACCAGGCAGGAGAACATTGGTGCATTCATTGCATATAAAATGCAGAGGATGGAGGAGGGCCAACAAGCCATGTGTGAGGCCCTCATATCAGAGGCTCTGGAGAAAGGTATGAGGGGCCAAATTACACCTGACACACATCTTTGGGATGGTCCTCCTCCTCCTCCTGCAGGTCCTCCTCCTCCTCCTCCCTCTCCTCCAGGTCCCCCCAGTCCTCCTCCAGGTCCCCCCAGTCCTCCTCCTCCTCCAGGTCCTACTCCTCCTCCTGCCACATCTCCAACTGCACAGCCACAGCCCGGAAGGAAGTGTGAAAGGAAGACTAGAGAGTGATTGAACCCTGGATCCAGTCTGGTCGGCCAAAAAATGCAGCCTCTTGTGGTACCACAGCCTGGGGACACTGATGTCATCTGCTGCTATCCCGATCTCTGTGAATCCCGGACCAGACTGCCCTCCCTTATATATGGACTCCTCAGGCCACCAATTTTGAGGTTGAAGAATTGTTGTCTGCCGTGGGGGTCCCAGGCTTCACTAATTTCTCATGTTGATCCAGTGTTGCCTTCCTCTTTGTTTGGTTCTGATACCTTAATAAAGGATTTTTGTTTTGAATTATACTCTCCTATGTGTTTTACTTCAAAAATGATGGTTTGTTTGTGAGTATTCAGGTACATTTCTAATATACAATGTGAAATGAACAAGGGACACCAACAACAAACAATCTCATGGAGATTAAATAATAAAAGATATCATTGGTGTTGGGGTAACTTGACACACAAAACACACACAAAAATATTCTGGAGTAAAAATAAAAATAACATTGAACAAAGATCAGCCTTGCAAAAAATCCAAACATTAAAGAAAAAAAAGGCTTAAAAACAAAAAAAAAAAAACATAAAAAATATAAAACTGTCAGATGTGACAACTAATAACAATATATTGAGGGAATCCCACTAAAAAAAGACAAATAAAACTTTGTGAGAAGTGTGTGTGAATATGAGCAGCAAAACTACTTCATTCTTGTCACATTATAAAGAAAAAGAGAGTGCGCTGTATTAAACCATTTTTTACATTGCAGAGTGACGAAAGTGCTGTATCCATTCCGAACGCTAAGTTTACCAGAACGAGCTGTCCCGTGTCGGAATTTCTTCTGAGCATGCGTGGCACTTTGTGCGTCGGAACAGGCCACACACGGTCGGAATTGACGCGATCGGATTTTGTTGTCGGAAAATTTTATCTCCTGCTGTCCAACTTTGTGTGTCGGAAAATCCGATGGAAAATGTCCGATGGCGCCCACACACGGTCGGAATTTCCGACAACACGCTCCGATCGGACAATGTCCATCGGAAAATCCGACCGTGTGCACGGGGCAATAGTATGGGTGTCCACTGTCCAGTAGTATTAAATAAAATGAACAAGGGAATCTCGGAGACCTGTTGGAGATGTAAGATGGAGAGAGGTACAATGGATCATATTTGCTATGGATGTCAGAAGGTGAAGGAATTTTGAAATGAGATTTTCGAGATCTATCAGAATGTATCAGGAATAGTAGTGAATCCAAGTATAAAAACCTCTTTATTTTCTCTGACACGAGATTCAACAAAAAAAAACAGAAAGGACATTTTGCATTTTATGACATCTGCGGCTAGAACAATAATAGCACGTAACTGGAAAGAAGAAATAGAACCAACAATTGCAGAATGGATATGTGAAATGAACGAAATTCAGTACATGGAAAAACAGATAAGAGAAGAAGGGTATATAATAAATAAATTGCCAGAAATATGGCAAAGATGGGATGAGTTTCGGCTCTCAAAGGAAGTGAAGAAATGTATATAATGAAGGGGAACAGGCCATGGGGGGGGCTTTTTTTTTTTTCCTTAGATGGTGGTATGAGTAGACTTAGGATGGATGGTAGGAATAAATGAATATAGAATGTGGTAGGATTATAGAATATTTATAGTAGGTATCTTTATGCATTTGTAATGTTGATGAATTGTTGTACAAATGATAATGTATGAGTTCTTTTTTAAAATTCAATAAAGAGAAATTGAAGACAGAGTGGATGGAATTCTGTAGAGTTAACAGCATATCTCTCAGAGTAGTGTCAAGTACTAGTAGGCTTGAGGTGGGATATGCTGCAATAGTGTTGGATATAGCAGGGCTCACAGGGGAAGGAAATGTAGCAGGGCTCGCCTCAGTGCCAGGATCTGTAGGCTGCGTCAGCCGCAGCTTGGATTTTGCAGGGCTTGCAGAAGGTGTGGAGGCTAAGGAGCTGCTGCCAGGTATGTATGGAGAAAGGAGCTCGTCTCCAATCCTGTTCTCCTGTGTGTGTGTGTTGAGGCAGGGCAGCCTCGTGTTGCGGTCTCATGTCCGCAGGTGCCATCTTTTTGCCCCTTGGCGTTGGGTAAAACTCTGTGAGTTTCCATGGCACCAATCGATCCTTTCTGCATTTAGACATGATCCCTGGTGTCTTGGAATTCTGGTAGGGGTGATGTGGCTGGTTTATTTTGATGCCTCGCTGGAGCCTTGGAGAGCCATCTGAGCCCGGAGCTGTTTCAACAAGCAGCCATCTCGGTCGGCTTTTGCCGGGCCCCACTACTTTATTGAGATTTTATGTGATAGACCAACACAAAGTGGCACATAATTGTGAAGTGGAAGGAAAATGATGAATGTTTTTTTTTTACAAATAAATATCTGAAAAGTGTGGCGTGCATTCGTATTCAGCCCCCCTGAGTCAATACTTTGTAGAACCACCTTTCACTGCAATTACAGCTGCAAATCTTTTTGGGTATGTCTCTACCAACTTTGCACATCTAGAGAGTGACATTTTTGTCCATTCTTCTTTGCAAAATAGCTCAAGCTCTGTCAGATTGGATGGAGAGTGTCTATGAACAGCAATTTTTAAGTCTTTCCACAGATTCTCAAAAAAATTAAAAGTCAGCAGCTACAAATACTATAGCTGATGACTTTTAATATTAGAGCACTTACCTGTCCAGAGAGCCTGCAATGTCGGCCGCTTCCATTCCTGGTAAGGGAACCTGGCAGTGAAGCCTTTCGGCTTCACAGCTGGTTCCCTACTGCGCATGCACAAAGCGTGTTGCACTTTCTAATTGGCCCGGTGGTGGAGGGAAAGGAGGAGGGGGACTGAACATCTGGGAGATCGGCCATGGCCCAGTAAGTGGGGAAGGGCACCTGTCAAAAACAGGTCCCCGTTCCCCCCTGAAAGGTGCCAAATGTGGCACAGAAGGGACAGAGGATGCGTGTAAGCGGAAGATCCACTTTTGGGTGGAACTCCACTTTAAGGTCATTGTCCTGCTGGAAGGTAAACCTCCACCCCATTCTCAAGTCTTTTGCAGACTTTAACAGGTTTTCTAATAAGATTGCCCTGTATTTGACTCCATTCATCTTCCCATTAACTCTGACCAGCTTCTCTGTGCCTGCTGAAGAAAAACATCCCCATAACATGATGCTGCCACCACCATGTTTCACGGTAGGGATGGCGTGTTCAGGGTGATGTGCAGTGTTAGTTTTCCGACACACATAGAGTTTTATTTTAGGCCAAAAAGTTAAATTTTGGTCTCATCTGACCAAGGCACCTTCTTCCACATGTTTGCTGTGTCCTCCCACATGGCTTCTCGCAAACTGCAAACAGAACTACTCATGACTTTCTTTCAACAATGGCTTTCTTCTTGTCACTCTTTCATAAAGGCTAGATTTGTGGAGTGCATGACTAATAGTAGTCGTGTGGACAGATTCTCCTACCTGAGCTGTAGATCTCTGCATCTCCCCTAGAGTTACCATGGGCCTCTTGGCTACTTCTCTAATTAATTCCCTCCTTGCGCGGCCTGTTAGTCTAGGTGGATGGCCAGGTCTTGGTAGGTTTGCAGTTGTGCCATACTATTTCCATTTTCAGATGATGGATTGAACAGTGCTCCGTGAGATGTTCAAAGCTTGAGATATTTTTCTATAACCTAGCCCTGCTTTAAACTTATCCACAACTTTATCCCTGACCTGTCTGGTGTGTTCCTTGGCCTTCATGCTGCTGTTTGTTCACTAAGGTTCTCTAAAAAACCTCTGAGGGCTTCACGGAACAGCTGTATTTATACTGAGATTAAATTACACACATGTGGACCCCTTTTACTAATTAGGTGATGCCTGAAGGCAATTGGTTCCACTAGGTTTTAGTTAGTGGTTTTACAGTAAAGGGGGCTGAATACAAATGCATGCCACACTTTTCAGATATTTATTTGTAAAAAAAAATTAAAGACCGTTTATCATTTTCCTTCCACTTTACAATTATGTGCCACTTTGTGTTAGTCTATTACATAAAATCCCAATAAAATACATATACATTTTTTGGTTGTAACATGACAAATAGTGGAAAATTTCAAGGGGTATGAATACTTCTTCAAGGCACTGTATTCCTTCCAGAATTTAGAACACATTACTGGAATTTGGTAAGGTTTCTTTCTACAAAGTCAACAACACACAATCATTTATTCTCAACTCTGGGATCCTTACCCTCAATAAACAATTACCTGTAACCAAATTTCTGTACCATTGGTTTGACAAGCAAGTCCCTTACCTAGGAATTAAAATAACTTATTCTTATCAGCGCACTTTTACCTCTAACCACTTACCTTACCTATTTTTACACTTACCTATTTTTAGATGCTCAACAGTGGTGTAAAGAATATTACCACCTTTACCAATGCCTAGCACATTTTATATAGGCTGCAAAATATTATCCATAACTTTATTTGGCAGGGAAAAAGACCAATGGTTAACAAAAGCTTTTTTCCCGACACGTGAATAGTGGGGACATGATCAGACCAACTGAAACACTGTTTGAACCCAGAGTGTAAAAAGAAATTGGTCCACATTAAGAGTTATACCGGGATATTGTTTCCCCTCAGTTTTTTTTTTACATGCAATAGATCTTTATTGAAGTTTTTCAAAATAAAACAAAATAAAGACAAACAGCTAAATAAGCCACAATTGGAGTAAGCCAAGACAACACAAATAGGCTCCTGTAAACAATTGCAAAGGATGGAAGCTGTATGTACAAGTACGTATTGCAATGCAAGAGAGAAGGCTATTGTGTAGAGGGATAGGAGAAAGGGGATGGGGGGAAGGTGGTGCAGGGAGAGGTAGGTTTGAGAAAGGGAAACCAGATAGCAGGGGAAAGGGATGGGGTGGGGACAGGAACATAACAAGGAACCAACAATAATACTAGTCATTGCAAGATAGCGGTGCAGGTTCGATCAGCGAGACATAACTGTACACATAGGGTGCTAAAGCCAAAGCTCCCAAAGTGTAAAGAATTTGATAGGGTTTAACTGTTTACGAGAAAGGATTCTCTTCATTTCAAATTGGAAGTTTAGGTTGTTGATTGTGTTTGTGAAGGAGGTTTGAGTAAGGTAGTTTTCATAATCTAGTAATGTTCACCTTTGCTGCCAAAAGCAGAAGAACAACAATCACACTGGATCTGAGAGGGAGGTTTTCCATGCCAATGTGGAGTAGGGCAAGGGCAGGGTTTGGAGGGACATGTGTGTTCATGATGTCAAAGATAGAGTAAATACTTGATGCCAGTAAGAGCAAAGGAATTTACAAAACCACAATATATGGGCAAGGGAACCTATTTTTCCGCGCTGTCTCCAACATGTGAACGCTAGCCCAGGATAGATTTTGGAAAGCTTGTAAGGGGTCAGATACCAGTGGTGGCTCATTTTTTGGTTCCAATGAATGGAACAGTGCGAAGCTGCACAAGTGGTAGAAAACACTTTTTGCCACCTGTGATAAGTAAACGTTCCACCTACCTCGGATTCCCACTTACGTATCCTTGGGGTTTGATGGGTTAAGCTACTGTTGTAGAGAGAGTAGAAAAGTGATATGCCCTTTCTGGGGTATTAAAGAATCATATAGATGGGTTGTGGGAGAATTACTACCAGTGAAATTTTAGAGGATTGGAGGAAATGATGGATTCAAGTGTAAGTAAATACCCTAGCTCCGATCTGTTTAGGGAATATTCTCTTTGCAGGAGTCCAAAAGTTTTTAGATTTTGATTTGAGTAGAGGTTGTGCAGATATTGAATACCTAGATCATGCCAATGTTGCATATTTAGTTCAACTAAGAAAAGTTTTAGCACCCCTTCAGGTAGGCTAATTGTATTTGATGGAAGTGAGGTAGGAGAATTATTAAAGATTTCTAACCAAGCTTTAAATGAGGCTTTGAAGGAGGGGTAGTCTATATGGGGTGGAGAGAGCCCTACAGCCACTGCTTATAATGAGACTTGGGGCAAGTGCAGCTGAAACAGAGATGCTTCCATTAAGTTCCAAATGTTTTCTCTTGTAGGGTGTCTCCAGTAATGGAGTTGATCTCTGAGGGTTGCAACATAGTAGGGATGTACATAATGTAGCCCAAGGCCACCATATTTATTGGATCTAGTCAATATATGGTTGGCACATTGAGTGTGGCTAGAGCCCCAAACATATCCAGTGACTTGTTCTTGTAGGGTGGTAAGAAAATTAGTTGGGAGAGGTATCATTAGAGTACGAAACAAATATAACAATTTACAGAGTATGAGCATTTTCAAGGCGGCAATTCTACCTAGTTTGGATAGCCCAAAAGAGAGAAGGACTTGAAGGCCTGGAGGTAGGGCTGATAAAAATTGTTCATAGTTCAAGTCAAATATTTGAGATGTGGTGGGCGATAGGCGTATGCCTGGGGATAGAACAGTGAAGGGAAAGGAATGTTTAAGCTGGGTCGTTGTGTCTGGGGGGATGTACTGTGCCTTGAAAAAGTATTCATATCCCTTGAAATTTTCCACATTTTGTCATGTTACAACTAAAGACATAAATGTATTTTATTGGGATTTAATGTGATAGAACAACACAAATTGGCACATAATTGTGAAGTGGAAGGAAAATGATAAATGGTTTTCTATTTTTTTATAAATAAATATCTGAAAAGTGTGGCGTGCATTTGTATTCAGCCCCCTTTACTCTGATACCCCTAACTAAAATCTAGTGGAACCAATTGCCTTCAGAAGTCACCTAATTAGTAAAAAAAAGTCCACCTGTGTGTAATTTAATCTCAGTATAAATACAGCTGTTCTGTGAAGCCCTCAGAGGTTTGTTAGAGAACCTTAGTGAACAAACAGCATCATGAAGGCCAAGGAACACACCAGACAGGTCAGGGATAAAGTTGTGAAGAAGTTTAAAGCAGGGTTAGGTTATAAAAAAATATCCCAAGCTTTGAACATCTCATGGAGCACTGTTTAATCCATCATCCAAAAATGGAAAGAGTATGGCAGAACTAGAAACCGACCAAGTAGGGATGAGCTTCGAGTTCGAGTCGAACTCATGTTCGACTCGAACATCGGCTGTTCGCAAGTTCGCTGAACAGAGAACAATTTGGGGTGTTCGCGGCAAATTCGAATGCCGCGGAACACCCTTTAAAAGTCTATGGGAGAAATCAAAAGTGCTAATTTTAAAGGCTTATATGCATGGTATTGTCATAAAAAGTGTTTGGGGACCTGGGTCCTGCCCCAGGGGACATGTATCAATGCAAAAAAAAGTTTTAAAAACGGCCGTTTTTTCGGGAGCAGTGATTTTAATAATGCTTAAAGTGAAACAATAAAAGTGTAATATCCCTTTAAATTTCGTAGCTGGGGGGGTGTCTATAGTATGCCTGTAAAGGGGGCATGTTTCCCGTGTTTAGAACAGTCTGACAGCATAATGACATTTTAAAGGAAAAAAGTAATTTAAAACTACTCGCGGCTATTAATGCATTTCCGGTCCGATAATACACATAGAAGTTCATTAATAAAAACGGCATGGGAATTCCCCACAGGGGAACCCCGAACCAAAATTTAAAAAAAAAAATGACGTGGGGGTCCCCCTAAATTCCATACCAGGCCCTTCAGGTCTGGTATGGATATTAAGGGGAACCCGGGCCAATTTTTTTTTTTAAAAATGACGTGGGGGTCCCCTAAATTCCATACCAGACCCTTCAGGTCTGGTATGGATATTAAGGGGAACCCCGGCCAAAATTAAAAAAAAAAAACGCGTGGCGTCCCCCAAAAATCCATACCAGACCCTTCTCCGAGCACGCAACCTGGCAGGCCTCAGGAAAAGAGGGGGGGTGAGAGAGCGCCCCCCCTCCTGAACCGTACCAGGCCACATGCCCTCAACATTGGGAGGGTGATTTGGGGTAGCCCCCAAAACACCTTGTCCCCATGTTGATGAGGACAAGGGCCTCATCCCCACAACCCTGACCGGTGGATGTGGGGGTCTGCGGGCGGGGGGGCTTATCGGAATCTGGAAGCCCCCTTTAACAAGGGAACCCCCAGATCCAGGCCCTCCCCCCTGTGTGAAATGGTAAGGGGGTACTTCCTACCATTTCACTAAAAAACTGTCAAAAATGTTAAAAATGAAAAGAGACAGTTTTTGACAATTCCTTTATTTAAATGCTTCTTCTGTCTTCTTTCTTCTATCTTCTATCTTCCTTCATCTTCTGGTTCTTCTGGTTCTTCTGGTTCTTCCTCCAGTGTTCTCATCCAGCATCTTCTCCGCGCCGTCTTCTTCCCTTCTTCTCCTCGGGCCGCTCCGCATCCATGGCATGGAGGGAGGCTCCCGCTCTTCTCTTCATCTTCTTCTCTTCATCTTCTTCTCTTCATCTTCTTGTCTTCATCTTCTTTTCGGGCCGCTCTGCATCCATGCTGGCATGGAGGGAGGCTCCCGCTGTGAGACGCTTCTCCTCTTCTGACGGTTCTTAAATAATGGGGGGGGGCACCCGGTGACTCCGCCCCCTCTGGCGCACGGGGACATGATGGGACTTCTCTGTGGCATTCCCTGTGACACCCCAGGGAAGTCCCGTCAAGTCACCGTGCGTCAGAGGGGGGCGGGGTCATTGTTTCACTTTAAGCATTATTAAAATCACTGCTTCAGTTTTTAAAACTTTTTTTGCATTGATCCATGTCCCCTGGGGCAGGACCCAGGTCCGCAAACACTTTTTATGACAATAACTTGCATATAAGCCTTTAAAATTAGCACTTTTGATTATTCATGTTCGTGTCCCGTAGACTCTAACGGTGTTCGAACAAATTTTTTGCCTGTTCGCATGTTCTGGTGCGAACTGAACAGGGGGGTGTTCGGCTCATCCCTACTACCAAGACATGGCTGTCCACCTAAACTGACAGGCCAGGCAAGGAAAGCACTTCAGCCCAGGAAGCATTTGCCCCCTTAATGACCAGGCCATTTTTTGCAATATGGCACTGCATCAATTTATTTGACAATTGCACAGTTGTGCGACGCTGTACTCAAACAAAATTGACGTCCTTCTTTTTCCACAAATAGAGCTTTCTTTTGGTGCTATTTGATCACCTCTGCGGTTTTTATTTTTTGCAGTATAAACAAACAAAGAGCGACAATTTTGAGAAAAAAAAAATTTTTTTTTACTTTTTGCTATAATACATATCCAAAATTCTTCTACATATTTTTGGTAAAAAAAAATCACAATAGGCATATATTGATTGGTTTCCGCAAAAGTAATAGCATCTACAAAATAGGGAATAGATTTATGGCAATTTTTTATTTTTATTTTTTTTTACTAGTAATGGCAACGATCTGTGATTTTTAGCGGGACTGCAACACTGCGGCGGACACTCTTTTGGGACCACTGACATTTATACAGTGATATAGTGCTATAAATAGCCACTGGTTACTGTGTAAATGTCACTGGCAGGGAAGGGGTTAACACTAGGGGCGATCAAGGGGTTAAATGTGTTCCCCCATGTGTGTTCTAACTGTAGGGGTATGGGCTGCCAGGGACCTAACAGAGATCACTGTTCCCAATCACTGGGTACAGTAGATCTCTGACATGTCGCCTGTCAGAACGAGGAATCACCTTGTTTACAAAGGCAGTTCCCCGTTCTGCCTCTGTAATAGGCGATCACGTGTCGCCAGCGGACATAATTTCCGCCAGAGCTGCGGGCATGCTCCTGCCGACCTGATGCAATATGATGACAGTGGCTTGTTGGCTAGTGGTTAATCAGAGAAGCAGCCAAGAGGCCCATAGTAACTCTGGAGGAGATCTCTGCAGAGATCCACAGCTCAGGTGGGAGAATCTGTCCACGGGACAACTATTAGTTGTGCACTCCACAAATGTGGCCTTTATGGAAGAGTGGTAAGAAGAAAGCCTCGTTTAAAGAAAGCCATAAAGAAGTCCCATTTTCAGTTTGCGAGAAACCATGTGGGGGACACAGCAAATATGTGGAAGGAGGTGCTCTGGTCAGATGAGACGCTATGTGTGGCGGAAAACAAACACCGCACATTACCCTGAACACCCCCCCCCCCCACTGTGGAACATGGTGGTGGCAACAGCATGTTGTGCAATGCTTTTCTTCAGCAGGGACAGGGAAGCTGGTCAGAGTTGAGGGATGGATCCAAATACAAGGCAATCTTAGAAGAAAACCTGTTAGTTTGCAAAAGACTTGAGACTAGGGCAGAGGTTCACCTTCCAGCAGGGCAACGGCCCTAAACATACAGCCAGAGCTACAATGGAATGGTTTGGATTAAAGCATATTCATGTGTTAGAAGGGCCCAGTCAAAGTCCAGACCTAAATCCAATTGAGAATCTATGGTAAGACTTGAAAATTGCTGTTCACAGATGCCCTTCATCCAATCTGACAAAGCTTAAGCTATTGTGCAAAGAAGAATGGGCAAACATTTCACTCTCTAGATGTGCAAAGCTGGTAGAGACATTCCCAAAAAGACTTGCAGCTGTAATTGCAGTGAAAGGTGGTTCTACAAAGTATTGACTCAGGGGGGCTGAATACAAATGCATGCCACACTTTTCAGATATTTATTTGTAAAAAAATTGGAAAACCATTTATCATTTTCCCTCCACTTCACAATTATGTGCCACTTTGTGTTGGTCTAGCACATAAAATCCTAATAAAATTAATTTACATTTTTTGGTGGTAACAAGACAAACTGTGGAAAACTTCAAGGGGTATGAATACTTTTTCAAGGCACTGTAAATATCCAAAATCAAGGCGTTTGTTTCATTAAGTTTATAATAGGAGACTGTACTAAATCTGCCTAGGGTGGTACAGATCTCTTGAAGGTGTTAGTGAGGTTTGGTAGCCAGAAAAATAATGTCATCAGCGATTAGACTGATGTTGTGTCCAATGCCATGGAAGAGTTTCCCTGAGATAAGGGGATCAGTTCTGATTTTAGTTGCAAGGGGTTCCATTATAAACGCGTAATGAGTGAAAGGGGGCAACCTGTGGTCCCTTTTGCAATGGTAAAGTAATGGTAAAGGCTGTGGAGAGAGTTCCTGCATTGAGAACTCGAGCCCAGGGATTGGAATATAGGGACATAATTGCCAAGTGGAGTGACCCAGTGATGCCAAATGTTTGAAGGACCGCTCTAAGGAATCTCCAATGTACCCATTCAAGCGCCTTCTCTGCATCCAAAGAGAGGAGCGGAAAAGGCGTTTTCTGAATTCCAATATTATGAATGAGAAAAAATCGTCTCCTAGTGGCATCAGGAGTTTGTCTTCCCGACATGAAGCCCAGCTGGTCTTGGTGAATCAAGGTTGGGAGGAATGGGAGTAACCTACAGCCAAGCACTTTTACAAAAAAATTATGTCTGTATTGAGTACCATAAATGGGTCTATAGCTGATTGTGAGGTATCTTTCCCTGGTTTAGTGGAGATCACAGATTGCAATCTCAATTTTGGTAGAGAGACAGAGAAAGCAGCAATATTGAATAGGAATGCTAGGTGTGGAGAAAAAAGGTATACACATTTTTATAGTACTCATTATTAAAACCATCACAACCAGGTGATTTGATATTTGTTAAAGTGTTGATTGCAGATTCAACTTTTGAATCTGTAAAAAGGTTGAGAAAGTGACTCTAATTGCATAGAAGTCAGTGAGGGAAGATCGATTGACTGTAGGAAGGACTGTATAGCGGGACTAGTTGGTTGAGGTGTCGAGGGGTTTTGTTGGAGGTTGTAGAGGGAGGAGTAGTAGTCACTAAAGGCATTAGCTATGTCTTGGGGATTCGTTAGGAATTTCCCTCAGGTGACAGAGTGAGGACATTTTAGATTTACTTTGTTGCATCTTAACATGTTTAGCTAGTAAGGCTCCCACATTATTACCTAGAGCATAATAATTTGATTTAACATGTTTGAGATTAGCTTCATATTTGAATAGGAACAGGGAGTGCAGTTTCTGTTTCAGCTAGGAGGGAGGAGGCTAGCAAGGGAGAAGGGCTTTGTTTTGTGCTTCCTTTTGCCTAATGGATTCTAGCACCTCAATTTGCCTAGTCCTCTGGTTCTTAGCAACCAATCTTAGCTTTGTAGTTAGACCAGAGCACAAATCTATCAGTATCAGGTAAGTCATTCATCTAAAAAAAACTGTTGATGGGCTTGTTTGACTTGCTGAAGGGTATTGGGGTCAGCCAAGAGTGAAGAGTTAAGCCTTCAAAGGCGATTAATGTTCAGATGGTTGGGGTCATTTTAATCAAAATAGGTACATGGTCCGACCATGTAATGTCTCCTATGACAGAGGAGGAGACAGTTTGGAGGGTCCATTTATCAGTAGGGAATAGATCAATGCAGGAGTAGGAGGCTTGAGAGGGTGAATAGTAGCTGAAGTCCTTTTGGGATCGATGTTGACATCTCCAGACATCATAAGGTGATTCAGAGCTTGATGGGATGAGCATTCACCAGAGGAGGAACCCATGGTGGGGTCATCTACTGCACTGAAGTCGCCAACTAAAATAAAATGGCCGCACCTGTAAGATCTGTTTGAGGAGGTACTTGCAGAAACTGAGCTGTTTGTAGTTGGGAGCATAGATATTGACAAGAGTGTAGGTAGCTTTGTTGATATCACAGATGAGAATCCAAAAATGACCATGGGGGTTAACCACTCTTTTATGTAGTTGAAACTGTAAGGTATTGCGAAATGCCATCAAGATTCCATTTTTATTCTTCTCTCTAGAGGCACAGAAGACATGATCCAATTATTTCAGCTAGAGGTGAGGAGATTCTGTTGCAGCAAAGTGGGTCTCCTGAACAAGGAGAACATCACCCTGTAGAGTGAGGGATTCTTTCAGTAATGTAGATCATTTGTATGGACTGTTGAGGTCTCTAGCATTTATGGACAAGATTTTAAGGGTCATGATCCAGTAGGTAGGTGGTTGAGCATGAATTCAATCTTAGGTAGAGTATGGTAATCCACGACCAGTATTGGGCGGTAAAGGTACAGTAAATGGAATGTTGCACAGGACTCTGAGCTATGAGCTGAATATCTGGGTTTGGTTCAAGGTGGGTTTGTTGAACTTTACTGAAGTTCGGATGCCGAAACTGAACTCCACTGAAATCGATGAGAACTAAATCTTAAAAATCAGCAATGGTTAATCGACAAGGGATTGCCAAACAAAAGGCATGGGAAGGTCAGAAATGCCCAACGGGGCATGTCCTAATGCACACCTTTTACTTTTTTAGCAAATTACTAACATCCAGGCAACATGAAAAAAAAAATGATTGAATTCAAATCCAGCCACTTGACCCCGCTGCTTATACAAAAACTCCCAGGATTTGAGAAGTGATCAGAGGAAAAACAAACAAGAGCACTGTTGGTAGGTGGTCACTAGGTAATGCTAAAGCATGGTTAATGAGCTCAGCTGGATGAAATACAGTATGTTTCTATATAAATATTTCATGACATAAGGCATGTATCCACAGGGCCCATTCAAAAGGTCTATTATTAAGCACAAAAGGACAAATTATATGACTCTGTAAAATAAAGGATGCTGTGGTAAAAAGCTCACTGTGACACTGTAAAGATGACAGTAATAGGCAGTAATTAGGCACCACAAGATTCGCTGGATAAACAGGTGACTCAATTTAGATATCTAGGTGCTCATTAAACCTTTTTTAATGGACCCTGTGGATACATGCCTTATGTCATGAACTTTTTATATAAAATCATATATCAGTCCATCCATCCAGCACTACCTAGTGACCATCTATCAATAGCGCTCTTGTTTGTGTCTTTTTCTTTTTTCATTTGTTTTATTTTTGCATGGATTTCCCCATGTTATCCATACCAAACCCTCATCAATGTCTAAAAAGTACTGCTTGGTGTATTCAAATCACAGTAAATGCAAATTGGCTTACACTGCACTTTTAAAAAAAAAAACATTTAAGCTGCCTGGCACAAATGCTGACCCTTTGACTTTAATGAACCACTGATTTTGAACAAATTAAATCAAAATTCACCAGGCAACGGGGCGGGACCGGAAGCGGATGATGGAGTGAGGTGGTGAGGAGAGGAGTGTGAGTGAGTGTGTCCACCCCACTCCCACCATAGAATGAATAAGTGCCCATCTCTGGTTGTACGATAGAGGGATACATGCCGTGCTAGTGCCTGAACCTTGCAGCCCCTGTGCCTGTCTGCCGCCCGTACCTTGCACCTTGCGATATCCCCCTAGCATCCGCCTACAGGAGCCGAAGTGGTGTACTGCATCTCCCTTTACTCCTCGGAGGCTTCCGGGAGACTTCGGAGGATTTCAGTTCCGAAAGGAAGTCAAGCGGAGACAAGCTCTCGCGGGAAGACGATTGAGAAGGGCCCTAGGAACTGACGTCAGAGCGCCAACAGTGGAGGTCCCGGTGTGAGAAATCTCAGCATAGGACCGTGGTGCGGAGGTACCCGAGCCCCCTCCGAAGCAACGGTACAGCGGTACATTAACGATCCCTGGGTGAGTGAATAGGCTTATAATTGAACCCTATTGAACTGTTTAAATGAACGGTGGTGAGAGAGTGTTGCCTAAGGTTCCCTAAACCTTGTATATCCTCCACTGTGGGAAGAAGCTCAAATATACCAGTGTACGTGTGGGACTTACTGGGACTTGCTGGTGTCATGTGACAGGGTAGTGGCATATTATAGCATATTGGCATACTACACTGAGGAGTTTAATCTCAGGGCTCTACCTGACAACACGTTTGAAGCTTGAAATACTCCCAAAGTGCCTCCCTGTGCATCGGTCACTCCTCCATACTGATTACATTTTGGGGGTTTTTTTTCTTTTTTTCTTTTTTTTTTTTTGACTCCGGGCCCCCTCATTGTATTGTTGCAGCAGGAGAAATAATACTAATTAGTAGCGACCGGAGGAGTCAGACATGTCAACAAGAAGGAAGGGTGACAAGCAAGCAAATATGGAAGCTATGGGGTCTCAGTCTTTACGTTCAGCTAAAGAGAAAGAAAAAGACAAAGGTGGAGTGTCATCGGTAGCGGGGGCAACGGCAGCTGTGGTTGCGGCAACTGCAAAATTGGAGAGACTGGTTAACATAACAGACCATACACCAACGAAAGGGGGGCAGCAGGTACAAAGCAAAACAGCGTCAGACAGGAAGAGCCTGGGCCAGATGAACATGCTCCCAAATAGTACTACAATAAAGAATCCCTCAAACAAAGGTGCGAGTATGGTGGGGAAAACAACTGAAACAAGTAATACCCAGTTGCATGCAACAGAAGGCGAACCAACTCTTAAAGAAATCCTTACTGCAGTTAACGCTTGCAAACAATCTCTGAGCAATATGGCAGATCAAATGAAAGACATAAGGGAAGAACTAGCCCATGTAAGCCAAGATCTCAAGAATATGGCAGAAAGAGTGACAGAAATAGAAGGGAGAATAAGTCTGCTGGAGGATGACTTAAACCCAATGAAGCAAGAGTTAAAAGCACAGAAAGATCAGATAAAAAGGCTTATGGAAAAATTTGACGAAATGGAAAACAGACTCAGGAGAGACAATGTGAGGATAGTTGGGCTCCCAGAGAAGAGCGAGGGATTAGACCCGACTGGTTTTGTGGAAAAATGGCTAATTGAAACTTTTGGGACAGAAACATTCTCACAGCAGTTCTCTATTGAAAGGGCACACAGAGTTCCATTTAGACCTCCTGCTCAGGGTAGCCCCCCAAGAGCCTTGTTACTGAAGTTCTTAAACTATAAGGATAAGGTGACCCTTCTTTGAAGGGCTAGAGAAAGAGGGAACCTGTATTATAATGGAGCCAGGATATCAATGTACCCTGATTTTTCACCCGAATTGCAGAAGCGCAGGATGGAATTTCTGGGTATTAAGCGTAGCCTCCAAATGTATGACATTACGTATGCTCTTCTGTACCCCGCCAGGCTTCGGGTAAATGCACTTGGGGGAAGTCAGATCTTTGAATCCCCAGAGAGAGCGCGAGCATGGTTGGAGGAAAAGAAAGATCAGATATCGCCAAAATAAACGGGGGCTGTAAATGAGGAAGAAAAGAGTACAAAACGATATATTTTGTATTTGTGGGGTGGGGGGATTCACAGGGTTGAGATAGAGCAAAAGATAGGTTTTCGTTTGGGTGAGGGATGGAGGAGAGGGTGGGGGGGTGGGGGGAGGGGGGGAGGATTGAGAGTAAGTAGGGTAGGGGTAGAGGAGTGGGTGACGGTCATTAAAAAAGCCTACAAGGGGGACCTAGAATGGTGTGGGGGGGGGGGAGGGGAGGGATGGGGGAGGCGGGAAGGGGAGGGTAATGATTATAGTATGAAGATACAGGAAAGGGTACGTTTGAATTTCAGGATTGTAAGGAAATTCTTATTGCACAAAAATAATATATTCTTTCACAAGGTTGCACTGAATACACTAGTAAATTATAAATAGTCATGATAAATACGTACATCACGTGTATTATGCATAGGTCCTTAGGATTTGAAGCCACTAAAGTAAAAAGGTTGAGTGATGGGGAAAAACCCCTCTTATCAGTAGAGATAAGCACTTTAGTCGGGAACATAAGGCGTTAGGGAGGGGACTTAGTGGCGGTGTGTTTTTGTTTTGTTTTTTTTCTTTTGTTTTTTGGTGTTTTGCTCGCCTCTACTACTGCTTTTTCCCCGTAACTCAGGATCTCCTGTTCATAAACATAAGCAATAAATCATGGTCCTGAACATCGGGTCATGGAATGTTAGAGGGTTGGGTTCCCCTGTTAAACAAACAGCAGTATATGATGGTTTAGATACATTTAAAGTTGAAATTGCCTGTCTGCAAGAGACACACCTGACAAAAGATACTAAAAATAATTTGTGGAACAAGAGATATCAACACCAGTTCCACTCTACATATACCTCCTACTCTAGAGGAGTATCAACTTTGATTGGCTGTGGGGTAGCGTTCATTTGCAGACAGTGCAGGATAGACGAAGAGGGGCGGTATGTGTTCCTACATTGTGTAATAGAGAATCTGGAATGTGTACTGGCTAATTTATATATTCCTCCCCCGTTTAAACTGGATATTATGTATAACCTTATGGAATTTATAATTGACAAGACCGGATTACCAGTTATAGTTGTCGGGGATTTTAACATGGTTTTGGATAATAAAGTAGATAGATTCCCTGGGGGGAAACAGAGTCAACGAAAGCAGGAAAACCGGTTGAGACAATTCCTTCAAGAAGCAGGGCTACTTGACATGTGGAGAATATGGAACCCGAGGGCCTTGCAGTTTTCGTGCTACTCGAGCTCCTGTGCTTCACCGACTAGATTTAGTTTTAGGTAATGGTTTAGCATCACAAGTAATAAATAATATAAACTATCAACCTAGAGGGGTATCGGACCATTCTCTGCTCACAATCTCGATAAACCCGGGTCATAAGAAAACCTATAGAACATGGAAGTTGAATCCAGCTTGGTTGGAAGTAATAGAGAATCAGGAAGGGGTAATAGCAGAATTGAAAGAATTCATAAAGTTTAACTCGGGTACCACATCGAAGGGGGTGTTGTGGGACGCATTGAAGGCATACCTAAGGGGCTCACTTATACAGAAGGTGTCAAAAATTAAAAAAACATCCCGGGATTGGGAGGAGCGGTTCAAGAGGGAATTAATTGATGCTGAAAGAGAGTACACAAATGAACCTTCCCCTGAAAAACAGAGAGTGTGGGAGAATAAACAACAAAGGTATAAAGATATAATAATCAGGAAAGTAGAAAATAAAAGGGCATTTCAGAAACAAGTCATGTATGGGGAAGGGGAAAAAGTTGGAAATATACTGGCCCATATAGTTAAGTCCGGCTCCCCCCCATCCGTGGTCCCAGCCATTAAGACCTCGGAAGGCGAGACATCATCTCAATTAGAAATAATTACTGAGACGTTTAAAGAATACTACAAGGGGTTATATAAATCTAGTGGGACCATGGATGTGGGGGAAATGGACAAATTTTTTCAAGATATCGACATACCAACATTGGGGGGGATGGATGTTGATGAATTGGAAAGACCAATCACTATAGAAGAGATCAAAATGGCGGTATCAGAAATGGCCAATCATAAATCACCAGGTCCCGATGGTCTCCCAGTCGAGATATACAAACAGTATGGGGAGGTACTATTCCAGGAACTTTTGGACGTATTTAATTGGGCAAAAGAGCAAGGGAGGTTACCCACTTCAATGACAGAAGCCACAATAATAGTATTGCACAAAGAGGGGAAAGACCCCCTGGACCCTGGGTCATATAGACCTATATCATTACTCTGTGCAGATGTAAAGATCTTAGCAAAAATTTTAGCTACTAGAGTAAAGAAAGTGATCCATAAAATAGTCCACCCAGACCAGACGGGATTTATACCCCATCGAACAACCAGTATGAACATCAGGAGAGTTCTTTTGAACTTGCAGATTCCCACGGAAAACAGGGGCTCGAGGGCAATTCTTCTGTTGGATGTGGTAAAAGCATTCGACAGTGTAGAATGGGAATATATCTGGAGAGTATTAAAGGAGTATGGTTTCGGACCCTCATTCATTAACTGGGTTAAAGTATTGTACAATGAACTAAATGCAAAAGTAAAAGTCAATAATGATTACTCGACTGGGTTTAAATTAGAGAGGGGGTCAAGGCAGGGGTGCCCTTTGTCTCCCATGATTTTTGCCTTAGCCATGGAGCCATTAGCTACAACAATAAGGCAAGATAGGAAAATAGTGGGGTTCCAGAGGGAGGATGGTGAGGAGCGGATCGCATTATATGCGGACGATGTCCTCATATTCATGGGAGACACTGAGGGGTCCCTGAGACAAGTAATGGATATATTCTCAAGGTTTGGGAAAATCTCGGGATTGTCCATAAACTGGGGAAAATCAGTTTTATTGCCATTAGACCCCGTTAGCGTTGACACCCCCCCCCCAAATAATAATAGATTAGAAATAACAGCGTTAACGAAATATCTGGGTATTAAGATAACCAAGGACCCAGAGAGTTACCTAGATAATAATTTAACCCCCTTGTTAAAGAAATTCAAAAGTAAGATTGAAATATGGAAGGGCCTCCCGTTATCAACAGCGGGGAGGTGTAATTTAATTAAAATGCTATGGCTCCCCCAATTACTGTATATAATGCAGAACTCGCCAATATGGATAAGCAGGAAATGGTTTAATAAAATAGAAACAATATTTAGAGACCTTATATGGAAAGGGGGATCTCCTAGGATAAGATTGCAGACCCTACAACTCCCCTCGCGAGAAGGGGGGATGGCAGTACAACACCCACATAGTTAGTTTTTGGCAGCCCAGCTGCAGCACTTGGGGAAAAATTCGACCTTTAGAGAGTGTAGCAATGAAAGATTGACGATCATGGGAGCCCCCCATAGGACCGTGACAGAGACATTGGAGGCGGACTCCTTTATACATAAAACCCCTACGGTCAAATTAATAAAAAAAGTTTGGAGTTCTGTGAAAGCCCTGAAGGGAATGAATGGTTGGACCAAATGTACTCCACTGTGGAACTTACAAGAACTACAAGAAATACGAACAATTAAAATATGGGAAAAAAGAGGAATAAATAAATTAGTTCAGCTATATAATCAGTCTTCACTAAAACCCTTCTCCTTATTGAAAGAAAAATTCGATATACCAGACCGGTCATTATATAACTACATACAAGTTAAACATGCCCTTAAGACACAGTTTGGGGACCAGGGTCCCTCCTGGAATGAGTCCAGCGTGCTTCAGAAGCTGGGTGACCAGGGGGGCCACTGTGGGTCTATAGCCGAAATATACCCACATATCTGTAAAAATATTTCCACCGGGAAAACTTAAAAGTAGAGGGAAATGGGAGAAAGAGTTGGGCGTATTCTCAGATGGGCAGTGGAGGGAGATACTAGTGGGGGGACATCGGGTGTCGGTTTCCCCTGCCCAAAAGATTTCATACCTAATGTTACTCCATAGGACATATTACACCCCTAAAAGGTTATTTGAATTTGGGAGGAGAATGGATGCCAACTGCCCTAGATGTCAAGATGAGGGGGACTTGTTGCATATGCTATGGAAGTGTCCGAAATTATTCCGGTATTGGTCAGAGATTGTAGAAACCCTCAATAAGATCTTCTCCTTAGAACTTAAAATGGACCCGAAATGATGTATTTTAGGAGTAGGCGAGAGTATGGATATAGGAATCTCCAAGACTACAATAGTTCAGAGATGTCTCTTTCAGGCAAGAAAGATAATTGCTCAAAGATGGCAGGCAAGAACCACCCCTCGGAAAGATGAGTGGATTAAAACGGTGACTGAAACAATGTGGAAGGAAAAGGCAGTATATATAAAAAGGAGGAATCTAAAAGCATTTAAAAAACTTTGGAGACCCTGGCTGGAGGAAGTGGGATACCCGCTGTAGAGAAATATAGAGATAATGCCCTTACGAATAGGAAAGTAAATATGTGTTAGAATGATTCGAACGGGGTGGGGTGGGTAGGGGGGGGAGAGAGGGGGTGTCGAGGGGAGGGGGAGGGGTAAGGGAAGGGATAAGGTTATAAAATACTTTTGTTACGGGGTTCTTATGTACATCTAATAGAGGTGTTTTTTTTAGTAATATGATACTGTAAGAATATTGTATATTGTGATGTATTTTGTATGAATATAAATAAAGATGATTAAATTGAAAATTCACCAGGCAAATACAACATTCACTAATACTTGACTCTAATGCCCTGTACACACAATCGGACATTGATCGGACATTCCGACAACAAAATCCATCTGATTTTTTCCGACAGATGTTGGCTCAAACTTGTCTTGCATACACACGGTCGCACAAAGTTGTCGGAATTTCCGAATGTCAAGAACGCGGTGACGTACACCACATATGACAGGACTGTAAAAGGGCAGTTCAATACCAAACGCGCCACCCTTTGGGCTCCTTTTGCTAATCTTGTGTTAGTAAAAGTTTGGTGAGAGACGATTCACGCTTTTGCAGACTCGTGGTTATCAGTTCGGTTTTCTGCTGTTCAGTTTGTGCTTGTGGGTTTGTATCTGGTCTTCAGTGCGTGCAGTGAGTTCCCATTGGTTTAGTCAGTGTGTTCTTGTTCACTCGTTACTGATTTTCAGGTCGCTCATCACAGGCCTTGCTGATCTTCAGTGCGTTCTGTTACTTCGTTCTGACCAGCCGACCGCTTTGAAGCCATGTTGCGTGTACGTACTTATCGTAGAGTTCATGCTGTGCGGGGGCTTGGTGTTGGGGTTCTTACTTTGACACAAGCCCAGTCCATGAACAGGGTGGGGAGGAGTTCATTGAGAATTGGTTACTCCAGTGTGACCAATTCTGTCACATGCCTTTGCTCCGTGAGATCCCTGAGAATAATCCTGATGATTTCAGGAACTTTCTCAGGATGACGGACCCCGTATTTCACCATTTGTTAGCTTTGCTGACCCCTTATATCATCAGACAGGATACCTGCATGAGGCATGCCATCACTCCGGAGCATAGGCTAGTCGCCACATTGCAGTACTTGGTGACGGGGAGAAGCCTGCAGGACCTCAAGTTCTCAACAGGCATCTCCACCCAGGCTCTGGGAATCATTATCCCAGAGACCTGTTCTGCCATCATCCAGGTCCTGCAGAAGGACTATATTAAGGTAAGATTTATCCTTTAACATCTCATTATATGTATTTAATGTTTGCTAATATATTGTATTTCTTTCATCATTCCCTAATTACCATGATTGTAATATGCTGTGAAAATGTAAAAAAGCCTTCGCGCTACTAAAATGTGTTGTATGTGAACTCCTATAAACTATATAATTTAAAATACAATTATTAAATGAACCATTAAATCACAAAGTGCATGTAGTGCATTAAAGTGCAATCAAATAAATCGAAGACAGCAGTCTGCAGCAGAATCTTTCAGTGTATCACAATCCACTCTCAGTAAATAATAACCCTAACGTGATCCCGCGCTACAGCAGAAATATATAAAGGAGACTTTTCACTAAATAAAATAAGTGAACCTTATGTGTTTCTAGTTCAATAATTAAAAGACAACAGTGCAAGTGCAAAAAATGATAAGTCAATAAATAAATAAAGCAATCCTAGAGCATATGATTCAGGGTGATGGTAGTCTCTTAATTAAGTCATCTAAAAATGTCCAAAAGAAGGAAATCATGCATAAGTAGTACCAGCAAAAACAGTGGACAGGGAGAAGTTTAAATCCAAAAAGTGAGCTCACAGAACCCTCACCTCCATATCTTGATAAATCAGCATGTAGTAATAAACGGGGATCAGTTCCGTTACTCCAACTTCTACCACCAGGGGGTCCTCCGTTCCACTATATGTACGACTGCCTGAAGTACCAGTATAAACCAATATATAGGAAATAATTCCATTATATCGATATCCACCACTAGGGGGTCCTCTGCTCCACCAAGTAGGTCACCTGAATCAGACTACACATCCAAGTCCTCATATGGCCTTGTCACCTCCGCAAGGGGGGAGGGAGGAGGATGAGGGGGAAGAGATAAAAAAAGGTGGGAGAGAGAGAAAGCTCCAATAGTGTAGTATATTATAAGCATAAAGGTTTATTTCAATGATAAAACTGGACTCTTACAATAAAATGTTAAAAAACAAGCATAAATCAGCTGCTATGGTGTCTGGACGCCACTCTCACGTCACTTCCGGTGTACTTCAACCTCCTGCCACCCCCTACGCGTTACGTCATCAAGTGACTTCATATGCTGTGAATGTCCCCTTTGTCCTCATGTATGCTGGAATTTTTTAATGTTTTTTTTGTCCTTCATGCATATTTGCCTTCACTTACCTCCCCAGCATGCTCTCCTAGGCCTATATCTACCTCGCCTAGTCACAATGTATTTTGTCAGCTCCATTGTAGTGATTTATCCTAAACACCCCCTAAAATGTGTACAAATGTTATTTGTATCCTTAAATTCTGGCAGAGTGCCAGAGGCTTTTTTTTGGGTCCCAAACTCATTTGGAACCCTCCCTCCCCCCAACCGGTAAGTCAAGCCATAACAATCCTGACTTCTCTGCTGAAAGTAACACACATTATGTATGCATTCATCTCTCAATGAAGTGGAGAGGGTTACCTGCCAAAACATCTCCCCACCCTTCAAAAATGTTTACAATGGGCCATCAGAGGGGGTGATGAATCTGATAAGTGGACCTTATATTTTTGTCTTTAAATACTCCCTAAAATAAATGTTATACTGATGTTGGCCAAGAATGTTTGTGTCTATTCTGCTTTCAATGTTTATGTGCAAAATGGCTAATTTTTATTTTCTGGTTTGACTCCACAGTTTCCTTCCATGCCACAGGAATGGCAGACTGTGGCCTCCCACTTTGCCCAGCGGTGGGACTTTCCCAACTGCGGAGGGGCAATTGATGGGAAACACGTCCAAATAGTCCCACCCCCAAACTCGGGGTCATACTATTACAACTACAAGGGGTTCAATAGTATTGTGATGTTGGCGGTGGTGTTGGCTACTTACGAGTTCCTGTATGCGGACGTGGGGAAGAATGGCCCAAAGTTGGATTCTGGAGTCATCGCCCAGACCGAGTTCTACAGGCATCTACAGAATGGCAGCTTGGGTTTGCCACCTACAGAAGACAATGCGGAAGGACTCCCATTCGTCTTTGTTGCGAATGAAGCGTTTGCGCTGGGGGACCATCTTATGCGGCCATTCCCTATGAGGACCCTCACCCCAGACCAGAGGATTTTTAATTACCAGCTGGCCAGAGCCAGAAGAGTGGTGCAAAATACATTTGGAATAATGGCAAGCCGGTTCCACCTATTTCTAACACCGATACACATGGTGGAACATAAACTCAATCACATCATCCTGTCTTGCTGTATTCTCCACAACTTTTTAAGGAGAAATTCTTTGAACTATGCTGCCTCAGTTGGGCCTGAGGCCGGAATTCATATTAATGAACCAACCCTGACGGTGCTTGAAGCTGGCCGTCCTGGCTTGCCCCCACCAGAGTGCCCGTGAGGTCCGTATAAGATACATGGAATACTTTGCGGGTAGGGGGGCCATCGATATGCCAGACAATGTTTGAGACATTTTTTAAATAAAAATATATTTGAAACTGAAAAAATATTTGCTTTGATTTACTGCTTGGCTTTCTTTTAGCTGTCTCCTCAGTTATCTTTTATTAATGTTATAATTTTTGGCCTTTTTCTTCAACAGTGCAAAGAACATTTCGTTGACACATGAGGTGACAATCTCTTCTTCTAACTATTATTATTATGTTGTGGGTCTGCTACACACACACCTTGTTTTTTTTGTAAATGTATGTAATGCATTACTGACAAAAATATTAATAATTTTCAACACCATGACCGAAATTTGGGGAGTCATGAAAATGGCATGATTGTGTAAATTTAGAAAGCACTGTTGGGTGTTATTTACTAAAGCAAACTACACTTTGCACTACAAGTGCACTTGAGACTGCACTGAAACTGCACTTGTAGTGCAAAGTGGATTTGCCTTTAGTAAATAACCCCCATAGTCACTGAAAACAACAACTTTACTCCAAAAAATGCTTTTCAGCATTGAAAGAAGAAGCCACACATTGTTGATTATCAATCTTTTTAATCAAAGCACAATCACATGTGCGTTTCTAAAAGGGTTTTTGAACAAAAAACATGTTTGTTGTAGAACACTTTTTTTAGGTCACGTTAATGATAAATGGCCTTTTATGATAAAACAGGCATGTTTAAACCCATAAAACAATACACAACTCTGGAACTTACAAAGTTCAACTTTTATAAAGTGAAGGTAATATCAGACATAAGTTTGTACAAACTGTGTTTGATATTGCATTCAGCAGATGGGGTGAAGCCACCCCTGTAAAAGCCAAATTTAGAAGATGCACAAAAATAGGTACACTTAGCACACAAATATTTGAGGGCAGAAATAGGAATATGAAACATTGCTTGGAAGTGGGGTATAATTGTCTGTTTTGGCAGAGTTCCAAGCTGAAGAATTTTTTTGTCCTTTGTAAAGCTTGAATACTTACCTGTTTTGTGCAAGCTTCACAGATGGAGACACCCCTATAGTATTCACTGGAGCACCTGTGTGAGCCCCCTAATAAAAAGAGTGTTCTTTTGTCCCACACTAGTGCTCCAGCGTCCAGATGTGTGAACAGCTGCTGAGTGTCCACTCCTTACACAGAATCTAGTTTGCATTTCATTCTAGTTACAAACCCATCTAGACAACAAACATTTTTTAATAGAAGTAGGCCAGAAAAACCGTATTGAACTGCATCTGGCCAAAACATCATATTTTAGTGGCCGAACAAACAAAGTTTCCTATGAACGATTAATGTGCCCATGAACATGAAAGTTGCCAAACTGTAAACTTTAAACTGTACAACAGTAAAGAAAAGCACATGGAGCAGCACGAACGTAACAAAAAAAGAATAGGAACACAGGACAAATACTTAATTTTTTGAAGCACTCTCCTGATCCTTCTATACTGATCGTGCTCCCTTAATTTGAGGTCCGACCACCGTTTCCTCAGTTGATCCTTGGATCGTCGTACCCCAAAATTCCTGTGCAGACTCTTCACAACTTTAGAGATGATCTTGGCCTTTCTGACATTTGGATTGGGGTAAGGTCCATACTTCCCGTCATAGTCGGCCCTCTTCAATATGTCCACCATCTCCACTATCTCAACAAAGGCTATATTTGAGGCATTAAATCTCCTCCGGGATCGTGACGTTTCTGGCTCCGGGCTTTGTTCCTCCTCCTCATTGCTGCTATTATCATGCACCTGCTCTGTCTCCGCCATGTGCTCTCCCCCACTGCGCCGAAAGAGAAGGGGCGGGGAATAGACTAGAAAGAATGTCAGGGGCGGGTGGAGTTTCACGCATGCGCAGTGTATATAAAGCGTAACACGCGTGCGTCGTACGTACAATCTGTGAGCGGAGGAAGGAGTATCAGAAGCGCCGATCATGACAACGAAGGTACAAGTTTAACTTGGGCCTATACTGCTTATAGATTGAGGCCTATGTTGGGTCAAGATTAGGAGAGTTTAGCCTGACATTAGGGTTTGTCTTGTGTTGTGTCTTGCAGAGAAAATGGATGGCTTCAATGATCACAACTTCCTCCCCCTGTTCACAGACAAATACAGGGATCTGCCCTGTCTGTGGCAGGTGAAACACCCGTATTATAATCATAAACAAAAGAGGCAGGCAGCGCTGGAGAAACTGGGTGAATTGAGCAGCGCTTATGTGATCATATAAACCATAACAAATAATATGAGTACAGAAAACGTGAATAATAAATGATGTGCTCAAAAATACTCCAAGCAGTCCTCTATTATGACATGTGATGTCTATAAACAGAGGAACTTGGACGTGTGATGTCTAAAAAAGAAAAAAGTCAGTGACAAGCTTCAGTCATGTGTGATGATAATCCTCAACCACATGTGGATATAATATAGGGACAGTCTTTAACTTCAAATATGTATGATGTAATAACAGTTAATAGTAGGTCCACAACCAAAGACACCAGAAGCTGCTTACCAGAGAGATTGAACTCAAATAGGTGTACACCTAGTGAGTCAATCAAGCTTTGTGGTATAATATACCAAGGGGATCAGATGCTCTATCCAGATATGACCTCCAGATGGACCTCCGAACAAGTGTAAGGTATGGATGGACTCAGTAGATATAGGCAGTCAGCCCCATCATTAAAAGAAAGAGGAAGGCATATAGTGTAACTCCGTATGGAAATTTTAATACATAAAAAGCAAAGGAAATACACTCACGTGTTTAGCAGTAAAATCAAGCGCTTGTGTAAAAGAAGACAGTGGTCTCAGCATATCTGATATGCTGAGGCCCCTACTTTCAAACATCCAACTTGCCAACGACTCTTACTTGCAAACGGAAGGAGACAACAGGAAGTGAGATGAAATCTACCCCTAGGAAGGGAAATTCTCTCCTGTAAGAGTTAATATGGGAAAAACTTTTCTCCTTTACACTGATGCTTTATCACCAATCCTTGTTTCACTAAAAACCCCAAATTTTCAAAAAACATTTGTCATTGGGACAAAAAGTGAGGTGAAATCTTCTGAAGAGGAGCACAGACAGCAAAGCAAATGTCGCAGGGGTGATAACCTTTCCCTATGTTTTCCAAAAAGCTTAAAATAGATTTTTTTGGCTGGAGCTAAACACGTTAAAAATGTACCAGTTCAAAATTACAAACAGATTCTACTTAACAAAAAACCTACAGTCCCTGTCTTGTTTGCACTGCCTGTATACTGCTGTTCAGAGTATATAGGGCCTGGGGGCCCCACACCTTTACTTTTTTAATTTGGGTGTGGGGTTCCCCTTAATATCCATACAAGACCCAAAGGGCCTGGTAATGGATGGGGGGGCCATGCCGTTTGTCTCACTGATTTTCATCCATATTGTCAGGACCCGACATTACATTAAAGCCACAGGCAGTTTTAAATGACTTTTATTCCTTTAAAAATGTCATTTTGTGCAGGGACTGTTCTAAGCACGGGAAACACGCGCCACTTTACAGGCATACTATAGACACCCCCCAGGTACGATATTTAAAGGAATATTTCACTTTTTTTTTTTACTTTAACCACTTCAGCCCCGGAAGGATTTACCCCCTTCCTGACCAGAGCACTTTTTACAATTTGGCACTGCGTCGCTTTAACTGCTAATTGCGCAGTCATGCAATGCTGTACCCAAACGAAATTTGTGTCCTTTTCTTCCCACAAATAGAGCTTTCTTTTGATGGTATTTTATCACCTCTGCCGTTTTTATTTTTTGCGCTATACACGGAAAAAGACCGAAAATTTTGAAAAAAAATTATATTTTCTACTTTTTGTTCTAAAAAAAATCCAATAAACTCAATTTTAGTCATACATTTAGGCCAAAATGTATTCGGCCACATGTCTTTGGTAAAAAAAATGTCAATAAGTGTATATTTATTGGTTTGTGCAAAAGTTATAGCGCCTACAAGCTAGGGTACATTTTCTGGAATTTACACAGCCTTTAATTTATGACTGCCTATGTCGTTTCTTGAGGTGCTAAAATGGCAGGGCAGTACAAAACCCCCACAAGTGACCCCATTTTGGAAAGTAGACACCCCAAGGAAATTGCTGAGAGGCATGTTGAGCCCATTGAATATTCATTTTTTTTGTCCCAAGTGATTGAATAATGACAAAAAAAAAAAAAAATTACAAAAAGTTGTCACTAAATGATATATTGCTCACACAGGCCATGGGCATATGTGGAATTGCACCCCAAAATACATTTAGCTGCTTCTCCTGAGTATGGGGATACCACATGTGTGGGACTTTTTGGGAGCCTAGCCGTGTACGGGGCCCCGAAAACCAATCACTGCCTTCAGGATTTCTAATGCCGCGTACACACGGTCGGACTTTTCGTCTACAAAAGTCCAACGGACGCTGACGGACTAAAGCTGGCTGGTAATCCGATCGTGTGTGGGCTTCTCCGGACTTTCAACATACTTTTTTAGCCTCAAATCCGACGTACTTTAGATTTGAAACATGCTTCAAATCTTTACTTCGTAACTACGACGGACCCCGAAATCCGCTCGTCTGTGTGCTAGTCCGACGGACAAAAAGCCACGCTAGGGCACCTATTGGCTACTGGCTATGAACTTCCTTATTTTAGTCCGGTGTACGTCATCACGTAAGAATTCGACGGACTTTTGTGTGATCGTGTGTAGGCAAGTCTGTTCGTTAGAAAGTCCGCCGCAAGTCCGTCGAAAGTCCGCCGAAAGTCTGCCGGAAGTCTGTCGGACAGGCTGTCTGACTTTTGTAGACGAAAAGTCCGACCGTGTGTACGCGGCATTAGGGTGTAAATTTTTGATTTTACTCCTCACTACCTATCACAGTTTTGAAGGCCATAAAATGCCCAGATGGCATAAGACCCCCCCCCCCCAAATGACCCCATTTTGGAAAGTAGACACCCCAAGCTATTTGCTTTGAGGCATGTTGAGTCCATGGAATATTTTATATTTTGACACAAGTTGCGGGAAAGTGACAAATTTTTTTAAATTTTTTTTGCACAAAGTTGTCACTAAATGATAAATTGCTCACACAGGCCATGGGCATATGTGGAATTGCACCCCAACAATACATTTAGCTGCTTCTCCTGAGTATGGGGATACCACATGTGTGGGACTTTTTAGGAGCCTAGCCGCGTACGGGGCCACGAAAACCAATCACCGCCTTCAGGATTTCTAAGGGTGTACATTTTTGATTTCACTCTTCACTGCCTATCACAGTTTCGGAGGCCATGGAATGCCCAGGTGGCACAAACCCCCCCCTAAATGACCCCATTTTGGAAAGTAGACACCCCAAGCTATTTGCTGAGAGGCATGGTGAGTATTTTCCAGCTCTCATTTGTTTTTGAACATGAAGAAAGACAAGAAAAAACTTTTTTTTTTTCTTTTTTCAATTTTCAAAACTTTGTGACAAAAAGTGAGGTCTGCAAAATACTTACTATACCACTCAGCAAATAGCTTAGGGTGTCTACTTTCCAAAATGGGGTCATTTGGGTTTTTTTTTTGCCACCTGGGCATTCCATGGCCTCCGAAACTGTGATAGGCAGTGAAGAGTGAAATCAAAAATTTACGCCCTTAGAAAGCCTGAAGGCGGTGCTTGGTTTTCGGGGTCCCGTACGCGGCTAGGCTCCAAAAAAAATCTCACACATGTGGTATCCCCGAACTCAGGAGAAGCAACAGAATGTATTTTGGGGTGTAATTTCACATATCCCCATGGCATGTTTGAGCAATATATCATTTAGTGACAACTTTGTGCAAAAAAAAAAAAAAATTGTCTCTTTCCCGCAACTTGTGTCACAATATAAAATATTCCATGGACTCGACATGCCTCTCAGCAAATAGCTTGGGGTGTCTACTTTCCAAAATGGGGTCATTTGGGGGGTTTAGAACTGTCCTGGCATTTAATGCACAACATTTAGAAGCTTATGTAACACATCACCCACTCTTCTAACCACTTGAAGATAAAGACCTTTCTGACACTTTTTGATTACATGAAAAAAATATTTTTTTTTGCAAGAAAATTACATTGAACCCCCACACATTATATATTTTTTTAAAGCAAATGCCCTACAGATTAAAATGGTGGGCGTTTCATTTTTTTTTCACGCAGTATTTGCGCAGCGATTTTTCAAACGCATTTTTTGGGGAAAAAACACACTTTTTTAAATTTTAATGCACTAAAACACACTATATTGCCCAAATGTTTGATGAAATAAAAAAGATGATCTTAGGCCGAGTACATGGATACCAAACATGACATGCTTTAAAATTGCGCACAAACGTGCAGTGGCGACAAACTAAATACATTTTTAAAAGCCTTTAAAAGCCTTTACAGGTTACCACTTTAGATTTACAGAGGAGGTCTACTGCTAAAATTACTGCCCTCGATCTGACCTTCGCGGTGATACCTCACATGCATGGTGCAATTGCTGTTTACATTTGACGCCAGACCGACGCTTGCGTTCGCCTTAGCGCGAGAGCAGGGGGGACAGGGGTGCTTTTTTTTTTTTCTTTATTATTTTTTTGCTTTTTTATCTTATTTTTAAACTGTTCCTTTCATTTTTTTTAAATCATTTTTATTGTTATCTCAGGGAATGTAAATATCCCCTATGATAGCAATAGGTAGTGACAGGTACTCTTTTTTGAAAAAATTGGGGTCTATTAGACCCCAGATTTCTCCTCTGCCCTCAAAGCATCTGACCACACCAAGATCGGTGTGATAAAATGCTTTCCCAATTTCCCAATGGCGCTGTTTACATCCGGCGAAATCTAAGTCATAAAATGCTCGTAGCTTCCGGTTTCTTAGGCCATAGAGATGTTTGGAGCCACTCTGGTCTCTGGTCAGCTCTATGGTCAGCTGGCTGAATCACCGGCTGCATTCTCAGGTTCCCTGTTGAGACAGGAGAGCCAGAGAAAAACACGGAAGACGGTGGGGGGGGGGGGCATTCCCTCCCACTGCTTGTAAAAGCAGTCTAGAGGCTAATTAGCTGCTAGGATTGCTTTTACATGAAAGCCGACCACTGGCTGAAAAGAATGATACCAAGATGATACCTAAACCTGCAGGCATCATTCTGGTATAACCACTCAAAGTCGTGAATGGCATACCTGAAGACAAAAAAATGGTTAACAATAAAGCACAGTAAACGGTAAAGTATAAAAAATTGCAGAGAATAGAGAGAGAGAGAACAATAAAATGACAACTATTTTTTTTATTTTATATTTTTGTTTGTGTTTTTTTTTTTTTTTACACTTTTTTTTGTAACTGTAACTTTTATAACTGTAATCGGTTCCAGGTTCGGGTCTCTCAAAATGCGATGGCATCTTGGGAGACCCTGTGAAAGTGCACCTAGTTTGTGCAATGCTGTACCCTTCGCTAATACTCAACTAGTGAATGGTAGCGTTCAAAACTTTCACCAATGCAAAGACCAGGATTGTCAGGACAGGAGGGACAATAATAGCGGGTGTCACGCCTATATCCGCGCTTGCTGCAGACACAACATGTTTTTTGAGGGGGTTCGTTGGGTAGGGGTACTCGGGAGGACATAAAGAAAATGCCTCTCATGCAGCCGACTGCATTTGGTTGGGGATGTGAATGGGGGAAGTACGGGCGCTGCAAAAGTGGTGGGTTCCCAATTAGGATTTGCGAATGCAGCAGGAAGGGCATTATGGGCATGACGGGCCTGTGTTTGTCTTTTTGGTGGCAGCGGGACACTACTTGTGCTTGCCACCTCACCAGCTTGAACTGCACTTATGGGACTCGCCACGTCACCAAGTGTTACTGCAGTGCTGGTTTGACTATGACCGGGGTGTACTAGGCCGCTGGTGCTTGCCAGTTCACCAAAACGCTACCAAAAAAACTGTCAGCGATCGCAGGGATCAGGCCTGACTCTGCGAACGCTGCAGTTATGCGTTTAGTGTTTTGTAAGTGACAGTGATCGATCGATACTGCACTTGGGTGGGCTGGGCTGGGGTGGGGCGGAGGGGCAAAATGCAGTTGCTAGCAGGTATCTGGGCTGATCCCGCTAACACTGCATTTTTGGGAACCCTAAACTACTGGGGAAGCTAGTATAGATCTGATCGGATCAGATATTGATCTGTTCAGATACTATACCACTAAGGGAGGTGTACAGTGCGTGCATGGGTGTTAGCGGTACTGGCGCTAATCTGACGCTGCCTGGGGCTGGTACTTGCCAGTTCACCAAAACGCTACCAAAAAAACTGTTAGCGATCGCAGGGATCAGGCCTGACTCTGCGAACGCTGCAGTTATGCGTTTAGTGTTTTGTAAGTGACAGTGATCGATCGATACTGCACTTGGGTGGGCTGGGCTGGGCAGGGCGGAGGGGCAAAACGCAGGTGCTAGCAGGTATCTGGGCTGATGCCGCTAACACTGCATTTTTGGGAACCCTAAACTGCTGGGGACGCTAGTATACATCTGATCGGATCAGATATTGATCCGTTCAGATACTATACCACTAAGAGAGGCGTATGCAGCGTGCTTGGGTGTTAGCGGTACTGGCACTAATCTGACGCTGCCTGGGGCTGGTGCTTGCCAGTTCACCAAAACGCTACCAAAAAAACTGTTAGCGATCGCAGGGATCAGGCCTGACTCTGCGGACGCTGCAGTTATGTGTTTAGTGTTTTGTAAGTGACAGTGATCGATCAATACTGCACTTGGGTGGGCTGGGCGGAGGGGCAAAACACAGGTGCTAGCAGGTATCTGGGCTGATCCCACTAACACTGCGTTTTTGGGAACCCTAAACTGCTGGGGACGCTAGTATAGATCTGATCAGATCAGATATTGATCCGATCAGATACTATACCACTAAGGGAGGTGTACGGTGCGTGCGTGGGTGTTAGCGGTACTGGCGCTAACCTGACGCTGCCTGGGGCTTGCCAGTTCACCAAAATGCTACAAAAAAAACTGTTAGCGACCGCAGGGATCAGGCCTGGCTCTGCGAACGCTGCAGTTATGCGTTTAGTGTTTTGTAAGTGATAGTGATCGATCGATACTGCACTTGGGTGGGCTGGGCTGGGCCGGACGGAGGGGCAAAACGCAGGTGCTAGCAGGTACCTGGGCTGATCCCGCTAACACTGCATTTTTGGGAACCCTAAACTGCTTGGGACGCTAGTATAGATCTCATCAGAATTCCATCTGGACCTTGCAAATTTCAGAGTGGGAGAAGGGCTCATTTAACCACTTGCTGACCAGCCGGTGTCGTTATATGCTATTTTTAGCTCTGATCACTGTATAAATGTCAATGGTCCCAAAAAAGTGTCAAAAGTGTCTGATCTGTCCGCAATGTCGCAGTCCCGTTAAAAATCGCTGATCATCACCATGACTAGTAAAAGTATAACTTTTGCGCAAACCAATCAATATACGCTTATTGCAATTTTTTTAACAAAAATATTTAAAAAAATATATATTGGCCTAAACTGATGAAGAAATTTGTTTAAAAAAAAATTGGGGGCTATTTAGCAAGAAGTAAAAAATACTTTTTTTTTTCAAAATTGTCGCTCTTTTTTGTTTATAGCGCAAAAAATAAATACTGCAGAGGTGATCAAATGCCACCAAAAGAAAACTCTATTTGTGGGGAAAAAGGACACAAATTTAATTTGGGTACAACGTCAACTGACTGCGCAATTGTCAGTTAAAGCGACGCATTGATAAATTGTAAAAAATGCTCTGGTTAGGAAGGGGGTAAAATCTTCCGGGGCTGAAGCGGTTAGACGTTGTTTACTATCTGTCACGTTAAATTGTTCAGGGGAGGTTGTAGAATGTCCCGTGTACATTAAGCCTTGATGATCTTGAGGCTTTCATGCAATTATGTATCCAAATTGGTCAGAGACTTACAGAAAGGAGAAACTGGGTGCATTTGGAAGTAGTGGTGGCATGTGTTTTCTTGCAAGTCAGTTTGTTCAGAAGAATCCAAAAGTTTATCCAGATTCTAACACTTCCAAACCTATGCAGGTTGATGCTATTGAAAGATCTATTTTTTTTTCTATATTGTGGGGACTCGGGGCATTACACAGTTGATTGCCCTAAAAAAGTTAAAAGAACAGTTGCTGTGACTGATATTATAGTGCCTAAACAAAAAACTCCAATAATCTGTCTCTTCATTGATTCATGAAGAAAAGTTAATTCTCTACTATCTCATTTTGTCATCCCTATTAAACTTACAACTGAGGGCAGTGGAATTCCTTGCTCTGCTATACTGGATTCTGGGGCTTGGGGGAACTTTGTGGACATAGAATTCACCCAAAGCTATAATATTCAAATGAGAAATATATCATATTGTAGAGGATACATAATCTCTATCGACTTCCTTCAACAAAGCTCCAGCCATTAGGCCCCTTTCACACTGGGGCGGTGGGGGCGTCGGCGGTAAAACTATTTTTAGCGCTGTTTTACCGTTGTTTTTGCAGGCTGTATTCGGCCGCTAGCGGTGCGTTTTTAACCCCCGCTGGCGGCCGAAAAAGGGTTAAAACCGCTCGCATAGCGCGGCTATAGCCGCGGTATTGCCGCGGTATAGCCGTGCTGCCCTATTGATTTCAATGGGTAGGAGCGGTTTAGGAGCGGTGAATACACCGCTCCTTCACTGCTCCAAAGATGCGGCTTAGAGGAGTTTTTTTCTTCTCCTGCCAGCGCACTGCTTCAGTGTGAAAGCCCTCGGGCTTTCACACTGAACAAACAGCAGCGGCTGTTTTGGGTCGGTTTGCAGGCGGTATTTTTAGCGCAATAACGCCTGCAAACCACCCCAGTGTGAAAGGGGTCCTAGAGTAAATACATGAGCAACTGGTCTTAAAGAATAAAATTCACCAGTACAGAAAAAGATTTCCTGAAATGACCACAATGATGTATTTGAGCTGCTATTGGCTGCAACTAGTAGATCTAGAGGACACACAAATACTCTATTCTTTTTTACTCAGCTCAGAGGACTTTAATAATGAGTGAAGATGCCGTCATAGCACAGAAAAAGTTTATAGAAACTTTTTACACAAACACCATTCTTATTCAAGTCCTGATATGTTTCTTTGTGGATACATACTCTTTACAACTGGTCTCTAAAGCAGAGAACAGACTAACCACATTCTGATCATCCACCGGTCACTATTGAGATAATTGTTGACCCAAATTCCCACAGCAAAATTATTTTTTATACTGAATTAATTCTTTCCTACTAATTCAATCTACAAGGAACTGAGCTCAAGTTCATTGTGCAGTCTAATATTTGTAGTGATCGGGTATATGTATAATTAATATTTAGGTTATTATATAATGATGATGTAAGTACTCTTCCGCAGCAACCCAATTCTTCCAGAGAGATGCACTTTATTGACTTCCAACACAGAACAAAGTCCAAAGTCCACAGATGACAGAAGAAATCCGACAGAGGAGATATAATTCAGAACCCCATGTCTTAGGTCCGAGTGTGCATACACAGACAAGCCTCACTCATACACAGATGAGCCTCACTCCCCCCACCTATAGACTGAATGCCGTGTTATATTCACTTAATATTGAATGGCTGAGCAATTTGATTGGCCGTTTCAATTTAGCTTTAGTCTTTCAAACAGACAACAATCCCCAGCCGTGAATAGCCGTGAACCACCCCAATTTGCACTCCCGCATATCAACATCAACAAGTCCCCTTTAGATATGTGTAATTATATTAACAGATACCACCTGAATACCCTTTGAGATGTTCAAATAGACTTGCATAAGATTAACACATCAAAGAGTCTTCAGCTGTTAAAATTCAGTTGGACAAATCAACCATTCTGTCATTGTCATTCTGGCCTGGTGAACATTGACTGCATATGTACATACACACAACAATATCCCACATAAATCGGTGAACATATTACAACAATATTGGTTCTGTCTTGAACAGCACTGTGGTTTGAAACACACATAAAGCATACATGTTAGAGGAGTATTGTTCAAAATAGGCGCTCATGAGAAAAAAGAGCTGTAATCATGAAATGAATTAAACTAACAGATAATATTTGTGATCTGAAATGGCACAATAAGCAACAGTATAATATGTGTTGCATTAAGGAGCTGAGTATTCTTTTGCAATAAGCTGTTACGTGCCTTGTTGACCAACATGATTTCTTGATTAAAATATTGAATCTTAACTTCACAGGGCAATATGGCAAGCACCTTCCTAGCAAGACAATTTAAATGCAAAATGGAAAGGACCAGAATTCAATATTTATTAGACAAGGACAAAGGTAGATTATCTAATCCTACTGAAATAGCTAACCAATTCAATATATTCTATTCTTCTTTATACAAACTAGTAAATCCCCAAAGAATTCTAACCTCATGTCAGAAGATTTTCAAAATTTGAACCGTCCTAAAGTGACATTTAGCCAACTTGCCCCTTTATCAAAACCATAGAAGAAACTAAATCGGTATTCAAAAACCTTCCCCTTCACAAATCTTCTCATCTTGATGGGCTTAGCAATGGATATTACAGTTGTACACACATGTTTTATCAATGTTTACTATCTTATTCTTAAATGTTGACATTAAAATATGCCAAACTTCTTGCAAACAGACTGCTAAACATTAATCTACAACTGGTATAGCATGATTTGGTAAGATTTGCTGCTGGTTGCTGGGGATGAGCTAAACATACCTAGGTTTAGTTCAGGGCAGGCTCTGCAAACATTACAGAACTCAATTGAAGTCAATGGCAGCTGAACGTTAAAAAACAGTTCTCCTTGATATCTCCTTGATGTACAGATACACAGTTTACCACTATACTATGAGATCAGACAACTAATCCAAGGGTCATTTATTCATTAAGTCTTTAATTTTGAAAACTGCAAATATTCTATAGAGGTTGCAAATGTTTCAAATGTTTTCTAAGAGTCCCCTACATTGCAATGTGAAGTCTGTTGGCAATGCTGTATTAATTCCTTTAGATGTATGATGTGATCCACTATTAAACCACAATATAATAGGCATTGTTAACCGCTTGCCAACCAGCCGCCGCAGTTGCACTGCGGCAACATGGCTCGGCTGCGCGAATCGCTGTCATGTTACATCGCTTCCAGATTTGGCCGCTCGGGGCACACAGAGAACCAGGATCTGTGTGTAAGCACACAGATCCCGGTTCTCTGAGGGGAGAGCAGACAGATCGTCTATTCATACAGAGTATGAACAGCAATCTGTCATCTCCCTTACACAGTCCCCTCCCCCCTTCAGTTAGAACACACAATAGGGAACACATTAACCCCCTGATCACCCCCTAGTGGTTAACCACCTCACTGCCAGTGACATTTTCACAGTAATTAATGCATTTTTATAGCACCGATCGCTGTAAAAATGCCAATAGTCCCAAAAATGTGTCAAAATTGTCCACCAAAAATCGCAGATCGCCGCCATTACTAGTAAAAAAAAGAATTACAAATAAAAATGCCATAAAACTATCCCCTATTTTGTATACACTATAACTTTTGCACAAACCAATCAATATATGCTTATTGCGTTTTTTTTTTACCAAAAATATGTAGAAGAATACTAAAATATTTTTCGTCGCACGACCACGCAATTTCAGTTAAAGCGACGCAGTGCCGAATCGCAAAAAGTGCTCTGGTCAGGAAGGGGGTAAAATCTTGCTGAAGCGGTTAATGATGATTTCTAAAGTAAATAGACATTTTTCTTTGCTAAATGTAGTAAATGAGGAATTAAACTATTTCAGCAATCATTATATAGAACAATTAGATCAATGGAATAAATAGATCCAGTGGTCCAGAGGATTAGTGCCACCGGAAAGCTTACATACTACTTTGCTACTTAGACCAATATGTTTGAATAACCAGGCAGAACCACTACATACACTACCGTTCAAAAGTTTGGGGTCACATTGAAATGTCCTTATTTTTGAAGGAAAAGCACTGTACTTTTAAATGAAGCTAACTTTAAACTAGTCCTAACTTTAAACAAATATACTCTATACATTGCTAATGTGGTAAATGACTATTCTAACTGCAAATGTCTAGTTTTTGGTGCAATATCTACATAGGTGTATAGAGGCCCATTTCCAGCAACTATCACTCCAGTGTTCTAATGGTACAATGTGTTTGCTCATTGGCTCAGAAGGCTAATTGATGATTAGAAAACCCTTGTGCAATCATGTTCACACATCTAAAAACAGTCTAGCTCCTTCCAGAAGCTACAAAACTGACCTTCCTGTGAGCAGATTGAGTTTCTGGAGCATCACATTTGTGGGGTCAATTAAACGCTCAAAATGGCCAGAAAAAGAGAACTTTCATCTGAAACTCGACAGTCTATTCTTGTTCTTAGAAATGAAGGCTATTCCATGCGAGAAATTGCAAAGAAATTGAAGATTTCCTACAACGGTGTGTACTACTCCCTTCAGAGGACAGCACAAACAGGCTCTAACCAGAGTAGAAAAAGAAGTGGGAGGCCGCGTTGCACAACTAAGCAAGAAGATAAGCACATTAGAGTCTCTAGTTTGAGAAACAGACGTCTCACAGGTCCCCAACTGGCATCTTCATTAAATAGTACCCGCAAAACACCAGTGTCAACATCTACAGTGAAGAGGCGGCTGCGGGATTTTGGGCTTCAGGGCAGAGTGGCAAAGAAAAAGCCATATCTGAGACTGGCCAATAAAAGAAAAAGATTAAGATGGGCAAAAGAACACAGACATTGGACAGAGGAAGACTGGAAAAAAGTGTTGTGGACGGATGAATCCAAGTTTGAGGTGTTTGGATCACAAAGAAGAACGTTTGTGAGACGCAGAACAAATGAAAAGATGCTGCAAGAATGCCTGACGCCATCTGTTAAGCATGGTGGAGGTAATGTGATGGTCTGGGGTTGCTTTGGTGCTGGTAAGGTGGGAGCTTTGTACAGGGTAAAAGGGATTCTGAATAAGGAAGGCTATCACTCCATTTTGCAACGCCATGCCATACCCAGTGGACAGCGCTTGATTGGAGCCAATTTCATCCTACAACAGGACAATGACCCTAAACACACCTCCAAATTGTGCAAGAACTATTTACAGCAGAAGCAGGCAGCTGGTATTCTATCGGTAATGGAGTGGCCAGCACAGTCACCAGATCTGAACCCCATTGAGCTGTTGTGGGAGCAGCTTGACCGTATGGTACGCCAGAAGTGCCCATCCAACCAATCCAACTTGTGGGAGCTGCTTCTAGAAGCGTGGGGTGCAATTTCTCCAGCTTACCTCAATAAATTAACAGCTAGAATGCCAAAGGTGTGCAATGCTGTAATTGCTGCAAAAGGAGGATTCTTTGATGAAAGCAAAGTTTGATGTAAAAACAATGTTATTTCAAATACAAATCATTATTTCTAACCTTGTCAATGTCTTGACTCTATTTTCTATTCATTTCACAACGTATGGTGGTGAATAAGTGTGACTTTTCATGGAAAACACAAAATTGTTTGGGTGACCCCAAACTTTTGAACGGTAGTGTATGTATAGTGGTTCCTTCTGTGTCATCCTCTTCAGTTCCTCATATTTTGTGCCTATTTTTCATTATTTATAATTATTATTTTTATTTTGTAATGCCAAGCCATGTTGTACGTGTCTATGGATGCACACAGTCTGGCTCTGGAGTGAGCCTGTAGGCACTAGGATTGGTGTCACTTGGTGCAGTAAAACATAGTGTCACCTCCCCTTCGGGCTCTCTCCTGTCTAGCCTGCCACAATATCCTGAAGGGAGCTGGACAGACTAGTTTCGGACTGACAGCATATGATCATGGTGTGCACCCCAACCTGCTCCCTGTAAAAGATGCAGTCTGTGCCAGCACGCCAATATGTGCTCTGTTAGGGATAGGGGTGACACCATTGTGGTCAGATTCCACTTCCTACTTCATGGTGTCACCTCTCTGGTGGGTGTCACCCAGGTGTGGTCTGCCCCCCCCACACCCCCCATAGTGATGCCACTGCCAGTAGTTGTGCCCCCATAGCAAGCAGCTTGCTATGGGGGCACACACAGAAGAGGAGGTTCATGTCACTCTATGCCAGTGGTTCTCAACCTCACTAGTGCCGTGACCCCTTAATTAAATTTCCCAAGTTGTGGAGACCCCTAAACGTAAAACTATTTTCATAACATCGGTTGTCAGCACCCAAGGCAAGACAAGTAATTTGCGCCCCTAACCCACGGACATTTAGTGCTCCCTGAGTCCCTTCCACTCGTACAGTATTAAAACCCCTTATGGTACATTTTAGGATGTACCACTCTTTCTCTTTGTTCCCCTTTCTTTCCCTTTTATCTCTCTCTATCCTAATTTTTTTTTTTTAAATTTTTCCCACATCCCTCTCTCTAGCCGTCTTTCTTGTTCTTTCTCTTATTCTTTCTCACCCTTTTTCTTTGTTCCTCCCCATCTTTTCCTCTCCCTTCCATGTATTCTCTATTTTTATTCCTTCTCTTACTTCTTGGTGGGGCGGTGGGGGGACTGTAGTCGGGACTTTTAATGGCAACTATAATCACAGGTAGGGTTACTCACTGTGTCTCCGACTTTGTGGTGTCTCGTAGCAGTGACACCTAGGGTCTCCTCCAGACAGCGGGTGGCTGCGGGCTCCAGGGACAGCCCTGCTGGGCGGCCACAAAAAGGCTGGGAGAGCGGTGCGGGTTTCAGAAACAGCCAAGGATTTGGTGACCCCATGCAAATCATCATTTGACCCCCCAAGGGGTCTCGACCCCCAGGTTGAGAACCACTGCTCTATGCAATACCATTGCACAGTGCAAGTAAATATATCATGTTTATATTTTTAGGAAAAAAAGCCTTTACAACTGCTTTAAGCATTTTTGGTCCGATACCATAATGCGATAGAATGATCTTAAAATGATCATAAAGGTAAAAATGTAAAAAATTTAAATAAATAACAAAGATGTTATACTTACCTGCTCTGTGCAATGGTTTTGCACAGAGCAGCCCGGGTTATCCTCTACTTGGGTCTCCCACTGGTGCCCCTGACTCCTCCCCCAAAGACACTTCCTGAGCCATGGTCTGTGTGTCCATTGACATGTATTGACATGTGCACTGGACACTTTGATATTACAGTGCGTCCTTATGGGTGCATGATACGCACAGTACTGCATTGTTTTTGCACTGAATTGCTTCACACTTTTCACTTTCTTAATGAATCATGTACCATTATCGTTAATGTATTCGTATTTAAACATCTTGGCATATAATTTTGTAATATTTACACACCGTGTTGCACTCTGCACCTTATTTGTGTTCATTAGCATGACATTTAACCATTTTTTTAAGTGAAACATAATTATTATATTTATCTCCCCTCTAGGGACATTTGTTCACTCACTCATACTGCTACCTACGGATGAGCTTCGTGTTCGAGTCGAACCCATGTTCGACTCGAACATCTTCTGTTTGATCATTCGCTGAATTGCGAACGATATGGGCCGTTCGCACCAAATTCGAGTGGCGCGTCATGACCCATAATTTACTGCGGCATCGCAGTGCATTGCTGGTTGATGATTGGCCAAGCATGCACTATGACCCGCATGCTTGGCCAATCACAGCACCGTCTGTACAGAGAGCTGTAATTGGCCAAAGCCAGGGTGGCTTTGGCCAATTATGGCTCAGGGGGTTTAGTACATGCCCCACACTATATAAGGTCGCCTGCACGTCAGCCCTGTGTAGTGTGTTGCGGTGTTGAGAGACAGAGACAGAGAGACAGCGTCATTTGATTTAGGTTAGATAGATTAGGCAGGACAGTCAGTCAGTTAGCTGCACTTACAGTGTATTGTGTATATATATATATATGCATCCCAGGTGTTGTATATATATATATATATATATATATATATATATATATATATATATATATATATATATATATATATATATATATATATATATATATACACTGTATTCAGTTTAGCTAGATCCATTTCTGTTATTATCTTCTTACTGACAGGCAGGCAGGTGTTGTTACAGTATTTGAAGAAAATTGCTGGTGTTCTTCTGATCCTATTAGTCCTATTGGCTGCAGTATTACAGTTAGTGAAGTGCGTCCTCTGCATAGTGTGCACCTAAAGCTACCTGTAGAAGATTGGTGGTGTTTTTCTGATCCTATCACTACCGCAGGCAGCTACATTATTTTTTAGAGTAGTGCGACCTCTGCACAGTGTTCAGCTAAAGCTACAAGTTAGTGTAGTGCGACCTCTGAACAGTGTTCAGCTAAAGCTCCAAGTTAGTGTAGTGCAACTTCTGCACAGTGTTCAGCTAAAGCTCCAAGTTAGTGTAGTGCGACCTCTGCACAGTGTTCAGCTGAAGCTACAAGTTAGTGTAGTGTGACCTCTGCACAGTGTTCAGCTAAAGCTACAAGTTAGTGTAGTGCAACCTCTGCACAGTGTTCAGCTAAAGCTACAAGTTTGTGTAGTGCGACCTCTGCACAGTGTTCAGCTAAAGCTCCAAGTTAGAGTACTGCGACCTCTGCACAGTGTTCAGCTAAAGCTACAAGTTAGTGTAGTGTGACCTCTGCACAGTGTTCAGCTAAAGCTACAAGTTAGTGTAGTGCGACCTCTGAACAGTGTTCAGCTAAAGCTACAAGTTAGTGTAGTGCGACCTCTGCACAGTGTTCAGCTAAAGCTCCAAGTTAGTATAGTGTGACCTCTGCACAGTGTTCAGCTAAAGCTACAAGTTAGTGTAGTCCGACCTCTGCACAGTGTTCAGCTAAAGCTCCAAGTTAGTGTAGTGCGACCTCTGCACAGTGTTCAGCTAAAGCTACCTGTAAAAGGTTGGTGGTGTTTTCCTGATCCTATCACTACCGCAGGCAGCTACATTATTTACACGTTAGTGTAGTGCGACCTCCGCACAGTGTTCAGCTAAAGCTACCTGTAGAAGGTTGGTGTTGTTTTCCTGATCCTATCACTACCGCAGGCAGCTACATTATTTACATGTTAGTGTAGTGCGACCTCTGCACAGTGTACAGCTAAAGCTACCTGTAGAAGGTTGGTGTTGTTTTCCTGATCGTATCACTACCGCAGGCAGCTACATTATTTACACATTAGTGTAGTGCGACCTCTGCACAGTGTTCAGCTAAAGCTACCTGTAGAATGTTGGTGTTGTTTTCCTGATCCTATCACTACCGCAGGCAGCTACATTATTTACACCTTAGTGTAGTGCGACCTCTGC
Source organism: Lithobates septentrionalis (assembly GCA_037952835.1). Taxonomy (NCBI): domain Eukaryota; kingdom Metazoa; phylum Chordata; class Amphibia; order Anura; family Ranidae; genus Lithobates; species Lithobates septentrionalis. Next base: position 1,590,433 of record JBBDGP010000961.1, on the reverse strand, counting down.
ACAGTGTTCAGCTAAAGCTACAAGTTAGTGTAGTGCAACCTCTGCACAGTGTTCAGCTAAAGCTACAAGTTAGTGTAGTGCGACCTCTGCACAGTGTTCAGCTAAAGCTACAAGTTAGTGTAGTGCAACCTCTGCACAGTGTTCAGCTAAAGCTACCAGTAGAAGGTTGGTATTGTTTTCCTGATCCTAACCCTACCGCAGGCAGCTACATTATTTACACATTAGTGTAGTGCGACCTCTGCACAGTGTTCAGCTAAAGCTACCTGTAGAAGGTTGGTGGTGTTTTCCTGATCCTATCACTACCGCAGGCAGCTACATTATTTAACCGTTAATGTAGTGCGTCCTCTGTACAGTGTTCAGCTAAAGCTACAAGTTAGTGTAGTGCGACCTCTGCACAGTGTTCTGCTAAAGCTACTTGTAGAAGGTTTATATAAATAACAAAAAGTGCGCTTGCAATGTGAAAAAAACTATAAAAGTGCAAATACTCAAATATGGAACACAAGATATATTGAGAACAAACTAATAACTCAATATAAAAATAAATGTGTACATGTGGAACGTGAAAAAATTAAGTGAAGGCAAAATAGGACCTATAAAGGTGTACACATAAAAATGCAGATAATGAATTAAAAGTGTGATTGGATGAAAACTTAAAAACTAAAAATCCCAGTCCATGAAATGAATCATACAAAGTTCATCAGTGAACAGGCTCCGTTTTTAACTGGCAGAGTAAAATTGCAGTTAAAATGGCAGAGGGAGTAGGTCCCTCCTCTGCTTCTGGTGGGGAAGCAATGTCGGTGGAGGTTGAGGAATACCAGCGATGTTCCCCCCCGACACAGACACAGCAGCCTTCAGTCCCCAGGAGAGTCTCCTACCAGTCTCCGGTTAGACAGGGTAAACCTCCCCAGTCCAAACCACGCCCCAGACCTTACAAAAAAACAGGCAAGAATCAGAGAAAGGGGCCTAAAAATCATAAACCTGGTGATTACAATCAACACTATCAGGAATATTATCAACAGGAGTCCAGTAATAGAAACCATTGAGACCCCCCATACAATTATGACTCCCCCAGGGGAGCCTACTCTGATGATCACCCCTCTAGATATCCTAACCCTACGCAGAATCGATTTCAAAATCTGAGGGATGATGGGTACCATCATGATAATTATGACCACTATGGATACGGAACAGACTACCATTCTGGACCACGCACTCCAGGCAGGGGTCCACAGAATGATAGGTCATCTTGGTACCAACCCCCTCCCTCCCAGAGAAGAGATAGAGTGGGCTGGCAACCTCCATATAGACAGGGACAGGGCCAATACTCTCAACCCCAACATTGGGGTTTTCCCCGAGTCCATCAGAACCATCAAGGACCCATAGAAAAAAGAGAGGAGTCAGAGGGGGGAGGAAATCAAGGGGTAAAAAGAAAGCGGGAGTAAGTGGCAGGGGGATTTTTAATTTAAGTAAAACTCCCCTAACAGAAACTGAAATCTCTATTTTGGATAAGGGACTTAAGTTCGTACCACCCAAAACACTTAACAAATTCGAAACTTATATGGACATCCATAAATATACCAGGAAATTAAATATCCGGAGATATATGTTGTCCAACCCTATTAGCTCCCAGACTGCTGATCTCAACACCATCAGACACTCTGGTTTAGCTAACGCGTCCCTATTTAACCCTCCGGGTGGCTTGTCTGCCTCTCTGAGAGTTTTCAGGGATGTTCTTTTGAGGGATCTCGATCGTTTGAAGGTTCAGAAAGCGAAAATGACGAGAGAATTACAGCTGGGCCTGGATTCACTATGTGAACGTAAGGACCTTGTAATAAAGCCAGCCGACAAAGGGGGGGTATAGTAGTCCTGGACAAGTCAGATTACCTCCTTGAACTGGAAAAACTTGTTGGCGACAGGGACACTTATCAACCCCTCAGATCGGATCCCAGAATCCATTTCAAAAAGGAACTTGAAAGGATTGTTGATAATGGTTTTCAATCTGGTATCATTAACAAGAAGGAGAAATCTTTTCTTATTCCAGTTGCGTCGAGAATTCCAGTCATGTACTACCTGCCCAAAGTCCACAAGGACCCAATCCACCCTCCGGGTCACCCGATTATCAGTGGAATAGATTCCATTACATCTAGGGCAGGTAAGTACATTGACAATTTTCTCCAACCACTGGTACAACTTTTGCCAGCATACATTAAGGATACCAGACATACCATCAACTTGCTTAAAACCAGTAATTTTAGAGAGGGACATTGGCTTGTTACCGCCTATGTCACGTCCTTATACACCAGTATTCCCCACCATTGGGGTATTAAATCGGTGAAACATTTCCTTGATAAGGATACTTCTATAGGCAGGAAGCAAAAACGTTTCATTATGGAGCTTTTGGAATATGCCACCACTAGGGATGAGCTTCGAGTTTGAGTCGAACTCATGTTCGACTCGAACATTGGCTGTTCGCAAGTTCACCGAACAGCGAACAATTTGGGGTGTTCGCGGCAAATTCGAATGCCGCAGAGCATCCTTTAAAAGTCTATGGGAGAAATCAAAAGTGCTAATTTTAAAGGCTTATATGCAAGTTATTCTCATAAAAAGTGTTTGGGGACCCGGGTCCTGCCCCAGGGGACATGGATCAATGCAAAAAAAAGTTTTAAAAACGGCAGTTTTTTCAGGAGCAGTGATTTTAATAATGCTTAAAGTCAAACAATAAAAGTGTAATATCCCTTTAAATTTCGTAGCTGGGGGGTGTCTATAGTATGCCTGTAAAGGGGCGCATGTTTCCTGTGTTTAGAACAGTCTGACAGCAAAATGACATTTTGAAGGAAAAAACACATTTAAAACTACCCGCGGCTATTGCATTGCCGACAATACACATAGAAGTTCATTGATAAAAACGGCATGGGAATTCCCCACAGGGCAACCCCGAACCAAAATTAAAAAAAAACAAATGACGTGGGGGTCCCCCTAAATTCCATACCAGGCCCTTCAGGTCTGGTATGGATATTAAGGGGAACCCCGGCCAAAATTTTTAAAAAAATGATGTGGGGTTCCCCCTAAATTCCATACCAGACCCTTCAGGTCTGGTATGGATTTTAAGGGGAACCCCGCGCCAAAAAAAAAAAAAAAAAAACGGCGTGGGGTCCCCCCAAGAATCCATACCAGACCCTTATCCGAGCACGCAACCTGGCAGGCCGCAGGAAAAGAGGGGGGACGATAGTGCGCCCCCCCCTCCTGAACCGTACCAGGCCACATGCCCTCAACATTGGGAGGGTGCTTTGGGGTAGCCCCCCAAAACACCTTGTCCCCATGTTGATGAGGACAAGGGCCTCATCCCCACAACCCTGGCCGGTGGTTGTGGGGGTCTGCGGGCGGGGGGCTTATCGGAATCTGGAAGCCCCCTTTAACAAGGGGACCCCCAGATCCCGCCCCCCCCCGTGTGAAATGGTAAGGGGGTACTTACCCCTACCATTTCACTAAAAAACTGTCAAAAATGTTAAAAATGACAAGAGACAGTTTTTGACAATTCCTTTATTTAAATGCTTCTTCTATCTTCCTTCATCTTCTTCTGGTTCTTCTGGCTCTTCTGGTTCTTCCTCCGGCGTTCTCGTCCAGCATCTCCTCTGCGGCGTCTTCTATCTTCTTCTCCTCGGGCCGCTCCGCACCCATGGCATGGGGGGGAGGCTCCCGCTCTTCTCTTCATCTTCTTCTTCATCTCTTCTTCCTTCTTCCTTCTTCTCTTCTTCATTTTCTTCTCCGGGCCGCTCCGCATCAATGCTGTGGCATGGAGGGAGGCTCCCGCTGTGTGATGGCGTCTCTTCGTCTGACGGTTCTTAAATAACAGGGGGCAGGGCCACCCGGTGACCCCGCCCCCCTCTGACGCACAGTGACTTGACGGGACTTCCCTGTGACATCACGGGGAATGCCACAGGGAAGTCCCGTCATGTCCCGTGCGTCAGAGGGGGCGGGGTCACCGGGTGGCCCCGCCCCCGTTATTTAAGAACCGTCAGATGAAGAGACGCCGTCACACAGCGGGAGCCTCCCTCCATGCCACAGCATGGATGCAGAGCGGCCCGGAGAAGAAAATGAAGAAGAGAAGAAGGAAGAAGAGAGCGGCCAGAGGAGAAGAAGATAGAAGACGCCGCAGAGGAGATGCTGGACGAGAACGCCGGAGGAAGAACCAGAAGAGCCAGAAGAACCAGAAGAAGATGAAGGAAGATAGAAGAAGCATTTCTTGTCATTTTTAACATTTTTGACAGTTTTTTAGTAAAATGGTAGGGGTAAGTACCCCCTTACCATTTCACACAGGGGGGGGCCGGGATCTGGGGGTCCCCTTGTTAAAGAGGGCTTCCAGATTCCGATAAGCCCCCCGCCCGCAGACCCCCACAACCACCGGCCAGGGTTGTGGGGATGAGGCCCTTGTCCTCATCAACATGGGGACAAGGTGTTTTGGGGGGCTACCCCAAAGCACCCTCCCAATGTTGAGGGCATGTGGCCTGGTACGGTTCAGGAGGGGGGGGCCGCACTATCGCCCCCCCTCTTTTTCTGCGGCCTGCCAGGTTGCATGCTCGGATAAGGGTCTGGTATGGAATTTAGGGGGAACCCCACGTCATTTTTTTTTTTAGATTTTGGCCGGGGTTCCCCTTAATATCCATACCAGACCTGAAGGGCCTGGTATGGAATTTAGGGGGACCCCCACGTCATTTGTTTTTTTTAATTTTGGTTCGGGGTTGCCCTGTGGGGAATTCCCATGCCGTTTTTATCAATGAACTTCTATGTGTATTGTCGGCAATGCAATAGCCGCGGGTAGTTTTAAATGTGTTTTTTCCTTCAAAATGTCATTTTGCTGTCAGACTGTTCTAAACACAGGAAACATGCGCCCCTTTACAAGCATACTATAGACACCCCCCAGCTACGAAATTTAAAGGGATATTACACTTTTATTGTTTGACTTTAAGCATTATTAAAATCACTGCTCCTGAAAAAACGGCCGTTTTTAAAACTTTTTTTTGCATTGATCCATGTCCCCTGGGGCAGGACCCAGGTCCCCAAACACTTTTTGTGACAATAACTTGCATATAAGCCTTTAAAATTAGCACTTTTGATTATTCATGTTGGTGTCCCATAGACTTTAACGGTGTTCGCGTGTTCGAACGAACTTTTTTCCTGTTCGCATGTTCTGGTGCGAACCGAACAGGGGGGTGTTCGGCTCATCCCTAGCTACCACACACAATTTCTTTTGGCATAATAAACAGTTTTTTCTCCAGACTAAAGGAGTAGCCATGGGGGCTAAATTTGCCCCCAGCCTGGCGAACCTTTTTATGGGGAAATGGGAGGAGGACGTCATCTGTGCCCACCGGAGACCAGAATTGGTCCTGTGGGCCAGGTACATAGATGATGTCCTCCTCCTATGGAATGGTTCCCATGATTCTCTCTGTTCCTTTATGGATCATCTTAATGTTAATGAGAGGCGCATATTTTTCAAATATGAGGCCAGCCAGGAAAAGATTAATTTTCTTGATCTGGAGATACGCTGTGAAGGTGACTCTCTATTTACCTCCACCCACTTCAAGGCCACTGACCGTAACTCGTTCATTCCCCGGGACAGCTGCCATTATAAAGCTTGGCTAGACTCTGTCCCTAAAAGCCAATATATCAGATTAAAAAGGAATTGCTCTACCAACACTGACTTTCTTGCTCAGTCCAGAGTCTTGACTGACAGATTCATAGAGAAGGGGTATGATGTGCAGTTTCTTGAAGAAAAACTTAATCAGGTTATATCACTTGACAGAGATTCCCTCTTGGTTAACAAGCCCAGGACACAGAGGGACAGCAAGTTAATCTGTCCCCTGATTACAAGATACTCCTGTCAACATTTTTCTATCAAGAAGATCTTGAATAAACACTGGCACATCATTAAAAATGACCCCTTGCTTGGACCGTCCCTTCCTGATAGACCCCAGTTGGTTTTTAGGGGTGCCCCTTCAATCAGTTCACGTGTGGTGTCTGCCGCATGTGACCCTCCAGTGTATAAACCTATGTTCTTCCAACATCTGACAGGCTATTTTAAATGCAGAAACTGTGAGGTTTGTTCCATTAATGCTCTAACAGAGAGAAAGGTGTGTCAATTTCGAACCAATAATTCCTCATCCAATTTTCACATTAAATCCTTTATCACGTGTTCTACCACACATGTGGTGCACCTATTGACTTGCCCCTGTGGGCTCCACTATGTGGGCCGCATGGTCCGCTCGTTAAAGGTAAGACTGGGGGAACATATTGGAAACATTAGAAGAGGCTTTTTGGGCCACCCAGTCTCTAAACATTATCTAGACAAACATAAAAAAGATCCCAGGGGTACTCTGTTCATGGGGATTGACAAACTTAAACCCCCATGGAGGGGGGGATCTAAAAGACGAGCTATCTCCAGACTTGAGATGGAGTGGATCTACAAAATCCGCTCTCTAAGGCCTGTAGGTCTAAACGTAGACATTGTGCTGAATGCGTTTATTGATAACTCGTAGTTTTTTCCTTTTTTTCCTTTTTTTGTCTATTTATTTTACTGCATTTATCTACATATATATTCCCCCCCCCCCCCCCTTTTTCACAATTTTTTCCTTTTTTTCATTTTTTTATTTTCCCCTTTTTTTCATTTTTTCATCCACTCACCATCCTCCTAGGAATTGTTGTGTGTAAATTTATTTTCTTTACTCATTTTTGTTTCTTGGCCTTCTCAGACAGGCTGAGGACTCTTAAATTTCGAATCCCAGCATTTTCGAGAGAATTGTTAGTGCAGGGATGTGTTTAGTCGAGTGCCATTCATGCATTATGTATTTTGGAATATGGTCGCATTATTGTGATACTGGGTGCTCTTCATGTTAATGGATGTGCCTTTATTTTTCATATTGTGACTCCAAAACATTTTTTTTTCTATTATACATATTGATTGTTTTATTGGTATTTCCATTGGGATTAATATCCCCTTGGTTTACCTTTTATATATCTCCATATATTTCCTTAACACCATTATTGGTTATTTTTTAGTAATTAGTTATCTTTTTTGTTCCGTTATTCAACTTTCCAATCCAGCATCTGGAGGATATGTCAATAGCCTAGTAATATTAGGTCTCCCCTCTAGGTGGCGCGCGGTGGTGGCACTCGTAGAATAGTGAAAACCTTGTTTGGTTTCATTCTCTTACTTAATGTGTCACCGCGGCAACATCCATTGATTGAAGGGCACCAGGTAGAGGCTTGGCTTCCCCATCCTATGAGCGGAGGTGAAGACGAGGCTTGGTGCGCAGCTGAGACTATATAGGGGATGGCTTAACACGTAGCCCGTGCTCCTTTGAAGACGTCAACTAAAGACGAAACATGTAGGGCGTGGCTACGTGTTGTAAGCCGCCACGATTGCCCGATGTTCTGCACGGGTTACTATTAATTTCCATGCCGGCTTGTTTTTTATCGTTTTATTGCCTTACGGAGCGTGCACTTTCTGTCTTGGCTTGTACTTTTACTAATAAATTTGAGACATTTTTACACTATTGGAGCCCCGCTCTTTTGCTTTTTCCTTTTACCACACTGGGAGCAAGAGAGCCCTCTCCCCCCCCTCCAGGCGCATCACTTGGACTGGCCCGGACCGAAGACAGCATTCCTGACAGCAGCCACAGGAGATCATCTCAACACAGTCCCTGCAGAGGGCAAAGTCTGCATGCTCGATAGACCCTGCCAGCGAGGGGGTCCAACGCGGAGGGTAAGGGTCCACCTTTTATTGTATTTTCACTTATTGGAGTCACCGCCAGTGGATTGTGTGTTACCTTGCATATCCCTTCCTTCTGTCGATCCATCCATAGGGATATTGATTGTTGCAAAGTGGATGAAAGCGCTTTCACTGATGAACTTTGTATGATTCATTTCATGGACTGGGATTTTTAGTTTTTAAGTTTTCATCCAATCACACTTTTAATTCATTATCTGCATTTTTATGTGTACACCTTTATAGGTCCTATTTTGCCTTCACTTAATTTTTTCACATTCCACATGTACACATTTATTTTTATATTGAGTTATTAGTTTGTTCTCAATATATCTTGTGTTGCATATTTGAGTATTTGCACTTATATAGTTTTTTTCACATTGCAAGCGCACTTTTTATTATTTATATTTCTTTATGTTGTACACAGATATTGGTGTGTTTTAATGTGCAGCTATCCACTTGTCTCTTTATACTCTGCTCTGTAGCGCTATTTTTCTCCTTTTTTACTCTTATTGTACTTGTAGAAGGTTGGTGGTGTTTTCCTGATCCTATCACTACCGCAGAAAGAAGTTCGCTCCCAGCCATCCACATGTCCAGCGGCTGAATGCTAGCTTGGCAAAATTGCTAGCACTTCAACTGCTATCTTTTCAGTTGGTAGACTCTGCCCCCTTCCGTGAGTTTGTGGAATGTGCGGTTCCTCAGTGGCAGGTTCCCAAACGCCACTTTTTCTCATGGAAGGCGATTCCGGCTCTCTACCGGCATGTGGAAGGCAATGTCTTGGCCTCGCTGGACAGGGCGGTCAGCGGTAAGGTGCATACTTCCTCTGACTCATGGTCCAGCAGGCATGGACAAGGACGTTACCTAAGTTTCACAGGGCATTGGGTGACTCTTCTGACAGCTGGGAAGGATGCAGGACAAGGTGCAGTAGTGTTGGAGGTTGTTCCGCCACCACACCTCCAAAATGCCACTACTAGTGATTCTGACACACCTCTCTCCTCCACCCCCTCCTCTTCCTCTTCCTCCATGGCCTCTTCCTGTGCTTTGTCCTTGGAACCAGCGGTGCTCCGTAGGCATTCAAGGGGCTACGCAAGTACGCAGGCCAAAAGATGCCATGCGGTGCTTGAGCTGGTGTGCTTGGGGGATAGGAGCCACACTGGGGCAGAGGTTCTGTCAGCTCTGCAGGGGCAGGTTGAGAGGTGGTTGACACCACGCCAACTTAAGGCAGGAATGGTGGTTTGCAACAATGGCACCAACCTCCTCTCAGCCCTCCGACAGGGACAACTGACCCATGTGCCCTGTTTGGCTCATTTCCTTAACTTGGTGGTGCAGCGGTTCTTGGGCAGGTGCCCGGGCTTACAGGATGTCCTGAGGCAGGCCAGGAAAGTCTGTGTGCATTGTCATATAATGCCAGTGCTCGGCTGGCTGACCCCCAAAAGGAATTTAACCTGCCCAAGAACCGCCTAATCTGTGACATGCCCACCAGGTGGAACTCAACGTTGGCCATGCTGCAGCAGCTGCACACGCAGCAGAGGGCCATCAATGAGTACCTGTGCGACTATGGCGCCAGGACAGGGTCAGGGGAGCTTGTTTTTTTTTCCCCATGCCAGTGGGCCATGATCAGGGATGCATGCACTGTCCTGTCACCATTTGAGGAGGCCACGAGGATGGTGAGCAGTGACAGTGCATGCATCAGTGACACTGTCCCCCTTGTCCACCTGTTGAAGCACACGCTGCATGGAATAATGGACAGGGCACTTGAGGCAGAACAGAGGCAGGAAGAGGAGGACTTCCTTAGCTCTCAAGGCCCCCTTTATCCAGACAGTGTTCCTGTGTGCCTGCTGATCACACAGGAAGAGGACGAGGAGGAGGAGGAGGATTGTGTCAGTATGGAGATGGATCCTGGCACTCAGCATCAGCAGCAGTCTTTAATGGATCATTTACAGTCCCAAGAAACACATGGACTTGTACGTGGCTGGGAGGAGGTGGCTGCAGATCATGTCGTCCTTAGTGACCCAGAGGACTCCGGACCGAATGCCTCAGCAAACCTACGCTGCATGGCCGCCCTGATCCTGCAAAGTCTGCGGAAGGATCCTCGTATTCGTGGTATCAAGGAGAAGGAACAATACCGGCTGGCAACCCTCCTTGATCCACATTACAAGGGTAAGGTTGAGGACCTTGCCATCTTGCCATCGCAGAGGGAGCAGAGGATGAAACATCTTCGGGAGGCCTTGCAGAAAGGTCTGTGCAATGCGTTCCCAGAGACTGGGAGGTTACAAACTCCTGTTTCTGGACAACGTGTTGCTGAGGTTTCGGTCAGTCAAAGAAGGAGCGGTGGAGAAGGTGGCTGTCTGACCGATGCGTTCAGACAATTTTTTAGTCCGCAGCCCCAAGGTATGATCGGTTCCAGTAACCATCGCCAGCGTCTGTTTTACCTAGGGGCAAGATACCTAGGGGCAAGATCTGACTTGGACACCTTTCCCACCAAAAATCCTCTGGGTTACTGGGTCTTGAGGATGGATCACTGGCCAGAGCTTGCACAGTATGCAATTGAGCTACTGGCCTATCCTGCATCCAGCGTTCTTTCGGAACGCACATTCAGTGCTGCTGGAGGCTTTGTAACCGATCACAGGGTGCGTCTGTCCAACGACTCAGTCGATCGACTGACCTTCATAAAAATGAATCAGTCTTGGATCCCCACCAGCTACCAAGCACCTGATGCTGATGTCACCGAATAATTTTTTTTTAAATGTCAGATCCCTTCAAAGACTGCCTATGCTGATGCTGAGTGACTATCCTGTTATGCTGAGTAATTATCCTCTTCCTCCTCAATGATCATGCTGAAAGCTTGAAAGAACATTTTTGGTTCTGGGCGCCGCCACCAGTGCCTAAGGCCCAATTTTTCAGCCCCTGTTTAACAGGGGCATGTAATCACAATTTTTTAAGCAATTATTTGCAGCAGGGCTGGTTCCTGCGCTCCAACTAGAGTATCTGTGAGGGGTTGCAGTGTTGTAGCACCAGCACCAGTGCCTAAGGCCCAATTTTTCAGCCCCTGTTCAACAGGGGACATGTAATTAGAATTCTTGATCTAATATTTCACAGCAGGGCCCGTTTCTGCGCCCACCAAGAGTAACTGTGAGGACTTACAGTGTTGTGGCACCAGCACTACCACCACCACCACCAAAGGCCCAATATTTCACAGCAGGGCCCTGTGAGGGCTTACAGTGTTGTGGCCACAACAACACCTAAGGCCCAAATTTCTGCTGAGTATATAGGACAGGCCCCTACTTTCAAACATCCAACTTACAAATGACTCTTACTTGCAAACGGAAGGAGACAACAGGAAGTGAGATGAAATCTATCCCTAGGAAGGGAAATTCTCTCCTGTAAGAGTTAATATGGGAAAAACTTTTCTCCTTTACACTGATGCTTTATCACCAATCCTTGTTTCACTAAAAAACCCAAATTTTCAAAAAACATTTGTCATTGGGACAAAAAGTGAGGTGAAATCTTCTGAAGAGGAGCACAGACAGCAAAGCAAATGTCACAGGGGTGATAACCCTTCCCTATGTTTTCCAAAAAGCTTAAAATATATTTTTTGGCTGGAGCTAAACACGTTAAAAATGTACCAGTTCAAAATTACAAACAGATTCTACTTAACAACAAACCTACAGTCCCTGTCTTGTTTGCACTGCCTGTATACTGCTGTTCAGAGTATATAGGGCCTGGGGGCCCACACCTTTACTTTTTTAATTTGGGTGCGGGGTTCCCCTTAATATCCATACAAGACCCAAAGGGCCTGTTAATGGACTGGGGGGGCCATGCCGTTTGTCTCACTGATTTTCATCCATATTGTCAGGACCCAACATTACATTAAAGCCACAAGCAGTTTTAAATGACTTTTATTCCTTTAAAAATGTCATTTTGTGCAGGGACTGTTCTAAGCACGGGAAACACGCGCCACTTTACAGGCATACTATAGACACCCCCCAGGTACAATATTTAAAGGAATATTTCACTTTTTTTTTTTTTACTTTAACCACTTCAGCCCCGGGGAGGATTTACCCCCTTCCTGACCAGAGCACTTTTTACAATTTGGCACTGCGTCGCTTTAACTGCTAATTGCGCGATCATGCAATGCTGTACCCAAATGAAATTTGCGTCCTTTTCTTACCACAAATAGAGCTTTCTTTTGATGGTATTTGATCACCTCTGCCGTTTTTATTTTTTGCGCTATACACGGAAAAAGACCGAAAATTTTGAAAAAAAATGATATTTTCTACTTTTTGCTCTAAAAAAAATCCAATAAACTCAATTTTAGTTATACATTTAGGCCAAAATGTATTCGGCCACATGTCTTTGGTAAAAAAAAATGTCAATAAGTGTATATTTATTGGTTTGCGCAAAAGTTATAGCACCTACAAACTAGGGTACATTTTCTGGAATTTACACAGCCTTTAACTTATGACTAAATAATGATATTTGAAGCGCTTCACAATGTGCATAAAAATGAATATATATGAATAAATATAAATACTCAAATAAATCCAGCGGTGAGTAAAAATTCCTAAAAAATCCAGCAATCAAAATAGTGTAAAATTATAAAAAATTAGTGACACCAAATGTGTAAAAAAATCCACATAAAAAATCCACATAAAAATAAATATATAGGGATGTATTCAGAAGGTTCAATTATACAAGTGTAGAATCCGATTGGTATAGAGCTTTGATCCGGTTCAACTAGCACAGCTGTTTAAAAACACTTGCTTAATTAAGGTGCTCATTGACGTTTATAGTAATAATGTTTCTTTTGCTTCTGTTCACAACCAATGTGAGAATCATAAACAGATCTCATTTGACAGGCAGATAAGAGAAAAACCAATCATTGTGCAATAGTTAGGATACCAAGGTACACAGGCAAACTTCAATCCACTCACGTGTGCCTTATAATGATAAGGCATATGCAGGTTTTACTATAGCAGTCAGCCGCCTTAGACAGGACCTGTCTAAGGCGGCTGACTGCTATAGTAAAACCTGCATATGCCTTATCATTATATAGTAACAAAAGAAACATTGTTACCATAAATGTCAATGAGCACCTTAATTAAGCAAGTGTTTTTAAACAGCTGTGCTAGTTGAACCAGATCAAAGCTCTATACCAATCGGATTCTACACTTGTATAATTGAACCTTCTGAATACATCCCTATATATTTATTTTTATGTGGATTTTTTTATGTGGATTTTTTTACACATTTGGTGTCACTAATTTTTTTATAATTTTACACTATTTTGATTGCTGGATTTTTTAGGAATTTTTACTCACTGCTGGATTTATTTGAGTATTTATATTTATTCATATATATTCATTTTTATGCACATTGTGAAGCGCTTGAAATATCATTATTTATTCTTTTTAAGTGACTCTGAAAACACTCTCTTTTGATAGCAGCCTCACTTGGTTTTATGTGTAATTACCAGCTATTTATCATCACAGCGCTTTGTGTTTTATATATTCTTTTTAATTTATGACTGCCTATGTCGTTTCTTGAGGTGCTAAAATGGCAGGGCAGTACAAAACCCCAAGTGACCCCATTTTGGAAAGTAGACACCCCAAGGAAATTGCTGAGAGGCATGTTGAGCCCATTGAATATTCATTTTTTTGTCCCAAGTGATTGAATAATGACAAAAAAAAAAAAAATTACAAAAAGTTGTCACTAAATGATATATTGCTCACACAGGCCATGGGCATATGTGGAATTGCACCCCAAAATACATTTAGATGCTTCTCCTGAGTATGGGGATACCACATGTGTGGGACTTTTTGGGAGCCTAGCCGCGTACGGGGCCCTGAAAACCAATCACTGCCTTCAGGATTTCTAAGGGCGTAAATTTTTGATTTTACTCCTCACTACCTATCACAGTTTTGAAGGCCATAAAATGCCCAGATGGCATAAGACCCCCCCCCCCAAATGACCCCATTTTGGAAAGTAGACACCCCAAGCTATTTGCTGAGAGGCATGTTGAGTCCATGGAATATTTTATATTTTGACACAAGTTGCGGGAAAGTGACAAATTATTTTTTTTTTTTGCACAAAGTTGTCACTAAATGATATATTGCTCACACAGGCCATGGGCATATGTGGAATTGCACCCCAAAATACATTTAGCTGCTTCTCCTGAGTATGGGGATACCACATGTGTGGGACTTTTTAGGAGCCTAGCCGCGTACGGGGCCCCGAAAACCAATCACCGCCTTCAGGATTTCTAAGGGTGTAAATTTTTGATTTCACTCTTCACTGCCTATCACAGTTTCGGAGGCCATGGAATGCCCAGGTGGCACAAACCCCCCCCCCCCCCCCCCAAATGACCCCATTTTGGAAAGTAGACACCCCAAGCTATTTGCTGAGAGGCATGGTGAGTATTTTGCAGCTCTCATTTGTTTTTGAACATGAAGAAAGACAAGAAAAAAACATTTTTTTCTTTTTAATTTTCAAAACTTTGTGACAAAAAGTGAGGTCTGCAAAATACTCACTATACCGCTCAGCAAATAGCTTGGGGTGTCTACTTTCCAAAATGGGGTCATTTGGGGTTTTTTTTTGCCACCTGGGCATTCCATGGCCTCCGAAACTGTGATAGGCAGTGAAGAGTGAAATCAAAAATTTACGCCCTTAGAAAGCCTGAAGGCGGTGCTTGGTTTTCGGGGTCCCGTACGCGGCTAGGCTCCCAAAAAGTCTCACACATGTGGTATCCCCGAACTCAGGAGAAGCAACAGAATGTATTTTGGGGTGTAATTTCACATATTCCCATGGCATGTTTGAGCAATATATCATTTAGTGACAACTTTGTGCAAAAAAAAAAAAATTGTCTCTTTCCCGCAACTTGTGTCACAACAAAAAAATTTCCATGGACTCGACATGCCTCTCAGCAAATAGCTTGGGGTGTCTACTTTCCAAAATGGGGTCATTTGGGGATTTTTGAACTGTCCTGGCATTTTATGCACAACATTTAGAAGCTTATGTCACACATCACCCACTCTTCTAACCACTTGAAGACAAAGCCCTTTCTGACACTTTTTGATTACATGAAAAAAATATTTTTTTTTGCAAGAAAATTACTTTGAACCCCCACACATTATATATTTTTTAAAGCAAATGCCCTACAGATTAAAATGGTGGGTGTTTCATTTTTTTTTCACGCAGTATTTGCGCAGCGATTTTTCAAACGCATTTTTTGGGGAAAAAACACACTTTTTTAAATTTTAATGCACTAAAACACACTATATTGCCCAAATGTTTGATGAAATGAAAAAGATGATCTTAGGCCGAGTACATGGATACCAAACATGACATGCTTTAAAATTGCGCACAAACGTGCAGTGGGGACAAACTAAATACATTTTTAAAAGCTTTTAAAAGCCTTTACAGGTTACCACTTTAGATTTACAGAGGAGGTCTACTGCTAAAATTACTGCCCTCGATCTGACCTTCGTGGTGATTCCTCACATGCATGGTGCAATTGCTGTTTACATTTGACGCCAGACCGACGCTTGCGTTCGCCTTAGCGCGAGAGCAGGGGGGACAGGGCTTTTTTTTTTTTTTTCTTTCTTTTTTTTTTTTGCTTTTTTATCTTATTTTTAAACTGTTCCTTTCATATTTTTTTTTAAATCATTTTTATTGTTATCTCAGGGAATGTAAATATCCCCTATGATAGCAATAGGTAGTGACAGGTACTCTTTTTTGAAAAAATTGGGGTCTATTAGACCCCAGATTTCTCCTCTGCCCTCGAAGCATCTGACCACACCAAGATCGGTGTGATAAAATGCTTTCCCAATTTCCCAATGGCTGTCATGAACAGGTGTGACCAGACTGTGTGGACTGCACAGAGATAACCCAAACGCATGTAAATGAATAAATAATAATTATTAAAATAAGTGATAATTCAGGAAATACGGATAGTGCAAAACCAACACAACAACCCCACTACAAACAACAATATATATATATCAAGGGGCAATACCGGAATGACAGATGTCAGCCAGGCCAGGGTCATACACAGCAGGTCAGCAGGAACAAGGGATATACCAGAGACATAAACGTTAGCCAAGCCAAGGTCATACACAGGAGATCAGCAACTGAACAAGGGCAGGTTGGAAAAGGGAGATAATGGATGGGACAGGATACAGGCTCAGGAACAGGTTCAGGGTCCGATACAGGTTTACAGGATAACAGGTTCAGGATACAGGTTCAGGATACAGGTTCAGGGCGCAAGGAAGAAAGATACCAAGGCAAGCATATGAGGGCTTGCCAGGTATTTATAGAACTGACTATAATTGACTTCAAGTCACACCTGAGCGCAGAGGGTGCTGTTTGCTCCACACTGATGGAGTGCACCCACTGGTGGACACCGGTACTACGGCCCAAGGATGCAACAGTGCCACCAGCAGGAGAGACCTCTTACTGCTGGTCCCAGGTGTTGGAAGACACCCGCTGGTGGACACTGGTACTGCGATCCAAGAGGCCGATAGCGCCACCAACGGGTAAACCCTCTCATGACAGTATCCCCCCTAAAGGAGCGGCCTCCGGACTCTCCAACAAGGTGCAATTGTCCAAAGTTCATGGCCTCCAACCGAACAGATGAGGGCACATCAGGCTGGGCATCGGGTACATCAAACTGGACCGTGGGTACATCTGAGAAGACGGCGGGCACATCCGAGCAGACAGCGGGCACATCCGAGATGACAGTGGGCACATCCGAGATGACAGCGGGCACATCCGAGATGACAGCGGGCACATCCGAGATGACGGCGGGCAGGAATACACCAAGCTGGGCAGCGGGCACTTCGATCTGGGCAGCAGGCGCTTCGAGCTGGGCAGCAGGCACATCAGGCTGGGCAGCGGGCATGGGCACTTCGAGCTGGGCAGCAGGCACATCAGGCTTGGCAGCGGGCATGGGCACTTCGAGCTGGGCAGCAGGCACATCAGGCTGGGCAGCGGGCATGGGCACTTCGAGCTGGGCAGCAGGCACGTCAGTCTGGGAAGCTGGCACATCAGTCTGGGAGGCTGGCACGTCAGTCTGGGAGGCTGGCACGTCAGTCTGGGAGGCTGGCACTGAGACATCAGGCTGGAAGGCAGGCACTGGCACAATAGACTGGGAAGCTGGCACATCAGACTGGGAAGCTGGCACATCAGACTGGGAAGCTGGCACATCAGACTGGGAAGCAAGCTTCGAGACATCAGGCTGGAGGGCAGGCACTGAGACAACAGACTGGGGAACTGGCACATCAAACTGGAAGGCAAGCACATCACACTGGAAGGCAGGCATCGAGGCATCAGGCTGGAAGGCAAGCTGCGAGACATCAAGCTGGGAAGCTGGCACATCAAACTGGGAAGCTGGCACATCAGACTGGGAAGCTGGCACATCAGACTGGGAAGCTGGCACATCAGACTGGGAAGCTGGCACATCAGACTGGGAAGCTGGCACATCAGACTGGGAAGATGGCACATCAGGCTGGTAGGCTTGCACATCAGGCTGGGAGGTAGGCATCGAGACATCCGGCTGGAAGGCAGGCATCGAGACATCCGGCTGGAAGGCAGGCATCGGGACATCCGGCTGGAAGGCAGGCATCGGGACATCCGGCTGGAAGGCAGGCATCGGGACATCCGGCTGGAAGGCAGGCATCGGGACATCCGGCTGGAAGGCAGGCATCGGGACATCCGGCTGGAAGGCAGGCATCGGGACATCCGGCTGGAAGGCAGGCATTGGGACATCCGGCTGGAAGGCAGGCATCGGGACATCCGGCTGGAAGGCAGGCATCGGGACATCCGGCTGGAAGGCAGGCATCGGGACATCCGGCTGGAGGGCAGGCATCGGGACATCCGGCTGGAGGGCAGGCATCGGGACATCCGGCTGGAAGGCAGGCATCGGGACATCCGGCTGGAAGGCAGGCATCGGGACATCCGGCTGGAAGGCAGGCATCGGGACATCCGGCTGGAAGGCAGACACATCAGACTGGAGAGTGGGAGCAGGTTGGGTTACTGGCAGGATTGTGTGAGTGGGGAAGAACTTCCTTTTCTTTTTTGGTTTAGCCCGTGTAGTTTTGTATGTAGGTGCAGGGCTGTAGGAAAAGAAAGTAGCTGGGCAGAAGGAAGACCAAGGAACTGTAGCTAGAGAAGGGTTTTGTGGGACTGTTACAGGTGGAGGAGAACAGACAGGTGGATTGAAGGCAGGATAGGTGCGACACTTGGAGACTGGGTGGTAGTATTTGGTAGGGAGCTGATTAAACTGGGTTGTAGCTGAGGTTGCCATAGGCGACGGGGAGATAGATTTTTTGGAAGGCAGATGATTAATGGCAGGGCTGGAATATTGTGGCTTAGCTAAAGACAGGAGATCTGACCATGCCTGCAGCACAGGTTGAACAAACGCTGATTCACACACAGCCTGACTAACCAGAGATTGTACTGAATAAATGCAATCGGATAACACCTGCTGGGAACAAGCGGAATAATGTTCATCAAAGAAAGCCGGATCATCCTCTAACAACCATACCAGGGATTCAACCTGGTCACAACTGAAAGGAGGGGAGAAATCGTCACTACCTTCGGGAATGCATGACAAGGCCGACTCTGCACACAACTGGATCAAAGGCTGAACATCCTCAAATAACGCATGACCCCGATCTACTAATAATGGGCTGTTTGGATCGTTTCCAGCAGTTGGTCACGGGTCCAATCTTTAAGAGTCTGACAGCAATATTCATTATCCTCTGCCGCCAGCAGAGAATAATAGCCAATCTCATCAAAGTCCATCTTTTGCGCGCCCACCGTAACAGGACGTTTTCTCAGTGCAGCCACGTCTGGTCAGGGATGGCCTTGGTATACTGTCATGAACAGGTGTGACCAGACTGTGTGGACTGCACAGAGATAACCCAAACGCATGTAAATGAATAAATAATATTTATTAAAATAAGTGATAATTCAGGAAATACGGATAGTGCAAAACCAACACAACAACCCCACTACAAACAACAATATATATATATATATCAAGGGGCAATACCAGAATGACAGATGTCAGCCAGGCCAGGGTCATACACAGAAGGTCAGCAGGAACAAGGGATATACCAGAGACATAAACGTTAGCCAAGCCAAGGTCATACACAGGAGATCAGCAACTGAACAAGGGCAGGTTGGGAAAGGGAGATAATGGATGGGATAGGATACAGGCTCAGGAACAGGTTCAGGGTCCGATACAGGTTTACAGGATAACAGGTTCAGGATACAGGATACAGGTTCAGGATACAGGTTCAGGATACAGGTTCAGGATACAGGTTCAGGATACAGGTTCAGGATACAGGTTCAGGGCGCAAGGAAGAAAGATACCAAGGCAAGCATATGAGGGCTTGCCGGGTATTTATAGGACTGACTATAATTGACTTCAAGTCACACCTGAGCGCAGAGGGTGCTCTTTGCTCCACACTGATGGAGTGCACCCGCTGGTGGACACCGGTACTACGGCCCAAGGATGCAACAGTGCCACCAGCAGGAGAGACCTCTTACTGCAGGTCCCAGGTGTTGGAAGACACCCGCTGGTGGACACTGGTACTGCGATCCAAGAGGCCGATAGCGCCACCAACGGGTAAACCCTCTCATGACAATGACGCTGTTTACATCCGGCGAAATCTAAGTCATAAAATGCTCGTAGCTTCCGGTTTCTTAGGCCATAGAGATGTTTGGAGCCACTCTGGTCTCTGATCAGCTCTATGGTCAGCTGGCTGAATCACCGGCTGCATTCTCAGGTTCCCTGTTGAGACAGGAGAGCCAGAGAAAAACACGGAAAACGGTGGGGGGCATTCCCTCCCACTGCTTGTAAAAGCAGTCTAGAGGCTAATTAGCCGCTAGGATTGCTTTTACATGAAAGCCGACCGCTGGCTGAAAAGAATGATACCAAGATGATACCTAAACCTGCAGGCATCATATATCGTATAACCACTCAAAGTCGTGAATGGCGTACCTGAAGACAAAAAAATGGTTAACAATAAAGCACAGTAAACGGTAAAGTATAAAAAATTGCATACCTGAAAAGCAAACATGATAAAACATAATAACAATAAAACATTGCAGAATAGAATACAGTAAAAAAAGAGCAGAAGAATAGAGAGAATAGAGAGAGAGAGAACAATAAAACGACAACTATTTTTTTTATTTTATATTTTTGTTTGTGTTTTTTGTTTTTTTTTTACACTTTTTTTGTAACTGTAACTTTTATAACTGTAACCGGTTCCAGGTTCGGGTCTCTCAAAATGCGATGGCATCTTGGGAAACCCTGTGAAAGTGCGCCTAGTTTGTGCAATACTGTACCCTACGCTAATACTCAACTAGTGAATGGTAGCGTTCAAAACTTTCACCAATGCAAAGACCAGGATTGTCAGGACAGGAGGGACAATAATAGCGGGTGTCACGCCTATATCCACGCTTGCTGCAGACACAACATGTTTTTTGAGGGGGTTCGTTGGGTAGGGGTACTCGGGAGGACATAAAGAAAATGCCTCTCATGCAGCCGACTGCATTTGGTTGGGGATGTGAATGGGGGAAGTACGGGCGCTGCAAAAGTGGTGGGTTCCCAATTAGGATTGGTGAATGCAGAAGGAAGGGCATTACGGGCACGACGGGCCTGTGTTTGTATTTTTGGTGGCAGCGGGACACTACTTGTGCTTGCCACCTCACCAGCTTGAACTGCACTTATGGGACTCGCCACGTCACCAAGTGTTACTGCAGTGCTGGTTTGACTACGACCGGGGTGTACTAGGCCGCTGGTGCTTGCCAGTTCACCAAAACGCTACCAAAAAAACTGTCAGCGATCGCAGGGATCAGGCCTGACTCTGCGAACGCTGCAGTTATGCGTTTAGTGTTTTGTAAGTGACAGTGATCGATCGATACTGCACTTGGGTGGGCTGGGCTGGGCCGGGCGGAGGGGCAAAACGCAGTTGCTAGCAGGTATCTGGGCTGATCCCGCTAACACTGCATTTTTGGGAACCCTAAACTGCTGGGGAAGCTAGTATAGATCTGATCGGATCAGATATTGATCCGTTCAGATACTATACCACTAAGGGAGGTGTACGGTGCGTGCGTGGGTGTTAGCGGTACTGGCACTAACCTGATGCTGCCTGAGGCTGGTGCTTGCCAGTTCACCAAAACGCTACCAAAAAAACTGTTAGCGATCGCAGGGATCAGGCCTGACTCTGCGAGCGCTGCAGTTATGCGTTTAGTGTTTTGTAAGTGACAGTGATCGATCGATACTGCACTTGGGTGGGCTGGGCTGGGCCGGGCAGAGGGGCAAAACGCAGGTGCTAGCAGGTATCTGGGCTGATCCCGCTAACACTGCGTTTTTGGGAACCCTAAACTGCTGGGGACGCCAGTATAGATCTGATCGGATCAGATATTGATCTGTTCAGATACTATAACACTAAGGGAGGTGTACAGTGCGTGCATGGGTGTTAGCGGTACTGGCGCTAATCTGACGCTGCCTGGGGCTGGTACTTGCCAGTTCACCAAAACGCTACCAAAAAAACTGTTAGCGATCGCAGGGATCAGGCCTGACTCTGCTAACGCTGCAGTTATGCGTTTAGTGTTTTGTAAGTGACAGTGATCGATCGATACTGCACTTTGGTGGGCTGGGCTGGGCCGGGCAGAGGGGAAAAACGCAGGTGCTAGCAGGTATCTGGGCTGATCCCGCTAACACTGCGTTTTTGGGAACCCTAAACTGCTGGGGACGCTAGTATAGATCTGATCGGATCAGATATTGATGCGTTCAGATACTATACCACTAAGGGAGGTGTATGCTGCGTGCGTCAGTGTTAGCGGTACTGGCGCTAATCTGACGCTGCCTGGGGCGACGCATATCACCGCCGGGCGATCAGGGGGCTAAACCTTTATTCGGTAATAAATGGCAGGTGCCCTGGCACTATAAAAAATAAACAAACTAACCAGCGTCAACCGTAACGGTTATACAGTGATCAGTGGTGAAAGGGTTAACTAGGGGGCAATCAAGGGGTTAAAACATTTATTAGGTAGTATATGGGGGTCCCTGTCACTATAAAATGCTGACGGCGAACTTAAATATTTACGTCCCTAACTAGCGGAACCAGTGACACTAATACAGCGATCAGAAAAATGATCGCTTAGCGACACTGGCGACAGGGGGTGATCAAGGGGTTAAAATTTTATTAGGGGGGGTTAGGGGGGTATCCTAGACCTACAGGGGGCTAACACTAACTGCCCTACCACTTCTAACTGTCACAAACTGACACCATGCAGTAATCAGAAAAAAAAACACTGCTTGGTGTCAGTGTGACAGGGAGGGGTGATTGGGGGGGATCGGGGGCGATCGGGGGGGGGGATCGGGGGTGTAAAGTATGTCTGGCATGTTCTACTGTGTGTGTGTTGTGCACTCACATGTCTTCTCTCCTCGGCGCCGGAACGGAAACTGCCGAGCCGAGGAGAGATGACATCA
This sequence comes from Lithobates septentrionalis, assembly GCA_037952835.1. NCBI lineage: Eukaryota > Metazoa > Chordata > Amphibia > Anura > Ranidae > Lithobates > Lithobates septentrionalis. The sequence continues at coordinate 1,568,165 of JBBDGP010000961.1, read as the reverse complement.
CATCCTCTGCCTCTGTGTACTATACAGAGGCAGGGGATGTTTCTCATTGGCTGGGAGCGATCGCGAGGGGGGCACGATTGGATGGCCTCCCCCTCATCTCTAAACGCTCCCAGACAAATGCCGACCACCGCTGGCACCGGGGGGGTCCGATCGGACCCCCCGCCCGCAAGAAGGCAATCACGTACCAGGTACGTGATTTTGCCTGCCCGTGCCATTCTGTTCACGTATATATGTGTGAGGCGGTCGGCAAGTGGTTAAGCATCATTAAAATCACTGCTCCAGAAAAAACTGACGTTTTTAAAACTTTTTTTGCATTGATACATGTCCCCTGGGGCAGGACCCGGGTCCCCAAACCCTTTTTAGGACAATACCATGCAAATTAGCCTTTAAAATGAGCACTTTTGATTTTGAATGTTAGAGTCCCATAGACATCAATGGGGTTCTAACGTTCGTGCAAATTTTCGGTCCGTTCACAGGTTCTGGTGCGAACCGAACCAGGGGGTGTTCGGCTCATCCCTACTGCTACCTATATTAACACTGTAATTTTATTGTTGGATTAGCGCAGCACCATACTGTATACTGATTTTTGCTGATGTTGTAGGGTTGTTTTGGACTCTATTCGGTGCAAGCAGCTTTTCCACCTTTTCACATACCTGCACATGATATCGCGGGAATAACATTATATTTTATATTGACATGTGTTATTGACATGTGTGATTGACAGCAGCAGGAGCCAATTACACCTGCTGCTGTCTCTGAGCCAGTAAGGAGAGAGAGAGAGCAGCGATACAGCTTGTGTGCACAGCGCTGGATCAACATCAGGCTCAAGTAAGTAGAAATGTGGGCTGGGGGAAGCGGCACACAGAAGGTTTTTACCTTAATGCATAGAAATTATACTCTGCTCTAATTATGATGTCTTCCTGCTTGTGTTGTTCTGTATAAAAGGAGAGAGTAGTAGCGGGTGTCCCGTGCTCCTGATGACGTCATCTTTGATGAAACTAGTAGGGGAGAGACAGAACATATGCCACTACACATACGCAATCCTGCCACAGCCATCTGGGATTCTGGAATATGAGTTGTTTATATGATATGAAGTGCCTGTTTGTCATCTTTTCATTGTAAATGCATTTACCGCACTAAATGTGTGTTTTAATCAGGATTACACTATGGAGAGCTTGTCTTTTTCATGATACCATGTCCAACTGAATATACTGTATATGAACAGCAAACTATTACAACACAACAGTACTATCATTTGACATGTGCTTTTAAGGAAAGTTAGATATCTTGGATTGATACACAAGCGCTAGTTGACCACTCCTTATTGGGGGTCATATGATTCTGGTAAACCTCCCTCTGTCACCCATTGAGGTGCTGTGTGGTTTATCATTATTAAGTTTGGTGGCATTTGGTGTCCACATCTGTCATTTTTCTCATAATCGAAGAATCACTGAATTAACTGTTTTTTGGCTTCAAGTTTGGATATCTTTGTTTTATTTTTTTTTATGTGGTGACACATAATATTTTCATATATTTGCATTGCACTATGACATTGCACATACTATTTAATTCATCTTAGTGCTACATTATCGTTTTGTGATTGAAATCAATAGGTAACAATTCTTCTGCTTATAAAGCCACTTTAAGGGATCTCCATTCATCAAATGTATAATTGAAAAGGCCCTCAATACTTTATATCTAGCCTCTCCACCTGGAATAGATTTGGAGCTTTGCGTTTAATTTATTTGATATGGTTTATAACAGAAAGTAAAGGAAGTAGTTTTTCAAAAATGTTGGACTTTTTTTTCTTCGAAATACAATATGGTATCGCAAAGAAAAAAGGTGGGATTTTCAGTTACTTTTTTACTACCTCACAATGACCTTAATGGTTGTATTGTTCCCTTGGACTCAGAAGCCCTACACAATAGAGCCAATACAGCCATATTTTGCATTTATAAGGGATAAATAGCCTGAGACAGTTGGTAATATTGACTCTGGGAAATGGTCAATTGCTATATATCTGCTATACACCAGTGGTTCTGGATGGAAAGATGGCTACATGGGACAAAAAGGAATGATTTACATGAGCCTGACCACTTACCCATAAGCAGAGACTGGAATCCTTGTTTTTGGGGTTTGTGCTGGAGGAAAGATTATGTAAATGCCTTCTGTTGTAAAAAGGCAATGCTGCATTTCACAATATTTTAGAGATGGGCTTTTTGGTTCCTTTTTTATCAGGACACCCTTTCTTAATGGTTGTACTGTTCCCCATATCTTTCTTTATATACTGTAATAAAATAAGAAAAGAAAAAAGAACAGAGTAATTTTGAGTCAAACTATCTCAGCACTGAAAACTAGCTGGGTAATCAAGAGGTTAAAGCATGTGGTATGTCATGTGTTATGCCATGTGACATAAAGGATCATGCAATATGTCTTGTATATTTTCAATATGGGGAATATAAAAGAAAAATAGAAGGAATTAAGTATTACATTTTACCAGCTATGCTTCATAGTTTGAAGAAAGCATCAGAGAGGCATATAAGAGCGTCTATATGAGCAATAAGATGGAGCAGTTGACATTTGAAAACATATAATATGAAAAGGAGAAACAGTCATGAGAGTCAGTAATAGTGCTGGGAGGAATAGAAAGGAAAGAATTTTAAAATGGAATGGGAACCGGAGTGTAGGAAATAAAAAGGGAGGTGAGAAAAAAAGATGATGGGGGGTGACTGACTCATCCAAGCTAGTTGGAACTGAGGTGAAAGTCCTTTGCAACAACGTGGCATTGGATTCACTAGGCAGCAGGTAACACAGAAAGGTTAGCAAGAGTGCACAGAAACACACAGAGCCACAGACGAGAACACAGGCTGGGAATGCACAGGTGCTGATAACAAGAAGCTGACTGCAACTCACAGGGAAACACACTGGTGCAGAGAAGCAGATCACTGTCTGAAGTGCAAAAGGGGGACACAGAGTTGAAGGAAGACTGGATGCTGGCAGGAGTGCACAGGGTCATTGGAACAAGATAAGGACTTGGGGACACTGGGTTCACACAACTAGATGCAAATTTGAACACAATGAAAACACAAGGCTGGAAATACTGATGGCACTGGGAAATTCTGAAGTTCACTGGAGGCCTATGTACTAGATGGACACTGGGAACACTATAAGTAATGAAAACACTTGGAGCCACAGGGAAACATTTGAAAATCACTAGGGAGAACAGGGGATCTAACTGTTAGCATGTGGATGCGTTACTCAAATACTGAGCAACTCACATGCTACCCCTTTAAGACAGCTCTGCTATTGGTTACTGCACACAGGGAAAAATTCCAGTGCTAGAGCATGGTACAGGGAAGTGTGGCAGAGGCAAGAATGTATTCTTGGTATTCTTCTACTCTTGTGATGCCTTAATTGGAGAGGTTTAGGGATGAGTTCAAGTGTTAAAAAAAATGATGGGTTAGAGTAGACAGCCCTGCCTAGTGCCACTGGAAATAGAAAATGGCTGTGAAAAAAAAACCTGTTGGTTCTGGCTGTTGCTATCTCTGGAATTAAGTGACATAGTCACTTAACATAGACTTTATATGGATATAGAGAAGAGATGGCTGTAGACAGGCAGGGCCTATAGGCAGAAAATTCTGAAGCCCCCCTCCCCGCCAAAAAAAAACAAAAAACAGCACTAATCATTTTAGTAAAACAGGACATTGAAGTACTGTATATGTGAACCCCTACCTTGTAAAACAACCCAACTCAAATAGAAATGAAAGGAAAAGATATTTAAATGTTTATACTTAAAAAACACATTATAAATGCCTTTTCTTCATAAGTGATCACATAATCTCTCTTCTCAGCTACATAGATGCTCTTTGGGGGTGGAGATCACGCTGGACTGACTCGATCAGTCACTACTTGTACATATGTGAAAGTGTGGGAAGGTAGGAAAATTTTTCTTCCAGAAATTAATGCTTAGTCTGGGAAGAGGGTGATGGCCCCCTTAGGGGCCTGGGCTGTTGCCTCCAGGTATGGCCTACTGTTCGATTTCCTATGTATGCAAGAAAAGTGGATGTAAAGGAGTGCCCAATGTCCAGTAGATGTAGGTTAGAAAAAAACATTCTATTTAGCATAACAACAATAAAATAAAGCCAATACATTTTGGGGGAACAAGGACTCCCCCTTCCTCAGGGCTACTGCTAAATGCTACTGAAGTTACAGCTGGCACTTCTTATACCAATCTGACCTAATTAGAATTCTTCTCCAATAGCATGTTTTTCTCTAACCTACATCTACTGGACATCAGGTGCTCCTTTACATCCACTTTTCTCAGTTACATAGAGGCTTGGAGAGATGGGGGTGGAGTAAGAGCAATACACTGATCTTTCCAGTAAACGGTTGTTGAGGGGTAGGATTCAGGGGCATGTAAGTAGTCTGATCATTGGAGGACAGGAAGGCTGTTCTCCTAGCACAGCCAGAAAACTGACCATACTGAGGTGGATGTGCTCTCAAGCCTAATGTGGTCAGTATGAACTAGGAAAGCAGGGGGACTGACAGGGTCTACAGGTATTTCACACAAAGGAAGCAGAAAAAGATACTTTTTAAGTACATGGTACAACATGGTCATCCACGTGCTGGAAGTTGGGAGAAAGCTCCCTCATCCAATGGACTTTCAGAGAGGTGGAGATCCAGGTGTCTTTGTCACTTGGAGGGGAAGTTCTACAAAGAGGAGCCTGGAAAAGGAGCCTGTGGTTTGGGGACATCATTATGTTTTGTGCCAGTCTGGTAAGTCTATTTCGTTAATGTGAAGATTCTCATAAAATCATCTTGTGTACATATGCATAATATATGTTTGACCTCGAAAATGTGCATTCAGGAAATAAGGGATTATGCTACTTAGAAAATACCCCTATCTCTTAGTATAGACAGAATAGGTTATACAGAGTAACTCCATATTTTTTCAGAAGAAAAAAACATTCCCCTCTGGTTAAGTAAGATTCCAGGGGTTTTAAAAAAAAACAAAGTTTTGCAGATTCTTACCCGTTTCTGCTTTGAAAGAATAGCTCTGTGTTAGATCATGTCTTGTGCAGGACTGATTCTGAGTGCAAACGATTACTTCATTACAAGCAGCTTATGCACTTTCAGAGTTCTGATGTGAAACATTTCAGCATCCCTAAGATTAACCCTTAGGGAATATCTCACAAAAAATATAATTTTTGTTGCAGAGGATACCTAAAACTTAGTGCAGAGTTCTTCATGCAAACAGGAAATTACATTTATGAGGATGTTCTAAACAGCAACTGTGTACAGAATGCCTCCAGGTTGTCATATTGCATTGGATTTATAGAAAATTAGAGTTGCAGATTGAAAAGGAAAAGTAATTTTTATCAAAATTAAATTACAATATGGCTTGTGTAGGAATTGTATATGTTATTTTTTTTTTATTTTATATATTATTTTCAGTGAAAGAGGCGTTACTCTTTAATCGCTTGCCGACCGCCTCACGCAGATATACTGTGACAGAAGGGCTCATACAGGCAGAATCACGTACCTGTAGTTCCCCTTTAAGAGGCAGGGATACCCAGGGGGCGTGGCTAGCCGGCGCGGTGTATGGACGCTCACTGAAAGAGCTCCTCTCTGCCAAGGGCCATCAGACACTTTCACAGCAACCTACAGCCTAAAAATTTACAACCAACTAAGCGGTTCAGCTGGGGGAACATCAAGGATGACATCTAGGAAGAGAAAAGAGGATATCTACCCCAACAAACTACCAGATTACTTCATGTGGCAGCGGCGGTCTCCTGAGCAAGATGGCGGCGGCAAGCAGGGGAAAGGCACACGAGGCTCTCACACACAGAACGGCGCTGCACAGGGGAGAAGGTCCAGCAGAGCCTACAGTTCACCCACCGCTGAGCAGTACTCCCTGCCTCCCTCAGCCTCATCAAGCCCAGCCAAAAGCAAACCAAAACTGGATCACACAGAGGAGGATGATGAAGAGGTAAGCTTGCACTCATCTCAGGATGACACCAGAGAACTGCAGGACTCCATAACTGACTTCCCCACCGCTAACACACCAATAATGGACACTACACTTAAAGATATGTTGATATCTCTCAGGTCCACATTGCATGCTGATATTCAATCACTGACCAGACAGTTTAAGTCTGAAATATCATCAGTGAACAAACGAATCTCACATGTTGAAACAAAGATGGGTGAATTTGCATGTACCTTCAATGACTTAGTTGATGCCCACAATGATAGAGATGACGACATGCTGCAAATGAAACTAAAGCTGGCAAATTTAGAAGACAGGTCCAGGAGGAACAACGTTAAAATACGTGGGATACCCGAATCAGTTAAAAACCCTGACCTGAAACCTCACTTTATACAAATGCTGAAATCTGCCCTTCCAGAAGTCCCCCAAGATGATCTAGTAGTGGATCGTATCCATAGACTGCCTAAACCTAAACACATAGCTGCTCATCTGCCCAGGGACACTATTGTCAGGATACATTTTTACCATGTCAAAGATCAGTTTATGGCAGCTACAAGAAACCGTGATTCCCTACCAGAGGAGTTCCAAGAACTATCCTTTTATGCTGATTTATCTGCTTTCACCATGCAACAGAGGCGTCAACTGGCTTCTATCACGAAACCACTGAACAACCACCATATCACCTATCGGTGGATATACCCAGCAAAACTCATGATAATGAGAGAAGGAACCACGCATGTGATCTCTAACATCAAAGATGGCCTCCGCCTCCTGCGGGATTGGCAAATCATCCTACCTGAGGCAGACGTCCAAGACAACCATGGCTAAAAAGAAAGAGATTCGCAAAACAAACCTGCTTGGAGGCAATCTCTACTACTAATGCATCCCTGATGGCCCCGGGGACTGCCACCTTTCGTTTACTTGTTAAACACCCCTCGATTGAGCGGTTATTCTTACCGCACAGATTCTTTTAAGAATCACAAGTTCTGTTTGTTACTGTTAACTGTTTCCTTTCTTCTTCAAGAAGTTTCCAAGAATCGGATCCATCTCTGTGTACCCAAGGAACTATTAACTACATCACCTGAACAGAAACCCCACCTGCAGTATTCCAACACAGCGTACCTGCAGTAGCCACCACCTGAGAGCTCCCTCAACCACAAGTTCCACCCCAAGGACCACCACACTGCCAACGACTGAACAACACCTACCAAACTAGAACCCAGCCGTACATCAACATCAAGGTAATCGATATATATACTACTATCAAGGCTAACACCTAAGTATAACCAGAATCCTCATCATGCCAATCAAAATTGTTTCCCTCAATGTAAAAGGTTTGAACAGCCCCTACAAAAGGCAAATGGCCTGGAAAGAAGCCAAAAATCTTCACTGTGATGTGATATGCTTCCAGGAAACCCACTTTGCAGCGAATAATCCACCCAATTTTCAAAATCGCCAGTTCCCGCACATTTTTCAAGCAAACTACTCCTCAAAAAAAAGAGGTGTCGCCATAGCTATTAAAGACACTGTACAATTCAAAAGTCTAGATATCCATTTGGACAATTCGGGCAGATTCATTATATTAGTGTGTGAACTTAACGGCAAGAAATTCACCCTAGTGAACATTTACCTTCCAAACTCTAAACAGCTATCATTTCTTAAAAAAGTATGGAAGAAAGTCTCATCAATGAAACAAGGCCATACCATCATGTGTGGAGACTTTAATGCTGTCCCCAATAGAGACCTAGACGTATCCAGCCAAACCAAACACTCGAGAAACAGACTGTCCCTGAACGATTTCATCTCATCTTCCGGTTTGTATGATGTGTGGAGGTGCCAACATTCCTCCGAAAAGGACTTTACTTTTTTTTCCAGCGTTCACCATACATATTCTAGAATAGATTTATTTTTAGTAGATAAATTTATCCTACAACAGATTACAAAATCTGAATTGCATTGCATTACATGGTCGGACCATGCTCCGATATCTGTAGTCGTGGGGGATCGTTGCGCCGAGACCAGGGCTAACAGATGGCGCAATGACATTTTCACACTATCTCAACCACAAAATTTAACGAAAATTCAAACAGCAATTACAGAATTTTTTGCCATCAACGCCCCCTCGGTGAGCGATCCCTTCACGCTATGGAACGCACATAAAGTTTACGTACGAGGTTTACTCATACAGATGAGTGCTAGAGCAAAAAGGCTAAGATTGGAAAAGTGCAAAGATATACTAGCTCAAATTCAACGGTTAGAAAAATCAAACAAACAACAATCTACGCAAATTGTAAGAGAAGCACTGTTTAAGTCCAGGCAAGAACTACGATCACTCCTAATATCAAACCATAACCACCAATTGAGATCACTTAAAGCACAGACATATAGATACGGAAATAAGGCAGGGAAGTCACTAGCCACACAATTAAAAGAGAAAACCATTAAACAAAAAATACCCTACCTCCTTAACCCCAAATCCAACAAAAAAGTTAACAACCCACAAGAAATAGCCGATGCCTTTAGTGATTACTATGAGCAACTATATAACCTTAAAAAAGACCCGGATACTTTTCAACCTAATGATGATGTGATCTCAGCATTTCTGGAGTCAATACATCTCCCCAAAATTTCCCAAGAAGATTTGTTATACCTAAACCAACCATTAAATACAAGAAGTAAACGACGCTATCAAGCGTCTCCCACGCAACAAGGCCCCGGGTCCAGATGGATACTCCTCAGAATACTATCAGTTATTCTCCTCCATCTTGACCCCTCACTTACTTCCTGTATTTGAAGCTGCGACAACTACAGCAAAATTCCCTTCAGAAATGCTGACAGCCACAATCATAACTCTCCCTAAACCAGGCAAAGATCCCAATCTCCCACAAAATTTCAATATCTTTATTGAATGTTGATGTTAAACTACATGCGAAACTGATAGCAAACAGATTATCCAATATTCTACCCAAACTAATAAACTATGATCAGGTGGGATTTGTACTGGGCCGCCAGACCACGGACGCCACCAGAAGAATGTTAAATCTTCTTCATTTGGTGGAGGAAAACAAAGAGCCTTCTCTGCTTCTGGCTTTAGATGCAGAGAAGGCCTTTGATAGAGTGCACTGGGGGTACTTGTCCAAAGTTATGGACAAATTTGGTTTGGTCGGCCCTTTGCAAACAGCTATACTGGCGCTATACTCCTCACCCTCCGCATTTGTGTACACAGAGGGCATGTTCTCTAAGCCATTTACCATTACAAATGGAACAAGACAGGGATGCCCTCTGTCCCCCATAATTTTCACCATGCTTATGGAACCACTAGCTGAAAAAATAAGATCCCATCCCTCAATACATGGTATTACATCACAAGAACGCCACCACAAGATTTCATTGTTTGCAGATGATGTTATTTTATCCCTATCCAACCCAGACAAATCATTACCCGCAGCACATGATGTCCTTGCACAATTCAGCAAAATATCTTACTATAAAGTCAACGCATCTAAATCCAGCATATTAGGAATGCATATAAATAAAAAACTTGAAAACCACCTTAAACACTCCCTACCATACCCATGGACAAAAGATTCAATTAACTACTTAGGTATTAAACTCACTTACCCGGTTTCAAAAATATACAACATCAACTACACCCCACTCCTATCCTCCTTTCAACCAGAACTATCTAGAATCGGGAAACACCACTTGACGTGGCTAGGCCGACTAGCAGCGTACAAAATGCTCATTCTGCCGAAACTAATATATATATTCAGAGTCCTACCAATACCAGTCCCAGCATCATTCTTTAGACTAATGCAAAAACAATTATCCAACTTTGTATGGGCAGGGAAAAGACCAAGATGCTCCCCTGAAATACAAACCAAAAACAAAACGGTGGGAGGTATGGGCTTACCAATCTTGAAAGATTATCACACAGCAACAGTTCTGGACCAACTTAAAAACTGGTTCTCTGCTCCTATTGACAAACCCTGGTGCCACCTGGAAATTGCACGATTAAACAAATTGTCACCATTATCATTTCTAATCACTGCTAAAACACACAAACAGAGTAGAAGACCCCTCCCGTTAACAATCCAAGCAGTACTACAATCTTGGGAAGAGATCTATACTACAGGGAACGAATTTTACCCTTCAACAAAGATATCCATCCCCCTTGACACACTACAATGGACAATTCCCAACATTAACCTTCTCAACTGGTACAAAGCAAAAATACTAACTATGGTGGATATCATGTGTGGCGGCAAGTTGTTACCGTTTAGCTCAATACAACAGAAATTCAATCTCAATAATTCCGAATTTTTAACGTATACCCAGATTAACTCATACCACCAAGCGACTAAAGCCACACATGTATCCATAATAGAGAAAGTATGGACATTCCTCCAATCCAAAAACCCAAATATAAAAGGAATAAAAGTAATCTACAATTCTCTCCACTCTAAAGATGCTTTTACAAAAAATAATAAGATTATTAAATGGGAAAAGGAAATAGGCAAAGAGTTCACAGATCTACAATGGAAAAAGGCGATTGCTAATCATCGTAAGTTTTCCAGATGTGCCAACTATGAGGAACTTACACAAAAACTAATGCTAAGATGGTACTACACACCATACATTACAGCTAAATTCTCTAGAGACAACTCAAACCTATGTTGGAGAGGGTGCGGACAGATAGGGACCCTAGCACATATGCTATGGTCATGCTCAGAAGTCAAAAAATTCTGGTGGAAGGTCTATGACATGCTTTCTAAATTAACTGAGTGCACAGTGATCCCAAAAATAGAACAAGCAGTTCTAGGCTTAGATTTGGACAATTACAAACCTGAACATAGATGCATAGTAACACAAATCTTGCTGGCAGCAAGAATGGAACTGATATACAGGTGGAAATCTATTGATGTACCTTCTATTAAGGACATAAAAATAAAAATAAACACCATAATAGAATATGAAAAAATTATGGCATACAGAGATGGAAACTTTTCAAAGTTTGAATATAACTGGTATCCATGGAAACTATTTCTTTCTTCCAACTATTTATTTTAATATTTTATTTTTATTTTAATTTTATGTTAATATTTTTTATTACTGCGTTTAGTCATTCGTTCTAGCTGTAGCTGGTAACATATGCAAATAATACTTCTTCATATTCCTCGAGCCATCTTGATTTTTACTCGAAATGGTTATTGATTTGCTATCATACTACGGAGGGGGAAGGACCCCAGTTGAGCACAGTGTGTTCCCATAGGGGTGCCCTGGGAGATTCTCCCCCTTTGTACAAGTCTTGTATTCCATATGTTATGTTCACTACCAGTCATGAGACTCATTTGACTACTCATACCTCACAGAGTCTTTACAATAATAAAGTCACAATCGTTATGACTCTCAGAATATGCTACAGCCATATTTAATGTTTAAAAATTTACTGAATATTTTTGAAATTTTATTTTCTGTATGTACAGTTAGTGCAGGATTTTTAATCAATCTGACCCTGTATGACTGCATATTTGTGTATTTGTATAAAAAATTCTTTCAATAAAAATTATTTGAACAAAAGAGGCGGGGATACCCGCGATCGCCTCACGGGGAGGAAGAATGGGGAGATGCTAATGTAAACAAGCATCTCCCCGTTCTGCCTAGTGACAGTGTCACTGATCTCTGCTCCCTGTCATCGGAGCAGAGACCAGTGACATGTCACACACAGCCATGCCCCTCACAGTTAGAAACACACCCATAGGACACACTTAACCCCTACACTGCCACCTAGTGGTTAAGCCCTTCACTGCCAGTGTCATTTACACAGGAATCAGTGCATTTGTATAGCACTGATTGCTGTATAAATGACAATGGTCCTAAAAATGTGTCAAAAATGTCCGATGTGTCCGCCATAATGTCGCAGTCACGATAAAAATCGCTGATTGCCACCATAAAAAAAAAATATTAATAAAAATGCCATAGAACTATCCCCTATTTTGTAAACGCTATAACAATAATAGCTTATTGCGATTTTATTACCAAAAATATGTAGAAGAATACGTATCGGCCTAAACTGAGGAAAAAAAAATAGTTTTTTTATATATATTTTTGGGGGATATTTATTATAGCAAAAAGTAAAAAAATAATGCGTTTTTTTCAAAATTGTCGCTCTTTTTTTGTTTATAGCGCAAAAAGTAAAAACCGCAGGGGTGATCAAATAACACCAAAGGAAAGCTCTATTTGTGGGAAAAAAAGGATGCCAATTTTGTTTGGGAGCCACGTCGCACGACCGTGCAATTGTCAGTTAATGCGACGCAGTGCCGAATCGCAAAAAGTGCTCTGGTCAGGAAGGGGGTAAATTCTTTCGGGGCTGAAGTGGTTAAGGCTCTCCAAGTCCTATAAGTGAAAGGTCTCGGAAGAGTTTGAGTTCAAGCCATTCTAAGAATTTCTTCCTTGAGAGGGAAGTTAGGAATATAGCAGATAATGTCTTTTGGAGGGGCATTGGAAGGGCTTCTCAGACAGAGGAAATGGTGGATATGATCAAAATTGGTCAGAAATTCAGCATGATGTTTCAGTAATTTATTAAAGATTGATTGGACTGCAGTCTGAAGCTGTTCAGGTTGGAAAGTTTCAGGGAGACCTCTAATTTTGTGTTTGCACCCCCAGTCAAGTCCAGTCAAGTGGCCCATTGAACCACTGAGTCAGCTCACCATCACCAGTGCCCATCAATGCAGCCTCACCAGTGCCCATCAGCGCAGCCTCACCAGTGCCCATCAGCACAGCCTCATCAGTGCTCATCAATGCAGCCTCATCAGTGCCCATCAATGCAGCCTTAAAGCAGCCAGAAGACCTGCGGGTCCTACTGCCAACTGACCTGTGGGTCCTGCTGGCCTCTGGCCTGTAGGTTTTGCTGGCCGCTGGCCTGTGGGTCCTGCTGGGAGCTGACCATGGCCTGTGGGTACTGCTGGCCATGGCCAGCTCCCAGCAGGATCAACAGGCCATGGCTGACTCCCAGAAGGACCCACAGTGTTGAGGGCTATTTTGAGGTTACTGGGTGTGCACTGGCCTCGGGCAGGGTAAATATGGTGTATGAGGGATAGGTGGGATGTGGGGTTCAGCTGCGGTTTTCAGGGTCTCTCGTCTCAGCGATAGCAGCTGCCCATGCCAGAGCCAGATCAGCAGGTCCTTGAACGGCCTCCTCCAGTCCTGGGGTGTGATGCTCCTGTCCTGGGGTCAAGTAAACATGCAGCCTGAGTCAGTCACATGGGTCCCAACTCCCTGGCATGCCCTGCTGCCTCTGTCTGCCTCCAAGATCTGGGAGTTGTAGTTTCCTGGCTGCGTTGCACTGCTCTCAGTTCTCCACCTGCCGGGAGCTTGAGCGCACATGGACTACAACTGCCAGAATGCCACAGGGTGCGGCCAGCCCCTGGCCCGACTTCAGAGAAAAAAAATCGTTAGCGGGCAGCAGGCGACTGCCTGCCTTTTTTTCATATAAGTTGGGACGGCCTGGGGGAAATTGCCACCCTGCCCCCCGGCCGAGCCCGACCCTGCTCTTGAGCATTGATAGAGAACTATGTGTAATTTTTTTTAGGTCGAATCTGAGCTTTGTTATTGCAGCAGTTAGTGGGGTTTTATGTCAGCAGCTATCAGAGTGATGTCAGCTAATGTAGGCAGTTGTTGTTTTGGTGGTAGGGCATGTGCAGAGGCAGTCTTAGATCTGGTTAGCAGCTGCTCATCCTCCTCGGAGTCCATGTATTTGCCAGACACCATGTTGGCCTTATGGCCTGTGCTGTGGGCCAAATAATGAGGAACTCCTCTGACTGTAGAGTTGGCCAGGTTCCCTAGGTGTCCTAATGCCGCGTACACACGGTCGGACTTTTCGTCTACAAAAGTCAGACAGCCTGTCCGACAGACTTCCGGCAGACTTTCGGCGGACTTGCGGTGGACTTGCGGCATACTTTCTAACGAACGGACTTGCCTACACACGACCACACAAAAGTCCGACGGATTCGTACGTGATGACGTACACTGGATTAAAATAAGGAAGTTCATAGCCAGTAGCCAATAGGTGCCCTAGCGTGGCTTTTTGTCCGTCGGACTAGCACACAGACGAGCGGATTTCGGGGTCCGTCGTAGTTACGACGTAAAGATTTGAAGCATGTTTCAAATCTAAAGTACGTCGGATTTGAGGCTAAAAAAGTACGTTGAAAGTCCGGAGAAGCCCACACACGATCGGATTACCAGCCAGCTTTAGTCCGTCAGCGTCCGTTGGACTTTTGTAGACGAAAAGTCCGACCGTGTGTACGCGGCATAAGAGTTTGAAGGCAGAAGTTTATTTTCCCCATTTGTTTTTATATTCCTGGTAAGGTAGCCTGGATCTTGTAATGGTAGCAGAACTTTGGATTCACATTTCCGCCATGTGTGCGCCAACCCATGCCCCCCAAGCCAAAACTTTTTTATTTTAGTTTTGGATAGTGTTGAGAAATTAGAACATTTGTCAGTTTATTTCCACTGTCTGTGACCCCTTTGGGGAGAATTTTTCTCTCCAGGACTTAATTTGAGGGAAAGTTCTAAATATCTAAATGGGAAAATCATTTCCATTCTCACATAGCTGTTCAATGAATATGAACATTGACCCTGTGAAGTATGCTGCTGTGTGGTAAAGTATAAAAACACACCAATATAGTCCATTCTAAAAAGTAACCTTTAGTGAGAAAAAAAGGATGTCGCCAATGTGGACCACTCCTATTGAAATTGCTATCTGCCTGGCTGTTATGCTGTTGTACTTGCTTCAGTCATTTCTGTATCACTAGATCAGAACAACCATGCAGCTGTCATGATTTCACTCTGTATACTAAAGCCTCATACACACAATCTGATTTTCTGTCGGGAATTGTGTGATGACAGACTGTTGGCGGACAATTTGTACGCTCCATCGGACAATTGTTGTCGGATTTTCTGTTGACAAATGTTGGATGGCAGGCTTATAAATTTTCAGCGGACAAATGTCTGTTGGCGGATTCGCCTATCGCGTGTACATAAGTCCGTCAGACAAAAGTCCATAGTACAAACATGCATGCTCGGAATCAATGCTCACCAAAATTAGCAGAAGGTGCCCAATGGGTGGCGCTAAAGAGCTGAAAAGCCATGTAGTATGTCACTACATTCGTGTTTGTTGGCAGACAATTGTGTGCCATTTGTATGCAGGACAGGTTCATGGCCAACGCCCTTCAAAAAAAGTCTGACGTTTTGTCTGCGGAAAATCCGATCGTGTGTATGAGGCTTATGGCTACTTGCAAGGAATGAGCTGCCGGTTTAGACCAAATTTAGCTTTTTCTGAGGTTCAGCAAATGGCCAAACTAAAATGATGTTCAGTCAAGTTGAAACGCCAACAACAGTATGAAGTGAAACATTTAGCGGCAGTATTACTACCACTGCTAAATATGATAGCTTCCTCTCAGTCTAGTTAGAAAGTAAGCAGCTGACACTGTCCTAATAATCATGACTCCCAATTTGACCTATTCATCTGTCACCTGGGAATTTTCATCTGACAGCAGATTATAAATAAGTAGGTAGAGACTGTATAATAAAAAAAAATTCTATCTGAAAGCCAACTGTTTGCTTGTGATGCTTACACTTGTGAAAAAGTTACAGTGTGTTTATTTCCTTTTTGTGTGACTACATACCCTTTCTCATTTACAGGGGTGAACCCTCTGTAAATCTGGGGCCCCCTTGCATATTTTGCAGACCCCAAAACCCCCAGGCCAGGGATGTGAGACAGAAGCTTTTTTCTTCATCAACACTGGACCATTGTCCTCATGAACACTAAGGAAAGATACTTCCCCCATGTTGAGGACATAGTGAGGTTCAGGAGGAGGACTGCATGCTTGTCAGGGGAAGATATCTATTTTTGTGGGGGAGCTTACACTGTTTTATCTCAAATCCTGTTAGCTTTCATTTGCCAGCTATTTAAAACGCATTTACAGTGTTTTCTTTGTAAATGTAAGTTTAGTAGGTTCTATACATCATACAGATGTGCCACTTCACAGGCAAGTTAAGGGCATCCCTCAGGCATGTTATTTAACCACTTAAGGACCGCCTCACGCGGATGTACGTCGGCAAGGTGGCACGGGCAGGCAGAATCACGTACATATACCGAGGCGGTCCGTTTTTGACCAGCGGCGATCGGAGATGAGGGGGAGATCATCTGTTCGTGGCCCCCCCTCGCGATCGCCGCCGGCCAATCAAATCATTCCTCTGCTGCTGTATGCTAAACAGCAGCAAAGGAAATGATGTCATCTCTCCTCGGCTCGGTATTTTCCGTTCCGGCGCCGAGGAGAGAAGACTGCAATGTGAATGTAACACTACACACACACAGTAGAACATGCCAGGCACACAAAACACCCCCCTTTACCCCCCGATCCCCCCCGATCACCCCCTAATCCCCCCTCCCCCCTGTCACACTGACACCAAGCATTTTTTTTTTTTTTTCTGATTACTGCATGGTGTCAGTTTGTGACAGTTAGTGTGGTGGGACAGTTACTGTGTAAAAAAAATAAAAAAAAAATAAAAAAAAATAGTTGTCGTTTTATTGTTCTCTCTCTCTCTATTCTCTCTCTATTGTTCTGCTCTTTTTTACTGTAGGGTAGGGTACAGCATTGCACAAACTAGGCGCACTTTCACAGGGTTTCCCAAGATGCCATCGCATTTTGAGAGACCCGAACCTGGAACCGGTCTAGGAAACCTCCCTAACCCCCCCTAGTAAAGATCTGAACGGATCAATATCTGATCCGATCAGATCTATACTAGCGTCCCCAGCAGTTTAGGGTTCCCAAAAACGCAGTGTTAGCGGGATCAGCCCAGATACCTGCTAGCACCTGCGTTTTGCCCCTCCGCCCGGCCCAGCCCAGCCCACCCAAGTGCAGTATCGATCGATCACTGTCACTTACAAAACACTAAACGCATAACTGCAGCGTTCGCAGAGTCAGGCCTGATCCCTGTGATCGCTAACAGTTTTTTTGGTAGCGTTTTGGTGAACTGGCAAGCACCAGCGGCCTAGTACACCCCGGTCATAGTCAAACCAGCACTGCAGTAACACTTGGTGACATGGCAGTGCTGAAAGTGTAAAAAAAAATAAAAAAAAATAGTTGTCGTTTTATTGTTCTCTCTCTCTCTATTCTCTCTCTATTGTTCTGCTCTTTTTTACTGTAGGGTAGGGTACAGCATTGCACAAACTAGGTGCACTTTCACAGGGTTTCCCAAGATGCCATCGCATTTTGAGAGACCCGAACCTGGAACCAGTCTAGGAAACCCCCCTAACCCCCCCTAGTAAAGATTTAACCCCTTGATCACCCCCCGTCGCCAGTGTCGCTAAGCGATCATTTTTCTGATCGCTGTATTAGTGTCACTGGTGGCGATAGTTAGGGAGTTAAATATTTACGTTCGCCGTCAGTGTTTTATAGCGACAGGGACCCCCATATACTACCTAATAAATGTTTTAACCCCTTGATTGCCCCCTAGTTAACCCTTTCACCACTGATCACCGTATAACTGTTACGGGTGACGCTGGTTAGTTCATTTATTTTTTATAGTGTCAGGGCACCCGCCGTTTATTACCGAATAAAGGTTTAGCCCCCTGATCGCCCGGCGTTGATATGCGTCGCCCCAGGCAGCGTAAGATTAGCGCCAGTACCGCTAACACCCACGCACGCAGCATACGCCTCCCTTAGTGGTATAGTATCTGAACGGATCAATATCTGATCCAATCAGATCTATACTAGCGTCCCCAGCAGTTTAGGGTTCCCAAAAACACAGTGTTAGCGGGATCAGCCCAGATACCTGCTAGCACCTGCGTTTTGCCCCTCCGCCCGGCCCAGCCCAGCCCACCCAAGTGCAGTATCGATCGATCACTGTCACTTACAAAACACTAAACGCATAACTGCAGCGTTCGCAGAGTCAGGCCTGATCCCTGTGATCGCTAACAGTTTTTTTGGTAGCGTTTTGGTGAACTGGCAAGCACCAGCGGCCTAGTACACCCCGGTCATAGTCAAACCAGCACTGCAGTAACACTTGGTGACATGGCGAGTCCCATAAGTGCAGTTCAAGCTGGCGAGGTGGTAAGCTCAAGTAGTGTCCCGCTGCCACCAAGAAGAAGACAAACACAGGCCCATCGTGCCCATAGTGCCCTTCCTGCTGTATTCGCCAATCCTAATTGGGAACCCACCACTTCTGCAGTGCCCGTACTTCCCCCATTCACATCCCCAACCAAATGCAGTCGGCTGCATGAGAGGCATTTTCTTTATGTCCTCCTGAGTACCCCTACCCAGCAAACCCCCCCAAAAAAGATGTTGTGTCTGCAGCAAGCGCGCATATAGGCGTGACACCCTCTATTGTTGTCCCTCCTGTCCTGACAATCCTGATATTTGCATTGGTGAATGTTTTGAACGCTACCATACACTAGTTGAGTATTAGCGTAGGGTACAGCATTGCACAGACTAGGCACACTTTCACAGGGTCTCCCAAGATGCCATCGCATTTTGAGAGACCCGAACCTGGAACCAGTTACAGTTATAAAAGTTAGTTACAAAAAAAAGTGTAAAAAAAATTTAAAAAAAATAAAAAAAAATAGTTGTTGTTTTATTGTTCTCTCTCTCTCTATTCGCTCTCTATTGTTCTGCTCTTTTTTACTGTAGGGTAGGGTACAGCATTGCACAAACTAGGCGCACTTTCACAGGGTTTCCCAAGATGCCATCGCATTTTGAGAGACCCGAACCTGGAACCGGTTACAGTTATAAAAGTTACAGTTACAAAAAAAGTGTAAAAAAAAAACAAAAAACACAAACAAAAATATAAAATAAAAAAAATAGTTGTTGTTTTATTGTTCTCTCTCTCTCTCTATTCTCTCTATTCTTCTGCTCTTTTTTTACTGTATTCTATTCTGCAATGTTTTATTGTTATTATGTTTTATCATGTTTGCTTTTCAGGTATGCAATTTTTTATACTTTACCGTTTACTGTGCTTTATTGTTAACCATTTTTTTGTCTTCAGGTACGCCATTCACGACTTTGAGTGGTTATACCAGAATGATGCCTGCAGGTTTAGGTATCATCTTGGTATCATTCTTTTCAGCCAGCGGTCGGCTTTCATGTAAAAGTAATCCTAGCGGCTAATTAGCCTCTAGACTGCTTTTACAAGCAGTGGGAGGGAATGCCCCACACCGTCTTCCGTGTTTTTCTCTGGCTCTCCTGTCTCAACAGGGAACCTGAGAATGCA
This sequence comes from Lithobates septentrionalis, assembly GCA_037952835.1. Classification (NCBI taxonomy): domain Eukaryota; kingdom Metazoa; phylum Chordata; class Amphibia; order Anura; family Ranidae; genus Lithobates; species Lithobates septentrionalis. The sequence continues at coordinate 1,548,904 of JBBDGP010000961.1, read as the reverse complement.
GCCGGTGATTCAGCCAGCTGACCATAGAGCTGATCAGAGACCAGAGTGGCTCCAAACATCTCTATGGCCTAAGAAACCGGAAGCTACGAGCATTTCATGACTTAGATTTCGCCGGATGTAAACAGCGCCATTGGGAAATTGGGAAAGCATTTTATCACACCGGTCTTGGTGTGGTCAGATGCTTTGAGGGCAGAGGAGAGACCTAGGGTCTAATAGACCCCAATTTTTTTCAAAAAAGAGTACCTGTCACTACCTATTGCGATCATAGGGGATATTTACATTACCTGAGATAACAATAAAAATGATAAAAAAAAAAAATGAAAGGAACAGTTTAAAAATAAGATAAAAAAGCAAAAAAATAATAAAGAAAAAAAAAACAAAGCACCCCTGTCCCCCCCTGCTCTCGCGCAGATCGAGGGCAGTAATTTTAGCAGTAGACCTCGTCTGTAAATCTAAAGTGGTAACCTGTAAAGGCTTTTAAAGGCTTTTAAAACGGTATTTAGTTTGTCGCCACTGCACGTTTGTGCGCAATTTTAAAGCATGTCATGTTTGGAATCCATGTACTCGGCCTAAGATCATCTTTTTTATTTCATCAAACATGTGGGCAATATAGTGTGTTTTAGTGCATTAAAATTTTAAAAAAGTGTTTTTTTCCCCAAAAAATGCGTTTGAAAAATCGCTGCGCAAATACTGTGTGAAAAAAAAAATTAAACACCCACCATTTTAATCTGTAGGGCATTTGCTTTAAAAAAATATATAATGTTTGGGGGTTCAAAGTAATTTTCTTGCAAAAAAAATAATTTTTTCATGTAAACAAAAAGTGTCAGAAAGGGCTTTGTCTTCATGTGGTTAGAAGAGTGGGTGATGTGTGACATAAGCTTCTAAATGTTGTGCATAAAATGCCAAGACAGTTCAAACCCCCCCCAAATGACCCCATTTTGGAAAGTAGACACCCCAAGCTATTTGCTAAGAGTCATTTCGAGTCCATGGAATATTTTATAATGTGATACAAGTTGCAGGAAATAGACAATTTTTTTTTTTGCACAAAGTTGTCACTAAATTATATATTGCTCAAACATGCCATGGGAATATGTGAAATTACACCCCAAAATACATTCTGTTGCTTCTCCTGAGTACGGGGATACCACATGTGTGAGACTTTTTGGGAGCCTAGCCACGTACGGGACCCCAAAAACCAAGCACCGCCTTCAGGCTTTCTAAGGGCGTAAATTTTTGATTTCACTCTTCACTGCCTATTGCAGTTTCGGAGGCCATGGAATGCCCAGGTGGCACAACCCCCCCCCCAAATGACCCAATTTTGGAAAGTAGACACCCCAAGCTATTTGCTGAGAGGTATAGTGAGTATTTTGCAGACCTCACTTTTTGTCACAAAGTTTTGAAAATTGAAAAAAGAAAAAAAAATTTTTTCTTGTCTTTCTTCATTATCAAAAACAAGTGAGAGCTGCAAAATACTCACTATGCCTCTCAGCAAATAGCTTGGGGTGTCTACTTTCCAAAATTGGATCATTTGGGGGGGGGGGGGGGTTTGTGCCACCTGGGCATTCCATGGCCTCCGAAACTGTGATAGGCAGTGAAGAGTGAAATCAAAAATTTACACCCTTAGAAATCCTCAAGGCGGTGATTGGTTTTCGGGGCCCCGTACGCGGCTAGGCTCCCAAAAAGTCCCACACATGTGGTATCCCCATACTCAGGAGAAGCAGCTAAATGTATTTTGGGGTGCAATTCCACATATGCCCATGGCCTGTGTGAGCAATATATCATTTAGTGACAACTTTGTGCAACAAAAAAAAAAAGAAAAATGTCAAATTCCCGCAACTTGTGTCAAAATATAAAATATTCCATGGACTCAACATGCCTCTCAGCAAATAGCTTGCGGTGTCTACTTTCCAAAATGGGGTCATTTGGGGGGGTTTTGTGCAATCTGGGCATTTTATGGCCTTCAAAACTGTGATAGGTAGTGAGGAGTGAAATAAAAAATTTACGCCCTTAGAAATCCTGAAGGCGGTGATTGGTTTTCGGGGCCCCGTACGCGGCTAGGCTCCCAAAAAGTCCCACACATGTGGTATCCCCGTACTCAGGAGAAGCAGCTGAATGTATTTTGGGGTGCAATTCCACATAGGCCCATGGCCTGTGTGAGCAATATATCATTTAGTGACAACTTTTTGTAAATATTTTTTTTTGTTTTGTTTTTTTTGTCATTATTCAATCACTTGGGACAAAAAAAATAAATATTCAATGGGTTCAACATGCCTCTCAGCAATTTCCTTGGGGTGTCTACTTTCCAAAATGGGGTCATTTGGGGGCGGTTTGTACTGCCCTGCCATTTTAGCACCTCAAGAAATGACATAGGCAGTTATAAACTAAAAGCTGTGTAAATTCCAGAAAATGTACCCTAGTTTGTAGACGCTATAACTTTTGCGCAAACCAATAAATATACGCTTATTGACTTTTTTTTACCAAAGACATGTGGCCGAATACATTTTGGCCTAAATGTATGACTAAAATTTAGTTTATTGGATTTTTTTTATAACAAACAGTAGAAAATATCATTTTTTTTTCAAAATTTTCGGTCTTTTTCCATTTATAGCGCAAAAAATAAAAACGGCAGAGGTGATCAAATGCCATCAAAAGAAAGCTCTATTTGTGGGAAGAAAAGGACGCGAATTTTGTTTGGGTACAGCATTGCATGACCGCGCAATTAGCAGTTAAAGCGACGCAGTGCCAAATTGGAAAAAGTCCTCTAGTCCTTAGGCAGCATAATGGTCCGGGGCTCAAGTGGTTAAAGGGATTTTTCATTTTTAATGTTTTACCTAAAGCATTATTAAAATCACTGATTCCCACCAATTCTTTTTTTCAGCTTTGATACATGTTCCGCACAGCAGTGCTCGGTCTCGCATGCCATTGTCTGACAAACGCTAGCCTATTAGCCTAGAAAATGGCCACTACTGTCTTTAAAGTGATTGTAAAGTTTTATTTTTGTTTTAAATAACAAGCATGTCATACTTACCATACATACAGTGGGAACAGAAAGTATTCAGACCCCCTTAAATGTTTCATTCTTTGTTATATTGCAGCCATTTGTTAAAATCATTTAAGTTCATTTTTTTCCTCATTAATGTACACACAGCACCTTATATTGACAGAAAAGCACAGAATTGTTGACATTTTTGCAGATTTATTAAAAAAGAAAAACTGAAATATCACATGGTCCTAAGTATTCAGACCCTTTGCTCAGTATTTAGTAGAAGCACCTTTTTGATCTAATACAGCCATGAGTCTTTTTGGGAAAGATGCAACAAGTTTTTCACACCTGGATTTGGGGATCCTCTGCCATTCCTCGCTGCAGATCCTCTCCAGTTCTGTCAGGTTGGATGGTAAACGTTGGTGGACAGCCATTTTTAGGTCTCTCCAGAGATGCTCAATTGGGTTTAAGTCAGGGCTCTGGCTGGGCCATTCAAGAACAGTCACGGAGTTGTTGTGAAGCCACTCCTTCGTTATTTTAGCTGTGTGCTTAGGGTCATTGTCTTTGTTGGAAGGTAAACCTTCAGCCCAGTCTGAGGTCCTGAGCACTCTGGAGAAGGTTTTCAACCAGGATATCCCTGTACTTGGCCGCATTCATCTTTCCCTTGATTGCAACCAGTCGTCCTGTCCCTGCAGCTGAAAAACACCCCTACAGCATGATACTTCCATCACCATGCTTCACCGTTGGGACTGTATTGGACAGGTGATGAGCAGTGCCTGTTTTTCTCCACACAAAATTAAGGTCAAAAAGTTCTATCTTGGTCTCATCAGACCAAAGAATCTTTTTTTCTCACCATGTTGGAGTCCTTCAGGTGTTTTTTTATCAAACTCCATGTGGACTTTCATGTGTCTTGCACTGAGAAAAGGCTTCGGTCGGGCCACTCTGCCATAAAACCCCGACTGGTGGAGGGCTGCAGTGATGGTTGACTTTCTACAACTTTCTCCCATCTCCTGACTGCATATATGGAGCTCAGTCACAGTGACCTTTGGGTTATTCTTTACCTCTCACACCAAGGCTCTTCTCCCCCGATAGCTCAGTTTGACCGGACGGCCAGCTCTAGGAAGGGTTCTGGTCATCCCAAACGTCTTCCATTTAAGGATTATGGAGGCCACTGTGCTCTTAGGAACCTTAAGTGCAGCAGAAACTTTTTTGTAACCTTGGCCAGATCTGTGCCTTGCCACAATTCTCTCTCTGAGCTCTTCAGGCAGTTTCTTTGAGCTCACGATTCTCATTTGCTCTGACATGCACTGTGAGCTGTAAGGTCTTATATAGACAGGTGTGTGGTTTCCTAATCAAGTCCAATTAGTATAATCAAACACAGCTGGACTCAAATGATGGTGTAGAACCATCTCAAGGATGATCAGAAGAAATAGATAGCACCTGAGTTAAATATATGAGTGTCACAGCAAAGGGGCTGAATACTTAGGACCATGTGATATTTCAGTTTTTCTTTTTTAATAAATCCGCAAAAATGTAAAAAAAATGTCATTCCATGTTTTTCTGTCAATATGGGGTGCTGTGTGTACATTAATAAGAAAAAAAATGAACTTAAATGATTTTAGCAAATGGCTGCAATATAACAAAGAGTGAAAAATTTATGGGGGTCTGAATACTTTCTGTCCCCACTGTATCCTCCTTTTCTGGGCTCCCCCAGCGGAGCTCCTCCTCTTTGGCGAATGCCCCCATGGAGAGCCAATTTCCATGGGGGTACCTGTGGCGGCATGCTCTAGAGTCCTGTTGCTGCGTCCATTGACACAGACAGCAGGACTCAGCCCCGGCTCCCATGTCACAGGATTTGATTGACAGCAGCGGGAGCCTTCCGGGTGTCATGTGACTCGTTAGTGTTACAAGGTCTCAGGTGTGAATGTGGAGCAGGTGTGTTAAATTTGGTGTTATAGCTCTCACTCTCATACTGGTCACTGGAAGTTCAACATGGCACCTCATGGCAAAGAACTCTCTGAGGATCTGATAAAAAAGAACTGTTGCTCTACATAAAGATGGCCTAGGCTATAAGAAGATTGCCAAGGCCCTGAAACTACGCTGCAGCACGGTGGCCAAGACCATACAGCAGTTTAACAGGACAGGTTTCACACAGAACAGGTATCGTCATGGTCGACCAAAGAAGCTGAGTGCACATGGTCAGTGTCATATCCAGAGGTTGTCTTTGGGAAATAGACGTAGGATTGCTGCAAGCATTGCTGCAGAGGTTGAAGGGGTGGGGTCTCAGCCTGTCAGTGCTCAGACCATACGCCACACAGTGAATCAAATTGGTCTGCATGGTTGTTGTCCCAGAAGAAAACCTCTTCTAAAGATAATGCACAAGGAAGCCCGCAAACAGTTTGCTGAAGACAGGCGGACTAAGGACATGGATTACTGGAACCATGTCCTGTGGTCTGATGAGACCAAGATAAACTTACTCGGTTCAGATGGTGTTAAGTGTGTGTAGCAGCAACCAGGTGAAGAGTAAAAAGACAAGTGTGTCTTGCCTACAGTCAAGCATGGTGGTGGGAGCGTCATGGTCTGGGGCTGCATGAGTGGTGCCGGCACTGGGGAGCTACAGTTCATTGAGGGAACCATGAAGGCCAACATGTACTGTGAAATACTGAAGCAGAGCATGACCCCCTCCCTTCGGAGACTGGGCCATAGGGCAGTATTCCAACATGATAATGACCACAAACACATCTCCAAGCTAACCACTGCCTTGATAAAGAAGCTGAGGGTAAATGTAATGGACTATGTCTCCAGACCTAAACCCTATTGAGCATCTGTGGGGCATCCTCAAATGGAAGGTGGAGGAGCGCAAGTTCTCTAACATCCACCAGCTCTGTGATGTCGTCATGGAGGAGTGTAAGAGGACTCCAGTGGCAACCTGTGAAGCTCTGGTGAACTCCATGCCCAAGAGGGTTAAGGCAGCGCTGGAAATAATGGTGGCCATACAAAATATTGACATTTGGGCCCAATTTGGACATTTTGAGGGGACAGCAAATTTACACTGTTATACAAGCTGTACACTCACTAGTGTAATTTCTTCAGTGTTGTCACATGAAAAGGTATAATAAAATATTTACAAAAATGTGAAAATGCTCACTTTTGTGAGATACTGTATATGAATTCTACATATTGCTGTATATCTTGGCAATAGCATGTTTTACATTTGCTTGTTAGTGCAGCTTTATGTTTGTAAACACTATTTTGCCAAAAATAATCTTAAAAAAAACAATTGTATTCTACAGTTTCTGTTTTGCAGTTAGGTTATATTTATTTAATAACAGGACAAACATATAAACAGTTTCATTTGTCACGGCAAAGATGTTTTACCTGTCACATTCTAAAACTGAAAAAAATGAAAAGGATCACATTTTCGTGTGACAGAATGAATCATTACTTCCATATGGGATACAATACTTCTTCCCACTGTTAGTTCCATTTCCCATCATGCCCTTGACTTTGGAGGTCACCTGTCATTGGAAGATGAAGCTTTGAATAAACAGAGAAGACCCTGTGGTGTCTCTTATCTCACATTTTAGCCTGAAATCTCCGGGCGGAGTTTTAAATTATTCATCTACCAGTGCTCTCTACAAGTTACACATCTCCATCACCATTTCTCCCCCCTACTTTCTCATTTGTGAGTGAAGGCGGTATCCTTGGGAACCTTATCAGTGATCACAGACTTAGGCTCCAGAAATGAAATAAAAGAGGAAATTGGCCATATTAGCATATGAGGAATCAGCCTGGAGTTGAATACATATATCACCCAGGAGAGTAAAATGCTTTTCTTTATCAGCACACTGCTACATACATATAGATACACAACACTTGCAAATAAATAAATATATATATATATATATATATATATATATATATATATATATATATATATATATATATATATATATATATATATATATATATCTCACATATAGTAACCTAAACATATGCCTGAATCCTAACAGGGTAACCTGAGAATGTTAGATGCTGTTGGTAATTTAAATAAAATAAAAAAATGTGTGCCCCTTTGGGTACAGATTAGATCATGGGTTTTATTGTTAGACCATTATTTAAAGCTAGAGATCACTAACTCCAAATAATACTTTAAGGAGCTTTATTTTTACTTTTTTTATTATAGCATGTAGCATTTATGAAATCCACAAAAACTTGCTACATATCAATATCAGCACTAATGTATTAAAAAAGTGCAGTTGAAATGATTTATTAAAGGAACACAGTGAATGAAAGTAAGGTGTGTATCCATTTTGTTAATGGATTTAGCTTAGTAAATAGGATTAAGCTGGGTAACATCAACCAATCATGTGCTACAAAAATCCTGTTTTTTTATATCCTTTCACAGGAGATTTAAAGTGAACACACATTCATTTAAATGACTATCATTCACTAAAATTTTAAACGTGAAGTACTAATGCGCCGGTAAACGTGATAAAGTGCTTAAATGCAAGAGATATATATAAAGCAGCTAACTTGTAAAATGTTGCCAGCACCAAAAATATAATGTGATTTGTAGTGAAGCAGCACTAAATAACTCTACAACAATACTAAAATGTAAAGTGCTAATAATAAAGTGCTAAAACTATTCATTGATAACTCTAAATCAATCCTAAGATGTAAAGTGCTAATAATAAAGTGCTAATAACAATCTCACTTCCCAATGTGCAAAATAGTGCAATAACAATGGCATCAGAAAAATCAACAGGGATGAGTAATCCAAAACGTATCCGAAATAACTACAGGTGCTAAGCAATAGTCTCTATAGGAGTAAGTGCAGCAAAGAAAGAAAAAAAGTCCAAATGCAGGTAATAAAAACTTGTGAATATATCATAAAAGAGAATTTTCCCCCATGAGGGGGTTTTCTAAGCAGCAAAAGGTAATAAAAAAAAATATGTATCGAAAGAATATCGTATTTAAGACTTTTTATTTATAACAAAGTATCAAAAATTGCTGCTTTGAACTAGAATAGTCAAGGCATGAGCTGTGGTACTCAAATAATGAATAAAAACAGCATCACTGACATGACGATATACAATAATAATACACCATGATCAAACACCATGGAAACAATGTTATATGAGTCTTGTAAGTGAATCCTGACACGTTTCGACCCCCACGGCTCTTCTTCAGAGGATTTGATAAAGTGTAAAAATGTTATCATATATTGATATTCTCCATTAATGGGTAGAAAAGAAAAACAGTAATAAATATTTTCGTATATTTACCGATCACAATGTATTAAGTCACATTAAATGGCCTCTGTGTAGAAAAAAACCCCTTACTCGATCCCAGCGTCTCTAAATGGTCGGCACAGTCAACAAGAGAGCCTGCTGCTCATGCGCGCCTTACGAGGAGTCACACAGCGGATAATCCCAAAAATTCAGGGAGGCTGAAGAAAGGGACAAGCAGCACCTGTAGTGAGGTATTATATATAATAATAAATGGACAGCTCAAGAGGGTAATTCAAAAATATTCCTATTTATTAATATATTATATATACACTATATGTGTGTTAAGTATCAAAAACTGCGACTAGATGGTCTGGATAAAGGAACAGAAAAGGGGGATGAGGTGATGGGGAAAAGGCCAAGTGAGGAAAGACTAGTGAGGAAAGACTAGTGGGGAAAGAGGGTGGAAAAATGGAAGGGGAAGGGATGAAAGGAAAAAAAAGGGGGGGGAGGGGGAAGGAGGAATGTGAGTTGAAAGTGAGGGAAAAAAGGTGGAAAGAAAAAGGAGGGGAAAGCACAGACCAAATCAGGTGGCAGTAGGTTAAGTGTAAATATAAAATTAAAGCCGATTATGACTGAATTGTGAAAGTGAGTGACTGTGAGTGTGTGAGTGTGAAGGGGGCAGATGAAAGTGTGAGAATGAAACTCTGAGTGGAAATGCAAGTAAGTGTGCAAGTGAAAAAACAACAGCAAGACAGTGACAAACCACACCAACATTGGATAATAAAAGATCTGCCTCATGCAATCACAAAACACCCAGGAAAACGTGAATCAGGAGAGGAGTGAAAAATGTGGGGAAGTGAAAAATGCATTAAGTGAATGTACTACAGTGAGTTTACCTTAATCGGTGTAGAAGTAATGATCCCAATTGAAAAAAGAGAAAGGGGGGCATCCATAGGTGTGCCCCCTTAATGTGTACACGGTGTGAAATGTGGAACAATCTATAACATCAAAGAATTGTATCAATGAGTAAATTGTCCATAATGTAAGATATAGGCAGCACACACCATGGGGTGTTGTGAACTTGTATGGTTAGTCTTACCAGTCCTCAATTGGCACTGCAAGCGTATAAGCGTCCAGAGTAATGGGGATATCTTTATTAAAATCCCCATGATGCTCAGTCTCCTTATATGGATGAACATATTGTGAAACCAATTACCTTAGTAATGAACAGGTGTTGCTGATCCATTCCCCAGTTGATCCCCCCTGATGGGGATAGTGACACTTGACGTCACTCCAAGTGTGATTCCCCTGGCGTTCCAGAAGAGGGAATCTCGGCTCAGCCGTCTTTCCCGCCGCAGCTGCGTAGATGCGGTGATGTCGCACGCACACACGCGAGGGTTCGCACGCGTACGGCCATGGTGCTCGGAAACGATCTGGGATGCCACTGGCAGGGAAAAAATTGCACTCCAGGTGGTGCTGCCACCTGGTGGGTGCTTGGGGAGGCAGGGGGCCCTTGTGTCTCCCCACCCTGCCAGGAAAGTACACTGTGGCAGGGACCTCAAACTCGCTGAGCCGGCTGACCAGTGACAAATGGTAAAACTGAATCAGGGATAAGAAAACGAGAAAAGAGAGCCTGATGGTCAAAGATACATAACATCTAGTGTATAATGTATATGAATGTCAGTGCCTCGTACGTCAACATATGCCATATATACACTGCCAAGGGCAGATATACACAATTGTAGTTATGAAAAACAAAATTAAACATAATTATAAAAGAGGTCGGTTAAAGCTGTGCACTCTTGCGGTGTAATATGGAGTCCATGTATTAATAAATGTAATTAGGTATTATTGATGGCATTCCAAATGAGTTTATATTGATCATAAGACAAGTAAAGTGGAACCACATAATGTAATGTTGTCCTACTTATCCAATTGGAGAAAGGATTGTATAAAAACATCCAGAAACTCATAAATTAGAATGTTGGGTAAGGGACCTGTCCTGGCTTGATGTCCAAGGGGTCCCCCAACCAACATATCCAATGTTTGTCAGTTGCAAACAGAATGGAATAAAGTAAACAGGAGCAAATAAATTATCTGAAATTAAGAGAGCGTTCAGCAATAATGAAAACATTGATTTTATTAAAAATGACATGTCTATCCCTAGATGGTTTCCCCCAACTTGTGGGATATTCGGGTGTAGAAATGCCATTATCAATGTGTTTTACCTGAAGAAAATCCTCGTAAAAAAGGTGCAAACAAAATAGATTCGTTGAGGCCAGGAGGTGATGTGGCCTGTAACTGGAATATCCATTTCTGTTCTTTTTGTAATAGGATCTTATTCCAGTCACCCCCTCTATCAGGTATATGCATCCTGTTGAGGGCTGTAAACGTTACTTTGGGTACTGTATAACCATGTACAGAAACGGCATGTCTCCCCACAGGAAGGTATGGGTTGCCTATTTGCATGCTGTACATGTGTTTGGATATACGTCTCCAAAATTCCTGTTTCGTTTTGCCTATGTAATAGGCGCCACACTCACACTCCATGAAGTATACCACACCTCGAGTCTGGCAATTCACGAAGTGTGCGGGCTTAAATATTTCTTCATTGGGAAGATGAAAGGTTTTTTCTTTCCATATTAATGGGCAGTAGGAACAATGCCCACATGGGAATGAACCAACTATAGGACAATGTTTAGATCTTTTGTGTTAGTTTCTAAATTCACTTTGAACAAGTCTGTCCTTGATTGAGGTCGCTCGTTTGTACGTTATGGCCGGTTGACTGGGAACAAGATGTCTAAGTTCGGGGTCATCGGTTAGGATACTCCAGTGTCGCTGTAGAATGTTTTTGATGGCCCCATGTTGGCGTGAATAATGCATCACGATGCGAGTGAGGTTGAAATCAGAGCTCATAGGAGATTTAGATTTAGACAGCAGGTTTAGTCTAGATTGTCGTAGGGTTTGATTGTATGCCTTCTTAAGGCATGATCGACTATATCCACATGCTAGCAAACTATTTTGGAGGTTGCCAGCCTCCTTGATGAACAAACTATCATTGGAACAGTTGCGACGTAGTCGCAAGTACTGTCCATATGGGATGGAATTCTTGAGGGATGTAGGGTGGAAAATGTACGCGTGGAGTACCGTGTTGCCAGCGGTATCCTTACGGAAAAGAGTACTAGATAACTTCCCTTCTGATGTAATTGAAATCTAAATATAAATATAATTATGTTTAATTTTGTTTTTCATAACTACAATTGTGTATATCTGCCCTTGGCAGTGTATATATAGCATATGTTGACGTACGAGGCACTGACATTCATATACGTTATACACTAGATGTTATGTATATTTGACCATCAGCCTCTCTTTTCTCGTTTTCTTTTCCCTGATTCAGTTTTACCATTTGTCCCTGGTCCGCCGGCTCAGCGAGTTTGAGGTCCCTGCCACAGCGTACCTTCCTGGCAGGGTGGGAGACATAAGGGCCCCGTGCCTCCCCAAGCACCCACCAGGTGGCAGCACCACCTGGAGTGCAATTTTTTCCCTGCCAGCGGCATCCTGGATCGTTTCCGAGCGCCGTGGCCATGCCCTTGCGTGCGCGAACCCTCGAACCCTCACGGCGTCTATGCAGCTGCTGCGGAAATGACGGCTGAGCCGAGATTCCCTCTTCTGGAATGCCGGGGGAGTTACACTTGGAGTGACACCAAGCATCACTATCCCCATCAGGGGGGATCAACTGGGGAATGGATCAGCAACACCTGTTTATTACTAAGGTAATTGGTTTCACAATATGTTCATCCATATAAGGAGACTGGGCATCATGGGGATTTTAATAAAGATATCCCCATTGCTCTATCTGGACGCTTATACGCTTGCAGTGCCAATTGAGGACTGGTAAGACTAACCATACAAGTTCACAACACCCCATGGTGTGTGCTGCCTATATCTTACATTATGGACAATTTACTCATTGATACAATTCTTTGATGTTGCAGATTGTTCCACATTTCACACCGTGTACACATTAAGGGGGCACACCTATGGATGCCCCCTTTCTCTTTTTTCAATTGGGATCATTACTTCTACACCAATTAAGGTAAACTCACTGTAGTACATTCACTTAATGCATTTTTCACTTCCCCACATTTTTCACTCCTCTCCTGATTCACGTTTTCCTGGGTGTTTTGTGATTGCATGAGGCAGATCTTTTATTATCCAATGTTGGTGTGGTTTGTCACTGTCTTGCTGTTGTTTTTTCACTTGCACACTTACTTGCACTTCCACTCACAGTTTCACTCTCACACTTACTTTCATCTGCCCCCTTCACACTCACATATTCACAGTCACTCACTTTCACAATTCAGTCATAATCGGCTTTAATTTTATATTTACACTTAACCTACTGCCACCTGATTTGGTCTGTGCTTTCCCCTCCTTTTTCTTTCCACCTTTTTCCCTCACTTTCAACTCACATTCCTCCTTCCCCCTTTCCCCCCCTTATTTTTTTCTTTCATCCCTTCCCCCTCCATTTTTCCACCCTCTTTCCCCACTAGTCTTTCCTCACTAGTCTTTCCTCACTTGGCCTTTTCCCCATTACCTCATCCCCCATTTCTGTTCCTTTATCCAGACCATCTAGTCGCAGTTTTTGATACTTAACACACATATAGTGTATATATAATATATTAATACATAGGAATATTTTTTAATTACCCTCTTGAGCTGTCCATTTATTATTATATATAATACCTCACTACAGGTGCTGCTTGTCCCTTTCTTCAGCCTCCCTGAATTTTTGGGATTATCCGCTGTGTGACTCCTCGTAAGGCGCGCATGAGCAGCAGGCTCTCTTGTTGACTGTGCCGACCATTTAGAGACGCTGGGATCGAGTAAGGGGTTTTTTTCTACACAGAGGCCATTTAATGTGACTTAATACATTGTGATTGGTAAATATACGAAAATATTTATTACTGTTTTTCTTTTCTACCCATTAATGGAGAATTTCAATATATGTTAACATTTTTACAGTTTATCAAATCCTCTGAAGAAGACCCGTGGGGGTCAAAACGTGTCAGGATTCACTTACAAGACTCATGTAACATTGTTTCCATGGTGTTTGATCATGGTGTATTATTATCGTATATCGTCATGTCCGTGACGCTGTTTTTATTCAATATTTGTGTACCACAGCTCATGCCTTGACTATTCTTGTTCAAAGCAGCAATTTTTGATACTTTGTTATAAATAAAAAGTCTTAAATCCAATATTCTTTCAATACATATTTTTTTATTTTTTTTTCCATAAAAGATTTTATTGAAGTGATTGTACAAAAAGCATTTACATATCGTATAACATGTAAAATAAAATAAGCTTCCATGGCGTATACAATAATACAATGTCTTATATCTTAAGTCATGGAGAATCGAACATTATGTTTCATTTACAATCAAGTGTACTTGAATATTGAAAATCTTGTAATTACAGTCGGTATAACAGGATTCTAAAACAGGGATACCCTTCTTATGTCAAGTCTCATCTTAACTGGTAACATTACCACTTACACCACAATCAACAGGTTTTCTCGCGGTAGTTACAGAACAGGCGGGCATTTAACTTGCCCTTGTGTAATTCAGGGTTTGATTGGGTGTCTATGAAGGGTCATTTAAAACTGGTCATTTAGTTATAACAACTGTGTGACTTTTTTTTTTTTTTTGTACTTTGATCGGCTCATGGGATGGGGATCATAAGAAGTTTTGAGTGTGGGGTGGATAGAGGAGGAACTTAAGTAGTGAGAATAGAGGTGATAAGGTGGGGAACAGAGAGAAGAAGAAGGTAAGGGGGGAAATAGAGGGAGAGGAGGAGGGGGGTGGGTGTCGCTCTTCGAATGTGTGTCTCCCCCTCCGTCTCGCACATGGAGGGAGGAGGGAGATGTGGGGTCAAATTATAGACGGGTCTGGATTGTCGAATGTTATACTGGGAAAAGATATTTATAGTAGTCTGATGTTTTGAAGTGTGTTCAATAAGCCCACGTAGTAGTGAATTTTTGTATGCGCTCCTGGGCAATAAGTATCAGTTCTTCCATTTCTGCTATTTTGTATATTCTCTGTATCCATTCTCTAATTGTAGGTATGTCTGTTGATCTCCAATGATTTGGAATGCAGAGTCTCGCTGCATTGACCATATGCATAGCCAAGGATTTATAGTATTCGTGCTTGGTTAGTGTGGTATGGTATAAGAGGTATTGAGCGGGGCTATAGTTCAAGGTGTATGTGGTAACTTGTTCTATGATTGAGTGTACCTCCCTCCAGAAAAGCTGGATGGAGTCACACTCCCACCAAATGTGGATCATGGATCCTACTGCCTTTTTACATCTCCAACATACGTCTGGTATTGAAGGTGAGAATTTGTGTAATCGTGATGGGGTCCTGTACCACTTAGTTATAATTTTGTAACTATTTTCTTGTATCGCTACGTTCATTGAACCTTTATGTGCATAAGAGTAGATGGTTTCCCAGTCTTCCTCCGTCAACGTCAAATGTAAGTCTGTCTTGCATGAATAACGTGGGATTTCAATAGGTGCTGTTAGATTGTTATCTTGAAGAAGGGAGTAAATTTGAGAAATGATGTGTCTCTGAGATGTGTCGCTCGAGCAGAGGGATTCAAATAGTGTTAGTTTTCTAGTACATACATATTGCGGTTTGTGTACTAGACATTAGATAGTGTCTTATTTGTTTATACGACCAGAAAGGGAATGTGTTTGTGTGAGATTCTGATACCAAGTCCTGGTATGATCGTATGGTGCTCCTGTCAAAAAGTTGGTGGGCCCTAATCTCCTCATGTGGCCATTCATTTTGCAGGAATTTCGTGGAATCACTGGGAGGGAACTCTGGATTTCCGCGTAGGGAAGTAAGAGGTCCTAGGTGAGTAGACAAGCCATGTAGTGTTATGGTTTTGTTAAAGGCCAGTAAAGTAGGAAATATAAAAGGGTGTGTCTTGAGGGTCTGGGGCCACAGTCGTGTTGGTAGCCAGGGAAGAATATGTGTAGGGGTGTGGATATAGCATTTTTCTATTGCAACCCATGCTTTTTCTAGGTGATGTATTTTCCAATCAACAATTCTAGTCAAATGGCATGCTAGATGATACTTGTGGAGGTCAGGGAGGCCAATTCCCTGGTTTTGGGAAGTGTTAGTCGGGCATATTTTATTTGTGGAGGTTTGCTTTTCCACAGGAAGGCCGTGCACATTTTTTTGTATGTGGCAAAAAAGGAGGGGGGGGGGGGTAGATGTATTGGGATTGCCTGCATAAGGTATAAAAGGCGGGGGAGAACAATCATTTTTATTAGGGCTGCGCGGCCAAACCAAGATATATTTAAATTGGTCCATTCTTTGAAGTTGGTTTGAAGTTTAGATAGGGCCTTTATGTGATTGTGTTTGTAGAGGTCTACCGTTTTCTTAGTAATCCGGATTCCTAGATATGTAATGGCCTCTTTTTCCCATTGAAATGGGAATGATGTTTGGGCATGGGCTACTTCTTGTGGGGTAAGAGATATATTTAGAGCATGGGATTTGGAGTGATTAATTTTAAGGTTTGACAGCTCTTCAAAATGTTTCAAGTCACTCAGTAGATTGGGTAGGGAGATTCAAGGATCTTGAAGGGTGAGTAAAATATCATCCGCGAAAGCGGCAACTTTAAATTCCTTATGCACTATGGGGATACCTTTGATATCTAAATTGCTGCGTAGTTTATTTAGCAGGGGTTCTAAAGTCAGGACATAGATCAGTGGGGAAAGTGGGCATCCCTGGCGGGTACCATTACTTATGGAGAAGGCATTTGACAGGAGACCAATGGCCCTTACCCTGGCTGAGGGATTGGTGTAGAGTGCGGTAACATGTGCGTACATGCGGGGCATAAGGCCTATGCTCTTCAGGACCTCCTGCATGTAGTCCCAGGCCACACTGTCAAACGCCTTCTCAGCATCCAGGGATAGGAGAAAGCCTTTTTTTCCCAATGGGACTAGCCAATGTTGCATATTTAGGGTGCGTATGGTGTTATCCCTGGCCTCTCTACCCGGAATAAATCCGACTCGGAGGATATGAGGCCAGGGATAAGTAGTAATAGCCTGTTAGCCAATATTTTGGCGTATAATTTGATATCCACATTAAGTAGGGAAATTGGTCTGTAGTTAGAAGCTTGTAAATGATCTTTGCCTTCCTTCAGAATGAGGGTTATGTATGCTTCTAATAGTCTGCCTGTTGAGGTGTTCAGGTCCGATAGGGAGTTGAAGGTTTTTAGCATTTCGGGTATGAGAGTGTCCTGGAAGCTTTTATAATATATTAATGGAAAGCCATCTGGGCCAAGGCTCTTTCCTACATTCATCTGTTTTATTGCTAGTTGGAGCTCCTCTGTTGAGAGAGGGCTTTCCATGATCTCTGCTTGCTGGGACGTAATGGGTTTGGGGCAATGCTGAGCTAAAAATTCCTTTAATTGGGAGGTACGATCGCCCGTTTTTGGTTTGACTTCACTATTTTGCATTAAGTTGTATAGTTTAGAGTAATATTTTTCAAAATGATTGGCGATATCTGCGTTTTTTGAGAGCAGAGTACCATGTTTATCTCGGATCTGGGGGATTCTAGAGGGTGCTTTGGTTGCCTGTACTGTGTGGGCCAATAGCCTCCCACTCTTATTGCTGTGTTCATAGAACACTTTCTGTTGGAGTACATATCGCCTTCTGGTACGCTTTCCCAATTTGTCTAGTAATGTAGATCGGGCTTGAAGTAGTTCCTTTAGTGTATTTTGTGATGTTGTTTGTTTATGTGTAGTCTCTAGCCAAATTATGGTTTGGATCAGGGATTTAATTTTTTCCTGATATCTCCTTTTATTTATTGTTGCAAGTGTAATGAGTTATCCCCTTAGTACACATTTATGTGCCTCCCATATAGTGATTGGTACGATGTCTGGGGTAGTGTTCTCTAAGAAGTATCTTTGTATGCATGAATGTATCTGGTTCAGAGTGTTTGGGTCTTTAAGAAGAGAGGGATTTAGTCGCCATGTTTTGGTCATTTCTCTGATTTCAGGGAATGTGAGATAGGGTGGTGGTCTCATAGGAACATTGGTTCTATAGTCGCCCGTGTGAGTAGAGGTAGATCATTCTGTGATAGAAATAGGTCATCTATTCTGGAGTATTTTTGGTGTGGGGGCGAGTAAAAGGTGTAATCTTTGTCAGTTGGGTACATGGTGCGCCAAGTATCATGGAGGGTTAGGTTGTGGAGTTGAAGTTTGATTTGGCGTAGAGCCCTGTAAGAAAGAGTGGACGTGCCTGTGGAGGTGTCGAGATTGGAATTCAATGGTACATTGAAGTCACCTCCAAGTAATACCTTTCCGTTTTGAAAGTTGTGTAGGAGGTCACAGACTTTTTTGACAAATGAAACCTGGTGTTCGTTTGGACAGTATATATTGGCTAGAGTGATAGGTTTAGAGGCATATGTGCCTTTTATAAATACATATCTGCCTTCAGGGTCAACGAGTGTGTCTGTCATTTGAAAAGTCAGCTTGTTTAGAGATGAGAATGGCGACCCCTTTCATTTTAGATTCCTGGTTTGCGGAGTGTATAACTTGTTTATAGATGTGTAAAACAAGGAGAGTGCAGCGCTAAACCTTATGTGAAAAGATCAGAACTAAGAAAACTAAAGCAGAGTCCTATAAGATAATCAACATATAGTGACTAATATAAAATTTAGTTTTCTAAAGCTGGCCATACACTATACAATTTTCTTGTTCAACTTTTCTTTAGATTTACCAAAACTATAAAATATAAGGTCAAATCTAAACCCTTTCAATTTGTATGCAATCAGGCAGGCCCTTGCACTACATAGTTGAAGGCAAATCTAAAGGAAATTGAATAAGATAATTGTATAGTGTATGGCCAGCCTTAGTCCTGATCTTTTCACATAAGGTTTAGCGCTGCACTCTCCTTGTTTTACATTGTGATTTTAGAGCTTGGTACTAGACTCTTGGGTGCTGGTAGCTTTGTTTTATTACTGTTTGGTTAGCTTATTTCTGACTTTCAAGTGCAGCTTTCACCCTTTGGGTTTTTTTTTCTTGTTTATAGATGTGGTTTGTCAGTTTGGGAATGGCGTTGGATCTGAAATGAGTTTCTTGAAGTAGGAGAAAATGTGCTTTGTGTTTTGTCAGAGCTGAAAGGACTTGAGACCTCTTTTCTGGTAAGTTTAGGCCTTTAACGTTTAGTGATATGCATTTTAGTGACACTTGTGTCTTGTTTATCGGTTTCGAGTGCATTCTTAGAATTTTCTAGGTGTTTTTTTTTTTTATGCCTCTATGTGTCAGAGACACATGGGGAGATTTTAGTTGAACTATCATCTGTGAGGATTAAGGTAGGAGTAAAGGTGTGGACAGGAAGAGCGGCCCCCACTGGGATATAGGGTGTTATAGGCAAGAGGTAAGGTTAGAGGGGAGAAAAAAAGGGGGGGTTTTAGATTTGAAGTTAGGTAGGTGTTTCCCCACGGGTTGTGGTATGGGGTATGAAGTTATGTGAGTTCACGCAGTTGTGGAATATCCACGCTCCGTGTATGGTATGTCACCGGAGGTGGTTATCGGAATACCTAACCACCTAATTGAATGAGGATCCGGGGTGTCAGTTAAAGTCCTATAGGACCACTGTGGTGGGACAGTAAACTTGGGAGGTGATCAGAAATGTCGGCACAATTAAGGACTGGAAAGATGAGGTTATGTGTCTTCAGGCATAGTATGATGGAGGTAGAATTATAATTACATATGTGGTGTAATCTGTTTAACTTCAAAGAGGTATTTATGGAAACATCCTTTTAGCTATGTGAATAATTTGATTATTAATTTGTTTGTCCATATATAAAGCTTTGTATGTGAATTCTAAAATTCTGAACATGCATTTTAATACGTATTATGTATATCTAAGAAGCTTAATACTACTAGTGTAACAAGCAAAACTTGATGCTGAAATTTGAAGATTGCTCTTGTATGCTAGGAGCTTCAAGTTTCTGCTTACTCCTTAATTCAGTTCCCGGGTTCCGCCTCCCTACAGTAAAGAGGTAGACTCTTTAAACCGATGAGAGGTTGTTATTTCATAGTGGGGAGAGATCAGCCTGGTAAAAAGGCTCTGATCCCTCCTCCACTATTGTGCAACTTACAACTAAACCAATACTCCTTAAAGAACATATAAACGAAGGAGACAATTTAAACATAACTGGTATTGAATCACATAGCTAGTACCGCTTGAGGGAGTTGGATATCCGGAACTCAGATGCATACACGTTACCTGTCCCGTTAACTGCGGTAACGAGAATCTGGAATAAACATGCGGTAGTTAGTCTCTCCTTATCTGCGTAAAGTTAGCTTGGGAAAGTATAAGAGGGGTGATGTGACCTCATCTGGGTAATGTTCTTTTCTGGGGAGAACACAGTACCTTAGGAGAAAGTATAATCTTGAAGGATGTCGTTCATTTGGAGGAGAAGAAGTCAGGCGTATATGGTGCATGTTGATTTAGACGTCTCAATGGTTCCTGCGCGGGGTATCAGCGTGATCTAGGGCGTGCGGTGGTATATCTCGGCATGAGACACGATCTGCAGGAGATGTAGGGTCTAATCTGCGGCGTCTGGATCTGTGGCATTGTGCTTTTGGTGAAGCATTGTAAGAGACTGCCTTCCATGGTTCTGTGGGAAATAGAAGGAGTACCAGTCGGGTAATTCGATTTGTGGAATGTCGAGCTGCTCGCAGAAGGTGGGGAGGTCCTCCGGTGTTTGGAGGAGTGTGGTGCGGCCCCTGGCAGTAGTTGAGAGGCAGAAGGGGAACTTCCATCTGTATTGAATATTGCGTGCCCGTAACGTTTCCAGCAGGGGGCGTAGTGTGTGTCTGTTCTGCAGTGTTATTTGAGACAGGTCTTGGAACAGTTTAATGTCTGCGCCATTGTATAGTATACGGCCTCTGTCTCTCGCTTTCCTGAGAATCTCCTTTTTGAGAGGGAAGTTTACCAAACAACACACAATGTCCCTGGGGGGTTCAGAGTCCCGGGGAGGGGGTCTCAGTGCACGATGGAGTCTTTCTATGTCAATAGGGGAATCTTCAGGCCGGTCACGGAGGTTATTGAATATTGAGCATACTGTTTGAGTCAGGGCTGATGGATCTATGCCTTCAGGGAAACCCCTTACTTGTATGTTATGCCTGCGTCCCCTATTGTCTAAGTCTTCGACCTGTCTGTGGAGTTCAAACAAGTGGGGGAGGTGAAGATCGTGTGTTTTCTGCACTTGCCTGATAGCAGCTGCCTGGAGTTGAGAGGATTCCTCCACTTCGGTTAGGCGATTATTCAGTGATTGAATGTCCGTTTTCAGGTCTGATATGGCAGATGTCAGTGTATGCTTAATGCCCAGGGTGACCTTTTGGAGGTCTCTTTGCAAATTCAGAAGGGACGGGTTTGAGGATGCAGCGCCGTGTGTGTCCACCGGCGAGATCGCGGTGTAGCTAGGTGAAGGGGGATGGGGTGGGGATGAGGCCTGGGACACCTGTGAGGCCTGTGTCTCCTCGTGGTTAGTTGTGGCCCGGGATCAAAATATTTCTGGGATATTGTTGCTTATCTGTGTCCCAGATTCTGTACCTGTCTCCTTGATGGAGCGGGGTGCCGAGGTGCTTCTATTCGGCTTACCCATGGCTGAAGCAGAGTAGCAATGGCCTAGAAGAGGTTTAATTTATCCTCGGTGTGCCGGAGCTCTCTTCGGGACCAGAGATGGACAGGGCCATCTCTGGTCCCGCCCAAGCCACGCCCCCTTGATACATATTTTTTATTACCTTTTGCTGCCTAGAAAACCCCTCATGGGGGAAAATTCTCTTTTATGATATTTTCATTCGGGGTGTGCAGTCATTTTTGTCTTCCCTCATATGAGTGTCTTTCATTCAATTGTACATATTGGGTGGTTAAACACCCTATCCCCCTTTATGACACTTGAGTCAAGACATGAGCTGTGAGCTGATTTGTGTGTTGTAAAAAAACTTTGGAGCCCATTTTTTGTATGTAAACTGTTTCCAGGCCCATTGACAGGATGAGCAAATTTGTCGGTGTAGATTGGGCTAATCTGATGTCGGAATATGAAAACACTTTTGAACAGGGAGATCAAATAGAACTATCAATTTCATCCCTATTCCATAAATTAACTAAGGTGCTTGAGATGAAGTCTGCCCTTTTCTCCCACATTTAAACGGTTGACAGATACATTAAGGAGCAAATTAATCCTTTTGGACTACGTGTCCAAATTTTTCCGAATATTGAATCAATAAGTGATGAATGTAAAATCGAATGGGAGACTAATCCTAAATCATGCTCTCAGGAGTTGATGGCCATTCTTTCTAGGGAATACAACAAACAGATTACTCTCCTGGATACTGTGATAACCAATTTAGAACAGGCCTTGGTTCCCTATGTGCAACATTCTCTATTCTTGGAACTACAGGCCAATTTGAAAGACAATCAGGGCATTTTACAAAATAAGGAAATTCAATTTTGGAGGGATAAACCAGCCTTCTCCGAAGGACGAGCTTACCGATGGAACACTTACCCGGTCCAAGCAAAAAACTACCCACGTCGGGAATCCAAAACTAACAAGTCCAAAACTCCCAAATCTAAGACTACCTCCTCTACTGAGTCGGGTCAAAATTCTTCCAAACGCAGTCAAGGACGTGGGAAACAAAAAAGAAATTGCAATAATAGAGATTCATTCGAACAAGATCCTAAGAAACGTACAGTGGACACAGATCCCTTAGACACACACCCCGTTTTCACTGGAGTTCACTCTGACCCACCCACAGACACGGATCAATCTGTGGTTTTGGATCAGATGTCTACTTCCGGGACTAGTGAATGTATCCTTTTGTCACAAGAGACTTCTAGACACTCCAACACCTCCTCCTTATTCGGTCATACTAAGTCGATTTCACAAAAATCTTTAAACCCAGTACGGGACTTGGGTCCCCACAAACAAACAAAGGTGGTAGAGGCCTGGACCCCTTTGTGGTCCGGATTCAGCAAACCACTCAAGTGTTATTAATCTATCCTCTTTCGAACTATCAGCTGCAGAGATTCAAGTACTATCCCGAGGATTAACTTTTGTCCTGAACAGAATTTTGTTGTCTTTGAAACGATCACGGATATACAATTCTTACTATTGAAGTACCTGCATGTGAAGGAGGACTCCAATACTGACACTGTCGATTGGTCAACATACAGCATGAAGGAATTCAAAGCCTTACAAGATCTAACTCTTCTCTATCAAGAGAATAACACAATAGATCTGATTGACCAAATTGACTTAGATGCTTTGTTAAATGAGGTTGAGAAATCAACCTCAAATCCAACTGCCATGTTCAAAAAGGCCTCTACCTCATTTCCACCTTCCAACACTAATCCGAATGTAACTATCTTTCTCAAACAGACCATTCGGGACATATGCAAATTATATTGAATCAAATCTAATCCATGTAATTTAACTACTGAAGAAAATCAAGCTCTTAATAGTCTAAGTAAAAATACCAGAATCATAATCAAATCCTCTGACAAGGGTGGCAATGTAGTCATCATGGACAATGAAGACTAGACTACTATGTGCCTAAACATTTTACAAAAGAAATAATGGTATAAACAAATTTCCTTTCTAAATATTAACCAGTATAATTCCACATTGTACAATATGGTAGACAGCACCTTCCATACTGGCGCCATCACCAAGGACATCTATGAGTTTATTAGGACCCAACATCCTAAAGTGGCTACCTTTTATAACCTACCAAAAATTCATAAGAACCCCAAAAACCCTACTGGTCATCCCATTATCTCCGGTAATGGGGCTATATCTGAAAACTTGAGTTGAGTTATAGACGCACATCTTCAACCCTTTGTCCTATCATTGCCATCCTTTCTCAGAGATACCATACAATTTTTACAAATCATTAACGATCTCACACTATCGGATCACTCCATTCTTGTTACCATCAATGTGGAGGCCCTATACAGTAGTATTCCCCACACCCTAGGCCTCTCTGTTGTGCAGCGGGTTCTTCAACAAAACTCATGTTATGATCCTGCACTAAATGCATTTATCCTGAATGGTCTGGAATACATACTGTATCACAACTATTTCAGTTTTGACAACTCCCACTACCTCCAGGTACAGGGCGTGGCTATGGGGACATGCTGTGCCCCCTCCTACGCCAATCTGTACCTGGGGGAGTGGTAGCAGTCCCTCCTGGAAGACGAGGACCTCATCTTATACACTAGCCACATCACCAAGTGGTTTAGGTATATTGATGACATCTTCATCATCTGGGAGGGACCGGAGGCCAAACTCATCGAATGCTTCAATTTGATTAATATCAAGGATAGGAATTTGAAATTCACTATGACCTATAATCGAGACAGTGTCACATTTTTGGATGTTATGATTTCAACTACATCGTAAGGGAAGTTATCTAGTACTCTGGCAACACGGTACTCCACGCGGACAGTTTCCTCAAGAATTCCATCCCATAAGGACAGTACTTGCGACTACGTCGCAGCTGTTCCAATGATAGTTTGTTCATCAAGGAGGCTGGCAACCTCCAAAATCGTTTACTAGCATGTGGATAAAGTCGATCATGCCTTAAGAAGGCATATAATCAAACCATATGACAATCCCGACTCACCCTGCTGTTTAAATCTAAATCTCCTATGAGCTCTGATTTCAACTCCACTCACATCATGATGCGTTATTCACGGCAACATGTGGCCATTAAAAACATTCTACAGCGACACTGGAGTATCTTAACCGATGACCCCAAACTTAAACACCTTGTTCCCAGTCAACCGGCCATAACGTACAAACGAGCGACCTCAATCAAGGACAGACTTGTTCAAAGTGAATATAAAAACAAACACAAAAGATCTAAAACATTGTCCTATAGTTGGTTCATTCCCATGTGGGCATTGTTCCTACTGCCCATTAATACGAAAAGAAAAGACCTTTCATCTTCCCAATGGAGAAATATTTAAGCCCGCACACTTCGTGAATTGCCAGACTCGAGGTGTGGTATACTTCATGGAGTGTGAGTGTGGCGCCCATTACATAGGCAAAACGAAACTGGAATTTTGGAGACGTATATCCAAACACATGTACAGCATGCAAATAGGCAACCCATACTTTCCTGTGGGGAGACATGCCGTTTCTGTACATGGTTATACAGTACCCAAAGTAACGTTTACAGCCCTCCACAGAATGCATATACCTGACAGAGGGGGCGACTGGAATAAGATTCTATTACAAAAAGAACAGAAATGGATATTCCAGTTACAGGCCACATCACCTCCTGGCCTTAACTAATCTATTTAGTTTGCTCCTTTTTTACGAGGATTTTCTTCAGGTAAAACACATTGATAATGGCATTTCTACACCCGAATATCCCACAAGTTGGGGGAAAACCATCTAGGGATAGACATGTCATTTTTAATAAAATCAATGTTTTCATTATTCCTGAACCTTCTCTTTATTTTGGATAATTTATATGTTCCTGTTTACTTTATTCCATTCTGTTTGCAATTGACAAACATTGGATATGTTGGTTGGGGGACCCCTTAGACATCAAGCCAGGACAGGTCCCTTACCCAACATTCTAATTTATGAGTTTCTGAACGTTTTTATACAATCCTTTCTCCAATTGGATAAGTGGGACGACATTACATTATGTGTGTCACGAGAGACAAGTCGCCTCCGTCCGCCGGGCTGCGGGGCGCATGCGCAGTGGGCTATTGTTGAGACGTGCACCCGTTCGTGGCCTGATGGTGCGGAGCGCGCGGGTGCATGGCGGTCCCCGTGTGCGCGCTGTCGCCCGTGCGGGTGCCCGGTAGCGCGTCACACTGACGCGCTCGCTGGGAGGCTACTTCAGACGACTCCAGCGCCCAGTCGGGTTGCTGGTTTGTCGTCAGCTGTACCTTGCTCAGTGTTAGCTCCTGGTTCCTGTTCATCTGATACCCCTTGATCTCTGCCTGTTAAACGACTACTCTCTCTGTCTGCCGGATACCCTGACCTCTGCCTGTTAAACGACCATTCTCTCTGTCTGCCGGATACCCTGATCATTGCCTGTTAAAGACCATTCTCTTTGCCTGCCGGATACCTCTGATCACTACTTGTTAAAGACCACTCTCTCTGCCTGCCTGATACCCCTTGATTTCTGCTGTTATAAGGACTTTCCTATTTGCCTACTCAGTACCTTTGACCTCTGCTTACTATACGGTTAGGTACACCGGTCCTGCACGGTACCCGCCAGGAGGCTTCCCACATCTATAGTGAACCTGAGCCTTCTTTCCGCAACTACCGGAGACCTGTGCCTCTGCGTGCTTCTGATCCCCTGTATTACCCTCGGGGGTTCGGGTGCGCGTGGTCGTAAGGGCGAGCCACTCTCGGCATCTCGGCCTCGGTGAGTATTGACGTGACAGTACAAACCAGCCAGATGTCCGAGGCCGACAGAGCGTGCTCCCCCTTGGAGATCCTATGTCAGCAGCCTCCACCCTGGCAGACTCGGTGCAGAGGCTACAGGAGGGATACACACAAATTGACAGCCGTCTCCAGCAACTGACGGGTCCACTCCCTTCTGCCGCCGCACCTAGCAATGAAGGCCCGCTTCCCCAGGCTGCTGCCAGTCCTACAGTCGTAATGGCACTTCCGGAACCTAGGGTCCCCACACCGGAACGGTTCTCAGGGGACCGTAAAAAATTTAGAGCTTTTAAGAATGTATGCACCCTTTACTTTGCTCTGCAACCCCGAACATCAGAAGTGGTCAAGGTGGGATTTGCGATTTCTCTGTTGTCAGAAGAACCTCAGGCCTGGGCCCACGGCTTGATGGAATCAGGGAGTCAGGTGCTTAATACTATCGATACATTCTTCGAGAGTATGTCGCAGCTTTATGATGACCCACAACGTATGGCTACGGCCGAAGCTATCCTGCACCACCTAGCTCAAGGAAGGAGACCAATTGAGGATTACACGGTGGAAATCCGTAAATGGGCAGCCGACACTAACTGGAATGAGCCAGCTTTACGTTATCAGTACTTCCAAGGCCTGTCTGAGCTCCTCAAGGATGAGTTGGCCAGGATGGAGACCCCCGCATCTTTGGAGGAGTTAATTCAGGCAGCCACAAAACTGGATAGACGTTTGCGGGAACATCGTTCAGAACGATTCCAAAATCCACGCCCTGCGTGGACGGCTTCAAGACCTCAACCTATTCCAATATTGTCTCCTATAACAGCTGGGTCTACTACTCTTCCCGACTCCGAACCTATGCAGCTTGGTTTGGTACGGCCACCACTAACCTCAGAAGAGAGACAACGTAGACGGAAGTCCAACTTGTGCCTCTATTGCGGGGGAGCCGAACACTTTCTGCGCAACTGCCCGATAAGGCCCAGTAAGTTCTTTCAGCCAAAATCAATGACTTACCAAGACAACAATACCCCTAAATCTTACATCATGTTGTTTATCTCGTTACAGCTACCGAAAAGGGAGTCCCGCCTGCCAGCGATCATTGATTCGGGTGCATGTAGTTGCTTTATGGACGCTGCCTTGGCCCGGAACCTGCATGTGCCCTTACAAACCAAAGCTCAACATCTACAGGTTCACTTGGCCGATGGGTCTCTTCCCAGCTCAGGTCCAATCACCCAGGAGACCCGACCCATTCTAGTGACTACTGACTCTGGGCACCAAGAGCTCCTACGCCTGGACCTTATTCACTCTCCTATGTTCCCAGTCATTTTGGGCCTACCCTGGCTACAGGCTCATGATCCTCTGATTCAATGGAGTTCTAAGGTGGTCTCATTTCCTTCTTTATACTGTTCTCAACACTGCCGTCCTTTGAAGCCCAAGATCTGTGCCACAATTTCAGCTCCTTCAGTTAACCTCCAACATGTTCCTCAGGAGTATCTTGAGTTCCAGGAGGTCTTCAGTAAACAAATGGCCGATTGCCTCCCGCCACATCGACCTTATGACTGCCCAATCGATTTACTGCCAGGATCAAAGATTCCATTTGGTCGCATCTTTCCCCTCTCAGAAACGGAGTTGGAGGCTCTCAAACAATATATTGACGAGAATCTGGAAAAGGGGTTCATCCGTCCCTCATCCTCACCCGCTGGAGCAGGCATATTCTTTGTTGGGAAGAAGGACGGTTCCCTTAGACCCTGTGTGGATTACCGGCAGTTAAATAACATCACCATCAAGAATCGGTACCCATTGCCGCTCATTCCAGAATTGTTCCAACGTTTCCGGTCAGCCAGAGTCTTTTCCAAATTAGATCTCAGGGGGGCATACAACCTTATCAGAATTAGGGCCGGGGACGAATGGAAGACGGCCTTCAGGTCCAGGTTCGGGCATTTTGAATACTTGGTGATGCCATTCAGGCTTTGTAATGCTCCGGCCACTTTTCAACACCTTGTGAACGAAATTTTCCGCAAATACCTAGATGATTTCCTTGTGGTCTACTTGGACGATATCCTAATTTTTTCTTCTACGATTGAACTTCACAGGGGACACGTCAGGACAGTTTTGGCCATTCTGAAACAACACAAACTCTACCTAAAAATGGAGAAGTGTGAGTTTGAAAAATCAGTCGTGCAATTCTTGGGGTTCATCATTTCGGCAAATGGGGTGGAGATGGATCCCCAAAAGATACAGGCTATCCAAGAGTGGCCGGCTCCATCTGACAAAAAGGGAGTCCAACGGTTTATAGTATTCGCTAACTTTTAGCGGAAATTCATTGTTGGATTCTCCACTATAGTGGCACCTATCACTCAGCTAACCCGCCGGCACGGCTCATTCCAGTGGTCCCAAGCCGCACAGGAAGCTTTCATGAAACTAAAGGATCTGTTCAGTTCCGCTCCCATTCTCCGGCATCCCGATCCTTCTCAACCATTCGTATTGGAAGTGGACGCATCAGAGATAGCCTCAGGAGCAATTCTCTCCCAAAGACAAGGACCCAACGCCATCCTACATCCAGTTGCATTAGCATCCCGAAGACTCAGTGCAGCAGAATTAAATTACGATGTAGGTGACAGGGAGCTGCTGGCCATTAAATTTGCCTTGGAGGAATGGAGGTATTTACTTGAGGGGGCACTCCACCCAGTGATGATCTTCACAGATCACAAGAACCTTGAATACCTCCGAACAGCAAAACGACTCAAACCCAGACAAGCTCGTTGGGCCTTATTCTTCTCTCGCTTCAATTTTCACATTTCTTATAGACCTGGTGTAAAGAATGGGAAGGCAGATGCCCTTTCCTGGATGTTTTCAGCAGACCTCCAGACTCCGGAACCAAGCACGATTCTTGCTTCTCAAAATTTCCTCGGGTTGGCACAGACAGACTTAGTATCATCCATCAAGATTTCATCCAATACATGTACGGACCCAGAGGTACAGTCTCTGAAGAAAGATGGAGGTCTCTTTTGGATCCGGGGCAAAATTTTTGTACCTCAACGAACTCGTCAACAACCCTCAAGATGTGCCACGACCACAAGCTGGCCGGCCACTTCGGGGTTAGGAAAACATCCGACCTGATCTCTCGCTCCTTCTGGTGGCCGGGTTGGAGATGGGATTGCAGGGAATATGTGGCATCCTGTCCCCTGTGTCAACGGAACAAGGGCCAAAACACCAGATCCTGGGGTTTACTTAAGCCACTGCCTATTCCAGAACGACCGTGGACCGACGTGTCTGTAGATTTCATCGTGGACCTGCCGGCCTCAGAAGGCTACACTACTATTTTGTTGTGGTCGACCGTCTATCTAAGATGGCCCACTTTTTGCCCATGGAGGGTACCCCTTCTGCAGTAGAGATGGCCAATATCTTCCTGAAAGAGGTCATAAGACTCCACGGTGTACCAAGGAGTATAGTGTCAGACAGAGGCGTGCAATTCATGTCCAAATTCTGGAGAGAACTCTGTAAAGCCCTGGATATTAAAGCGTGCCTCTCGTCAGCCTACCACCCTCAGAGCAACGGCCAAACGGAGAGAACAAATCAGACCTTAGAGCAATACCTCCATTGCTTTTGCTCGGGATCCCAGGATGATTGGGCAGAACTTCTTCCATATGCAGAGTTCGCGTATAATAATTCCATTCACGCGGCTACCAACCAAACGCCTTTCTGGGCCAACTGCGGATTTCATCCCACTTTTCTGACTAATGACATTCCCGAAATAGCAGTCCCCGCAGTGCATGACAGAATAACCTCTTTGCAGACTAACTTCCAGAGAATCCAAAACATGTTACAAAAGGCTCAAAGGGTCTACAAGGAGCAGTATGACCGAGGTAGGAAGGAAAATCCAACATTTAATATCGGGGAAGAAGTTTGGTTGTCCACCTCTAACCTTAAGCTACAGTTGCCATCCCGAAAATTGGGACCTAAATTCATTGGTCCTTTTCCTATCAAAAGGATTATCAATCCTGTGGCCATGGAACTAGCTCTGCCAAAAACTTACAGGATCCATCCTGTCTTCCACGTATCTCTGTTGAAGCCTGTTGTGCCCAGTTCTTTTCCAGAAAGAGGAGAGGTTCCTCCTCCACCAATCAGGGTGGACGGGGAGAACGAGTTCGAGGTGGAAGCTATCCTGGGTTGTAGAAAGAAGGGCAGGCAGCTACAGTACCTGATCCAATGGAAAGGATACCCACCAGAGGACAATTCTTGGGATCCCGCAAGGAATCTACATGCTCCTCGCTTAATTCAAACCTTTCATCGAGACCATCCGGAGTTGATGTCTAGCTTGGGCGTCCAGTGTCCGCCCTTAGGAGGGGGGCACTGTCACGAGAGACAAGTCGCCTCCGTCCGCCGGGCTGTGGGGCGCATGCGCAGTGGGCTATTGTTGAGACGTGCACCCGTTCGCGGCCTAATGGTGCGGCGCGCGCGGGTGCACGGCGGTCCCCGTGTGCGCGCCGTTGCCCGTGCGGGTGCCCGGTAGCGCGTCACGCTGACGCGCTCACCGGGAGGCTACTTCAGACGACTCCAGCGCCCAGTCAGGTTGCTGGTTTGTCGTCAGCTGTACCTTGCTCAGTGTTAGTTCCTGGTTCTTGTTCATCTGATACCCCTTGATCTCTGCCTGTTAAACGACCACTCTCTCTGTCTGCCGGATACCCTGACCTCTGCCTGTTAAACGCCCATTCTCTCTGTCTGCCGGATACCCTGATCACTGCCTGTTAAAGACCACTCTCTTTGCCTGCCGGATACCTCTGATCACTACTTGTTAAAGACCACTCTCTCTGCCTGCCTGATACCCCTTGATTTCTGCTGTTATAAGGACTTTCCTATTTGCCTGCTCAGTACCTTTGACCTCTGCTTACTATATGGTTAGGTACACCGGTCCTGCACGGTACCCGCCAGGAGGCTTCCCACATCTATAGTGAACCTGAGCCTTCTTTCCGCAACTACCGGAGACCCGTGCTTCCGATCCCCTGTATCACCCTCGGGGGTTCGGGTGCGCGTGGTCTTAAGGGCGAGCCATTCTCGGCATCTCGGCCTCGGTGAATATTGACGTGACAATGTGGTTCCACTTTACTTGTCTTATGATCAATATAAACTCATTTGGAATGCCATCAATAATACCTAATTACCTTCATTAATACATGGACTCCGTATTGCACCGCAATAGCGCACAGCTTTAACCAACCTCTTTTATAATTATGTTTAATTTTGTTTTTCATAACTACAATTGTGTATATCTGCTCTTGGCAGTGTATACACTACCGTTCAAAAGTTTGGGGTCACATTGAAATGTCCTTATTTTTGAAGGAAAAGCACTGTACTTTTAAATGAAGCTAACTTTAAACTAGTCCTAACTTTAAACAAATATACTCTATACATTGCTAATGTGGTAAATGACTATTCTAACTGCAAATGTCTAGTTTTTGGTGCAATATCTACATAGGTGTATAGAGGCCCATTTCCAGCAACTATCACTCCAGTGTTCTAATGGTACAATGTGTTTGCTCATTGGCTCAGAAGGCTAATTGATGATTAGAAAACCCTTGTGCAATCATGTTCACACATCTAAAAACAGTCTAGCTCCTTCCAGAAGCTACAAAACTGACCTTCCTGTGAGCAGATTGAGTTTCTGGAGCATCACATTTGTGGGGTCAATTAAACGCTCAAAATGGCCAGAAAAAGAGAACTTTCATCTGAAACTCGACAGTCTATTCTTGTTCTTAGAAATGAAGGCTATTCCATGCGAGAAATTGCAAAGAAATTGAAGATTTCCTACAACGGTGTGTACTACTCCCTTCAGAGGACAGCACAAACAGGCTCTAACCAGAGTAGAAAAAGAAGTGGGAGGCCGTGTTGCACAACTAAGCAAGAAGATAAGCACATTAGAGTCTCTAGTTTGAGAAACAGACGCCTCACAGGTCCCCAACTGGCATCTTCATTAAATAGTACCCGCAAAACACCAGTGTCAACATCTACAGTGAAGAGGCGGCTGCGGGATTTTGGGCTTCAGGGCAGAGTGGCAAAGAAAAAGCCATATCTGAGACTGGCCAATAAAAGAAAAAGATTAAGGTGGGCAAAAGAACACAGACATTGGACAGAGGAAGACTGGAAAAAAGTGTTGTGGACGGATGAATCCAAGTTTGAGGTGTTTGGATCACAAAGAAGAACGTTTGTGAGACGCAGAACAAATGAAAAGATGCTGGAAGAATGCCTGACGCCATCTGTTAAGCATGGTGGAGGTAATGTGATGGTCTGGGGTTGCTTTGGTGCTGGTAAGGTGGGAGCTTTGTACAGGGTAAAAGGGATTCTGAATAAGGAAGGCTATCACTCCATTTTGCAACGCCATGCCATACCCAGTGGACAGCGCTTGATTGGAGCCAATTTCATCCTACAACAGGACAATGACCCTAAACACACCTCCAAATTGTGCAAGAACTATTTACAGCAGAAGCAGGCAGCTGGTATTCTATCGGTAATGGAGTGGCCAGCACAGTCACCAGATCTGAACCCCATTGAGCTGTTGTGGGAGCAGCTTGACCGTATGGTACGCCAGAAGTGCCCATCCAACCAATCCAACTTGTGGGAGCTGCTTCTAGAAGCGTGGGGTGCAATTTCTCCAGCTTACCTCAATAAATTAACAGCTAGAATGCCAAAGGTGTGCAATGCTGTAATTGCTGCAAAAGGAGGATTCTTTGATGAAAGCAAAGTTTGATGTAAAAACAATGTTATTTCAAATACAAATCATTATTTCTAACCTTGTCAATGTCTTGACTCTATTTTCTATTCATTTCACAACGTATGGTGGTGAATAAGTGTGACTTTTCATGGAAAACACAAAATTGTTTGGGTGACCCCAAACTTTTGAACGGTAGTGTATATGGCATATTTTTTTTTTCTTCTTCCCTCTTCTTTTTTTTTTTTTCTTCTTTACTTTTGCCATTTGCCAGTATTTTCAGGGGCTATGTTTTCAACTTTGCAGTTCAATCTTGCCCCTTTAGATATTCACATCATTGTGGCTTTTTCTCGGGTATTTATTGGCCGTTTACTCCTAGTTATGCATATATCAAAAAGAAAAAAAAAAAAGAGAAAACAAAGCAACCCCTTGAAATTTTTTGACCCAAGTGACCCACCTAGGCCAACCTAGGCCACCCCCCCTCCCCTACAACCCCCTCCACCCCCCCCACAATAACCCTCATATATCAATTTCCTTCCCAGCTCCTACCCCTACTAACATTTCTCCAATCTAACCCGAACCCTGTGCTTCACTTTTACACCTATTGATGTAGCTCGTCTAGTTTGTCTATTTACAGTGGGGGGCAACAATCTATGTTCCTCACATCTCAGCCGCTCAAAGTGAGTACCTGAAATTTGCCCAATCCTTCCATATCTCCTCAAAGATTTCCATCTCCGTCCCTTCACTGTACCTCAAGTATTCAAGGCGATAAATTTTGTTGATCTTGTTGAACCACTCCCACATCGTAGGTCTCCTTTTATCTTGCCAGTATCTGGGAATAAGACTTTTGGCGGCGTTTAGGAGGTGAGGTAACAACGACTTCAAATATATCTTTGTGGGAGTTTTACTGCCATGATGTAGGCACACCCAAGGATCAACGGGGATATCTATACCTAAAATCTCTCTGATGGTTAGCTTAATCTCCCCCCAGTATTCTCTAATTACCGGGCACTGCCACCATATGTGCGCCGTTGTCCCAATTTCTCAGCAGCCTCTCCAACAAAACTGCGACATTTCCTTCTGGATTCTATGTGCTCTATCTGAGGTAATATACATCCTTGCAAGGATCTTATAATTCATCTCTGACAACTAACTGAGGTCAAATTCACCCTTTTCAGAATCATCCCCACCTCCTGTCCACTAATCTTGGTATCCAGCTCCTTCTCCCACTTCTCCAAAAATCTGGGACTCACCACACCTCCCAGTTCATTGAGGACTCTATAGATCTTAGAGACGCCCCCCTCCCTTTTTTCCCAGCGCATAATTTCTCCAAGGGGAGTAAATTCTCCATCGACCTTATTGGCTGCAGGAGTGAGTCAACAAAATGTTTCAGCTGACCATACCGCCAAGAATCTATTATAAACCATTCATTTGTAGCTTTTAGTTCTTGAAATGTACACATCTTGCCCTGTTTCATGACGTCTTTTAATTGTATATCCTCCTTCAAGATCCACCTCCCAAACAGATCTTCTTTCCCCGGTGTAAAAATAATCTGTGTCTTTAAGTGGGATTAACGGTGAGTTAAACTCCCAGTGCTCCTTTTTGTGCAAATTATACCAAATATTAAGTGTATGTTTTGTGATATCCATTATTTCAGTGCTAAATTTTCTATACTGTGGTGGGGTCCATACAATCTTACCTGAATCTGCTTCACTCATTTTATTCTCTATTTTCACCCATTGTTTTTCTTTATTATTTTTTACCCAGTCTAATAAACGTGTTAGAGCTATCGTAATATTTTCTAATATCAGGTGCCCCCCACCCCCCCTTCCTCTTATCTTTTGTTAATTGTGATAAGTTTAATCTGGATTTTCTCCCTCTCCAAATGAACCTTAAAAACATGGTATGTAGCCTATTGAAATAGATCTGAGGGATTGGGATTGGCAGCATTTGCATTTTATAAATGATTTTTGGCATAATTGTCATCTTGAATAAGTTGATTCTTCCGCCCCATGAGAGTTGGGTGCGTGAAATTCTGTTAAGTTCGATCTTAATTTAATTGAGGAGTGGCATAAAATTTGCTTAGAATAATGACTCTTTAGCGATAGTTATTTTAATACCTAAGTAATTGAGCTCTTTTAACCCCCATTTAAATGGGAAGGCCGTTTGATATGCCTTGTCCATAACATTGCCTTTCTTGATATCTAACATTTCTGACTTGGCCTGATTAACCCGGAAATTAGACAGTCTGCCATATTCTTTTAGGATCGCTAACAGATTTGGAAGAGAAGTCATCGGGCGAGTGATATAAAACAATACGTCGTCCGCAAAAGCGGCTAGTTTATACTCTTCTTCACCTATTTTTGCCCCACTGATATCTGGGCAGAGCCTTATCTTCGCCAGGGGGGGCTCCAATGCCATCACAAACAGCAGTGGGGAAAGAGGGCACCCCTGTCTTGTGCCGTTATACATTTTGAATGGTTCAGAAAGAGTTCCATTTATCTTCACTCAAGCTGTGGGATGTGTATATAAAGCTTTTATCCAACTGAGCATTCTATCACCCAGACCAATCTCCTCTAAAGTGTCCCATATGAATCCCCAGTCTACCCTGTCAAAAGCTTTTTCAGCGTCGATTGACAGGAGAAGACCTGGGGCTCCACTATCTTGAATCCTCTGGACAACCAGTAATGTTTTGATGGCTTTATCCCTCCCCTCTCTACCTGGTACAAAACCCACCTGGTCTGGGTGTATAATCTCATTGATTATCCGTTTCATCCTGTCAGCTAGGATTTTAGCAAATAAATTCTTTCCTCATCTCCTCCACCTTCCGTTTGAGGATGCCCCACAGATGCGCAATAGGGTTTAGGTCTGGAGACATTCTTGGCCAGTCCATCACCTTTACCCTCAGCTTCTTTAGCAAGGCAGTGGTCATCTTGGAGGTGTGTTTGGGGTCGTTATCATGTTGGAATACTGCCCTGCGGCCCAGTCTCTGAAGGGAGGGGATCATGCTCTGCTTCAGTATGTCAGAGTACATGTTGGCATTCATGGTTCCTTCAATGAACTGTAGCTCCCCAGTGCCGCCAGCACTCATGCAGCCCCAGACCATGACACTCCCACCACCATGACTGTAGGCAAGACACACTTGTCTTTTTACTCCTCACCTGGTTGTCGCCATACACTCTTGACACCATCTGAACCAAATAAGTTTATTTTGGTCTCATCAGACCACAGGACATAGTTCCAGTAATCCATGTCCTTAGTCTGCTTGTCTTCAGCAAACTGTTTGTGGGCTTTCTTGTGCATCATCTTTAGAAGAGGCTTCCTTCTGGGACGACAGTCATGCAGACCATTGTGATGCAGTGTGCGGCGTATTTTCTGAGCACTGACAGGCTGACCCCCCATCCCTTCAACCTCTGCAGCAATGCTGACAGCACTCATATGTCTATTTCCCAAAGACAACCTCTGGATATGACGCTGAACACGTGCACTCAACTTTGTTGGTCAGCCAAGGCGAGGCCTGTTCTGAGTGGAACCTGTCCTGTTAAACCGCTGTATGGTCTTGGCCACCGTGCTGCAGCTCAGTTTCAGGGTCTTGGCAATCTCCTTATAGCCTATGTCATCTTTATGTAGAGCAGCAATTGTTTTTTTTAGATGCCCAGAGAGTTCTTTGCCATGAGGTGCCATGTTGAATTTCCAGTGACCAGTATGAGAGAGAGAGCGATAACACCCCATTTAACACACCTGCTCCCCATTCACACCTGAGACCTTGTAACACTAATGAGTAACATGACACCGGGCAGGGAAAATAGCTATTTGGGTCCAATTTGGACATTTTCACTTAGGGGTGTACTCACTTTTGTTGCCAGTGGTTTAGACATTAATGGCTGTGTGTTGAGTTATTTTTAGGGGGCAGCAAATTTACACTGTTATACAAGCTGTACACTCACTACTTTACATTGTAGCAAAGTCTAATTTCTTCAGTGTTGTCACATGAGAAGATATAATAAAATATTTACAAAAATGTGAGGGTGTACTCACTTATGTGAGATACTCTATATATAAATAAACGTTATATATCAGCGCTAAGTAATAAATGAATTAAACAATGTGAAAAAATTGAAATTCATGACCTGCAGCTAAGCACTATAACCCAGATACAGGGCACAAAATAAAAAAGCAAAAAATAAAGTGTAGCACTAGGTATAAACACAAGATGATCTTGTGCATAAAAACATATATGAAAGTAAATATAACACTGTATTATTAAAGTGCAATATGACAATAAACATTAAATAGCATAAATTCAAATAAAGTGGAACTACACAGTGCACATATGATGAATTCTATTATACGCAACCAAAAGATGAAAACAAAGTTGCATAAAAAAACGCACAAAAGTGCAAACAATATGTAAATTGTAAAGTGCAACTCTAAGTTTGGGCACAAAAAGACTCTGTGCATGAGAACATATGTGAAGAAAATATAACACAATAATAGATGTGTAATGTGACCGTAAGGATGGTGACTATAAGTGTCTCAAGGGTTTCCTTCAGTGGGTTCCCTGAATCTGCAATATGGTTAACCATCCAATATGGTTAACCATCGGAACAGCTGATCACAGATCATGGTAAAGGGCCAATCACAGCAGCCCTTTACTATGTGATCAGCTGTGTCCAATCACAGCTGTTTACTTGTAAACAAACTTGCCGGTTTTCAGCATTCCTTTCCTCACGTGCTGTCACAACGTGAGAGGAGAGCCGATAACTGGCAATTCTGACAGGGGACATTTACACTGATATTAGGGCACTGATCATCAGTGCCCTAATGATCAGTGCCGATCAGTGCTTCCTATCAGTACATATCAATGCTGCCTATCAGTGTCCATCATATCTCCCATTGAAGGTAAAAAGTTATTGAAAGGAACGAATTACAGCCATTCCACCAAAATAACATTATGGATCTTGGGAGATATCTTTGGGTAAACCAGTTAGATCTGGCCTCCAGGACAATATTGTGTGGGATAAATACATAAGAAGATTCCACATCTTTCCCCTCAAGTAAACAGACCTCTGGGAGTTGAATTATATGTCATTTTCTCAGAACATCCCTAGTGTCTACAACAATGGAGAGTTACTTCACAAGAAATTGCCATAGATTTGTATCCACATATTTTCCAATCTGCTGCAATGGGCTGTCTTTTCCTGAAGTTATCAGCTTTCCAAGAGGGAATACCACATTTTAATGGATGTTCGGGAGTATTTAGAGAGTCAGTGCATTGTATTTTTCAGCTCTCATAAATTTCCATTTCTTTTTATCCAATCTTATCTTAAAGTTAAGCCTTTGGACCACATTTGGGAAGGGGTTATGACTGATCACTTTCTAGTAGGGATGAGCTTCGAGTTCGAGTCGAACTCATGTTCGACTCGAACATTGGCCGTTCGCAAGTTCGCCGAACAGCGAACAATTTGGGGTGTTCGCGGCAAATTCGAATGCCGCTGAACACCCTTTAAAAGTCTATGGAAGAAATCAAAAGTGCTAATTTTAAAGGCTAATATGCAAGTTATTGTCATAAAAAGTGTTTGGGGACCTGGGTCCTGCCCCAGGGGACATGGATCAATGCAAAAAAAAGTTTTAAAAACGGCCGTTTTTTCAGGAGCAGTGATTTTAATAATGCTTAAAGTCAAACAATAAAAGTGTAATATCCCTTTAAATTTCGTACCTGGGGGGTGTCTATAGTATGCCTGTAAAGGGGCGCATGTTTCCTGTGTTTAGAACAGTCTGACAGCAAAATGACATTTTGAAGGAAAAAACTCATTTAAAACTACCCGCGGCTATTGCATTGCTGACAATACACATAGAAGTTCATTGATAAAAACAGCATGGGAATTCCCCAAAGGGGAACCCCCGAACCAAAATTTAAAAAAAAAAATGACGTGGGGGTCCCCCTAAATTCCATACCAGGCCCTTCAGGTCTGGTATGGATATTAAGGGGAACCCGGCCAAAATTTTTAAAAAATGATGTGGGGGTCCCCCTAAATTCCATACCAGACCCTTCAGGTCTGGTATGGATTTTAAGGGGAACCCCGCGCCAAAAAAAAGAAAAAAAAAACGGCGTGGGGTCCCCCCAAAAATCCATACCAGACCCTTATCCGAGCACGCAACCTGGCAGGCCACAGGAAAAGAGGGGGGGATGAGAGTGCGCCCCCCCTCCTGAACAAGAAGAAGAGAAGAGCCTCCCCCCCATGCCATGGGTGTGGAGTGGCCCGAGGAGAAGAAGATAGGAGACGCCGCGGAGGAGATGCTGGACGAGAACGCCGGAGGAAGAACCAGAAGAGCCAGAAGAACCAGAAGAACCAGAAGATGAAGGAAGATAGAAGAAAGAAAAAACATTTAAATAAAGGAATTGTCAAAAACTGTCTCTTGTCATTTTTAACATTTTTGACAGTTTTTTAGTGAAATGGTAGGGGTAAGTACCCCCTTACCATTTCACACAGGGGGGGCCGGGATCTGGGGGTCCCCTTGTTAAAGGGGGCTTCCAGATTCCGATAAGCCCCCCACCTGCAGACCCCCACAACCACCAGCCAGGGTTGTGGGGATGAGGCCCTTGTCCTCATCAACATGGGGACAAGGTGTTTTGGGGGGCTACCCCAAAGCACCCTCCCAATGTTGAGGGCATGTGGCCTGGTACAGTTCAGGAGGGGGGGGGCCAGACTCTCGTCCCCCCTCTTTTCCTGCTACCTGCCAGGTTGCGTGCTCGGATAAGGGTCTGGTATGGAATTTAGGGGGAACCCCACGTCATTTTTTTTAAAAAAAATTTGGCCAGGGTTCCCCTTAATATCCATACCAGACCTGAAGGGCATGGTATGGAATTTAGGGGGACTCCCACGTCATTTTTTTTTAAATTTTGGTTCCGGGTTCCCCTTTGGGGAATTCCCATGCCGTTTTTATCAATGAACTTCTATGTGTATTGTCGGCAATGCAATAGCCGCGGGTAGTTTTAAATGAGTTTTTTCCTTCAAAATGTCATTTTGCTGTCAGACTTTTCTAAACACGGGAAACATGCGCCCCTTTACAGGCATACTATAGACACCCCCCAGGTCCGAAATTTAAAGGGATATTACACTTTTATTGTTTGACTTTAAGCATTATTAAAATCACTGCTCCTGAAAAAAGGGCCGTTTTTAAAACTTTTTTTTGCATTGATCCATGTCCCCTGGGGCAGGACCCAGGTCCCCAAACACTTTTTATGACAATAACTTGCATATTAGCCTTTAAAATTAGCACTTTTGATTATTCATGTTCGTGTCCCATAGACTTTAACGGTGTTCGCGTGTTCGAACAAACTTTTTTCCTGTTCGCATGTTCTGGTGCGAACCGAACAGGGGGGTGTTCGGCTCATCCCTACTTTCTAGCAATTGATATCATGTATTTGTCCATGAACTTCTAAAACATAGTCACTTTCTTTCATAAGTGCCACATTATCCTCCTATTTTACTAGGTTTTATAACCAAATCTCTTTCATTTTGTAGATCCACTAAGGCAATCCTTTCATTCTTTATTAAATTAAATTGTAAGAATGCGCTTCCTTCCAATTGACATCCTTGGGTTCTTCTATGACTGACTCAAAAATGAAATGTCTGCATGTATTTGTTGTTACTGAGAGAGGGAAAAGATTTTGACTTTTTTTGGTTGGGGGGGGGGGGGAGGCAATCAAAATATTAGAGAACATTGCACTTTCCTCCCTATCTAGGATGTCCAAATCCACCATTGCAGCCCAAGCCACACAGGCATTGACTTAGCCAACTAATTTGGTAGCATGTAGCTTGCTGCTTAAAGATAATAACGTACTAACTAGAACACAATAATCCACTTACTTATTGGCTCATGATTGTGTCATTGGTGTCCTCGACTGCTCTTATTCCTTGTTTTTTGTTAGCTAGAGTTTTGTGCCCTTCTTAGAATTATAGTGCAACCATAACCAGTTTGTTTTATGTAGCATATTAGCCTGGTTTATGTGAACAGCCCAATAGCCAGACTTGTCTTACCCCTTATACAATAATTACTCACTTTATGTTGAATGGTCATTGACCACATAGCTATTATTTCCTCCTATGCCACAAATACATGTGGATATACAGCTCACAATTCACCACACTCAGAAGACTCAGTGAACATCCTGACTTGCTATGTTTCCTAATTTTGTAGGTTAACTTTCTGTGACCATGTTTTGAACACACATAAACTAACATGTGATTCGGCACTTGGAAAGTAGTAAGCTCTTAATTACGGCTGTATATTATCATAGTGGAGCTACTTTGTATTTGTTATCTATCTATTGTGCTTTATAAAAAATAATCTTGAAAAATAATATTTTGTGTGGACTGGAAAACAACCTGTCATATCTTATCTTGGCAATAGGAAGGACTTTTTTTATTGCTTTTATCAAAAACATTGGCATATGTCCACCTTTCCAACATATATCATAGTTATACCCTCCCCAAGATCCAGATGTGCTAGGGATCTGAAATTTAGTCCACTGACTCTGCCTTCTCTACATATCCACCTCCTCTGCTTACACACTTCTCACATCTGTGGAACAGACCTTTAATATCATCTGCATAGAAGTATGCAGATTTGGAGGAAAACCAGCTATTAACTTCAGTATGACTGTCTCATCATTGTGGAAATGACTTCTCCGTAAGGCTGGGTTCACACTATTGTGAATTGGATGTGGGTTTCCCCACATCCAATCACATAGCATGATATTGTGACCGGCTCTCTATGGATACGGTTTACACATCTCTGCAGCGGCTGTGGTGTAAATTGCACAGGAGCCCTGTGCATCTTTTGGTCTTTTTCAGGTCCGAATTCAGCCAACATTTCTGGCTGAAATCAGACCAGAAACGGTGAATGGAGATGCACTGGACTTCTGCTGTGAGCTGCTGCATTCTCCAGTGTGAACCTAGCCTAAATGTTTCTTCAGATTTGGAAACAGGAAGAAGTCTGAGGGCCAGGTCAGGTGAGTAAGGCAGATGGGGCAGAGGTTCATGGCCACAATTGCAAACAAAATTGACAGTTGGTACAGCTCCAAAATGCTTTGTGCATATTCCACTCGTTGCTGTTTTTGGAAAGGTGTTGGTAATCTGGGAACCCAATGTGCAGCCACTTTGCTCATATGTAAGATGTTATGTAATATGTTGTAAACTGACCCCCTACTAATGTTCACCTCCCTAGCTAAGAAATTAATATTCACACGTCTATCTTCAAGCACTAGCTGCTCAACTTTTGCCACCACACTTGCTTCTGTGGCATTTGATGTAGGACCTTCCCTTGGGTCATCTGTATATTTGTCCGACCACATTTGAATTCTCTCTTCCATCATTTTACAGTCTCATATGATGGACAATCCTTTCCATACATAGCTTACATCTCTTCATAAATTATGTGGGCAGATTTCCCTTGAAGATGGAGGAACCTAATCACGACTCGGTATTCAACTTTGTCCGATATGACACCTACTCCATTTAGCTTGGCTCTAACTATAATTCACCATGACCTAAAAAAAATTGCAAAATTTCAGATCCCTAGCACATCTAGATCATGGTGAGGGTAAGAACTTATTGGCCTCCCCTCATAGAGTAGAAGCTAGGATGATTTTAGCCTGAGATCCAATAAACTGATGTATTATTGATGCTAGATACTGTGGCAGCTAGCATTAGGTTTAGGTCTTTCATTAGGTGGAAGTGCACCAACCATGAAGTAATTTCTCCCATTTAAAAGAAACTCGCCTGGCACTGAGAAGCACAGACTCTTCATCACCTTACAGGCAAAAGGACATTCAGATATGGATCGAGGTTTATAGTTGACCCTTTCCTTTAAGTTGTGACAGGAGTGGATAAGCTTTAGTTTAATGCAAGTTTGGGAACCAAAGTCATTTGCAAATATAAAAAATGATTAACCAATGCACTCGCTTTCATCTACAGCAACCAATTACCAATTGTGCACTTCCTGGCCTCTGAACTGTGCTCAGGTAGCTCAGAAGGGCCAGTCATGGAGGTTTTCCTGTGTTCCATCCCCCTCCCTAGTTCCCAGCAGCCTTTTGTCAGTGTGTGTTGGAGGAGACATGTATGCTGGGTATGATGGGAGAGATTGCTGCTACTGAAAACTACCATATCTAAGTCAATAACATACACAACACAGTAGGCATTGGAGAGGCCTGGATAACATAGGTATGTATTGTGTTATATTACTGTGAATTGAAGTCTGGTGGGATACATATTATTATGTACCCCTTCTGCATTTCCGGTGTATAGATTCCACTATTCTTTCTAGGATTACCTATCCTCTGCATATCTGCAACTACATAAGTTGCTGTTTATCTGATGGGCCCTTTCTTGCTGTGTTATGGGATTTTTTTTTCCTGTGTTCATATTGTCATATTTCCATTTTACTTTTAGGTAGGTATAAAAAAAGGGCTTAGGATTAAGTGCTTTGGAATTGGGGTTTTGGGTTTATTGTTTTGCACTACATTTCTGTAAAACCTCTTAACTTGAAATTTCAGCCTATCAAGTTGCTAGTATACTGTGCATCAACACTACAATAGTTCTGGCTATTTTCTGTGAAATATTTTTTAACTTAATACTCAATACGCAATTTGATGGCTTAATTGATCTGCTTTACAATTCTGTTATGAAAAGAGTGTGTGCTAGACCTTATTTTCATGAGCACACAGATCCGTACTTCCATGCAAAGGGCTGTCTTCACCTGTATGGGATGCACAAGTATTCCGTGCAGCCACATGCAGGCTGCCTTTTCAAATCAATGTCAGCATGGCAGCTGCATGGACCTGCATGAATCTATCTATCTGTGCATTCCATGCAGGTGAAGGCAGCCCTTCGCGCAGGGATACAGATCAGTATGCCTGTGTGCATGAGCAACTAATTATTATTTCCTGTTTTCTTTCATTGGATTCCTCGAGTGAGGCTTTCCATTCTTTTGAAACATCAGTGTCTGATTTTTTCTCAACTGCTATCAATACCCTCCCATGTTTATATCAATTAAAACATTATGGTGCACAGTATATAAGGACCTTCATAGCCATGTCCACTATGTGTTCATTTGTAAGATCTAGGCCAAAACAACTTTTGGGTTTTAATAACTTCATGATTTATACATCCCTTACCTTCAACTTCACCATAATCTGCAAGCTCAGTAGGGTCATAGGGGTACAACCATATCTCCCACCCCTGTAATTGATGAGCTAGTAGAAACAACTAGTACAAAGATTGTGAACACCTACATGTAATTTAAAGCTGCCCATAGATGGATTTAAACGCAGCAGGGACCAGCCAAATTTTGATCTATGTATGGGTACTGTAGTTGTACAGAAGTGGATATTCCAATCAATTTCTGTACAACCACCCTGCTACCAAACTTCCTCTCGCTATAGACTTCATTTCTGGTTTGTGTATTATGTCAGTGGGGATTCTCCCTCTTGTTAGAATACAATGATACAGCAGGGAGAATTTCCCTATCCATAGCCATTTATAGCTAGCTTACGTTTCTACCTAAGTTTCCTCTAAAATGGAAACAGAAATGGAAATCTGAGATTGGGAAGATATTAGATAATTAATGTCATGATATACAGCAAGAACCAATAAGAGTACCCTATTTGCCCTTTTATAG
This sequence comes from Lithobates septentrionalis, assembly GCA_037952835.1. Classification (NCBI taxonomy): domain Eukaryota; kingdom Metazoa; phylum Chordata; class Amphibia; order Anura; family Ranidae; genus Lithobates; species Lithobates septentrionalis. The sequence continues at coordinate 1,504,810 of JBBDGP010000961.1, read as the reverse complement.
GCTTATCCAGATTTTCATTATGCGTAGAATTTACTGAACCCCTGAGAAAGGTTGAGAAAAGAACCCCACTGTCCCAAGTGGAAAATTATTCAACAATCTCAACTATACCTTCTTTGGAGATGCCCAAAATTGGTACGTTACTGGAAGGGGAATTATATCTAGTCCTAATTTGTTATTCTAGATTGACCAATAATTCACATATACATATTCTGAGATCTTTTGATTCCTTTCCACTGGTTAGTCTTACCACCCTGGCCCTTTCTAGAGCACTCTTCATAGCATGCTATATTTGACTATGGAAGCTAGCCAGCCTTCAACTTTGGATGCATCGATGCTGAAAGTAGATAGAATGATTGCTGTAAAAAATACATATAAATATAGAGATTCAACCCCTCAAAGACTCACTACTATGACCTTCTTGGCTAGTCTATCAGTCGTCTTTATCACTTCCACTTCCATCTTAAGCACAGAAGCCTTTCTGGGCAAAACCAGGTGTTGGCACATCTTTGATCTTTGGATTTAGCTTTTTTTGCTGATTGGGTGCCCCACTGACATCTTCCAGTTTTGATATTGTCTCTCCTATATAACTTTGTTTTTAGCAAGTACTGTGCATACGCTGATGACATTATGGCTTTATGTAAATTGATCTTTAATCCTCTCATACCTAGTGTAAATATGTCTCTTTCTCATATTAATGCATGTGTTTATAAAACAGTGGGTATAGAAAAGAATCAACCCCCATTAAACTAAGTGAAGGATATAACACCAACATTCATAAAAAAATAAAAAAACAAAAACAGAATCACTGAGTTGGAAAAAGAATCACCCCCGTATTTCAGTATGGATATTAGGGGGACCCCCACACAATTTTCTTTTTAAATTTTGGTTTGGGGTTCCCCTTAATATTCATACCAAACCCAAAGGGCCTGGTAATGGACTGGGGGGGATCCCATGCTCTTTTTTTCAATGAGTTTTATCTATATTGCCGAGACCCGACAATTCATTACAGCTGCGATCAGTTTTAAATGACTTTTTTGCTTTATAAATGTCATTTTGCTGTGGTACTGTTCTAAATATGGGGAAAATGCGCCACTTTACAGGCATACTATAGACACCCCCCAGGCACAATATTTAAAGGAATATTTCATTTTTATTGTTTCACTTTAGGCATTAAAAAAAATCACTGCTCCCGAAAAATGTCCATTTTTAAAAAAAAGAATTTGCATTGATACATGTCCCCTGGGGCAGGACCCAGGTCCCCAAACACTTTTTATGACAATAACTTGCATAAGCCTTTAAAATGAGCACTTTTGATTTTTCATGTTCGTGTCCCATAGACTTTAACAGTGTTCCGGCGGCTTTAGAATTTGCCCCTAACACCGCATATTATTTGGTGTTCGCAGAACATCTGAACAACCAAAGTTCGGCCTGAACTTATGCTCGGGCTGAACCATTCGCCCATCCCTAGATGGGATAAATAGATTGATCTCAATGTTTGCTGATGACACAAAAATATGTAGAGCAATAACATTACAGCAGGATATAGAAACTTTACAAGAGGGCCTGAATAAGTCAATGGAGTGGGCTACTAAATGGCAAATAAAGTTTAACATTGGTAAATGTAAGGTAATGCACTTGGGGGGTAAAAATATAAACAAAAGTTACTCATTAGGGGGAGAACCCCTAGGGGTTTCTAGGGTGGAGAAGGATCTAGGGGTCCTAGTAGAAGACAGACTGAGCAATAGCATGCAGTGTCAAGCTTCATCTTCCAAAGCCAGCAGAATATTAGCATGCATTAAAAAAGGAATTGACTCCAGAGATAAAATGAAAATTCTGCCACTTTATAAAACTCTGGTTTGGCCGCATCTGGAGTATTCCGTCCAGTTCTAGTCACCAATCCTCAGAAAGAATGTGCTTGAGAGTCTCAAGAAGGGCAACTAAATTAATATGAGAACTGGAGGACCTCAACTATGAGGAACGACTACAAGCACTAAATTTATTCTCCCTGGAGAAGAGACACTTGAGATGAGGTGATCCCAGTATAAGTATGAACCTTTTCAGTCCCAAGGAGTGTAAAAGGACACAGGGCACACAATGAGACTGGAAGAGAAGCGGTTTAACCTTAAGCTGCATAGGGGGTTTTTCACTGTCAGGGCGGTAACGATGTGGAACTCTCTTTTACAAATGGTGGTTTTGGCAGGAAGGTATGGATAGTTTCAAATAGGAAAAAAATACTTGTGTGCTACTAAGTATGAATAAATTAATAAAGTGCAATGAGTGAAGCTGCTGAACTCCTAAAGTGTCACCAACACCTAATAAAAATATGAATCAAATTGAGCAGCACTATATGTAAACACTTAAGTGACTCAAAAATATGATATAATCTCCACAATTTCACAAAGATAATTCATTAAGGTGCAAAATATTCAATAAAGTGCACAATGTAATAATAAATATTCAAAATGCATAATAAAAAATAATAATAAAGGTTCAAAATTCTTGAATAACAATAGTCCAATCAATTCAGTGCAAAAAAACAGTGAAAAAACAAAAAAAAAAGAAACTGAAAACTAAAATAAATAATAAATTCACCTGAGGGAAATCCTGAAAACATGACCTGTTGAGGCGCATTGAGGACTGGAGTTGAGAAACACTGCTCCAGTTCATGGATGTTATACAGGGATAAAGGAATATCCATTGTGTAGTATTTAAAGCAAATTTCATTTATTAAAAGTAGTAACTTACATCTTAAAAAGCACAGATCAACAGCGTGTAAAACAAAGGGACTTCTGGTCTCAGCTGTGACATGAATTGACGTCACCCGGCCCCCCACCGATGCGTTGCGTTGTTTCAGAATAATTGAGTTCTCTTTTTTCTTTATTTCTTAGTAGGATTTCTCTTTCCATATTTGCAATTTCTTCTATTTTCTCTTGTAAGAAGAATCTTTTGTAGCCTTTCATAATAAAGCGCTCTTCTATTAATTTGGCTTGTTGTTTGAAGTCAGCTTTTTTGGTACAATTTCTTCTAAACCTAATCATTTGACCTTTTGGGATATTCATCAGCCATGATGAATGATGACAGCTGTCCATAGGTAGGTAACTATTTCTGTCTACTGTTTTGAAATTAGTTTTTGTTTTCATCTTCTCTTCTTCATGCCAGAATTCTAAATCTAAGAAATTGATTCTATGTTTATCAATATTCCATGATAACTTGATGTTTTTCTCATTGAGATTAAGATCCTGGCCAAATTGTAAAAGACTATCTTGGTCTCCCTTCCAAATAATAAAAATGTTGTTGTACATTGTTAACTGATCTGGTCTGTTCAAATATATTGATTCTTCTTCCCATTGTGCCATATGGAGATTAGCACCACTTGGGGCATATTTGGCCCCCATCGCCACTCCTTTTGTTTGTTTAAAATATGTATGATTATACCAAAAATAATTGTGGCTTAAAAAGTGTATTCCAGACATTCAAAAAGAAACCTTCTTTATTTACACTTCAAACCACTAAATTTTCTAAGAGTCCATCTTGTAGCTTGTAGCGCATCCTGATGACTGAGAGAGAGGCTACGTCTGCTATTGCCAAATATATAGATTCTGTGTCTACTTTGACATTGTTGAGTAATTGGATAAGATGTTTCGTATCTTTCAAATATGACTCAGTTTCTTGTACCACTGGTTATAAAAAAACAGTCTATGTATTGCGCAAGCCTGGCTCCCACTGAATTAATCCCAATAACGATCGGTCTTCCTGGAGGATTTTCTTTATCTTTATGACTATTTAGAAGTAAATAAATTATAGGAATCCGACATGTATTAGGTATAAGGTATTTTGCCTCTTTTTCATTCAAGAAACCTTTATCTTTTTCCTTCTGTATAAGTTTGCTTAGATCTTTCTTGAAATGAATGGTTGGATTACTTAGTAATTTCTGATATGTAAGGATATCTTCTAATTGTTTCTCCATTTCTTTTTCATATGATTCTTTTGACAATATGATTCTTTTGAAATATGCCAGGAGCATGGCGGACAAGATGGGTGAACTAGAGATACTGTTGTACAAGGAGGATTTGAATTTTTGTGGGAATTTCAGAGACCTGGTTAAACTGCTCTCATGATTGGCTCGCAAACATTCAAGGGTATACCCTATACTGCAAGGATAGAGAGGGTAAAAAAGGGGGAGGGGTATGCCTACATATCAAGAATAATGTACAAGTGAATGTGAGAGATGACATCACTGAGGGAGCTAGAGAGGAGGTGGAATCCTTATGAGTAGAGCTCCAAAGGGATGAAGCTAAGGGGAAAATAATACTGGGAGTATGCTATAGGCCCCCAACCTGAGGGAGGAAGTGGAGACGGATCTCCTATCACAAATTGGATTAGCAGCAAGGATGGGAAGTGTTATCATAATGGGGGATTTTAATTATCCAGACATAGACTGGGCGGAGGGAACCGCGCATTCATTTAAGGCTCGCCAGTTCCTTAATGTCTTGCAGGACAATTTTATGGGTCAGATGGTAGACGCACCAACTGGAAATAAAACATTACTGGATCTACTGATTACCAACAATACAGACCTGATCACAGATGTGGAAATACGGGGCAATTTAGGTAACAGCGATCACAGGTCAATTAGTTTCAGTATAAATCACACAAATAGGAAACATGAAGGGAACACAAAGACACTGAATTTCAAAAGAGCCAACTTCCCTAAACTACAAACCTTGCTAAAAGGCATAAATTGGGATAAAAAATTAAGAACAAAGAATACGGAGGAGAGATGGGTTTGCTTTAAGAGCATATTAAATAAGGGCATTAGCCAATGTATCCCATTGGGTAATAAATTTAAAAGAGCGAACAAAAATCCTGGATGGCTTAACTCCAATGTAAAAATGCATATAAAAGCAAAGGAGAAGGCCTTCAAAAAATACTAGGTTGAGGGATGATCCTCAGCATTCAGACTTTATAAAGAATGCAACAAGAAATGTAAGGGTCCAATTAGGATGGCTAATATAGAACATGAACGACACATAGCGGAGTATGTAAACAGTAAAAAAGGGAGGACAGACCATATTGGCCCCATAAAGAATGAGGAAGGACATCTGGTTACAAAGAATGGGGAGATGGCGAAGGTATTGAATTGATTCTTCTCCTCAGTCTTCACGAGTGAATCGGGGGGCTTCAGTAACCAAAACTGCAGTGTTTATCCTCATGAACCAATACAGGAAGCACCTCCATAGTTAACAGAGGACAGAATTAAAATTAGACTTGAGAAACTTAACATTAATAAATCACCGGGACCAGATGGCTTTCATCCGAGGGTACTTAGGGAACTCAGTCAAGTGATTGCCAGACCGTTGTTCCTAATTTTTACAGACAGTCTATTGACTGGAATGGTACCAGCTGATTGGAGAAAAGCCAATGTAGCACCAATATTTAAAAAGGGCCCAAAATACATCCCTGGGAATTACAGACCAGTTAGCCTAACATCAATAGTATGTAAACTCTTGGAGTTGATGATAAGGGACTATATACAAGATTTTAGTAATAAGAACGATATCATTAGCAGTAATCAGCATGGATTCATGAAGAATCGTTCTTGCCAAACCAATCTATTAACCTTCTATGAGGAGGTGAGTTGCCATCTAGATAAAGGAAGGCCCGTAGACGTGGTGTATCTGGATTTTGCAAAAGCATTTGACACAGTTCCCCATAAACGTTTACTGTACAAAATAAGGTCTGTTGGCATGGACCATAGGGTGAGTACATGGACTGAAAACTGGCTACAAGGGCAAGTTCAGAGGGTGGTGATAAATGGGGAGTACTCAGAATGGTCAGGGGTGGGTAGTGGGGTTCCCCAGGGTTCTGTGCTGGGACCAATCCTATTTAATTTGTTTATAAACGACCTGGAGGATGGGATAAACAGTTCAATCTCTGTATTTGCAGATGATACTAAGCTAAGCAGGGCAATAACTTCTCCGCAGGATGTGGAAACCTTGCAAAAAGACCTGAACAAATTAATGGGGTGGGCGACTACATGGCAAATGAGGTTTAATGTAGAAAAATGTAAAATCATGCATTTGGGTGGCAAAAAATATGAATGCAATCTATAGACTGGGGGGAGAACCTCTGGGGGAATCTAGGATGGAAAAGGACCTGGGGGTCCTAGTAGATGAGAGGCTCAGCAATGGCATGCAATGCCAAGCTGCTGCTAATAAAGCAAACAGAATATTGGCATGCATTAAAAGGGGGATCAACGCAAGAGATAAAACAATAATTCTCCCACTCTACAAGGCTCTGGTCCGGCAGCACCTGGAGTATGCTGTCCAGTTCTGGGCACCAGTCCTCAGGAAGGATGTACTGGAAATGGAGCGAGTACAAAGAAGGGCAACAAAGCTAATAAAGTGTCTGGAGGATCTTAGTTATGAGGAAAGGTTTCGAGCTCTGAACTTATTCTCTCTGGAGAAGAGACGCTTGAGAGGGGATATGATTTCAATTTACAAATACTATACTGGTGACACCACAATAGGGATAAAACTTTTTCGCAGAAGAGAGTTTAATAAGACTCATGGCCACTCATTACAATTAGAAGAAAAGAGGTTTAACCTTAAACTACGTAGAGGGTTCTTTACTGTAAGAGCGGCAAGGATGTGGAATTCCCTTCCACAGGCGGTGGTCTCAGCGGGGAGCATTGATAGCTTCAAGAAACTATTGGATAATCACCTGAATGACCGCAACATACAGGGATATGTAATGTAATACTGACACATAATCACACACATAGGTTGGACTTGATGGACTAGTGTCTTTTTTCAACCTCACCTACTATGTAACTATGATAATAGCTCCCCCCTTGTCAGTGGGTCTTACAACTATGTTCTTTTTCTCGTCTAGTTGTTTTATTCCTTTTCTTATTTCCATCAGGTCACATGCTTTTTTAACTTGCATTTAATTTAGATCCTGTATCACCATTATTTTAAAGACATCAATATGTCCTTCATTTCCTTGAGGGGGGTTAAACAAAGATCTATTTCTCAGATCTATGTAGCTAGCAGGGATGAGCTTTGTGTTCGAGTTGAACCCATGTTCGACTCGAACATCGTCTGTTCGCCCGTTCACCGAATTGCGAACGATATGGGGCGTTCGCGCCAAATTCGTGTGGCACGTCACGGCCCATAATTCGCTGCGGCATTGCAGTGCATTGCTGGCTGATGATTGGCCAAGCATGCGCTATGACCCGTATGCTTGGCCAATCACAGCGCCATCTGAACAGAGAGCCGTAATTGGCCAAAGCCAAGGAGGCTTTGGCCAATTATGGCTCAGGGGATTTAGTACACTCCCCACACTATATAAGGCCGCCTGCACGGCGGCCCTGTTTAGTGTGTGTTCCGGCGTTGAAAGAGATAGACAGAGAGACAGTGTCATTTGATTTAAGTTAGATAGATTAGGCAGGACAGTCAGTAAGTTAGCTGTACTTACAGTGTATTTTGTATATATATGCATCCCAGGTGTTGTATATATATATATATATATATATATATATATATAGATACACTGTATTCAGTTTAGCTAGATCCGTTCCTGTTATCTTCCTACTGACAGGCAGGCCTGTCTTGTTACAATATTTACAGCTACCTGAAGAAAATTGCTGGTGTTCTTTTGATCCTATTAGTACCACAGTCAGGCAGCTAGACTATTTAAAGTTAGTGTAGTGCGTCCTCCTTACAGTGTTCAGTTAAAGCTACAAGTTAGTTTAGTGTGACCTCTGCACAGTGTTCAGCTAAAACTACAAGTTAGTGTAGTGCGTCCTCCTCACAGTGTTCAGCTAAAGATACAAGTTAGTTTAGTGTGACCTCTGCACAGTGTCCAGCTAAAGCTACAAGTTAGTGTAGTGCAAGTAAGTGTAGTGCGTCCTCCTCACAGTGTTCAGCTAAAACTACAAGTTAGTGTAGTGCGACCTCTGCACAGTGTTTAGCTAAAGCTACAAGTTAGTGTAGTGCGTCCTCCTGACAGTGTTCAGCTAAAACTACAAGTTAGTGTAGTGCGACCTCTGCACAGTGTTCAGCTAAAGCTACAAGTTAGTGTAGTGCGTCCTCTGAACAGTGTTAAGTTAAAGCTACAAGTTAGTGTAGTGCGTCCTCCTCACAGTGTTCAGCTAAAACTACAAGTTAGTGTAGTGCACAATGTTCAGCTAAAGCTACAAGTTAGGGTAGTGCGTCCTCCTCACAGTGTTCAGCTAAAGCTACAAGTTAGTGTAGTGCGTCCTCCTCACAGTGTTCAGCTAAAACTACAAGTTAGTGTAGTGCGACCTCTGCACAGTGTTCAGCTAAAGCTACAAGTTAGTGTAGTGCGTCCTCTGAACAGTGTTCAGCTAAAACTACAAGTTAGTGTAGTGCGACCTCTGCACAATGTTCAGCTAAAGCTATAAGTTAGTGTAGTGCGACCACTGCACAGTGTTCAGCTAAAGCTACAAGTTAGTGTAGTGCGTCCTCCTCACAGTGTTCAGCTAAAACTACAAGTTAGTGTAGTGCGACCTCTGCACAGTGTTTCGCTAAAGCTACAAGTTAGTGTAGTGCGAGCTCTGCACAGTGTTCAGCTAAAGCTACCTGTAGAAGGTTGGTGGTTTTTCCTGATCCTATCACTACCGCAGGCAGCTAAATAAGCTACAAGTTATTTTTTTGCGAGCTCTGCACAGTGTTCACCTAAAGCTACCTGTAGAAGGTTGGTGGTGTTTTCCTGATCCTATCACTATCACTATTCAGTTTAGCTAGATCCGTTCCTGTTATCTTCCTACTGACAGGCAGGCCTGTCTTGTTACAGTATTTACAGCTAACTGAAGAAAATTGCCGGTGTTCTTTTGATCCTATTAGTACCACAGTCAGGAAGCTAGACTATTTAAAGTTAGTGTAGTGCGTCCTCCTCACAGTGTTCAGTTAAAGCTGCAAGTTAGTTTAGTGTGACCTCTGCACAGTGTTCAGCTAAAACTACAAGTTAGTGTAGTGCGTCCTCCTCACAGTGTTCAGCTAAAGATACAAGTTAGTTTAGTGTGACCTCTGCACAGTGTTCAGCTAAAGCTACAAGTTAGTGTAGTGCAAGTAAGTGTAGTGCGTCCTCCTCACAGTGTTCAGCTAAAACTACAAGTTAGTGTAGTGCGACCTCTGCACAGTGTTCAGCTAAAGCTACAAGTTAGTGTAGTGCGTCCTCCTGACGGTGTTCAGCTAAAACTACAAGTTAGTGTAGTGCGACCTCTGCACAGTGTTCAGCTAAAGCTACAAGTTAGTGTAGTGCGTCCTCTGAACAGTGTTAAGTTAAAGCTACAAGTTAGTGTAGTGCATCCTCCTCACAGTGTTCAGCTAAAACTACAAGTTAGTGTAGTGCACAATGTTCAGCTAAAGCTACAAGTTAGGGTAATGCGTCCTCCTCACAGTGTTCGGCTAAAGCTACAAGTTAGTGTAGTGCGTCCTCCTCACAATGTTCAGCTAAAACTACAAGTTAGTGTAGTGCGACCTCTGCACAGTGTTCAGCTAAAGCTACAAGTTAGTGTAGTGCGTCCTCTGAACAGTGTTCAGCTAAAACTACAAGTTAGTGTAGTGCGACCTCTGCACAATGTTCAGCTAAAGCTATAAGTTAGTGTAGTGCGTCCTCTGAACAGTGTTCAGCTAAAACTACAAGTTAGTGTAGTGCGACCACTGCACAGTGTTCAGCTAAAGCTACAAGTTAGTGTAGTGCGTCCTCCCCACAGTGTTCAGCTAAAACTACAAGTTAGTGTAGTGCGACCTCTGCACAGTGTTCCGCTAAAGCTACAAGTTAGTGTAGTGCGAGCTCTGCACAGTGTTCAGCTAAAGCTACCTGTAGAAGGTTGGTGGTTTTTCCTGATCCTATCACTACCGCAGGCAGCTAAATAAGCTACAAGTTATTTTTTTGCGAGCTCTGCACAGTGTTCACCTAAAGCTACCTGTAGAAGGTTGGTGGTGTTTTCCTGATCCTATCACTACCGCAGGCAGCTAAATAAGCTACAAGTTATTTTTTTGCAAGTTCTGCACAGTGTTCAGCTAAAGCTACAAGTTAGTGTAGTGCGTCCTCCTAACAGTGTTCAGCTAAAACTACAAGTTAGTTTTTTGTGAGCTCTGCACAGTGTTCAGCTAAAGCTACCTGTAGAAGGTTGGTGGTGTTCTCATACTACAGGCAGGCAGTTGATTTTGCTAGCTGGAGAGGCAGACAGTAACAAGCCAATAAAAGAGAGCAAGCAGGCTCTGTGTCTAGAGGCAACAGTGCTGGTCATGGAGACGGTGCATCCTCATCAGCACGTGGCCGTGGGACATGCTTGGCCTTTTTTTCAGCAGCTGGCCGTGTTGAGCCGCAACATGCGGAAGACTTGGTCGAGTGGATGACCAAGCCGTCCTCATCCTCCTCATCCTCTCTCACCCATGCTCAGGGTACTTTGTCTGGCAAAGCAGCTGCCAATGCGGCCTCTTCCCTCGGCTCAATAGCATCAGTGACTCCTTCCCTAGGCCCACCATGTCCTCCTGAGGTGTCCCTCGAACTGTTTGACCACAGTGTTGGGTACATGCTCCAGGAGGATGACCAGCGTTTAGAAGGCTCTGATGATGATACTGAGCTAGATGAAGGCAGTAACGTGAGCATGGACAGAGGGGGTGCCCAAGAAGGACAGCAATCTGGCAGTCATGCTCCCCCTGCTGCAGCATACTGCCAGGTTTGCTCCAGTGATGAGGAGGGAGGGGATGATGAGGTCACTGACTCAACGTGGGTGCCTGATAGGAGAGGGGGGAAGGGGAGGAGGAGGAGGAGGAGGCACATCACCAATGAGGCAGGATGCCCTCCAGGGGCCAGCCAAAGGGCAGCACACTGACTGCATCACACCCCAAAGCTCCGCATGTGCAGGGCACTGCTGTTTCTGTGCATTATTGCAAAAGTTCTTTGGTGTGGGCCTTTTTTGAGACGAGTGCATCAGATCACAACATATGTCTCAAGCGTATCTCGCGTGGCCAAAACATCTCCCGCTTGACCAGACATATGTTGACCTGCCATGCAGTTCGTTGGCAAGCGTATTTAAAAGACCCACACCAAAGAACAAAGAGGACCTCTCCTTGCTCCTCATCAGCTGAGATCTCCAACCCCACTATACCTTCAGTCCTCTCTGAGACCTGCACTGAGAGGAATGAAGGTGTAGAATTAGGTGTGTCACAGCCAAGTACTTGTGGGCAATCTGCTTTCGGTACACCAAGGTCAGATTGTACCCGGCAAATTTCCCTGCCCCAGCTACTGCACCGCCGAAAGAAGTTTGTTCCCAGCCATCCACATGCCCAGCGGTTGAATGCTAGTGTGGCAAAATTGCTAGCACTTCAACTGCTGCCTTTTCAGTTGGTAGACTCTGCCCCTTCCGTGAGTTTGTGGAATGTGCGGTTCCTCAGTGGCAGGTACCCAAACGCCACTTTTTCTCATGGAAGGCGATTCCGGCTCTCTACCGGCATGTGGAAGGCAATGTCTTGGCCTCGCTGGATAGGGCGGTCAGCGGTAAGGTGCACATTACCGCTGACTCATGGTCTAGCAAGCATGGACAGGGACGTTACCTAAGTTTCATTGCGCATTGTGTGACTCTGATGGCAGCTGGGAAGGATGCAGGTCAAGGTGCAGTAGTTTTGGAGGTTGTTGGGCCACCATGCCTCCAAAATGCCACTACTAATGATTGTGACACACCTCTCTCCTCCACCCCCTCCTCTTTTTCTTCCTCCATGGCCTCTTCCTGTGCTTTGTCCTCGGAACCAGCGGTGCTCCGTAGCCGTTCAAGGGCCTACGCAAGTATGCAGGCCAAAAGATGCCATGCAGTGCTTGAGCTGGTGTGCTTGGGGGACAGGAGCCACACTGGGGCAGAGGTTCTGTCAGCTCTGCAGGGGCAGGTTCAGAGGTGGTTGATGTCATGCCAACTTAAGGCAGGAATGGTGGTTTGCGACAATGGCACCAACCTACTCTATGCCCTCCGACAGGGACAAATGACCCATGTGCCCTGTTTGGCTCACGTCCTTAACTTGGTGGTGCAGCGGTTCTTGGGCAGGTACCCTGGCTTACAGGATGTCCTTAGGCAAGCCAGGAAAGTCTGTGTGCATTTCCGCCGGTCATATAATGCAAGTGCTCGGCTGGCAGACCTCCAAAAGGAGTTTAACCTGCCCAAGAACCGCCTAATCTGCGACATGCCCACCAAGTGGAACTCAACGTTGGCCATGCTGCAGCGGCTGCACATGCAGCAGAGGGCCATCAATGAGTACCTGTGCGACTATGGCACCAGGACAGGGTCAAGGGAGCTTGGTTTTTTCCCTACGCCAGTGGGCTTTGATCAGGGATGCATGCACTGTCCTGTTACCATTTGAGGAGTCCACGAGGATGCTGAGCAGTGACAGTGCATGCATCAGTGACACTGTGCCCCTTTTTCACCTGTTGGAGCACATGCTGTGTGGAATAATGGACAGGGCACTTGAGGCAGGACAGAGGCAGGAAGAGGAAGACTTCCTTAGCTCTCAAGGTGCCCTTTATCCAGACAGTGTTCCTGCTTGCCCGCCGATCACACTGGAAGAGGACGAGGAGGAGGAGGATTGTGTCAGTATGGAGGTGGAGCCTGGCACTCAGCATCAACAACAGTCTTTAAGGGATCAGTCCCAAGAAACACATGGACTTGTACGTGGCTGGGAGGAGGTGGCTGCGGACCATGTCGACCTTAGTGACCCAGAGGACTCCGGACCGAATGCATCAGCAAACCTACGCTGCATGGCCTCCCTGATCCTGCAAAGCCTGTGTAAGGATCCTCGTATTCGTGGTATCAAGGAGAAGGACCAATACTGGCTGGCAACCCTCCTTGATCCACATTACAAGGGTTAGGTTGCAGACCTTATCTTGCCATCGCAGAGGGAGCAGAGGATGAAACATCTTCAGTAGGCCTTGCAGAAAGGTCTGTGCAACGCGTTCCCAGAGACTGGGAGGTTACAAACTCCTGTTTCTGGACAACGTGTTGCTGAGGCTTCGGTCAGTCAAAGAAGGAGCGGTGGAGAAGGTGGCCGTCTGACCGATGCGTTCAGACAATTTTTTGGCCCGCAGCCCCAAGGTATGATCGGTTCCAGCAACCATCGCCAGCGTCTGTTTTACATGGTGCAGGAATACCTAGGGGCAAGCTCTGACTTGGACACCTTTCCCACCGAAAATCCTCTGGGTTACTGGGTCTTGAGGATGGTTCACTGGCCAGAGCTTGCACAGTATGCAATTGAGCTACTGGCCTGTCCTGCATCCAGCGTTCTTTCGGAATGCACATTCAGTGCTGCTGGAAGCTTTGAAACCGATCACAGGGTGCGTCTGTCCACCGACTCGGTCGATCGACTGACCTTCATAAAAATGAATCAGTCTTGTAACACCACCAGCTACCAAGCACCTGATGCTGATGTAACTGAATAATTTTTTTTTGAAATGTCAGATCCCTTCAAAGACTGCCTATGCTGATGCTGAGTGACTATCCTGAGTAATTATTCTCTTCCTCCTCAATTTTCACGCTGATGGCTTGTAAGAACATTTTTGATTCTGGGCACCGCCACCAGTGCCTAAGGCCTAATTTTCAGCCCCTGTTTAACAGGGGCGTGCAATTACAATTTTTGATGCAATACTTTGCAGCAGGGCTCGTTCCTGCGTTCCAACTAGAGTATCTGTGAGGGGTTGCAGTGTTGTGGCACCAGCACCAGTGCCTAAGGCCCAATTTTTCAGCCCCTGTTCAACAGGGGCATGTAATTACAATTCTTGATCTAATATTTCACAGCAGGGCCCGTTTCTGCGCCCACCAAAAGTGAGTAAGGACTTACAGTGTTGTGGCACCAGCACCACCACCAAAAGCCCAATTTTTCTGCCCCTGTTCAACAGGGGCATGTAATTACAATTCTTGATCTACTATTTCACAGCAGGGCCCTGTGAGGGCTTACAGTGTTGTGGCCACAACAATACCTAAGGGCCAAATTTCTGCTGAGTATATAGGGCAGGCCCCTACTTTCAAACATCTAACTTACAAACAACTCCTACTTGCAAACGGAAGGAGACAACAGGAAGTGAGATGAAATCTACCCCTAGGAAGGGAAATTCTCTCCTGTAAGAGTTAATATGGGAAAAACATTTCTCCTTTCCACTGATGCTTTATCACCAATCCTTGTTTCACAAAAAAACCCAAATTTTCAAAAAACATTTGTCATTGGGACAAAAAGTGAGGTGAAATCTTCTGAAGAGGAGCACAGACAGCAAAACAAATGTCACAGGGGTGATAACCCTTCCCTAGGTTTTCCAAAAAGCTTAAAATAGATTTTTTGGCTGGAGCTAAACATGTTAAAAATGTACCAGTTCAAAATTACAAACAGATTCTACTTAACAACAAACCTACAGTCCCTGTCTTGTTTGCACCGCCTGTATACTGCTGTTCAGAGTACATAGCCTGTATACTGCTGTTTCCTTTTTTAATTTGGGTGCGGGGTTCCCCTTAATATCCATACAAGACCCAAAGGGCCTGGTAATGGACTGGGGGGTACCCATGCCGTTTGTCTCACTGATTTTCATCCATATTGCCAGGACCCAACATTACATTAAAGCCGCAAGCAGTTTTAAATGACTTTTTTTCCTTTAAAAATGGCATTTTGTGCAGGGACTGTTCTAAGCACGTGAAACATGCGCCACTTTACAGGCATACTATAGACACCCCCCAGGTACGATATTTAAAGGAATATTTCACTTTTTTTTTACTTTAAGCATCATTAAAATCACTGCTGCCAAAAAAACTGCAGTTTTTAAAAGTTTTTTTTGCATTGATACATGTCCCCTGGGGCAGGACCCGGGTCTCCAAACCCTTTTTAGGACAATACCATGCAAATTAACCTTTAAAATGAGCACTTTTGATTTTGAACTTTTGAGTCCCATGAGTCTAAAGTTTGTGCGAATTTTCGGTCCGTTGGCAGGTTCTGGTGCGACCCGAACCGGGGGTGTTCGGCTCATCCCTAGTAGCTAGCCATCAGTGTTCACGGATCTTTTTATTCCTTCTCCTGGTTTAGATAACATATACTTTTTAATATTTAGTTTTCTTGTGAATTTGTGTATGTCCACATAAGCATCAAACTTCTTAAAATTATTTTTTGGAGCAAACTTCAGACCTTTATGTAAAATTCTTGTTGTTTTAGTACAAATCCACTGAGATTTATGATGCCATTTCCTATTATTCTTGTTTTCTTTTATTTTTTGAACGCTGCCCTGCATCCTCTCATCTTTCTGGACTTCCTCTTCTTCTTGTCTCTGGTCTTGGAGACCTCCTGTCTCTGTTTCCTCATTCTGCTTTTCTTGGGGGTCCCTGATGTCACTCTTCTAAAAAAAGGTATGATGTGTGTTCATAATTTTCATTATGTCTTCCATCTTGATGATGTTAGAGAGTTCTAGAGTGTTCCTCATCTCTCCTTAATACATCATATTTGTTGAAACGGGGCCCCTTCTGTCATCATAATGATAGGGCTGGCCCTGATAGCTATTCCTCCCATCCCCTTGTTGGGAATATTGACGTTGGTCTAGTCTATATGGAGCTGGACTTTTCTCCCGATTGTATTCACAATCTAGTGTTTATTTATATTTAATTTAATTACATTTTTTATTTTTTATTTATTTTTATTTTGTGTGTCAATATTGATAATAATTGATGTGTCAACATATAATAGGGATTATATGCACTTAGCCATCTATTTGATCAGCCATTGAACCCTACTTTGTTTATTCATTAACCCTCAAGTATTTTAGTATGTTCCCAATGAGTCTGTGCGGTTTCTCTAGTCATCGTTTGTTTACACATGTCTGCTCGTTATCAATTAGTATAATGCTCTGATGGTCTCTATTAAGTGTGTGCAGTTCCTATGGTTACAGCTGGTGTATACAGTCTGGCTTGTGTCACCCAGTCTCCAAACCCTTGAAAAAGTCACGTGGTAGTGACGCAAAGCATCGGACGGTGCTGGGTGACCAGACCGGAAGTCCTTTTGTTTTACACGCTGTTGATATGTGCTTTTGAAAATGTAAGTTACTACTTTTAATAAATTACATTTGTTTTAAATACTACACAACGGAGATTCCTTTTATCCCTACATAACATCCATTAACTGGAGGATACTTGGAGAGTGATCTGCATAGACGTGGAATATACAGGATAAGAGCCTTCACCATCTGCAGATACTGCCGTTTTCCTGTTCCATTGTGATATCCCAAGCAGGAAGGAGAGGAGTGGAGATTGTCTTCATGAAGTACTGAGATGTGTAACTAGACCCACTGGGGTCTATTTTGGAGGTGAAAGGCTAGAACTTACTGTGTTTGGATTGTTAAAGGGGTCTGCAAGTTTCTGATCATGTTTACATTGCAATTTCTTTGCACTTGGACACGTTTTCACCTCTTTCCCTTTTCCTTTCTATGCATTTTTTGCACATTTTGGAGAGACTTATTTTTCATTTTATTTTATTTTTCAGTTTACTTTTATTTTTGTTTCTTCACAGTTTTTTTTTTTTTTTTGCACTGAATTGATTGGACTATTGTTATTCATTAATTTTGAACTTTTATTATGAAGTTTTATTATGAATTTTGAATATGTATTATCACATTTTTCACTTTATTGAATTTTTTGCACCTTAATTATCTTTGTCATATTGTGGCAATTATATCATATTTTCTGAGTCACTTAAGTGTTTACATATAGCGCTGCTCCATTTGATTGTAATAATATGGATAGTTTTAAAAGACTCTTGGACGTGTATCTTAACGAAAACAATATATGGTGATATGGGAAATTATTTTCTACATGCACGCACACACACACACACACACACACCTACACAGGTTGAACTGGATGGACTGTTGTCTTTATTCAACCTTACCAATTATATAAGGTAGCACCCCATCCATATGGAGATCTAGAATGTGACATTTAGAGGTGTTAACTGTATAATAAGAAGCATTGCTGAAACGTAATAGTGCGTCCTGTACTGCAGCCAGGGAATTTGAAGGGTTTGAAAGGATAAGGATAAAGTTGTCTGCAAAAAAGACTGACTTTGTGTTCACAGGTACCTATTCGTAGACCAGTGATGGAGGGATGCTTTCCTGCAAGGGTTCCGTAACCAGATTAAAAATTACCAGGGATAGTGGCCACCCTGGGTTAGTATCGTTGGAGATCTGTAATGGTTTAGAGAGCATTTCAGATACAAACACTTGGCAGAGGGGTTAGAGTTAAGGGCCATAATGGCCAAAAGTATTCTGTATGTGAAATTCAAATTTTTGGAGAACAGCTCTCAGGTAGGCCCAGTCTACTCCATTGAACGCCTTCTCTGCATCCAGGGAGAGGAGCAGAGAAGGAGTTCTATAGTGCTCAGCAGAGTGCACAATATTGATCAGTCTCCTGGTGGCATCTGATGATTTCCTTCCGTATATAAAACCCATGTGGTCTTTTGTGTACTAGGCTCAAGCTCGAAGTCTGACAGCTAGGATCTTAGCATACACCTTGAGGTCTATGATAAGAAGGGAGATGGGACAAAAATTCTACAGTGTGGAAGGGTCTTTCCCTGGCTTTTGTAAGGTGATTATCAAGGAATTCAATGTGTCTTTAGGAGGAGGCAGCGTCATTGAACATAATACACAAATAGGTTACTAAAGTGCATTTGTGCTGTTTATAGTATTCGCCAGGAATTCCATCTGGACCTTGCAAATTTCAAAGTGGGAGAAGGGCTCATTTAACCACTTGCTGACCAGCCGCTGTCGTTATACGCTATTTTTAGCTCTGATCACTGTATAAATGTCAATGGTCCCAAAAAAGTGTCAAAAGTGTCTGATCTGTCCGCAATGTCGCAGTCCCGTTAAAAATCGCTGATCATCACCATGACTAGTAAAAGCATAACTTTTGTGCAAACCAATCAATATACGCTTATTGCAATTTATTTTACCAAAAATATGTAGAAGAATACATATTGGCCTAAACTGATGGAGAAATTATTTTTTATTTTTTGGGATATTTATTATAGCAAAAAAGTAAAAAATATTGATTTTTTTTTAAATGTATATAGCGCAAAAAATAAAACCACAGAGGTGATCAAATGCCGCCAAAATAAAGCTCTATTTGTGGGGAAAAAAGGACAGCGATTTTGTTTGGGTATAGCATCGCATGACCGCATAATTGTCAGTGCTGTATCGCAAAAAATGGCCTGGTTATTAAGGGGGGAAATCACTTACCGGTCTGTAAGTGGTTAAGCTAAGTAACTGGTCTGGCATTAGGGAGGGTAACTTAATTTTATCTAGAAATTGGTTGATGAGTTCTGGGGTGGGTTGTACTGTGGTCGGATCATATTTAATATTGTACAAGGAATTGTAATAACTGCTGAAGGTATCAGCTATAGCTTGGGGATCCACAAGTATATTTAGGGAGACGTGGTGAAGTAGGAAGGGAATTTTGATTTTAAGGCTAACACCCTGAATTAAAGCATCCATGGCTTTCCATGTTTTGTTGCTGGTGTTGTAATGGGTGGCACACATTTTACGATGAGCTTTCTCATAGCAATCTAACAGTAAAGCCCTAAGCTCCTGACATAGAGCGAGCAGGAGGTTTTTATGAGTAGGGTGGGGAAGTGATTTATTTTGTTCCTCTATTTTACTAATAGAGGAGAGTAGATGGTAGAGACACTGCGTCCTCTTTTTCTTTGCTTGAGAACTTATTTGTATGAGGATCTCTCTTATAATCACCTTGTCCATAAGATTGCAGGACTTTGGACAGAACCCACATTGAGATGGAAAAAAGTCTTCCAGGTGTTTGTGCAGTTTTTCAGCATATGGGGAAGACCGAAGAATAAAGGTATTATCTCTCAAAACTTTGGTGGGTGCAATGCGTGTGTCTGAGTTGATGGATATGCAGACAGGTAATGGTGAATATGTCAAAGTTGTTGATTGTTTGCCAAAGCCATTTATCCACCAAGAAGTAGTCAATTCTATTGTAGGAGTTGTGGGTTGCAGAAAAAAACGTAAAATCACATTATGATGCATGGTGGCATCTCCATACATCAAATAAGTCATTGACTTGTAGGAATTTAGCCATTGGGGATGGTTATCTCGAACGTGATGTTGAGGAGTCTAGTTGGTAGGCCTTGTTGGATGCGTTGGTCCTCTTGATTAGTTTGTTTAAAAAGTGCATTTGGCGTGTATTAGGTGCATAGAGTGAGACTAGAGTATAGGTGTGATTATCTATCGTACAGACCAAAATGATGTAGCGCCCATTGGGGTCCATGAGACTATCCAGTAATTGGAAGGTGACAGTATCTCTAATTGCGATAAGCACGTCTCTCTTTTTTATCAGGACTGTTGGCCATGAAAATGTGTGGGAAAGTCCTGTGTGAGCACCTAGGGGCTGCTGTGCTGTGGATCTCTTGGGCACAGACTACATGGCCACCCAGGTCTATGAGAGATTTCCACAGGGAGGCCCTCTTTGCTGGATGGTTTAAGCCCTTTGTGTTTAGTGAGATGATTTTAAGTCCCATTTCTGGTCATATTTTGCTGTGTCATGTAAGCAGTACTTACTTTTGAAGAACGGTGCTGGCAAGGAGAGATGGTAGGAGACCCGAGCTGATGTGGTATTTGGTTCTCTCGAAGGATGGATGAGAAGTGGCTTCAGTCACAGTAGAAGATGGTGATAGGTGGTGCTTTCCAAGAAAAAAGCTTAGGAGGAAAGAAAGTGGGGATTAACTGTAACATAACAGAGTAAACAAAATTGTGACAGAGGTAGGAAATGCTGATATGCCACGGTCAATAACATGTGAGGGCAGTGTTCATGAGGCC
Organism: Lithobates septentrionalis; assembly: GCA_037952835.1. NCBI lineage: Eukaryota > Metazoa > Chordata > Amphibia > Anura > Ranidae > Lithobates > Lithobates septentrionalis. Next base: position 1,484,941 of record JBBDGP010000961.1, on the reverse strand, counting down.
AAGACTACGGCAGAGCATAGCAACATCTGGATTACAGGGCTATGCTCGCCATGGTTGAGAGTGGTGAGAGACCCAGTTGTAATTCACTTGTTTCTGCGTTGTGGCTTAGGCGAGGTGTTATGCCAGGAGGGTGAAATTCTCTCAGGGCTTTTGTATGAGCCTGACTGTTGTATGGCTCATACAAATGTATGTCCGCATATGGTGCTGGAAGCTGACTAAGTGATCTAGATTTTACCAGGAGTTGCTCTTTGATGTGGAAGAAATAAACATGCGTGGTATGGTGTCAGGTAAATGGGACAGTTTGGGATGTATGCTATCAATGGTCAAATATAGGGGTGTAGCCTTGGGTAAGAGAGTGGCAAACATATCTTTAGTGTAACACTGTAAATCACCAGGTTGTATAAATTAAGGCACACCCCTCAGCTTCAGATTATTCTGGTGAGACCGGTCCTCGCGATCAGCTATTTTTGCAACCAGCACCTTCCCTCTAGATTGTCATTATGAGCGTCCACCAGATCATTTACAGTTAAGTTGATCTTTCCCAAGGAATTCTCTATGTGGTTCACTCTTTCACCCAGGCAGTGTATTTCAAAAGAAAATTTGTGAGTAAGGGCAGCAAGATCAGCATGCAGTGAGCTCTGCAGATACAGAAGCATGTCTTTCAGTAAAGTGTCTATCACTGGTTGATTGGACATGGGGTAGGAGGCTATAGAGGAGTGGAGAGGATTGAGAGACAGTGTGCCAGTAACAGAATGGCTCACCTCATCATCCTGTAAGCCCTCATCAGGTCTCATGTGGGTTTTTGCTGGGCTAGCGCATAGCAGGCTGCGGGATTGAGAGTGTGGAATAATCCCTTTACTGAGGCTTCCATCAGCCCCAGGATCTTCAAGGAGATCCATGTAATGTCCCTTGTGCTGAGAGGAGGTGGCAATATCTTGTCGGCCTCCTCATGTGGGCTGATGAATAAACGCTGTCAGCTTTTTTGGGCTCCTGTCATCCTTGAGCTTAGCAGACATGGTCAGTGCAATCCCTGGTGACTCAGGCAGGAGTAGGCTGTGGTGGTAGCGAATGGGTCCCTCGATCGCTGTTTAGAGCCCTGTTAGCTCCGGAGCACAGCTCCTAGGCAGCCATCCAGAGCACAGCTCCTATGCAGCCATCCAGAGCACGTGTTGGCCACCCCCCACCAATGTTTTCCTCAACATAAAGGGGAATAAAAAATGTAAAAAAGGCTGAATGAGGCCTTGTTACAGTTGGAGGAGGTCCGTTTTGAGCTATTGGCTGCCTTGCGGGAATACTTTTCTATATATGGAGCCTTGGTTGACAATCCATTGGTGGTCTGAGAGGCCCATAAGCTGGTTATCTTGGGTACACTGATTAAAATAGGAGCCTTTCTTAAATGGGAGAGGTCCTGCTGCATAGACGAGCACTTCACCAAGATGCCCAGTTTGGAATGCTCCCACAAGACTAGTATCACACAATCCACAAATCAGGAACCCCTCGAAGTCCATGAGGAGCTTCACTCTCTCCTATATCACAAAACTAAAGAAAAGCTGGCATGGGCTCATCGTACAATGTACGAATTTTTGAACAAGCCGGGTACACTGTTGGCGCGGGCTTTGCATGGACCCCATGCCAAAACCTAAATCTCTCATACTATTGGCTCCTCCGGGCAGAAGCAAACTTCTTCTACTGCAATGGCAGCGGAGTTTAGATCTTTCTATCAGGGTCTCTACAATCTTGCACATTCCCCCCTTTCTGGATCCTTCTCCAGATGTGGGTTTGGCCATATGGTCATACTTTGCCTCCTCTGGCATACCATCACTCCCCAGTGCAGTTCTGGAGGAATTAGAGGAGCCTTTAATAGCGGAGGAGCTAGGGGGGCTCTGGCTCAATCTAAACCGAAAAAAGCCTTTTGTGAGACATTGTTCTCCCCTTTGGTTTCTGCACTCAACTCCATCACAGAGGGGAAATACTTTCCGTTGGATACCCTAAGAGCTTATATTTCTCTTATCCCAAGGGACAGGAAAGATCCCTTGTGATGCAGAAATTACCGTCCGATCACTCTTTTGAGCAATGATCTGAAATTGTTCGCAAAAATCTTGGCTAATAGGCTACTTCCCCATATCCCCAGTCTTATTCATAGAGACCAGGCAGGATTTGTGATGTGAACCATGGGATAACACATTTCAGGTAGTGAGTCTAATCCACACAACCAAGTCCTCTAGCCGGCCCCTTCTCTTGCTGTCCACAGACGCAGAGAAGGCCTTCGACCAGGTGAACTGGGCTTTATGCATGCCACTCTAGAACATATCGAGCTCGGTGTGTCTATGTTGAGCTGGATCTTCTCCCTTTATGCCAACCCCTCAGCCGTAGTCAAGATCAACGAGACAAGCTCTGATCTCTTCAACATCAGCAATGGCACACGGCAGGGTTGTCCCTTATCCCCTCAAATTTTTATACTTTCCTTAGAGCGATTTCTGTGTGCTATACAGGCAGACCCTGACATGATAGGTTACCAGAAGTCAGGACCGCATAAAGTGGCTGCTTTTGCGGACTAACTTTTGCCACTAACTTCTCTTCTGTAATTATTTCAGTCTCTACAGGTGTATGGAGCTCTTCCTTTTTTCAAAGTCAACTTAACCAAGTCCTCCATTCTAAACATTACGGTATATAGGGTCACGGTCTGCAATCCTCCTTTACCCTGCGATGGGCATCCGGCTCTATTCGCTATTTGGGAGTTGACATTACCTCTGATCCTTCTGCTATCTACTCGGCCAACTTTGCCCCATTACTCCTCCAACTTAAAGCTGATCTGCTTCACTGGCATTCACTTACCTTAACCTGGTTTGGTCGCTGCAATGACCTTAAGACCATGCTGCCTAAGGTGTTATATCTGCTACAGGCCCTTCCTATTCGCCTCCCTCTGGTGTTTTTTAAGTGAGCTCTATGTTCAGAGAATTTGTATGGTTCCATCGGAAACCACATCTTAAACTCCAGCTTCTTCATCTTCTGCAACTCCAGGGAGGGGTTGGCCTCCTGGATGTCCGGGCCTATTACAGAGCAACACATGTTACTAGCATAGTAGACTGGTACTGCCATGCTGAAGTGAAACATTGAGTTGGCCATGGACCACTTCCAATCCCCTCTGCCGAAAGCCCTCAATTATCACCCTACCCTTGGCAGCACGTTGTTGGTAGGGATGAGCCGAACACCCCCCTGTTCGGTAAGCACCAGAACTTGCGAACAGGCAAAAAATTTGTTCGAACACGCAAACACCATTAAAGTCTATGGGACACGAACATGAATAATCAAAAGTGCTAATTTTAAAGGCTTATATGCAAGTTATTGTCATAAAAAGTGTTTGGGGACCTGGGTCCTGCCCCAGGGGACATGGATCAATGCAAAAAAGAGTTTTAAAAATGGCCGTTTTTTCGGGAGCAGTGATTTTATTAATGCTTAAAGTCAAACAATAAAAGTGTAATATTCCTTTAAATTTCGTACCTGTGGAGTGTCTATAGTATGCCTGTAAAGGGGTGCATGTTTCCTGTGTTTAGAACAGTCTGACAGCAAAATGACATTTCAAAGGAAAAAAAGTCATTTAAAACTACTCGCGGCTATTAATGAATTGCCGGTCCAACAATACACATAAAATTTCATTGATAAAAACGACATGGGAATTCCCCACAGGGGAACCCCAAACCAAAATTTTAAAAAAAATGACGTGGGGGTCCCCCTAAATTCCATACCAGGCCCTTCAGGTCTGGTATGGATTTTAAGGGGAACCCCCGCGCCAAAATTTAAAAAACAAATGGCGTGGGGTCCCCCTAAAAATCCATACCAGACCCTTATCCAAGCACGCAACCTGGCAGACCCGGTGACCCCTCCCTGGTCACCCGGTGACCCCTCCCCCCTCTGATGCACGGAGACTTGACGGGGACTTCCCTGTGGCATTCCCTGTGACGTCAGAGGGGGGTGGGGTCACCTGTTACGTAACTCCGCCCCCTTCTGACATCATGGGGAATGCCACAGGGAAGTCCCGTCAAGTCCCCATGCGTCAGAGGGGCGCGGGGTCACCGGGTGGCTCCGCCCCCCATTATTTAAGAACCGTCAGAAGAGGAGAAGCATCACACAGCAGGAGCCTCCCTCCATGCCATCATGGATGCGGAGCGGCCCGAGGAGAAGAAGATAAGAAGACACCGCGGATGAAGATGCAGGACGAGAACACTGGAGGAAGAACCAGAAGAACCAGAAGAAGAAGAAGATGAAGGAAGAAACTGAAGGAAGATAGAAGACAGAAGAAAGAAGAAGGAAGAAGCATTTAAATAAAGGAATTGTCGAAAACTGTCTCTTGTCATTTATAAAATTTTTGACAGTTTTTTTGTGAAATGGTAGGGGTACAAACCATTTCACACAGGGGGGAGGGCCGGGATCTGGGGGTCCCCTTGTTAAAGGAGGCTTCCAGATTCCGATAAGCCGACCGCCCGCAGACCCCCACAACCACCGGGCAAGAGTTGTGGGGATGAGGCCCTTGTCCCCATCAAAATGGGGACAAGGTGTTTTGGGGGGCTACCCCAAAGCACCCTCCCAATGTTGAGGGCATGTGGCCTGGTACGGTTCAGGAGGGGGGCTGCTCTCTCATCCCCCCTCTTTTCCTGCGGCCTGCCAGGTTGCGTGCTTGGATAAGGTCTGGTATGGATTTTTAGGGGGACCCCATGCCATTTTTTTAAAAAAAAATTGGCGCGGGGTTCCCCTTAAAATCCATATCAGACCTGAAGGGCCTGTTATGGAATTTAGGGAGACCCCCCCGCGTCATTTTTTTTTAAATTGTGGTTCGGGGTTCCCCTGTGGGGAATTCCCATGCCGTTTTTATCAATTAACTTTTATGTGTATTGTCGGACCGGCAATAGTTTTAAATGACTTTTTTTCCTTTGAAATGTCATTTTGCTGTCAGACTGTTCTAAACACAGGAAACATGCTCCCCTTTACAGGCATACTATAGACACCCCCCAGGTACGAACTTTAAAGGAATATTACACTTTTATTGTTTCACTTTAAGCATTATTAAAATCACTGCTCCCGAAAAAATTACCATTTTTAAAACCTTTTTTGCATTGATCCTTGTCCCCTGGGGCAGGACCCAGGTCCTCAAACACTTTTTATGACAATAACTTGCATATAAGCCTTTAAAATTAGCACTTTTGATTTCTCCCATAGACTTTTAAAGGGTGTTCCGGCGGCTTTCGAATTTGCCGCGAACCCCCCCAAATTGTTCGCTGTTTGGCGAACAGCCAATGTTCGAGTTGAACATGAGTTTGACTCGAACTCGAAGCTCAACCCTTAGTTGTTGGTTGCCAGGGATGCCTTTCGATATTCCTCAGTAGCACCATTACCCTCCCCTATGGTGCCCATACTAGCCAATCCAGAATTTGACCCAGGCCTTCAGAACCCCTATTTTCAATGACTGGTCTTGAGTGGCCACCTTAATTTTTGTGATTTTATGCAATCTCATGGTCAGCTTTCCTCCTCGGCTGGTGTGACCGCCACGGATCCTCCTTTGGACTTCTGGAGTGGTCTCCAGCTCCGTAATTTTCTTTGTTGCTGCTCTCGTTCTCCGGGCAACCTTCGCCAGCTCACAGAACTGGAACATATATGTCATAGGAGGGAGCCGATTAGTCATTGCCTCATGACAATTTATGCTTCTCTGATCCACCCAATGGTGGGGTTTGTCCCTTTGTTGCTCTCCAAATGGGAGTCGGGTCTTAAAACTCAATTCACTTACTCAGAGAGGGAGAAAATCCTACATTTTGCCCAGAAGTCCTCCATTGCCACTAGGATCCAAGAAACCAGTTAAAAGATTTTGACCCGTTGGTACAGGGTACCCACCACTCTGCATTAATTTTTTCCTCAGGTCCCTAGTGCGTGCTGGCAGTGTGGCACTGCTGAGGGAACAATGCTACATATTTTTTGGGACTGTCCCAAAGTTAGACCTTTCTGGCGGGAGGTGGACTGTATGGTCAAGCACATGACCAATGTTGATCTGGAGGGAAACCATGCCTGCTACATCTCTCAAAACGACCTATCAAGAAATACAAGGCCTCCCTATTAAATGTGGCTAAGGTTTGCATCCCCTTGTGATGGAGATCTGTGAACCTGCTGTCAAAGTCCCTGTGTTTTTCTAAAGTTAATGAGCTTAGAGACATGGAAGATCTCACAGCCACCTTGAACAACCGAGAGGAGACCTTTTGTGACACTTGGAGGCCCTGGAAACATTTTGTATTTACCAATGCCTATCTTCAGGAGGTTTCACAATCTGGTTGACCTCCTGAACTCAGTCTGGACACCCTGGGCTCTGCCTTTCTTTCTATTTGTCTGTATTTCTTTTGTGCAGGGGACACCTGGCTCCTTATCTCTCACTCACTCTTTTTTGTCTGCATTCCCCCTTTCCTCTTATCCTCTTTTTGTCCTTCCCCCCTTTTCCCCCCTCCTCTTCTGTCCACCACTAGGGATGAGCCGAACACCCCCCGGTTCGGTTCGCACCAGAACCCGCGAACGGACCGCAAGTTCGCACGAACGTTAGAACCCCATTGACGTCTATGGGACTCGAACGTTCGAAATCAAAAGTGCTCATTTTAAAGGCTAATTTGCATGGTATTGTCCTAAAAAGGGTGTGGGGACCCGGGTCCTACCCCAGGGGACATGTATCAATGCAAAAAAAACTTTTAAAAACGTCCGTTTTTTCGGGAGCAGTGATTTTAATGATGCTTAAAGTAAAAAAAAAAAAAGTGAAATATTCCTTTAAATATCGTACCTGGGGGGTGTCTATAGTATGCCTGTAAAGTGACGCATGTTTCCCATGTTTAGAACAGTCCCTGCACCAAATGTCATTTTTAAAGGAAAAAATCTCATTTAAAACTGCTTGCGGGTTTAATGTCATGTCGGGTCCTGGCAATATGGATGAAAATCAGTGAGACAAACGGCATGGGTACCCCCCAGTCCATTACCAGGCCCTTTGGGTCTTGTATGGATATTAAGGGGAACCCCGCACCCAAATTAAAATAAGGAAAGGTCCCTATATACTCTGAACAGCAGTATACAGGCGGTGCAAACAAGACAGGGACTGTAGGTTTGTTGTTAAGTAGAATCTGTTTGTAATTTTGAACATTTTTAACGTGTTTAGCTCCAGCCAAAAAATCTTTTCTAAGCTTTTTGGAAAACATAGGGAAGGGTTATCACCCCTGTGACATTTGTTTTGCGTCTTTCCTCCTCTTCAGAAGATTTCACCTCACTTTTTTGTCCCAATGAAAAATGTTTTTTGAAAATTTGGGTTTTTTTGTGGAACAAGGATTGGAAAGCATCAGTGGAAAGGAGAAATTGTTTTCCCATATTAACTCTTACATGAGAGAATTTCCCTTCCTAGGGGTAGATTTCATCTCACTTCCTGTTGTCTCCTTCCGTTTGCAAGTAGGAGTCGTTTGTAAGTTAGATGTTTGAAAGTAGGGTCCTGCCCTATATACTCAGCAGAAATTTGGGCCTTAGGTGTTGCTGTGGCCAAAACACTGTAAGCCCTCACAGGGCCCTGCTGTGAAATATTAGATCAAGAATTGTAATTACATGCCCCTGTTGAACAGGAGCTGAAAAATTAGGCCTTAGGCACTGGTGCTGGTGCCACAACACTGCAACCCCTCACAGACACTCTAGTTGGAACGCAGGAACGAGCCCTGCTGCAAAGTATTGCATCAAAAATTGTAATTACACGCCCCTGTTAGACAGGGGCAGAAAAATTGGGCCTTAGGCACTGGTGCTGGTGCCACAACACTGCAACCCCTCACAGACACTCTAGTTGGAACGCAGGAACGAGCCCTGCTGCAAAGTATTGCATCAAAAATTGTAATTACACGCCCCTGTTAGACAGGGGCAGAAAAATTGGGCCTTAGGCACTGGTGCTGGTGCCACAACACTGCAACCCCTCACAGACACTCTAGTTGGAATGCAGGAACGAGCCCTGCTGCAAAGTATTACATCAAAAATTGTAATTACACGCCCCTGTTATACAGGGGCTGAAAAATTGTGCCTTAGGCACTGGTGGTGGCGCCCAGAACCAAAAATGTTCTTACAAGCTATCAGCGTGATGATTGAGGAGGAAGAGGATAATTACTCAGGGATAGTCACTCAGCATCAGCATAGGCAGTCTTTGAAGGGATCTGAAAAAAATTATTCAGTTACATCAGCATCAGGTGCTTGGTAGCTGGTGGTGATCCAAGACTGATTCATTTTTATGAAGGTCAGCCGATCGACCGAGTCAGTGGACAGACGCACCCTGTGATCGGTTACCACGCCTCCAGCAGCACTGAATGTGCGTTCCGAAAGAACGCTGGATGCAGGACAGGCCAGTAGCTCAATTGCATACTGTGCAAGCTCTGGCCAGTGATCCATCCTCAAGACCCAGTAACCCAGAGGATTTTCGGTGGGAAAGGTGTCCAAGTCTGATCTTGCCCCTAGGTATTCCTGCACCATGTAAAACAGACGCTGGCGATGGTTGCTGGAACCGATCATACCTTGGGGCTGCGGACCAAAAAATTGTCTGAACGCATCGGTCAGACGGCCACCTTCTCCACCGCTCCTTCTTTGACTGACCGAAGCCTCAGCAACACGTTGTCCAGAAACAGGAGTTTGTAACCTCCCAGTCTCTGGGAACGCGTTGCACAGACCTTTCTGCAAGGCCTCCCGAAGATGTTTCATCCTCTGCTCCCTCTGCGATGGCAAGATAAGGTCCGCAACCTTACCCTTGTAACGTGGATCAAGGAGGGTTGCCAGCCAGTATTGGTCCTTCTCCTTGATACCACGAATACGAGGATCCTTACGCAGGCTTTGCAGGATCAGGGAGGCCATGCAGCGTAGGTTTGCTGAGGCATTCGGTCCGGAGTCCTCTGGGTCACTAAGGACAACAACGTCCGCAGCCACCTCCTCCCAGCCACGTACAAGTCCATGTGTTCCTTGGGACTGATCCCTTAAAGACTGCTGATGCTGAGTGCCAGGCTCCACCTCCATACTGACACAATCTTCCTCCTCCTCCTCCTCCTCGTCCTCTTCCTGTGTGATGGGCGGGCACGCAGGAACACTGTCTGGATAAAGGGGGCCTTGAGAGCTAAGGAAGTCCTCCTCTTCCTGCCTCTGTTCTGCCTCAAGTGCCCTGTCCATTATTCCACGCAGCGTGTGCTCCAACAGGTGGACAAGGGGGACAGTGTCACTGATGCATGCACTGTCAGTGCTCACCATCCTCGTGGCCTCCTCGAATGGTGACAGGACAGTGCATGCATCCCTGATCATGGCCCACTGGCGTGGGGAAAAAAAACCAAGGTCCCCTGACCCTGTCCTGGTGCCATAGTCGCACAGGTACTCATTGATGGCCCTCTGCTGCGTGTGCAGCCGCTGCAGCATGGCCAATGTCGAGTTCCACCTGGTGGGCATGTCACAGATTAGGCGGTTCTTGGGCAGGTTAAACTCCTTTTGGAAGTCCGTCAGCCGAGCACTGGCATTATATGACCGGCGGAAATGCACACAGACTTTCCTGGCCTGCCTCAGGGCATCCTGTAAGCCCGGGTACCTGCCCAAGAACCGCTGCACCACCAAGTTAAGGACGTGAGCCAAACAGGGCACATGGGTCAGTTGTCCCTGTCGGAGGGCAGAGAGGAGGTTGGTGCCATTGTCGCAAACCACCATTCCTGCCTTAAGTTGGCGTGGCGTCAACCACCTCTGAACCTGCCCCTGCAGAGCTGACAGAACCTCTGCCCCAGTGTGGCTCCTGTCCCCCAAGCACACCAGCTCAAGCACCGCATGGCATCTTTTGGCCTGCGTACTTGCGTAGCCCCTTGAACGCCTACGGAGCACCGCTGGTTCCGAGGAAGAGGCCATGGAGGAAGAAGAAGAGGAGGGGGTGGAGGAGAGAGGTGTGTCACAATCAGCATTTTGGAGGCGTGGTGGCGGAACAACCTCCAACACTACTGCACCTTGTCCTGCATCCTTCCCAGCTGCCAGCAGAGTCACCCAATGCGCCGTGAAACTTAAGTAACGTCCCTGTCCATGCCTGCTGGACCATGAGTCAGCGGTAATATGCACCTTACCGCTGACCGCCCTGTCCAGCGAGGCATGGACATTGCCTTCCACATGCCGGTAGAGAGCTGGAATCGCCTTCCGTGAGAAAAAGTGGCGTTTGGGTACCTGCCACTGAGGAACCGCACATTCCACAAACTCACGGAAGGGGGCAGAGTCTACCAACTGAAAAGGCAGCAGTTGAAGTGCTAGCAATTTTGCCAAGCTAGCATTCAACCGCTGGGCATGTGGATGGCTGGGAGCAAACTTCTTTCGGCGGTGCAGCAGCTGGGGCAGGGAAATTTGCCTGGTACAATCTGGCGTCGGTGTACCAAAAGCAGATTGCCCACAAGTACTTGGCTGTGACACACCTAATTCTACACCTTCATTCCTCTCACTGCAGGTCTCAGAGAGGACTGAAGGTCTAGTGGGGTTGGAAATCTCAGCTGATGAGGAGCAAGGAGAGATCCTCTTTGTTCTTTGGTGTGGGTCTTTTAGATATGCTTGCCAACGAACTGCATGGCAGGTCAACATATGTCTGGTCAAGCATGTGGTACCCAAGCGGGAGATGTTTTGGCCACGCGAGATACGCTTGAGACATATGTTGCAAATAGCAGCGGTGCGATCTGATGCACTCGTCTCAAAAAAGGCCCACACCAAAGAACTTTTTGAATAACGCGCAGAGACTGCAGCGCCCTGCACATGTGGAGCTTTGGGGTGTGATGCAGTCAATGTGCTGCCCTTAGGCTGGCCCCTGGAGGGCATCCTGCCTCGTTGGTGATGTGCCGCCTCCTCCTCCTCCTCCTCTCTCCTATCAGGCACCCACGTTGAGTCAGTGACCTCATCATCCCCTCCCTCCTCATCACTGGAGCAAACCTGGCAGTATGCTGCAGCAGGGGGAGCATGACTGCCAGATTGCTGTCCTTCTTGGGCACCCCCTCTGTCCGTGCTCATGTTACTGCCTTCATCGAGCTCAGTATCATCATCAGAGCCTTCCAAACGCTGGGCATCCTCCTGGAGCATGTACCCAACACTGTGGTCAAACAGTTCGAGGGAATCCTCATGAGGACATGGTGGAGCTAGGGAAGGAGTCACTGATGACATTGAGCTGAGGGAAGAGGCCGCTGCTTTGCCAGACAAAGCACCCTGGGCATGGGTGAGAGAGGATGAGGAGGATGAGGACGGCTTGGTCATCCACTCGACCAAGTTTTCTGCATGTTGCGGCTCAACACGGCCAGCTGCCGAAAAAAAGGCCAAGCGTGTCCCATGGCCACGGGCTGATGAGGATGCACCGTCTCCACGACCAGCACTAGACACAGAGCCTGCTTGCCCTCTCTTATTGGCTTGTGACTGTCTGCCTCTCCTTCTTGGCCTTCCAGACATACTAATGGCCTGTAGCTGCACTAAGCTGGGATAGAACACCTGTAATTTTCTTCAGGTAGCTTTATATACTGTAACCAGACAAGCCTGCCTGTCAGTAGGAAGATAACAGGAATGGATCTAGCTGAACACTGTGAGCAGGACGCACTGCACTAAATGTAAATAGCAGGAACGGATCTAGCTGAACACTGTGAGCAGGACGCACTGACTGCACTAAATGTAAATAGCAGGAACGGATCTAGCTGAACACTGTGAGCAGGACGCACTGACTGCACTAAATGTAAATAGCAGGAATGGATCTAGCTGAACACTGTGAGCAGGACGCACTGCACTAAATGTAAATAGCAGGAACAGATCTAGCTGAACACTGTGAGCAGGACGCACTGCACTAAATGTAAATAGCAGGAACGGATCTAGCTGAACACTGTGAGCAGGACGCACTGACTGCACTAAATGTAAATAGCAGGAACAGATCTAGCTGAACACTGTGAGCAGGACGCACTGCACTAAATGTAAATAGCAGGAACAGATCTAGCTGAACACTGTGAGCAGGACGCACTGCACTAAATGTAAATAGCAGGAACGGATCTAGCTGAACACTGTGAGCAGGACGCACTGCACTAAATGTAAATAGCAGGAACGGATCTAGCTGAACACTGTGAGCAGGACACACTGCACTAAATGTAAATAGCAGGAACGGATCTAGCTGAACACTGTGAGCAGGACGCACTGCACTAAATGTAAATAGCAGGAACAGATCTAGCTGAACACTGTGAGCAGGACGCACTGACTGCACTAAATGTAAATAGCAGGAACAGATCTAGCTGAACACTGTGAGCAGGACGCACTGACTGCACTAAATGTAAATAGCAGGAACGGATCTAGCTGAACACTGTGAGCAGGACGCACTGACTGCACTAAATGTAAATAGCAGGAACGGATCTAGCTGAACACTGTGAGCAGGACGCACTGCACTAAATGTAAATAGCAGGAACAGATCTAGCTGAACACTGTGAGCAGGACGCACTGCACTAAATGTAAATAGCAGGAACGGATCTAGCTGAACACTGTGAGCAGGACGCACTGACTGCACTAAATGTAAATAGCAGGAACAGATCTAGCTGAACACTGTGAGCAGGACGCACTGACTGCACTAAATGTAAATAGCAGGAACGGATCTAGCTGAACACTGTGAGCAGGACGCACTGACTGCACTAAATGTAAATAGCAGGAACGGATCTAGCTGAACACTGTGAGCAGGACGCACTGCACTAAATGTAAATAGCAGGAACAGATCTAGCTGAACACTGTGAGCAGGACGCACTGCACTAAATGTAAATAGCAGGAACGGATCTAGCTGAACACTGTGAGCAGGACGCACTGACTGCACTAAATGTAAATAGCAGGAACGGATCTAGCTGAACACTGTGAGCAGGACGCACTGCACTAAATGTAAATAGCAGGAACGGATCTAGCTGAACACTGTGAGCAGGACGCACTGACTGCACTAAATGTAAATAGCAGGAACGGATCTAGCTGAACACTGTGAGCAGGACGCACTGACTGCACTAAATGTAAATAGCAGGAACGGATCTAGCTGAACACTGTGAGCAGGACGCACTGCACTAAATGTAAATAGCAGGAACAGATCTAGCTGAACACTGTGAGCAGGACACACTGCACTAAATGTAAATAGCAGGAACGGATCTAGCTGAACACTGTGAGCAGGACGCACTGACTGCACTAAATGTAAATAGCAGGAACAGATCTAGCTGAACACTGTGAGCAGGACGCACTGCACTAAATGTAAATAGCAGGAACAGATCTAGCTGAACACTGTGAGCAGGACGCACTGCACTAAATGTAAATAGCAGGAACGGATCTAGCTGAACACTGTGAGCAGGACGCACTGCACTAAATGTAAATAGCAGGAACGGATCTAGCTGAACACTGTGAGCAGGACGCACTGCACTAAATGTAAATAGCAGGAACGGATCTAGCTGAACACTGTGAGCAGGACGCACTGCACTAAATGTAAATAGCAGGAACAGATCTAGCTGAACACTGTGAGCAGGACGCACTGACTGCACTAAATGTAAATAGCAGGAACAGATCTAGCTGAACACTGTGAGCAGGACGCACTGACTGCACTAAATGTAAATAGCAGGAACGGATCTAGCTGAACACTGTGAGCAGGACGCACTGCACTAAATGTAAATAGCAGGAACGGATCTAGCTGAACACTGTGAGCAGGACGCACTGCACTAAATGTAAATAGCAGGAACAGATCTAGCCTAATCTAGCTAACTCAAATCAAATGACACTGTCTGTCTCTCTCTCTATCAGCACACCGGAACACACTACACAGGGCCGCCGTGCAGGCGGCCTTATATAGTGTGGGGCGTGTACTAAATCCCCTGAGCCATAATTGGCCAAAGCCACCCTGGCTTTGGCCAATTACAGCTCTCTCTACTGACGGCGCTGTGATTGGCCAAGCATGCGGGTCATAGTGCATGCTTGGCCAATCATCAGCCAGCAATGCACTGCGATGCCGCAGTGAATTATGGGCCGTGACGCGCCACACGAATTTGGCGCGAACGGCCCATAACGTTCGCAATTCGACGGACGGTCGAACAGCCGATGTTCGAGTCGAACATGGGTTCGACTCGAACACGAAGCTCATCCCTATCCACCACCAACCCCATGTACCTGGCTCAGCTATGGGCACTATACCATTCAAGTAAATGTTTATTAATACATACATCATTCTAGCCTCATCGCCCCTCCTCCTGGGTCATATTGGCCCCCGAGTGGGATGCAAGGCTTCCCAGTACATTGTTTTGCTATGTATAGTTGCACAGTTTTAAGTCCTTGAGTCTATGTTTTAGGTCTCCCTTGTCGCTGTCATTTGTGCCATCTATGCTCTCTCATTTGATGCAGTTATGCTTAACCTGTTGGCATTTGGATCCTTTTGTGAGACTATCAGTATCACTTGACTATGTTTTGTTCCTTATTTTTCTATTTGACTGTAAACTGCAACTTCTTGGAAAATAAAGGAATTACAAAAAAAAAAAAAAAACCTTCTGCCTTTGGAACCACTTTGAGCCAAATATGTTTTAAATGCAGTTTATAAAATAAAGGTCTTGCGAGCTATCATTTAAATTTCCCCAGTGTATCAACAAGAGGTATATACATACATGTGTATCCACTCATGCATATAGATTTTCAGCAGCTGACAATGTTCACAATCCTATATTGTGCAAAAATAATATAAACATTAAGAATGTTGCGCTAAACAAATAATCATGAATGATGTGCAATTACAGCAAATATAGGGTGCTATTGTAAATTCATAAATACATATAAACAAAACTCATGCCATATCAAAAAATATTATTGTGCTCAATAACATACACTGTGCAAAACATGCTTAATAGTGAAAGTCCATAGTAGACAAACGTTGAAAATTTCCATTTGGATTACTAGAAAGAAAATCCTTGTGAGAAGTGCTCCAAAATCTATGGTAAGTGCCGACACTCCAGTGCTCCCCTCTTTTGTGGTTACCCTCACCTTAGGGCGTGTGAAGTCACAATTACGTTTCGTCAATACACGCTGACGAACCACCCCTGGGTTCTATGGGAAAATCTGCTCAGGTGTCCTGCATACTCCTACAGTGATATCCTTGTGGTAATGGAAAAATAAATCAGGTGAGTCCTTGTGTTGATACGCGTTGGGGAGGGGATAGGGTGTTGTTTGGCAGCAGCTTTGGTGCTGGCTGCAGAGAACGCTACACAGATCGGTAGCCCTACGGGCATACACAGTTATACCTGCTGTATTTGGTGCGCTGTAAGCACCTTGTATATGTGAGTACCTATTTGTTTTTTTTAATAAAGGACATTAGTATATCACTGTAGAAGGATCCAGGACACCTGAGCAGCTTTTCCCATAGAACCCAGGGGTGGGTCATCAGCGTATATTGACCAAATTATTTGTGAGGTCACAGGCCCTAAGGTGAAGGTAACCACAAAAGGAGCACTGGAGTGTCGGTACTTACCATGGATTTTGGAGCACTTCTCACAAGGATTTTCTTTCTATTGATCCAAATGGAAATCTTCAACAATTTATCTACTATGGACTTTCACTATCAAGCATGTATTTATGAATTAGGGATGAGCTTCGTGTTCGAGTCGAACCCATGTTCGACTCGAACATCGGCTGTTCGATCATTCGTCGAATTGCGAACGATATGGGCCGTTTGCGCCAAATTCGTGTGGCGCGTCATGGCCCATAATTCACTGCGGCATCGCAGTGCATTGCTGGCTGATGATTGGCTAAGCATGCACTATGACCCGCATGCTTGGCCAATCACAGCGCCATCGGTAGAGAGAGCTGTAATTGGACAAAGCCAGGGTGGCTTTGGCCAATTATGGCTCAGGGGGTTTAGAACACGCCCCACACTATATAAGGCCGCCTACACGGCGGCCCTGTGTAGTGTGTTCTGACGTGCTTAGAGAGAGAGACAGACAGTGTCATTTCATTTGAGTTAGCTAGATTAGGCAGGACAGTCAGTGAGTTAGCTGCACTTACAGTGTATTGTGTATATATATATATATATACATATATACTGTATGCAGCTTAGCTAGATCCGCTCCTGTTATCTTCCTACTGAGAGGCAGGCTTGTCTTATTACTGTATTTACAGCTACCTGAAGAAAATTGCTGGTGTTCTTTTGATCCTATTAGTACCACAGACAGGCAGCTAAACTATTTACAGTTAGTGTAGTGCGTCCTCCTCACAGTGTTCAGCTAAAGCTACAAGTTAGTGTAGTGCGACCTCTGCACAGTGTTCAGCTAAAGCTACAAGTTAGTATAGTGCGTCCTCCTCACAGTGTTCAGCTAAAACTACAAGTTAGTGTAGTGAGACCTCTGCACAGTGTTCAGCTAAAGCTACAAGTTAGTGTAGTGCGTCCTCCTCACAGTGTTCAGCTAAAGCTACAAGTTAGTTTAGTGTGACCTCTGCACAGTGTTCAGCTAAAGCTACAAGTTAGGGTAGTGCGTCCTCCTCACAGTGTTTAGCTAAAGCTACAAGTTGGTGTAGTGTGTCCTCTTCACAGTGTTCAGTGAAAACTACAAGTTAGTGTAGTGAGATCTCTGCACAGTGTTCAGCTAAAGCTACAAGTTAGTGTAGTGCGTCCTCCTCACAGTGTTCATCTAAAGCTACAAGTTAGTTTAGTGTGACCTCTGCACAGTGTTCAGCTAAAGCTACAAGTTAGGGTAGTGCGTCCTCCTCACAGTGTTCAGCTAAAGCTACAAGTTAGTGTAGTGCGACCTCTGCACAGTGTTCAGCTAAAGCTACAAGTTAGTGAAGTGTGTCCTCCTCACAGCGTTCAGCTAAAGCTACAAGTTAGTGTAGTGCGACCTCTGCACAGTGTTCAGCTAAAGCTACAAGTTAGTATAGTGCGTCCTCCTCACAGTGTTCAGCTAAAACTACAAGTTAGTGTAGTGAGACCTCTGCACAGTGTTCAGCTAAAGCTACAAGTTAGTGTAGTGTGTCCTCCTCACAGTGTTCAGCTAAAGCTACAAGTTAGTTTAGTGTGACCTCTGCATAGTGTTCAGCTAAAGCTACAAGTTAGGGAAGTGTGTCCTCCTCACAGTGTTCAGCTAAAGCTACAAGTTAGTGTAGTGCGTCCTCCTCACAGTGTTCAGCTAAAGCTACAAGTTCGTTTAGTGCGTCCTCCTCACAGTGTTCAGCTAAACCTACAAGTTATTTTTTGGTGAGCTCTGCACAGTGTTCAGCTAAAGCTACCTGTAGACGGTTGGTGGTGTTTTACTGATCCTATCACTGCCGCAGGTAGCTAAATAAGCTTCAAGTTAGTGTAGTGCGAGCTTTGCACAGTGTTCACCTAAAGCTACCTGTAGAAGGTTGGTGGTGTTTTCCTGATTCTATCACAACCGCAGGCAGCTAAATGAGCTACAAGTTAGTGTAGTGCGAGCTCTGCACAGTGTTCACCTAAAGCTACCTGTAGAAGGTTGGTGGTGTTTTCCTGTTCTTATCACCACCGCAGGCAGATAAATAAGCTACAAGTTATTTTTTGGTGAGCTCTGCACAGTGTTCACCTAAAGCTACCTGTAGAAGGTTGGTGGTGTTTTCCTGATCCTATTACTACCGCAGGCAGCTAAATAAGCTACAAGTTAGTGTAGTGCGAGCTCTGCACAGTGTTCACCTAAAGCTACCTGTAGAAGGTTGGTGGTGTTTTCCTGATCCTATCACTATCGCAGGCAGCTAAATAAGCTACAAGTTATTATTTGGCAAGCTCTGAACAGTGTTCAGCTAAAGCTAACTGTAGAAGGTTGGTGGTGTTTTCCTGATCCTATCACTACCGCAGGCAGCTAAATAAGCTACCAGTTATTTTTTTGGCGAGCTCTGCACAGTGTTAACCTAAAGCTACCTGTAGAAGGTTGGTGGTGTTTTCCTGATCCTATTACTACCGCAGGCAGCTAAATAAGCTACAAGTTAGTGTAGTGCGAGCTCTGCACAGTGTTCACCTAAAGCTACCTGTAGAAGGTTGGTGGTGTCTTCCTGATCCTATCACTACCGCAGGCAGCTAAATAAGCTAGAAGTTATTATTTGGCGAGCTCTGCACAGTGTTCACCTAAAGCTACCTGTAGAAGGTTGGTGATGTTTTCCTGATCCTATCATTACCGCAGGCAGCTAAATAAGCTACAAGTTAGTGTAGTGCGAGCTCTGCACAGTGTTCACCTAATACTACCTGTAGAAGGTTGGTGGTGTTTTCCTGATCCTATTACTACCGCAGGCAGCTAAATAAGCTACAAGTTATTATTTGGCGAGCTCTGAACAGTGTTCAGCTAAAGCTACCTGTAGAAGGTTGGTGGTGTTTTCCTGATCCTATCACTACCGCAGGCAGCTAAATAAGCTACAAGTTAGTGTAGTGCGAGCTCTGCACAGTGTTCACCTAAAACTACCTGTAGAAGGTTGGTGGTGTTTTCCTGATCCTATTACTACTGCAGGCAGCTAAATAAGCTACCAGTTATTTTTTTGCAAGCTCTGCACAGTGTTAACCTAAAGCTACCTGTAGAAGGTTGGTGGTGTTTTCCTGATCCTATCACTACCGCAGGCAGATAAATAAGCTACAAGTTATTTTTTGGCGAGCTCTGCACAGTGTTCACCTAAATCTACCTGTAGAAGGTTGGTGGTGTTTTCCTGATCCTATCACTACCGCAGGCATCTAAATAAGCTACGAGTTAGTTTTTTGCGAGCTCTGCACAGTGTTCAGCTAAAGCTACTTGTAGAAGGTTGGTGGTGTTCTTATACTACAGGCAGGCAGTTGATTTTGCTAGCTGCAGTATCAGTACATTATATATATATATATATGTCTGGAAGGCTAACAAGGAGAGGCAGACAGTCACAAGCCAATAAGAGAGGGCAAGCAGGCTCTGTGTCTAGAGGCAACAGTGCTGGTCATGGAGACGGTGCATCCTCATCAGCACGTGGCCGTGGGACACGCTTGGCCTTTTTTTCGGCAGCTGGCCGTGTTGAGCCGCAACCTGTGGAAGACTTGGTCAAGTGGATGACCAAGCCGTCCTCATCCTCCTCATCCTCTCTCATCCATGCTCAGGGTACTTTGTCTGGCAAAGCAGCGGCCTCTTCCCTCGGCTCAATGTCATCAGTGACTCCTTCCCTAGCCCCACCATGTCCTCCTGAGGAGTCCCTCAAACTGTTTGACCAGTGTTGGGTACATGCTCCAGGAGGATGCCCAGCGTTTAGAAGGCTCTGATGATGATACTGAGCTAGATGAAGGCAGTAACGTGAGCATGGATAGAGGGGGTGCCCAAGAAGGACAGCAATCTGGCAGTCATGCTCCCCCTGCTGCAGCATACTGCCAGGTTTGCTCCAGTGATGAGGAGGGAGGGGACGATGAGGTCACTGACTCAACGTGGGTGCCTGACAGGAGAGAGGAGGAGGAGGAGGAGACACATCACCAATGAGGCAGGATGCCCTCCAGGGGCCAGCCAAAGGGCAGCACACTGACTGCATCACACCCCAAAGCTCCGCATGTGCAGGGCGCTGCAGTCTCTGCGCGTTATTCAAAAAGCTCTTTGGTGTGGGCCTTTTTTGAGACAAGTGCATCAGATCGCACCGCTGCTATTTGCAACATATGTCTCAAGCGTATCTCGCGTGGCCAAAACATCTCCCGCTTGGGCACCACATGCTTGACCAGACATATGTTGACCTGCCATGCAGTTCGTTGGCAAGTGTATCTAAAAGACCCACACCAAAGAACAAAGATGACCTCTCCTTGCTCCTCATCAGCTGAGATCTCCAACCCCACTATACCTTCAGTCCTCTCTGAGACCTGCACAGAGAGGAATGAAGGTGTAGAATTGTGTGTGTCACAGCCAAGTACTTGTGGGCAATCTGCTTTCAGGACACCGACGTCAGATTGTACCAAGCGAATTTCCCTGCCCCAGCTGCTCCACCGCCGAAAGAAGTTCGCTCCCAGCCATCCACATGCCCAGCAGTTGAGTGCTAGCTTGGCAAAATTGCTAGCACTTCAACTGCTGCCTTTTCAGTTGGTAGACTGCCCCCTTCCGTAAGTTTGTGGAATGTGCGGTTCCTCAGTGGCAGGTACCCAAACGCCACTTTTTCTCACGGAAGGCGATTCCGGCTCTCTACCGGCATGTGGAAGGCAATGTCCATGCCTTGCTGGACAGGGCGGTCAGCGGTAAGGTGCATATTACCACTGACTCATGGTCCAGCAGGCATGGACAGGGATGTTACCTAAGTTTCACCGCACATTTGGTGACTCTGCTGGCAGCTGGGAAGGATGCAGGACAAGATGCAGTAGTGTTGGAGGTTGTTCCGCCACCACGCCTCCAAAATGCCACTACTAATGATTGTGACACACCTCTCTCCTTCACCCCCTCCTCTTCTTTTTCCTCCATGGCCTCTTCCTGTGCTTTGTCCTCGGAACCAGCGGTGCTCCGTAGGCATTCAAGAGGCTACGCAAGTACGCAGGCCAAAAGATGCCATGTGGTGCTTGAGCTGGTGTTCTTGGGGGACAGGAGCCACACTGGGGCAGAGGTTCTGTCAGCTCTGCAGGGGCAGGTTCATAGTTGGTTGACGCCATGCCAACTTAAGGCAGGTATGGTGGTTTGCGACAATGGCACCAACCTCCTCTCTGCCCTCCGACAGGGACAAATGACCCATGTGCCCTGTTTGGCTCACGTCCTTAACTTGGTGGTGCAGCGGTTCTTGGGCAGGTACCGGATGTCCTGAGGCAGGCCAGGAAAGACTGTGTGCATTTCTGTCGGTCATATATTGCCAGTGCTCGGCTGGCGGACCTCCAAAAAGGAGTTTAACCTGCCCAAGAACCGCCTAATCTGTGACATGCCCACCAGGTGGAACTCAACGTTGGCCATGCTGCAGTGGCTGCACACGCAGCAGAGGGCCATCAATGAGTACCTGTGCGACTATGGAACCAGGACAGGGTCAGGGGAGCTTGTTTTTTTTTTTCCCCACGCCAGTGGGCCATGATCAGGGATGCATGCACTGTCCTGTCACCATTTGAGGAGGCCACGAGGATGGTGAGCAGTGATAGTGCATGCATCAGTGACACTGTCCCCCTTGTCCACCTGTTGGAGCACACGCTGCGTGGAATAATGGACACGGCACTTGAGGCAGAACAGAGGCAGGAAGAGGAGGCCTTCCTTAGCTCCCAAGGCCCCCTTTTATCCAGACAGTGTTCCTGCGTGCCCACCGATCACACAGGAAGAGGACGAGGAGGAGGAGGACGAGGAGGAGGATTGTGTCATTATGGAGGTGGAGCCTGGCACTCAGCATCAGCAGTCTTTAAGGGATCAGTCCCAAGAAACACATGGACTTGTACGTAGCTGGGAGGAGGTGGCTGCGGACCATGTCGTCCTTAGTGACCCAGAGGACTCCGGACTGAATGCCTCAGCAAACCTATGCTGCATGGCCTCCCTGATCCTGCAAAGCCTGTGTAAGGATCCTCGTATTCATGGTATCAAGGAGAAGGACCAATACTGGCTGGCAACCCTCCTTGATCCACGTTACAAGGGTAAGGTTGCGGACCTTATCTTGCCGTCTCAGAGGGAGCAGAGGATGAAACATCTTCGGGAGGCCTTGCAGAAAGGTCTGTGCAACGCGTTCCCAGAGACTGGGAGGTTACAAACTCCTGTTTCTGGACAATGTGTTGCTGAGGCTTCGGTCAGTCAAAGAAGGAGCGGTGGAGAAGGGGGCCGTCTGACCGATGTGTTCAGACAATTTTTTAGTCCGCAGCCCCAAGGTATGATCGGTTCCAGCAACCATCGCCAGCGTCTGTTTTACATGGTGCAGGAATACCTAGGGGCAAGATCTGACTTGGACACCTTTCCCACCGAAAATCCTCTGGGTTACTGGGTCTTGAGGATGGATCACTGGCCAGAGCTTGCACAGTATGCAATTGAGCAACTGGCCTGTCCTGCATCCAGCGTTCTTTCGGAACGCACATTCAGTGCTGCTGGAGGCTTTGTAACCGATCACAGGGTGCGTCTGTCCACCGACTTGGTCGATCGACTGACCTTCATAAAAATGAATCAGTCTTGGATCAACACCAGCTACCAAGCACCTGATGCTGATGTAACCGAATATTTTTTTTTGAAATCTCAGATCCCTTCAAAGACTGCCTATGCTGATGCTGAGTGACTATCCTGAGTAATTATCCTCTTCCTCCTCAATGATCACGCTGATAGCTTGTAAGAACATTTTTGGTTCTGGGCTCCACCACCAGTGCCTAAGGCACAATTTTTCAGCCCCTGTTTAACAGGGGCGTGTAATTACAATTTTTGATCTAATATTTCACAGCAGGGCCCGTTTCTGCGCCCACCAAGAGCGAGTGAGGACTTAGAGTGTTGTGGCACCAGCACTACCACCAAAGGCCCAATTTTTCAGCCCCTGTTCAAAAATGTACCCGTTCAAAATTACAAACAGATTCTGCTTAACAACAAACCTACAGTCTTGTTTGCACCGCCTGTATACTGCTGTTCAGAGTATATAGGGCCTGGTGGCCCCACACCTTTCCTTTTTTTAATTTGGGTGCAGGGTTCCCCTTAATATCCATACAAGACCCAAAGGGCCTGGTAATGGACTGGGGGGTACCCATGCTGTTTGTCTTACTGATTTTCATTCATATTGCCAGGACCCAACATTACATTAAAGCCGCAAGCAGTTTTAAATGACTTTTTTCATTTAAAAAAGACATTTTGTGCAGGGTACTATAGACACCCCCCCAGGTACGATATTTAAAGGAATATTTCACTTTTTATTTTTTTACTTTAGGCATCATTAAAATCACTGCTCCCGAAAAAACGTCCGTTTTTACAACTTTTTTTTTGCATTGATACATGTCCCCTGCGGCAGGACCCGGGTCCCCAAACCCTTTTTAGGACAATACCATGCAAATTAGCCTTTAAAAGGAGCACTTTTGATTTTAAACATTCGAGTCCCATAGACGTCAATGGGGTTCTAACGTTCGTGCAAACTTTCTGTCCGTTCGCAGGTGCTGGTGCGAACGGAACCGGGGGGTGTTCGGCTCATCCCTATTATCAATTTACAATAGCATTTTCTATATATGCAGTAATTGCACGTCATTCATGATTGATTGTTTAGCGCAACATTTTTAATCTTTATATGTTTTGAGCGCAGCCCTTTTTTTGGGAGCTTTCTGTTACAATTTTTAAAGTTCTTTACTGATGGGGATGGGTGAATTTACCCAGGTTTGATTTGCATGGGGTTTGTTGAATTCTGCCTGAAATTCATGAAACCCAAACACAGCATCAAACCCTATTAAAGTCTATTGGGGGGGGGGGTCTTGATATTAAATTCAGGCCATGTTCCTAGACTAATATGCAAAGTAATATTAAAAAAGGATATTATTAGCTAGGCACCACCATGGGGACATGGTTTAGTATCATAGTTTCATGAAGGGCAGCAACACTTGATTTTTGGTAATAAAATTAAACTGGCCAATGGTAGTGGCACCCTCAACAGATCTAAAAGCTACAGGACAATTTCCAAAAAAAAAAAAAAAAGCTAAAGAGCTTAACTTCAAACTACGGTAATTGGTGGCATAACAGCTTAATAGTGTAATTTGTTAGCTTCTTTTTTGCAGTTCTACACTGCATTGTTTTGAAGGTTTGGTAAAGTGTTGAAACCAAGTGCATAAAAAACTTTAAAACTACAACTCCATATTCCTTAATTCATCCATCCTCCTGTAGGCTTCCTCTGATCGTGACCTCTTCCAATGCAGCCTTACCCACGATGTGCCTGCTTTTTACTTCAATTTTGTAAGTGTTTTTAACCCAGTTGGGGTATTAAAATTGTTTATCTTCTGCACTTAGAGGCGCCTTTGTTTGTTTTTATGTCATTTTTCTATCCCCAGTTAGCCCTGAAATATTCAATATACAGACTTCAGGTATGTGTTAAGTAGAAATTAGCTAGCATCAAGACTGTATGAGAGCACTTGAAATGTAGATTCTATAAAAATTAGAGTGTATTATCTGAGCGACAATAACCAAAAATATTGTTCAGTGGGTGGACAGTAAGTAAGAAACTAGATAAGCCACGATATAAGAAAAAGAGATCAGGCAGGTTTTATTTTGAAATAGAAATTAGAGTGTATTATTTATTTTATTTGAGACAATAACCATACAGTACAGTTGCTAAACAGTTGTTGAACAGTATATAAGCAGCTTGGTAAGGTCGCAATATAGGCTTATGCATACCACAGTAAGGAGGCTGTACAGTGTCCAGAGCCTCCCTGAACACTTTCCTGGGGCCCATAGCTACTATGTACAGTTACACACTGTAGACATGACTGTGTGCATTTATGCTCTGGGGTTGCGTCATTTATTCTGATTCAGAACCTCTTAGGAGCCGCAGGTTCCCAGGAAAAGTTTAATGGAGTCTATGAATGGTTTGTGGTCCCTTGACAGCCTTGTGCATGAGCCCAATAAGAGAGAGAGACAAGGCAGATTTTATATACACATTTAAACATTAATGAAATAAACATTAGAGTGTATTTTTCGAGAGACAATAGCCATAAATATTTTTTAAGAGGCCAGAAATTTTAAAGTAAAAACAGGATTTACCCCCGTAACAAACATCATACATTTTTCAGCTGAGGTCCAGCTTCAGAAACAACATGTGGCACTTTACAATAGCAGAGCATGGGAATAAGCCACAAACTTGAAAGTGCAAAACAGAATTTACCTAGTGGCAACAATTAGAGGTCCAGCTGTGTAAACATTTTAGTACCTTTACAGTGCCAGGATACTGGAATAGGCCAGGAGAGGTGGCAGGAGCTGATAATGGTGGAAGGTATATTTTTGGGGGGGCTGGAGGGGAGGCAGATGGCAATTACAATTTTGGTCTGTAGCATCAGCATCAAAAAATTTGGAGTCATTGGTAATTTAAAACTGGTTAACACTGTCAGGAAAAAGGGAGATTCACCTCTCTTAGTAATAAAATCTCTTGCTTTGCTGAAGGCCCTTTCAGACAGCACATTGGCTGCAGGGACAGCCAGAAGCTCCAGCACATACTGTGCAAGCTCTGTCACCTTCTGTGGCTGTAAATCACAGTCTCTCTTAGAAAAAGCAAATGTGCCCTGCATCTAGATGCTGCTGGTTCCATACTACCTCCACATGCAGAACCTTTGTCTCTCATTTTAGGCCTGCCTGAATTTTTTAATAAATACAATTGCCTAAATATAATGGCAGTTTTGGCAACAGGGGGAATCAAGAGCTTTGGTGCATACTGCTTTATCACACAAGTATGCAGTAATGTGCATCAAACAGAGGGCAGTTTTGAAAGTGTCAGCAACAAGTGTATGCTACAAACACAAAGTAAAAATTAGGTGGGCCTAAAAAGGACTATTGGGTCTCTGACATGTAAACACCAGGTAAGGGCAAGAAAAGGTAGCCCACCACACTGCAATCCACAGTAATTTAGCACAATATAGCACTGTATAGCAACTAGCACTCCCTATATAGACTGTCAGATTTTCCACACACACTGACAAATGGCTGCTGGTATCCCACCTTTTGAAAATTATGTGGCCAGTACATAACAAAGACCCCGTTATTGGCGCTTCTAGACCATCAGCCTTAAATTAAAGGACAGGCAATGCATTATGTTTAGAAAGAATTTAGTCTGCCAAAATATTGCATTAATTCACTGGTAAAATGAACCTCAGATAGCAGGAAATATGAACCTAAAGCCTCATACACACGCTTAGATTTTCGGAAGACCGAACATCCGTTTTTTATGGCATGCTAGTTTTGTGTCAAAAGTGAAGAGGTTACTCACAATATGAAAATTTTCGTACAACAGACTACGTCAGAAGTGATGTATTGTGTTAAATAGTTTTGTATGTATTCGTTTCTGAGCATGCGTAGTCTTGCTCCTACGATTTTTTTCGTACGAAAACCGTATTTCTGAAACGGAAATCGTACGTTGAGTTCACATCCAACAAAAATGTTATAGCCTACACATCCAGCTTTTGTCTGCTGAAAAAGCGAAATCGGCTGTCGAAAGTACCGTAATAACATTTCAAAAATTGTCAGACGGCTCGTCGTGCGAATGTTTCCATCTGATTTTCGTATCATGTGTACGGGCCTTAATGAAGAAGATTTTGTCTGCCCACAAACTGTATTTTGAGACAACTGCCAATCATTAAAACAGTATTTTTTACCCAAAAGCAAACATTTATTATATTGCAGTGTATCAATTCTTAGATGTTATTACTGCATTTGTTTCCTTTTGTAGGCTCTCTTTCTTCTATTTCCACCTAGTAATCCATATTTACATAGTTACATAGTAGGTGAGGTTGAAAAAAGACACAAGTCCATCAAGTCCAACCCATGTGTGTGATTATATGTCAGTATTACAATGTATATCCCTGTTGTGGTCATTCAGGTGCTTATCTAATAGTTGCTTGAAACAATCAATGCCCCCCCGCTGAGACCAGCGCCTGTGGAAGGGAATTCCCGCTCTTACAGCAAAGAACCCTCTACGTAGTTTAAGGTTAAACCTCTTTTCTTCTCATTTTAATGAGTGGCCACGAGTCTTGTTAAACTCACTTCTACGAAAAAGTTTTATCCCTATTGTGGGGTCATCACCAGTATGGTATTTGCATATTGAAATCATATCCCCTCTCAAGCGTCTCTTCTCCAGAGAGAATAAGTTGTGCTCGCAACCTTTCCTCATAGCAAATATCCTCCAGACCCCTTATTAGCTTTGTTGCCCTTCTTTGTACTCGCTCCATTTCCAGTACATCCTTCCTGAGGACTTGTGCCCAGAACTGGACAGCATACTCTAGGTGCGGCTGGACCAGAGTCTTGTAGAGCAGGAGAATTATTGTTTTATTGCTGGAGTTGATCCCTTTTTAATGCATGCCAATATTCTGTTTGCTTTGTTAGCAGCAGCTTGGCATTGCATGCCATCATCTACTAGGACCCCAGGTTCTTTTCCATCCTAGATTCCCCCAGCGGTTCTCCCCCCAGTGTATAGATTGCATTCATATTTTTGCCACCCAAATGCATTATTTTACATTTTTCTACATTGAACATCATTTGCCATGTAGTTGCCCACCCCATTAATTTGTTCAGATCTTTTTGAAGGTTTCCACATCCTGCGGAGAAGCTATTGCCCTGCTTAGCTTAGTATTGTTTGTAAATACGGAGATTGAACTGTTTACCACATCCTCTAGGTTGTTTATGAACAAATTAAATAGGATTGGTCACAGCCCAGAACCCTGGGGGACCCCACTACCCACCCCTGACCATTCTGAGTACTCCCCATTTATCACCACCCTCTGAACTCTTCCTTGTAGCCAGTTTTCAATCCATGTACTCACCCTATGATCCATGCCAATGGACCTTATTTTGTACAGTAAACGTTTATGGGGAACTGTGTCAAATGCTTTTGCAAAATTCCGATACACCACATCTACGGGCCTTCCTTTATCTAGATGGCAACTCACCTCCTCATAGAAGGTTAATAGATTGGTTTGGCAAGAACGATTCTTCATGAATCCATGCTGATTACTGCTAATGATACCGTTCTCATTACTAAAATCTTGTATATAGTCCCTTATCATCCCCTCCAAGAGTTTACATACTATTGATGTTAGGCTAACTGGTCTGTAATTCCCAGGGATGTATTTTGGGCCCTTTTTAAATATTGTTGCTACATTGGCTTTTCTCCAATCAGCTGGTACCATTCCAGTCAGTAGACTGTCAGTAAAAATTAGGAACAATTGTCTGGCAATTACTTGACTGAGTTCCCTAAGTACCCTCGGGTGCAAGCCATCTGGTCCCGGTGATTTATTAATGTTAAGTTTCCCAAGTCTAATTTTAATTTTGTCCTCTGTTAACCATGGAGGTGCTTCCTGTGATGTGTCATGAGGATAAACACTGCAGTTTTGATTACTGAAGCCCCCCGGTTCCCTCATGAAGACTGAGGAGAAGAATACATTCAATACCTTCGCCATCTCCCCATCCTTTGTAACCAGATGTCCTTCCTCATTCTTTATGGGGCCAATATGGTCTGTACTCCCTTTTTACTGTTTACATACTTAAAGAATTTCTTGGGATTTTTTTTTGCTCTCCTCCGCTTTGTGTCTTTCATGTTCTATCTTAGCCGTCCTTATTGCACCCTTACATTTCTTGTTGCATTCTTTATTAAGTCTGAATGCTGATGATGATCCCTCAACCCTGTATTTTTTGAAGGCCTTCTCCTTTGCTTTTATATGCATTTTTACATTGGAGTTAAGCCATCCGGGACTTTTGTTCACTCTTTTAAATTTATTACCCAATGGGATGCATTGGCTAATTCCCTTATTTATAATGCGCTTAAAGCAAACCCATCTCTCCTCCGTGTTCTTTGTTCCAGCCAGCAAGTCTCTTGTTTTCACAGCACAAACTCTCCAGCAGGATGTATCAGTTTACATGGATGAGACAAACCACATACTGTAACACTGGCAGTTGTGGTTAAAATTATCAACTTTTATTTATTTAAAACTTTTATCCCAAAAGGAAAAAAAACTGCTTGCTGTAACTGGTTATAACTGGTCCATCCGACTGCATCTTTACATGTGTGCAACCTCATACATGCGCAGTTAGGGGGATCTGATCTGGTGAAATCAGATGCTGACTTTCCCAGCTGGTCTGCATTCGCCAGATTGGGGGTTTATAAGGTGGACTCAGCATGCTCTCCAGTGCAGACTCTGCCAGGGGGATACTGTCTACTTCAACAGCTCCAGGTGGGTTGAACTGTCTATATTCCTTACGGCGTCTTTGAATATGGATACTTCTCAGTGCTTGCTGGAACTTGTTATATTACTGCTTGTATTTTGGGGTGAGGCTCATTTTAATTGTATACAATTCACTTGTTGTTTCTGACATATGGCCTATTATTTTTTTCACCTGTAGGCTTATGCCCTTTTCTTTTTGGGACCCAGCTTCAGGCGGATGGTCTTTATTACGTGGACCTTCAACCTCTGCAGCTTAAATCAGATATGGTCAACAATCCTTTATCATGAAGAACCGGATGATGTCCACCTGAATATTTACTCTATATACCCCCTGGCATTCTTATCAATATATGTATTCTTTTAGGGTCAGTTCATGGCAAATAAGTCCCTTACAGCCTCTATTTGCCCCCCCCCCCCCTTCACCCCCTTCTCCTCCTTTTTTTTTGTTTTGTTCCCAATTGTCCTTGTTTCCTTTGGTTTGTATCAGTGACCTGATAAGTCTGTATTTTTGTTTTAGTCCTGAGGACAGTGCACCTTTGTAAGCCCGCCTCTTTTTGCCTCCCATGTATGCCTTGGGGGAAATCAATGTGGCTGTGCCCTCACATTTACCTCTCAGGTATAAGAGTCCACATTGGTAAGTAACTGGCTAATTATTTGAGTGCATCACTGTTGTAATTACATCCAATATTTACCATCTGTACCATTTTTTTTATTTGACTGATATCATATCTTGTTACAGATAATGTATTGCTTTTTTATTCCTGAAGAAGCAAATCAATCCGCAAAACATGAAGACGAGCAATTGGACACCCCAATGTGTTTACCCACTTTAGGGGTTCCACGTTACTTGGATCCCTGTATACTGAATACAATATTCTATCAAAAATAGATATATAGATAGATGTGATTTTATTATGTGCCTGTGATCATGAAAACAAAAAAAATCATTTTTTTTTGTTATTTTTAACCATTGTATTAATAAACATTTACAATATTTTATGCCACCTCAAATGTGTTGTTAATTGGTACCGAGATAGTCCATGTATTTTGTCAGACCCCCCCCCCCCCTCTTGTTGGGGTTTTCTGGGGGTTAATTCCCCCTACCTTTTGGATTAGTGCATTAGTCTTACTCATTTGAGGCATTTAATATAAATCATGACTGATTAAAAAGTGTAAGCTGGAGTTTGGCTTCGATTTGTTAGTGGTTCTACATCTGATAATGCATTTACCATTCCCCCAAAGACTGACAGTGCTGGTGTCTGCTGTATCATCTATGCTCATTGCTCCAGAGTTGTGTCTCACTACTACTGGAGGTGTGTTACTGGCCAGATCACCAGGTGTAAACAGAGGTAACAAAGCCAAAGAATAGAAAACTGCTGCAGCCACCACTAATGATTGGTAAGCTGCAATATATTACATTTTTGGTTTTGGGTTTAATATCGCTCTAATTTAAGGTTAGATCAAAAAATAGCACTATTGTGATATATTGATAAATGAAATATTCACTGCAGTAACTATTATATTATTATCCCTTAGGGGGTTTGATTTTGCTTATGTATGATTAATGAGTGGTTAAAATGTTGAATATTAATAAGTGATGTTTGTTACTTGCACATCTGTACCGGGCTCTATAGATATAGTTTTTTTTAATATTTACATATTGAGATGGTCACAAGTCTTTGGTGGTTCACTGAAGAGTTGTAAACTTGTTTGCATATGTAGGATTTTTTTTAGTAATGGTAAGAGGTTTGCAGAAGGTGAGGTTTGGTGGTTGCCAGTGTTTAGCATGTAAGGCTCAGGTGTAAAAAAAAATTGACAACTACTTAATTAGATTAAGCTGATATTTTTTACATGTATATCTAAAAAAAAATACCTTAAAAAAAAGTATACATTCCCTTTAAGAAAGCAAAAGTATACCCAAGAAAAACAATATTCAGTAATTGTCTTATTTGATGCAATGGTTTTAAGAAGCATTTGTCTAATTTTGAAATATAAATAGCACTGAAAAGGGATTATTTATTTTCACTCTTATTCATTGCTAGCTGTGTGAAAGGGTGCAAATTTCCTTTTTTGGTTAGCAAACCCATTTTCCCATACCACTTCAAAGAACTTACATATCAGTAAGCTGTGAACCACTACAAAATGTGCAATATCACAGATGTAAACTCTGGTTACCAATAAAAGATACATAAAAATCTTATGATAAATGGGAAATTCAGACCACAAAAAAGTAAATCTGTTATTTGGAAATGCATCAAAGTAGAGAAGAAAGATATGTTTTTTGCCCAGTCAATGTTCAGATCAGAAGTTTATTTTAGTTTTCAAACTAATACATACTACATACGAACGCTTATTACAACAGTCCCACAAGGTATTTAATGACAACACTGGAAACATTATAAAAGCACACAGATATAAAATACACTAATTCAACAACATAATAAATAATAAGTAATTAAAGGCAAAGTTCACCTTTACAGAAAAAAATAATAAATGCACATATTTTTACATCTATTATTTTTCCCTGCAGGAGCCTGGAAGGTATTGTAACCATGATCAGTAGACCACGGTTGCAATGTGTGCTCCTGCAGACATGTCCTCTGGCTTTCAACCTATACTTCTGTACAGGCTTTCTGTTTGAAAGCCAGAAGACATATCAGTGGCTATGAGAGCGCTCTCCAGAGCCTCTGCAGCCCAATAAAATTACAAGGTCATCTGCAGTGGTGGCAGCAGATTGTACTTATATACAGTATCTCACAAAAGTGAGTACACCCCTCACATTTTTGTAAATATTTTATTATAACTTTTCATGTAACAACACTGAAGAAATGACACTTTGCTACAATGTAAAGTAGTAAGTGTATAGCTTGTATAACAGTGTAAATTTGCTTTCCCCTCAAAATAACTCAACACACAGCTATTATTGTCTAAACCGCTGACAACAAAAGTGAGTACACCCCTAAGTGAAAATGTCCAAATTGGGGCCAGTCAGCCATTTTACCTCCCCGGTGTCATGTGACTTGTTAGTGTTACAAGGTCTCAGGTATGAATGGGGAGCAGGTGTGTTAAATTTGGTGTTAACATTCTCACTCGCTCATACTGGTCACTGGAACCTCATGGCAAAGAACTCTCTGAGGATCTAAAATAAATATTTTTTGCTGTACATAAAGATGGCCTAGGCTATAAAAAGATTGCCAAGATCCTGACACTGTGCTGCAGCACGGTGGCCAAGACCATAAAGAGGTTTAACAGGACAGGTTCCACTCAGAACAGGCCTCACTATGGTTGACCAAAGTTGAGTGAACTTGCTCAGTGTCATATCCAGAGGTTGTCTTTGGGAAATAGACGTATGAGTGATGCCAGCAAAAATGTGAAGGGTGTACTCACTTTAGTAGTTAGGTTTATTAGTTATTTTTGTTCTTGTTTGCTGGAGGGGTTTATGTTTTCACTGGTTGCTATGTATGTTTATTGGTGTGTGTTCACTAATAATAAATATCACTTTAAGGATATATACGTTGTTTGTTTGGTCTCAGTTTCTGGGTGTAGTTTCGTGTCTGGTCTCCTTGCCGCTGATTCCTAACATAATAGTGACGCTCACTAACGACCAGATCTGCTACACATAGGAACTGAGAGCCAGTTACTTGAGGTTTTTTTTTGCCTTTGTCGGAATGCTGAGAGCGAATGTTATTTGTCGAGTGCAGCTTGCGGTAGAGGATAAATATTTGTGTCATTCACTTTGACAAGATCTCACTTGCAGGAGGAGCTGTTGGGAAGCATTCTGACAGCATATGATTTAGCTGTTGAAGGCAGATTCTCCATTGGTAAGGTGCAACCCTTGATTCAGGTCTATTCTGAGCTACTATTTCAGTGTAACTCTCAGGGTCATGATGTTTTCACTCCTCCATTTACTATACACTAGGCTGGATTTTTGGGATGGTTGCTGAAACATTGTGCAGGTTCTTTTTTCCAGCAGTATTCAGCCTATTCACAACAGGTGGTGTTGGATTGCATTGCTTATGTGCATTGTTTAATTGAGCAATGTGAGCAAGGCAGAGACAAACTAACTTTAGTTCACCCTCTGCTACAAGTTTGGTCAGAGATCATATCCCCAGCGCTAGATGAGTCACATAAAGTCAGATCTGCTGCTAAAGATCAAGAATCTGTTCCTCTGTTACCCTTAACAACCTCAGCTGCTACTGAGTGTTCCTTACTTCCTGTAGATCAGTACCCTACAACCAGTAATCACACTTCCTCTGTATGCAATCCATTGAATGTTCCCCCTGCAGTACTGTTGTCAATAGCAACGTCTCATGCTTCTTCCTGTACTTCTGCTACTCTTCCCTCTATTTTTCCCAGTACTATTACTCCCTTCCCATCAACAGTACACTCTGGTCAACACAATGCAACTACGTGCCGGACTCCAGTATCCAAGCCCAAAAAGAAACAACATTTTACTCCTGCTCTTACAACTCTGCTGTTATCTATGCCACCTGCTGATGGTGTCCAGTAGGGATGAGCCGAACACCCCCCGGTTCGGTTTGCACCAGAACCTGCGAACGGACCGAAAATTTGCACGAACGTTAGAACCCCATTGACGTCTATGGGACTCGACCGTTCAAAATCAAAAGTGCTCATTTTAAAGGCTAATTTGCATGGTATTGTCCTAAAAGGGTTTGGGGACCGAAAATTTGCACGAACGTTAGAACTCCATTGACGTCTATGGGACTCGACCGTTCGAAATCAAAAGTGCTCATTTTAAAGGCTAATTTGCATGGTATTGTCCTAAAAGGGTTTGGGGACCTGGGTCCTGCCCCAGGGGACAATGCAAAAAAAAACTTTTAAAAATGTCAGTTTTTTCAGGAGCAGTGATTTTAATGATGCTTAAAGTAAAAAAAAAAGAGTGAAATATTCCTTTAAATATCGTACCTGGGGGTGTCTAAAGTATGCCTGTAAAGCGGCGCGTGTTTCCCATGCTTAGAACAGTCCCTGCACAAAATGTCATTTTTAAAGGAAAAAAAGACATTTAAAACTGCTTGCGGCTTTAATGTAATGTTGGGTCCTGGCAATATGGATGAAAATCAGTGAGACAAACGGCATGGGTTCCCCCCAGTCCATTACCAGGCCCTTTGGGTCTTGTATGGATATTAAGGGGAACCCCGCACCCAAATTAAAAAAGGAAACAGCAGTATACAGGCTCTGTACTCTGAACAGTAGTATACAGGCGGTGCAAACAAGACAGGGACTGTAGGTTGTTGTTGTTAAGTAGAATCTGTTTGTAATTTTGAACTAGTACATTTTTAACATGTTTAGCTCCAGCCAAAAAATCTATTTTAAGCTTTTTGGAAAAACATAGGGAAGGTTTATCACCCCTGTGACATTTGTTTTGCTGTCTGTGCTCCTCTTCAGAAGATTTCACCTCACTTTTTGTCCCAATGACAAATGTTTTTTTAAAATTTGGGTTTTTTTGTGAAACAAAGATTGGTGATAAAGCATCAGTGGAAAGGAGAAATGTTTTTCCCATATTAACTCTTACAGGAGAGAATTTCCCTTCCTAGGGGTAGATTTCATCTCACTTCCTATTGTCTCCTTCCGTTTGCAAGTAGGAGTCGTTTGTAAGTTGGATGTTTGAAAGTAGAGGCCTGCTCTATATACTCAGCAGAAATTTGGGCCTTAGGTGTTGTTGTGGCCACAACACTGTAAGCCCTCACAGGGCCCTGCTGTGAAATATTAGATCAAGAATTGTAATTACATGCCCCTGTTGAACAGGGGCAGAAAAATTGGGCCTTTGGTGGTGGTGGTGGTGCTGGTGCCACAACACTAAGTCCTCACTCGCTCTTGGTGGGTGCAGAAACGGGCCCTGCTGTGAAATATTAGATCAAGAATTGTAATTGTTAGGGGCAACTCTTAAATAAGTTGCTTAGTTTATATTGCTTTGCCAAATTATTGCTTCTATAAGAAAGATGACACGGAGTCAGGTATGTCTGTATCACAGTTCTCAGCATAAAGGACTGCTGCCTTTTTACTCTTTCAAAGGCCTTTTATAGGCAATTATACAAGCAGTAATCTTATCGGCATTACCAAATGAGGTTAAGGTACAAAGAGTTTCTCATCAGGGAACATGTAATGATTATTCAGCAGTTCCAAATTCCATCTAGATACAGATTGATACATACACAGAAGAGAAAAGCACAAACAATTTAAATAGAACAATTGATACGTACACAGGTAAGAAAGGAGCACAAACAATTTAAATAGAACAATTGATACGTACACAATTACAGTGGAACTCTAAGTCATTATTTCAACCCTATCATAATTACATGCCCCTATTGAACAGGGGTTGAAAAATTGGGCCTTAGGCACTGGTGCTGGTGCCACAACACTGCAACCCCTCACAGATACTCTAGTTGGGACGCAGCAACAAGCCCTGCTGCAAAGTATTGCATCAAAAATTGTAAGTACACGCTCCTGTTAAACAGGGGCTGAAAAATTGGGCCTTAGGCACTGGTGGCGGCACCCAGAACCAAAAATGTTCTTACAAGCTATCAGCGTGCTCATTGAGGAGGAAGAGGATAATTACTCAGGATAGTCACTCAGCATCAGCATAGGCAGTCTTTGAAGGGATCTGAGATTTCAAAAAAAATTATTCGGTTACATCAGCATCAGGTGCTTGGTAGCTGGTGGTGATCCAAGACTGATTCATTTTTATGAAGGTCAGTCGATCGACCGAGTCGGTGGACGGACGCACCCTGTGATCAGTTACAAAGCCTCCAGCAGCACTGAATGTGCACTCTGAAAGAACGCTGGATGTAGGACAGGCCAGCCACACTGTGCAAGCTCTGGCCAGTGATCCATCCTCAAGACCCAGTAACCCAGAGGATTTTCGGTGGGAAAGGTGTCCAAGTCAGATCTTGCCCCTAGGTATTCCCGCACCCTAAAGGAGTGGAAAGGGTGGGACTTTGTATGAGAATGGGGGGCCGTGTAGATCCCATCCTCCATCCCGTTTGTTATAACAGAGAAGTATTTTGTGGGCGGGACTTTGAGTGAAGCACACGGATGCAGTAAAGAAATGAATTAAAGAATGGTTTATTTATTGAGTCATTTTTTTAGAACATAGATTGGGAGTTCATTGTGTATAATGATACATTGTATTCAAAATAAATCATCACATATAGATACATTGTCCAACCAGATTATAAAACAGTATTATACAGATACACAGATCACGTAATAACATGATTAATTGTATTGTAGGAATACTCATAAAAGTAGCTTGCGCATTAAAGCGTCAATGAAAATTTAGTAGAGGTAGAGGTAAGGTAAGTAGGAAAAATGATATTAAAAACAAGCATCTTGACTCTCATAGAAAATGTAAGGCAGTATTTTATAGTTGCACGGGTCACATAAGGGCGTGATTAATTGCAGTGTAGGTAATACTGAAACCAGTAAAAAGATGCATTAAAGCATCACATTGGGAAAAAAAGAAAGAGTACTTGGTGGAAAAGAACGGCCGTGATGGATTCATGAATGGGTGGTAGTAACGGCAGTTGTTAGCTCTACGCGTTTCGGGACCTTTAAGTCACTCGTCAGGAGCAAGACCGTAATAGTTCATCTAAAAAATTAAAAATATGTAATAAGGGCGTTGTGTTAATCTGGAAGAAGGGTTGGCAAATGCAGGGAGTGTGAAAAGCCCCCTCACACCCATACATTTGTCCAAAATACTTACATGCATGTGGTAACGCAGAGGGGAAAGCACAACCGTGCGATTCGACCCGGCCAGAAATGCCAGTCCCGGAGCTGAGGGGACCTGTCCAGGCGGCACAAACCCAACAGCGGCAGCATCCCTAATTGGTGAAAGTGGAGAAATGAGGGAAAAATGTGGATGAAGGGGGAAGAAGAAGAGAGGGGAGAAGGTCCCATAGGGGGACTAGCTGGATGGAAAGGGGCTGGTGAAGGTGGTGCATGGGAAATAAGAGCGAGTATGGTGAGTGATAAAATGATGTGATAACACAGAATGAGGGGGTGAGATGCAGGGTGAAGTGAAAAGGGTAAAGTGCTGAAGGAAGGCAAGAAAGGAAAAGGTAGAAAAAGGAAAGAAAAGCAGAGAGAAGAAAGAAGGGGGGGGGGAAAGGGGGGGGGGGTGAGAAATAGGGGGGACAGTGATAGAACATGGAGGTGAGATAAGTGTTACCTGGTGTAATGGAAATTTGCTGACTCGGTTAAATTGATGATAGGCAACTCCTATCCTCATATTGATTAGTGGTTCCAAATTAATAATAACTACTGCAGTAGGGAACAGACACAAAAGATACGCTCAGCATCTTTCCAAATAACTGTTCTGCTTTATTATGACGCAATTGAAGGTTTTTATGCACATGATTACGTAGGTATCACATTAATATTACAATTGTACGTTCTGTATATAATTGTATTGTATTTTGTATGTATTGCACACTGCCCTCACTGTGTACACAGCACTAATAATGTTTTCAGTAAATGTTTACATTCTTTCGAGTCCTGATTAGAAGTAGCCTGCCTATGTAACGCCCCTTGTTACCATAAACGTACAATTGTAATATTAATGTGATACCTACGTAATCATGTGCATAAAAACCTTCAATTGCGTCATAATAAAGCAGAACAGTTATTTGGAAAGATGCTGAGCGTATCTTTTGTGTCTGTTCCCTACTGCAGTAGTTATTATTAATTTGGAACCACTAATCAATATGAGGATAGGAGTTGCCTATCATCAATTTAACCGAGCCAGCATGGCGAGCTTTGCCTTAGGAGGGGATTCCAGGTGACCCTGAGTATCCGAAACGAGGAGCTTGAGACGATCCGGGAATTTCTGATAATCAGCCGGCTGAGGTAAGCCTTTTGCTTACATTTGAGTTATCAGACTTCCTTGATCGGTAAGGCATTTTCGGGACAAAGGGTACCTATTTTACTCCCCTTAATTAAACTGTATTGATTGGTGGTTATATGTTATGTTATCCCTATCTATTGTCCATTGGAGTGTTATAGATAAGAAAGGGAAGAATAGTGCTGTTCACAGGTATATGTAGTAAATCTGCTAGATAAAGTAGTTTAGAGGCAAGAGGGTATAGGCACACGTAGAGAAGAGAGAAGACTGGCCAGTCATTATGGGCATTGAATTAAGTAAGGGAATGAAGGGTAAGAGACCCTCAAAAATGCCCAGCGCAAGAGGAGCGCTATATATGAACCAAAGGTGCGGTTCCGCCTATACTGAGCCCCTAGATTAATTGTTAGAGTGGACATGGATCCACAATGGGTAACTGGGTTACCAAAGTCCACAGGGACTAAGAATCATGCAGAGTAAACAGCTAGAGAAACAGCTATCTATGTGAGCAGGATGGATCAAGGGTGGCATTAACACTAGGCAGAAAGGGACATTTTCATGTTAAGTTGTGGGATGAATTTGGGGTCAGGCACTACAACTATTAGAGTCAGAAACAGAGAAATGAGAGTTAAAACAGAAAAAACTTTATATGTTGTCAGAGAGGGAAGATGGGATGAGCACTCTGGCTGCCCTTCTGATCATAGAAGCTAGATATAAAAGATATCTGAACAAAATAAGGAATGCAGAATTTAGGCAGGGAAATAGTAAAGTGTTAAAAGAAAGTGAGAGAGAGATATTGGTGTATGTGTGTGCGAATGCTGGGACCTTTAGTTCTATTGCTTGTGTGTGTCATGTACGCAGATGTGACCCCCTCCTTTGTGCTCTCCTGAAAGAAATGTGACTGGGATGAGAGGTCAGTGATAAGCTGGAAGGACACCATGCCAATTCCAGTTTTTTAGACAAAACATTTATAACAAAATGTGCTGGGTTAACGAATCTAATGGTAAACAATGTGATCACAATTATTTTGAATCTGTTTTCCAAACATGGTAAAATGAAGGTTACATTTAACCGTGTATTACACAAATTGAATATCCTTTGATAGTGGAAACAGTGCATTTAAAAAAGGGAA
This sequence comes from Lithobates septentrionalis, assembly GCA_037952835.1. Lineage (NCBI taxonomy): Eukaryota > Metazoa > Chordata > Amphibia > Anura > Ranidae > Lithobates > Lithobates septentrionalis. Next base: position 1,446,148 of record JBBDGP010000961.1, on the reverse strand, counting down.
ATTAAGTAAAATTAAGTAATAATGAGTATTCATTTCTAATATGAGTTTAACAGTAATATAGATACATTGAAACTGGTTTAGACAACCTTTGGTTGGAAATGAAATCCAGGTTATTGGGGAAATTTGTAAAAATGGGATTAGTTTAGATTAAGATAACAATTTTTGTAATTTTACATTTATTCAATAAGCTCTTATTTAGAGAAAAAAAAAAGATTAAGATGAGGTTGTTATTTGGAATAAAGCTGCCATAATATTTAACAAAGCCAAGATGGATGAGATACATAAGAAGTTTTTCTACAAAAATGAAATTTCAAGGTTCTTGATAATAACTTGATGTGCGGTCCATGATGTGAGAGTAATAATAAATAAAATTTAAATATAACAGACCCATCACATCAAGTCCACACACTCTGGATAGATGCTACCTGCAGCCAGTTGTTTTTTAGTTTTTGATGCTTTGTGGTCCATCACACAGATTGTTGATCCTTTTGTTTTTATTTATTTTTATTTTTGAAATCCAAAGCAGAATGTGTGGATTTGTGAAATGATGTGCCCCTTTTTCTTGTAAGTACAGTGGTATAAGCAGAAGAATAGTTTGGATTTATGGGCATCTCTCCATGACCGCAGGGTATTGTTATCGTTTATTATAATATTGCCAGGAAAAAGTTGTCTTTTTAAACATGAAACTGGAGTTCTTACACAAACAGCATGATAGAAAACAAGCCATTGTAATGTATTTATGCAAGCTGGACCCAGTAATGAAGGGTTCATCCCGATATATCAGAGCTGTAGCTTTATGCAAAGGTGCTATTAGACAAAGATAGATATTGTTTTGTTCAAACATTTAATTTTGAATGGTCCGACATTCTGTGCAGCAAATATACAGCTAACTAAATGTTTGTCTAATGAAAGGTTTAAAATATGAGTTTGTTTATGTACAAATCTAACAATGAAAAATGCGTACATTTGAATCCAGCCACCTTATTGCTTCTATTGGAGGAGGCTGGGGACAAAGGAAGACACATGTGTTAAATTGATGACGTAGGAATCAGCTGCTGTGAGCCCAGTGCAGGACACACTCCCTGAAGACCCAGATATTTAATTTTTTGTAGATTTGAGTATGCAGTTTATCACCCAGAAGGATACTCTGTATTCAAAGTCATTGGATCTTTTTTCCCCAGCTCAAGAAGCAGAGCTCCATGTTTTAGCAAAGCCTGTGAGCTATAAAAAGAGTGTATATTTATATAGATAGTCGAGATATCGAGAGCTTTTGGTTCCATTTGAAGGGCCAGAAGTTTGTTTTTACTTCGGCAGGTAAACCAATCAAGCATGCCAAGTTAATTTGATTGTAGATTGTAGATTTGAGTATGCAGTTTATCACCCAGAAGGATACTCTGTATTCAAAGTCATTGGATCTTTTTTCCCCAGCTCAAGAAGCAGAGCTCCATGTTTTAGCAAAGCCTGTGAGCTATAAAAAGAGTGTATATTTATATAGATAGTCGAGATATCGAGAGCTTTTGGTTCCATTTGAAGGGCCAGAAGTTTGTTTTTACTTCGGCAGGTAAACCAATCAAGCATGCCAAGTTAATTTGATTGGCTGTTTTCAGCCTTCCAGGTTCTTGCTGAGGTAGCCATATTAACTTTCACACATGGAAGCAGACCAGGTGACTAAGGATGCTGCATTACAGCCCCGGACACTTGATGGGTCTGTGCAACTCACAGATTCACCCTAGTTCTGGCCCAGTATAGCTGGGATTAATAATTCAACTTTAAGGACCCCAGAACAAGAAGAACAAGTGGTCCACAGGGGGCAACTTCTTATGAAACAGGACTTTGGAAAAGGTCATCATTTATGTCTGCCAGCCACTCTTTTCCCTCCAGCTTTTGACACATGGACCGTGTCATCAGTCACAAGCAGTTATGGCTGCCTTAGTAAATGAGCATGGGATAGAGCCAGGGCTTCTCCACAGTTGTTTTTATAACATACCACTTCTTGTTTTACCTGTTACCAAAGGTGTTACCAAAAGCTGAACATCCCTTCCAGAGATTACAAAAAGATATATCCAGATGCCCAAGTCAGGATCTTACAAGTATGCATTTTGTCTGTATGGACATGTTTTTTGGATGTCCAGTGGCAAATGCTACTGCAAAGGCCACAGTAAAAAGTGTTATCAGAAGTAGTTTGTAAGTACAGAGTGCAGAAAGTACAGAGAGTAACAGAGGAAATCATTTTTATAGGAGAGTCCATACTAGAAGTTTTGAGGTTTTATTTTTACACCCCCTACTGTCTACAATGTAGCGGAAAAAGTAGAGTAAGAAACTAGAAAACTTTTGCCTGAATGTTTTCTTATATTTTATGAAGCCCCTAAGGGAGATGTTGGACTCTCTCCCTATGGGATTTGGTTTGGGAGTGTGTTACTCGCTTGCTTATATTTTGTCTCAGCAGCTGAAGTCCTCCATTCGGATCTCACAGAGAATGTTGCTGATCTTTTAAGGTTTTTGACAAACTAATTTATGTGTTTTCTCCCCAATTCCAGATCCTAAAAGTTTGGAAGGATCTAAAACTAAAGCCAGGTGACTTTTGGATTGTTAAGAGACATTTATATATAAGGAAATGTTTGGAGACTCAATACAGCATCTATTTCATGTACAGTTTTTGCAAAACTTGAAGGAAAAGTCACCTGGATCCACACCAGACACTGCAAAAATGACTAAATTAAAGAAATCTCTGTGTTTGATTTGTTTCCCTCTTGTGATCACAGTCTAGGGTACTGTTTGATTCAATTACTTTAATTGTAAGGGATATATATATTTGAAAAGTAGTTTAGCCATGTTGATGTCATATTTGTCTTTTGTATGTCTTCCATTTTATGTAGAATTGTCTGTGTTTACATATGCTGCTAAGTCAGCATGCTCACAATTAAGCTAGAAGGCCATTCTGGCCACAGGAGTGTACAGCCAGTACTCTGTAAATATGTCTTATCAATCATTTGTTTTTCACAATGAAAAGTCATTTGGTAATGAAAAAGTTGCTCAGCTATTATTTTCTCCACAATGGAGTTTTTTGCCTCTTTGACCAGGACTACCTCCACCTAAGCGTGTGAAGGTTCCAGTTTAAAGGTGATAGCAGGTGTAGTTAGTGATCAAAATATTGATCAAAAGAGGGGAGACTGTAATGGAAATTTGTACATTCTGTATATAATTGTATTGTATTTTGTATGTATTGCACACTGCCCTCACTGTGCACACAGCACTAATAATGTTTTCAGTAAATGTTTACATTCTTTCGAGTCCTGATTAGAAGTAGCCTGCCTATGTAACGCCCCTTGTTACCATAAACGTACAATTGTAATATTAATGTGATACCTACGTAATCATGTGCATAAAAACCTTCAATTGCGTCATAATAAAGCAGAACAGTTATTTGGAAAGATGCTGAGCGTATCTTTTGTGTCTGTTCCCTACTGCAGTAGTTATTATTAATTTGGAACCACTAATCAATATGAGGATAGGAGTTGCCTATCATCAATTTAACCGAGTCACTGGTGTAGGTTCGGTTGGACAAGAGAGCCAAAGGGAAGGTGATGTGGTGAGGAGAGGAGTGGCGGGAAGGCAGGTGCTGATCACAATTAGGGGGGAAGCCCCAGCTGGGAGAACCGTCCTAGACCAGCCCCCAACGTCATGCAATGACAGAGCGGGGAGCAGGGGACACATAGGGTGTCTGGCCGCCAACCCCAGCGGGGTTATCTGGTTGGCGCCTAGGGCTGGTCACGCTGGGGTTGGCGGCCAGACACCCTATGTGTCCCCCGCTCCCAGCTCTGTCATTGCATGACGTTGGGGGCTGGTCTAGGATGGTTCTCCCTGCTGGGGCTTCCCCCCTAATTGTGATCAGCACCTGCCTTCCCGCCACTCCTCTCCTCACCACATCACCTTCCCTTTGGCTCTCTTGTCCAACCGAACCTACACCAGGTAACACTTATCTCACCTCCATGTTCTATCACTGTCCCCCCTATTTCACACCCCCCCCCCTCCCCCCCTTCTTTCTTCTCTCTGCTTTTCTTTCCTTTTTCTACCTTTTCCTTTCTTGCCTTCCTTCAGCACTTTACCCTTTTCACTTCACCCTGCATCTCACCCCCTCATTCTGTGTTATTACATCATTTTATCACTCACCATACTCCCTCTCATTTCCCATGCACCACCTTCACCAGCCCCTTTCCATCCAGCTAGTCCCCCTATAGGACCTTCTCCCCTTTCTTCTTCTTCCCCCTTCATTCACATTTTTCCCTCATTTCTGCACTTTCACCAATTAGGGATGCTGCCGCTGTTGGGTTTGTGCTGCCTGGACAGGTCCCCTCAGCTCCGGGACTGGCATTTCTGGCCGGGTCGAATCGCACGGTTGTGCTTTCCCCTCTGCGTTACCACATGCATGTAAGTATTTTGGACAAATGTATGGGTGTGAGGGGGCTTTTCACACTCCCTGCATTTGCCAACCCTTCTTCCAGATTAACACAACGCCCTTATTACATATTTTTAATTTTTTAGATGAACTATTACGGTCTTGCTCCTGACGAGTGACTTAAAGGTCCCGAAACGCGTAGAGCTAACAACTGCCGTTACTACCACCCATTCATGAATCCATCACGGCCGTTCTTTTCCACCAAGTACTTTTTCCCAATGTGATGCTTTAATGAATCCTTTTACTGGTTTCAATATTACCTACACTGCAATTAATCACGCCCTTATGTGACCCGTGCAACTGTAAAATACTGCCTTACATTTTCTATGAGAGTCAAGATGATTGTTTTTAATATCATTTTCCTACTTACCTTACCTCTACTAAATTTTCATTGACGCTTTAATGCGCAAGCTACTTTTATGAGTATTCCTACAATACAATTAATCATGTAATTACGTGACCTGTGTATCTGTATAATACTGTTTTATAATCTGTTTGGACAATGTATCTATATGTGATGATTTATTTTGAATACAATGTATCATTATACACAATGAACTCCCAATCTATGTTCTAAAAAAATGACTCAATAAATAAACCATTCTTTAATTCATTTCTTTACTGCATACGTGTGCTTCGTTCAAAGTCCCGCCCACAAAATACTTCTCTGTTATTCCTGCATCATGTAAAACAGACGCTGGTGATGGTTGCTGGAACTGATCATACCTTGGGTCTGCGGACTAAAAAATTGTCTGAACGCATCGGTCAGACGGCCACCTTCTTCACCGCTCCTTCTTTGACTGACTGAAGCCTCAGCAACACGTTGTCCAGAAACAGGAGTTTGTAACCTCCCAGTCTCTGGGAACACGTTGCACAGACCTTTCTGCAAGGCCTCCCGAAGATGTTTCATCCTCTGCTCCCTCTGCGACGGCAAGATAAGGTCCGCAACCTTACCCTTGTAACGTGGATCAAGGAGGGTTGCCAGCCAGTATTGGTCCTTCTCCTTGATACCACGAATACGAGGATCCTTAGACACGCTTTTCAGGATAAGGGAGGCCATGCAGCGTAGGTTTTCTGAGGCATTCGGTCCGGAGTCCTCTGGGTCACTAAGGACGACATGGTCCGCAGCCACCTCCTCCCAGCCCAGTACAAGTCCATGTGTTTCTTGGGACTGATCCCTTAAAGACTGCTGCTGATGCTGAATGCCAGGCTCCACCTCCATACTGACACAATCCTCCTCCTCTTCCTGTGTGATCGGGGGGCACGCAGGAACACTGTCTGGATAAAGGGGGCCTTGAGAGCTAAGGAAGTCCTCCTCTTCCTGCCTCTGTTCTGCCTCAAGTGCCCTGTCCATTATTCCACGCAGCGTGTGCTCCAACAGGTGGACAAGGGGGACAGTGTCACTGATGTATGCACTGTCACTGCTCACCATCCTCGTGGCCTCCTCAAATGGTGACAGGACAGTGCATGCATGCTCCTCTGACCCTGTCCTGGTGCCATAGTCGCACAGGTACTCATTGATGGCCCTCTGCTGCGTGTGCAGCCGCTGCAGCATGGCCAACATTGAGTTCCACCTGGTGGGCATGTCACAGATTAGGCGGTTCTTGGGCAGGTTAAACTCCTTTTGGAGGTCTGCCAGCCGAGCACTGGCATTATATGACCGGCGGAAATGCACACAGACTTTCCTGGCCTGCCTCAGGGCATCCTGTAAGCCCGGGTACCTGTCCAAGAACCGCTGCACCACAAAGTTAAGGACGTGAGCCAAACAGGGCACATGGGTCATTTGTCCCTGTTGGAGGGCAGAGAGGAGGTTGGTGCCATTGTCGCAAACCACTATTCCTGCCTTAAGTTGGCGTGGCGTCAACCAACTCTGAACCTGCCCCTGTAGAGCTGACAGAACCTCTGCCCCAGTGTGGCTCCTGTCCCCCAAGCACACCAGCTCAAGCACCGCATGGCATCTTTTGGCCTGCATACTTGAGTAGCCCCTTGAATGGCTACGGAGCACCGCTGATTCTGAGGACAAAGCACAGGAAGAGGCCATGGAGGAAGAAGAAGAGGAGGGGGTGGAAGAGAGAGGTGTGTAACAATCATTAGTAGTGGCATTTTGGAGGCGTGGTGGTGGAACAACCTCCAACACTACTGCACCTTGTCCTGCATTCTTCCCAGCTGCCAGCAGAGTCACGCAATGCGCGGTGAAACTTAGGTAACGTCCCTGTCTATGCCTGCTGGACCATGAGTCAGCGGTAATATGCACCTTACCGCTGACCACGCTGTCCAGCGAGGCATGGACATTGCCTTCCACATGCCGGTAGAGAGCCGGAATCGCCTTCCGTGAGAAAAAGTGGCGTTTGGGTACCTGCCACTGAGGAACCGCACATTCCACAAACTCACAGAAGGGGGCAGAGTCTACCAACTGAAAAGGCAGCAGTTGAAGTGCTAGCAATTTTGCCAAGCTAGCATTTGACCGCTGGGCATGTGGATGGCTGGGAGCAAACTTCTTTCGGCGGTGCAGCAGCTGGGGCAGGGAAATTTGCCTGGTACAATCTGATGTGGGTGTACCGAAAGCAGATTGCCCACAAGTACTTGGCTGTGACACACCTAATTCTACACCTTCATTCCTCTCAGTGCAGGTCTCAGAGAGGACTGAAGGTATAGTGGGGTTGGAGATCTCAGCTGATGAGGAGCAAGGAGAGGTCCTCTTTGTTCTTTGGTGTGCGTCTTTTAGATACGCTTGCCAACGAACTGCATGGCAGGTCAACATGTCTGGTCAAGCATGTGGTGCCCAAGCGGGAGATGTTTTGGCCACATGAGATACGCTTGAGACATATGTTGCAAGTAGCAGCGGTGCAATCTGATGCACTCGTCTCAAAAAAGGCCCACACCAAAGAACTTTTGGAATAACGCACAGAGACAGCAGCGCCCTGCACATGCGGAGCTTTGGGGTGTGATGCAGTCAGTGTATACAGATATAGAGATGGGTTATTCCCGCGCTATCATATATGAAATCGGCTAAAAATAGAAAAGCTGCATGCACTGTTAAAGGTAAACACCTGACCTTGTGAATAAATCTAAAAAATGGATAGTGCTGCGCTAATCCTAGACATTTATCAAAAAAATATAATAAATGGTATACATATAAAACTTGGATGCGTGACTATGTGTTAAAATCAGATAAGCGTGAGGTGGTATTAATTAGAGGGTGGGATGGCTAGAATGATGGTAAATGCAATATAAATACCCCCTGAGATCTTAACAGTGGTCTATATCCAGCATAAGGGGGCGGCGATAGTAGTGAGTGGGATCAATAGAAAAACAATATAAAACAATACTCATATCAAATAATAAAAAGCATGAGTGACTGCCAATCATATATATAGTGCATAACAATTGGGAGTAAATGCATCCACAGTGGGGGGTACACAATACTAATTAGTGCAAATATAAAGTGCAGCGTGAGAAGCCTATTAAGGCAGTGAGGTAGTAGTGAACTGCTAATTCATACAGAGCATAGTGTGCAAAAAATGCCTTAAAAGGGACGAGACAGGCTGCATTCACTACAGAGGCACACGAGCTCGCTGCTCGTCGAACTACATTCGCTGTTGTTCATTTTTTAATGTGAGTACCTATATACTTTTAATAAAAGAGGTTCAATCTACCAAAAACGGGATTACACTATTGGCCTTTTTCTTTTGCCTATCATCTTTTATACCCCCCGCCCCGGCACTATACCTGAGAGAACCCCATCCCAGGACGTAGGTTGGTGAGGGACGCGCTGGAGCCCATAGGCGGATTCCAAAGAGTAATTTTGGCTACATGCTGTTGCCCTATTACCTAAAGGTAAGGGGCCACTACCTAACCTGAGTGTTGTTACACGAAGAAGCACTGGATGTGATACACTTGAGCACTTTAACTGCAACGTGTGCATGCCAGGACGTTGTCGTCACATTTTGTTGAATTTTATGGACTTTTGTGTTTTGGTTTTATAAGACTTTTCCCTGCCAATCCTTTTACAAGGATTTGAGACACTTTATTATTCATTTTTCTTTTAAGGCATTTTTTGCACACTATGCTCTGTATGAATTAGCAGTTCACTACTACCTCACTGCCTTAATAGGCTTCTCACGCTGCACTTTATATTTGCACTAATTAGTATTGTGTACCCCCCACTGTGGATGCATTTACTCCCAATTGTTATGCACTATATATATGATTGGCAGTCACTCATGCTTTTTATTATTTGATATGAGTATTGTTTTATATTGTTTTTCTATTGATCCCACTCACTACTATCGCCGCCCCCTTATGCTGGATATAGACCACTGTTAAGATCTCAGGGGGTATTTATATTGCATTTACCATCATTCTAGCCATCCCACCCTCTAATTAATACCACCTCAAGCTTATCTGATTTTAACACATAGTCACGCATCCAAGTTTTATATGTATACCATTTATTATATTTTTTTGATAAATGTCTAGGATTAGGGCAGCACTATCCATTTTTTAGATGCAGTCAGTGTGCTACCCTTAGGCTGGCCCCTGGAGGGCATCCTGCCTGGTTGGTGATGTGCCTCCTCCTCCTCTCTCCTATCAGGCACCCACGTTGAGTCAGTGACCTCATCATCCTCTCCCTCCTCATCACTGGAGTAGGGATGAGCTTCGTGTTCGAGTCGAACCCATGTTCGACTCGAACATCGGCTGTTCGGTCGTTCGCCGAATTGCGAACGATATGGGCCGTTCGTGCCAAATTCGTGTGGCGTGTCACGGCCCATAATTCACTGCGGCATCACAGTGCATTGCTTGCTGATGATTGGCCAAGCATGCACTATGACCCGCATGCTTGGCCAATCACAGCGCCGCCTGAACAGAGAGCCGTAATTGGCCAAAGCCAAGGAGGCTTTGGCCAATTATGGCTCAGGGTATTTAGTACACGCCCCACACTATATAAGGCCGCCTGCACGGCGGCCCTGTGCAGTGTGTTCCGGTGTGCTGAGAGATAGAGAGAGGGAGAGAGAGACAGTGTCATTTCATTTGAGTTAGCTAGATTAGGCAGGACAGTCAGTCAGTTAGCTGCACTTAAAGTGTATTGTGTATATATATGCATCCCAGGTGTTGCATATATATATATATATATATACACTGTATTCAGTTTAGCTAGATCCGTTCCTGTTATCTTCTAGACTATTTACATTTAGTGCAGCGCGTCCTGCTCACAGTGTTCAGCTAGATCCGTTCCTGTTATCTTCCTACTGACAGGCAGGCTTGTGTTGTTACAGTATTTACAGCTACCTGAAGAAAATTACTGGTGTTCTTTTGATCCTATTAGTACCACAGTCAGGCAGCTAGACTATTTACATTTAGTGCAGTGCATCCTGCTCACAGTGTTCAGCTAGATCCGTTCCTGTTATCTTCCTACTGACAGGCAGGCTTGTCTTGTTACAGTATTTAAAGCTACCTGAAGAAAATTACTGGTGTTCTTTTGATCCTATTAGTACCACAGTCAGGCAGCTAGACTATTTACATTTAGTGCAGTGCGTCCTGCTCACAGTGTTCAGCTAAACCTACAAGTTAGTGGGGTGCGTCCACCTCACAGTGTTCAGCTAAACCTACAAGCTAGTGGGGTGCGTCCTGCTCACAGTGTTCAGCTAGATCTGTTTCTGTTATCTTCTTACTGACAGGCAGGCTTGTCTTGTTACAGTAAATACAGCTACCTGAAGAAAATTGCTGGTGTTCTTTTGATCCTATTAGTGCCACAGTCAGGCAGCAAGACTATTTACAGTTAGTGCAGTGCGTCCTGCTCACAGTGTTCAGCTAGATCTGTTCCTGTTATCTTCCTACTGACAGGCAGGCTTGTCTTGTTACAGTATATAAAGCTACCTGAAGAAAATTACTGGTGTTCTTTTGATCCTATTAGTACCACAGTCAGGCAGCTAGACTATTTACATTTAGTGCAGTGCGTCCTGCTCACAGTGTTCAGCTAGATCCGTTCCTGTTATCTTCCTACTGACAGGCAGGCTTGTCTTGTTACAGTATATAAAGCTACCTGAAGAAAATTACTGGTGTTCTTTTGATCCTATTGGTACAACAGTCAGGCAGCTAGACTATTTACATTTAGTGCAGTGCGTCCTGCTCACAGTGTTCAGCTAGATCCGTTTTCTGTTATCTTCCTACTGACAGGCAGGCTTGTCTTGTTACAGTATTTACAGCTACCTGAAGAAAATTACTGGTGTTCTTTTGATCCTATTAGTACCACAGTCAGGCAGCTAGACTATTTACATTTAGTGCAGTGCGTCCTGCTCACAGTGTTCAGCTAGATCCGTTCCTGTTATCTTCTTACTGACAGGCAGGCTTGTCTTGTTACAGTATTTACAGCTACCTGAAGAAAATTACTGGTGTTCTTTTGATCGTATTAGTACCACAGTCAGGCAGCTAGACTATTTACAGTTAGTGCAGTGCGTCCTGCTCACAGTGTTCTGCTAAACCTACAAGTTAGTGGGGTGCGTCCTGCTCACAGTGTTCAGCTAAACCTACAAGTTAGTGGGGTGCGTCCACCTCACAGTGCTCAGCTAAACCTACAAGCTAGTGGGGTGCGTCCTGCTCACAGTGTTCAGCTAGATCTGTTTCTGTTATCTTCTTACTGACAGGCAGGCTTGTCTTGTTACAGTAAATACAGCTACCTGAAGAAAATTGCTGGTGTTCTTTTGATCCTATTAGTACCACAGTCAGGCAGCTAGACTATTTACAGTTAGTGCAGTGCGTCCTGCTCACAGTGTTCAGCTAAACCTACAAGTTAGTGGGGTGCGTCCACCTCACAGTGTTCAGCTAAAGCTACCTGTAGAAGGTTGGTGGTGTTCTCATACTACAGGCAAGCAGTTGATTTTGCTAGCTGCAGTATCAGTACATATATATATATATATATATATATATATATATATATAGATATATATATCCCAGCTTAGTGCAGCTACAGGCCATTAGTATGTCTGGAAGGCCAAGAAGGAGAGGCAAACAGTCACAAGCCAATAAGAGAGGGCAAGCAGGCTCTGTGTCTAGTGCTGGTCGTGGAGACGGTGCATCCTCATCAGCACGTGGCCATGGGACACGCTTGGCCTTTTTTTTGGCAGCTGGCCGTGTTGAGCCGCAACATGCGGAAGACTTGGTCGAGTGGATGACCAAGCCGTCCTCATCCTCATCATCCTCTTTCACCCATGCCCAGGGTACTTTGTCTGGCAAAGCAGCGGCCTCTTCCCTCGGCTCAATGTCATCAGTGACTCCTTCCCTAGCCCCACCATGTCCTCCTGAGGAGTCCCTCGAACTGTTTGACCACAGTGTTGGGTACATGCTCCAGGAGGATGCCCAGCGTTTGGAAGGCTCTGATGATGATACTGAGCTCGATGAAGGCAGTAACATGAGCACGGACAGAGGGGGTGCCCAAGAAGGACAGCAATCTGGCAGTCATGCTCCCCCTGCTGCAGCATACTGCCAGGTTTGCTCTAGTGATGAGGAGGGAGGGGATGATGAGGTCACTGACTCAACGTGGGTGCCTGATAGGAGAGAGGAGGAGGAGGAGGAGGAGGCGGCACATCACCAACGAGGCAGGATGCCCTCCAGGGGCCAGCCTAAGGGCAGCACATTGACTGCATCACACCCCAAAGCTCCACATGTGCAGGGCGCTGCAGTCTCTGCGCGTTATTCAAAAAGTTCTTTGGTGTGGGCCTTTTTTGAGACGAGTGCATCAGATCGCACCGCTGCTATTTGCAACATATGTCTCAAGCGTATCTCACGTGGCCAAAACATCTCCCGCTTGGGTACCACATGCTTGACCAGACATATGTTGACCTGCCATGAAGTTCGTTGGCAAGCGTATCTAAAAGACCCACACCAAAGAACAAAGAGGACCTCTCCTTGCTCCTCATCAGCTGAGATTTCCAACCCCACTAGACCTTCAGTCCTCTCTGAGACCTGCACTGAGAGGAATGAAGGTGTAGAATTAGGTGTGTCACAGCCAAGTACTTGTGGGCAATCTGCTTTTGGTACACCGACGTCAGATTGTACCAGGCAAATTTCCCTGCCCCAGCTGCTGCACCGCCGAAAGAAGTTTGCTCCCAGCCATCCACATGCCCAGCGGTTGAATGCTAGCTTGGCAAAATTGCTAGCACTTCAACTGCTGCCTTTTCAGTTGGTAGACTCTGCCCCCTTCCGTGAGTTTGTGGAATGTGCGGTTCCTCAGTGGCAGGTACCCAAACGCCACTTTTTCTCATGGAAGGCGATTCCGGCTCTCTACCGGCATGTGGAAGGCAATGTCCATGCCTCGCTGGACAGGGCTGTCAGCGGTAAGGTGCATATTACCGCTGACTCATGGTCCAGCAGGCATGGACAGGGATGTTACCTACATTTCACGGCGCATTGGGTGACTCTGCTGGCAGCTGGGAAGGATGCAGGACAAGGTACAGTATTGTTGGAGGTTGTTCCGCCACCACGCCTCCAAAATGCTAATGATTGTGACACACCTCTCTCCTCCACCCCTCCTCTTCTTCTTCCTCCATGGCTTCTTCCTGTGCTTTGTCCTCGGAACCAGCGGTGCTCCGTAGTCGTTCAAGGGGCTACGCAAGTACGCAGGCAAAAAGATGCCATGCGGTGCTTGAGCTGGTGTGCTTGGGGGACAGGAGCCACACTGGGGCAGAGGTTCTGTCAGCTCTGCAGGGGCAGGTTCAGAGGTGATTGACGCCACGCCAACTTAAGGCAGGAATGGTGGTTTGCGACAATGGCACCAACCTCCTCTCTGCCCTCCGACAGGTCCTTAACTTGGTGGTGCAGCGGTTCTTGGGCAGGTACCCGGGCTTACAGGATGTCCTGAGGCAGGCCAGGAAAGTCTGTGTGCATTTCCGCTGGTCATATAATGCCAGTGCTCGGCTGACGGACCTCCAAAAGGAGTTTAACCTGCCCAAGAACCGCCTAATCTGTGACATGCCCACCAGGTGGAACTCAACGTTGGCCATGCTGCAGCGGCTGCACATGCAGCAGAGGGCCATCAATGAGTACCTGTGCGACTATGGCACCAGGACAGGGTCAGGGGAGCTTGTTTTTTTTTTCCCCACGCCAGTGGGCCATGATCAGGGATGCATGCACTGTCCTGTCACCATTTGAGGAGGCCACGAGGATGGTGAGCAGTGACAGTGCATGCATCAGTGACACTGTCCCCCTTGTCCACCTGTTGGAGCACACACTGCGTGGAATAATGGACAGGGCACTTGAGGCAGAACAGAGGCAGGAAGAGGAGGACTTCCTTAGCTCTCAAGGCCCCCTTTATCCAGACAGTGTTCCTGCGTGCCCGCCGATCACACAGGAAGAGGACGAGGAGGAGGAGGAGGAGGAAGATTGTGTCAGTATGGAGGTGGAGCCTGGCACTCAGCATCAGCAGCAGTCTTTAAGGGATCAGTCCCAAGAAACACATGGACTTGTACGTGGCTGGGAGGAGGTGGCTGCGGACCATGTCGTCCTTAGTGACCCAGAGGACTCCGGACCGAATGCCTCAGAAAACCTACGCTGCATGGCCTCCCTGATCCTGCAAAGCCTGCGTAAGGATCCTCGTATTCGTGGTATCAAGGAGAAGGACCAATACTGGCTGGCAACCCTCCTTGATCCACGTTACAAGGGTAAGGTTGCGGACCTTATCTTGCCATCGCAGAGGGAGCAGAGGATGAAACATCTTCGGGAGGCCTTGCAGAAAGGTCTGTGCAACACGTTCCCAGAGACTGGGAGGTTACAAACTCCTGTTTCTGAACAACGTGTTGCTGAGGCTTCGGTCAGTCAAAGAAGGAGCGGTGGAGAAGGTGGCCGTCTGACCGATGCGTTCAGACAATTTTTTGGTCCGCAGCCCCAAGGTATGATCGGTTCCAGCAACCATCGCCAGCGTCTGTTTTACATGGTGCAGGAATACCTAGGGGCAAGATCAGATTTGGACACCTTTCCCACCGAAAATCCTCTGGGTTACTGGGTCTTGAGGATGGATCACTGGCCAGAGCTAGCACAGTATGCAATTGAGCTACTGGCCTGTCCTGCATCCAGCGTTCTTTCGGAACGCACATTCAGTGCTGCTGGAGGCGTGGTAACCGATCACAGGGTGCGTCTGTCCACCGACTCGGTCGATCGACTGACCTTCATAAAATTGAATCAGTCTTGGATCACCACCAGCTACCAAGCACCTGATGCTGATGTAACCAAATAATTTTTTTTGAAATCTCAGATCCCTTCAAAGACTGCCTATGCTGATGCTGAGTGACTATCCCTGAGTAATTATCCTCTTCCTCCTCAATCATCACGCTGATAGCTTGTAAGAACATTTTTGGTTCTGGGCGCCACCACCAGTGCCTAAGGCACAATTTTTCAGCTCCTGTTTAACAGGGGCGTGTAATTACAATTTTTGATGTAATACTTTGCAGCAGGGCTCGTTCCTGCATTCCAACTAGAGTGTCTGTGAGGGGTTGCATTGTTGTGGCACCAGTGCCTAAGCCCCATTTTTTCTGCCCCTGTTTAACAGGGGCGTGTAATTACAATTTTTGATGCAATACTTTCCAGCAGGGCTCATTCCTGCGTTCCAACTAGAGTGCCTGTGAGGGGTTGCAGTGTTGTGGCACCAGCACCAGTGCCTAAGGCCTAATTTTTCAGCTCCTGTTCAACAGGGGCATGTAATTACAATTCTTGATCTAATATTTCACAGCAGGGCCCTGTGAGGGCTTACAGTGTTGTGGCCACAGCAACACCTAAGGCCCAAATTTCTGCTGAGTATACAGGGCAGGACCCTACTTTCAAACATCTAACTTACAAATGACTCCTACTTGCAAACGGAAGGAGACAACAGGAAGTGAGATGAAATCTACCCCTAGGAAGGTAAATTCTCTCCTGTAAGAGTTAATATGGGAAAAACATTTCTCCTTTCCACTGATGCTTTCCAATCCTTGTTCCACAAAAAAACCCAAATTTTCAAAAAACATTTTTCATTGGGACAAAAAGTGAGGTGAAATCTTCTGCAGAGGAGGAAAGACAGCAAAACAAATGTCACAGGGGTGATAACCCTTCCCTATGTTTTCCAAAAAGCTTAAAAAAGATTTTTTGGCTGGAGCTAAACACGTTAAAAATGTTCAAAATTACAAAGAGATTCTACTTAACAACAAACCTACAGTCCCTGTCTTGTTTGCACCGCCTGTATACTGCTTTTCAGAGTATATAGGGCCTGGTGGCCCCAAACCTTTCCTTATTTTAATTTGGGTGCGGGGTTCCCCTTAATATCCATACAAGACCCAAAGGGCCTGGTAATGGACTGGGGGGTACCCATGCCGTTTGTCTCACTGATTTTCATCCATATTGCCAGGACCCGACATCACATTAAACCCGCAAGCAGTTTTAAATGAGATTTTTTCCTTTAAAAATGACATTTGGTGCAGGGACTGTTCTAAACACGGGAAACACGTGTCACTTTACAGGCATACTATAGACACACCCCAGGTACGATATTTAAAGGAATATTTCACTTTTTTTTTTTACTTTAAGCATCATTAAAATCACTGCTCCTGAAAAAACGGCCGTTTTTAAAAGTTTTTTTTTGCATTGATACATGTCCCCTGGGGTAGGACCCGGGTCCCCAAACCCTTTTTAGGACAATACCATGCAAATTAGCCTTTAAAATGAGCACTTTTGATTTCGAACGTTCGAGTCCCATAGACGTCAATGGGGTTCTAACGTTCGTGCAAACTTTCGGTCCGTTCGCAGGTTCTGGTGCGAACCGAACCGGGGGGTGTTCGGCTTATCCCTACACTGGAGCAAACCTGGCAGTATGCTGCAGCAGGGGGAGCATGACTGGCAGATTGCTGTCCTTCTTGGGCACCCCCTCTGTCCGTGCTCACGTTACTGCCTTCATCTGCCTTCATCTAGCTCAATATCATCATCAGAGCCTTCTAAACGCTGGGCATCCTCCTGGAGCATGTACCCAACACTGTGGTCAAACAGTTCAAGGGACTCCTCAGGAGGACATGGTGGGGCTAGGGAAGGATTCACTGATGCCATTGAGCCGAGGGAAGAGGCCGCGTTGGCAGCTGCTTTGCCAGACAAGATACCCTGAGCATGGGTGAGAGAGGATGAGGAGGATGAGGATGGCTTGGTCATCCACTCGACCAAGTCTTCCGCATGTTGCGGCTTAACACGGCCAGCTGCCGAAAAAAAGGCCAAGCGTGTCACACGGCCACGTGCTGATGAGGATGCACCATCTCCACGACCAGCACTGTTGCCTCTAGACACAGAGCCTGCTTGCCCTCTTTTATTGGCTTGTGACTGTCTGCCTCTCCTTATATATATATATATATATATATATATATACTGATACTGCAGCTAGCAAAATCAACTGCCTGCCTGTAGTATGAGAACACCACCAACCTTCTACAGGTAGCTTTAGCTGAACACTGTGCAGAGCTCACAAAAAACTAACTTGTAGTTTTAGCTGAACACTGTGAGGAGGACGCACTACACTAACTTGTAGCTTTAGCTGAACACTGTGCAGAGGTCGCACTACACTAACTTGTAGCTTTAGCTGAACACTGTTCAGAAGACGCACTACACTAACTTGTAGCATTAGCTAAACACTGTGCAGAGGTCGCACTACACTAACTTGTAGTTTTAGCTGAACACTGTGAGGAGGACGCACTACCCTAACTTGTAGCTTTAGCTGAACACTGTGAGGAGGACGCACTACCCTAACTTGTAGCTTTAGCTGAACACTGTGCAGAGGTCGCACTTCACTAGCTTGTAGTTTTAGCTGAACACTGAGGAGGACGCACTACACTAATTTGTAGCTTTAGCTGAACACTGTGAGGAGGATGCACTACACTAACTTGTAGCTTTAGCTGAACACTGTGCAGAGGTCGCACTACACTAACTTGCAGTTTTAGATGAACACTGTGAGGAGGATGCACTACACTAACTTGTAGCTTTAGCTGAACACTGTGCAGAGTTCGCACTACACTAACTTGTAATTTTAGCTGAACACTGTGAGGAGGACGCACTACACTAACTTGTAGCTTTAGAGGAACACTGTGCAGAGGTCACACTAAACTAACTTGTAGCTTTAGCTGAACACTGTGAGGAGGACGCACTACACTAACTGTAAATAGTCTAGCTGCCTGACTGTGGTACTAATAGGATCAAAAGAACACCAGCAATTTTCTTCAGGTAGCTGTAAATGCTGTAACAAGACAAGCCTGCCTGTCAGTAGGAAGATAACAGGAACTGATCTAGCTAAACTGAATACAGTGTATATATATATATATATATATATATATATATATATATATATATATATATACACACACACACACACACACACACACACACACACAACACCTGGAATGCATATATATACACAATACACTGTAAGTGCAGCTAACTCAGTGACTGTCCTGCCTAATCTAGCTAACTAAAATAACTTACACTGTCTCTCTCTCTAAGGCCCCTTTCACACTGGGGTGGGGGCGTTGTCGGCGGTAAAGCGCCGCTATTGTAAGTGGCGCTTTACCGTCAGTATTCGGCCAATAGCGGGGGCAGTTTTACCCCCCTGCTAGCGGCCGAGAAAGGGTTAAAACCATCGCAAAGCGCCTTTGCAGAGGCGCTTTGCCGGCGGTATAGCTGCGCCGTCCCATTGATTTCAATGGGTAGGAGCGGTGAAGGTGTGGTATACACTCCGCTCCTTCACCACTCCAAAGATGCTGCTAGCAGGACTTTTTTCCCATCCTGCTAGCGCACCACTCCAGTGTGAAAGCCCTCAGGGCTTTCACACTGGAATTAAAGCAGCGGTACTTTCGGGTCGGTTTGCAGGCGCTATTATTAGCACAATAGCACCTGCAAACCACCCCAGTGTGAAAGGACCCTAAGCACGCCTGAACACACTACACAGGGCCGCCGTGCAGGCGGCCTTATATAGTGTGGGGTGTGTTCTAAACCCCCTGAGCCATAATTGGCCAAAGCCGCTGTGATTGGCCAAGCATGCGGGTCATAGTGCATGCTTGGCCAATCATCAGCCAGCAATACACTGCGATGCCGCAGTGAATTATGGGCCGTGACGCGCCACACGAATTTGGCGCGAACGGCTCATATCGTTCGCAATTCGACGAATGGTTGAACAGACGATGTTCAAGTCAAACATGGGTTTGACTCGAACACGAAGCTCATCCCTAGTGTCCAGTCCTCCTCCATGCTGATGCCGCCTGCTGATGGTGTCTAGTCCTCCTCCATGCTGATGCCGCCTGCTGATGGTGTCTAGTCCTCCTCCATGCTGATGCCGCCTGCTGATGGTGTCCAGTCCTCCTCCATGCTGATGCTGCCTGCTGATGGTGTCCAGTCCTCCTCCATGCCGATTCCGCTTGCTGATGGTGTCCAGTCCCCCTACATGCTGATGCCGCCTGCTGATGGTGTCCAGTCCTCCTCCATGCTGATGCCACCTGCTGATGGTGTCCATTCCTCAACCATGCTGCTGCCTGCCGTAGGTGATCTACCATCTGCTGTCAAGCCTGCTGCCCAGCTCGACTATCCCCATACCTGTGCCACTGCCCAGCCTGATGTGCCTCTGCATGCTTCCTAGCCTGCCTCTAGATGTCCTGTGCCCAACAACCTGCTACCTCTTAGGGCCTGCTGTCCCATGACAAGTCTACCATTGATGATCTTATATATCTTTTCCCTACCACCCCGCTGTGTTCTATTGACTCTATGCCAGCTACTTGCCATGATCCAGATGCGATTGCCATAGCCCTGGGCGTACTAGTAGACCCGGGTTGGGTAACCAGTGCCTTATAGGGACCTAGGTGGCTTTTGATGTGCAGAACAAGTTCTGGAAACCAGGCAAGCTACTTGGTTATGATGAGACACTTCAGTGTCTGGGTTCCGCGATTGTCACGTGACCCCAGCGCTAAGTCTGCAGATAACCCCTGGAACGCCAGCATGGGGGTACCTGCTGTTTTGAGAGACCTGAAGCACCGAATGCTATACATTTCAGAGAATCTGGCCAGCAGGAGACCCAGCCAGTTGCTTGACCCCAACAGTGGGGTACCCAGTCAGTAACCTGACCGGGGCGGTGGGACACTTTGTCTATCGATTGATCTTGGCAGTATGACATTTTGCTTGGAACTCCGCACTTCAGCCTATGAGGAACTTTTGCTCTGGGCTCATGTAATTGATAACTGTATTTTATGGACTGTTTCAGCTTCGGCTGTTTGGAGCGTCTGGAGGCTGCTCCTTAAGGGGGCAGTCTGTTAGGAGTTCACCTGCTGGTGGCACTGTGCTGCTCTAGGCTGTTTTCTGCAGCTCCAGTTTCCACCAGCAGGTGCTCCCAAGAGCCAGCTAGCTGCAATGATCAGTGACACTAGGGTTCAGCTGCCAGGTGGATATTTAACCACTTACGAACAGCCCGTCGTCATTGTATGTCGGCACTTTGAAGAGGGATATCATTGTTAAGGCAGCAGCTAGCTACAATAACCCTGGTATATTCTTCTTCAGCAGGCGGTCCGCTTTCAGATAAAAGTGGTCTCTGCAGCAGATTCACCGCAATATCACTTTTATTGGTGGCAGGAGAGGGCCCCCCTCCCGCCGCTCTCCAGTGCCCTCCGCCGCATACCGGAGCCATCGGTAGTGGTGGAGGAGATCGGGTCCTGTGTCCTGTTAGGTATGGAGATGAGTAAGGGGAAGATGGCCCCCACCCATCTCCATACCATTGTTGGGCCGAAGCGACATCACACTGTCACTTTCGCCCATAGCTTTTAGGCTCGATTCACATCTATGCATGTTGCTTTTGAGCATTTCTGCAGTGCTTTTTGCGGTGCTTGCCGCGTTTTTGGACACACGTTTTTACCATGATTTTGCTGTAATTTGCGTTTTTCTTTTTTTTTTTACACTGTATATAGCTGGTTGTTAAGGAGGGGGCCAGGAAGCTGGCCGCCACATCCTTAACAACCACAGAGTCATCAGTTATCTGCGGGCTTCCCGCTGAATGTAAGAAAAATAGAATTGCCGGCTTAAAAAAAAAATTGTGAAAAAAACAGCGTGGGGTCCCCCCCAGGTCCATACCAGGCCCTTGGGTCTAGTATGGATTTGGAAGGGACCCCCACACACCAAAATTAAAATAAAAATGGTGTGGGGCTCCCCCCAAAATCCATACCAGACCCTTATCCGAGCATGCAGCTCGGCGGGTTAGGAAAGGAAGGGGACGAACGAGCGCCCCCCCTCCTGAACCATACCAGGCAGCATGCCCTCAACATGGGAGGATGGGTGCTTTGGGGCGGGGGGGGGCTCGGCCCCCCCCGCCCCAAAGCACCTTGCCCCATGTTGATGGGGACAAGGGCCTCTTCCACAAAACCCTTGCCCGGTGGTTGTCAGGGTCTGCGGGCGGGGGCTTATCGGAATCTAGAAGCCCCCTTTAACAAGGAGCCCCCAGATCCCACCTCCCCTATGTGAATGAGTATGGGGTACATTGTACCCCTACCCATTCACTAAAAAAAGCAGTGTAATGTTAAAAAATACAGTAGACAGTTTTTGACAAGTCTTTTATTAAAAATCTTGTTCTTCGCTTCTTCCTCCGTCTTCCTCCATCTTCTCCCGCATCTTCATCCTTCGGTCTTCTCCTTCTCCCCCTGCTTCTTCTGTCTTCTTTGTCCGGTGTTCTTCTTCCTCTGCCACCGCTCCAGCTGACGACCCTTCTCCAATTCTGTCTGCACCAATGTCCTGCATGTCTTAAACAACGATGGGGGCGTGACAATCGTATAACCTCATCCTGTGGCCACACCCCCTTGTGATGTCACAGACCCATCATGCCCTGGGTGGCGACATCACAAGGGGGCGTGGCCTCCTGATGATGTAATCTGATTGCCACGCCCCATCGTTATTTAAGAAATGCAGGACATCAGCACCAACAGATGAGTGGGACGCAGAATCGGAGGAGGGTCATCGGCTGGAGCGGCGGCAGATGAAGAAGAACAATGGACAAAGAAGACAGTAGAAGAGTGGAAGAAAAAGCAGGGGGAGTATGAGAAGACCGGAGGATGAAGATGTGGGAGAAGATGGAGGAAGACCAGAGGAAGAAGCGGAGAAGAAGAAGATTTTTAATAAAAGACTTGTAAAAAACTGTCTAGTGTATTTTTTAACACTACACTATTTTTTTTGTGAATGGGTAGGGGTACAATGTACCTCATACTGATTCACATAGGGGGGCAGGATCTGGGGGCCCCCTTGTTAAAGGGGGCTTCCAGATTCCAATAAGCCCCCCTCCGAATCCATACTAGACCCAAGGGCCTGGTATGGACCTGGGGGGGGACCCCACGCTGTTTTTTTTTCACGATTTTTTTTTTAGCCGGCATTTTTTTTTACATTGAGTGGGAAGCCAGCTGACAGCTGATGACTCATCGGTCGGTTTTTAAGGACGTGGTGGCCGGCTTCCCGGCCCCTCCTTAGCAACCAGCTATATACAGTGTAAAAAAAAGAACTAAAAAAATGCAAAACTCAGATTGTGGCAAAATCGCGTCAAAATCATGGGAAAAATGCGATACTTGCTTTTTGGATGCAGGTCCATTGAATTCTATTACATGCAAAACGCTGCATTTTGCGGGGAAAAAATTCCCTGACACTTTCCAAAAACGCAGAGGCACAAAAATACATTGATGTGAACATGTTCCATAGGAACCCATGTTAAAAAAATTCCCTGCATTTCTGCAAAATGCAAAATGCATTAGTGTGAATCGAGCCTTAAAGACATTTTTTTTTTCAAATGACATTTATTTTTTTTATTATTGCATATTAGTGTAAATATGAAATCTGAGGTCTTTTTAACCCCAGATCTCATACTTAAGAGGTCCTGTCATGCTTTTTTTTATTACAAGGGATGTTTACATTCCTTGTAATAGGAACAAAAGTGACACAATTTTTTTAAAAGAACAGTGTAAAAATAAAAGATAAAATAAATAAGAAAGAAAAATGTAAACGAGCCCCGTCCCGCCAAGCTTGCATGCAGAAGCGAACGCATACATGAGCAGCGCCCGCATATGAAAATGGTGTTCAAACCACACATCTGTGGTATTGCCGTGATTGTTAGAGTGAGAGAAATACTTCTAGCCCTAGACCTCCTCTATAACTCAAAACATGCAACCAGTAGGATTTTTTAAATGTCACCTATGGAGATTTTTAAGGGTAAAAGTTTGTCGCCATTCCACGAGCGTGTGCAACTTTGAAGCGTGACATGTTGGGTATCAATTTACTCGGTGTAACATTATCTTTCACAATATAAAAAAAAATTGGGCTAAGTTTACTGTTGTCTTATTTTATTTTAAAAAGTGTTTTTTTTTTTAAAGTATGCTGTAAGACGTAAGAAGTATGCACAAATACGGTGTGACAGAAAGTATTGCAACGACTGCCATTGTATTCTCTAGGGTGTTAGAAAAAAATATATATAATGTATAATGTTTGGGGGTTCTATATGGTTGCCACCTCATCCCTTTAAACCCGAACACATATGAATTACACAGGTTCTGTGGCTGATTAAGGTGGTAATTAAACTCACTTTCTGCATTTAATTAGCCTCAGAACCTGTGTAATTCATATATGTTCGGGTTTAAAGGGATGAGGTGGCAACTCTAGGGTTCTAAGTAATTTTCTAGCAAAAAAAACTGTTTTTAACCTGTAAACACCAAATCTCAGAAAGAGGCTCGGTCCTTAAGTGGTTAAGGTTGCTCCTCCCTTCCCCCAGCATGTCAATATCATACTGTTGATTACCCCCTTTCTACCAGATCCTTGTGCTTCCTGTATCCTGATCCTTCCTGCACCCCTCTGCCTTGCTGCTGCTCCCTGCTCTTGTACCCGTGATTCCCTTCCTTGCATCCCTGTTACCTTTGTCCCTTATATTGTGTTGTTTTTTTTGTAAATTACGGCTCCCCTATGCACCAATATAGCATTCATGTACTTTTTTTGAAAAAATATGAAAGCTTCCCATTAAATTTAGAGTCACTTTCTTTTCTTGTCTAAATCCACGTTTCCAGGCGTCTCCATTAGTAATGTCTTCTTCCTGATCAGACTTTAGATCATGACACAGAAAGGTGTTGACCAGCTGACCTCATTAGCACACACCCTGCATCATCCACCCTCCCATTCCCAGGTGCACGTTTTTTAAATGAAATGCAATGAATCAGTGATCACCCTTCTCACTAAATACACAATATACAATCAGATTGCATAGTGTATGGCCATGTTTATACACCTATAATTACTAGTTGCGCTTTTAGTGCCAATAATTGTTAATGGCACACCAAACACAGAACCAAACACACATTTTGCTATGTGAAAAAACGAGGGACAAATGCTGTAAAACACACAGTAAAAAACACACAACCCACAAAATGCCATAATGTTCCATTAACCACGTGTAGTGCAGACAATTTAAATCAACAGGCTGCCATATGCATGTCACAGGAATAATGTGACACAACATGTGCGCTCCCACTATGCTAGATGTGAATTAAGGGAATGAAAGTAAAATTGGTGTGATAACACAAGAACAACAAGGCTCCATTCAAATCTTTGCGTTTCCTTGCATTTCTGAAATGCGCTGCACCAAAAATTGCAGTAAAAAACGCATCAAGCTCCACTCTAAAAAACTTCTGATGCTTCTTTGTGGCAATTGTTGTGTGTAGGGCAGCCCATTCAGGTGGATGGGCTGCCCTATGTGTGATGAGTGAAAATGCTCCAAAACACCTCCCCCACTCGCTAAAAAAAAAAACAAAAAAAAATGGAATGAGAGTTTCTGTGAATGGGGCTTGACAGCTGAGTGTTTCTGTCCACTAAAATATGGCCATACACTATGGAATCTGATTGTGTATTTAGTGAGAAGGGTGATCACTGATTGATTGCATTTCATTTAAAAAATGTGTACCTGAGAGTGGGTGGGTACTGGATGATGCAGGGTGCGTGCTAATGAGGTCAGCTGGTAAACTCCTTCCTGTGTCATGATCAAAAGTCTGATCAGGAAGAAGACATTACTAATGGAAACGTCTGGAAATGTGGATTTAGACAAGAAAAGTAAGTGACTCTAGATTTAATGGAAAACTTTGATATTTTTGCAAAAAAAAGTACATGGATGCTATATTGGTGCATAGGGGAGCTGGAATTTAGAAAACTAAAAAAAAGTGTACAAAGGTGAACTTACCCTTTAAGGATTAATGGTTTCCGTTCAGTGCCATATTGGTCGGTGTGTTTTGGAATAGGCGTTCTGGGAATAATCAGGTGGTTTGCGGGGTGTTAGTTTAGTGGTGTGGTATGAGTGGTTCTTATGTTTGTCAAGTTTGGGCAGTGGCCTGATATTTGGAGTAGGGTTAGCCCTCTCTGTATTCATTAGGACCGTTCAGTGCTGTCTCGTTATCACTTGGTTTCAGTTTTTAGAAGGTTTGTCAACTTCTAACCCCCTCCTTGGTTAGCCCTCTCTGTATTCATTAGAACCGTTCAGTGCTGTCTCGTTATCACTTGGTTTCAGTTTTTAGAAGGTTTGTCAGCTTCTAAACCCCTCCTTAGGAGGGGTTTCAGCCTAGTCTGATAGGAAATGTAAGTTGTGGGAATTACTCGATTGGTACCTAGGCTAGGAATGGGTGGAGCTACCGGGAGTAGTTAAGCCAAGGGTCTTAGGAGGTTTTCAGTCAGAGGGAAGCTGCGTTGGGGAAAATTTCCCACCCTCCCTCCCCTACATAAACGGGTGACCCCACCCCCCTCTGATACCACAGGGAAAGCCATAGGGAAGTCCCAGTGTGTCAGAGGGGGGCGGGGGTCACTGGGTGTCCCCACCCTCCGTTATAAGAGCTGTCACCTGAACAGAAGCGTCACACAGCGGGAGACTCCCATTGAGGCGGAACGGAGGACAAAGTGAAGAAGAAGCCGGAGCAAGATGCCGGACGAGAAGACTGGAGGAAGAAGCGGAGGAAGATAGAGGAAGAAGCGGTGGAAGAACAAGATGGAGGAAGAAGAAGAACACCGAAGGAAGACCAGAAGGAGATGGAAGAAGAAGCGGGGAAAGAAGAAGACATTAATAAAGGAATTGTCAAAAACCGTCTATTGTCTTTTTTTAACATTTTTGACACTTTTTTTGTGATATGGTAGGGGTACATTTGTACCCCATTACCAATTCACACAGGGTGGGGGCCAGGATCTGGGGGTTACCTTGTTAACATGGACACAAGGTGCTTTGGGGGTGCTACCCCAAAGCACCCTCCCAATGTTGAGGGCATGTGGCCTGGTACAGTTCAGGAGGGGGGGCGCTCTCTAATCCCCCTTCTTTTTCTGCGGCCTGCCAGGTTGCATGCTCAGATAAGGGTCTAGTATGGATTTTTGGGGGGACCCCATGCCATTTTTTTTTTAATTTTGGCATGGGGTTTCCCTTAAAATTCATACCAGACCTGAAGGGTCTGGTATGGATTTTGAGGGGGACCCCCACGTCATTTTTTTTTTTAATTTTGGCGCGGCGTTCCCCTTAATATCCATACCAGACCTGAAGAGCCTGGTATGAAATTTTGGGGGACCCCCACCCATTATTTTTTTTTTAAATTTTGGTTCGGGGTTCCCCTGTGGAGGAATCCCATGCCGTTTTTATCAATGAACTTTTATGTGTATTGTCGGACCGACATTTCATTAATAGCCGCGAGTAGTTTTAAATGACTTTTTTTCCTTTAGAAATGTCATTTTGCTGTCAGACTGTTCTAAACACGGGAAACATGTGCCAATTTACACGCATACTATAGACACCCCCAGTTACAAAATTTAAAGGAATATTACACTTTTATTGTTTCACTTTAAGCATTATTAAAATCACTGCTCCCGAAAAAAACGGACGTTTTTAAAACTTTTTTTTGCATTGATACCATGCATATAAGCTTTTAAAATTAGCACTTTTGATTTTTCATGTTCGTGTCTCATAGACTTTAATGTTGTTCGCATGTTCAAACAAATTTTTTGCCTGTTCGCAAGTTCTGGTGCTTACCGAACAGGGGGGTGTTCGGCTCATCCCTACCAACAACGTGCTGCCAAGGGTAGGGTGATAATTGAGGGCTTTCGGCAGAGGGGATTGGAAGTGGTCCATGGCCAACTCAATGTTTCACTTCAGCATGGCAGTACCAGTCTACTATGCTAGTAACATGTGTTGCTCTGTAATAGGCCCGGACATCCAGGAGGGGGGGTGTTCAGCCCATCCCTAATGCCCACTAGGACTTTAAGGCTCCAGTAGAACTGGGTTTAATATGTTATTTACCTGTTATGTATACAGTTTGTTAATAAAAGGCTGCTATGGCCATTTAACTCCAGCTTGTGGTTATTGATAAGGGATTAAGGGAGTGATGGTCAGAGTGGAATGGAGACAAATCACCTTTAATACCCTAGTCATGTTATTCACATGCTATTAGCAACAAAATGCCTTCTGATGTGTAGATGGAAAACCATCAATACACCTCTGTTCTCAAATGTTATTGACAAAGTTAATTTATACTGTTCTTATTAAAAAATGCTGGGCTTAAAAAATGACACTTTACATAAATTCAATCGTGTATGGGATGCTTGGCACAAACACCCTTTCTATAAACTGTAATGCTTATCATTTTGATATTCTCTTCAAATGGCATACTCATCTCCAGGAAATGTTATAGCACTTTGTAACTATACATGGTATTGTATTGCTTCTCCGATTAACCTCCTTTTCCCTTACGGAGAAAGTTCTATTTCTTGTACACCTATTTGTTACTGATAAAATTTTAATAAAGATATATTGCATGTGAAACCCCAGGCAAGCCCAATGAGAATTTTTAATTTCAAGATTAAACTTCACCATCACCTAGAAGCCTGGCACCAACAACTCTCAGGTGGATGCCCTCTCCATGTCTTTTGATGTTTCCAATTCCAAGGAAGTTGCCAAAATCCCTACAGTTATTCATCCAAGCTGTATTTTTGCCTCTACTCCTGTTTTGTAATCTATAGTTCCTCTTGATTTTATCTTTGTGCCCCCTAATGTCTCAAAGAGAGTATTTAGGAAGGCACATAAATCCAAGCTCATTGGGCATCCAATAATTAACTGCATGAATGTATGCTTGCCTCATTCATATTAGGGACCCAGTATTTGGTATGAGATCATGATTTCATCCTGGCCTTTCATATGTTCCCAAATTATTCTTACAACAGGGCCCCCTCAGGTGTTCTTCAGCCTGTAGCCATTCTGTCTACATCTTGGATGCAGATCTCCATGGATTTTATTAACAAATCTTCCACCTTCTGAGGACTGCTCTGTTAGCTGGGTTCTGGAAAAGAGTACATTTTATTATGCATACAATTTTAGTACATTTTCCAAATACAAAATACAGGTGAAGAGATATACTGCAAAATTGTAAACTGTAGTATGATGTAGCAATAGATATACTTCTATACAAAATAAATTAACAAATAAAGTACAAATACAATTCTGTCTCATTGTATAAATCAAATATATATATATATAAAAAAAATAATTTGTTACTGAGAAGCATAAATTGTATGCCCCCGTGGATTGATATACTATCAAATATCATACATCAAAATATCCTATGTATGCATGTATATAGGAAAAGAAACAAAGTTAAACAGTTATTGAATTAAACTTGCTTATGGCACTTACAGGAAAAGAGTAATGTTTTTCATGGTCTCAATAGATATTGTAGGCAGTGCTATGGAAAAAAAGAAAAATAACCAAAAAAGTGCACTATGACAATTTTGCTGGAAACGACAATAAACAGTACAATAGTTTATATACAAAATATATATATTGCCACAAACCAATATATGAACAACGTCCCATAAATGTGATCCCTAAAATGTGCTGGTGACAAAACACAATATAACTAAGATATTGTGAACCAATTCCTCCTTGTGCACATGCTAATCATGAAGAACACCCAGTGCTCCAAGATGATAATGGTGACTTACACTCACCCCTTCATACCATGCACTCACCAGAATATATGACACAACAACAGGCTGGGTTCACATTAGCTGTGGCAGCGGCTCACAGCAGGGGGTCCAGTGCATCCCTGTACACCGTTTCAGGTGGGAATCAGGTTCAAATTTTTGGCTGAATTCACACCTGAAAGAGAGCCAAAGTGCCAAATTTGGAATGTAGATGTGCCATGACCCACTTGTATTCTCCAAACTATATTTCTAGGGCATTATACAAGGCACATGAAAAAACACCTTTTTTTCAATACATGCTAGAGTGATCAGGAATATTCAAACTATGGCTCTCCAGGTGTTGCAGAACTACACATCCCATGAGGCATTGTAAAACTCTGATATTTACAGACATAACTAGGTATGATGTGAATTGTAGTTCCTGAACAGCTGGAGGGTTGTAGTTTGAAGACCCCTGTACTAGACCATTATTATGCCTCCAGAATTGGGAGTGTGGCACCTACCCAACTTCTCTCTGCTGGTGGCCACAAGAACCTACAACATCTATTGTGTATATATATAGATATATATATATATAGATATAGATATAGATATAGATATCTATATATATATATATCTATATCTATATCTATATATAGATATATATATAGATATAGATATATATATATATCTATATATCTATATCTATATCTATATATATATATAGATATAGATATAGATATAGATATATATATATATATATATATATATATATATATATATATATATATATATATATATATATATCTATATCTATATATATATATAGATAGATAGAGAGATATAGATATATATCTCTATCTATCTATAGATATATATATATATATATATATATATATATAGCTATAGATCTATATATAGATCTATAGCTATAGATCTATATATAGATCTATAGCTATATAGATACAGTATATCTATATATACACACACACTGAAACAGGAATCAATATACATTACAGCCTTTAGTTCAATGTTTTTTTAAAATCTGAATTATATGTGATGGATCAGAACACAATAGTCTAAGTTGGTGAAGTAAAATTAGAAAAATATATAAATAAAACTATTTTTCAGAAATAAAAAACTGATAATTGGCATGTGCGTATGTATTCAACTCCCTTGTTATGAAGCCCATAAAAAGCTCTGGTGCAACCAATTACCTTCAAAAGTCACATTAGTGAAACGATGTCCACCTGTGTGCAATCTAAGTGTCACATGATCTGTCATTACATATACACACCTTTTTAAAAGGCCCCAGAGGCTGTAACACCTAAGCATGGCACCACAAACTAAACACTGCCATGAAGGCCAAGGAACTCTCCAAACAAGTAAGGGACAATGTTGTTGAGACGTACAAGTCAGGTTTAGTTTATAAAAAATATCCAAATCTTTGATGATCCCTAGGAGCACCATCAAATGTATAATAACCAATTGGAAAGAATATGGCACAACAGCAAACCTCTCAAGAGACAGCCGCACACCAAAACTCACGGACCGGGCAAGGAGGGCATTAATCAGAGGTTAGGTATCTTGGACTTTGGGGTTTATTCACTAAAGGCAAATCCACTTTGCACTACAAGTGCACTTGGAAGTGCAGTTGCTGGAGATCCGAGGGGGCATGCAAGGAAAATAAAAAACAGCATCTTTGCTTCTACGTGATTGGATGATAAACCAGTTCTTCCCCTCAGATTTACAGCGAGTACACTTGTATTGCAATGTGGATTTGCCGTTAATAAATCCCAAAATACCTAATAATTTGGGGTGTACACAACAAAGTGCTAGAGTGCAATTTGCCTAATGGGGACACTAGTTAGATTGACCTGTGTGCCCCCAAGGAAAGACATTGGTAGGGTTTTACCCTCAATTCCTGTTTGGCTATGTGACAGGAAGTGAAGCCAATTTTCAGAAAAGGGACACAAAGCCCAACCTAAAAAAGACAAGCAACAATACGAAAATAAATGCTGGACAGCCGCACTCGTAGATTTGCTTCGTTTATTCAGAAAATTCACATCAAAAACAAAATAGCAGCAGACAGGAGAAGAGCTGACATTTCGCACTAGCGTTAGTGCTTACTCATAGCTGAGCTTACTACCAGCTATGAGTAAGCACTAACGCTAGTGCGAAACGTCAGCTCTTCTCCTGTCAGCTGCTATTTTGTTTTTGATGTGAATTTTCTGAATAAACTAAGCAAATCTACGAGTGTGGCTGTCCAGCATTTCTTTTCGTCTTATTGCTACTAGCATTGGCCAGCACCAACAACCTCCTAACCAAGAAGGATTTACTTTTTGCCTGTCTAATCCTCCTGGAGCGGTGATTACTCTTCTCTAAAAGAGACAAGCAGGGGTTCTAACACTCACTTGGTTTCTCTCAAATGCCCACAATTAGAATAGGATTGTCTTGAGCTATATTTTAGCTCAGTGCTCTAAATCAGTGTTTCTCAACCCTGTCCTAAAGTACCCCCAACAGGCCATGTTTGCAGGCTTACCTTCTTCTTGCACAGGTGCTTTAAATCAGAGTTAATGGCTTGGTATTTTGGACAGCTATTTTAGCTAAGATAAATTCCCAAAACATGTTCTGTCGGGGGTACTTTAGGACTGAAGCTGAGAACCACTATGCTAAAATAGAAAATTGAACCATGGCAGCATACACACAATCCATGCATATGCTACCATGAAAGCACCAGGGAAGTAGCTTTTAGACAAATCACACTTCTTTTGTTTTGCCATGCCAATCAGCCTAGTTAAGCTGCAACTGAGAAATCTGTTGCATGAAAATTGTTTAGGGGGAGTGTAAAATGCATTACTTGGATTGAGCATGCATCTGCAAAACAAATTATTAACAAAATACATAAAACAAACATTTGCTACAAATTTTATTGGTCAACAAAACAAGGAAAGCAAAAAAACACATGTATGTTAATTTGAGACACTAATGCCGCGTACACACGAGCGGACATTACGGCGGACTTTGCCCGGCGGACTTTTCGACGTACTTTCCGACGGACTTTGTGAATGAACGGACTTGCCTACACACAATCCACCAAAGTCCGTCGAATTCGTACGTGATGACGTACGACCGGACTAAAACAAGGAAGTTCATAGCCAGTAGCCAATAGCTGCCCTAGCGTGGCTTTTTGTCCGTCGAACTAGCATACAGACGGCGGACTCGATTTCAACGGATAAATTTAAAACAAGTTTTAAATCTAATTCCGTCCAACTTTTGAGAAAACAAAGTCCGCTGGAGCCCACACACATCGAATTGTCCGACGAAATCCAGTCCGCCGGGCAAAGTCCGCCGTAATGTCCGCTCGTGTGTACGCGGCATTACACTAACATAATATGGTTTTGAGGTCTGACCATTTGGCAGAGGAAATTAACAGGAGTTAAAAGGACTGTGCCCACAAATGGACAGTCTCTTAAGGTTTTAAACATTTATTAGTCACAACCGCTTGAGGAAGATTTTGCAAAATAATGCAGCACAGACAATTAAATCAAAGTGAAACTAACAACCTACAAACAACACACATTAACAACATCAAAAATATCACATGCACGCACGCACGCATACGCACACTCCTTATACTCTTGCCTCTTTTCCGGGCAAGGTAAATAGTGTTATCTGCAAGCTTTATATAACATAGGTTTGTGTGCTAATGAGCCAATTGAAAACACATACACAGTGCATGAAACACACAAAATGCAAGTTTTGTGGGTGAACTTCAAAGTGGGTACACCTGTTAAGGATATCCTTAAATTACTAACACAATAAACACACTCTCTGAGCAAGCCCTAATGCTGTTCCCACACTAAAAACACAAAAAAAAACAAAGTCCCTGAGCATGCCCAGACAAACCCAAATGCATTTCACACACCAAAAGCCACAGCAAGAAACCAAAGTCTCTGAGCATGCCCAGAACAACCCAAATGCAGCTAGCACAAAATAAGCCACCCCCTGTCCAAAATTAAGCACATCATCCAGCATGCTACAAAATTACAGATGGGACAAACACCCCCCTGGTCCAGGGGGACAAACAAAGAGCCTAACATGGGCAAAAGTTATACAACAAATACCATTGCAGTCTGTGGGAACTGACTTGTTTAATTTTGCTAGTCCCCACTTGGCTGGCCCATATTCGAGTTATTGGCCTTAAAATGGGTATGGGGGCCCAGGTCCCACCCTGAGGGACATATATCAATGTCACCAATTTGGACAACCCCAAAAACGAAACAAGGGGAAGTACCTTTAAAAATGCAAAATTGCTTAAAAGCTAGTAACTTGGGGGGGGGGGGGCTTACTCTGCCTGTAAAGTGGTGCATCAGTAGCATGTATCCAAAATGCTGCTTCAAAAATGTATGGCTTTAGAGAAAACTTACAAATCTACATTGCAGATGCAAGATTTTAACCCAAAACAGAAAATAGCCTGCCCCCAATACATACAAGGCCATTTGGGTCTGTTAAGGCTTAAAATGAGAACCCCATGGGAAAAATACCACCCCAAACTAAAAAAATATTGTGCCCCTTCCACACACTAATAAACCCCTAGCCAAACACACAGCAAGCCAGCCCATGAAAGGGGGGTAGATGCTTGGGGGCAGGAGGGGCACCCCAAAAGTCAACCACCTTGTTACCATATTCAGGGGGACATGGTCCTCTTCCACACAACCCTAGGCTGGGTTTGTGGGGAGCTGAAGACAGGGGGCTTTATGGAATGTGGAAAGCCCCTTTAAACTAGTGGGTACAAGGTGCTTTGTGGTTGGTATTGGGCTGAGCCCAACATACCCCAAAGGCAGCCAGCTATGTTGAGTGCATGTGGCCTTGTATAGTTCAGAAGGGGGTTGGGCGATCGCTCCTCTTGCCCTTTTCCTAGCTGGCCCTGTTGTATGCTCTGAAAAAGGATGTGGTTTTGATGGGTGAAGGCAGCTCACAGCCTTTTGAGAATGGAGTGGAGTGTGGAGTTCCCCTTTAAAAGCAAATGCTAGCAAATGGAAATCCAAGGGATTAGAGGGGGGAGACAAGAGCAATGGAGAATGGAGTGTGGAGTTCCCCTTTAAAAGCAAAAGCTAGCCCATGGAAATCAAAGGGCTTAGAGAGGGGAGGCAAGAGCATTGGAGAATGGAGTGTGGAGTTCCCCTTTAAAAGCAAAAGCTAGGAAATAATATGCATTAGAGGGGGAAGGTTAAATGCCCTTTTAGGAGGAGCTAGAGTAGCGAGAGTCTTTTTACATAATTTTAACAAGGTGCATGTCACATGTTGGCAACGTAACATGCTAACATGCCCTGTGTGCAAATCTCCTTAAAAAAATACATAAAGGTGAACCAGCGTAAAAAAAAAATTGTCACAATAATGCCCCGTACACACGGTCTGATTTTCCGATGGAAAATGTCCGATTGGAGCGTGTTGTCGGAAATTCCGACCGTGTGTGGGCTCCATCGGACATTTTCTATCGAATTTTCCGACACACAAAGTTGGAGAGCAGGAGATAAAATTTTCCGACAACAAAATCTGTTGTCGGAAATTCCGATCGTGTGTACACAAATCCGACTGACAAAGTGCCATGCATGCTCAGAATAAATAAAGAGATGAAAGCTATTGGCCACTGCCCCGTTTATAGTCCCGACGTACGTGTTTTACGTCACCGCGTTTAGAACGATCGGATTTTCCGACAACTTTGTGTGACCGTGTGTAGACAAAACAAGTTTGAGCCAACATCCGTTGGAAAAAATCCTAAGATTTTGTTGTCGGAATGTCCGAACAAAGTCCGACCGTGTGTACGCCCTATTAGAGGTGCGCTCGTTCAACCCATTAAATTGCATGTATGCTGCTTAACATTTACTAAGATTTTGGCCGTGCAGTGAAAAAACGCATGTGAACGAGCACAAGAGCCACTTGCGCATGCGCACTGCTTACATTGATCTCATATAGTTCTAAATGTACTTACAGGCACAGCAAGCTTTCTCTAAAAAAGTTACTTTCTCATTCTATTTTGGGGATATTTGTTATTTGGTCAGTTGTTACTAAACTTCCTCACATCACCCCATAATATTGGCACCACCATCTTCTGTCAATATTGAATTTGAGATGCAGTGCTCCATGTCCATAGTGGTGCTTAGATTGCATTCTCCCGTGCGCCGACATTGCTATAGTAAATGGGGGCTTTGCGCTCTGTTACAGGCGCACCATTTCATAAATATGGAAATGTGCTTTGCGCCTCGCCGTGCATCTCTACTGATGGCGCACGGCTTTCGTAAATCACCCCCACAGAGTATTATGAGATGGGGAAGGGGGATTTCTTGCCTCTCATCGCAGCCAGTTTTCATATTACAGTGCTCTGGTACTAGTGATCTCAGTGTCAGTGCTTAATTACATCCAGTAACCGATTATGGTCAGTGCCAGATTATGGCCAATTCCTGATTACATCCACTTTCTGATAATGGCCAGAAACTGATTATATCTAGTGCATAAACACATCCAGTGTATGATTATGGCCAGTGCCTGATTACATCCCTTGCCTACTTACAGCCAGTGAGGTTGATTTACTAAAACTAGAGAGAGAGAGTAAAAACTGGTGCAGGTCAGCATAGAAATCAATCAGCTTCTATCCACACTTAATTGAACAAGCTGAATTTAGTAACAGATGAACTAACATGTATAGCTTCACCAGGTTTTGCACTTTCAAGTTTTAGTAAATCAACCCCACAGTCTAATGTCCTGGCATTTTAGTATCATCCAAAATGTTATAGGTAGTCAGGAAATCATGCCTTTTGATAGCTTGAATGTCCTCCTTGAATTTTTGGCCCCTAGACTTGAGCATCCCATAAATGAATCAGATTTTTTTGTTCAACCAGGGGGATGGAGGAATCCTCTCCACTAAGCTGATGTATTCTGACAGTGGGGAGACTGCTCCGTAATCATGATACACTGATCAGTGCTGCCATGTATAGCCTGTGGCGCTGATCGAGAGGGGAAAGTACGACAGGGTGAGTGTACAGCATTTGATTGGTAGATCAACTTTTGTACAACCTCTCTGCCAACACATTGATCAAATTTGGCTAATCCCTGCTGAACCAGCTGAATTTCGATCTGTGTATAGCTGGCTTTAGGCAGAGACAAAGTCTCAAACATGTGATAACCTCAAGGTGGAGTAAACGAATGTGTTTTGGGGTATGAGTGTAAGTATACATACCCCTTGTTTGTGAGAAATATCTTAATATGTCAGCTTTGGGTAAAATAAATTAATTTCTATTTTCTTGGCTAAAACTTACATTTTCAAAAGATTACCATGCCTCTTAGCAAATACCTTGGGGTGTCTACTTTCCAAACTAGGCTAGTTTTGTAGGTGTTTCTAAAATACTAGCACTTCAGAGCCATAAAAAATGTGATTGGTAGAAATTAAGGTCTAAACACAAGTTTGCACCGAACTTTGGCTGTTTGGGTGTTCAGATAAACTCCCACACATTTACTGGTTCAGTGGGGGCCAAACATCATGTATAATAGCAATATTTCTACCTCTATTATACATGACAGCTTCCTACTGTAAATGGTTATGGAAAACTGTGATTGCAGGCACCACTGAGTCCTTAACAACAAGTGATGCCACTGGCCAGGAATCTCCAACCATATAAAGGGTGAAATCCCAGTGATGTCATTAGCCATATATGGTTATTGACGTCAGTGGTAGATCTTGCCTCATTGTATATAACAGCTTTCATCCAGGGGACAGGACATGTCTGGGGATGGTATTTTTTTCTTTAGGCAGGTGGCAACCATCGGGCATCGTGATTGACGTGGATCTGCATCACTGGACAATATGATTGATAATAGATTTACAATGATTTGGTACTTTTTTTGGTATTTTTATTTTTTTGCCCCATACTCATTCATATAGGGGGGAGGGTATCTGAATGAAGGGGTAGTTCAGATTCTGATAAGACCTCCGCCTGCAGACCCTTACAACCATGGGACAAAGGTTGTGGGAAAGAGGCCCTTTTCCTCATTAACATGGGGACAAGGTGCTTTGCCAGCCCCCCCCCCCCCCCCGTAAGGTACAAGGTTTGAGTACAGAAATTTAATGGCTTCATATGGGAAAGTGTAGTGGGGAGGAGGGGTGGTATTGAGGGCATAAAAATTGTATATCAACTGCTTTTTCAATTCTAACTAGGTGTCATTTGAGACTCTAAAACTGCATGGTGCAAAATCTGGTGCAGCTCTGCATAGAGGCCAATCAGCTTCTAGGTTTTGGCTTAGGTTCACACTGACAGCAGGATTGAAATTGTGCGAGTTTAGCTGAACTTGCACGGTTTCATTCCCGCATGTCAGTCTGACTTTGGGGTCGATTTCAGAGACATCTGTGCGTGTTCCTGCACAGATGTCTATTGAAATTGCACCCGAAGTCGCCAAAAGTAGTACAGAAACTACTTTTGGGAATCAGTGCGGCGGCGCACCGTTTCGGACAGTCCCATTGCCGGCAATAGCTGCCGATTTGGCAAGTGATTTGACATGTCAAATCGCATGCCAAATTGCTTCAATGTTGACCTAGGCTTATTGTCAAAGCTTAATTGAACAAGCTGAATTTAAAAATTGATTATGCTACAATGCACAGCTGCACCAGATTTTAAGTGCTCCTGTTTTAGTAAATCTCCCCCAAGAATACATAGTTTATTCAGACAGCAAATTATTAGTTACACGTGTGTATTTTTCTATTTTTATTTATTATAGATCTGCTAATATGCCCGATAGAATAACCTTAGACATAATATCAAATGAACAAATTATTTCCCAAACAGTAATACTTTACTCGCTTGGAAAAAAGTGATTTAATAATGTAACTTTACAGAGGACTTTCAAATATACAAGTTATATGTACAGTCAAGCAGTGGTTATTAATGTGATACAGTGCACGTTAACTAGTGGGAAACTTTCTTGCACTTAAAAGGAAACTGTTTTGAAAGACATTGAACAAAGATGTTATCAGCGGGAAGTTACATTCTCAAGTAACATTTTATGCTTCAATCAAGTTATAAGGGTAAAAATTGTACTGCTAAGCAGGGTTTCCGTACTCTATATTAGTACATGTTCCTTTATAAGGACAATAAAAGTGTTTTATTTTGTACTTTAATGACATTTAGTATTTATTTTTTAATTCAAAAGAAATCATTTGCAATTGTGTTTTGTCTGTTCAAGGGAGACTTCCATGTTTCAAAATGTATATTCATGTTGAGGTTTTTTTTTTTTGGTATGAAATGGTTAGTAGAGCTAGGTTTTGAATTTCAGCAAGGACAGACTTACCATGGAATTTGCTTTGTTTTAGCATAGGCTTCTATTAGATACGTTCCACAAAAATATACTAGTAGGTGAATTAGCTTCTTACCATACTGACTACTAGAATATGTGTTGTAGAGACATTAGACTGTAAGCACTTTTATATACAAAAATAATATACAAAAAAAAAAGATTAAACCCCCGAGTGCTTTTTTACCACTATTATTGCTTTATACTGGCTTTTGACATTTACAAATGCAGTAATTTAGAAATTGGATGAAAGCTTTAGCACTGGGAAACACGTTTTGAAAGATAAAAAGTGCATTTTATATACAACTATCAGTGGCGGCTGGTGTTTTTTCGGGTGGGAGGAAGTCGGTCATTCAGCCCCAACCCCATCTAGGTTGTGTGCAAACAGCACTCCTATGGGTGACGGACGGTAGGCAGCTCCTCTCCTCCTCCTCTGCATCAAGCCGGCTTCTCCCTCCTCTTCCTAGGTGTCCAATAGGATTGCCTGTCCTTTCAGCTAATCAGGTGACGGGTCTCAGGACCCACTTCCTGATTGTCAGGGAGGAGGATCAGTGTGACAATAGCGAATATTCATTCGCTATTGTCACACAACTGGGTGGGCTCACAGCGCAGTGCTCTGCGCCCCAAGCCCGTCCTTTTTTGAAGCCTATTAGAACCTCTAGCTCTAATCACGTGCTTAAAAAAAAACCCCATTGGAATCCATACATCCAGCACCCTGCATGTAGATTAGGGGGCCGGACGCATGGATGGGGGGTGCGCTTAATGGATGGGCCACCACTGACAACTACTGTATTTATTGGTGTATAACACATACCTTTTCACCCTAAAAATCAGGTGCAAATATTGTGTGCGTGTTATATGCCAATACTGCAATTTGGGCTGCCTAGGAAGGAACGGGGAGGGGGGCGGGATGAGCGCCATCAGATTATATACACCGAGAATCTCCTGTTTACTCAGCGGCCTCTGTAATAGGAAGTCCCTTCTCCTAGGCCGGCATTGGACCAGTGTTCTGTCTATCATAGAAGCCGGTCCGGAAAGTGGGACTTTGTATGAAAGAGGCCGCTGAGTAAACAGGAGATTCTCGTTATATGTAATCTGACGGCGCTCGTCCCGCCCCCCCTCCCTGTCCCCTCTGAGGCAGCAGTAATCTGAGGTGAGACTGCAGATGGGCATTGATCAGGCTGCATTCATGGCAATGGTGAGACTGAACATGGGCATTGATCAAGCTGCAGATGGGTATTGATCAAGGTGCATTGATGGGCAATTGTGAGGCTGTAGATGGGTATTGATCAGGCTGCATTGATGGGCAATTGTGAGGCTGCAGATGGGCATTGATCAAGCTGCATTGATGGGCAATTGTAAGGCTGCAGATGGCATTGATCAGGCTGTAATTTAAGTTTTTTTTCCTGAAACTCCTTCCTAAAATGAAGGTGCGTGTTATATACCTGTGCGTATTATATGCCGATAAATATGGTAAATATGGTACATAGATCAGTCCAAAATGAAGGACGAATGAGGAGGAAAGTGGGACCTTGTTCCAAATCAGGGACAGTCCCTCAAAATCAAGGACAGTTGGGAGCTACTGGTATGTGTAAGGTACGATGGAGTATTGATTTGTGTGAATGGGTCTATGTACTCAGTAAATCACTGCTGGCAAATTTCAGAAGAGTGTCAAAAGAAGCACATGGCTTCTGTTTTCAGTGTCTGCCAAGTAACCTCTAGTACACACCAATAGCTTTGCTGGGCAGCATTCAATGGATGCAGCCTCCTCCAATTAGAAGAATGTTCTCAGCGTGAAAGAAGTGGAACCTATATAACAAAGGAGCTACATGCTTTTATGAATCCAGCATGCAGATAAAATAATATTAACACCCGGATCAACCTTAGACAGAATTTTTTGAAGCTTCCTTACACAAAATATGATCAGGTATGATTAGGCATATTTTGTAACATAAAGCTGAGGGTGAAATACTTGCTGGCCCCTCCTCCTAATTAATATTAGCATGTTCACTTTTGCTAACACTGTGCAGTCATTGTACCACTACTACAACTACCATACTAAGTTTTGCAAATAATGTGACAGAGATCATTTGAAAGATAATCATTATCAACACATGTATTTCATCATGTCACTCTATCAATGACTATACTGTACATAGAATTGTACTTACAAATTTCTTTTCCCATACATGAACAAAACAAAAGAACTATGCAGTATTTTGGTTCTGTTTCTTATACATGTGTGACCTCTTGTGGCCATATTTGTGCATGTGCTCAATTGTATAAATAAATATAGTGACATAAGGTTTCACCGTCTGAGTGCAAATTTTGCACAAAAACTACTTGGCTTGTAAATTTTTTTTTTTTTTTAGATTGTGTAGATTTACTAATGTACAATAGAAAATACGAACCATGATGTGATGAATACAGCTGTAAGCTTTTATTTCTTGAAAAAAATGATTATCCTTTAAAGAAAATATCAAAGCACCTTTGTAGTTCCTTCACATGTTTGTTATAATGCATGTTGACAATCATTATCATGCACATTCAAGCTTTCTCACAAAAAGCCCCTGGGGGGCATTTAGCAATTCTGTCTCATGGCAAAGCAATGCTAAGAAGGAGCAGTGGCATGCATGATGAGACAGATTTAGTACAAGGTTACATTCTGAGTCATAAAGTCTTCCTTTAGTTGCTGTAAAATCACATTGCATACTTTAAGAAACCGGCCCCTTAACACTTCTTAATTATGCATCAGTTTATCATTAAACTATTTTTCATCTTCAGTAATAAATCTGTTTCCTATCTTTGCAAACTGATGCACTAGGCTACCCAGGAATACAGACGCACAGGTCTATAAACCTGTCATGAATATTTTGCTGAAAGAAACAGATGTAACTTGATTTGTGACTAATTGTGTTGCTAATTTGCTTGATACATATCCCCCTCTGTGTAAGAACATTGCACTGCCAATCATTTTTAGTGACACCAAACTTCCAAAACAAATGCACCTGCCATGCATGAGTTCCCTTTTGATGTAGAAGAAAAATTATGTAGCATGTTCTTTGGCCAAGCACCATGTGTTGAGGACCTATTAAAAATGAATGGCCCTATACTTTAAAGTAATTATCAATAAACTGGAACTCCTCCTGAATGCATCTCCCTCTACCCCCTATAGTTTAGCAACAAACTTCATTAAAATATCCAGAAAGAAAAATCCCAATGGATTTCTCCCAATAATTTCGACTAATCTGCCATAAAGAGCTGGATGACCCTGCCATTATGCTGGTTTGGTAGACTTGGTGTTCTTAAGTTGAACACTTTATCAAAATGACTGTATTTATTTTAAAGAGTCCCCATCCCCTTAGGATTGAACACTTGGCCCACAAATATTTATTTATACAAGCATTTCTGACTCATGTCTTTATAGCAGATCATCTATCAATTGCAAGGAAATGGAAACTCCTAATCCTCCTTACCTCCAGAAGGTCATTATTCTGAATGAACATTGTTTCCTAAATTTCAGTCCCACTGGGAATTATGGTTCAAGGATCATAGAAGTCCATGGCTATCGTGAGTGCACCTGTGTTTCCTATCCCCAGGAGCACCACTTTTACTTATACAGGTACTCCTCATTTAATGACTTACCTGTTTAACAACTGCTCGGACTTACGACCAGCTCTCCCCACCCAAACAACGCGCTGTACATCATTGTATTGTACAGTACAGTGCAGAATTTTCTGTACTTATGCAAATTAAAACAACGTTATTGAGCTGGAGTTTTGTATTTATACCTTTTTTTTAAGAATGCCTAAAAGATTGATTACTTGTGGCTTCTCGTTCAACGACCAATCCGTTTAACGACCTGGTTGTTGGAATGGAACCTAGTCATTAAGTGAGCAGAGCCTGTATTTTCCAGAGCTCTTATTTACCTTCCTTTATTCTCCAACAGAGCCCTCTCCGCTCAGGACAACATAAGTCCAAAACTGGTTACCTGGCATAATATATGTACTTCTTTCCAGAATATAACACTGCCTTGACAATCTTCATAATCTCCCTTGGTATTAACCAGCATTCCATTTGAGCTACCATATTACACAATCTATCTATAATCTATGTCTTGGTGGTACTGTTGAGGTTAAAACTGAAAGGGCTATTTTACTGTCTTTCCTCTTTATATCTTGTTCCTTTAAAACTTGATTGGTGCACCAACTGTAAAACTCGATTTTGATTATTTTCCTGTTGGTCTCTGTTTTATACATGCTAACAATATAATAAAAATTATAGTTACAAAAAAATGTCCTTGTCCTCCTACGCAAAGCATTTCTTCATAAATTACAACACCTTCATCATTCTCCATAGGGTGAAATATTTAACTTCTAGGCTTAGCCGCAAAGAAGAAGGTGGGACTAGTCTTTCAGATATTCTTTACTATAAAATGGATCTTCTTGCACAAATCTAAGGCCTCGTACACACGATACGAAAATCAGAAGGCAAAATTCGTAAGACGAGCTGTCTGCGGATTTTCGGATCATTAGTAGGTTTTTTTCCGACAACCAATTTGACTTTTTCGTCAGACAAAAGCTGGATGAGTGGACTAGTACATTTTTGACGAAGGACAGCTCAACAGCTGATACAGAAATCCGTCACACAAAAGTCAAAAGCACAAACATGCATGATCGGAACCAAGGAACGAGCCGGACTTGTAAACTACGGTTCGTAATCGAGAATTAACATTCGTGATGCAGCAAATGATGACATGT
The DNA here is from genome assembly GCA_037952835.1 of Lithobates septentrionalis. Lineage (NCBI taxonomy): Eukaryota > Metazoa > Chordata > Amphibia > Anura > Ranidae > Lithobates > Lithobates septentrionalis. The sequence continues at coordinate 1,403,620 of JBBDGP010000961.1, read as the reverse complement.
TGAAATGCAGCGCACATTCTCATCTTCTTTAATGGGATAATAATGATGCTGCTTTGCTGGTGATACTGATGTAGTTATGGCAAACATATTTTAAAAGGCATTTGTTTTGTAGTGATATAATTAATTTTAATATTATGGTTGTTGTGTTTTTTTTTGTGCAGAAAAAAAACCAATACAAATTAAATTAGAGATGCTATCTACCATCCAAATAAAAATAACTTAACAAAAAAGTGTGAATCAATGCTCACCAAACTTCTACTAACATGAAATTAGCAGAAGGGGCCCAAAGGGTGGCGCTTGAGAAATTAACTTCTTCTTTATACTCTCATAGTACGTCACTACGTTCATGTTTGTGGAAAGACAATTTGCTGATAGTTAGTCTGCTAGACAAAATCCTGCACACGCGCTTTTGACAAAAATCAGACATTTGGTCATACAACAATCAAACCATGTGTACCAGGCTTTAGGCTGGGTTCACACTGGCCCAGTGCGAATTCCAGCTCTGTTTTCTCTGCGAAGAGAAAAAGCAGCTGTTCAGAGGTGCCTCTCCGTTGTATCTGCGGATCAGCTGAGCAAGGAGAGGGAGGAGGGGTAGTGAGGAGGGGGAGAGAATGCCTGTTCACAACAGAATGCATCTGCGAATCAGATGCATTCCCATAGAAGAATATGTGCCTGCAATTCGCACCGCACTGCCTAGAAAACGCACACATTTTTTGGGAAATGCAGAGTGCAAATGCAATGCACATTTGTGAACCAGACTGATTGAAACAAATAGCTTTTAAAATGTTCTGCAAATTGGATGCGGTGTAAGCCACATCCAATTTGCATAGGTGTGAATCCAGCCTTAGGCTGGCTCCACCAAAAACCTCACAAACAATGGCTAACCATTAAATCCTTGATCTCCTCTGGGGATCTTAAAGCAATATTGTGGACAGAAAAATAAAAGACTCAAACTCAATTAGGGCTTTATTATGATTTAAACTGTGGTGTTATTTTCCGCTATAAACTATGAATGCTTTCCTTTTTTCATACTTGCAATGCTGCTAAAGATGTTCCCTGGAAGGATTGTAGGAACAAACCTTTTTGATTGTTTCATGCCTAACAGCCAATGGCGCTTTATTGTTTGCTTCCTTGTTTTTTTTCCTCAATGAAATCTGTTTTGAATAAAATAAAATAATGGCACTCAACGTTCAACACAACAAGTGTCATTGCAGCAAAAAAGTGCATTAACGTACAGTACCTATGAGTATGAAGATAACAGGAAAACACCTTTAGATTCCTTGTGTGCAATTAAAAACACATTGCACATTTTGCCTTTCCTTTCTTTTTCAATTATTTAAGCATCATGTAAGCATTTAGTTTAACCTGCCAAAAACAGACATACAGTATGTAAGCTGTATCCAGAGTTGTAATCTTCATCATTGTTCCACTGCCTAGAATGTCACTTACCAGGAACAAGCAAGCAGCCAGTAAGGTGTGAACATCTGAATTTTGATCCCTCGTATTTGCTCCAGGTCATCAACTTGCTTAGCAGTGAAATTAAGTTCAGGATGACAGCCTCACAGACTACATATTTAAAGAAAAGTAGTAATATCAGTTATCAGTTCTATCCTCACAGGGTTCCTTTTACCTATATTCAGTTTTCCAGGAGGCTCTAGGTTTGCTCTTTTTGAAGAAGAGTTACATCAAATAAGGCATCATTCCATTAGATAAGCTTGCTTACAGTTGGCTAGCAAAAAACACACTGCACTAAAATGTTTACAGTGCTCCAAAGCTGCAGGAAAGTTCATTTAATCTTTTTCACATTATACAAATTTTAACCATTTTCACTAAAAACATAATAGTTATAACTTTTTTTAAATCTATTCATACAACTTAAGCTATCATGCTATAACAAGGGTTAAATGCTAAACTTAAATAGCAGTTAGTAAAATAACCAAAAACTCCTAAAGGTAAAAGAATGTTTTATATTATAGCTCAACAATGTTGGTAGAAACAATAGGTGAAAAAAAATCAGAAAAGTAAATCTACTGGATTGAAGATGAGCAGTGAGCAACCTAAATGATCGGCTATGAAAACTGTTCCATTTTCTAAAATGTATTACATTTGTTTAAAAATTCAAATAGTACACATTAGGGTATAAAGTGTGTCATATTGAACAATCAGTCTATGTAATGTATGAGATTACTAACCATCACTTTAAAAATACAATGATCAATACCTAATCATCCTAAGAGAAAAGAATAAATAAGTTGTTTTCTACCTCAATCAGTCATATTTGAACTGCCATTTCTTCAAGTTATGTAACAAAATATAATCTATTACACATCTGAATATTTTGAGAAATGTCAATAAGGCAGGCCATACATGGAGAGAATTTCTTTCCTGCAACCACGATTCCTCGAATAACATAGGCAGTGCTGACAGGGGACTCAGCAACTGACTTCTCCCTGGGGGAGCCGGATTCTGGCTAGCAATAATCGCAAGTGAATCTGGCAGGCTAGTTGTACCCCAGTTGTTTGATCGATCAACTGGTTACATTCAGCCTGCCCATTTACGGTCCGAGTCTCGTTTCGAACCGTGTATGGCTGGCCTAATTTTCATCAGCACTTGTCTTTATAAGGGAATCTTAAGGAATTCAATGGTGAAATCGTACTGTAAAACAGGTGCGCTAATTTATGTTCAAATATTAGTGACGATGTTCCCAATAAAGACAGTGCCGTATAACAAAGAATATAAATAGCCAGGTGCAGTGACACAGGTAGCACTTCAAAACACAACAGGTGTTCCCAGGTGCAGCTAATGCACTTTCCAGAACCGTAGGACCTCTAATTTAAAAGAGATCTAAGAAAGCCTGGCTGATACAGTTCCTCGACAACATGTACATAAAAACACAGAAAAGACAGCAGAAGAAAATCCATAGTTTGGGATTGTTATAAATCAAACAAGTTTTATTAGTACACCTGTTTCACAGTACTTATGTTTTGGGTCTTTTAATTCGGACCTGCTGTTTTTAGGACTTATTTTTTCTTTAGGTACAGCGCAAAAAATAGTTTTTTTTCTATATTTTTTAAGTAGCTTTTCTTATATATCCTGATATAAATAAGACAGTAATATCGACCATATTATCCTCTATGCAGTATATATATATATATATATATACACATATACATGATATAACGAGGGGCAGGGCCACCCGGTGACCCCACCCCCCTCTGACGCACGGTGACTTGACGGGACTTCCCTGTGACGTCACGGGGAATGCCACAGGGAAGTCCCGTCATGTCCCGTGCGTCAGAGGGGGCGGGGTCACCGGGTGGCCCCGCCCCTGTTATTTAAGAGCCATCAGACGAAGAGACGCCGTCACACAGCGGGAGCCTCCCTCCATGGCAGCATGAAGGATGAAGGAAGAAAGAAGAAGCATTTAAATAAAGGAATTGTCAAAAACTGTCTCTTGTCATTTTCAATATTTTTGACAGTTTTTTAGTGAAATGGTAGGGGTAAGTACCCCCTTACCATTTCACACGGGGGGGCCGGGATCTGGGGTCCCCTTGTTAAAGGGGGCTTCCAGATTCCGATAAGCCCCCTGCCCGCAGACCCCCACAACCACCAGCCAGGGTTGTGGGGATGAGGCCCTTGTCCTCATCAACATGGGGACAAGGTGTTTTGGGGGGCTACCCCAAAGCACCCTCCCAATTTTGAGGGCATGTGGCCTGGTACGGTTCAGGAGGGGGGGGGGCCGCACTCTCATCCCCTCCTCTTTTCCTGCGGCCTGCCAGGTTGTGTGCTCGGATAAGGGTCTGGTATGGATTTTTGGGGGGACCCCACGCCTTGTTTTTTTTTTTTTGGCGCGGGGTTCCCCTTAAAATCCATACCAGACCTGAAGGGTCTGGTATGAAATTTAGGGGGAACCCCACGTCATTTTTTTTTTAATTTTGGCCGGGGTTCCCCTTAATATCCATACCAGACCTAAAGGGCCTTGTATGGAATTTAGGGGGACTCCCACATCATTTTTTTTTTACATTTTGGTTCGGGGTTTCCCTGTGGGGAATTCCCATGCCGTTTTTATCAATGAACTTCTATGTGTATTGTCGGCAATGCAATAGCCGCGGGTAGTTTTAAATGTTTTTTCCTTCGAAATGTCATTTTGCTGTCAGATTGTTCTAAACACAGGAAACATGCGCCCCTTTACAGGCATACTATAGACACCCCCCAGGTACGAAATTTAAAGGAATATTACACTTTTATTGTTTGGATTTAGCATTATTAAAATCACTGCTCCTGAAAAAACGGCCGTTTTTAAAACTTTTTTTTGCATTGATCCATGTCCCCTGGGGCAGGACCCAGGTCCCCAAACACTTTTTATGAAAATAACTTGCATATTAGCCTTTAAAATTAGCACTTTTGATTATTCATGTTCGTGTCCCATAGACTTTAACGGTGTTCGCGTGTTCGAGCGAACTTTTTTCCTGTTTGCATGTTCTGGTGCGAACCGAACAGGGGGGTGTTCAGCTCATCCCTACCGATGACATTTTGCTCTCTTTGCAGGCACCCAGTGTCTCTCTCCCAAACCTCCTTCATGAGATTGACCTTTTTGGTAAAATATACAATTTAAAAATTAATCATGCAAAGTCGCAGGCCCTGAATATCTCTCTCCCTCCTCAGGAAATGACTAACTGCCAAGAATCCTTCCTTTTTCACTGGAATAAAAGTGCCATTACCTACCTAGGGGTTCAGATTCCAACCCATCTGTCAAACTTGTATACATTGAATTTTCACGTGGCCCTACTCAAGGCTCAAAATTTTCTTAAAGAGTGGAAAACATTAAATGTTTCATGGTTCGGGGGGCTGCTCTGATCAAAATGCTTATTTTACCACGCCTATTATACCTGATGCAAGCAATCCCGATAGCTCTACCATCCAGTTTTTTTTCAGCTTACCAAAAAGCCTGCTCGCTCTTTCTATGGAGAGATTCCCCCCCACGCATTAAATACTCCAGACTCACTTTATCTAAATCTAGGGGCGGCATTGGGCTACCTGATTTGCATAAATATTACACTGCTTGTCACCTCACAAGTTTTGCAGACTGGAATATCCACGCCTATAAGAAGTCTTGGATATTCCTGGAAAACGCTTTTCGCCTGGTTCCTTTCACCTCCTTCCATGGCTACCCCCTAAACACTGGCCACAAATACTATCCACACACCCGCTAATACACCCATCCCTCTTAGCTTTTAGGAAAGCATCGATCAATGGGGCCCTCGCCTCAGTTCCAGGTCCCCTAACCACACTAAGAGGGAATCCTGCATTCTCTCCGGGTAATTCCACCAATTTTCTACAGAAGGAGTGGCCACACGAGGATGTCTTAGTCCTACATTTCTATCTTGATGGGAAAATCATTTACCTAGATAAACTTAGAGAAATTTCCAAAACATCCTTATTCTCTTTTTGGACCTATAGATAAATCAGGCATTTTCTTGAAACCCACACCGGTCAAGCACATTGGACAAAACAGCTTCACCCCTTTGAAACCTTGTGTCACCGTAAAGCCCCACAAAGACACCTTATTTCTCTCTTGTATACCTTTCTCACGGATCACCCAAACCCGTCATTTACGCCCTCACAAATTTCATGGAAAAGGGACCTACTAACACCTTTAACACACGAAAAGTGGACCACGGTCTACGAATACACACATAAGGGCTCACTAAATGTAGCCACTCAATAAAATGGGTACAAGATAGCTACTAGGTGGTATAGGACCCCCTCACGGCTCCACAAATTTTCTTCTGCTATCCCTAACACTTGCTGGAGGTGCGGTCTGGAGGTGGGTACAATGTTTCATGTGTGGTGGGATTGCTTGATTCTCCAACCCTTTTGGAAAGAGGTCCACGATTTAATCACACATATTACTACATTCACTCTTGACTACACCCCTGCCCAATTCCTTTTACACCACACATCCCTATCTAAACAGAAATAATACAAGTCCTTAGCTATGCATTTGGTTAATGAAGCCAGGCTATGCATTCCCAAACATTGGCGTTCTACCTGCGTTCCAACAATCAGGGAATGGTTTGCAAGAGTCTCCAAAACAAAATAGATGGAAGAACTTATCCATGTCTCTCAGGCCAGAGTGCATACATTTTCCGCTACCTGGGCATGCTGGACCCACTTTATAACCACTGACAGATACCGTCAGTATTCCTCCTAGGTCCCCCCGTGGACCTCGTAGCTACAAATATAGCTATCTTTAATCAAGGGGGGGTGGGTGTGGGCTCACTCACCCCTGACCTTTACCCTTCCTGGTGTATGTTCTCTATCCTCTCTATCCCCCCTTCCCCTTTTTTTTTTTATTCTATTTTGCTTGGCTTTTTCCTTTTCCTTTCCTTTTTCTCTCTCCTTGCTTTTCTCTACTCTCATTCTTCTCGTCTTTCTCTCCTTCTCCCTGTTTCCCAGGATCTTCCCTCTTATGGCTCTCTCCATCCTGTCTCTTCTACTATCATTTCCTTATAGCCCCATATAATACAGTCGAACATGGATGATAATATTCGATGATTGCTACGTCTCATGGTGCTCATCATATATGCTTTGTGGGGAATCAGTACACACCGTATTTTTGCCAGGATTGGTTTAGTAACCCATCCCCTCCTCTGGTTCACCAGAGGAGGATCCGGGGGGAAGTGTATACTGTAATAGAATCCTCCGCCCTAAGACGCTGTTTCCCCTTACTTTGACCTATCTCAGAATACCTTCCTTTATGACTTACTTTCGCAATGTCGTTTTAAGTGATATGGATATCTTGTTATGAGCTAATGATGTCATGTGACAACTGTTTACAATTATATATACACAATAATTCTGCGCTACCAAGAAGGGGAATAAAACAGCAGCTAACACAACCAGCAAGTGTAAACAATGTCAAAAACAAAATAAGTGTAGCACTAGGAAGAGGGGTCAGAAAATGGAGTCTATGGACTGACAGTTCAAAGTTCATGTGCTTAAAGGAACATCCCTGGAGAGAATATGAAAAGTCCTCTGGAACAGATCTCAATAAGGGTGTAAACCATCTGTGGAGGGAGCCCACACACCACCAATAGAAGTGAAAAGGCTTACCGGACTCGGTGGACCCAACAAGGCATACGCCAGGTAAAATCAATCAGGCTTAGGTGGTGCTGGACTGCAGTTGGCCCGGAAGGGCAAAGTTGGTGGAATGGCTACCACGTGGCTGTATTCCTCAAACGTAATCGGGCCCAAAAATATGGAGTACGGCGCCCATAAATCATATCCCTCAGATCAGCGTTGGAACCAGCAATATCAGCAGCAAAATGAAGGAAGAGAAGGAATGGCCAAATAGTGTAAATCCGTTTAATTGGAAATATATTAAAAGACATGCGCAGTGTATGTTTCTTCATCTCGATGCGCGCGCACATTGTTGCGCCGCTCATATCCCTTATGCCACTTCACCTCACGTCACCTACCCACCTCCTTCTGTATTTGGTACCATTGACAGGGCCCCCTCTACATGAACTTCTCAAAGGTATTTTATTTATTTCCACTTCCGGTGCCTACTATTGTGAGGTGTGGAACGCACGCAGGTCAGCGTGGAACGCACGCCGTTCGGCCATCTTCCCCCAATACCGGAAGTGACGTTTTAATAACCATGGAGCTGTTTTTCATTATTTCTGATGGTTTTCTTATATATACTCTGGTGGCTACAGTGGGGGGAACCCCCCAGACGACGTCTATGCAGACGAAACGCGTCGGGTAGGACCCCACTGTCGCCACTTCTTCACAGCGCTGTTTTTAGATATCTTTTCATGTGAGTGTATACTTCTTTTAATATATTTCCAATTAAACGGATTTACACTATTTGGCCATTCCTTCTCTTCCTTCATTTTGCTGCTGATATTGCTGGTTCCAACGCTGATCTGAGGGATATGATTTATGGGCCGTACTCCATATTTTTGGGCCCGATTACGTTTGAGGAATACAGCCACGTGGTAGCCACTCCACGAACTTTGCCCTTCCGGGCCAACTGCAGTCCAGCACCACCTAAGCCTGATTGACTCTACCTGGCGTATGCCTTGTTGGGTCCACCGAGTCCGGTAAGCCTTTTCACTTCTATTGGTGGTGTGTGGGCTCCCTCCACAGATGGTTTACACCCTTATTGAGATCTGTTCCAGAGGACTTTTCATATTCTCTAGGGATGTTCCTTTAAGCACACGAACTTTGAACTGTCAGTCCATAGACTCCATTTTCTGACCCCTCTTCCTAGCGCTACACTTATTTTGTTTTTGAAACTGTTTACAATTGTCTGTACTTTTTTTTTGTTATTTTATTCAATAAAATCTTTATTGAAAAAAAAATCATTCAAATCCTCCCACGCCACACTATTAAAAAGTAGACTTTTTTATATCTGTGCTCATAACCAAATCATTACCTTTTTTTTTTTTTTTTGGCTTGTTTGGCCTCCATCCTTCCCTGTCTATACACTGTGAATGTGAATTTCAGCTGGTTCAACAGGAACAAGCTGAAATGTGATACTTGGGTGGCCTTGTCACCCACCTGTCATCCTTCTATTGAAGACTTGAAGGAGCCAGAAAGAGATTTTTTTAGCTGAACAAAGGCTACATCCAATCAGATATGGCCACTGTTTTGGTATTCTGACAGCCTCCTGTGGTGGCTGTCAGAATACAATAGGCACAGCAGGAAATGTGTCTATCCACACTTAATTTTTTTTCATTCCATGTTACATATCTTAGGAGGCAACAAGTTCAGTACAGGAAGCACGTCTCGGGATAGCTTGCTCCTGCAAAGATGAATGATAACATTTATGCCATCATTCTGCATGTACAATATTTAACAGAAACACCGACACGACAGTGGTACACGGTTAACAAGATAGAGAGAGATCTGGTGCTGCAACAACGGGGCACTGGCTGTAAGGCTGTTTTCACACTGAGGCACTTCACAGGTGCTATAGCGCCAAAAAGAGCACCTGCAAAGTGCCTGTAAAGTGCCTCTCCTCTCACTCCAGTGTGAAAGTGCCCTAAGAGTGAGGGGCAGACAGCCAGATCTCGATGACTTTAAAAAAAAAGGTGGCAGTGCAGGACAGCAGCAGAGTAACTGTTTAATAGAGGACAACATGGGATTAGATGGGCATGTAAGTGTGCTTTGGATGAACAAAAAACTAAAAACATTTTTAGAAGGAGGTAGAATGTCTGTTTTGGACCCCATTCACACTCAAATAAAAATAGCTCCTGTAAAGCGAGTGAAAAATGCCTCATCTGCAATCCCAGTATGAAAGCCCAAGTGCTTTCACACTGGGGCGCTGCACTAGCAAGACGTTAAAAAAAGTCCTGCAAGCAGCATCTTTGGGGGGCTTTAGAAGCAGTGTATACACCGCTCCTAAAGCACCCCTGCCCATTGAAATCAATGGGCAGAGTCGCTAAAACGCCTCGGCAGCAGCGCTTTGCGAGCGCTTTTAACCCTTTATTCGGCCACTAGCAGGGGTTAAAAGCGCCCTGCTAGCGGCCAAAAAGCGCCTTTAAAACGATACTAAAGAGCTGCTAAAACTAGCGGCGCTTTAGCGCTAATGCAGCAGCGCTGTAAGTGTGAAAGGGCTCTTAATGTTTATAAAGCTAAAAATATCCCATCTGTTAAAGCTAGCCATACATGGTTCAGTTTTTTGTTGAGCCAGTGAGTCGAATGAAAAAAAACTGAACTTCTTCCCCATCCATACATTCAAGGTGGGTGGGAAATCCTCCCCTAGATTTCTCCTCCGCTATTGTATTCTGACAGTGAGGAAACTTCCCTGGTGGCAGAATACACAGATCTGAGCTACATAGAATTGGCTGCAGTTGATGATCGAGCAGCTTTTATCCAACACGGCGGTTCAACAGTAGTTAATCAGTAGATCACTTTCCATTTTGGAAGGACTGGACAAATTTTGACCTATGTAGGCACACATGATTGAAATTCCACTGGTCCCTGCTGAACTGGTCAAATGTTGACCAATCTATGGCCACCTTAACCACTTGACCTCCGGATGATTTACCCCCCTTCATTACCAGGCCATTTTTTTGCGATACGGCACTGTGTTATTTAACTGACAATTGCGCGGTCGTGCAAAACTGTACCCAAATAAAATGTATGTAATTTTTTCCCCCACAAATAGAGCTTTCTTCTGGTGGTATTTGATCACCACTGCCTTTTTTTAATCTTTTGCACTAAAAAAAAGGCCGACAATTTTGTAAAAAAAAAAAAAAAAATATATATATATATATATATATATATATATATATATATATATATATATATATAATGCTATAATACATACAAAAGCTGCTATAAAACATATCCAATAAAAAAGTAAAAAATTTAATTTCTTCAGAAATGTAGGCCAATATGTATTGCTATATGTTTTTGGTATAAACAATTCTCAATAAGTGAATATTAATTGATTTATGGGAATGTTACAGTGTCTACAAACTATGGGATATATTGTATTTATGGATTTTTTTTTTTATACTAGTAATGGCTGTGATCAGCGAATTATAGCAGGACTGTGATATTGCGGTGGACAATCGGACACCAGCTGACACTTTTAACACTTTGCAGGAACCAATGACACAAATACAGGGATCAGTGCTAAAAATATATACTGTCACTGTACTAATGACACTGGCTGGGAAGGGGTTAAACATTTAAGGTAATCAAAGAGTTAACTGTGTGCCTAGCCAGTGTATTATTGTGTCTGTACTACAGGAAACTCTACAAATTATGTATTCTATTCCTGCTCATTCAAAAACTGAAGCATAGTAAACATGTTTACTATGCTTCAGTGATGAATGGACACCGCAATGATTGGTACAAATCATTAACTTTGTTCATTCAGGAAAAGAAGGAGCCAGTAATTTACAGGCAGACAAGGAAGACAGTACAGTCAGACCACCTGCTCAACAGGTGCCCGGGCCCCCTTCTGAACTGATGGGGCCAGGCCAAGTACAGGAGGGCTGGCTGTACTGCCTTATCAGGCTGCGATGTCTGTGCAATGCAAATTCAGCTATACAAATTGTATGGCTGAAATTGCATCGCCTTCACACCAAAATAGTGCAGGACCCTTTTTTTAGTCTGCACTGGAATCGGATCACATGGGTGTTCGCTTTACATTGACACCCGCAGCAGTTTGCAGATGTCAGTGTGAACCACCAGAGATTCTGGTGCAATGCAGGAACCCACACAGGAGTCGCAGGGTTTCCCGCATCGCACTAGTACAAACCCAGCCTTACTCAGAACAAAGAGCATCCTGGGTGGATACAAACTTTTATTTTTCAATTGTCACTTTAAAATACAGGCTTTTAACTGGTTATAGTGAAGTCTTTTTAATGGCATGTGCTACAACACAGTTGTCTTCAGGCACACGAATTTGACAAAGGACGAGAAAAAGGTAATTGTTACTAAACCCAATAATTGCAATAGTTTCAACTCTTGCAAAAAAGAATCATGTATAATGATGTTGCATACTAGATCTGTCTCTCTATTATCATGATATTCTGGTATTCCCCTAATGGGAGTTGCACACAACAGAATCTTGTAGTGCCTAGTAGGAAAAGCAGCAAACCTCTCCAGAGCACACAGTGTTAATGATCCAGTGTAATTCTCACTTTCCCTGAAGAGGATTGTATACATTGTACATGCAAAAGGATTGTCTTGATTAATTGGAAGTGGCAGGGAATTTCAGCGGGCACACACCCAACATAACAGTCTTATGCCGCATACACACGACCGGACTTTCTGGGAAACTAGGTCCGAAGTTCTTCCAGCCGGACTTCCGGCAGACTACCGCCGGACTTCCGGTGGACTACCGCTGGACTTTCTGAACGGACGGACTTGCCTACACACGACCGGACTTTCCGGCAGACTAGGTCCGCCCGTCTTCCCAACTGACTTTCACCGGAGTTACGGCGGACTTTCAGAATGAACGGACTTGCTCACACATGGCCAAGTCTGTTCATTTTGAACGTGACTCGGGTACGACGGGACTAGAAAAGGAAGTCAATCTCGCCGCTTTTATCGGCGAGATTGACACCTTGCAAGCCCCGTCGCGGGGCATACCAGGCCCTTAGATGTGGTACGGATTTTAAGGGGAACCCCCTACGCCGAAAAATCTCCCTGGGGTCCCCCCAAAATCCATACCAGATCCCCGATCTGAGCACGCAGCCTGGCCAGTCAGGAAAGGGGGTGGGGACGAGCGAGCGCCACCCCCTCCTGAACCGTACCAGGCCGCATGCCCTCAACATGGGGGGGTGCTTTTGGGGAGGGGGCGCGCCGCGCTTGCCGCAATAGGAAAATAGTTTTTTCCTATTGCAGCGAGCGCGAGATGCAGTACCCTGTCCTTGCATTGTATCTGGTCTGTCAGACCAGCCTACAGATGAATAGGCTTTCCATCAGGAACTGAGTCCGGCGGAGTTACGACGGAGAGATTTGAAACATGTTTCATTTCTAGGTCCGTCGGACTGGGAAAAAAAAGTCAGCGGGAGCCTACACACGATCGGATTGTCCGGCGGACTCTGGTCCACCAGACCAAGTCTGCTGTAAAGTCCGCTCGTGTGTATGCGGCATTACACAATTCAGGACACCTGTAGAGTCCTGTTGCCTCTTTGCCTTTACCAAGCAGGTTATGACAGGGTCTACGGAACAATGTATGCTGCATAATGTTTCAGCTGTTATCATGATTGATGTCCCATGCTCACACCTTAACAAAGTCTATCTGTTCTCACTCTGGTATCTTCAATTATGGATTTATTCAATTATTCAGGTAAATCTTCCTTACCTATTTGGCCAGTTAGAGGTTAATGAATGTTGTCAAAATCCCCCATTTCCTTGGATCTTTGCATATTACTGTACCTATGAGTATGAGTATCATGAGTTTCATATATAATTCTTCTAAAACAGGCATAGAGATAGATTAATATTTTATAAGTACATATATTAACACAAACGCTCAAAAGAACACTTTTACAAAGCAAGATTCATAAAAGCAATGCTGGAATCAGCTGTAATAATATGGTGTTATTTGGTTTACCTAAAAAATACAAAATTGAAGGCAACCGTTCAATAATGTAGAAAACATTAATCAGTATTCTAGAGACATCTAGTGGTGCAACTGTTGTTTGCGCCTATCAGATACTAAAGTAGGAATCCATTAAATGCAATTATACCACACAACCTCTACAGGCTGGCAACAACTGTAGTGGCACACCCTAACACCCTGAAGGAAAATAAAAACAAAAGGCAAATTAGACAGTATTTACCCTTCCATGACTGGGGGTAACTGATGCCTACATGCCCAAGCCAAATTCAACAGTATATGTACAGTATGTGTCAACTGTAACTAATTTGCATACCTAATTGTTCACACCTTTATTTTAAGAACTTTTGTACACATGATTCTAATTCCATAATAAGTAATTATTTTGGAAAAATCAGAAATGTACTTTTCCAAGTACATTTAATCTGTCCGCTAATGTTTCTTCTAATCTTTCTAGTCTTTCTCTTCCAGTTTCCCTGGGTGGAAGTGAGCAGGGACAGCTGCCACCAAAGAATGTGCTTTCATTGCCATCAAACCAGATAGTGTCCAGAGAGGATTTATCAGAGATATAATCAAACTCATCGAGCAGAAGAGCTTCCAGTTGGTGGCTATGAACTTTATTCAGGCCAGTAAAGAGCACTTGCAACAGCACTACATTGACCTGAAGGACCCTCCCTTCCTCAATGAACTGATGGAGTACATGGGCTCTGGCACCATGGTCTGTCACGATATGAATGTGGTGAAGACTGGCTGTGTCGTGCTTGGAGAGGCAAGCCCAGTTGACCAGGTGTTCTGTTGATTTTTGCCCTTTGTCGAAAAGTGCCCGCACATGCGCAGAATGGTACGGCACTCCAGCTGATTTCCCAATCAGCTGGCATCATATGTCACCATAGTGCATGCGCACATCGTAGGAGGCATTTTTCGACGGGAAATACCATTTGACGGCCCCAATGGAATGCTATGCAAACAGTGAAGGGACATGGTATTTGTCATATTGTGCCTCGCTGTTGCAGGGCAGGTTTACAGTGTGCTCAAGGTCTGGATTTGTCAGCGTTGCAGGGCGGGTTTGGTGTGTTGAATGGTGGGTTTTGTGAGGCTACAACTACGGTGTCCCTGCGCTCTTTGCATACCTTTTAATTGTGGCTGTGAAATGATATCTCGAAAAAAGTCTCCTACAATGTGTGCATGAAGTCACTCCAGCTGATCTCGCACTCCAGCGAGATCGCAGTGCATTGCTGTATGATGATTTGCCAAAGCATGCATCTGACCTGCATTCTTTGGTCAATCACAGCGCGCTGCCGTGTGTAGTGTTGTTGGTGTGGACAGAGAGATAGATTGAGTTAGATTAAGCAGGCAGGTTATTCAGTTAGTGTCAGTGTATTTGATATATATACAGTCAGTCTAGTGTATATATTATATATATATATATATATATATATATATATATATACATTCTGCATCCAGTGTAGCCCATATCTACAGTGTATTCTGTGGTGTACTGTTTCTAATACACTTCAGACAGTGTATTAAAGAAAAAAAAAAAAATATATATATATATATATATATATATATATATATATGCAGTCTTGAATATATAAATATATACACAGTATCTCACAAAAGTGAGATTTTTGTAAATATTTATTTATATTTTTTTCATGTAAAATGTAAATGTAAAACATGCTTTTGCCAAGATATACAGAAATATGTAGAATTCATATACAGTATCTCACAAAAGTGAGTATTTTCACATTTTTGGAAATATTTTATTATACCTTTTCATGTGATGACACTGAATAAATTACACTTTGCTACAATGTAAAGTGGTGAGTGTACAGCTTGTATAACAGTGTAAATTTGCTGTCCCCTCAAAATAAGTCAATACACAGCCATTAATGTCTAAACCGCTGGCAACAAAAGTGAGTACACCCCTAAGTGAAATGTTCAAATTGGGCCCATTTTCCCTCCCCGGTGTCACACGATTCATTTGTTTTACAAGGTCTCAGGTGTAAATGGGAGCAGGTGTGTTAAATTTGGTGTTATCGCTCTCACTCTCTCATACTGGTCTCTGTAAGTTCAACATGACACCTCATGGCAAAGAACTCTCTGAGGATCTGAAAAAAAGAATTGTTGCTCTACATAAAGATGGCCTAGGCTATAAGAAGATTGCCAAGACCCTGAAACAGAGCTGCAGCGCAGTGGCCAAGACCATACAGAGGTTTAACAAGACATGTTCGACTCAGAACAGGCATCGCCATGGTCGACCAAAGAAGTTGAGTGCACGCACTCAGTGTCATATCCAGAGGTTGTCTTTGGGAAATAGACGTATGAGTGCTGCCATCATTGCTGCAGAGGTTAAAGGAGTGGGGGGTCAGCCTGTCAGTGCTCAGACCATACGCCTGCATACTGCATCAAATTGGTCTGCATGGCTGTCGGCCCAGAAGGAAGCCTCTTCTAAAGATGATGCACAAGAAATCCTGCAAACAGTTTACTGAAGAAAAGCAGACTAAGGACATGGATTACTGGAACCATGTCCTGTTGTCTGATGAGACCAAGATAAACGAGTATGAGTATGAATACAAGTGTGTCTTGCCTACAGTCAAGCATGGTGGTATAAGTGTCATGGTCTGGGGCTGCATGAGTGCTGCCAGCACCGGGGAACTACAATTCATTGAGGTAACCATGAATGCCAACATGTACTGTGACATACTGAAGCAGAGCATAATCCCCTCCCTTCGGAGACTGGGCCGCAAGGCAGTATTCCAACATGATACAGACCACCAACACACATCCAAGATGACCACTGCCTTGCTAAAGAAGCTGGGGGGTAAAGGTGATGGACTGGCCAAGCATGTCTCCAGACCTAAACCCTATTGAGCATCGGTGGGGCATCCTCAAACAGAAGGTGGAAGAGCGCAAGATCTCTAACATCCACCAGCTCTGTGATGTTGTCATGGAGGAGTGGAAGAGGACTCCAGTGGCAACCTGTGAAGCTCTGGTGAATTCCATGCCCAAGAGGGTTAAGGCAGTGCTGGAAATAATGGTGGCCACACAAAATATTGACACTTTGGGCCCAATGTTGACATTTTCACTTAGGGGTGTACTCACTTTTGTTGCCAGCAATTTAGACATTAACAGCTGTGTGCTGAGTTATTTTGAGGGGACAGCAAATTTACACTGTTATATAAGCTGTGCACTCACTACTTTACATAGCAAAGTGTAATTTCTTCAGTGTTGTCACATGAAAAATATAATAAAATATTTACAAAAATGTGAGAGGTTGTACTCACTTTCTGAGGTACTGTATATATATATATATATATATATATATATATATATATATATATATATATATATACTCTGCATCCAGTGTAGCCTATATCTACAGTGCATTTGGTGGTGTACTGTTTCTAATACACTTCAGGTGTACACTGTATCTAATACAGTGTGTACACTTTCTAATGCAGTACAGGCAGTGTACACAGTACACAATATAGTGCAGCTGTAGTACAGTTTCTAATACAGTGCAGGCGGTATACACAGTATCTAATACAGTGTGTACAGTTTCTAATACACTTCAGCCAGTGTATGCAGTATCTAAAACAGTGTGTACAGTTTCCACTTCTTTTCTGGTGGTTTACACAGTATCTAATACAGTGTGTACAGTTTCTACTACACTTCTGGTGGTGTACGCAATACACAATACAGTGCAGCCATAGTACAGTTTCTAATACAGTGCAGGTGGTGTACACAGTATCAAATACAGTGTGTACAGTTTCTACTACACTTCTGGTGGTCTACACAGTATAAAATACAGTGCAGCCATTGTACAGTTTCTAATACAGTGCAAGCGATGTACACAGTATCTAATACAATTTGTACAGATTCTAATACACTTCAGGCGGTGTACACAGTATCTAATACAGTGTAGTGTGGTGTTGCAAAACAAAAAAACATCATGTCCAGAAGACCACCAAGGAAAGGCAGATGCTCACAGGCCACTGAAAGAGGGCAAGCAGCCTACTGTGTCTAGTCAACAGTGATGGTGCATCCTCTGCAGGTGGCCGTGGGGCATGCGTGTCCTTTTTTTCTGCTGCTGGCCGTGTTATTGAGCCACAACATGCAGATTGCAGATGAGTTGGTGGAGTGGATAACAAAGCCGTCCTCATCCTCCTCATCCTCTGTCACCCAGGCTCAGAGTAGTTTGCCTTCCAGCGCAGTTGCCAAAGTGGCTCCTTGTTCACAGTCACTCCTTCCATAGCCCCACCATCATGCACGGAGGAGTCCCCAGAATTATTCGACCAGTGTCAGTACATGCTGCTGGAGTGAGTTGAAGGCTCTGATGTTGGTTCCCAATTTGAGGAAGGGAGTAAAAAAAAAAAAAAAAATGGCAGTCGTGTTCCCCCAGCTGCAGCATACTGCCAAGTTTGCTCCAGTGACAAGGAGGGAGGGGATGATGAGGTCACTGACTGTACTTGGGTGCCTGAGAGAAGAGAGGAGGAGGAGGAGGCACAACTCCAATGAGGTAGGATGTCCTCTAGGGGGCGGCTTAAGGGCAGCCACCCTATTGCATCACACTGCATAGCTCCGCTTGTGCAGGGCGCTACTGACTCGCCCTTGACTTTTAAAAGTTCCTTGATGTGGGCCTTTTTCGACACATGTGCAGCAGATTGCACTGTTTCTGTTTGCAACTTATGTCTGAAGCGGATCAAGCATGGCCAGAACAGCAGCCGCTTGAGCAGCACATGCTTGACCAGACATATGACAACCTGCCATGCAGTCCGTTGGCAACAGCACTTGAAAGACCCACATCAAATAAAAAGGTGGACTTCTATTTGCTCCTCATCTGGGATCTCCAACTCTACTATACCTTCAGTCCTCTCAAAAACTTGCGCTGAGAGGAATGAAGGTATAGCAATAGGTGTCCCAAGTACGTGCAGCCAGTACACCACCAATTGATTTTAGCAGGCAATTTTCCCTACCCCAGTTTTTGAACCATAAAAAGAAATTAGGTCCCAGCCATCCACATGCTCAGCATCTAAATGCTAGTTTTTCACAGAAGGCCATTCGGGCTCTCTACCTGCATGTGGAAGGCAATGTTATGGCCTCATTGGACAGGGCAGTAAAATTAATATTACCACTGACTCATGGTCCAGCAGGCATGGGCAGTGATGATACCTTTCCTTCACGGCGCACTGGGTAACTCTGCTGGCATCTGGGAAGGATGCAGGACAGGGTCCAGTGTTGTTGGCGCTTGTTTCACCACCACACCTCCAAAATGCTAGTGGTGATTCTGGCACAGCTCTCTCCTCCACCCCTTCTCTTCTTCTTCCTCTATGGCCTCTTTTGCAGATTTGTCCTCTGAACCAGCAGTGCTCCGTAAGCATTCTAGGGGCTACGCAAGCAGTCAGGCTAAAAAAAGTCATGCGGTGCTTGTGTTGGTCTGCCTAGGGAACAGGAGCCACACTGGGGCAGAGATTCTGTCAGCTCTGCAGGGGCAGGCTCAGAGGTGGTTGACGCCATGCCAGCTTCAGCCAGGAATGGTTGTATGCGACAATGGCACCAACTTTCTCTCCATCCTCTGACAGGAACACTTGACCCATGTTCCATGTTTGGCACACGTCCTGAATTTGGTGGTGCAGCAGTTCTTGAGCAGGTACCCAGGCTTACAGGATCTCCTGAGGCAGGCCAGAAAAGTCTGTGGTCATTTCTGCCGGTCATACAATGCCAGTGATTGGCTGGCTGACATTCAAAGGGAATGCAACCTGCCCATCAACCGCCTCATTTGTGACATGCCCACCAGGTGGAACTCAATGTTGGCAATGCTGCAACGGCTGCACACACAGCAGAGGGCCATTAATGAGTACCTGTGCGGGTATGGCATCAGGACAGGGTCAGGGGAGCTTGGCTTATTTTTGCCACGCCAGTGGCTACAGATCAAGGATACATGAACTGTCCTGTTCATGTATCCTTGAGGAGGCCACAAGGATGGTGAGCAGTGACAATGCTTGCATCAGTGACACTGTCCCTCTAGTCTTCCTGCTAGAGCACACACTTTATGGAATCATGGACAGGGCACTTGAGGCAGAACAGCAGGAGGAAGAGGAGGACTTCCTTTACTCTCAAGGTCTTCTTTATCAGGAAAGCATTCCTGTGGGCCCACCAAACACACAGGAAGAAAAGGAGGAGGAGGAGGATTGTGTCAACATGGATGTAGAGAATAACACTCAGCTGCACACTTCAAGGGATGGTTTTCAGTCCCCAGAAACCCAAGGAGTTGTATGTGGCTGGGAGGAGGTAGTTACGGATCATGTGATCATTAGTGACCCAGAGGACTCAGAATCAAATGCCTCTGCAAACTTACGCTGCATGGCCTTCTGCAAAACCTGCGAAAGGACACTAGGATTTATGGTATCAATGAGGGATCATTATTGAATGGCAACCCTTCTTGATCCATGTTACAAAGGTAAGGTTGCAGAACTCATCCTGCCTTTGCAGAGGGAGCAGAGGATGAAACATCTTCAGAAGGCCTTGAAGTAAGGTTTGGTTCGTGCAACTCATTTCCAGACCCTGGGAGGTTACCATTTCCTGGTGCTGCACAACGTGTTGCTGAGGCTTTGTTCAGTCAGAGGAAGAGCGGTGGAGAAGGTGAACGCCTGACCGATGCCTTTAAATAATTTTTCAGTCCTCAGCGCCAAGGTCTAATCAGTTCATGCAACTATAGCCAACGTCCGCATTATTTGATGCAGGAAAATCTAGGGGCAAGAGCAGACTTGGAGACCTTTCCAACAAATCATCCACTGGGTTACTGGGTCTTGAGGATGGGCCACTAGCCAGAACTTGCTCAATATGCAATTGAACTACTGGCCTGTCCTGCATCCAGCGTGCTTTCGGAAAGCACATTCAGTGCTGCTTGAGGGTTTGTAACGGATCAAAGAGTGTGACTGTCCACAGACTCTGTTGATAGGCTCACATTTGAAAAAATTAATCGGTCATTGATCAGCAGCTATCAAGCACCTTTTTCTGATGTAACTGATTGAATTTGCTATGGATGTGGGATCCCTTGAAGACTGTCTATGCTGACTATCCTATTCCTCCTCAATCTTGATGCTAGCTTCCAACAATATTTTTGGTTTAGGGCACCACCACCACCACCTAAGGCTCAATTGTTCTGCCCCTGTTTAACAGGGGCATGTAATTACAATTCTTTATATAATATTTCACAGCAGGGTCCCTGGGCCCAACAAGAGTATCTGTGAGGGGTTACAGTGTTCTGGCACCACCACCCAAGACCCAATTTTTCTGCCCCTGTTTAACAGGGGCATGTAATTACAATTTTGATATAATATTTCAATGCAGGGCCCGTTCCTGCACCCAACAAGAGTAACTGTGAGGGCTTACAGTGTTCTGGCACCACCAAAACCAAATGCCTAATTTTTCTGCCCCTGTCTAACAGGGGCATGTAATTACAATTTTTGATATAATATTCACAGCAGGGCCAATTCCTGCGCCCAACACAAGTAACTGTGAGGGCTTACAGTGTTCTCGTACCACCAAAACCAAAGTCTCAATTTTTCTGCCCCGTTTAACGGGGGCATGTAATTACAATTCTTGATATATTTCACAGCAGGGCCCATTCCTGCACCCAACAAGAGTAACTGTGAGGGTTTACAGTGTTCTGGTACCACCAACACCTAAGCCCCAATTTTCTGCAAAGTATATAGGGCAGGCCATATAGTATATATACTGCTGTTAAGAGTATATAGTGCCTGGGGCCCCCCACACCATTTTTTTAAATTTTGGTGCGGGGTTCCTCTTAATATCCATACCAGACCCAAGAAAGTATTTTTTTACTTTTTGTTATAATAAATATCACCAAAATGTTTTTAAAAAACACATTTCTTCATCAGTTTAGGCCAATATATATTCTTCTACATATTTTTGGTAAAAAAAATCGCAATAAGTGTATATTAATGTGTATGTGTCACCGCCGCAAAAACACTATTCACTCAATTGCCCTTAAAACCCTATCAGAGTTGCTGCACTCAAGAAAACCATTCATTAGAATGGGCTAAGAGTTATAATTAATGTATGTGAATGCGCTACTCATATACCTATACCACTCTCAATTTGACATTACTTTCTTATTACTGTGTCGAAAAAAAATTATATCATGAAACAATATCCCATAAAATATACCGCTTACAATACCATGTATACAAATACATCAATACACCAATATAAGCCAAAACATAAATAAAAATAGCTGACATGTACGATATACATCACAAAGTCCTTATGCAAAAAGGTACAAAATCTTCTATTAATTTGCTGTGATTATAATTCTTAACGTGCTCCTGTGTATCTTCTATTTTCATATGTGACTTAGTGACCCACCACCACCTTTTAGATTGGCCACTCACCAGATGCTTCTTAAATGATGCGCCTTTGGTTCATTAATGGGATAACCACTCCACCTTATTATCGCTCCTCACCTGCTATGCTTGAGCTCTGATTTTTCCTCATGCAAAGTATATAGACAACGATCATTGCGCAATGCGTTTAAAACTTTTTATTATGTAAAATACAAAAAGTGTACACTCACATTTAAAAGTGCCCTTGAGCCGGCACTAAGCTATTCCAGCAGTTAAGGACGGGTGTTATTCGATCTCGTGGTCCGCCTGTATGCGATGTGTGTAACCTCCGCATTCGGCTTGCGCTCCACCCCTCGTTCCCGTTCGTATCTCCACCAGCTACGGACGTTTCCGCTCCCCTGGTACAAAAATTTCCCAGCAGCCTCTACGCGTTTTGCATCATAGTATGCGTCATCAGGAAGCTGCCGTGTGATTGGTGCGTGTTCTATTTATATTCCGTATAGCCGGAAATGTGTTTACCACCATCTTAACTAAGGGCCTTTGCCCAATTTCCATTCTATAACTTCCTTTGTTATATCGCCATTTTAACTGAGGGCCTTTGACCACTTTTCGTTTTCTGAGCGTGCATACCCCGTTCCCCTTGATACAACTACTTTTCCTTATATTATTAATCTTAAATTATATGTTTAAATATATTTTTGTCCCGGGATATTGCCCATCTATATCTGCTGGAGAGGTTTTTACAATTTATTATACAGTTTCTTACACAATTCCTGTTCCGCAACCTATTCTGGCTTATAGACAATATGGAACAGCAAAAAACTCTATTGACTATAATTATTTGTTTTTATACAGAATTCAAATACATACTTAAATTATTTAAATAATTTTTGAACCTTATATACCCTTATAGTATCCCAAGACCAAGATACATGTATAAAAAATATAGAAAAATTTAATATGAAAAATCTTAAACAATAAACAAAAAAATAAAAAAATATGAAAAATTATGAAAAAAAATATACATAAAGGTAAAAATAAAATAAAAATAATAGTAATAATAAAACAAAAAAACACAAAAAAACTAAACGAAACAAAAAATATAATAATGAAAGTAAAATAAAAATAATAATAAAAATAAAAAATAAAATTAAAATTAAATTAAAAAATTTAATAAAATAAAATCAAAATCAAAAATAAAAATAAAATAAATAAAATTAAAAATATATATATACAAAATATATATATTTATATGAAAGTTAATATTAAAATATGTCAATAATCTTCTAAAGAGCAATTGACGTTGAGTTCCACATTCAACCCCAGTGGCCTCATCGTATCCATTTTAAATATCCAATGGGTTTCATTCCTTGACACCTCTCTTTTCATATTGGTATTCCTTCAGTTTTTCTCTATTTTGTCTATTCCATAGAACTTCAAATGTTGGGGGTTTCTTCCATGTATATCCCTAAAATGCTTAGATACACTGTGATGTTTGAATCCTTTTTCAATATTTCACCTATTCTTACTGACAGGGCTCTAGTTGTTCTGCCCACGTACTGCAGCCCACAGCTGCACTCCAGTACGTAGGTGACATGTGTACTACAGCATGTTATTAATTTTTCGATTTTATATGTTTGTTTATTGGTGTTCGACACAAAATTCATTATCTTTCTATCTTTTTTGTTGGTTGATCTGCAAGCCTTACATTTCCCACATCTGAAGAAACCTTTCTGATTGAAAAATGTTGACATAGTTTTAGGGGGGTCTGGCACATTTTTTACTATCTTATCACGGATCCTTCTGTAAACAAATGTTGGTTTTGATGGTAATACCTTGCTTAGTTGTGGGTCATTACTGATTATGGGCCAATGTTTTTTTATGATATCCTCTAATGCTTTATATTGTTTATTAAATCCTGTTATAAATGGTATTTTGTTACTCTGGCTATGATTTTTGGTTTTATTTCTTAATTTTAGTTCCCTATCCATATTAGCTACTTTCAAGCGTGCTTCCTCCAGTACATTTCTTTTATAACCCTTGTCCATAAATCTCTCTATCAGGATGTCAGTCTGTTGAAAATAATCTTCTACTAAATCACAGTTCCGTCTTATCCTGATAAACTGGCTCTTGGGAATGGCCTTTTTCCAATGGGGGTGATGACAACTCCCCATTGGTATGTACCCATTACGGTCCGTTTCTTTAAAATGTGTTCTAGTCCCAAGTTTATTCAGGTTTTTGTAAATTTCCAAATCCAAAAAATGTATTTTTTGTTGGTTTATTGTAGCTGTAAATTTAATATCATACTGATTGCGGCCAATATATTGGATAAACTGTTCTAACTGTTCTTGACTTCTCTTCCACACTATCAAAATGTCATCGATGTAGCGTTTGTATAGCAGCAAGTGTGGCCAGCATCTCCCGAAGATTTCTCCCTACTCCCATTTACTCAGGAAGATGTTGGCCACACTCGGTGCATACTTATTGCCCATCCCCACCCCTTTAATTTGTCTGTAATAGTTGTGATCATGCCAGAAAAAATTATTCCCCATAGCCATTCTTAGTCCCTCCAGGATAAATCTTCTTTGTTTCAATTTTAGATCTGATAAATTCTTCATTCCCCATGCTACAGCTGCCAGAGCGTCTGTTTGTTTTATGTTAGTGTACAACGACTCCACATCCAGTGTTACCAGTAGTGTGGAGTCGTCCACCTGCATATATTTTAAATTATTGATTACATCTTTACTGTCTTTGAGGAAGGCCTTACCCTCTCCTGCTATTGGCTGGAGGAATACGTCCAAGTATTCCCCCAATCTGGAGTATACTGATTCAATGCCACTGATTATGGGCCTCCCTGGTGGTTTGGTTTTGTTCTTGTGAATTTTTGGGACCTGGTATATTACTGGTATTCTCGGTGCCTCTGTTAACAAGTATCTACCTTCTTTTTTGTTGATGATTTTATCTGCTATACCCTTATTTAGATATTCTTTCAACTTCTTTTTAAGTTTTCTATTAGGATTATTTTTTAGGGTTGGTATGTACTGATATCTTTTACTAATCTCTCCAACTCTGTGTAGTAATCCTGTTTAGTTAGGATCACTACCCCTCCCCCCTTGTCTGCTGGTCTGATTACTATATTTTTCCTTTTTTCCAGTTTTTTGAGACCTTGCCATATCCTGTCTTTATTGCACTTTTCCGGTTTGATACTTCTCATTTCCTTCTCTACTATCCTTTTAAACACCTCTATGTGTTGATTAGTATTAGATCTGGGGTTGAATGTGGACCTGTTCCTCAATTGGCTATGTTTGTATCCTGTGTCATTCTGTTGGTGTTGGGGTTCTCCCTTTTCTAAAAAATACTTATTTGGGGGCGCGGCCTGACGCATGGAGTGAGAGGACGTGCTGTTCCACAGCTCCCGGGTCCCGCGGCTCTACAGGGCATTTCTGAACCGAACCAGGCTGTATAAACAACTCCGATGGGGAAAGCTAAGTACCAGGACCAACAGGGAGCGGGGGGTTCCCGTCCAGGAGGGGATTTGGGGAACTTTTTCACCCGATCTTCGGCCTCGGCCCAGCGCCAGCCGAGATCCAAGATGGCGTCGGCGCCTCCGTCCCCGGCCCGCTCCGAGTCAGCCCTGGACACTATGGCCTGCTCACAGGCATCCCACACTACCCCTGTGCCCCCAGTTTCTCCCCCCAGCCTCTCCAGGTGCCGTTCCACTGCATCCATAAGCTCTGCAGATGGATGGGATCTAGAATCCCAGATGAGATCCATGAATAACTACATGCGGTCCCTTCCTACCAAGGCTGATTTTGAGCAGTGTGTACACCGCATAGAAAAAACCTACAGACAGGAGATTTCTGAGCTTAAAAGGGACATTGGTGTTCATTTTGAGGGCATTGAGGCCACTACAGAAACACTCCATACCTCTGTTCAGAAGCACGAGGAAATACTTAACTCCCACACAACCATGCTGCAGCACTTTGCGTTTCAACAAGATGACATCGAGAACAGAAACAGGCGTAATAATATTCGCATACGCGGCATCCCTGAATCTGTGGAACCCAAGGACTTGAGGGCAGCGGTAACGGCCATTTTCAATCAGCTCTTACAATTACCCAAAGATAACCCACTTGAACTAGACCAGGTCCATAGGACCTCAGGTCCCAGGAATCCTGACCCCTCATTCGTCCGAGACACGCTCTGCAGAGTGCACTTCTACAATATTAAGGAATCCATCATGCGGGCAGCCAGCGTGCAGGACTACATTCTTATCAATACCACTCCTGTGATGCTTCTACCTGATCTTTCACGTCTAACCCTGACCATGCGGAAGGCCCTGAAGCCTCTCACACAGCTTCTCCAATCACGCCAAATAAAATACCAATGGCGCTTTCCTTTTCAGTTACGGGTGCACCATGATGGTAAGACTGCCACATTCCGCATGCTGGGTGATCTCCCTGCATTCCTGGGCACCCTGGAATTACCACAGGTATCTTTGCCAGATTGGCCTTTCTCCCCAACTACACCAGGCCTGCCGTACATCCCGCAGTGGCAGAAACACAGCCGCAAACGCCGTCCTGGCTCCTCACACCGCATGGATCCTGATGATTGATACCATACAGACCGGCTGGTCTCCTATCTTTGTTTTTTCCTCTCTACCTGAGTAGGAATGCTTACTGCACCACCCTGGATTTCTAAGGACTTTCGTTCCTCGAGCCTCTGAAGATACCCTTTTCCACACCTCTTCCTGCAAACAGTTCCTGTTCATAGTTTCTTTTCAACTGGACGACAGAAACCTTCTCTTTAAAGTTACTGTTACCCAAGTTCGGGATCCTCATACCTTAGAAGATACCAGGTTCCTCTGCAAAAATCAATGGCTCATAAGCTGCAGCAGGAAGATCTACCTTGGCCCTCTGGGACTGCTGCGGTCCTCACTTGTTGTGAAGCTGATCCCTCTGCTCTTCCAGTCTCTTCAAGCCGGAGGTTCCTGATTGCAACTTTTGAACTACCATTTTTCCTTTTTTTTTTTTTTTCCTCTTTGGTTTTTTTTTTCTCATGGTACTGGTGCACCAGTTTGCTTTCTGTTATTGCTCTCATGGTACACTCAACTGTTTATAATGTTGTATTAACCCATGCTTTCCCCCCATTGTGTCTCTGATTTTGATGTCTTATTACCTATGCCTTTACATGATACTTACGTTTACAAATACAGCCCAGTTTATTTTTCATATTATTGGCCCTGTGGTTCCTGGGACTCCGGGAGCTCTCGCCATGCTAAACACTAACCCCCCTTAGGAATATTCGGTGCCCCCGCTTGGCACCGTCCCATGGTTTACGGATACTTTATACTTTACAGTTTTTTGTTTTGTTTTTTATTTTCTTTATTTTCATTATTTTCTTTATTTTCTTTTTCTCAACTTTTGATTAACTGGTACCACCTGGTGGCCTACCTTACCACAACTAATATACTGTTTAATTTGCTAGGATTGGGGTCCCGGGCTTCCTCCCCTGATCTTTCCAGGTCAGACTGGAATACCAATTGGACAACCATGGATACTGGGACCCTGTTCTGCTCCACACTCTCTCTCCTCTTTCTCTCTCCTCTCTTTCTCCTCCCTGATACTTCCTTCACTTCTCTTCCACCTTTTTTCGTTCTCTCCAATACATCTATCCCCTCCCTCCCCATTTTCCCTTCCCCTTCCATTCCCCCGCTGGCTGGGGCGGAGTTTCGAGGGACTCTCGCTGTTTCTTTTTTCTCCCCTTTCTCCTCATACCCACCTTGACATGACCGCTACTCCACTACTGAATTTAGCTTCTTACAATTGTAGAGGCTTCAATACCCCAGAAAAACGTAGTCAGATCCTTTATCACTTCCATAAACAAAAAACTAATATTCTCTTATTACAAGAAACCCATTTCAGGACCGACTCCATACCCATGATGCGCAGTCGATTCTATACCACCTGGTTTCACAGTACTAATCCCGCTGCGAAATCCAAGGGGGTTTCGATCGCGTTTCATAGGTCTTTTCACCCTGAGGTCATTGATTCATATATTGATGATCACGGTCGCTTTATATTTCTCAAACTAAAAATTAACAATTTTCTCTTTACAGTCGCCAACATTTACGCTCCGAACACAGATCAGGCGCGCTTCCTATCATCCACTCTTGCCAGACTGACCTCTTTTGGAGGCTCTAGTATTATCGTTGGAGGAGACATCAATGTGGCCCTTTCCCCGTCTACCGACACCTCTACTGGTAAGTCTTCCATGTCCACGACCTCACTCTCACACATTAAATCTCTTTTACATTCTTATCAATTAGTGGACGTGTGGCGCATACATCACCCTACTGACAGAGATTTCACGTACTTCTCTATAGCACACAACTCATATAGCAGACTGGACTATTTTCTCATCTCCCAACCCCTCCTGGATACACCTTTTCTAACCTCCATAGGACATGCTCTTTGGTCTGACCATGCCCCAGTATATTTGTCTTTTGCCCGACCCCCACAGTTTCGCAGGGGGCATTCCTGGCGCCTCAATGACAATCTCTTACGAGACTCAGTATGCATTGCTGAAGTTACCAAAGCAATTCATAACTTTAAAATTGACCACACAGCAGATACAACTTCTCCACTTAACCAATGGGAGGCGCTGAAGTGTGTGGTCAGTGGCGTCCTAATTCAGAACGGCTCTCGCTTGAAAAAGATCAGGTCTGACGACATCAAGCGCCTCCTGACCAACATCTCAGATCTTGAATCCCTACACAAATCAAATCTGGACCCCTCCATTTTTGTGGCCCTTTCCAACTCCCGTCGGGATTTACTCCAATTATTAGACTCTCACTCTCTCATAGCTAGGGATCACGCCCGAAAATCTTACTACTCTATAGCCAATAAATGCGGCCAACATCTGGCACGGGTTATCCACCCTAGGGCTCCACGTCTTCCCATTCCCTTCATCACCAAACCAGACCAGACTAAAGTTTTTGGTTGCAAAGACATATCCACTACATTTAAAGACTATTATGCCCAGTTATATAATCTGCCGCAACCCTCTCCACCGAGTTCTCTACCCCCATCCCAACACCCAATGCGGACCTATATAATGGAAACAGCACTACCTACGATTGACCCCCAGACATCCGCGGACTTAGATGGTCCTCTGTTGGAACCGGAGTTCCTTGGCGCCATCAAGGAATTAAAAGCGGGCAAATGTCCAGGCCCAGATGGCTACTCCCCGAGGTTTTACAAAACCTTTGCATCCTTATTAGTACCGTTTCTCACTAAGGCCTTTAATTCCATAGACGATACCACTCTCCCTTCCAAAGCACTCCTCTCAGCCAATGTTTCCATTTTACCAAAACCCAATAAGGACCCCTGCCAATGCAGCAGTTACCGCCCGATATCGCTTCTGAACATTGACCTTAAACTCTTTGCTAAAATCCTCGCCAATCGTCTCTCTCCCTCTCTCCCCGGGATCATACATAGAGACCAGGTGGGCTTTGTCCCTGGTAGGGAGGCACGAGACAACACCACCAAAACCATTAACCTCATCTCCTATGCCCAACGCTACCATCAACAAATCTGCCTTCTCTCTTTTGATGCCGAGAAGGCTTTCGATCGGGTTAACTGGCGCTTCTTAAAACTTTCCCTTGAGCAAATTGGGTTGGGATCCCCTTTCATCTCCAAAATTATGTCACTCTACTCCAATCCCTCAGCTTCGGTCCTGGTTAATGGTACCCCCTCAGCTGCATTTGACATCTCCAATGGGACTCGCCAGGGATGCCCCCTCTCACCCCTTCTTTTTATTATAGTAATGGAACATCTAGCATGTGCCATCCGCCAAAATGATTCCATACAAGGCATACACACGCCTTCCGCACACCATAAACTTGCACTTTACGCCGATGATCTGCTCGTTTACGCACGCCAACCACATATTACTCTCCCCTCCTTGCTCTCGGAGTTCCAACGTTTCGGAAGTCTGAGTAATTTTAAACTCAATATCTCCAAGACTGAAGCGCTTAATGTCTCTCTCTCTGCTCCCACATTGTCCTCCCTCAAATCTAATTATACCTTCCACTGGCAGACCAGGGACATTAAGTATTTAGGCGTAACCATTCCAGCTAACCTATCACTTCTCTTTACACTGAATTACATCCCCCTCCTCTCTCGACTCCGTAAAGATCTGTCCTCCTGGGGAGACAAACCCATACCCTGGTTTGGACGCATAAATACCCTTAAGATGGACACCTTACCCAAATTGCTCTACCTATTCAAGACTATCCCGATCACAGTACCTAAACCCTTTTTCTCTACTCTACGCTCCCTCTCCATTCGCTTCCTGTGGAATAAAGGGTTATCGAGAATCAAATTTAAGTTACTCACCCGACCAAAACTGCAAGGAGGTACAGGTCTACCTGACTTTGAGCTTTATTATAAAGCCACAGTAATGGCACATATCCTTGATTGGTTCCCACGACCCTCCCAAAAAGCGTCGGTTATGGTTGAACAGGATATGTCCCCCATTGACCTTAGGGCCCTACTGTGGGGCTATAAACGTAACTTATCAGTTTTGGCAGATTCATCACCCCTTACCACAGCTGCCCTTATACTTTGGTACAAGAGAGGTCTATGCGAGATTCTATCGTCAGACCCATCTCCCTTATCACCACTTTTCGATAACCAGGCCTTCCCACAAGGTATAGGAGCCCATGCTATTGGTTCTCTCTCCCGCTCCTCATGGCCCCAAGCACACTCTTTTATTCGGGCAGACAATGGAACACCAAAAATCCCTACTGGGAACAAAGACTGGCTCACTTCCTTGCACCTTTCCACCTTCACCAAACATCTCTTCACTTCCTCTCAGGTTCATCGCCCCCTGACTGACTTTGAACACCTCAGCTCTTTGCAGGAATTACCTAGACACCTGCTCTCACATATCTACAGTCTTATTCAATCTCTTACACAGACAGACCTACCCACCTACACTAGAGTATGGTCGGCAGACCTGGGAAAGACCATCTCCAGAGCAGATTGGCAAACTGCGTTCCATTTCGCGCATAAGTCCTCAATCTCATGCTATTCACAAGAAAAAACTTTAAGGTCATGGCAAGGTGGTATAGGGACCCCGCCTCTCTACGGAAAATCTTCCCCTCAACTTCAAATCTGTGTTGGCGCTGTTCCCTTACAACAGGGTCGTATCTACATATCTGGTGGGAATGTGACCGGATCCGGCCCTTCTGGAATCAGGTATCCCAGATCTATGAAAAAATTTACGATGATCCTCTACACTTGACCCCTGAAATAGCCCTCCTATCTATTCTGCCAGGATCAATAGCTTCTCAAAAGCGCAATCTTTTACGTTTTTTCCTGTCAGCAGCTCGCCAACTCATACCCCTCTTCTGGAAGACAGCGACTACCCCCCCATTGTCTCTCTAGATCTCCACCATGAATGATATCATGCGAATAGAGGAGATGTTGGCGCTTGACAATGACACCTACGAGAAATTCACAATTTTATGGTCGGTCTGGCGGCGCTTCTCCACCTCAGACACGCTGTCTTCTTTGCTCCCTGCCCTCTAAATTACAACTTCCCCTATAAATTTAAACACAAGCTGATCCCCTGACCATGTCTAGGAATTTGGAGTCCTTCCTTCTCAGCTCCAGCCAGCGGAACCCTTCCTCCCTTCCCTTCCCTCCTCTTCCCCCCTTCTTCATATTTTTTTTTTTCTTTTCTCTCCTCTTCCCCCCTACTCATCTCCTAATTATTCTTTTTCGCTTTCTTCCTGACCTTCTTTCCTGATGTTTGACATGATTTGTCTATATTAAAATTTACCTAATGAATATCAGCTTAGCTGTGGGCGATAGCCATTTTGCTCGCTGATTGATTTCTCAATATGTTTTACTTCTTGTCAAATGTATTAACTCTTTTGTTGTTTTAAAACAATAAAAATATTTTCAACTCTAAAAAATACTTCTTTAAATTAAATTTTCTAATGAATTTCTGCAAGTCAATAAATGCTTCGAACTGGTTAAAGGTTGTGCTAGGTGCATATTTAATTCCACTATCTAGTACCAATAATTCTTCCTGGGTAAATACCATGTCCGTTAAATTAAAAATTCCCTCCCCTAATTTTCTCTTTTTCTTTTTGCCTCCCCCTCTACAGCCTCTTTTTCTCATTGGTTTTTACTTCCTCCAGCCTCCTGGGGGCTCCTGCTCCAGCCCCCTCTGCTGGTTTGGAATAGTGGCATGGATGGTTTGTAGGGTTCCCTCCAATCCCGCCATTCCCCCTGCCACATGGGTGGGCCATAGTTTTGGTTATAGTTGTAATATCCCCTACCTCTACCCCTGTAACCTCCTCTCCAGGGTCTGGGATACTGTCCCATCGGAGGTTGGTAAGGGGGTGCATTTGTGATGTTATTCCCTTGCTCGGGTTTCTGAATGTTCACTTTTTTCTGATTGTTACTTGGGGTATGTGCTAATGTCTCTTCTTATTAAGTTGGCGAATGGGGTGTCTGGTGTTCCACTGTTTCTTGTATCTGCAACCGCATCCCTCATGTCCATCTCCTCATCCAGGGATGTGTTTGCAGAATTGGTTGTTGTTTCCTCTTCCTGCCACCTGTACACTTTTCCCTCCAAATAATCTTTTTTATCCCTTTGGTATTTAACCTTTTTGTTCTTTACTTCATTGTCTAGTTTAATTAGAAACTCTTGTAGCTTAGCCACTCTAGTTTTGTACTCATTAGTTTCTACATGTGGTAGCATATTATCTTTGATGTTACTAATGGTGGATTCTATCTTTTTTAGTTTAATTCTCCTTCTTTCCTTGTCAAAAGAAGTTTATTGAGTATACAATGTTATAAAGATACATAAAGTAAGTTTACAAGGATCTATAAAGTAAGCTCATTGTTTTACAGTAGGGTTTATATAGGTAAATATCATGGAATTTCAAATATTAAACATCGGGTTCACGTAAACCTAAATTAAAGATATATATCATTTCCTTAGTTACTTTTGTAGGTATTTAAATGATTTATACCTACTATACATATTGTTTACAAGTAGAGTGTATATAGGTCAAATAAATTCTGATAATGAGCATTAATCGTAAGGTGGAGAAAAGGAAAGAGAAAGAAGAAAAAGGGTTGAAAGGTAAAGGTATGGTCCACAAGGTTGTCCCGCTCATCAGTTTATTATTCTTTTTAGTTCTCTTTGAAGCCTTAGAATGGGTGTCTCTTTAAGTCATTTAATCTGTTACCATGGCAACAGGACAGAGTCATTGAAGTTTGACAGGAACTGTTGTTTTATCCAAGGATGCCAAAGTTTTTCAAATTTTGGAATTTGATTTTGATCGATGGCTACCATCTTAGCATGGGGCATTGTATTATTCATTCTGTGAATTGTTTCTGCTAGTACCAATGTAGGAGATTTCCATGCCTTGGCCACTGTTTGTTTTGCAGCCGTTATTAGTTGGATCATAAGTTTGAATTGAGAGAGTGTTAACCATTCCGGTTTTAGATTAAGTAAAGTTATATATGGATCTGGTTGTATTATTTTTTTAAATATTTTAGATGCAATCACAAAGACTTCCTTCCAGAAGGTTTGGATTACTGGGCACGTCCACCATATGTGTAAATATGTGCCTATTTCTGGGCATCCTCGAAAACAAAGAGCTGAGGTATTAGGTGAATATTTTGCCACTCTAGCAGGTACAAGGTACCAGCGAGTTAGGACTTTATAATTTGTCTCCAGTGCTAAGATGTTGGGTGAAGATGACTTAGATGTGAGCCATATGTTAGACCAGTCCGTGTCTTCTAAAGTTCGTCCCAGGTCCTCATCCCACCTCTGAATGTAAGAGGGTCTATTAAGATTTGCTACTCCATATAATTGATTATAAAGTGATGAAATTGTACCTTTAGCAAATGGATCTTTTGTACAGATTGATTAAAAAATGGATAATTGCAGGGCGCATGCGCGACTCTGAGCGTGATGGACGTCTGAGACTTTAGCTCCGTTCAGTCCGGGAAGATAACGGCTTCAGCAGGGCCAATACCAGCTTTATTTTCAGCGATCTTATCACCCCTCGAGCCCCTTATGCTTGGTGCATGCCTGGGAGAAAGAAAAAACCCAGAGGATCGGCGCAACACACCCTAACCCACTATCTCCTCCGCGCCCGTGATCTTGGCGGCATGTCTCAAAATGGCGCTGCTGGGAGAAGCAAACCTCCATCTCCGACCTCATCACCAGGATATCCCACAGTCCAGACGCCTCCCCTGGAACCTAGCCGTGAGTACACAGCCTCTCTTACCAAGTTAGATCTAGAAAGCAGTCTGGAGGCCATGTACGCCAGGCTAGCCACAAAGTTCCAGACTGAGCTGCATAAAACTTCTCACACACTCTCCCAGGAGATCGCAGCCTTGGGCTCCAGGACAGAGAGACTGGAAACTAAACACGATGAGCTGGCACTTGCATACAGTGACCTATCCAGAGAACATGACTCCCTAGCCACGGCCTTCTCCCAAATGCAATCCCAAATCGAGGACCTCGATAACCGCAACAGACGTAACAATCTGCGGATAAGAGGTATACCAGAATCTGTTACGGATCTCATCCCCACAATGATTCGCCTATTCAAATCTCTGCTCCCTGACACCGATGCCGGAGCGTTTACCTGTGATCGTATCCACAGAGCCCTCAGACCCAAACCTCCAGATGACAAGCCCCCCAGGGATATAGTTCTTTGTATGAAGGACTTTTTAATTAAAGAGGAGATCCTCAGAGCTGCTCGCAACCAACAACGCATCACTCTGGACGATCGTACCATCCAAATTTACCCTGATATTTCTCCCGCCACCCTGGACAGGAGACGTGGCCTCAAAGAAATCACATCTGCTCTTCAAGCTGCACGCATCCGCTACAGGTGGGGCTTCCCTTTCAAGCTAGTAATTCCCCACAATGGCACCACTTACTTTGCCACATCACTCCTGGAAGGCCAAGAGATCCTGGTCAAATTGGGCCTTTTGGAACCAGAAGTCATCCGTCGGCCCCCTTCTACGCCTAGACCTTCACCCATCTGGCAGACCCCCCCAACTAGGAGAGACAGACGGAGGATCAGATACGACATCGGAGACAGGTTGGAAGATCCCTTTCCTTGATCATCTCAGCGCGTCAGACAACTACAAGATACCCCAGCAACTTGCACCAAATACCGGTTTACAGTGACCCGGACGTCGGTCCCTTGGAGCTGCAACATGCACACCCCACCCAGCAGAAGCTTGCAGTCTCTGACCTTTTTTTATTTTTTGGTCTGAGTCATTACTGCAGGCCTGTTCTCTTTTTGTTTTTTTCTTATATTTGTTTTTGGGTTTATACCCGATTGATCCACAAAGTTCATGACATTTTTCACGCTGGGTTCGAGACCTCGTAGTCTCGGGAGTAGGTATTTTTCTTATCAGGTTTTCTACAATTACCTGATCCAGTTTCTAGTTATGATGTCTTTTGTGTTACTATCAGTCCTATGTTTTTTTTTCTTATCTTTCTCTCCTTTTAGTTTTTTGGTTCTCTTTTTTACCCACAGGTTTTGGACTTCCGGTAGTCTATGTTTACATCGACTCTTTATTGCATTATTGTCTTGCAGGGTACATGCTTCATTAAGCCTTTATGGCTTGCATATTTGTATGTCATACTTCACTGCCCTCCTGTGCATGAGTGTGTCGGCCCTCAGCTTGACCCCTGAAATGATAGATACTGGTCATAAAACACATTTGGCTCCTATCTATCTTCAGATTATAGCGAATAAAAAACATTTACCATGGTAATTACATGTGTATCACACAATGTTAAGGGGTTTAATTCCCCACCTAAAAGGAAGAAGGCTTTTGCCTTTTATAAACAACTGGGTGCTCAAATTCTCCTATTACAGGAGACACATTTTGCACACTCCTCACACCCCAAATTCCTCCACAGAAGCTTTCCTCAGACTTTCTGCTCTTTACACCAGACTAAAAGTAGAGGAGCCGCCATACTCTTGCACAGATCTTTCCCAATGGAAGTCAAACATGTCTTTAAAGACAAAGACAGCAGATATGTCATAATCAAAGGCCAGATTCACAACAGAGAACTCACTATTGCCAGTATTTATGCTCCAAATGACTCCCCCGCCTCTTTTTTTCACTCATTCTTTGACCGCCTCTCGCATTTCCATTCGCCACACATGATTATTGGAGGGGACTTCAATATGGTTGCCAACCCCAACTTGGATAGATCCAACATATCCCCATCAACCAAATCATTTCCCCGCTCTCTCTCCAGTGGCTTACTAGAACATCAGCTGGTAGACTCCTGGAGAGCCCTCAATATTGGTTCTAGAGAAGACACATTCTACTCCTATCCTCATAAAAGTTATGCAAGATTAGATTATATTTACACTACCCCAATAATTCTCGCCAACACCACAGATGCCAGTATCCACCCCTGTTCCTGGTCTGACCATCATGCCACTGCCTTCACCACTACTTATATTAGGCTTGCACCTACCTCTTACTCTTGGCGTCTAAATGAAGCCCTCCTCTCAGACGCAGTGGTGGAGGCAGAAATCGCACGAGCCATTGAAGAATATTTTAATTTCAATGCCATCCCAGAAACCCCCCCTGCCGTGGTCTGGTCAGTGCATAAAGCAGTCCTTAGGGGCAAATTAATTAGTCTAGCCTCAGCCCAGAACAAAATAGACAAACAAAACATCTTAACCCTCACTAAAGACCTAGATGATCTATATAAAAATACCAATCTCTTACACCTAGACTCCACCAGACAGTTGATTGATCAAAAGAGATTAGAGTTGGATGACATCCTGTCAAAGAGGGTAGAAAAATCTCTACGATGGTCTAAAGCCAAATTCCTTCTTCATGAGAGCTCTGCCTCTACCCTCTTCGCCAGAAAGTTAAATCACTCATCTCGCCCACCCCACATTTATAGATTAGCGACCCCCTCAGGACATCTCACTTCCCATCCCCTAGAGGTTCTTCATATCTTTGAACAATTTTACTCCTCTCTGCTTGCCCCCTCTCAATTAAAACCCTCACCAGATGATGAGGCTTGGTTTCAGAACATTCCTCTACCACATCTTACTCCTACACATCTGGATAAACTGAACGCCCCCATCACTTCTGCAGAGGTTTTGAATGTAATCAAATCCTTAAAATCAACCTCAGCCCCAGGCCCCGATGGATTTTCCTCCATATACTATAAAAAATTTTCTTCCCTCCTCACCACCAGGCTGACCCATTTATTTAATTGTATCCTACAAGGGGGTAGTTTCCCTGAAGAGATGTTACTAGCCAATATGTCCCTAATACCGAAACCCCACAAAAACCACACCCTACCACAAAACTACCGACCTATCTCGGTCATTAACAATGATTTAAAAATATTTAGCAGAATCATGGCAGACAGACTAGCAGGTATTATCCCCTATTTGATTTCCCCTTTTCAATCGGGTTTTATACCCCACAGACTTATCACCGATAATATCCGACTAGCGACTAATATAATACAAGATGCCAACCTTTTTTCACGTAAACTCCTCATGCTTAGCCTGGACATACAGAAGGCTTTTGATAGCGTCTCATGGACATACATCACCACACTCTTGCAGAGGATGGGTTTCCAGGGAGCATTCCTTCAAGCTTTCTTGGCCCTTTACCATAACCCGAAAACCCGAATCAGGCTCCCTGGCTGTAATTCTGGGTTTTTTGACCTAGGCAAGGGTTGCCCGTTGTCACCTTTAATTTTTGCGTTAGCCCTTGAGCCATTAGCCATAGCTATACTCCAAGACCCTGATATTTCGGGTTATGTTAAGGGCCATTCCACATACAAATTTGGAATGTATGCCGATGACTAGGGATGAGCTTCGTGTTCGAGTCGAACCCATGTTCGACTCGAACATCGGCTGTTCGACCGTCCGTCGAATTGCGAACGTTATGGGCCGTTCGCGCCAAATTCGTGTGGCGCGTCACGGCCCATAATTCACTGCGGCATCGCAGTGCATTGCTGGCTGATGATTGGCCAAGCATGCACTATGACCCGCATGCTTGGCCAATCACAGCGCCGTCAGTAGAGAGAGCTGTAATTGGCCAAAGCCAGGGTGGCTTTGGCCAATTATGGCTCAGGGGATTTAGTACACGCCCCACACTATATAAGGCCGCCTGCACGGCGGCCCTGTGTAGTGTGTTCCGGTGTGCTGATAGAGAGAGAGACAGACAGTGTCATTTGATTTGAGAGCTAGATTAGGCTAGATCTGTTCCTGCTCTTTACATTTAGTGCAGTGCGTCCTGCTCACAGTGTTCAGCTAGATCTGTTCCTGCTCTTTACATTTAGTGCAGTGCGTCCTGCTCACAGTGTTCAGCTAGATCCGTTCCTGCTCTTTACATTTAGTGCAGTGCGTCCTGCTCACAGTGTTCAGCTAGATCTGTTCCTGCTATTTACATTTAGTGCAGTCAGTGCGTCCTGCTCACAGTGTTCAGCTAGATCCGTTCCTGCTATTTACATTTAGTGCAGTCAGTGCGTCCTGCTCACAGTGTTCAGCTAGATCCGTTCCTGCTATTTACATTTAGTGCAGTGCGTCCTGCTCACAGTGTTCAGCTAGATCCGTTCCTGCTATTTACATTTAGTGCAGTGCGTCCTGCTCACAGTGTTCAGCTAGATCCGTTCCTGCTATTTACATTTAGTGCAGTCAGTGCGTCCTGCTCACAGTGTTCAGCTAGATCCGTTCCTGCTATTTACATTTAGTGCAGTGCGTCCTGCTCACAGTGTTCAGCTAGATCCGTTCCTGCTATTTACATTTAGTGCAGTGCGTCCTGCTCACAGTGTTCAGCTAGATCCGTTCCTGCTATTTACATTTAGTGCAGTGCGTCCTGCTCACAGTGTTCAGCTAGATCCGTTCCTGCTATTTACATTTAGTGCAGTCAGTGCGTCCTGCTCACAGTGTTCAGCTAGATCCGTTCCTGCTATTTACATTTAGTGCAGTCAGTGCGTCCTGCTCACAGTGTTCAGCTAGATCCGTTCCTGCTATTTACATTTAGTGCAGTGCGTCCTGCTCACAGTGTTCAGCTAGATCCGTTCCTGCTATTTACATTTAGTGCAGTGCGTCCTGCTCACAGTGTTCAGCTAGATCCGTTCCTGCTATTTACATTTAGTGCAGTGCGTCCTGCTCACAGTGTTCAGCTAGATCCGTTCCTGCTATTTACATTTAGTGCAGTGCGTCCTGCTCACAGTGTTCAGCTAGATCCGTTCCTGCTATTTACATTTAGTGCAGTCAGTGCGTCCTGCTCACAGTGTTCAGCTAGATCCGTTCCTGCTATTTACATTTAGTGCAGTGCGTCCTGCTCACAGTGTTCAGCTAGATCTGTTCCTGCTATTTACATTTAGTGCAGTGCGTCCTGCTCACAGTGTTCAGCTAGATCCGTTCCTGCTATTTACATTTAGTGCAGTGCGTCCTGCTCACAGTGTTCAGCTAGATCCGTTCCTGCTATTTACATTTAGTGCAGTGCGTCCTGCTCACAGTGTTCAGCTAGATCCGTTCCTGCTATTTACATTTAGTGCAGTCAGTGCGTCCTGCTCACAGTGTTCAGCTAGATCCGTTCCTGCTATTTACATTTAGTGCAGTGCGTCCTGCTCACAGTGTTCAGCTAGATCTGTTCCTGCTATTTACATTTAGTGCAGTCAGTGCGTCCTGCTCACAGTGTTCAGCTAGATCCGTTCCTGCTATTTACATTTAGTGCAGTGCGTCCTGCTCACAGTGTTCAGCTAGATCCGTTCCTGCTATTTACATTTAGTGCAGTGCGTCCTGCTCACAGTGTTCAGCTAGATCCGTTCCTGCTATTTACATTTAGTGCAGTGCGTCCTGCTCACAGTGTTCAGCTAGATCCGTTCCTGCTATTTACATTTAGTGCAGTCAGTGCGTCCTGCTCACAGTGTTCAGCTAGATCCGTTCCTGCTATTTACATTTAGTGCAGTGCGTCCTGCTCACAGTGTTCAGCTAGATCCGTTCCTGCTATTTACATTTAGTGCAGTGCGTCCTGCTCACAGTGTTCAGCTAGATCCGTTCCTGCTATTTACATTTAGTGCAGTGCGTCCTGCTCACAGTGTTCAGCTAGATCCGTTCCTGCTATTTACATTTAGTGCAGTCAGTGCGTCCTGCTCACAGTGTTCAGCTAGATCCGTTCCTGCTATTTACATTTAGTGCAGTGCGTCCTGCTCACAGTGTTCAGCTAGATCTGTTCCTGCTATTTACATTTAGTGCAGTCAGTGCGTCCTGCTCACAGTGTTCAGCTAGATCCGTTCCTGCTATTTACATTTAGTGCAGTGCGTCCTGCTCACAGTGTTCAGCTAGATCCGTTCCTGCTATTTACATTTAGTGCAGTGCGTCCTGCTCACAGTGTTCAGCTAGATCCGTTCCTGCTATTTACATTTAGTGCAGTGCGTCCTGCTCACAGTGTTCAGCTAGATCCGTTCCTGCTATTTACATTTAGTGCAGTCAGTGCGTCCTGCTCACAGTGTTCAGCTAGATCCGTTCCTGCTATTTACATTTAGTGCAGTGCGTCCTGCTCACAGTGTTCAGCTAGATCTGTTCCTGCTATTTACATTTAGTGCAGTCAGTGCGTCCTGCTCACAGTGTTCAGCTAGATCCGTTCCTGCTATTTACATTTAGTGCAGTCAGTGCGTCCTGCTCACAGTGTTCAGCTAGATCCGTTCCTGCTATTTACATTTAGTGCAGTGCGTCCTGCTCACAGTGTTCAGCTAGATCCGTTCCTGTTATCTTCCTACTGACAGGCAGGCTTGTCTGGTTACAGTATATAAAGCTACCTGAAGAAAATTACAGGTGTTCTATCCCAGCTTAGTGCAGCTACAGGCCATTAGTATGTCTGGAAGGCCAAGAAGGAGAGGTAGACAGTCACAAGCCAATAAGAGAGGGCAAGCAGGCTCTGTGTCTAGTGCTGGTCGTGGAGACGGTGCATCCTCATCAGCACGTGGCCATGGGACACGCTTGGCCTTTTTTTCGGCAGCTGGCCGTGTTGAGCCGCAACATGCGGAAAACTTGGTCGAGTGGATGACCAAGCCGTCCTCATCCTCCTCATCCTCTCTCACCCATGCCCAGGGTGCTTTGTCTGGCAAAGCAGCGGCCTCTTCCCTCAACTCAATGTCATCAGTGACTCCTTCCCTAGCTCCACCATGTCCTCATGAGGATTCCCTCGAACTGTTTGACCACAGTGTTGGGTACATGCTCCAGGAGGATGCCCAGCGTTTGGAAGGCTCTGATGATGATACTGAGCTCGATGAAGGCAGTAACATGAGCACGGACAGAGGGGGTGCCCAAGAAGGACAGCAATCTGGCAGTCATGCTCCCCCTGCTGCAGCATACTGCCAGGTTTGCTCCAGTGATGAGGAGGGAGGGGATGATGAGGTCACTGACTCAACGTGGGTGCCTGATAGGAGAGAGGAGGAGGAGGAGGAGGCGGCACATCACCAACGAGGCAGGATGCCCTCCAGGGGCCAGCCTAAGGGCAGCACATTGACTGCATCACACCCCAAAGCTCCACATGTGCAGGGCGCTGCAGTCTCTGCGCGTTGTTCAAAAAGTTCTTTGGTGTGGGCCTTTTTTGAGACGAGTGCATCAGATCGCACCGCTGCTATTTGCAACATATGTCTCAAGCGTATCTCGCGTGGCCAAAACATCTCCCGCTTGGGTACCACATGCTTGACCAGACATATGTTGACCTGCCATGCAGTTCGTTGGCAAGCATATCTAAAAGACCCACACCAAAGAACAAAGAGGATCTCTCCTTGCTCCTCATCAGCTGAGATTTCCAACCCCACTAGACCTTCAGTCCTCTCTGAGACCTGCAGTGAGAGGAATGAAGGTGTAGAATTAGGTGTGTCACAGCCAAGTACTTGTGGGCAATCTGCTTTTGGTACACCGACGCCAGATTGTACCAGGCAAATTTCCCTGCCCCAGCTGCTGCACCGCCGAAAGAAGTTTGCTCCCAGCCATCCACATGCCCAGCGGTTGAATGCTAGCTTGGCAAAATTGCTAGCACTTCAACTGCTGCCTTTTCAGTTGGTAGACTCTGCCCCCTTCCGTGAGTTTGTGGAATGTGCGGTTCCTCAGTGGCAGGTACCCAAACGCCACTTTTTCTCACGGAAGGCGATTCCAGCTCTCTACCGGCATGTGGAAGGCAATGTCCATGCCTCGCTGGACAGGGCGGTCAGCGGTAAGGTGCATATTACCGCTGACTCATGGTCCAGCAGGCATGGACAGGGACGTTACTTAAGTTTCACGGCGCATTGGGTGACTCTGCTGGCAGCTGGGAAGGATGCAGGACAAGGTGCAGTAGTGTTGGAGGTTGTTCCGCCACCACGCCTCCAAAATGCTGATTGTGACACACCTCTCTCCTCCACCCCCTCCTCTTCTTCTTCCTCCATGACCTCTTCCTCGGAACCAGCGGTGCTCCGTAGGCGTTCAAGGGGCTACGCAAGTACGCAGGCCAAAAGATGCCATGCGGTGCTTGAGCTGGTGTGCTTGGGGGACAGGAGCCACACTGGGGCAGAGGTTCTGTCAGCTCTGCAGGGGCAGGTTCAGAGGTGGTTGACGCCACGCCAACTTAAGGCAGGAATGGTGGTTTGCGACAATGGCACCAACCTCCTCTCTGCCCTCCGACAGGGACAACTGACCCATGTGCCCTGTTTGGCTCACGTCCTTAACTTGGTGGTGCAGCGGTTCTTGGGCAGGTACCCGGGCTTACAGGATGTCCTGAGGCAGGCCAGGAAAGTCTGTGTGCATTTCCACCGGTCATATAATGCCAGTGCTCGGCTGACGGACCTCCAAAAGGAGTTTAACCTGCCCAAGAACCGCCTAATCTGTGACATGC
Source organism: Lithobates septentrionalis (assembly GCA_037952835.1). Lineage (NCBI taxonomy): Eukaryota > Metazoa > Chordata > Amphibia > Anura > Ranidae > Lithobates > Lithobates septentrionalis. Next base: position 1,361,210 of record JBBDGP010000961.1, on the reverse strand, counting down.
CCACCAGGTGGAACTCGACATTGGCCATGCTGCAGCGGCTGCACACGCAGCAGAGGGCCATAAATGAGTACCTGTGCGACTATGGCACCAGGACAGGGTCAGGGGACCTTGGTTTTTTTTCCCCACGCCAGTGGGCCATGATCAGGGATGCATGCACTGTCCTGTCACCATTCGAGGAGGCCACGAGGATGGTGAGCACTGACAGTGCATGCATCAGTGACACTGTCCCCCTTGTCCACCTGTTGGAGCACACGCTGCGTGGAATAATGGACAGGGCACTTGAGGCAGAACAGAGGCAGGAAGAGGAGGACTTCCTTAGCTCTCAAGGCCCCCTTTATCCAGACAGTGTTCCTGCGTGCCCGCCGATCACACAGGAAGAGGAGGAGGAGGAGGAGGAGGAGGAGGAGGAAGATTGTGTCAGTATGGAGGTGGAGCCTGGCACTCAGCATCAGCAGTCTTTAAGGGATCAGTCCCAAGGAACACATGGACTTGTACGTGGCTGGGAGAAGGTGGCTGCGGACGTTGTTGTCCTTAGTGACCCAGAGGACTCCGGACCGAATGCCTCAGCAAACCTACGCTGCATGGCCTCCCTGATCCTGCAAAGCCTGCGTAAGGATCCTCGTATTCGTGGTATCAAGGAGAAGGACCAATACTGGCTGGCAACCCTCCTTGATCCACGTTACAAGGGTAAGGTTGCGGACCTTATCTTGCCATCGCAGAGGGAGCAGAGGATGAAACATCTTCGGGAGGCCTTGCAGAAAGGTCTGTGCAACGCGTTCCCAGAGACTGGGAGGTTACAAACTCCTGTTTCTGGACAACGTGTTGCTGAGGCTTCGGTCAGTCAAAGAAGGAGCGGTGGAGAAGGTGGCCGTCTGACCGATGCGTTCAGACAATTTTTTGGTCCGCAGCCCCAAGGTATGATCGGTTCCAGCAACCATCACCAGCGTCTGTTTTACATGGTGCAGGAATACCTAGGGGCAAGATCAGACTTGGACACCTTTCCCACCGAAAATCCTCTGGGTTACTGGGTCTTGAGGATGGATCACTGGCCAGAGCTTGCACAGTATGCAATTGAGCTACTGGCCTGTCCTGCATCCAGCGTTCTTTCGGAACGCACATTCAGTGCTGCTGGAGGCGTGGTAACCGATCACAGGGTGCGTCTGTCCACTGACTCGGTCGATCGGCTGACCTTCATAAAAATGAATCAGTCTTGGATCACCACCAGCTACCAAGCACCTGATGCTGATGTAACTGAATAATTTTTTTCAGATCCCTTCAAAGACTGCCTATGCTGATGCTGAGTGACTATCCCTGAGTAATTATCCTCTTCCTCCTCAATCATCACGCTGATAGCTTGTAAGAACATTTTTGGTTCTGGGCGCCACCACCAGTGCCTAAGGCACAATTTTTCAGCCCCTGTATAACAGGGGCGTGTAATTACAATTTTTGATGTAATACTTTGCAGCACGGCTCGTTCCTGCATTCCAACTAGAGTGTCTGTGAGGGGTTGCAGTGTTGTGGCACCAGCACCAGTGCCTAAGGCCCAATTTTTCTGCCCCTGTCTAACAGGGGCGTGTAATTACAATTTTTGATGCAATACTTTGCAGCAGGGCTCGTTCCTGCGTTCCAACTAGAGTGTCTGTGAGGGGTTGCAGTGTTGTGGCACCAGCACCAGTGCCTAAGGCCCAATTTTTCTGCCCCTGTCTAACAGGGGCGTGTAATTACAATTTTTGATGCAATACTTTGCAGCAGGGCTCGTTCCTGCGTTCCAACTAGAGTGTCTGTGAGGGGTTGCAGTGTTGTGGCACCAGCACCAGTGCCTAAGGCCTAATTTTTCAGCTCCTGTTCAACAGGGGCATGTAATTACAATTCTTGATCTAATATTTCACAGCAGGGCCCTGTGAGGGCTTACAGTGTTTTGGCCACAGCAACACCTAAGGCCCAAATTTCTGCTGAGTATATAGGGCAGGACCCTACTTTCAAACATCTAACTTACAAACGACTCCTACTTGCAAACGGAAGGAGACAACAGGAAGTGAGATGAAATCTACCCCTAGGAAGGGAAATTCTCTCATGTAAGAGTTAATATGGGAAAACAATTTCTCCTTTCCACTGATGCTTTCCAATCCTTGTTCCACAAAAAAACCCAAATTTTCATAAAACATTTTTCATTGGGACAAGAAAGTGAGGTGAAATCTTCTGAAGAGGAGGAAAGACGCAAAACAAATGTCACAGGGGTGATAACCCTTCCCTATGTTTTCCAAAAAGCTTAGAAAAGATTTTTTGGCTGGAGCTAAACACGTTAAAAATGTTCAAAATTACAAACAGATTCTACTTAACAACAAACCTACAGTCCCTGTCTTGTTTGCACCGCCTGTATACTGCTGTTCAGAGTATATAGGGACCTTTCCTTATTTTAATTTGGGTGCGGGGTTCCCCTTAATATCCATACAAGACCCAAAGGGCCTGGTAATGGACTGGGGGGTACCCATGCCGTTTGTCTCACTGATTTTCATCCATATTGGCAGGACCCGACATGACATTAAACCCGCAAGCAGTTTTAAATGAGATTTTTTCCTTTAAAAATGACATTTGGTGCAGGGACTGTTCTAAACATGGGAAACACGCGTCACTTTACAGGCATACTATAGACACCCCCCAGGTACGATATTTAAAGGAATATTTCACTTTTTTTTTTTTACTTTAAGCATCATTAAAATCACTGCTCCCGAAAAAACGGCCGTTTTTAAAAGTTTTTTTTGCATTGATACATGTCCCCTGGGGTAGGACCCGGGTCCCCACACCCTTTTTAGGACAATACCATGCAAATTAGCCTTTAAAATGAGCACTTTTGATTTCGAACGTTCGAGTCCCATAGACGTCAATGGGGTTCTAACGTTCGTGCGAACTTGCGGTCCGTTCGCGGGTTCTGGTGCGAACCGAACCGGGGGGTGTTCGGCTCATCCCTACCGATGACGTTCTAATGTTTCTCACTAAACCCCTGATCTCTCTACCAAACTTATTTCAAACTCTGGCTAGGTTTGCAGAGATCTCAGGTCTATCTATCAACATGGCTAAATCAAGCGCCCTCCCTATTGGCTACTCTCCTGGAGAACTGCGACATCTTCAGTCAGTCTATCCTTTTATTTGGGCAGATTCCCACCTTCAATATCTGGGAATCAACCTGACTAAGGATTACCGCAGACTCTTTGAAGTAAATTTCCCACCTATGGTTTCCAAAATAAAAGGTATCCTTAAACTATGGTCACATCTCCACATTTCATTTCTGGGCAGAATCACTGCTCTTAAGATGACTATTCTTCCCAAACTCCTTTACCTTTTTAGGTCCCTGCCTCTTAAAATTTCTAAAACATACCTCCACACTATTCAGGTGTTATTTAATAGATTTATATGGAAAAACAAACCCCCACGCTTTGCCAAAGAAGTCCTTTACCGTTCTTCCAAAAGTGGTGGTCTAGGGGTTCCTCAAATATGGCTTTACTACCTAGCCAGTAGATATACCCAACAAGCGCAATGGAATATTCATAACTCCAGAGTCCCTTGGGTACAATTTGAGAACGAATCCATTGCTCCTCTATATCTCCCTGGCCTTATGTGGTCCAACAACCAAAACAGACCAGAAGTAGGCACTAAAAATCTGATCACACAAGACAGTCTCCAACTTTGGGACACATATAAAAAAACATACAACCTCATTTCAGCTGTCCCTCCAGGTGCCTCATTCCTAGGCGATTCTAGATTCCCACTGGCCTTTGACAGACCCTCCTCCTTTCAACTCTGGATTGACCTAAAACTAATTACGTTAGATACATTTTTTATAAACACAAACTTTATCTCTTTTTCTCAGCTACAATCCACATACCAGATTCCAAACACTGAATTCTATCACTTCTTACAAATACGTCACTTCTTCCAAAAACACTACACTGGACCTGTGGCGACTTCCACCACTCTATATGAAGACATATGTCACAACTCACCCCGCCAAAAAGGTCTGATCTCACTAGTCTATATCAATCTGGAAGCTAACTCAGAAGGAACAACCCTTAAATATAGAGCTCAATGGGAATCAGAACTAGATTCCGAGGTAGATGACATTGATTGGGTGAAGGGCTGGCAGAACCTACGTAAATGCTCTAAATCCATCATGGTTCGCGAAACTGCTATTAAATTAATAACACGCTGGTACTACACCCCAATGCGAATCCATAAGATCTACCCACAATCATCCCCTCTCTGCTTTAGGGGATGTATGCAACAAGGCTCATTTCTCCATATATTTTGGGATTGCGAGAAACTACGTCCAACTTGGAATGAGATCCTTAAAGTTATTGATAAATTAGCAGGCAAACCTCTTAATATCTCATACCAACACTGCTTATTATTTCAATCCCCTTCAGACACCCCAAAACCTTTAGTTAAACTGATCCACTCTATCTGTATAGCTTTTCATTGGATGGTTGCTCTACATTGGAAATCGGCTTCAGTACCATACTCTCAAGTTATCGCAAGAATAGACCACATGATGTTGACAGATAAAATCTACCACACCCTACATGACACTATACCTAAACATGACGCTATCTGGAACCCTTGGTTCTTATTTAGGCTCCAAACCTGACAAACCTATGGTTTTCTTTTCTTTTCATTTCGATTTTGTAAGTTTTATTTTCTGTTCCTTTGATTTAGTTCTTAGATATATCTCTTCTATTTAGCTAAATCTCAGACTTTCAGAATAGCTCAATAGCTCTAACAGATATGTATAACTCAACAGTTTATATATGTACTATGTCTTTACATATATTTTGTATCCTTACACCCCTGTATTCATTCTACTGATGGTCTTGGATTTGTAACCCTCTCTCTGTTATTCTTTAAAAATAAAATAAAAAACTTTTTGAAAAAAAAAAAAAAAAATGGATAATTGGGATAATGGTGTATCCACCTTTAGGAATGGTGTATAGAAATTTTTGATTTGGAGATATCTAAATATCTCAGAGTTTGGTAGATCATATTTTTCTCTAAGTGATGGGAATGAAAGGAATGATTTAGATGCTATGAAGTCATTTAGTGTCTGAATGCTTGATGTTGTCCAAGCTTTAAAATAATTTGGGTAGATCCATGCCGGATAAAAGGCCGGATTTCTGATAAAAGAAAGGAGAGGATTGTGTGGAGATTGTAACTGATATTTGGTTTTTAGTTTATCCCAGAGAGATAAGAAGTGTTTAGTTATGGGATTATGAATTTTAAAGCGGTCTTTAGGATCAAGCCATAATAAATTTGATATTAATAGAGGGTCATTTTCTGAAGCCTCTATAAATACCCATAATGGGATTTCCTGTTTTGCATGGTATTTGGACAGACTGGCCAAATGTGCTGCTCTGTAGTAGTTAGTAAAATTAGGGTATCCCAGGCCTCCTTTATTTTTGGGAAGATGTAGTGTGTGTATAGGTATACGTGGTTTAGAAGAGCCCCATATAAACGAAGTTGCTCTTTTTTGTAATATTCTCAAAAAATAGGAAGGAATTGGAATAGGGAGGACTCTGAATAGATAAAGCAATTTGGGTAGAATAGTCATTTTGATTGCATTAATCTTCCCTATCCAGGATAAAGGAAGTTGCGACCATTGTTTTATTAGATTTGTGATCTGTCTTAATACAGGAGGATAATTGGTTGAGAATAAGTCAGAATGAGATGCTGTTAAATGAATTCCAAGATATGGGATTGATTTTTCTGCCCATGTGAATGGGAGTGCAGCCCTAGCCGGGATCAATTCCATGTTTGTGAGTGAAAGATTAAGCACTAGGCATTTCTTAGGATTAATCATAAGGCCGGATAGGGCTGCAAATCCATCAAGAGCTGGTATTAAGTTAGGACCAGAGACCTGTGGTGATGATAGAAAAAGTAATATATCGTCTGCAAATATACATAGTTTGTGTGTAATACCTCCTACTTCAATGCCAGTTATAGTTTGGTTTGTTCTGATGTATTGGGCCATGGGTTCGAGTATAAGGGCAAATAATAAGGGAGATAATGGGCAACCCTGTCGGGTACCTCTTTCGATATTAAAGGCTTCAGATTTGTATCCAGCATATTTTATATAGGCTTTGGGTTTATTATATAATGCTTTGATCCATGTTAAAAAGTGGGGTCCAAAACCCCATTTTTGTAATGAATATTGCATATATTGCCAGGATACTGTGTCAAATGCCCTCTTAATATCGAGAGATAGAAAACATAAAGGGATTTTCCGTTTTTTAGCAATATGTGCCAATAACACTGCCCTGCGTATATTATCGCCTGCCTGTCTATTTGGCATGAAGCCTACTTGATCTCTATGTATTAATTTTCCTATAATGCTATTGAGGCGTTTTGCTATTATTTTTGCTAATAATTTAATATCGAGGTTTAACAGAGAGATAGGCCGATAATTCACACAGGAAGTATCATCAGAAAGGGGTTTTGGGATCATACAAACAATTGCCATTAGTGTTTCTTGCCGAAAAGAATGTCCATCTAGAAGTTTGTTAAAAGTTTCAGTGAGAATGGGAGAGAGTATTTCTGAGAATGTTTTATAGTATAAAGCTGGGCCTGGTCTTTTGTTAAGTTTTAGGTCTTTTATGGCGTTAGCAACTTCATCTATAGTTATAGGCTCATCCAAACTGCTTTTTTGATTCTGAGATAAGGTTATTTTTGAGAAGAAGGATTCAGCCTCTGTAGGATTAAATTCATTGTTTGTCTTGTATAAAGTTGCGAGATGTGAGTGAAATTTATGGACTATTTTAACTGGATTACAAGTGTAAACATTTTTTGATAATTTCAAACGTATTGGTTTGAAAGATTTGTTAGTTGAATTTAATGCCCGAGCCAAATATGTACCTGGTTTGTTTGTATTCATGTAGAAATTGTTTGGAGCGTTTGAGGGATTTATCAACTGACTCAGTGAGAAATAGATCGTATTCCAATCTAGATTTTTCCAGATGAGATTTTGTACTCTGAGATGGATTATCTTGAAATGATATGTAGGCTGCATTAAAATTGAGTTCTAGTTTTTTTGCTAGATTTTTGCGTTCCCGTTTAAATAGTGCCATTTGTCTTTGTATTGTACCACGCAAGACAGGCTTATGAGCTTCCCACAGTGTTATTGGGGAGATGTCTGTTGTATTATTAATTGATATGTATTCCTTTAAAGCTTGTTCAATGGCCATCTGATGTAGTGGGTGTTTGAGCATTATGTCCGGTAAGTACCACGTTGGGTCATGCGCTTTTGGTATGGCTGAGGCTATAGTAGTGTATACTGCATTATGGTCAGACCACGGAATCGGAATTATATCTGATGCAATAATTTCTGGTATCATTCCTATTGTTAGAAAAATATGATCTATTCTGGTGAAGGTTTGATGAGGGTGCGAGAAATAAGTGAATTTCTTTTTCATTGGGTTACTTTCTCTCCACGAATCTACCAGATTGTATTTGGAAAAAAGTTGAGAAAAAGGTAATCTAGAGGTTATTTTGGATGGTGTAAAAGGTGATTTATCTAGAAATGGGAGGAGGACCTGGTTCGAATCCCCACACATTATCACTGTTCCTATTTTGTGTGTATTAATCACTTGTAATATATGTGAGAGGAATGGTGTAGGTTGTTTGTTAGGAGCGTAGTAGGAAATCACCGTGATTGCTGTATCCATTATATAACCCATGAGTATCAGGTATCTAACTTCTGGGTCTTTAATTTCTGATGATAAGGTGAATGGTGTGGATCGGTGAAATGCAATTAGAGTTCCCCTTTGCTTGGTACAGGCAGAAGCCGTGTAAATTTGTTGATAAAAAGGAGAAATATATTTTGGAGTAGAATCTTTGGTGAAGTGTGTTTCTTGGAGGCATACTATGTGAGCCTTCTTGTTATGGAAAGTACGGAAGGCTTTGGTCCTTTTTTGAGGGACATTTATTCCCTGAACATTCAGGGAAAGTATATTCAGTGGTGCCATGGCAATAGATCAAATAGTTTTGACTTACTTTTTGTTATGCAGAGCTGACTGCGCAGATCAACCTGTGTGGACTGAAGAGATGAATAGATAGAAAAGAAACCAGTGAATTCAGGGGAATAAGTGCCTTCGTCACACTCCCACATAATATGGTTGGGAGAATGAGGAGGGCTAATGGGGGTACACGGATCTTCCGCTTACAGGAGAGAAGTGCTATGTCAAAAGACATCAAAATGATGTTTCATTAATTGGAGTGCAGAATATAGTTTTTGTTGAAATTATTTATTTCAGGGTGGTTGTATATGGTTAGTCTTGCCCTAGGCTAAATAATTCAGTTAGAAAGGTACTGTTAATAACTTTGGTATTGATGAAGATAGTTTGAATTATTTTGGGATTTTAACCCTTTTAGAGTAAACAATTACATATTTTATTCATATGTAACTGTTTAGATATGTTAACTCATAAAATTGAGGTTGTATTGCTTCAGATTAGAATAAACAAAAACATAGTTCTAGGAACTAGTTAGGTAATAATATATTTGTTTTAAGAAAAGAAAGAAAAAGCTTCCATTACTTCTGGATTATTGAACATATTTGTCCTAAAAAGTAATAAATCTATTGTTATTACCTGATAATATATAACTGAACAAGAATTTCCTTATTTCACTTATATATTCTAAGGCTATAATTCTCCTTCTTTCAATTATGGTGTCAAGTAATTTGTTTTCACAGCTATTGAAGAAATCAAACCAAGTTCTTGATAGATTTTCGTCTATTATCCCATCGTTGGGGCCTAGGTCCCATCTAAGCCTTCTCGGGGTGATTTTTGCTTCTCTGTACTGATCTAATGTGTTAATGTCCCACCATATTCTAATTTGTTTGCCCATTGCGTTTTTTAAGTGTTTAAAGCTTTGTTCCAAATTCAGTGCCGTGGTGTTATCATAATTCTGGAATAGTTCACCCAAGTCTAGCTTGCGATTAGCCAAGAATGAGAAAACCTCCATGTTATGCTTCCCGTGAAAAAAAAATTATATATAAAAATATAAATGTAAATCAATGTGTATGTGTCACCGGCGCAAAAACACTATTCACTCAATTGCCCTTAAAACCCTATCAGAGTTGCTGTACTCAAGAAAACCATTCATTAGTATGGGCTAAGAGTTATAATTAATGTATGTGAATGCGCTACTCATATACCTATACCACTCTCAATTTTACATTACTTTCTTATTACTGTATCGAAAAAAAAATGATATCATGAAACAATATCCCATAAAATATACGGCTTACAATACCATGTATACAAATCACCAATATAAGCCAAAACATAAATAAAAATAGCTGACATGTTCGATATACATCACAAAGTCCTTGTGCAAAAAGGTACAAAATCTTCTATTAATTTGCTGTGATTATAATTCTTAACGTGCTCCTGTGTATCTTCTATTTTCATATGTGACTTGGTGACCCACCACCACCTTTTAGATTGGCCACTCACCTGATGCTTCTTAACTGATGCGCCTTTGGTTCATTAATGGGATAACCACTCCACCTTATTATCACTCCTCACCGCCCAAGACCCAATTTTTCTGCCCCTGTTTAACAGGGGCATGTAATTACAATTTTGATATAATATTTCAATGCAGGGCCCGTTCCTGCACCCAACAAGAGTAACTGTGAGGGCTTACAGTGTTCTGGCGCCACCAAAACCAAATGCCCAATTTTTCTGCCCCTGTCTAACAGGGGCATGTAATTACAATTTTTGATATAATATTCACAGCAGGGCCAATTCCTGCGCCCAACACAAGTAACTGTGAGGGCTTACAGTGTTCTCGTACCACCAAAACCAAAGTCTCAATTTTTCTGCCCCGTTTAACAGGGGCATGTAATTACAATTCTTGATATATTTCACAGCAGGGCCCATTCCTGCACCCAACAAGAGTAACTGTGAGGGTTTACAGTGTTCTGGTACCACCAAAACCTAAGCCCCAATTTTCTGCAAAGTATATAGGGCAGGCCATATAGTATATATACTGCTGTTCAGAGTATATAGTGCCTGGGGCCCCCCACACCATTTTTTTAAATTTTGGTGTGGGGTTCCTCTTAATATCCATACCAGACCCAAGAAAGTATTTTTTTACTTTTTGTTATAATAAATATCACCAAAATGTTTTTTAAAAAACACATTTCTTCATCAGTTTAGGCCAATATATATTCTTCTACATATTTTTGGTAAAAAAAAATCGCAATAAGTGTATATTGATTGGTTTGCGCAAAAGTTATAGCGTCTACAAACTATGGGAAAGATTTATGGCATTTTTATAAAAAATATTTTTTTTTACTAGTAATGGCGGTGATCTGCGATTTTTTTTTTTTTTTTCCATAAAGTAGTTTATTGAAGAAAATTAAGCATATATAAACATACATGAGTGCAGATAGGATCTGATATACATCAATCAATTGGTATCAAACTTAAAAGCAAAGTCGTATCTAACATGTCCGTGAGTCATAGCTATGCATTCTGACAGTTAAGCAAGCTGTCTTTAGATAAGAACTTCTATGTGTTCTGGGAACTATGCCCACCTTTAGGTATCTTTTTGAAATCTGCAATTGTTTGATGAGTAGGGAAAGAACAGAGTGGAGATAAGAAAAGAAAAGGTAAGAAAATTAGTGAGAAGGATAGGTGTTATGACCTATACGTCACAGTGACTTGAGGGAGTTATTTGGAGCTTATTGGGCTCTAACGTCTAATGTACTTTCTCAAGTTCAGTATAACAAAACGGTTCAGGTTATTACATGGTTATGTATTCGATCAAGTAATGGTAAGCATTGACCAGTTATTTAATCAAGTTTTCATAATCTTGGGAATATCTATATATGAACCAGGGAGACCAAGTTTCGTGATAACGTTCTACTTTTTCTTCTGACTGTGCCCGTGTGTCTTCCATTTCACAAATATATGAAATTTTTTGCAACCAGTCTTTCAGAGAAGGAACTGTGGTTGATTTCCAGAACAGTGGAATGAGAGACTTGGCCGCATTTAGTAGGTGTCTGGTGAGAGAATTTTTGTATCTTTTAAAGGTAAAATTTGTAATGTGAAGCAGGCAACATGCTGCGTTAAGTTTGAGCTTGGTCTCCGTGATTCGGCATATTACCTCTTTAACCTTGTTCCAGTACGGTGTTATTCGTTCACATTGCCACCAAATGTGCATTAGAGTTCCTTTTTCTTTGTTGCACCTCCAGCATGTGTCTGGCGACTGGGGGAACCATTTGTGAATCTTTGCTGGGGTTGCATACCAATGCGTGAGCATTTTATAAGCCGTCTCCTGCATTCTCGTGCTTAAGGAGCATTTATGCGCCATAATACAGGCTCTCTCCCATTGGGTATCTGAAATTGTCATGTCAAGGCAGTCTGACCATCTCTCTCTGAGCCTATTATCTGCGGGTTTTTTCGAGTTTTGTAACCACTGGTAAGCGACTGATGTGGTCTTTTCAACCTGCTCTCCCTTTAGGCACACCGACTCCAACTCAGTAGGCTCTCTAGTGAAGTGTCTCTTACGAGTGACATTGTTAACGTAACTTCTGACCTGGAAGTACGACCACAAGGGAAGGGAAGGTATATTGTTGTCAGCCTTTAGATTAGTCAAGTCTTTCATTATCTTGTTGTCGAAGCAATGGGAAGTCAGAAGTGGTAGTTTTTGATCAGAGGAGCGCAAGAGGCGGTTCCCCATTCCAGGTGGGAAGTCTGGGTTGTTTTGCAATGGGGTGAGAGGGCTGAGAGGCGAAGAAAGTTTGGGTTGTTTAGTTAGATGATGAAAGATTTCTAGAGTGGTCCCTATCAAAGGGTGGACTCTCAGAGTCGGGGGGTATTTGAGTTTTGGTATCCAGGGGGAGAACAGCAGGGGAATTGGGCTCAAATCGTTTTCTAACGACACCCAATCCTTTACGCCGCCATGACAATGCCAGTCTATGATCCTGGCAATGTGTGTGGCATGATAGTACATTTTAAAATCTGGTATCCCTAACCCACCCACTGCTTTGGCTCTTGTTAGTAGGGAAAATTTAATACGTGGTGGTTTGTGTGCCCAAATGAATCGCATTTGAAGGGCCTGAAGCGATCTAAAAAAGCTTTGTGGGATTTTAATAGGGAGTGCGCGTAATAAATATAGAATTTTAGGCAGTATGGCCATTTTGCAAACGGCCACCCTGCCAAACCACGAAAAGAACCCCGTGTGCCAGGTTTGTAAATCCTTTTCTATGATTTTGAGAAGGGGAAGGAAGTTTCGGGAGAAGATAGAGGACAACTTAGGTGTAAGCCAAACTCCCAGGTATTTGACGGCCTGTGTTTCCCACTTGAATGGGCTATTGTCTTGGATTGTCTTTAGTGTTTGTTCTGGGAGTGAAATATTCAACGCCTCCGATTTCGAAAAGTTTATCTTAAGGTTAGAAATATAACCAAATATTGCGAACTCTCTCATAAGGGAGGGGATGGATATATGTGGATCAGTCAAGAATAAGAGTAGGTCATCGGCATATGCCGCTACTTTGAATTCACGCCCTATGACCTCAAATCCCTTTATAGCTGTGTTCGCTATGATTCGTCTAACAAATGGTTCTAGTGATATTATGAATAGCAGGGGCGACAATGGGCAGCCCTGTCTTGTCCCATTGTTTATGCTTACTTTATCGGATAGTGAACCGTTTATTTTGAGTCTAGCTGAGGGGTTTTGGTATAAGGAGGTTATCCAGCCCATCATTCCTGGTCCCAGGCCTATGTGTCTGCAAGTTTCAAACATGTAGTCCCAGGCTACTCGATCGAAGGCCTTCTCCGCGTCCGTAGACAGGAGAAGACCCTCGATCTTTCGTCCATGGGCAGCGTGAATCAGGTTTAGGGCTTTGGTGACATTATCCCTTGCCTCTCTTCCAGGCATAAAGCCCGCCTGTTCCGGTCCTATCACATTATGAAGTAGAGGTTTCAGTCTATTGGAGATGATTTTGGCCAGTATCTTCACATCTAAATTCAGTAGTGATATAGGCCTATAGCTAGAACAGTGAAGTGGGTCCTTATCTGGCTTGGGTAACACTGTGATAAAGGCCGATAAAAATTCTGGGGGGACCGTTCTTGGCTTTGAAAGGGTATTTAGTGCATCTTGGAGGTGTGGAGACAATGTGTCGACGAATGTCTTGTAGTATATGGCCGTGAATCCATCAGGACCCGGGCTCTTACCTTGTTTTAAATCTTTAATAGCGAGTTTGAGTTCCGACAGGTCTACGGGACTCTCGAGTGATGCGGCGTCCTCCGCTGTAAGCGAAGGAAGGCCTGAATCCCTTAAGAAATCCCGCATCACCTGGAGCCTTTCTCCCTGCAAGTCATGTGGTCTATGTTGGGTTGGGAGATTATATAAATTGGAATAAAAGTCCTGGAAGTGTTGTGCTATTTTGTCCGTTGTTCTATCTACCCTGCCCCCCTTATTTTGAATGCCTGAGATGTTATATTTAGGAGTGGGTCCCCTCAGTGCCCTGGCAAGCAGATGGCCGGGTTTGTCGCCTTGCTCGTAGTATATTTTTTTTCTAAAGAAAAGGAAGCGTTTCGTTTTAGATTCTAGAAGCTGTTTAAGGGTCAGTCTTGTCTCGAGAAGAGCAGTCGCTGATCTGGATGTCAAGGATTGCTTGTGTAAGGTTTCTAGGCGACGTATTTTTTGTGTTAGTTGGAGAATTTCCTTTTCTTGGTCTTTCTTTTTTTGTGTACCCATCCTAATTAGCTCTCCCCTGATGGAGCACTTGTGGGCTTCCCAGACCATCAGTGGGTCCATGCCCGGGGTCACGTTATGCCTGAAGAACTCTTTCAAAGCCACGGTCAGTGTAGACAGCAGACCTGGATCTGTTAACAGAGAGGAATTCAGTCTCCAAGTTCCCGATCTGGCTGGGTTATCGGTCAGGTTTAGGCCAATGGAAACTGGGGCGTGATCAGAAATTGTCTGTATCCCTATGTTTGCCTCTCTGACTATATGGAGATCCCTCTGTGTGATAAAGATGTAATCAATCCTAGAGTGGCGATCATGGGGGATTGAATAGAAGGAGAAATCTTTATCCTCAGGGTGTAGGAAGCGCCAAGTGTCAACTAAATCTAAAGAGTGGAGGAGAGTTTTGATTTTTTTTAATATTTTATAGGTAATGAAGGTTTTTCCTGTTGACGTATCTACTAGCGGGTTTAAGGGAATGTTAAAGTCTCCCCCTAAGATTAAGCGACCTGTGCTGAAACCCTCTAACTCCCTCATCAATTTTTTGCAAAAGGACAAGTGGGAGATATTGGGGAAATAAACATTTGCTAATGTGGTGGGCACCCCAGAACATTTCCCTTTGACAAAAATATATCTCCCCCCTGGATCAACCAATTTGTCTGTGATCTCGAATGAAGCCTCCCTACTGAGCAGTATTGTCACTCCCTTAGATTTGGAACTATCGTTTGTGGCGTGGTGTGCCTCTGTGAAGTAGGAGTCGGTGAGCCTGGGAACCTGGTTTGTCTTAAAATGGGTCTCTTGCAGGAAAACAATTTTAGGCTTACCTTTTTTTAATTCCCGCAAGAGAGTAGTGCGTTTCTCCGGAATGTTTAGGCCTTTGACGTTGTGAGATACCACCGTAGGGGTCCGACCCAACGCAGAGTAGGCCATTGTTCAGGACCAGAGAGAGACTGCAAACAGTACCTGTAATCACAACTATAAAAAAGTACCTGTTAGAATTTAAATACTTAAACGTAGTTGTACCCCCTCAATCAGTGACTAAGAAGAATGGGAAGAAATAGACTGAAAGATATGAGTATAGTGAGAAATTAGAAGTAAGAGTACGGAGAGTGAGATTTACAACCCTCCCAGACAATAACAACGTCTGAGTGGATCAATATTTAGTGTGTGAAAGTGGGTCTATAACCCCTCTGACACACTCTGTGGGGACGCAGGAGGCACGCGGTCAGATACCAGACCCAACTTAACAAAAAAGAATGAAATGAACTGTCAGGGACTTAGGACAGCCAGACCATGGCCCATTTCAGCAAGTGGATAGTGCCTGATGGTCTTTTTTGCCGCTTGAGCTGTTAGAGCGGGGCTCCAACCAAGGAAATGGAGCGTGACAAGCAATAGCTATAATAACTTGTAGAAATATATGGGGTGGTGGGGTCAGGACGTGAAAGGCATAGTCGCCTCCCTACCTTTCCCCTCCCCCTTCCCGTACGGGAATCACTTAGTGCAGGAACCAAAAAACAGAGAAAACAAAAAGAATAAAAACAGAAACTCCCTGAGGGAAGTATAAGCAGAAACTCTACATTAAGCTAAAAGTCCCCATCCGGCTTGTATTGACATTTAAAATGGATAGGAGGTGTGAGGTTCTTGCTAGGTCTCTAGGTAGGCCGGACCATCACCATAGTCCAACAGGGCTTTTCGTGGAGACAAATCAACCAGCAAGCTGTGTCGTGTCTTCTGAGTGGGGTACATGTCAACGCCCTGGGCAGCAACCTTGTCCCCCATGTTCCCATTAGGCTGGCAAGTTCACAGCGAGTGGAGCAAAGGTTAGTGGGATTCACCACAGGGATCTTGTAGGACCCCCCATGTGTGTGGTTAGGAGGTACCCAGGTCTCTGCCATACAGCCCACGCTATCCCTCCCTTGTGTGAAAAAAAAAAAAAGAGAGAAAAAAAAAGGGGGGAGGGGGGGGAGGGACCACAAACAAGGACGACACTAATAGTAGTGGGCCTTTTCCTCCAAGTGTCCAATGATCCGGAATGGGGAGTCCTTGCGTGAAAACTTAACTGTAGCATAAACAAAGTACCTGCTCAATTTAGCACATATGCTAAGGTGTGAGTTGAAACCTGAACGAAACAGAACATCGGTATGTGATAGGATTCTCGCACTCACGCATCTATTAACATCCTGGAGGAATGTACTTTGCCCCTTGGAGTGCCAGCGATTGACCCTTCCTGCCGATTCTGCTTCTGTTTCTTAGCGTGATGCTTCTCAGGGGTCACCGTAGGGGAGTGCGGTGGGCTTCTGTCTCCGGATGGGAGTAAAAACTCCTGATACCACTCCGGTAGGTCAATCTCACCTAGCTGCAGGGCGCTGCAAAACTCCTGGAGGTCACTTGGAGTGCGGAGAAAGTGTTGTTTGCCATTGTGCGACACTGAGAGGGCAAAGGGGAAGCGCCACGTGTACCGAAGATCTTTTGCCCATAGCGCCTCTAACAGGGGTCGCAGGGCCCTGCGATTTTTCAGCGTAATTTGGGAAAGATCTTGAAATAAAGTTATGTGGGCGCCGTTGAAAACAATCTGCTCATTTCTGCGCGCCATGTACATGATCTCCTCTTTCAGGGAAAAACTTTGCAGGCAGCAAATGATGTCACGAGGGGGAAGTGTATCTGGGCCTCTGGCTCTTAGGGCTCTGTGCGCTCTGACAAATTCAATGTCCGTGTCCTCTGGTCTCTCCAGGAGGCTATTAAAAACCCTCTGCAGTGCATGAGTTATTTGGTCTACATCAACTGATTCTGGTATACCTCGAACTCTAATGTTACACCGTCTCCCCCTGTTATCGAGGTCTTCCAGGTGTCTGTTCATCTCAATAAAATGAAGTGCATGAGAGGAGACCACTCTGTCCAGCCTGTTTATGGCTTTATCTCTGTGTTTTCCTGCTGTTTCAGCGGTGGCCATCTTCTCTGTGAGAACTAACAGGTTGGTTTTGAGGTCCGTGATAGCTGCAGAGAACGAGGCTTTAATGTCAGCAGCAAAGACTGACATATCTGCATAAGTTAGTGGATGATCAGGACGTGCCCCTCTCCTACCATTATCCTCTGTAGCAGACAGGGAGTCTTCGCTGAGATCCTCCTCACGCTGCACCGGCGCCATCTTCCCTCCTGCAGTCACTCTCTGTATCACGGCTTGATTCCTGAAAATCTCTGAAATGTTCCTCCCGGCTGATGCAGCGGTAGAGCGGCGGGAACGGGTGTGCTGTGGGAAACGATTCTGTCTGCTCATCGTCGCTTGCTGTGCGGCAGAAAGACTGGTTTGGGCCGCTGGTCTGACAGAGCTCCTCGTTTAGGCTGCCATCTCCATCGCGCGCCAAGCCACGCCCCCCGATCTGCGATTTTTAGCAGTACTGCAACATTGCGGTGGACAGATCGGACACTTTTGACAGATTTTTGGGACCATTGGCATTAATACAGCGATCAATGCTATAAAAATGCACTGATTACTATATAAATGTCACTGGCAGGGAAGGGGTTAACACTAGGGGGCGATCAAGGGGTTAAATGTGCTCCTTAGTTAGTGTTTCTAACTTTATGGGGATGAGACTGACTGGGAGAGGAGACATATCGTTGTTCCTTCTTAGTAGGAACAAATGATATGTCTCCTCTCCCCTGACAGAACAGCAATTTGTGTGTCTGTTTACACACACAAATCCCTGTTCCTGCTCTTGTGCATGTGATCGCGGGTGGCCACGTGCATCAGGTTCCCCGCCACCTGCTATCGCCTTTAAAGGTACAGGCGTACCCATATGGCAATTCGCGGAAGCGAATCACTTTGCTGACGTATATCAGCATGAGCCGGTCGGCAAGTGGTTAAGGATATTTTCCCAATATAGTAGCACAAACAGCAACATCAGCTCAGCAAACTCCATCTTCTCTCTCTTCCCTCCACGAAATATAAGGAAGTGCACAGGAAGTGATGTGGGGGGGTTGTTAGCTAATGCCAACGCTTCTACAGCGCTTCAAAAATGCCTTAAAAACGCATGTGTGGTGCGCTAATTTTAGCACTAGCACAACAAAAGCGCCGCAAAGATGCGGCAAAAGCACGGCAAAAGCATTAGGCATTTTTAAGGCATTTTTAAGCGCCTCAGTGTGAAAGCAGTCTAAGAATCTGGTGCATGGTAGCCAATCAGCTTCTAACTTCAGCTTGTTCAATTAAGCTTTGACAATAAAACCTGGAAGCTAATTGATTTTCATGAACAGACAAAAACATTCTGGTGCCAGGAAACTTGGACTAAGAACTACACTAAGAACCTTGTGAATGTCCTGCAAGAGCCCAAAAGAGCAGCTGTGTGTATGAGCACACCAGGAGGGGTGTGAATACAAGTAAAAATATTCAGGAGCAACCACAATTGAAAGCACTGATCGGGACAGTCTTGAAAGGACAAACAGTCAAATAAAAAAAACGTTCAATAAGATAAAAACATGTGTCGATTTAATAATAACATGTGATTGGATGAAAAATGAACTAGAAATCTCCTTGCATAGATGGAACTACTGCAAAGCATGCTACTCACTGTGACAGTACCTTAAGCAACAGTTGGTGGTGGACAGGCTTGGTGGGGCAGTGCTGCAATGGCAAGACCTTCATGTGTTCCTGGATGTCACTGGCTTCCCTCTTTCTAGTGACATCCAGGAACACATGAAGGTTTTGCCATGGCAGCACTGCCCCACCAAGCCAGTGCATTGGAAATGAGAGTGTGCAAGTCCTTTGTTTTTAGAATTGCTTTTGTATGAGAAGGTCAACAATGCAAAAATTGCAGCTGGTTTGTCAGCATTTATGCATGTTTTTTTCAGTGATAATTGGAAAAGAAGTGAACCCAAACTCAAAAAGTTTATATCAAATATTTTTGGTACCTAAGCGTCACCGTAAAAAAAAAAACACCTTTTGCCTTGCAGTCCTTTGGAAAAATAGCAGTATGTTTTATGTGCCTAGCCACTTCTTCTGTAGCCTACAACCAGTGTGAGATCATCTAATGCCATGTACACATGACCGTACTTTTCGTCGGATTGAACTCCGAAGGACTTTTCGATGGAGTTCCGACGGAGTTCCGAAACGGACTTGCCTACACACGATCACACCAAAGTCCGATCGTTTCGAACATGATGAAATATGACCGAACTAGAATGAGGAAGTTCATAGCCAGTAGCCAAGTACCATTATTATACATGGATAAAAGGAAGGAGGGATCACTATAGTACATGGAAGGCGGGAAGAAAGAATCTCTATGGTACATGGCAGAAAGGAAGGATCACTATGGTACATGGAAAAAAAGGAAGTATCACTATGGTACATGGACGGCAGGAAGGATCACTATGATACATGGAAAAAAGGAAGAAGGGGTCACTATGGTACATGAAAAAAAGGAAGGAGGGATAACTATGGCACATGGAAGGGAGGAAGAATCACTATGGTATATGGATGGCAGGAAGGATCACTATGGCACATGAAAGGCAGGAAGGATCACTATAGCACATGGAAGGCAATAAAGATCACTATGGCACATGGAAGGCAGGAAGGATCACTATGGTACATGGAAGACAAGAAGGATCACTATAGCATATGGAAGGCAGGAAGGATCACTATGGCACATGGAAGGCAGGAAGGATCACTATGGTATATGGATAACAGGAAGAATCGCGATGGTACATGGAAGGCAAGAAGAATCACTATGGCACTTGGAAGGCAGGAAGGAACACTATGGCACATGGAAGGCAGAAAGGATCACTATGGCACATGGAAGACAGGAAGGATCACTATGGTACCTGGCAGGCAGGAAGGATCACTATGGCGTGTGGAAGGCAGGAATGATCACTATGGTACATGAAGGCATAAAGGATCACAATGGCATGTGGAAGGTGGGATGGAAGGATTACTATGGTACATGGAAGACAGAAAAGATCACTATGGCACATGGAAGGCACGAAGGAAAGATAACTATGGCACATGGAAGACACGAAGGAAGAATCACTTTGGTAAATGGAAAGCAGGAGGAATCACTATGGTACATGGAAGGCAGGAAGAAATACTATGGCACATGGAAAGCAGGAAGGAGTGATCACTATGGTAAATGGAAGGCAGGAAGGATCAATGTGGTACATGGAAGGCAGAAAAGAAGGGGCAATCTGGTACATGGAAGGCAGGAAAGATCTCAATATTATGTGTGAAAGGAAATAGTAGGTATTCTGGATGGCCACCCTTCTTGTAGGAACACCAACAAGGCCCCCAGATATCTGGAGACACCGAATGAAACAAGAAGCAGGTTGTGCATTCATAAAATGTAAACCTTTATTAAGTGCGTTACAGCTTATATACGGTTCAACATACCAATCAAAAGATGGAAGAGGGGAGTGGGTAGTAAATGATGTATTTGCATAAAATATATGGTTTTATGAGTCAGTGACCCTTAAAATACATTTATCATGAGGTTACAAGAGTCAACAGACCATCTGGTTATGAGTCATAAGTCATACATCCTGTCCCATGGCCTACAGAACAGAACAGGAAAGGAAAAACTAAACCATAATGATATATATAGCGTATAGTGCTGTGCAAGCATTTGTCTGTGCATTCTTTCATAATTGCAGGTTTAAGCTAAAATGAAAAATAAGCCAAAATGACAAGCTTGACAAGATCTTATAAACTTATAATAGCAAAGCATAACAAAATGGTCTGAGCATATTATTACAATCCTCTCTTTTGTCAAAAATGTGACAATCACAAACCCTGTTGCCCCCAATATGCCCCCGACATTCACCTGGACTACTTTCCCACAAATTTACCACTATCTAAGCATGTAAAAATAGAGAACAACAAACACATTATCTCAGCTGCATAGCAATTGTCCATGAAATACAAAGGGGGAAGGGGTGTGACGGTGCATAAAAGCAAGTGAGAGGGGCATGACAGCCTTTAGGCCAAATAAAAAATAGTCCCAAAGAAAAGCACAAAAAATAAGTCTCTTGTGTGGCTTTTGAATGTCCATCAAATTCATAAAAAGGAAAGAAAAGGAAATGTCACCATTATACTTCTCATTCTCCTAAACGTTTCCCAAAACATTTGATTCAATTCTGTGCTCATTCATATTTTACAGGGATCCTCCACCCCAAAAACCCTGCCTCTTTGTAAGGATAGAACTCAATATCCACAGACAGACTGGAATTGATGCATTGGGCTAGACTTGGGTCTTTGGGCTGGCACATCTGGATCTTTCTCTTGTGATGCTTACTGGAATTTCGTAGACCCTGGGCATGGGTCATTTGGCTAACCATCAAGGTGTCATTCCCAGGAACATTTTCCAACAGGAGTTTGCCTTTACTCATCTCAGCACCTCCCATGGCATTTGAACAACAAAGATGAACAACGAAGATTTCCATGTAAAAGCTGTAGTCATCCTGCACTGATGAGGCAGCACTCACGGGCACTGATAGGTGGCACTCATATGCACTGATAGGCAAGACTGATGGGCACTGATAGGCGGCACTGATGGGCACTGATGGAGCTGCACTGATAATCACAGCCTTGCCGGTTATCATTACTCCTTTCCTCACACAGAGTGAGGAAAGGACTGTTGATAACCGACAAGTCTGTTCAGATATGATCAGCTGCGATTGAGCACAGCTGATCACATGGTAAAGGGCCACTGTGATTGGCTCTTTACCCTGATCTGTGATAAGCTGTGTCCAAAGGGCACATCAGTCACAGAGCACGCCCAATGTATGTCCCAGGGGCGTGCAGGGGCCAGGTTACATAGTTACATAGTAGGTGAGGTTGAAAAAAGACACAAGTCCATCAAGTCCAACCTATGTGTGTGATTATGTGTCAGTATTACATTATATATCCCTGTATGTTGCGGTCATTCAGGTGATTATCTAATAGTTTCTTGAAGCTATCAATGCTCCCCGCTGAGACCACTGCCTGTGGAAGGGAATTCCACATCCTTACCGCTCTTACAGTAAAGAACCCTCTACGTAGTTTAAGGTTAAACCTCTTTTCTTCTAATTGTAATGAGTGGCCCCGAGTCTTATTAAACTCTCTTCTGCGAAAAAAGTTTTATCCCTATTGTGGGGTCACCAGTACAGTATTTGTAAATTGAAATCATATCCCCTCTCAAGCGTCTCTTCTCCAGAGAGAATAAGTTCAACGCTCGCAACTAGGGTTGTCCCGATACCACTTTTTTAGGACCGAGTACAAGTACCGATACTTTTTTTCAAGTACTCGCCGATACCGATTACCGATACTTTTTTTTTAATGTCACGTGACAGTGGTTTTTTTTTTCATTTTTTTTGTTTTTTTTTAACAGTGCTTGCTTTTTTTTTTTGGGGGGGGGGGGTGAACGTTGTATGTGTGATTTTTTTTTTTTTTACAATTTTTTTTTTTTACAATAATATTTCTTTTATTCTTTATTGTTTTTTTTGTTTTTTTTTAATCAGCCCTTTTGGGGGGCTTTGGTGAGATATCAGGGGTCTTAACAGACCTCTGATATCTCCCCCTTGAGACAGAGAAATAGACAGAGGATAGAGATTCCCCAGTCCCTTTCTCTGCAGCGTCAGCTGCACTGACAATGAATGGAGAGAAGACCGCAGCTTCTCTCCATTCATAAACTGACACATCGTAATCACAGAAGATTACAATGTTTCAGTTATGTGAATGGACAGAGTCAGCTGACTCTATCCATACACAAAGGAAGGAGGAGGGGGAGGACGGAGGAACAGAGGGGGAGAACGGAGGGGACAGATAAGAGCAGAACGGAGGGGACAGATAAGAGCAGAATGAGGGGACAGATAAGAGCAGAACGAGGGGACAGATAAGAGCAGAACGAGGGGACAGCTGAGAGGGACAGATAAGAGCAGAACGGAGGGGGCAGCTGAGAGGGACAGAGGAAAGGAGGGGGGATGGAGGAGGATGCAGTGACAGTCAGCTGTGAGCGATCACCGCTGTATGTCACTAAAGCAGCTGAAAGCCGGCGGGGGGAGAAGCTTGTAACTCCCCCACGCGCCGATCACAGCTGACAGTCAAGGTATCGGGGGAGGCATCGGGAGCATTTGCCCGAGTACAAGTACTTGGGCAAATGCTCGGTATCGGTGCCGATACCGATACTAGTATCGGTATCGGGACAACCCTACTCGCAACCTTTCCTCATAACTAAGATCCTCCAGACCCTTTATTAGCTTTGTTGCCCTTCTTTGTACTCGCTCCATTTCCAGTACATCCTTCCTGAGGACTGGTGCCCAGAACTGGACAGCATACTCCAGGTGCGGGCGGACCAGAGTCTTGTAGAGCGGGAGAATTATCGTTTTATCTCTGTAGTTGATCCCCCTTTTAATACATGCCAATATTCTGTTTGCCTTATTAGCAGCAGCTTGGCATTGCATGCCATTGCTGAGCCTATCATCTACTAGGACCCCCAGGTCCTTTTCCATCCTAGATTCCCCCAGAGGTTCTCCCCCCAGTGTATAGATTGCATTCATATTTTTGCCACCCAAATGCATTATTTTACATTTTTCTACATTGAACCTCATTTGCCATGTAGTCGCCCACCCCATTAATTTGTTCAGGTCTTTTTGCAAGGTTTCCACATCCTGCGGAGAAGTTATTGCCCTGCTTAGCTTAGTATCGTCTGCAAATACAGAGATTGAACTGTTTATCCCATCCTCCAGATCATTTATAAACAAATAAAATAGGATTGGTCCCAGCACAGAACCCTGGGGAACCCCACTACCCACCCCTGACCATTCTGAGTACTCCCCATTTATCACCACCCTCTGAACACACCCTTGTAGCCAGTTTTCAATCCATGTACTCACCCTATGGTCCATGCCAACGGACCCTATTTTGTACAGTAAACGTTTATGGGGAACTGTGTCAAATGCTTTTGCAAAATCCAGATACACCACGTCTACGGGCCTTCCTTTATCTAGATGGCAACTCACCTCCTCATAGAAGGTTAATAGATTGGTTTGGCAAGAACGATTCTTCATGAATCCATGCTGATTACTGCTAATGATATCATTCTTATTACTAAAATCTTGTATATAGTCCCTTATCATCCCCTCCAAGATTTTACATACTATTGATGTTAGGCTAACTGGTCTGTAATTCCCAGGGATGTTTTTTGGGCCCTTTTTAAATATTGGTGCTACATTTTCTTTTCTCCAATCAGCTGGTACCATTCCAGTCAATAGACTGTAAAAATTAGGAACAACGGTCTGGCAATCACCTGACTGAGTTCCCTAAGTACCCTCGGATGCAAGCCATCTTGTCCCGGTGATTTATTAATGTTAAGTTTCTCAAGTCTAATTTTATTTCCGTCCTCTGTTAACCATGGAGGTGCTTCCTGTGTTGTGTCATGAGGATAAACACTGCAGTTTTGGTTACTGAAGCCCCCCGATTCACTCGTGAAGACTGAGGAGAATAATAAATTCAATACCTTTGCCATCTCCCCATCCTTTGTAACCAGATGTCCTTCCTCATTCTTTATGGGGCCAATATGGTCTGTCCTCCCTTTTTTACTGTTTACATACTTAAAGAATTTCTTGGGATTTTTTTTGCTCTCCTCCGCTATGTGTCTTTCATGTTCTATCTTAGCCGTCCTAATTGCACCCTTACATTTCTTATTGCATTCTTTATAAAGTCTGAATGCTGAGGATGATCCCTCAACCTTGTATTTTTTGAAGGCCTTCTCCTTTGCTTTTATATGCATTTTTACATTGGAGTTAAGCCATCCAGGATTTTTGTTCGCTCTTTTAAATTTATTACCCAATGGGATACATTGGCTAATGCCCTTATTTAATATGCTCTTAAAGCAAACCCATCTCTCCTCCGTATTCTTTGTTCCTAATACTTTATCCCAATTTATGCCTTTTAGCAAGGTTTGTAGTTTAGGGAAGTTGGCTCTTTTGAAATTCAGTGTCTTTGTATTCCCTTTATGTTTCCTATTTGTGTGTTTCATACTGAAACTAATTGACCTGTGATCGCTGTTACCTAAATTGCCCCGTATTTCCACATCTGTGATCAGGTCTGTATTGTTGGTAATCAGTAGATCCAGTAATGTTTTATTTCTAGTTGGTGCGTCTACCATCTGACCCATAAAATTATCCTGCAAGACATTAAGGAACTGGCGAGCCTTAAATGAGTGCGCTGTTCCCTCCGCCCAGTCTATGTCTGGATAATTAAAATCCCCCATTATGATAACACTTCTCATCCTTGCTGCTAATCCAATTTGTGATAGGAGATCCGTCTCCACTTCCTCCTTCAGGTTAGGGGGCCTATAGCATACTCCCAGTATTATTTTCCCCTTAGCTTCATCCCTTTGGAGCTCTACCCATAAGGATTCCACCTCCTCTCTAGCTCCCTCAGTGATGTCATCTCTCACATTCGCTTGTACATTATTCTTGATATATAGGCATACCCCTCCCCCTTTTTTACCCTCTCTATCCTTGCGGTATAGGGTATACCCTTGAATGTTTGCCAGCCAATCATGAGAGCTGTTGAACCAGGTCTCTGAAATTCCCACAAAATCCAAATCCTCCTTGTACAACAGTATCTCTAGTTCACCCATCTTGTCTGCCATGCTCCTGGCATTGGTGAACATGCCACATAGTTTAGACCGGTCGCATATTGTCCTCGTATTGGGTGTTTCAAAATTGCAACTAGGACTTGCTACTATACTCACCTTGTGTTTTTGTGCTTTGGTTAACCTACCACTAATTCCCTCAACACTACCCTCTGGAATATCATCCGCGCTGGCTATCACTGTCTCTGGACCCTCCCCCCCATCGCCTAGTTTAAAAACCCCTCTAACTTTTTGGCCATCTTCATTCCCAGCAGATCTGCACCCTCCTCATTTAGGTGCAGTCCGTCCCTTCTATAGTACCTGTCATGAAGATCCTGCCAATAATCAGCGATCCAGACGCAGGGGGACTCGGCCGCGGGTTCCACTGCGCATGCGCGCGCTTTCACGGGTGCTGTCACGCACGGGCACGCGCGCGCGCACTCCCGCTAGTGCCAGGCGGGCTATTTAAACCGGCCTGTCACACTCCATCCCCGCTGTCTGCTCTACAGCGTTCCGTGTGCCTTAACCTGATCTGACCTGTGTACTCTGCTATTGACCCGGCTTCCTGTTAGACCATCCTGCTATCCGCCTGCACCAGACCCTCTTGGCTTGCCTGACCATCCCTCTGTATTGTCCCTGGTACCTCTGCTGATCGACCGATACCAACCTGCTGCCTTGTTCCTGGTTCCAGTCCAGCGTTCCAGTCTACTACCTGCTGCCTTGTTCCTGGTTCCAGTCCAGCGTTCCAGTCTACTACCTGCTGCCTTGTTCCTGGTTCCAGTCCAGCGTTCCAGTCTACTACCTGCTGCCTTGTTCCTGGTTCCAGTCCAGCGTTCCAGTCTACTACCTGCTGCCTTGTTCCTGGTTCCAGTCCAGCGTTCCAGTCTACTACCTGCTGCCTTGTTCCTGGTTCCAGTCCAGCGTTCCAGTCTACTACCTGCTGCTTTGTTCCTGGTTCCAGTCCAGCGTTCCAGTCTACTACCTGCTGCTTTGTTCCAGGTTCCAGTCCAGCGTTCCAGGCTACCACCTGCTGTTGTTCCAGGTTCCAGTCCAGTGTTCCAGGCTACTACCTGCTGCTTGTTCCGGGTTCCAGTCCAGCTTACTTACCTGCTTCCTATCTACTAAGGCTCCGGTCCTCTCTGCTATCCAGCGTCCCCTCCAACTGCTGGACCCAGAGGGTGTCACCACTCCTGAACTTCCGGTGACTGTCGATCCTGCCAGGCACCCATACCACTCCTCACTCCTGGCCTTCTGTCTCCATTCCAGAGGAACAGGAGTGGGAGCTGTAAGGGAGGTCCTTCTCTGCACTTCAGGCTCACCATCTACCAGGTACGTGACAGTAGCAGACAGCCATGTCTGAGCCTGAGCAGGGAACGTCTCCCATGGAGGAACTCTGTGCACACCTGGCAGGATTGACTGAAGCAGTCAAGAATCTGCAGCAAGGATACACCAGGCTGGAAGAACGAGTGTTAACCTTGTCTAACCCCATTGGGGCTCAGGGAGTTCCTTCCGCTTCTGCTCCTTCAGTCCGGCCTTCCTCAACAGTGGTGATGCTCCCTCCAGAACCCAAGGTCCCGACGCCTGAACGTTTTTCCGGAAATCGCCTCAAATTCAGGGCTTTCCGCAACTCCTGTGAACTGTTCTTTGCCCTTCAGCCACGTACCTTTTCCCTTGAGGCTACTAAGGTGGGCTACGTAATCTCTTTGCTTTCTGGTGACCCCCAAACCTGGGCCCACCGCCTCTTGGAGCAAAAGGATGTGTCCTTGACTAATCTCTCCACCTTCTTGGACGCACTAGGTCAGCTGTATGATGACCCCCAGCTGTCCGTGACTGCAGAAGCGGCTTTGCACACCCTTCAGCAGGGTCGCAGGGCTGCAGAGGACTATGTGGCGGAGTTCAGAAAGTGGAGTGTAGACACGAACTGGAATGATGCGGCTCTCCGCTATCAGTTCCGAATGGGACTTTCTGACCCTCTGAAAGATGAATTGGCCAGGGTGGGTACCCCACAGACTTTGAACGCATTGATCGATCTAACCATCCAGATCGATCGACGTCTAAGAGAACGAAGGACTGAGAGAGCAATGGGAACCTCTCGCCCCACTTGGGTTACCCCTAAAGTTCCCCATCATACATCACCAGCACCACCAATGTCTACATTTAACCCACCTGAGCCAATGCAATTAGGGGTTCTGCGGCCTTCTCTTACTCAGGAGGAACGACAACGTCGTCGGGTGAATAATCTGTGCCTGTATTGTGGGGGACCTGGGCACTATGTCAGGAACTGTCCCCTTAAACTCCGTAAGTGCCTATCTCTGTCCTCTGACTATGTTGCACCTCTGGCTAAGAACACTACTCACCTTGCTCTCTCTCTCCTGTTACAGCTTCCAGGAGAGACCCTGCAAATAGCCGCCATTATTGACTCTGGAGCTTGTAGTTGTTTCATGGACTCTCTTTTTGCTACTCAACACCGGATACCTCTGTTGCCTAAGACCCATGGACTCTCCATTCATCTAGCTGATGGAACAGCCATTAAGTCAGGGCCTGTTACCCAAGAGACTGTTCCAATACCCGTTTCCATCTCCAATTCTCATCAAGAACTGTTATGCCTAGATATCATCGCTTCACCTATGTTCCCCATAATCCTCGGCATGCCATGGTTACAGGCCCACAATCCTGACATTAATTGGATCACAGGTGAGGTTACCTTTTCCTCCCCATACTGCCAACAGTCTTATAGACTTCAGGACACTCAGAAGAATCCTACCTTGCTCTGTTTAAACACAGATCCTAGTCTGCACCTTTCCATTCCTTCTGCATATCATGATTTCCTAGATGTATTCAGCAAGCAGGGGGCAGAGGTCTTACCCCCTCACCGGGCCTATGACTGTCCTATCGAATTACTCCCCGGTGCCGAGATACCTTTTGGAAGAATATTTCCTTTAACAGAAGTGGAACAAGGGGCTTTAAAGGAATATATCGATGAGAATCTAAAGAAAGGCTTCATTCGTCCATCCACGTCTCCAGCAGGTGCAGGTATCTTCTTCGTACAAAAGAAAGACAAGACCCTCAGACCATGTGTAGATTACCGTGAGTTGAACAAGATCACTGTAAAGAACCGTTACCCTCTTCCTCTGGTACCAGAGCTGTTCCAAAGACTTGGGACAGCTACCATATTCACTAAGTTTGACCTCCGCGGAGCCTACAATTTGGTTCGTATTAGGGACGGAGACGAATGGAAGACTGCCTTTCGTACCCGTTATGGACATTTTGAATACCTTGTGATGCCGTTTGGGCTGTGCAATGCCCCTGCTACATTCCAGTACTTCATCAACGACGTTTTACGAGACTTTCTAGATCTATTTGTTATCGTCTATTTAGACGACATACTAATTTTTTCTTGTTCCCTTGAATCCCATCGCAGGCACGTCAGAAGTGTATTGGCCCGTCTTCGACAACACGGTCTATATGCAAAAGCTGAGAAATGTGAATTTGAACAGGAAAGTATTCCATTTTTGGGGCTAATCATTTCCAGCAAGGGCATTAAGATGGACCCCCAAAAGGTCACTGCAGTACTAGACTGGCCAGTCCCAACAGATAAAAAGGGGATCCAGCGATTCGTTGGATTCGCTAATTTCTACCGCAAATTTATTAAGGGTTTTCAGCCATCATCACACCCATCACACAGCTAACTAAACAGGGTACACGTTTCCACTGGTCTGCTGAGGCTCAAAAGGCTTTTGAGACTGTCAAGGGCCTTTTTACCTCTGCTTCCGTGCTAAAACATCCAGATTCCTCTCTGCCATTTATACTAGAGGTGGACGCATCCGAAATTGCAGTAGGGGCTGTGTTGTCCCAAAGGCAGGGAACTAAGGCCCTGTTATATCCTGTGGCCTTCTTCTCTCGTAAATTATCCATGGCAGAGAGAAATTATGATGTAGGTGACAGAGAATTATTGGCTATCAAATCCGCGTTGGAGGAGTGGCGCTATCTGCTTGAGGGTGCCGCTCATCCAGTCTTAATTTTTACAGATCATAAGAACCTGGAGTATTTGAGGTCTGCAAAAAGATTGAAGCCACGCCAAGCCAGGTGGGCCCTCTTTTTCTCCAGGTTCTCTTTTCATGTCACTTATCGCCCTGGTTCCAAGAATACCAAGCCTGATGCCCTATCCAGGATGTTTCAAAAGCCCCAAGAGGTTTCCCCTCCGGACACCATTCTGTCCCCGGGGAATTTTCTTTTGCTTCAGGGAGATCTGCTTTCCCGGATTAAGCAGGCTTCCGCAGAATTGGGGTCTTCCATTAGACCAGAACTCCAAGTTAAAGATGGGTTATTTTGGCACGAGAATAGGATTTTTATACCTGAAGAACTATGAGTTCCAGTACTAGAACTCTGTCATGACCATGCTTTTGCTGGGCATTTTGGAGTGGCTAAAACTACTGATCTGGTACAGCGTACCTTTTGGTGGCCTCAGCTACGTGATGATTGTAGGAGATTTGTTGAATCCTGTACCACCTGCATCAGAAACAAGGGGCACAGGACCAAGGCATGGGGTTTGCTAAAGCCATTACCTGTCCCAGATAGGCCTTGGAAGATGCTTTCTATAGATTTTATTGTGGAATTACCTCCGGCTGGGGGTTTCACCTCAATTTTTGTCATAGTAGACCGGTTGTCAAAGATGGCCCACTTTGTCCCAATGAAGGGCACTCCCTCAGCTACAGAAACGGTACAGGCATTCATTAGAGAAGTCATCAGGCTCCATGGGGTACCAGTTAATATCGTTTCAGATCGGGGGGTACAGTTTACCTCCCGATTCTGGAGGTCTCTATGCAAGACATTGAAGATTGAACTCTCATTTTCATCTGCTTACCACCCCCAGACTAATGGGCAGACAGAGAGAACAAACCAGACTCTTGAACAATATTTACGCTGTTTTTCTTCATTTGCCCAGGATGATTGGATTTCTGTTCTTCCATTGGCCGAGTTTGCCTACAACAACTCTATTCATTCCGCTATCAAACAGACCCCATTTTTTGCAAATTATGGTTACCACCCTTCTTTTCTGCCTAATTCTCTTCCAGAGTGCACAGTACCCGCAGTTCAGGAGAGGTTGGACTTCTTCACGTCCAACAATCAAGTTTTGCAGGAGACCATGACCAGGACCCAGGAGTATAATAAGGCAACTTTTGATAAAAAGAGACGAGGTGAGCTGTTACTTACACCCGGGGACCAGGTATGGTTATCTACAGTAAATCTCAGGATGGCTTGCCCATCAAAGAAATTGGGTCCCAAGTTTCTTGGCCCATTTCCTGTTAAGCAAAGGATTAATGAGGTGGCATACGAACTTGAACTTCCGGAATCATTAAAAGTGCATCCAGTATTTCATGTGTCTCTACTCAAACCCTCTGTTTCTAACCCATTTCCAGGCCGAAGTACGGACCCTCCTGATCCAATTTTGGTGGATGGGGAGGAAGAATTCGAGGTGGAGGCTATCATGGACCATAGGAGAAGAGGCAATCAAAATCAATTTTTGATTAAATGGAGGGGGTTTGGCCCAGAAGAAAATTCTTGGGAACCCGAGGATAATATTCATGCTGAAAATCTTTTACAATCTTTTAAAAGAGCCCATCCGGAGAAATTCCTTCAAAGGGGCATCCGGAGGCTGCCCCTTGGGGGGGGGCAATGTCATGAAGATCCTGCCAATAATCAGCGATCCAGACGCAGGGGGACTCGGCCGCGGGTTCCACTGCGCATGCGCGCGCTTTCACGGGTGCTGTCACGCACGGGCACGCGCGCGCGCACTCCCGCTAGTGCCAGGCGGGCTATTTAAACCGGCCTGTCACACTCCATCCCCGCTGTCTGCTCTACAGCGTTCCGTGTGCCTTAACCTGATCTGACCTGTGTACTCTGCTATTGACCCGGCTTCCTGTTAGACCATCCTGCTATCCGCCTGCACCAGACCCTCTTGGCTTGCCTGACCATCCCTCTGTATTGTCCCTGGTACCTCTGCTGATCGACCGATACCAACCTGCTGCCTTGTTCCTGGTTCCAGTCCAGCGTTCCAGTCTACTACCTGCTGCCTTGTTCCTGGTTCCAGTCCAGCGTTCCAGTCTACTACCTGCTGCCTTGTTCCTGGTTCCAGTCCAGCGTTCCAGTCTACTACCTGCTGCCTTGTTCCTGGTTCCAGTCCAGCGTTCTAGTCTACTACCTGCTGCCTTGTTCCTGGTTCCAGTCCAGCGTTCCAGTCTACTACCTGCTGCCTTGTTCCTGGTTCCAGTCCAGCGTTCCAGTCTACTACCTGCTGCTTTGTTCCAGGTTCCAGTCCAGCGTTCCAGGCTACCACCTGCTGTTGTTCCAGGTTCCAGTCCAGTGTTCCAGGCTACTACCTGCTGCTTGTTCCGGGTTCCAGTCCAGCTTACTTACCTGCTTCCTATCTACTAAGGCTCCGGTCCTCTCTGCTATCCAGCGTCCCCTCCAACTGCTGGACCCAGAGGGTGTCACCACTCCTGAACTTCCGGTGACTGTCGATCCTGCCAGGCACCCATACCACTCCTCACTCCTGGCCTTCTGTCTCCATTCCAGAGGAACAGGAGTGGGAGCTGTAAGGGAGGTCCTTCTCTGCACTTCAGGCTCACCATCTACCAGGTACGTGACAGTACCGGTTACCGACTGAGAAGTCGACCCAGTCCTCCAGGAACCCAAACCCCTCCTTACTACACCAGCTCTTCAGCCACTTGTTTACTTCCCTAATCTCCCTCTGCCTTTCTGGTGTGGCTCGATGTACCGGTAGTATTCCTGAGAATACTACCTTGGAGGTCCTTTTCCTCAATTTAGCACCTAAGTCCCTAAAATCGTTCTTTAGGACACTCCATCTGCCTCTGACTTTGTCATTGGTGCCAACGTGCACCATGACAGCCGGGTCTTCCCCAGCCCCTCCCAGTAATCTGTCCACAAGATCCGTGATGTGCCGAACCCGAGCGCCCGGTAGACAACATACTGTTCGGCGCTTCAGGTCTTGGTTACAGATTGCCCTCTCTGTCCTTCTAAGAATTGAGTCCCCTACCACCAGAATCTGTCTTTCCTTTCCCTTTGCTGCCCCCCCCACTCTCACTGGAGGAGTTCTTCCCCTGGCAGCTAGGAGAGTCCCTCATCTGACTGGTTTCACCAATGGCACTCAATGGAGCGTACTTATTGGGATGCTCCAGTCCTGGATCGGCCTCTCTGGCACTTCCCCCTCTACCCCTCCTGACTGTCACCCATCTACTCTTTGCTAGTGCCTGCGCCTCTTTGTCTCCACCCGCCTCTGTGCTGGCCCCTGCCGGCACCTGCTGTGTACATTCCTGGCTCACCTTTAGTATGGAGGGACTTCTCAGTGCTGACAGTTGCTTCCCTAGATTCAGAACCTGGGCTTCCAGGGAAACAATGTGCTTACATTTTGCACAGCAGTATTCACCCTCGATCGGATGATCAAGGAACGCATACATGCGGCAAGATGTACAAAGAGTCGCCTCTCCACACCCGCCGGGCATCGTACCTATTAAATTTAGTGAGGATTTGGGGAATTTACCCTGTCCAAATTACCTAACAGCTAGCTTCCTGGCACTAATACTCAAGACAATACACAGGTACACAACAAGACAATACACAGGTACTCACAGACCTACGTGCAATCGCAGAACAGTCGCAGACCTACGTGCACTCGCAATACTCAAGTATACAGTACACAATACACAAGTACTAACGATCCACACACACTAGTTCCTGATGGACTTCTATGGACGCCATCCCAGAACTATAATACCGCACTGTAGCACATTTTATGGCTCTAGTGTGGCACTAAAGTGGTAACAAACTGTGTATAGCTTGTTGTTAGGCTTGGTTCACACCTATGGTGTTTGCTTTTGATCCGTTCCTGCAGTGCTTTTTTTTCGGTGCATTTTTGCACACACATTTGTTAAGCATTTTTGGCACATTTTTTGATGCATTGTACATTTTTTATGCTTTTTTTTGTTGAATTTGTTATTGGGTGGACTAAAAATGTAAAATGCAAATTGTGAAAAATAGTGACAAAAACACACTACGTGCTTTTCTGCAGCTTCTCCATTGTAGTCTATTGAACCAAACATGCACCGTTTTACTTTAAAAAAAGTCCCTGACCCTTTCCAAAAATGCAGCGGCTGAATAAAGCATAGATGTGAACTTGTCCAATAGGAAACCATGTTAAATGGACTGTAATGCGTTTCTGCAAAAAGCATTAAAAACACATAATTGTGAACTGAGCCATAAGGAGTGGGCCAGGAAGCAGGTGAGCCATAAGCCGTCAGCGGGGTTCCCCCTGATAGCTGAATGTGAAAACAAGAATTGTTTTTTAATAAACTATACACCTGTTTGATAAGGAGTGGGCCGCAAAGCCGGCCGCTGCGTCCTTCACAACCGAGGAGCCATTAGCGGGGTTCCCCTTACTCATTCACAAAGGGGGCTGAGATCTGGGGATCCCCTTGGTAAAGGGGGTCTTCATATTCCAAATAAGCACCCCGCCCAAAGATCCCCAAAACCAGCAGCCAGGGTTGTGGGGAAGAGGCCCTTGTTCCCAGTGGCGGCCCGTGCATTGAGGGCGCATGGGTGCCGCCCCCATCCCTGCTCACGCTCCCCTATCCATGCGCCTGGCCCTTTTCAGGATGCCGGGTGCATGAATTCTGATGACGAGGGTGTGTGGTGGTGTTTTTTTAAGCACCTGATTAGAGCCAGAGGCTCTAGTAGGCTTTGAAAAAGGTGGGCTCGGGGTGCAGAGAGTTCGCCCTGAGCCCACCCACATGTGTGATGATAGTGAATGAATTTTCGCCATTTTCACTCTAACATTCCTCCCACCAATGAGGAGGCAGGCCGTGAGACTTGTTTCCCAATTGGCCAAAGCATCAGGCGATCCTATTGGATGCCTAGCACTTTGGAGAACAGGGAGGAGATGCGGGAGGAGCTGACACCGGAGCCACTGCCCGCACCTGAGGAGAGAAGACCACAGCCCCAGCCCTAGATCGGGCAGGTGCCTTGCTGCTGGGAGGGGAATTTGTCAGTCACACACCGCAGGCAGGGGGGGTTGTCAGCCGCCACTGCACTGAACACAGATCTGTCAGCAAGATAATCGATACCAGAGGATAAGCAGAAGGAAGCTGCTTGGATTCACAAACCAGGCTATGAAGGGGACCCTGGCAGCAGGCAAGTGTCAAGTTAGGATACATTCAATCTCCCACCAAGGAGCATGCAAGCTGACTGTGGATGCCTTGTGCTGACTGTAGATGTCCAGAGCTGACTGTAGATAGATGCCCAGATTTGTGCATGCCCATGGCTGACTGTGGATATATACCCTGATCTGTGAGGCTGAGCTATATACCCTGATCTGTAATGCTGAGCTATATACCCTGATCTGTGAGGTTGAGCTGTATACCCTGATCTGTAATGCTGAACTATATACCCTGATCTGTAATGCGGAGCTATATACCCTGATCTGTAATGCAGAGCTATATACCCTGATCTGTAGGCTGAGCTGCATACCTTAATCTGCAAGGCTGAGCTGTATACTCTGTCCTGAGATTCTGGGGCTGTATACTCTGTCCTGTGATGCTGAGTTGAATACCCTTGACCCTATGGGTGGAAACAAGTGGAATACAGGGGTCAGAGTGGGTTGATTCTATAAGGGGTGGGGCTTATGACAAGTGGGATGGGTCAAAAAATAAGGACGGGGTCTGGCACCCCCATCCTAAATCTTCACCAGCTGCCACTGCTTGTTCCCACCATCATGGGGACAAGGTGCTTTGGGGGCAGAGCCCCCCTACCCCAAAGTAGCCCCGATGTTCAGGGCATGTGGCCTGGTATGGTTCAGGAGGGGGGGTGCACACTCGTCCCTTCCCATTCCTGACTTACCCGGTTGCATGCTCGGGTAAGGGTCTGGTATGAATTGTAACCCCACATTGTGTTTTTTTGTTTTTTTTTTAAACTTTCAGCAATATATGTTTATTGATTACCATTTTTACACTTTTATTATTATTAATGTTTTTTTTTTCTCAAATTTTTTTTATTGAAGATCATAAAGTCTTTACAGCAGTTGTGTTACAGTAAACAGTAAACATTAAACATGGGATTGTTAAAGTAAACAGTTTTTCCCTTAAGAGAATTCCCAGCCGTGCTTAGAGAGAATGAACTTATTTACCTAGGTAGTAGGGGGGGTGTACCCCACAAGTATCCTTAGATAGGTCTAAGCTGCCCTAAAACTGAGATTCCATTGAAGGTATGCTCTACATTCCGTGATAAATTTTGTGTGTAGTAGAAAGTTGATATACAATTTATGGAAGAACTCTATGTATATATATATATACTCTATGTATTTATCATTTAAT
The DNA here is from genome assembly GCA_037952835.1 of Lithobates septentrionalis. Taxonomy (NCBI): domain Eukaryota; kingdom Metazoa; phylum Chordata; class Amphibia; order Anura; family Ranidae; genus Lithobates; species Lithobates septentrionalis. The sequence continues at coordinate 1,325,479 of JBBDGP010000961.1, read as the reverse complement.
GCGTAAGGGGCCGATCAATATTCGTGTCTGGTAAGTTAATTTGTCTCTGGGTAGTGTATCACGAGTTGGGTAGTTAATTGGTATATGACGTGGGCATCCTATTTACTTGTCAGGATGTCAACATGTCGGGCATGGGAAAAGGAGAGGGTGAAGAAGAAAGAATAGAAGGTGGGAAAGAGGGTAAGGGGGTAGGAAGGGATTGGGGGGTGGACCGGGAGGAAGGGGAAGGCGGGGTGGGGGAATCTCTGACTTCTCTTTGTAGATGTAATACGGTCAATATAAATTCTGGGCCCTGAAGTGTTTTCAACAGGGGCTAAGTTGTCATCGGGGTAGGGAGTTAAGATATATATGTGTTGATTGTGTGTGAGTAATATAACTGTCATCCTCGGCCCTTACCTAGGGGAATTCAGAATGGTCTTGTATTCCAGTAGAGACTGGAAATGAAGCCAGCATGCCCATTTGTGGCTACATTTTGTCGGTGTGTCTCTTGCTATGTGTATTAATTTTTCCATCTCTGCTACTCTGTTTATTCTGACGAACCACTCTTTCAGAGTGGGTATCTTGTTTGATTTCCAATGTATTGGGATGCATTGTCTTGCTGCGTTTATCAAGTGCATCATCAGTGATTTGTGGTAGGTTTTGTGTGGTAAGGAGGAAAGGTGTAGGAGAAATTGGGCAGGGGTGAAATCTGGGTTGTAGGTGGTGATCTGCTCAATAATTCTGCAGACCTCAGACCAAAAGGCTTATAGTGGGGCGCAAGACCACCAAATATGGAGAAGCGTGCCCCTCTCTTGATGGCACCTCCAACATGTATCAGGGATGTCAGCTTTAAATTTATGTAGCATTGTTGGGGTATGGTACCATCTTGACTGGATTTTGAACCCATTCTCTTGAGTGGAGACATTAGTTGAGCCTTTGTGTATATTCGAGAATATACGCTCCCAGTTCTCTTCCGAGATTTGTATGTCTAAATCCTTTTCCCATTTCCTGCAGTATTGACTATCATTAGCTTTGTGGCCAGCGAAGAGGAGGTTGTGTATTTGAGAGATAAGGTGTGTTTGTTGTGTTGTTTTAGTACATAATGTTTTAAAGGGAGTGAGCTGTCTAGAGCATTGACCCTTTTTGTCTAGGATTTGGATGTAGTGGGCTATCATTGTGAATGTCCAACTTGGGATAGGTGTCCTTTCAAAACGTGTTGCGATTTGCGTTGCAGGAAGTAGTTTGCCTTGTTGGAGGAATTGGTGGACCCTGATTTGTCCCTGTGGTAGATAGTCAGCAAGAAATTGGTGGTGCATACCCGGTGGGAAGTCCGGGTTCAGCTTAATAGGAGTTAATGGACTGGGGGTGGAGGTGATCGGGGTAGTCTTACATAACGCATGAAAACAGCGCAAGGTGGGGCCAATTGTCGGGTGAGCTTGGATGTCTTGTGGAATATGCTTGGGGGAAATCCAAGGAAGGGAATTCAGGTCTAATTTCGTGAAGGAAGCTTCTAGGGAGACCCAATCTTTTTGTTGGGTATGGACGTTCCAGTCCACTATCCTGGTTAGATGGGTGGCTGCATGATAATTGAGGATGTTCGGGAGGCCTATTCCTCCCAGATTTTTCGGGCGAGAGAGCATGATGTGACTAACTCTGTGTCTATTTTTGCCCCATAAGAAGTTGGAGCTGATCTGCCTGTATGTTTTAAAGAACAGGGGGGGGATCTGTATAGGGATCGTCTGTAGGAGGTATAGTATTCGGGGAAGTGCATTCATCTTCAGGATAGCTGCTCTGCCGAACCATGAAAATGTCAGCTTGTTCCATGTTTCAAGATCAGAGGATAGCCTGTTTAATAGGGGAAGAAAATTTTTGGCATATAAGGAGGAGAGTGTGGTTGGAATCTGAATACCTAGTATGATATTGAATCTTGTTTCCATTGGAACGGGAAGTTATGTTTGCATTGGTTTACTAGATTCTGGGATAGGGATATGTTTAGTGCAAAAGATTTGGAGAAATTGATCTTCAGATTAGATAGGGTTTGAAAGAGCTTAAATTCGGCTAGTAATATTGGTAAAGTGGTGAGTGGTTGTGTTAGGAACAATAGTATATCATCTGCGTATGCCGCATATTTGTATTCCTTTCCAGGAGATTGGATACCCTTTATGTCTGGATTAAGTGTAATTTTCCTTAGGAAGGGTTCGAGGGTTAGTACAAACAATATAGGTGACAGCGGACACCCTTGTCTTGTTCCATTGCGGATGGGAAAGGCGTTCGACAGAGTACCATTTACCCTCACTTTAGCAGAGGGATTAATGTATAATGACATAATCAGTCCAATCAATTGGGGACCAAGTCCTATGGCTTGTAAGACTGCTGACATGTAATCCCAAGATACTCTGTCGAACGCCTTCTCGGCATCAAGTGACAGGAAAAAGCCTTTTTGCTTGGTATGGGTGATCAGATAGTGCAGGTTAATCGCTTTGCTCGTGTTGTCCCTGGCTTCACAGCCAGGGATAAAACCTACTTGGTCGTGGGATATGAGTGAGGGCAGGAGGGTTAGTAGTCTGTTGGCTAATATTTTTGAAAATATTTTTATGTCTACATTTAACAATGAAATGGGTCTGTAATTGCTTGTGAGTGGGGATGACTGTTATATGAGCTTCTAACATTCCGCCTGTAAGGGGATTTGTGGGAGAAAGGGAGTTGAAGGACCTAAGGAAAGGATTTTGGAGGGTGTCGGAAAATGTCTTGTAATAAACCACTGGCAGCCCATCTGGGCCTGGGCTTTTGCCAGGTTTGAGTTGACTGATTGCCTGTGCCCGTTCCATGTGTGAGATTGGTGCGTCAAGAGTTGCCGCTACCTCCGGAGCTATTTTCTGGGGGGCATATTGATCTAGAAATGATTTGATGTTTTGGGCTCTCAGTGATGTTGGTGTGGAGGTGGGTTCGGATATGCGTAGATCATAAAGGGAGGAATAATATTTTGTGAATTCCTGTGCTATGTCATTGTTTTGTGTAAGGATTTTACCGGTATTGGATTGTATTTGGTGGATCGTATTATTGGCTTTTTGTTTGCGTAGGGCTCGTGCAAGGAGTCGACCGCTCTTGTTACCAAACTCGTAGAATAGTTTGTGCGAGAGAATTAATTTTTTCCTGAGGGTGAGGTGTAGTTCTTCTTTGATAAGTGTGCGGATCTCCGTGAGTTCCGTAAGAGTTTGTTGTGCTAGAGTTTGTTTATGCGAAGTCTCGAGTTTCTTCAGTTTCATAAAAAGGTTGGATAGATTAGCTTTCTTGGCTTTTTTAATAGAAGCTGAGAGGGAGATCAGTTTCCCCCTTATGACACATTTGTGCGCCTCCCACTGTGTCAGGGGGGTTGTGTCCGGGGTGTTGTTTTCTAAGAAATAATTTTTTAGGCATGAACGAATTTCTTCTACCTGGGGTTCGTCCGTTAGAAGTGTGTGGTCTAGTCTCCAAATGTAAGATCTGCGGGGGGTGTCTGGAAAGGTGAGCGATATAGAGATAGGATGATGGTCTGAGAGTGTCATGGGGTCTATGGTCGCTGTTGTTAATGTCGGAAGGTCCTGTTGTGAAAGAAACAAATAGTCAATGCGAGAATATTTATTGTGTGGGGCAGAGAAGAAGGTGTAGTCTTTGTCTTTTGGGTAGAGGGTACGCCAAGCGTCATGTAATGATAATTCCTGCAGGCAGTTTTTGATCTGCTTTAGGGCTCTGTACGGAAGATGGGATTTTCCTGTAGAAGTGTCTACTAATGGGTCTAAGGGGACATTAAAATCTCCCCCTAAGATCAAAAGGCCTTCCTGGAAGGATGTCAATTCCCTTGTCACTGTACGGAAGAAGGGCACTTGGGAAGTGTTGGGGCTGTAGATGTTTGCTAGGGTAATTGGCGTTTGTTTGTAAGTGCCTTTAAGGAAGATGAACCTACCTTGTTCGTTTGACAAGGTGTCCGTTATTTGCAGGGGTACTTTTTTGGAAAGAAGTATAGAGACCCCTTTCGTCTTTGAATTTGGTGAAGTAGCATGATAGCATTGGGGGAAGAAATGGTTCGTCAGGTTAGGGGTATTTGTGCTACTGAAGTGAGTCTCCTGTATATAGATCACATCTGCCTTCGCACTACGCATGTATGCAAGCAACAGCGATTGTTTTTCAGGGATGTTTAAACCTTTCGCGTTGAGAGAAATTACTTTCAGTGAAGTAGGTGTGGGTAATGCCTGGCGAGAGGCCATTGTTGTCTATATAGAGCGTGAGTACCAGTTTATGTGGTTTTCCAAAGAGAAGTCAGAGATTGGGAGGTAGTTGGTAAGGGGCCGGGGGTGGAGGGGTGATTCGAAGAGGAGGAGAGGTGTGAATGGTAGGTGGAGTGGGGAAGTGGGATAGGGAAGAGGAGGGTGTGTAAGAGGGTGAGGCGAGGGAGAATACAAAAGGGATAACCGGTTGTGTGGGATTGCCTGCAAACCCACTTATCAAGTTTGTGGGGTACCGGTATGGATCAGCGGAGTCTATTTGAGTCTGCTGGTTGCGGGAGTGGAAGGTGACGTTCAACAGAAGGTGGAAGTCCTGTGTCCCAAGGAGGTCATAAGAGGCTGATAATGGAGTTTCCTGATTAGTAGATCGGGGTTCTGCTATTTATGGTTAAAGAAAACCTAACTGTGTACCCGACTAAAAAATATTGCCTTTTCTGACTATGGTGTTGAGCTATACATTGGTAGTAAGGAAGTGGTGGATCTGTATATTGAGAAGGGTGTCTTAAGTTATACATTTCTATTTTACGTTGGTGGAGAAGGTGTTTTCTAGTTGTCTGTTCTTTATGTGGGTACTATATGGCAGTGTAGTGTTCTATAAGCCAGCCTGCAACTTGTGGGAAGTGTTGCATAACAAATGGATACCTAAACCGCTACTATAATTCTCATTTGGAAGAATAAAAAAAAGAAAAAAGCATGGAGGGTGTTCTGTGGAACAGTAGTCGTTCTGACCCAGGTTAAAACAATAACCAAATCTTGTAATGAACTAACATATTTAACTTTAGCCTTAATAAGCTGAACCTATTAACCGGTTAACAATTATAATCATACCTGTAAAAGTAATGGTAATTCCTCTTTATTCTTTCTCTGGTGCCGAGGGGGACGTGCTCTGTGGTATTATAGGAGTTTTCTTACCCTGTTTTTTGTCCCCCATGAAGTGGGGTAGGGGACAAACATTAAATTCTGAGTGGTATGAACAGCTTGTTCCACTGGGTAGCGTGTGTGTGTATGCGTGTGTTTTGTTGACGTAGTTCGCTTACCTGAGCATGTCCCTGTCGGTTTCCAGACAGTCATGAGCATTCTGTTGGTCCTAAGGTTTAAATGATAGAAGTAATAAAAACCGTGAAGGGAGGAAGAGTCATGGTAAAAAAAAAAAAAAAACACAAAAGAAGAAAACAAAATCAGCTTCGTTTAAGGAGTGATGAAAGGCACAGGCAGGTAGAGGGAGCAATTAGATGTTTCTGAAAGGAGAGAAAGTAGGAAGGGATCCCCAAGGTAAGGGGGAAAGTATGGGGGTAGAAGGGAGGGTATAGAGGGGGAGAGAAGGAGTCATTGATACTTATATAGTTACTGCTTGTGTCCTTAATAAGCTTTCAGTACAGCTCTCTTAGTTCTTCTTCTGCAACGGTTATGTGTGCTTGATGGTGGTAAGTTCTGCTGGGCGTTAAGTATGATCCGATTTGTAAGTTCAGGTTAAGGAGATGTTTGCTTGTAAGTCAGCCAGAGCAGGCGGGGAGAGTATCTGGGGATAGTGTCACATTTTCCTCTTGGTATATTATCTTGGGTGGAGATGAAAATATGAGTGGATTATTATCCGTCGGCAGGTTAAATAGACTGTCTGGGTTCAAGGTGGAATGCCAGAGAGTTCAGTAACGGGTTGACTTGTCCTTTATAGGTAACTTTGGCCATATAACACAGATAAATACTCATCAAGGCAATTTTCTAATAACATCCTGAGTCAGAAGAAAAGAGGGAGAAGGCATTGTCATTTCTTTAGGTGATCCGGGCCCTGCGATGAGCAGGGGAGGCCGTGGGACTACCGTTCCGTGGCATGCTTGGGTCTCGTAATGGTGAGTGGGGGGGTGCCTGATGGTGTCGGCGACGACCAAGGTGGAAGTTGCCTGCTTCTGAGATGCCATCCATGGAAGTAGCTCTGTGCATCTGTGGTAAACGAAAGTCACTGTACCAATCCGGTAGTGCAACTATGGGGATGTCTAGGGTGGAGCAAAAATGTTCCAAATCTTCTGGGACTCTAAGAAGTGCAGTGCGGCCTTGGTGTGTTGCTGAAAGGCCAAAAGGGAATTTCCATCTATATACGATCGATCTGGCTCTTAGAGTGTCCAGCAGAGGTCTTAACTCACGCCTCCTTTGCAGGGTGATATTGGAAAGATCCTGGTATATCTTGATGTTTGATCCCTGGTGCATTAATTGATTGCGAGACCTGGATGCCCTCAAAATTTCTTCTTTGAGGGAGAAATCTATAAGGCAGCATACAATGTCCCTTGGGGGATCTGTGTCTCTCCCTCTCGGTCTTAATGCTCTGTGAATGCGCTCAAAGGCGACCGGAGCATCTTGGGGTCTTTCTAGTAGCTCATTGATTAAGGTGGTAACCGTTTGGGATAGTTGTTGTGAGTCAATCGATTCAGGTAATCCTCTCAGGCGGAGGTTGCGGCGTCTCCCGCGATTGTCGAGGTCCTCCATGTGGCGATTGATATCTCTTAGGTGTACCGCATGAGATTCTGTGAGCTGCTGCACATGACAAAGGGAAGCTTCATGGCGCGTCTGGGTTGTTTCTACCTCTTCCACTCTGAGAGAGATAGAGTGCAGGTCAGACCTCATTTCTGAAATAGCTGCCATCAGTGTATTTTTGATGTCAGCAGCTACGCTGTGAAGATCTTCCAGATTAACTGCAGGTGAAGGTCTCTGCTCCGGTCCCGTGCCTGACTGACTCAGAGTTCCAGAGCGGTGGGGGCTGGTGCTCTGGGGTTGTGTCTTACTCGAGGCGGCTGGATGAGCGGCCTGCATGGCGTCTCTGGGCCGGGATCGGAAGATCTCAGGAATGTGCCCTTCTCTCGTGTGGTCTTGGTTCCGTGGGGACCGGGATCTTGATGCTGAGGTACTGCGGGCTGTTCTCACCATAGCAGAGTGTTGAAAAGTGCTATTTCGCTGGAGAAGCTAGACCTCATGGACGGGAGCTTCAGAACAACACGTCCATCTTAGAGCGGCTCCAAACCACGCCCCCCCACATCGTTTTTTTGCAGATTTTTTATTGCCAACAATTCCTGTATTTACCCCGCTGACAACTGACTCATCTGTTGTTAAAGATGCGGCGGTCACCTTCCCAACCTGCTTCTTTTTTTTTCTCAAACAAAAAGGTTTTTATTTCAGCAAAAATGATTACATACAGTTCCGGAACACACATGTCACTATACGAAATAGCAGTACAATCATACATGAAGACAATAAATATTGCATCACCTCTCCCCCATACGTTTCCAGTAAAGCATATTATAGTGTTTAATCCCTCCCATTAATCCTCTACCTACGCATCTATATCTTCAGTAAATCACAATACAATCGCTTATTCTTATTTTTTTGCAACTGTACAATTATCAGACTCTCTAAAATTAACGGTCAATCATTAGGTCTACTGGCGCAAGTCCAGGGACCTCCAGCCACTGTGCCCAAAGTTTCTCAAATTTTTTTGATGTTCCCCTGTGTTGAAAGATAATTTTTTCCAAGCGGATAGTGTTCCCCATTTGTATGATCCCCTCCTGCTTTGTAGGAGGGTCTTCAGATTTCCAATGTCTAAGAATTAGCATACGTGCCTGAAACAAAGTTCTTTTGATGGCTTGCTTAAGGATATCTCCTGTCAATAGGTCATCTATTATCCCTAACAGGCATGGTTTGGGGTCTCAAACTGCTTCTTAAAAACCAACTATGCACAGTTTTTTTTTTGAGAAAAAAACGTATGTAAAAACATGTCAAAAACACAACACTGGTCCGTTGAAGTCTATTACGCGCAAAACACAATCTGCTGCAGGAAAAAAGTCCCTGAACCTTTTCAAAAATGCACTGGCTGAAGAACACGTAGATGTGAACGTGTACCATAGGAAACAATGTTAAATGGACTGTAGTGTGTTTCTTAAAACTGCAAAACACACTAAAAATGCATAGGTGTGAACCTAGACTAAATCATTTAATTGATATTACAAATGCTCTTGATTCAGTGCAATGGATATTTTCCATTTATAGGTTCAAACTTCCTCAACCACATCCCGCCCACTCACAGTTATGCCCCGTATTCACGGTCGGATTTTCCGATGGAAAATGTTCGATGGGAGCCTTTTGTTGGAAATTCCGACTGTGTGTAGGCTCCATCAGACATTTTCCATCGGAGTTTCCATCACACAAAATTTGAGATCTAGTTCTCAAATTTTCCAACAACAAAATCCTCTCTCATAAACTCCGATCGTGTGTACACAATTCCGATACCACATTCATCACGCTGCAATTTTTAAAATATTTTAAGGCAATACATTCTCTTCTTCTGTATAATGCTATAATGATGAAGTTGTTTTGCTGCTCATATTCACATAGAGTTCTGACAAACTGATTTCTTTATTATTTCTCGTGATCTCCTGAATCATATTATTTACTTTTTTCCTCAGATCTCCATAATAATGCTTTATTGTTTATATATATATATTTTTTTATCAAGATCACCTATTTTTTTTTATAGTGATCTCCATAATAATTTTTCTCATTTTGTGTGTCAAGTTACCACAACACCATTATGATCTTGTATTTTTTAATCTCAAAGAGGTTGGTGTTGGTGTCCCTTGTTAATTTGACATTGTATTTTGGAAATGTACCTGCCTACTCACAAACAAACTGTCCTTTTTGAACTAAAACACATGGCAAGTATTTCATAAAAAATATCCATTTATTATGGGTCATAACAAAATAAAGAGGAAGGCAACACTGGAGAAACTGGTGAAATTTGCAAAGCCTTTGTACCCAAGGGCACATATCAATTATATTACAGTCAAAATTGGTGGCCTGAGGAGTCCATATAATAGTGAGCACAATCCGGTCCAGGACTACAAGAGATCAGGAACAGCAGCAGATGACATCTATGTCCCCAGGCTGTGGTGATACAACAGCCTGCATCTTTTGTCAGACCAGACTGAACCCAGGCCATCACTCTCTGGCCTTCCTTACACACTTCCTTCCAGGCTTCCTTTCAGGCTGTGGCTTTGGTGTTGTAGTTGTGGCAGGAGATGAAGGAGGAGGAGGACCGTGGTTGAACTCACAAACGTGGCTTTGATTTGTGATTTCCCCCCTCAACCCCTTATTTAGGGCTTGTAAGATCAGATACTCACATAAGAGGCATTGGCCCTCCTCCATTTCCTGCATTTTGCAGGCTGCCATGTAGGTGTATTCCTCTTGATTATTGGGGGGGTTCTGAGGGCCGCAGTAGCCTTCTGAAATAGGCCAATTGCTGCCTCCTCCAGGTTACTCCTCTTCCTGGGACTTTTTGTTGGAATGCGGAGAGGAGGTACCTGGGATTCGGTCAGGTTACTGGGCCCGGCCACCTCCTGGTTGCCACTTTCCACTGCCTGGCTGAGGCTTTCCTGTGTATGAAAAAGGAACATAGTTTTAGTTTTTTGTTCAGCAATCACACACGATTTTCAGCTCATGACTGTTACAAATTGAATGTTAATAAATAGAAATGACTATCATTCTGACCCCAGCATTTTTCATTCTTGTCCTAATTATTTGTAGCCAAAACTGTCTATTGATATGTAAAACACTTTGTGAAATCATAAATTAGTGATCAAAACTAACATATATTTAACATCATTAATTTGACAACCAGAAATATTTTTAAGAATGCTATACCTGACTCAAGCTGGGCTCCTCCACATGTTGCTGTCTGGAATGCCCAGGTTGGCCATCACAAGCCTCAGCTGGGGGGAAGGAAGCCTTAAAGGAAGACTGGAGAGTGCTGGCCTGGGTTCCCTCTGGTCTGACAGAAAATGCAGTCTGTCATAGTATCACAGCCTGGGTACATAAATGTCATCTGCTGCTCCTCCGGTGTTCTCGTCCGGCATCTTGCTCCACGTTGTCTTCTTCCCTTCTTCTCCTCGGGCTGCTCCGCATCCATGATGGCATGGTGGGAGGCTCCCGCTGTGTGATGCTTCTCCTCTTCTGACGGTTCTTAAATAACGGGGGGCGGGGCCACCCCGTGACCCCGCTCCCCTCTGATGCACCGGGACTTGACGGGGACTTCCCTGTGGCATTCCCTGTGATGTCAGAGGGGGGCGGGGTCACCCTTTACGTAACTCCGCCCCTTCTGACATCACGGGGAATGCCACAGAGAAGTCCCCGTCAAGTCCCCGTGCGTCAGAGGGGAGCGGGGTCACCGGGTGGCTCCCCCCCCGTTATTTAAGAACCGTCAGAAGAGGAGAAGTGTCACACAGCGGGAGCCTCCCACCATGCCATCATGGATGCGGAGTGGCCCGAGGAGAAGAAGAGAAGAAGACGCCGCAGAGCAAGATGCCAGACAAGAACACCGGAGGAAAAACCAGAAGAACCAGAAGAACCAGAAGAAGAAGAAGATGGAGGAAGAAACCGAAGGAAGAAAGAAGATGGAAGATAGAAGAAAGAAGAAGCATTTAAATAAAGGAATTGTCAAAAACTGTCTCTTGTCATTTTTAACATTTTTGCCCTTACCATTTCACACAGGGGGGAGGGCCGGAATCTGGGGGTCCCCTTGTTAAAGAGGGCTTCCAGATTCCGAAAAGCCCCCCACCCGCAGACCCCCACAACCACCAGGCAAGGGTTGTGGGGATGAGGCCCTTGTCCCCATCAGAATGGGGACAAGGTGTTTTGGGGGCTACCCCAAAGCACCCTCCCAATATTGAGGGCATGTGGCCTGGTACGGTTCAGGAGGGGGGGCTCTTTCGTCCCCCCTCTTTTCCTGCGGCCTGCCAGGTTGCATGCTCGGATAAGGGTCTGGTATGGATTTTTGGGGGGTCCCTATGCCTTTTTTTAAAAATTTTGGTGCGGGGTTCCCCTTAATATCCATACCAAACCTGAAGGGCCTGGTATGAAATTTAGGGGGACCCCCACGTCATTTTTTTTAAAATTTTGGTTCGGGGTTTCCCTATGGGGAATTCCCATGCCGTTTTTATCAATTAACTTTTATGTGTATTGTCGGACCGGCAATTCATTAATAGCCGTGAATAGTTTTAAATTACTTTTTTTCCTTTGAAATGTCATTTTGCTGTCAGACTGTTCTAAACACGGGAAACATGCGCCCCTTTACAGGCATACTATAGACACCCCCCCTATACACTTTTATTGTTGCACTTTAAGCATTATTAAAATCACTGCTCCCGAAAAAATGTCCGTTTTTAAAACTTTTTTTTGCATTGATCCGTGTCCCCTGGGGCAGGACCCAGATCCCCTAACACTTTTTATGACAATAACTTGCATATAAGCCTTTAAAATTAGCACTTTTGATTGTTCATTTTTGTGTCCCATAGACTTTTTCGGTGTTCACGTGTTCGAAGAAATTTTTTGCCTGTTCCCAAGTTCTGGTGCGAACTGAACATTTGGCTCATCCCTAGCCTCAATCTATAAGCAGTATAGGCCACTGATGCACCAAGTTAAAATTATACCTTTGTTATAATGCTTCTGCTACTCCGTCCTCCGCTCACAGATCGTACGTACGACGCACGCGTGTTACACTTTATATACACTGTGCATGTGTGAAACTCCGCCCGCCCCTGACGTTCTTTCCAGTCTATTGCCCGCCCCTTCTCTTTCGGCACAGTAGGTAGAGAACATGGCGGAGACACAGCAGGTGCATGCAGAGGAGAGCAGCAACAACAAAAGCCACGAACATCCTGATCCCTGAGGAGATTCAAGGCCTCAAATATGTCCTTCGAAGAGATGGTGGAGATGGTGGACATCTTGAAGAGGGCTGACTATGATGGGAAGTATGGACCTTATCTAAACCCAAATATGAGAAAGGCCAAGATCATGACTAAAATTGTGAAGAGTCTGCACCGGAATTTTGGGGTATGACGATCCAAGGATCAATTGAGGAAACAATGGTCAGACCTCAAATTGAGCAGGATCAGTACAGGAGAATCAAGAGAGTTCTTCAAAAAAGTAAGTAGTTCTCATTAGGGATGAGCTTCGAGTTTGAGTCGAACTCATGTTCGACTCGAACATCGGCTGTTCGCCAGTTCGCCGAACAACGAACAAATTGGGGTGTTCGCGGCAAATTCGAATGCCAAGGAACACCCTTTAAAAGTCTATGGGAGAAATCAAAAGTGCTAATTTTAAAGGCTTTTATGCATGGTATTCTCATAAAAAGTGTTTGGGGACCTGGGTCCTGCCCCAGGGGACATGGATCAATGCAAAAAAAAGTTTTTTGTTTTCGGGAGCAGTGATTTTAATAATGCTTAAAGTGAAACAATAAAAATGTAATATCCCTTTAAATTTCGTACCTGGGGGGTGTCTATAGTATGCCTGTAAAGGGGAGCATGTTTCCCGTGTTTAGAACAGTCTGACAGCAAAATGACATTTCAAAGGAAAAAAGTAATTTAAAACTACTCGCGGCTATTAATGAATTGCCGGTCCGACAATGCACATAAAAGTTAATTGATAAAAACGGCAATTCCCCCCCCGAACCAAAAAAATAAAAAAAAATGAAGTGGGGGGTCCCCCTAAATTCCATACTAGGCCCTTCAGGTCTGGTATGGATATTAAGGGGAACCCCGGCCAAAATTTTTAAAAAAATGGCGTGGGGTCCCCCTAAAAATCCATACCAGCCCCCTAACCAAGCACGCAACCTGGCAGGCCGCAGGAAAAGAGGGGGGGACGAGATAGCGCCCACCCCCTCCTGAACCTTACCAGGCCACATGCCCTCAACATTGGGAGGGTGCTTTGGGGTATCCCCCCAAAACACCTTGTCCCCATGTTGATGGGAACAAGGGCCTCATCCCCACAACCCTTGCCCGGTGGTTGTGGGGGTCTGCAGGTGGGGGGCTTATTGGAATCTGGAAGCCCCCTTTAACAAGGGGACCCCCAGATCCCGGCCCTTCCCCCCGTGTGAAATGGTAAGGGGGTACAAAAGTACCCCTACCATTTCACAAAAAAACTGCCAAAATGTTAAAAATGACAAGAGACAGTTTTTGACAATTCCTTTATTTAAATGCTTCTTCTTTCTTCTATCTTCTATCTTCTTTCTTCTATCTTCTATCTTCCTTCGGTTTATTCCTCCATCTTCTTCTTCTTCTGGTTCTTCTGGTTCTTCCTCCAGTGTTCTCGTCCGACATCTTCCTCCGCTGCGTCTTCTAATCTTCTTCTCCTCGGCCGCTCCGCATCCATAATGGCATGGAGGGAGGCTCCCGCTGTGTGACGCTTCTCTCTTCATCTTTTTCTCTTCATCTTTTTCTCTTCATCTTCTTGTCTTCACCTTCTTTTCGGGCTGCTCCGCATCCATGATGGCATGGAGGTAATCTCCCGCTGTGTGACGCTTCTCCTCTTCTAATGGTTCTTAAATAATGGGGGGCGGGGCCACCCAGTGACCCCGCCCCCCTCTGACGCACAGGGACTTGACGGGGACTGCCCTGTGGCATTCCCTGTGACAACAGAGGGGGGTGGGGTCACCCATTACGTAACCCTGCCCCCTCTGACGTCACTGTGAATGCCACAGGGAAGTCCCCGTCAAGTCCCCATGCGTCAGAGGGGGACGGGGTCACCGGGTGGCCCCGCCCCCCCATTATTTAAGAACCGTCAGAAGAGGAGAAGTGTCACACAGCGGGAGCCTCCCTCCATGCCATCATGGATGCGGAGCGCCCCAAAAAGAAGATGAAGAGAAGAAGATGAAGAGAAAAAGATGAAGAGAGAAGCGTCACACAGCTGGAGCCTCCCTCCATGCCATCATGGATGCAGAGCAGCCCGAGGAGAAGAAGATAAGAAGACACCGCGGAGGAAGATGCTGGATGAGAACACCGGAGGAAGAACCAGAAGGACCAGAAGAAGAAGAAGATGGAGGAGGAAACTGAAGGAAGATAGAAGATAGAAGAAAGAAGATAGAAGAAAGAGGAAGCATTTAAATAAAGGAATTGTCAAAAACTGTCTCTTGTCATTTTTAACATTTTTGACAGTTTTTTTGTGAAATGGTAGGGGTACTTTTGTACCCCCTTACCATTTCACACAGGGGGGAGGGCCAGGATCTGGGGGTCCCCTTGTTAAAGGGGGCTTCCAGATTCCGATAAGCCCCCCGCCCGCAGACCCCCACAACCACCGGGCAAGGTTTGTGGGGATGAGGCCCCTGTCCCCATCAACATGGGGACAAGGTATTTTGGGGGGCTACCCCAAAGCACCCTCCCAATGTTGAGGGCATGTGGCCTGGTACAGTTCAGGAGGGGGGGCGCTCTCTCGTCCCCCTCTTTTCCTGTGGCCTGCCAGGTTGCGTGCTCAGATAAGGGTCTGGTATGGATTGTTGGGGGACCCCACGCCATTTTTTGTTTAAATTTTGGCCGGGGTTCCCCTTAATATCCATACCAGACCTGAAGGGCCTGGTATGGAATTTAGGGGGACCCCCCACGTCATTTTTTTTTAAATTTTGGCACGGGGTTCCCCTTAAAATCCATATCAGACCTGAAGGGTCTGGTATAGACTTTGAGGGGGACCCCACGCCATTTTTTTTTAAAATTTTCGCCGGGGTTCCCCTTAATATCCATACCAGACCTGAAAGGCCTGGTATGGAATTTAGGGGGACCCCCCACGTCATTTTTTTTTTTTTAATTTTGGCTCGGGGTTCCCCTGTGGGGAATTCCCATGCCGTTTTTATCAATGAACTTTTATGTGTATTGTCGGACCGGCAATTCATTAATAGCTGCAAGTAGTTTTAAATGACTTTTTTTCCTTTGAAATGTCATTTTACTGTCAGACTGTTCTAAACACGGGAAACATGCGCCCCTTTACAGCCTTACTATAGACACCCCCCAGGTAAAAAATTTAAATGGATATTACACTTTTATTGTTTCACTTTAAGCATTATTAAAATCACTGCTCCCGAAAAAACGTCAGTTTTTAAAACTTTTTTTTGCATTGATCCATGTCCCCTGGGGCAGGACCCAGGTCTCCAAACACTTTTTATGACAATAACTTGCATATAAGCCTTTAAAATTAGCACTTTTGATTATTCATGTTCGTGTCCCATAGACTTTAACGGTGTTTGCGTGTTCGAACAAATTTTTTGCCTGTTCGCAAGTTCTGGTGCAAACCGAACAGGGGGGTGTTCGGCTCATCCCTAGTTGTCCTGTGTTTGTATTATTATTATTACTTGCATGCTGCTCCATGTGCTTTTCTTTACTGTTGTACAGTTTAAAATGGCAACTTTCACGTTCATGGGCTCAGTAATCGGTTGTAGGAAACATCGTTCGCTCGTCCACTTATAAGATGTTTTGGGCAGATGCAGGTTAACTACATTTGTTCATGCCTATTTGTATTAAAATACGTTTGTTGTCTAGATGGGTTTGTAACTAGAATGAAATGGAAAATTGATTCAGTGCAAGGAGAGAACATTCAGCAGCTGTTTACACATCTGGACGCAGGAGCACTAGAGTGGGACACCAGAACAAACTTTTTAGGGTGTCCCACACAGGTGCTCCAGTGGATACTAGGGGTGTCTCCATGTGTGAAAATTGTACAAAAAAGGGAAGTATTTCAGCTTTAGAAAGGAACAAAAAATTTCTTCAGCTTGGAACTCTGCCAAAACAGACAATTGTACGACACTTCCAAGCAATGTTTCATATTCCCATTTCTGCCCTCAAATATCTGTGTGCTAAGTATACCTATTTTTTATTCACATTGGGGAGAAAAGACTAGGGACATCTGAGGACACCAGGAACCCCACGCCTCCTAACAAAGGGGAAATCCCAAAACCACTAACAGAGGATGAGGAGGGAGACGTTTATAAAGTGGGTGAAATAGTGACCACAACAGGTGAGTGTCTGAGACCACAGCTTCAGGTAATAGATGGATGCCTGCATATTTATAATACATGGTGTTTTTTAATTTTAGGTGATGTGGATGTTGTGGAAGAAGAATCTCATTTCACAAGTGAAAGTGCCCAGATCCTCATTGGGGAGATAATGGGTGCAATCGTGATTTAGAAAATATAAAGGAAAACTTCAATGATGTTCAATAAAAAATGGAGAACATCACTGATGTTTTAGGCAGAATATAAAACACACAAAAATTGTACTATTTTATCGTGTATTTTTTGCTTTTAAAAACAACTTTTAAAGTATTTTAAAAGCTAAATTTTGAAGATGCACACGGTGTGTCAACAAGTGCTATCTGCCATCACGGGATATTAATGTACGCGCTTTGTGGGTGCAACCCTTTCCTCGCAACTCAAGTAGGTGAGAGGAAGGGGTTGCACCCCGAAAACATATCCATTGATCCCCCATGATGGGAGCTAGCACATGTTGGCATTAGGCATGGGATCAGGAGGGAAATCCCCAGTTTGAATTACAATTTGTGTGCATCTTCAAAATTTGGCTTTTACAGGGGTGACATCACCCCATCTGATGAAGGCAATATCAACACAGTTTGGACATTCTAATGTCTGATATTGCCTTCACTTTATCAAAGTTGAACTTTGTAAGTTCCTGAGTTGTGTATGTTATGGTTTGAAACATACCTGTTTAACCAAAAAAAGGATCTTTACAATGTGAAAAAAAAATATATACACCAAAGATGTTGGTTTGTTGAAAAACCCTTTTCTAACGCACATGTGAATGTGCTTTGAGTAAAATATTTTCTACTCAACAATGTGCGGCTTCTTCTTTCAATGCTCAATAGCAATTTTTGGAGGAAGTTGGTGTTTATAGTGACAATGGGGGTTATTTACTTAAGGCAAATCCACTTTGCACTACAAGTGCAGTTTCAGCGCAGTTTCAAGTGCACTTTTGCAGTGCACTTGGAGTGCAAAGTGGAATTTCCTTTAGTAAATAACACCCATAGTGCTTTATAATTTGCCACAATCACACCATTTTCGTGACTCCACAAATTTCAGTCATGGTGCTGAAAATTATGAATATTTTGATTAGTAATGCATTACATACATTAACAACAAAAAAAGGTGTGTGTGTGTGTAGCAGACCCACAACATAATAGTTCGCTGAAGAAGAAATTGTCACCTCATGTATCCAGAAAATTATGTTTGCACTATTGAACAAAAAGGCAAAAAAGAAAAGCCCATTGGATAACCTAGGAGCCAGCTAAAAGAAACACAAGCAGTAAATCAAAGTAAATATTATTTAGGTTTAAATAAAAAAAATCATTTTTAACATGTTTCTTAAACATTTTGTGGCATATCAATGGCCCCCCTACCCGCAAAGTACTCTAAATACTTTCCATGAACTTCACGGGTACTTTGGGGGCAAGCCAGGACGGCCAGCTTCAAGAGCCATCAGGGTTGTTGTATTTGGTAATAAGCCAGCCTCAGTCCCAACTGAGGCCACATAGTTTGATGCATTTTTTCTTAAAAAGTTATGCAATATGCAGCATGCCATAACTATATGATTGATTTTATATTCTGCCATTTTTATTGCAGTAAGGAATAGGCGGAACCGGCTGGCCATTATTCCAAAGGCATTTTCCACCACTCTTCTGGCTCTGGTCAGCTGGTAGTTAAAAACCCTCTGCTCCAGGGTGAGGGTCCTCATCGGGAATGGCCGCATCAGGTGTTCACCCAGACCAAATGCTTCATCAGCGACAAAGACGAACGGGAGTCCTTGCACATTCTCTTTAGCAGGTGGCAATCCCAAGCCACCATTATGGAGCCATTTGTAAAATTCGGTCTGGGTGATGACTCCACCATCCGACAAACGGCCATTCTTCCCCACGTCCACATACAGGAACTCATATGTTGCCGACACCACCGCCAACATCACAATACTATTAAACCCCTTATAGTTATGATAGTAGGGCCCCGAGTTGGGGGGTGGGACGATGTGGACGTGCTTCCCATCTATTGCCCCTCCACAGTTGGGAAAGTCTCACCGCTGGGAAAACTGGGAGGCAACAGTCTGCCATTCCTGTGGCGTTGAAGGAAACTGGGGAGTCAAACAAGAAAAAAAAAATTGTCATTTTGCACATAAACATTGCAAGCAGATTAAACACAAACATTCTTGGCCAAAATCAGTATTAGCATTTATTTGAAGGAGTATTTAAAGACAAAAATATAAGGTCCACTTATTAGATTCTTCACCCCCTCTGATGGCCCATTGTAAAAATTTTAGGGGGGATCTTTTGGACAGGTAACCCTCTCCACTTCATTGAGAGCTGAATGCATACATAATAATGTGTGTTACTTTGGCCAGCCCCTCCTTATTTACACTATTGGCAGCCTACTGGACAGGTAAGAAGTGTCATAATACAAAAATATGAATACACACTGTACAAATTGAAGCATTTTTTACATTCTGCAATTACCTATCAAGATAATAGGAGAACAAAACTTTAAACTGTTCCATTTGAAAGTATTCAGGTTGGCCCTTTCACTACATTTTTTGGTGAATTCATCCATAAATATGATCACAAAAGAGGTAGGTATAGTGTGTGTGGGTTTGGCAAAGTCAGCAGATAGAGGATTGGTATTGGTTGACTTAGCGGTTGGGGAGAGGGAGGGTTCAAAATGATTTTGGGACCCCCAAAAAAGCCTCTTGCACTCTGCATGAATTTAAAGACACATATAACATTTGTACACATTTTAGGGGGTGTTTAGGGTAAAGCACTACTATGGAGCTGACAAAATACATTGTTAAGTGACTAGGCTAGGTGTGTATGGGCCCAGGATAGCATGTTGGGAAAGTTAGTTAAGGCAAATAAGCATGAAGGACAAAAAAGGAACTTTAAAAACTTCCAGCATGCATAAGGACAAAGGGAACATTCACAGCATATTACAATCATGGTAATTAGGGAATGATGAATGAAATACAATACATTAGCAAACATGAAATAAATAGAATGTGATGTTAAAGGAGAAAACTTACCCTAATATAGTCCTTCTGCAGGACCTGAATGATGGCAGAACAGGTCTCTGGAATAATGATTCCCAGAGCCTGGGGGGGGAGATGCCTGTCGAGAACTTGATGTCCTGCAGACTTCTCCCCGTCACCAAGTACTGCAACACAGCGACTAGCCTCTGTTCGGGAGTGATGGTTTGCCGCATGCAGATGTCCTGCCTGCTAATATAATGGGAAAGCAAAGCCAACAAATGGTGAAAAACGGGGTCCGTCATCCGGAGGTAATTCCTGAAAAAATCAAGATTATTCTCACGGATCTCCCGCAACAAAGGCATATGAGAGAATTAGTCAGGCTGGAGCAACCAATTCTTAGTCCATGAACTCCTCCCCACCCTGTTCATGGACTGGGTTTGGGTCAAAGCAAGAACCCCAACACCAAGCTCCCGCATGGCACAACCTTTGCGACGTAACCGCAACATGGCTTCAAAATGGCTGGTCTGAACGAAGTAACAGAAAACACTGAAAAACAGAAAGGCCTGAGAAGAGCGAGCTGAAAATCAGAAATGAGCGGACAAGAACACACTGAAAATCAAATACGTACTATAATAATATATAAACGCACTGACAAACAAATGCGAACTGACTACACACACTGAAGAACAGATACGAACCCACAAGCACAAACCGTAGAGCAGCAACGTTCTGAAAAGCACGAGGCTGAAAAGCGCGAATCGTCTCTCACCAAACTTCTACTAACACGAGATAAACACGAGATTAGCAGAAGGAGCCTAAAGGGTGGCGCACTTGGTATTGAACTTCCCTTTTATAGTTCCGTTGTACGTGTTGTACGTCACCGCGTTCTTGATGTTCGGAATTTCCGACCAACTTCGTGTGAACGTGTGTAAGCAAGACAAGTTTGAGCCAACATCCGTCGGAAAAAAAACATGGATTTTGTTGTCGGAATGTGCGATCGTGTGTACGCGGCATTAGTGTACTGCGAGTGGACAGCGTGTAGAGGCTCGGCTAATGTAAAAATACATTGCCGGCTTTCTTCTGGGTTTAGGGCATGCATGCTCTCGCCACCTGCTGATCCATACTGTTTCAAATCATTGATTTTGTCAGTGAGTTTTAGCCAATAATTTACAAACACACAGGACTCTGTACACAGAACAGCAATCTGGCTGTTTCTTCTCCCTGACAAGCAAGAAGAAAAAGAAAACAGATCTCTGAGTAATAGCAGCACACATTACACTTGTTAGACACACAGTTAACCCCTTGAGTGCCCCCTTGATGTTAACTCCTTCCCAGGCCAGTGCCATTAGTTCAGTGACAATGTACAGTATTATCACTGATCACTGTATTAGTGTCACTAGTGATGTCAGTATAAGTTGGTCAGTTAGTGTCTTTTCCAGCGAGGGTCTGTTAGTGCCAAATTGCTCACCACACTCAGCACAGTCCCACTATAAGTCGCTGATCACCGCCTTTATCAGTATAGCGTCTGTAGCTGCATAAATTCCAGTATATATACAGTATCATAATTTGTGGACGCTATAACTTTCACATATACCAAATAATATACACTTATTGCGATTTTTTTACCTGAGATATGTAACAGAACACATTTTGAAGGAAATTCATAGAAAATTTTAATATTTTATTTTTTATTTTTATTTTTGGATATGCTTTATAACAGAAAGTAGAACTTATGTTTGTAAAAAAAAAAAGTTGTTTTTTTTAATATAAAATATAAAAACAAGTGGTAATCAAATACCGCTAAAAGAAAGCTTTATTTCTGTGCAAAAAAATTGCATACAATTGGGCACAATGTTGCATGACAGAGCAATTGCTAGTTAAAGTAGCACTATGCTGAATAGTAAAAAAAATGCCCTGGTCATGGGGGGGGGGGGTAAAACATTCCAGGGGTTAAGTGGTTAACAGAATCAAGTTTGTATATTTTGATCCTAAATGTATGATTTAAGTAAATGGTTATACAGTGGCTTGCGAAAGTATTCGGCCCCCTTGAACTTTTCAACCTTTTGCCACATTTCAGGCTTCAAACATAAAGATATAAAATTTTTATTTTTTGTGAAGAATCACCAACAAGTGGGACACAATTGTGAAGTGGAACGAAATCTTTTGGATTTTTGAAACTTTTTTAACTAATAAAAAAATGAAAAGTGGGGCGTGCAAAATTATTCGGCCCCCTTGCGTTAATACTTTATAGAGCCACCTTTTGCTGCGATTACAGCTGCAAGTCGCTTGGGGTATGTCTCTATCAGTTTTGCACATCGAGAGACTGAAATTCTTGCCCATTCTTCCTTGTAAAACAGCTCGAGCTCAGTGAGGTTGGATGGAGAGCGTTTGTGAACAGCAGTTTTCAGCTCTTTCCACAGATTCTCGATTGGATTCAGGTCTGGACTTTGACTTGGCCATTCTAACACCTGGATACGTTTATTTGTGAACCATTCCTTTGTAGATTTTGCTGTATGTTTGGGATCATTGTCTCGTTGGAAGATAAATCTCCGTCCCAGTTTCAGGTCTTTTGCAGACTCCAACAGGTTTTCATCCAGAATGGTCCTGTATTTGGCTGCATCCATCTTCCCCTCAATTTTAACCATCTTCCCTGTCCCTGCTGAAGAAAAGCAGGCCCAAACCATGATGCTCCCACCACCATGTTTGACAGTGAGGATGGTGTGTTGAGTGTGATGAGCTGTGTTGCTTTTACGCCAAACATATCGTTTGCATTGTGGCCAAAAAGTTCGATTTTGGTTTCATCGGACCAGAGCACCTTCTTCCACATGTTTGGTGTGTCTCCCAGGTGGCTTGTGGCAAACTTTAAACAAGACTTTTTATGGATATCTTTGAGAAATGGCTTTCTTCTTGCCACTCTTCCATAAAGGCCAGATTTGTGCAGTGTACGACTGATTGTTGTCCTATGGACAGACTCTCCCACCTCAGCTGTAGTTCTCTGCAGTTCATCCAGAGTGATCATGGGCCTCTTGGCTGCATCTCTGATCAGTCTTCTCCTTGTCTGAGCTGAAAGTTTAGAGGGACAGCCAGGTCTTGGTAGATTTGCAGTGGTCTGATACTCCTTCCATTTCAAAATGATCGCTTGCACAGTGCTCCTTGGGATGTTTAAAACTTGGAAAATCTTTTTGTATCCAAATCCGGCTTTAAACTTCTCCACAACAGTATTACGGACCTGCCTGGTGTGTTCCTTGGTCTTCATGATGCTCTCTGCGCTTTCAACAGAACCCTGAGACTATCACAGAGCAGGTGCATTTATACAGAGACTTGATTACACACAGGTGGATTCTATTTATCACCATCAGTCATTTAGGACAACATTGGATCATTCAGAGATCCTCGCTGAACTTCTGGAGTGAGTTTTCTGCACTGAAAGTAAAGGGGCCGAATAATTTTGCACGCACCACTTTTCAGTTTTTTAATTGCTAAAAAAGTTTAAAATATCCAATAGATTTCGTTCCACTTCACAATTATGTCCCACTTGTTGGTGATTCGTCACAAAAAATTAACATTTTATATCTTTATGTTTAAAGCCTGAAATGTGGCAAAAGGTTGAAAAGTTCAAGGGGGCCGAATATTTTCGCAAGCCACTGTATGTTTGAACCATTGCATTGTATAAGGGTAGACAACAAGTTTTCTCCTCGTTATCTACTTATTTGCCCAAGTATTTAAACTTTGAGTGATTCTATTTAGGAACTCACAAAACTTACTGGCTGTGATAAAGAAGAGTAGAGCTGCTGTCCATATTCAGCAGAAATATTTAGGCCAAACTTTGCAGATGTGGTTCTGAAAAGTTTAAACAGAACATCTGCAATATTCAAGTACACTTAAGTCAGGTGATGTAATTGAACAATGAACATCTACAATGTCCAAGCGCACTGAGTGCAGCAAAAGTGTAGCATGTGCAATTCATTAGGCTATTGATTGGTCATTACTAGGGATGAGCCGAACACCACCCAGTTCGGTTCACAGCAGAACATGCAAACAGACCGAAAGTTTGCACGAACATTCGAACACTGTTAAAGTCTATGGGACCTGAACGTGAAAAATCAAAAGTGCGAATTTTAAAGGCTAATATGCAAGTCATTGTCCTAAAACGTGTTTGGGGACCCAGGTCCTGCCCCAGGGGACATGTATCAATGCAAAAAAAGTTTTAAAAACTGGTGTTTTTTCAGGAGCAATGATTTTAATAATGCTTAAAGTGCAAAAAATAAAAGTGAAATATTCCCTTGAATATTGTACCTGGGGGGGGGGGGGGTGACTATAGTATGCCAGTAACGTGGTGTGTGTTTCCCGTGTTTAGTACAGTCCCTGCACAAAATGACATTTCTAAAGGAATAAAAGTAATTCAAAATTGCTTGCGGCTGTAATGTAATGTCGGGTCCCGGCAATATGGATAAAAATTATTGAGAAAAACGGCATGGGTAGTACCCCCCCCCAGCCCATTACCAGGCCCTTTGAGTCTTGTATGGATATGAAGGGGAACCCCGCACCCAAATTAAAAAAAGAAAAGGCGTGGGGCCCCCAGGCCCTATATACTCTGAACAGCAGTATACAGGCGGTCCAAACAAGACAGGGACTGTAGGTTTGTTCTTAAGTATAACCTGTTTGTAATTTGGAACAGGTACATTTTGTAAGTGTAGCTCCAGCCAATAAATTAATTTTTAAGCTTTCTGGATAACATAGGGAAGGGTTATCATCACCCCTGTAACATTTGTTTTGCTGTCTGTGCCCCTGTTCAGAAGATTTTACCTCACTTTCTGTCCCAATGACAATTGGATTTTGAAAATTTGGGGTTATTAGGGAAACAAGGATTGGTGATAAAGCATCAGTGGAGACACCTTTTTCCCATATTAACACTTACAGGAGAGAATTTCCCTTCCTAGGGGTAGATTTCCTCTCACTTCCTGTTGTCTCGCTCCGTTTGTAAGTAGGAGTCATTTGTAAGTCGGATGTTTGAAAGTAGGGGACTGCCTGTATATACTATACGGCCTGCCCTATATACTCTGCAGAAAATTAGGTGTTGGTGGTGCCAGACCACTGCAAGCCCTCACAGTTACTCTTGGTGGGAACGGGCCCTGCTGTGAAATATTATATCAAGAATTGTAATTACATGCCCCTGTTAAACAGGAGCAGAAAAATTGGGACTTTGGTGGTGGTGCCACAACACTGTAAGCCCTCGCAGTTACTCATGGTGGGCACAGGAATGGGCCCTGCTGTGAAATATTATATCAAGAATTGCAATTACATGAGTATGTTAAACAGGGGCAGAAAAATTGGGCCTTTGGTGGTGGTGGACTGGTGGTGGTGCCACAACACTGTAAGCCCTCACAGTTACTCTTGGTGGGCGCAGGGACGGGCCCTGCTGTGAAATATTATATCAAGAATTGTAATTACATGCCACTGTTAAACAGTGGCAGAAAAAAATGGGCCTTTGGTGGTAGTGGTGGTAGTGCCACAACACTGTAAGTCCTCACAGTTACTCTTGGTGGGCGCAGGAACGGGCCCTGCTGTGAAATATTATATCAAGAATAGTAATTACATGCCACTGTTAAACAGGGGCAGAAAAAATTGGGCCTTTGGTGGTGGTGGTGGTGCCACAACACTGTAAGCCCTCACAGTTACTCTTGGTGGGCACAGGAACGGGCCCTGCTGTGAAATATTAGATCAAAAATTGTAATTACATGCCCCTGTCAAACAGGGGAAAAAAAATTGGGTCTTAGGCAGTGATGGTGGTGCCACAACACTGTAACCCCTCCCAGATTCTGTTGTTGAGCGTAGGAACGAGCCCTGCTGTGAAATATTAGAGAAAATATTGTAATTACATGCCCCTGTTAAACAGGGGCAGAAAAATTAGGCCTTAGGTGGTGGTCTTGGTGGTGGTGGCACAACACTATAAAGCCACAACACTGGTAGCCCTCACAGTTACTCTTGGTGGGCACAGGAACGGGCCCTGCTGTGAAATATTAGATCAAAAATTGTAATTACATGCCCCTGTTAAACAGGGGAAAAAAAATTGGGTCTTAGGCAGTGATGGTGGTGCCACAACACTGTAACCCCTCACAGATACTCTCGTTGAGCGCAGGAACGGGCCCTGCTGTGAAATATTAGAGCAAATATTGTAATTACATGCCCCTGTTTAACAGGGGCAGAAAAATTGGGTCTAATGCCCCGTACACACGGTCGGATTTTCCGATGCAAAATGTGTGATAGGACCTTGTTGTCGGAAATTCCGACCGTGTGTAGGCTCCATCACACATTTTCCATCGGATTTTCCGACACACAAAGTTTGAGTGCAGGCTATAAAATTTTCCGACAACAAAATCCGTTGTCGGAATTTCCGATCGTGTGTACACAAATCCGACGCACAAAGTGCCAATGCTCAGAATAAATAAAGAGATGAAAGCTATTGGCTATTGCCCCGTTTATAGTCCCGACGTACGTGTTTTACGTCACCGCGTTCAGAATGATCGGATTTTCCGACAACTTTGTGTGACCGTGTGTATGCAAGACAAGTTTGAGCCAACATCCGTCGGAAAAAATCCTAGGATTTTGTTGTCGGAATGTCCGATCAATGTCCGACCGTGTGTACGGGGCATAAGGCACTGGTGGTGGTGTCACAACACTGCAACCCCTCACAGATACTCTAGTTGAGCGCAAGAGCGAGCCCTGTTGCGAAATATTACAGCAAAAACTATAATTATACGCCCCTGTTAAACAGGGGCAGAAAAATTGGGCCTTAGGCACTGGTGGATAGTGCCCTGAAACTAAAATGTTCTTAGAAGCTATCAACATGAACATTGAGGAGGAATAGTTTAGTCACTCAGCATTACAGGATAGTCACTCAGCATAGGCAGTCTTTAAGGGATTTCACATTCATATAAAAATTAATCGGTTACATCAGCATCAGGTGCTTGGTAGCTGGTGATCCAAGACTGATTCATTTTTATGAAGGTGAACCGATCAGCTGAGTCTGTGGACAGGCGCACTCTGTGATCGGTTACAAAGCCTCCAGCAGCACTGAATGTGCGTTCAGAAAGAACTCTGAATACAGGACAGGCCAGAAGCTCAATTGCATATTGTGCAAGCTCTGGCCAGTGATCCATCCTCAATACCCAGTAACCCAGTGGATTTTCGGTTGGAAAGGTCTCCAAGTCTGATCTTGCCCCAAGGCATTCCTGCACCATGTAAATCAGACGCTGGCGATGGTTGCTGGAACCGATCAGACCTTGTTGCTGTGGACTAAAGAATTGTCTGAAAGCATCTGTCAGACGGCCACCTTCTCCACCTCTCATTCTGTGACTGGCCGAAGCCTCAGCAACACGTTGTCCAGGAGGACCAGGACATTGGAACCTCCCAGGCTTTGTAAACGCATTGCACAAACCTTTCTGCAAGGCCTCCCAAAGATGTTTCATCCTCTGCTCCCAGTGCGAAGGCTGGATAAGTTCCGCAACCTTACCCTTGTAATGTGGATCAAGAAGGGTTGACAGCCAGTAATGACCCCTCTCCTTGATACCAGGAATCCAAGGGTCCTTTCGCAGGCTTTTCAGGATCAGGGAGGCCATGCAGTGAAGTTTTGCTGAGGCATTCGATCTGGAGTCCTCTGGGTCACTAAGGATGACATGATCAACAGCCACATCCTCCCAGCCATGTACAAGTCCATGGGTTTCTGGGGACTGAGAATGATCCCTTGAAGACAGCTGCTGATGCCGAGTGCCAGGCTTCACCTCCATGCTGACACAATCCTCATCCTGCTCCTCTTCCTGTGTGATTGGCGGGCCCGCAGGAATACTGTCTGGATAAAGGGGGCCTTGAGAGGTAAGGAAGTCCTTCTCTTCCTCCCTCTGTTCTGCCTCAAGCGCCCTGTCCATTATTCCACGATGCGTGTGCTCCAACAGGAAGACAAGAGGGACAGTATCACTGATGCATGCACTGTCACTGCTCACCATCCTCGTGGCCTTCTCAAATGGTGACAGGACAGTGCATGCATCTTTGATTAGTAGCCACTGGCGTGGCGAAAAAAAGCCAAGCTCCCCTGACCCTGTCCTGGTGCCATACTCACACAGGTACTCATTGATGGCCCTCTGCATGTCACAAATGAAGCGGTTGATGCATTGCAACGTTGAGTTCCACCTGGTGGGCATGTCACAAATGAGGCGGTTCTTGGGCAGGTTGCATTCTCTTTGAATGTCAGCCAGCTGAGCATTGGCATTATATGACCATCAGAAATGACCACAGATTTTCCTGGCCTGCCTCAGGAGATCCTGTAAGCCCCGGTACCTGCACAAGAACTGCTGCACCACCAAATTCAGGATGTGAATGGTTGGTACCATTGTCGCATACAACCATTTCTGCCTGAAGCTGGCGTGGCGTCAACCACCTCTGAGTCTGCAGAGCTGACAGAATCTTTGCCCCAGTGTGGCTCCTGTCCCCTAAGCAGACAAACTCAAGCACCGCATGGCATCTTTTTCCCTCAGTGCTTGCGTAGCCCCTTGAACGCCTACAGAGCACCGCTGGTTCTGAGGAGAAATCTGCAGAAGAAGAGGCCATAGAGGAAGAAAAAGAGGAGGGGGTGGAGGAGAGAGGTGTGGCAGAATCACCACTATTAGCATTTTGGAGGCGTGGTGGCAGAAAAAGCTCCAACAATACTGCACCCTGTCCTGCATCCTTCCCAGCTGCCAGCAGAGTTACCCAGTGCGACGTGAAAGAAAGGTAACATCCCTGTCCATGTCTGCTGGACCATGAGTCAGCGGTAATATGCACCTTACCGCTGACCACCCTGTCCAACGAGGCCAAGACATTGCTTTCCACATGCCAGTAGAGAGCCAGGATGGCCTTCCGTGAAAAGAAATTATGTTTGGGAACCTGCCACTGAGGTACCGCACATTCCACAAATTCAGAAAAGGGGGCAGAGTCTACCAGCTGAAAACGCAGCAGTTAGAGTTCTAGCAATTTAGCCAAGCTAGTATTCAGCTGCTGAGCATGTGGATGGCTGGGACAAAATTTCTTTTTACGGTTTAGCAACTGGGGTAGGGAAATTTGCCTGCTACAGTCGGATGTTGGTGTAGTAATAGCAGATTGCCCGCAAGTACTTGGCACACCTAATTCTACATCTTCACTCCTCTCAGTGCAGGTTTCTGTCTTTCTGAGAGGACTGAAGGTATAGTGGGGTTGGAGATCCCAGCTGATAAGAAGCAAGAAGAGGTCCGCCTTGTTCTTTGGTGTGTCTTTTAAGTACTGTTGCCAATGGACTGCATGGGAGGTCGACATATGTCTGGTCAAGCATGTGGTGCCCAAGCGGCTGCTGTTTTGGCCATGCTTGATACGCTTCATTGGGAATTTGTTATTGGCCATAATGTGGGTTATACACTCCCACTTTTAGTTAGAAGGAAGTATAGTTATTTTCGCGGGCTTTTTAATGGTATACACACCGTGCTGGAGCCATTTTTCATTTTGACATATTTTTAAGTATTAAGTTGGCCATTGGTTGATGGTTTACTATTTTATATTTCTATTGGGTAATCCAAATAAGGCTTGATTTGATGGGGATTGCTGGCCACCTTCCCACCAATAACAAGCCATAATTCATGTATGTCTAATTGATTGACACTAATTGGATTTATTTTGTATTGATATTTATTTTTTATTTTTTTTCACAATCAAAGGTTTATTAAAGCTTGTGATGTTACAATTAACTGCATACAATACAATTTAGAAAGCAAAACGGTTATCTATAATTTAAAGGAATTACATTTGGTATCTGTTGCTTGCGTGTGAAATTTCGTCATGTGGCTGAGTAAGTAACTTTTGAAGTTTATGAATATATTTATAAACTTTTTTTTTTTTTCAGGGAAGGAAATGATTGAGGTATAGAGGAGGAGGGGGGTAGGAATAAGGGAACAGGAAAGGGGGAGGGAGATTAGGAAGGGAAGAAGAAGGGAGGGAAAGGGGCAGGGATAAGGAGTACAGTAGTAAATAATAATAATAACAATAATCTCACTATAGTGAAAGGCGGCATTTGAAAAGTGTGACAATTAAGTACATAAGATGATATAGTCATTAACCAGCATTAAAGGGAGGCTTAAGTAGTGTTGGATCATAATGTGGTGAGGAGCAATCTTATAATGGAGCAGCAATCTGTTTCTTAAGAGGTATTAGTTAGTGAGTGTGTTAAAAACAGAAGAGTGAACAAATAATAACCATGGTTGCCAGGTACGAATGAAATTCGTGCTATTTTCTTTCTTCATAGCGGCAATCTCTTCCATTCTGTATATATAGTTTATTCTTTCTAACCAATCTTTAATATTTGGAATGTGTGTGGTCTTCCAATGGAGGGGTATAAGTGTTTTAGCAGCTAGTAGTAGATGTCTAGAGAGGGACTTTTTGTATCTGCTTATGGAAAGTTCATTTACATTTATTAGGCAAGTGGCAGCATTAAATTCAATTTTAGAATCTGTTATGATTTTATATATCACATATATATATAAATACACATATATATATAAATATAACACATATATATATATATATATATATATATATATATATATATAACATATATATATATAACACATATATATATAAATATCCATACCACTACATGTTTTCTGGGAAACAGTAATAAAATGGATATTTATATATATATATATGTGCAATGTGGGGGAGCTGTTATAAGCCCCTGTAGATGTCTTATGTGGACGAAACGCGCTGGGCTACGCTTATTGCTCCTCACATTGCTTTTTATTCATTGTGATCACATTTTATATTTTTTGGTCAGTGTGGTTTTAATAAAACCTACCTTTTTGATCCGCACTATTAGAGCCCCTCCTCTCTTCTCTTTTTTATCGTTTCTGATGAGAATTGTCATTGAGGCTCCTGTATGTTACTTGTTTCCTGGTCCGGTCAGTTTATCTGGATCCCCTGGAGTCTACTTTCAGAAGATTCTGAGCTTTCTTTCCATCTGAGAGTGCCACTTCTACTTCCATCTGAGAGTGCCATGGATTCAAGTCCTAAGCTTTTATGATTCGCTGACATCCGGGTCTACTGATTCTGGTAATAGTACCCATTTGTCTTCACATTCGGGATTCATCAATGTTGGTGTTATATATCATTGTTTTCACGTCTTCAGGAATCTTCCCTCACCCTCGGAGGACCATTTACATATTTTTTCATTTGGTTTGATGTGGCCAGAGACTCACTTCTATATCACTTCATATGTTGGACTTAATATATATTATTTTTATATCAATGCACATAATATTTGTTTATTCATTTTATTAAGCGCTACATTGTTTTCTCACCATTTGTATTGATGTTCGTCACATTTAGTGTAGCAGCTATTTATTTTTGATACTGCGTGGTATTACTTCACTTTCTTGTTACTTTTTAACTCTTCTGCATGTTGTGGATCAAAACAGTCAGCTGCCAAAAAAAAGGACAAGCGTGCCCCACGGCCACGTGCTGAGGATGCACCGTGTCCATGACCAGCACTGTTGGCTGTAGACTAGGGATAGGCTTTATGTTCGGGTCGAACAGGAGTTCGATTCGAACATTGGCTGTTCGCTCGTTCGCCGAATAGTGAACAAACTTTAAAAGTCTATGGGAGAAATCAAAGGTGCTCATTTTAAAGGCTTATTTGCAAGTTATTGTCATAAAAAGTGTTTGGGGACCCGGGTCCTGCCCCTGGGGACATGTATCAATGCAAAAAACGTTTTAAAAATGGCCCTTATTTGGAAGCAGTGATTTAAATAATGCTTAAAGTGAAACAATAAAAGTGTAATAAAACAAAAAAAGAGGAGCGCCGCTAAGTAAAATGATTTATTTACCAATAAACAATAAAAATATCCACTTAAAAATAGGAGTGGTTTGTTGAACAAGATGGCATTTATCCAAGGTGTGAAGGAACAATAAGCAATTCCCAAGGAAGCCTGGATCTGAGCTGACTTCACGCCATAGAAGAGCTGCCCTTCGTACACAGTGTCCCACAAGAAAAGTTTTACATCCGGTGTCTCCCACATATTGCTCATCCCTCAGGGATCCCCTCCTGAATTATGGACTGTTTTCCAGCACTTTTCAAAGTCTACTAACATTTCTTATGCCACACCGTGATTGATCCAGCACAAGACTTTGTTTTATTTCTATTAACTTTTTATAACCATTTGCTTCACTGCCTCTGAGCGCCAGTCTAATTTGTTTTATGTCTAATAAAAGTGTAATATTCCTTTAAATTTCGTACCTGGGGGGTGTCTATAGTATGCCTGTAAAGTGGCGCATATTTCCCGTGTTTAGAACAGTCCGAGTGCAAAATGACATTTCTAAAGGAAAAAAAGTTATTTAAAACTCCTATCGCTAGCGCCGGCTATAATGAATTGTCGGTCTGGCAATACACATAAAAGTTCATTGATAAAAACGGCATGGAATTTCCCCACAGGGGAACCCCAAAACAAATTTTTAAAAAAATGCGTGGGGGTCCCCCTAAATTCCATACCAGGCCCTTCAGGTCTGGTAAGGATATTAAGGGGAACCCTGCGCCAAATTTTTTTTAAAAATGGCATGGGGTCCCCCAAAAATCCATACCAGACCCTTATCCGAGCCTGCAACCTGGCAGGCTGCAGGAAAAGAGGGGGGGATGAGAGAGCACCCCCCCTCCTGAACCATACCAGGCCACATGCCCTCAACATTGGGAGGGTGCTTTGAGTTAGCGGCCCCCCCAAAGCACCTTGTCCCCATGTTGATGGGGAGAAGGGCCTCATCCCCACAACCTTTGCCTGGTGGTTGTGGGGGTCTGCGGGGGAGGGGCTTATCGGAATCTGGAAGCCCCCTTTAACAAGGGGACCCCCAGATCCCGGCCCCTCCCCTGTGTGAATTGGTAATGGGGTACCAATGTACCCCCTACCATTTCACAAAAAAGTGTCAAAAATGTTAAAAAAGACAAGAGACGGTTTTTGACAATTCCTTTATTAATTTCTTCTTCTTTACCGGCTTCTTCTTCCATCTACTTTCTTCTGGTCTTCCTTCGGTGTTCTTCTTCTTCCTCCATCTTCTTCTTCCCCCGCTTCTTCCTCCGCTTCTTCCTCTGGTCTTCTCGTCCGGCATCTTCCTCTTTCTTCTTCTCTGCTTTGTCCTCCACACGATCTGCCTCAGTGGAAGTTTTCCGCTGTGTGACGCTTCTGTTGAGGTGACAGTTCTTATATAATGGAGGGCGGGGCCACCCGGTACCCCGCCCCCCTCTGACACACAGGGACTTCCCTATGGCTTTGCCCGTGTTGTCAGAGGGGGGGGCGGGTCAAAGTGGGCTCCCGGATTCCGATAAGCCCCCCACCCGCAGACACGGACAACCAACAGCCAGGGTTGTCGGGAAGAGGCCCTTGTCCTCATCAACATGGGGACAAGGTGCTTTGGGGTGGGTGGGGCCCGCATTTTGCCCCCCCTCCCCCAAGGCACCCACCCCCCCATGTTGAGAGCATGCGGCCTGGTACGGCTCAGGAGGGGGGGCGCTCGCTCGTCCCCACCCCCTTTCCTGGCTGGCTGGGCTGCGTGCTCGGATAAGGGTCTGGTATGGATTTTGGGGGGACCCCACGCTGATTTCTCGGCGTAGGGGGCTCCCCTTACAATCCATACCAGACCTAAGGGCCTGGTATGCCCCTTGGGGGGAACCTACGCCGTTTTTTTCCATTTAAAATTTGGCGCGGCATTCCCCCTCAGGAGTCATACCAGACAGCTGTCAGCACTGCCTGTCACTCATCGGGAAAGGAAAACAAAGAGTGAGCCAGCGCGACATGCACAGTACTCTGTCGCCGAGAACCAGCGCAATGGTATCGTGCTGGAAACACAATCTCGCGGTCAGGTACTGTATATATTTTATGCACTGCAGATCACTGAATCACCTGCCTGCAAGTGTATTTGAAAACATACACCAGCAATGGCCTGCAGTCAGATTTAGGCTTGGCTAGACTAGAATGCAGTGAATATATATGTAGGAGACTGTATATATATTTTATGCACTGCAGCTAACTGAATCACCTGCCTGCCTGAAAGTATATTTGAAAACGTACACCAGCAATGGCCTGCACCCAGATATAGGCTTGGCTAGACTAGAATGCAGTGGATATATATATAGGAGACTGTATATATATTAAGTACACTGCAGCTAACTGAATCACCTGCCTGCCTGAAGTATATTAGAAAGAGTACACCAGGAACAGACCGCAGTGAGATATAATTAGACTGAATACAGTGTGTGTATATAAATATATATATATATACACATTATATATATATATATATATATATATATATATATATATATATATATACACACATACAAGCCTGGATGTATATATATAATAAATACACTGCAGCTAACTGAATCGCCTGCCTGCTCAATCTAAATTAAATGACACTCTCTCGGTCAACGCCAGAAACACACTACACAGGGCCAACGTGCAGGCAGCCTTATATAGTGTGGGGGTGGACTTAAGCCCCTGAGCCATAATTGGCCAAAGGCACCCTGCCTTTGGCCAATTATGGCTCTCTTTGCTGATGGCACTGTGATTGGCCAAAGCATGTGGGTCATAGTGAATGCTTGGCCAATAATCAGACAGCAATGCACTGCGCTCCTGCAGTGCATTATGGGCCAATACATGCCACTCAAATTTGGCGTAGACGGCCCATAAATGTTAATTTTTTGACAAACGGGCGAACAGCCAATGTTCGAGTCCAACTCATGTTCGACCCAAACAGAAAGCTCTTCCCTAGTCATTATAAGGTGGGGATAATGGGGGGACGTATGTTCAAATGTTGCAGCCCCCTCAATAAGGGGTTGAACAGATATTTACAATCCTAGGTGAATGAGTACAGGTGGACTTTAGTTCCCCTTACCCATTCCCAAAAAGATTTTTGTATAATCTATTTTTATTGAGCAGATAAAAATAAGTCTTTTTAGGATTTACAAATGGGTTTAATGCCGTGTACACACGAGCAGACTTTCGATGGACTGAACTCCGAAGGACTTTTTGACGGACTTTCGAAGGAGTTCTGACGGAGTTCCGATGCAACGGACTTGCCTACACACGATCACACCAAAGTCTGACCGATTCGAACGTGATGGCGTACGACCAGACTAGAATAAGGAAGTTCATAGCCAGTAGCCAATAGCTGCCCTTGAGTCATTTTTGGTCCATCGAACTAGCATACAGACGAACGGATTTTTCAACCGGACTCGAGTCCGTCGGAAAGATTTGAAACATGTTCTATTTCTAAAGTCCGTCTGATTTTTCGACAGCAAAGGTCCGATGAAGCCCACACACGATCGAATTGTCCGGCAGACCTTTGCTGTCGAAAAGTCCGGTCGTGTGTACACGGCATTAGAGTAAGAATAGGTTACATTTGACACGTTACAGAATGCATGGTACAAAAAGATAGTTATCTGTTTTTTTTGTTATCATGGAATGTCACAACAGACTAGTTATGGGATAAATTAAAATTCCTGATATCAA
The DNA here is from genome assembly GCA_037952835.1 of Lithobates septentrionalis. Taxonomy (NCBI): domain Eukaryota; kingdom Metazoa; phylum Chordata; class Amphibia; order Anura; family Ranidae; genus Lithobates; species Lithobates septentrionalis. The sequence continues at coordinate 1,290,868 of JBBDGP010000961.1, read as the reverse complement.
TATGTCAAAATATAACATTATAAGGACTTTATGGCTCATAGAGGGGCCTTTTTAGCAACATTTTAATTGTTTTAACCATTCTCCAGTTGTTTCATGATGGACTATCAGGTGATATTCTATCATCAAACAAAAAGATTTAAAAAAAAAAAAAAAACTTACACCAGGAAAAGTATTTTAATAAAAAAAAAATACAAAAACACATACTTACCAGCTTAACTCCCCCCAAAAAAAAACTTTAACGTCTCCCAAAGTAAATCAAGTGTCAGTCATGGTGTCCGGTGAAGTCAGTGTGTCAGTCATGGCAACCAGCAACGTAATAAATGTCAATCATGATGATGAGTCACCCACTGATCTGTACATGCTGCATTTCTGCCACTAAAAGGATAGTTTTTTGGCTGCAGTAATACAGTCAGGAATCCCAGGTAATATCATTGGCTTATAAATAAACTTAATTGCGCTAGCAAAAAAATGTTCTAGTAATGAAAAAAATTAAAGGTGCTTAGGAGACACAATGTGTGTATAAACAATGAGTGCATGAAATACTTATGCAAAAGTGCAAAATTATGTTAAAAGTCAATAATCACAAGCCAAAAACCACTTATAATCCGTCCATAATAATATGAATCGCATTAAACCAAAAAGAAAAAAGTCCGCTTCATGTGTTTCATCACCACACACTAAGGATTGATGAGCCAAAATACTTCTGATCAGATGTGCATTGATAGCGATGAGAGAAGTAGTAGGTGTGCGCTTACCCCAAATGTTGGACCTCCACTGTGGCAAGGTCTTATGAGCTTGCAGATTTCACCCTCTGCAGGGACAAGGTGTTAATCTCCTGGTCTTGACAGCGTATACCGCCGACTTCCGTATGGCCGGGATGATCCAACTACTCCAACCTCAGAGGGGGGACTCAGAAATGGAAAAGTCCGTCTGCAAGTCACACGGGACATACATTACTCTGGGGGAACAGGGTGCCTTTTTTTTTTTTTCTTTTTTTTTTGGTTTCCTTATTGGAGGATCACATACGCTAGAAGCTACTGATGCTCTGATTGACGGTAATCCCTTAAAGACCACCTGGGGTCTCTCCGGAAGTTGGGGACCCAGTATATTATCATTTTTGACTATGTGCCAATATTTGTGTATCAGTTTTCTTATTATAAAATGTTGATGGGAATAATTAGTTACAAAAGGGCAAACAAAGTCCTTCTTTGGGGTGTTCCCTGTCTCTGTACGGTCTTTTAGTAGGGATTCCCTGTCTAGTCTCTCAACCTCCTCTACTCGCTCCTTTAAGAAAGACGCATCATAGCCCTTTTCAAGAAATCGCTCCGTAAGAACCTGGGACTGAATCCTAAAGTCATCAATAGAGGAACAATTCCGTCTAATTCTTACATACTGGCTTTTCGGGACTGAGTCAAGCCAAGCTTTATGGTGACAACTATCTCGCGATATAAATGCATTGCGATCTGTAGATTTAAAATATGTGGAAGTCATTATCATATCTCCTTCCCCCCTTATCTCAAGATCCAAAAAATTAATCGAACTTTGACTGGATTCATAGTTAAAATGGATCCCTCTATCGTTCTCATTTAGACTTTCCATGAATTGACGCAGGGCACCCTGTTCCCCCAGAGTAATGTATGTCCCGTGTGACTTGCAGACGGACTTTTCCATTTCTGAGTCCCCCCTCTGAGGTTGGAGTAGTTGGATCATCCCGGCCATACGGAAGTCGGCGGTATACGCTGTCAAGACCAGGAGATTAACACCTTGTCCCTGCAGAGGGTGAAATCTGCAAGCTCATAAGACCTTGCCACAGTGGAGGTCCAACATTTGGGGTAAGCGCACACCTACTACTTCTCTCATCGCTATCAATGCACTTCTGATCAGAAGTATTTTGGCTCATCAATCCTTAGTGTGTGGTGATGAAACACAAGAAGCGGACTTTTTTCTTTTTGGTTTAATGCGATTCATATTATTATGGACGGATTATAAGTGGTTTTTGGCTTATGATTATTGACTTTTAACATAATTTTGCACTTTTGCATAAGTATTTCATGCACTCATTGTTTATACACACATTGTGTCTCCTAAGCACCTTTAATTTTTTTCATTACTAGAACATTTTTTTGCTAGCGCAATAAAGTTTATTTATATGGTTATCACTTCATAGATATTTGGAGTTTTATTTGCAGCTGCACTTTTTGTATACATATACGTTTCTATCACGCATTGCTCATTAGCGCAGGTTGATTCTACCATTTTCCTAGTTATAATTAATATCATTGGCTAAACTTGGTCAATAACGTCACCCGGGATTTCCTGGGAGAAATGACTCCTACTGTATATTTACTCCCAAATTTGGTTATTAATGTCAATCAGGATTCCTAAAGGCATTACCACAGATGGAAGTCTGTCATTTAGCAGCAAAAGTGCAGCATGCATACATTGGTCATCATGAATGACATGGATTACATCACTGGACGCCATCATTGACATGGATTACTTAGCAGTGGGAGTGCAGCATATGTAATTAACCCAAATTTGGTCACTATTGACTTTATTGGTATCCAGATTCAGGTTTATGGTTTTTGACATTTTACAGCCAGTTCACCTAAACTGCACAATAATTAAAAAAAGCATATTTCACCAACACTAAAGAAAGGGTACACAATGCATGTGGATAGTGGGGATGATTTAGGAGTAGAGCATGTTTACTTCTAATGATCTACAATCTATTATTTTTTTATACTGTCAATGATGTTCCCTCTCTGCACACTTGATGTCACTGTTGTTCTAGTTGAAGTATCACGGATATAAAAAACTAAATGAAAACAGTACATCTCAATAGTAAACCATGATATGCCACAGTTTGTCTTTGCACGAACATCATTTGATCTCTGCATTAATAGTAGTTGTTATCGCTCAAGATATTGGAAATATTTTCCATATCCTCATTTTTTTTAAATAAAACCACATTAAATGATACATTTACATTTTTCACATTGAATTTAGTATTTTGTTGTCTTATTGTGTGTGCTGCTTGCTTTATTATTACATATGTAGCTGACATTTAAGATAATTTACTTTTATAAAAACAAAACAGGGGACATGTCTTCTTCTTTTTTGCTATAGTTAGCAAAGAAAGGTGTAAAGTAATCAAATATCTGTAATATGAATCTTATATTGCTACAGAGATAAACACTGGTTTGGGTACCAGGACTGTAACAGTTTACAATCACTTTGATTTCTGCCCTCAAAAGTGTTCTCAGAACAATAATGAGAAGGAGATAAGAGTGGCAGCCCTAATGTAGGTGCAATGGGGATGAGAGAGGTGGATTATGAATGGTGTGTTCCGACCCCCTACTCGAAACAGAGGGGGCTATGTAACAGGATGGCACTCTCATGGTATAGCTACTAAAAAGTTTTCCTCTAATGGGAAATTAAAAAGCAAGGGCTCCCCAAAAAACAAACAGTTTTTAAATAAATTACATTTTATTTAAAAAAGTTAAAGAGCAAGAGGGAAATGTGTGATAATAAAACCACAATTGATGCAAATACAGACATGGATGCACAAAGCATGACATACAGTAAACCACTTCCTCTATAAAGTGAGCACACGCGACAGAGTATAACCAACGTGTTTCAATTTACAGCAATAATCCTCTTCATCAGGGTTGAGTGGTATTGTAAAGAGTGTTTAAGTCTATAATAGACAAAACACATAATATGGGAATTCATCCTAGTTTAAATTCACAATGAAATAGATATTCATCAACAGTATCACTATACACTGACCATGTGGTTTGTGTAGAATATCATGGGTATTGCATCATATTAACCACTTCAGCCCCGTAAGATTTGGCTGCTCAATGACCAGGTCATTTTTTGCGATAAGGCACTGCATTGCTTTAACTGACAATTGCACGGTCATGCAATGCTGTACCCAAACAAAATTGATGTCCTTTTTTTCCCACAAATAGAGCTTTCTTTTGGTGGTATTTGATCATCTGTGCAGTATTTATTTTTTGCGCTATAAACAAAAAAGAGTGACAATTTTGAAAAAAAACACAATATTTTGTACTTTTTGCTATAATAAATATCCCCAATTTTTTTTTTTAAAAAGCATTTTTTTCTCAGTTTATACCAATGTGTATTCTTCTACATATTTTTGGTAATAAAAACTACAATAAGCTGATATTGATTGGGATAGATTTATGACATTTTTATTTATTTTTTTTTACTAGTAATGCGATCTTTTTTGAGACTGCAACATTATGGTGGACACATCAGACACTTTTGACACATTTTTGTGACAAGTGACAATTATACAGCGATCAGCTATAAAAATTCACTGATTACTGTATAAATGTCACTGGTAGGGAAGGAGTTAACACTAGGGGGTGATCAAGGGATTAACTGTGTTGCCTAATGTGTATTCTAACTGTAGTGGGAGGGGACTGACTATAGGAGATGACAGATCGTGGTTCCTAGCTATTAGGAACTCACATTCTGCATCTCCTCTCCTCACAGAACAGGGATTTGTGTATTTAAACACACATGGCCCTGTTCTGCCTCTCGTGCCAGCGATCGTGCATGGCCGGCAGTCGTGAGCATGGGCACCCCCGCAGTGCAGTGGGCACGTGCCTGCTATCCCGCTTAAAAGAGCCAATGTACAGTTACAACGGTTTGTGGGATTGTGCCGACCTGCCACAGTATAATGACGGCGGCTGGTCGGCAAGTGGTTAAAAACCAGGGAATTATTCATGCACATTCATTCAGAAAGTACATGATGGGTCTGACCGAGACCATCCACAGAGGGCACTCAGCCCAAACCCCAGTGGGAGCACCACACTGTGGACTGGTACAGTCAGGCTGGGTTCACACTAGATGCTGATGCCGCTTCCAGCAGGGGTCCTGTGCAGGCCCGGACTGGCCATATGGCAGACCGGGCATTTGCCCGGTGGGCTGTTGATGTTCAGGCCGCACAGCGGGAGGTAAGCGGGAGGTAAGCCTGGACAGGGTTATCACAGGCCACGGCCGCCGCTCGCCTACCGCTATGCAGCGGTGCCTGTGCCTTCTCCGGCAGAACTAGCAGCTGCATGGGCTGAGCTGTGTGTCTCTCACACACAGCTCAGGCTCAGAGCCGCGCTGAGAGTTCCGCTCTCGGCCCCCCTCCTCCTCCTCTGGGCCGCTGTCAGGATGTCCCCCCCCTCCCCCTTTCTCATGTCAGGCTTGTGGCAGCACGGGACGGGAGAGAAGAAAGCTTTCTGCTTGTTCTTCTTCTCTCCCAATTGGCCACAGGGGAGGGCCAATCAGAAATAACTAGTTGGGCATCATGGGAAATGTAGTCCCAGAGATAGGATGCCCAATTGATCTCAGCAGGGAGACGGCTACACTCCCCAGCATGCACTCTGCTGGGGGGAAAAAGAGAAAATCCGGAAACAAGCAGGAACTACAGGAGACATGGAAAAAGAAAGAGGACTGTGCTGGGAGAACTAATAGCCCCAGCACCACCAGATAGAGCCACGCTGTACCCACACCACCAGAGCGCCACACAGTACCCGCACCACCAGAGCGCCACGCAGTACCCGCACCACCAGAGAGCCACGTTGTACCCACACCACCAGAGAGCCATGAGAGCCACGCTGCACCCGCACCACCAGAACGCCATGCTGCACCCGCACCACCAGAACGCCGTGCTGCACCCGCACCACCAGAATGCCATGCTGCACCCGCACCACCAGAACGCCATGCTGCACCCGCACCACCAGAACGCCATGCTGCACCCACACCACCAGAACGCCATGCTGCACCCGCACCACCAGATCGCCATGCTGCACCCGCACCATCAGATCGCCATGCAGTACCCGCACCACCAGAGCGCCACGCAGTACCCGCACCACCAGAGCGCCACACAGTACCTGCACCACCAGAGCGCCACGCAGTACCCGCACCACCAGATCGCCATGCAGTACCCGCACCACCAGAGCGCCACGCAGTACCCGCACCACCAGAGCGCCACACAGTACCCGCACCACCAGAGCGCCACGCAGTACCCGCATCACCAGAGCGCCACGCAGTACCCGCATCACCAGAGCGCCACGCATTACCCGCATCACCAGAGCGCCACGCAGTACCTGCACCACCAGAGCACCACGCAGTACCCGCACCACCAGAGCACCACGCAGTACCAGCACCACCAGAGAGCCACGCTGTACCCGCACCACCAGAGAGCCATGAGCACCACGCTGCACCCGCACCACCAAAGAGAGCCACGCTGTACCTGCACCACCAGAGAGAGAACTACGCTGAACCACACCACCAGAGAGCCACGAGTGCCACGCTGTACCATACCACCAGAGAGAGCCATGCTGTATCATACCACCAGAGAGAGCCACACTCTACCGCACCACCAGAAAGAGAGCGCCATGCTGTCCAGGACCACTAGAGAGAGCAGGTCAGTGTCACTGGGCAGTGTGGGCACAATAGGAGACAGACAGTACTAGCATTGTATGGCCACAATAGGATTGGGACACTGTTATATAAAGGGGACTGCACTGTAAAGGAGCACTGTGATCATTACAGTGCCCCTTTACAGTGCAGTCCCCTTTATATCACAGTGTCTCTGCACATTACAGTGTGGAGGACCGACACCAGCCACCCCCGCGAATGTCTACCGACATCTCTCCCCCCTGGTCCCTGGAAAAGTTGGCTGCTCAGTCTAAAATGCCCGGGCCTATTTTTTGTCCCAGTCCGGGCCTGGTCCTGTGTGTCCTGGATCACCGTTTCAGGTCCAATTTCAGCCCAAATTTTGAGCTGAATTTGGACCTGAAACGGATCAAAAGATGCACAGAGCTCCTGTGCAAATTTGCACCGGAGCTGCATCAGAGATATGTGAACCGACTCCATAGAGAGCCAGTCACATTCTTCTGCTATTGTTAATTGGATGCAGGGAACCCAGCCTTAATGTGTCTAAAGAAAAAAGTATGTCTTTTAGAATAGATGGATAAAGTAGATAGCAAAAATACCAACTATACTCTGTATTATGTAGTTATTAGTCAGCCACTATACAGGCCTTTGCTGCTTAGTGGGCTGAAACAGTGAGACTTGATCCCTCAAAGTCACACAAAATGGAGTAGGATGTTCGTACTGCACATCAATACAGTGCTGTTAGCCTAAAAAGGACAACATAATAATTACTGAAAAAGTAAAAATCATTGAGCAAAGCTAGGTTACTGCAATCCATAGTGTATGGACGGCAAGTAGTTCAATGAACTTCATATACACTTGAGAATGTAAAATATTCTTAAGGTTACCTGTGGAGCAGCGTTGTACTTGCTAAGCCTGGAGAGTGCTCATGAACAGCATATTGCAGGCTTCCAAACTGACATCCAATATATAGATGCAAATATGATGTTGAGAACTCTGTACTGGTGTGGTGCTGGGAGGGGCAGGAGAGGGGGGAGTGCCCCCGAGTCCCTGGCGCGTGACACTGCCTCCGCACGAATGGGTAGATGTCAATGGCGGCAAGGTATGAGGAGAGCCATTTTGTCACTATATATAGAGAAACCGGTCGGACAGCGGTTAAGGTGACATCTACTGTATACTATGATAAAGAGAAGATAATGGGGCAGAGTTGAGAGATTGTTTACAAAGAAGTTATTGTCATTCATCTCAGTTTGAACCATCAGGTCCAGATTCTGGTCCTCCTGATGTAAATCCTTCTAAAAAAGGTCTAAAGGATATGAACTCATTCAACCCAGGTAGTTTTGTAGCATTCAGGTGGAAAATCCACCTTTGTTCATGCTGCAAAAGGATTTTGTTCCAGTCCCCTTCTCGCATACCAGGATGTATGCCAGGGATATGCAATTAGCGGACCTCCAGCTGTTGCAGAACTACAAATCACCTGAGGCATAGCAAGACTCTGACAGCCACAAGCATGACACCCAGAGGCAGAGGCATGATGGGACTTGTAGTTTTGCAACAGCTGGAGGTCCGCTAATTGCAGATCCCTGATGTATGCGATCCAGGATTATGAAATATATTCTAACAGCACTGTATTGATGTGCAGTACGAACATCTTACTCCATACTGTGTGACTTTGAGGATTCAAGTCTCATTGTTTCAGTCCACTAAGCAGCAAAGGTCTGTATAATGGCTGGCTAATAATTACATAATACAGAGTATAGTTGGTATTTTTGCTCTCTGCTTTATCCATCTATGCTACTAGACATACTTTTGTTTTTAGATACATTAACTGTACCAGTCCACAGTGTGGTGCTCCCACTGTTAATCCAAATAGCCAGGAGGCTGAGTGTCAGGATCTGGATCCGATCCCAGGGCCTCTTCTGCATCTGACAGTGGCTTTTACTTCTGATCCCCTTTATGCTCTGGATAGCACCACATCTAATCTCTTGGTCTTCAATAATACCCAGTTTCTTCAGGAACCTTGATCTCATTACTCATCCCATGAACGTGCTATCGAAGCCATGTCTCCACATTGCCTGGTTGCTTTATTACTGTGCTTATGCCAGTATCTCGCTTTTTGTTGCTGTTGCTACACTTGTCCTTATCTTCCACTACTCATGCATTGACCCTTGGCTGCAGATTCACCAACCACACTCTTTAGCTCCCTATTTCAAACCCAATGCCTTCTGCTGCTGAGTTTTGCTTAATCTCCAATCATGTTTTTGCTTGCTTCTATACTGCTACTTCTACTTATGTACCAAACAATGCCTGTTTATAATCATAAACTTACATGAACTTTGTTCAAAGAATCGAATTATGCAGGTAACATCATCCAAATTGGGCCAAAATGTTTGTGATCTTTTCAAATTTAAGCCCAAATCCATCCAGTTATGTTTTGTTTTCAAACTTCCTGGAAGTATGAAGATTCACTCTGTTTTGCAGGGCTTTTTTTCTGGAGGAACTCACCAGAACTGCATTCTGCCACCTATTTCAGGCATTCTGTCCGTAAAATTCTAATCTGTATAGCCTGCGCCCTGCCTCCCGCAGAGGGAACACAGATAAACCTCCGTACAGTTGTGTAGTCCCTAGTGATGTCCAGTTTATGAACGAATCGTTCTTTTGAATCGATTCTTTTCAGTGAACTGGATGAATCGATTCATCTGAGTGAACTGATCCGTTTGAAACAGTTCACTATGCACTCAATAATACTAGCAGAGCAGAGCAGAGCAGGCCTGGTAATATGATCCTAGAGTCAGAGAGCTTGGCCCCTCCCTGCAACCAATCAGCGTGCTCAAGGCACAGTGACACTCAGGAACTGGATACAAACTTAAAACAAGAGTCAGGAGTACACAGTACACCGAGTTAAAGAATCATACAGGTTACCGAGTTAAAGAATCATACAGGTTACCGAGTTAAAGAATCATAGAAGTTGTTAGAACAGAGTACATTGAAAGAACCATGAGTCTCCACCAGTAGAACAATACACTAAATCAATGATCAGGTAGCAGCACTACACTACAGACTGCTTTAGGCTGGGTTCACACTGCTGCGGTGGCAGACATCGTATGTGATTCGCAGCGCACTGCTGTTCACATCACATGCGATGTCTGTGCTGTGCGATATCAGCCATACAGATAGTATGGCTGATATCGCACCGCATTCGGTCCAAACTCGCACAGGACCCTTTTTTTTGTTCGGACCAGAATCGGATCGCATGGGTGTTCACACCTATGCGATCCGATACATGTCCGAATTGTCAGTTCACAGTACGATATGCGAGCTGAACTGGGGGTGTCATTAACATTGTATGACACTCCCCAGCAGTTCGCATATGGCAGTGTGAACTGCCGTGCGAGTTGGTGCGATGCGGGAACCCGCAGTAAATTTGCTGCGTTCCCGCACCGCAGCAGTGTGAACCCAGCCTTAAAGACAGAGAGGACAAAGTCAAGATAACAAGCCTCTATGTGATAGTTTGTTGAAGTGACAGGTTCTCTTTATTGCATCTTGGGTCTGTTATATGATCACATGAGTATAGGATTGTGCTCAGTAACCTGGGTAGCAGGTGTTCTGTCAGATAAAGCAATCTATAGGAGTAGCCAATATTGCCACTTACGTGATGCACAAACAGCTGTGTAAACGAAAAGCGGGTTTTTGTGCATGTGTACTGCATTCTGATGGGCCAACTTCACAGTTAAGATTACTAGCCATCAGATTTGTCCGTAGTCTTTACAGTGCATAATGAGGCCCCTTTCACACTTGTGTGACTTGTCCTGCGACTACAAAGTTGCATGACAAGTGGTACCCTATGATTTCCAATGAGTACCGTTCATATCTGTGCGTCTTCAAGTCACAGCGACTTCAAAGTAGTCACTGCATTACTTTGGTCCAATTTTGATGCGACTTGAGGCAGAGACCTCAAGATTACATAGGTAATTCTTCAAGTGGCATCAAAGTCACGGTAAAAATTGTGGCAAAAATTGCACGACTTTCAAATGGCACAAGTGTGAAAGGAGCCCAACGATTGGATTTTACTACCGTGGGTACTTCGCCCGCCTGTGGTAGTAAAATCTGATAATTTTTTCTGTGCATGCGCTGTAAAGATTACAGAAAAATCTGATGGCTAGCAATGTTAACTGTGAAGTTGGCCCATCAGAATGAGGTTCACACACACAAAAACCCGCTTTTCATCTACACAGTTTTTTGTGCGACACCAAAATTGATGACGCTGGCTGGTCTGACAAATTGTGGTCTGACAGTCTGACACAACAATAGTATTGTGCTTGTGCTCTGAGCAACAAACTAAATACAAGTAAACCTCCCCAGGACCTGCCAACCTTCTGTGAAGAATCATTCTTTTGATTCTAATCATTTAAGAAGGTTGAGTCAGAGATTTGGTTCACTTGCTTGTCAGTAGACTCAGCAAGTGAACCGAAGAATCGATTCATTGAATCGGTTCATTTCAGTGAGTAGTTCGAAATGAACCGATTCAATTAAAAGATCCGGACTTCCCATCACTAGTAGTCCCGTGCTGGCTCCTCCTCCTGCTGTGCACTGCCCCGAGGGATGGAACGGAGCTTGTGAGAGTGGAGGGCGGAGTGATTTGTACTCTGTGGCTCTGGCCCGCCCCTCAGTGCTGTGCGGGAGATGGTGCCGAGTGTCGGATGTGGATAGTGGCGGTAAGCAGCCTGTCAGGCGATCTTCCTTCACCTCCTCACTAGCCCCAGGTGTGTTGTAAAAAAAAATCATGCTCAATGGGGTTGTGCTGTGTGGTCTCCTGACTGGGTTGGGCACTCTCTTTCCCTGGGCACTTTTGCTGAGCACTCTCTTTCCCTGGGCACTGTTTGCTGGGCAGTCTCTTTCCCTGGGCACTGTTTGCTTGGCAGTCTCTTTCCCTGGGCACTCTTTGCTGTGCATTCTCTTTACCTGGGCACTGTTTGCAGGGTAGTCTCTTTCCTGGGCAGTCTCTTTCCTGGGCACTCTTTGCTGGGCAGTCTCTTTGCTGGGCACTCTTCGCTGGGCAGTCTCTTTCCTGGGCAGTCTTTTTGCTGGGCAGTCTCATTGCTGGGCAGTCTTTTTGCTGGACTAATCTGTGCGGTCTCTTTGCTGGGCAGTTTTTGTTGGACTAAGTTGGGCAGTCTCTTTGCTGGACTAACCTGGGCGGTCTCTTTGCTGGGCAGTCTCTTTACTGGGCAGTCTTTTTGCTGGACTAATCTGGGCTGTCTCTTTGCTGGGCAGTCTCTTTACTGGGCAGTCTTTTTGCTGGACTAAGTTTGGCAGTCTCTTTGCTGGACTAATCTGGGCAGTCTATTTGCTGGACTAATCTGGGCGGTCTCTTTGCTGGACGAATCTGGGCAGTCTCTTTTCTGGGCTGGGCGGTCTCTTTGCTGGGCTGGGCTGTCTCTTTGCTAGACTATGCTGGGTGGCCATTTTGCTGGCAGTCACTTTGTTGGACTAAGCTGGGTGGTCTCTTTGCTGGGAAAGTCTCTCTGCTGCACATTTGGGAATGTCTCTTTGCTCAATATATGGGGGTGCATGCTTTGGTCCATGTGAGTCGCAGGCCTAAGCTGGGCAGTCTCTTTTCTGGGCAGTCTTTTTGCTGGACTAAGTTGGGCGGTCTCTTTGCTGGGCGGTCTCTTTGCTGGACTAATCTGGGAAGTCTCTTTGCTGGGCTGGGCAGTCTCTTTGCTGGGCAGTCTTTTTGCTGGACTAATCTGGGCGGTCTCTTTGCTGGACTGAGTTGGATGGTCTTTTTGCTGACAGTCTCTTTGCTGGGCTGGACGGTCTCTTTGCTGGACTATGCTGGGTGGTCTTTTTGCTGGACTAAGCTGGGTGGTCTCTTTGCTGGGAATGTCTCTCTGCTGCACATTTGGGAATGTCTCTTTGCTCAATATATGGGGGTGCATGCTTTGGTCCATGCGAGTCGCAGGCCTAAGCTGGGCTGGCTCTTTGCTGGATGGTCTCTTTGCTGGGTAGTCTCTTTGCTAGACTGGGCGGTCTCTTTGCTGGGAATATCTCTCTGCTGCACATTTGGGAATGTCTCTTTGCTCAATATATGGGGGTGCATGCTTTGGTCCATGTGAGTCGCAGGCCTAAGCTGGGCAGGCTCTTTGCTGGACAGTCTCTTTGCTGGGTAGTCTCTTTGCTGGACTGGGCGGTCTCTTTGCTGGGCTGGGCAGTCTCTTTGCTGGACTAAGCTGGGTGGTCTCTTTGCTGTTTGGTATCTTTTCTGGACTAAGCTGGATGGTCTCTTTGCTGGGCTGGAGGGTCTCTTTGCTGGGTAGTCTCTTTGCTGGACTGGTCTCTTTGCTGGGTAGTCCTTTTGCTGGGCTGGGCAGTCTCTTTGCTGGACTAAGCTGGGTGGTCTCTTTGCTGGGCTGGATGGTCACTTGCTGGGCTGGGTGGTCTCTAATGCACTGGCAATGTCTCTGTGTTGCACATTTGGGAATGTCTCTTTGCTGCACATTTGGGAACGTCTCTTTGCTGCACATTTGGGAATGTTTCTGTTGCACATTTGGGAATGTCTCTGTTGCACATTTGGGAATGTCTTTGCTGCACATGTGGAAATGTCTCTCTGCTGCACATGTGGGAATGTCTCACTGCTGCACATGTGGGAATGTCTCACTGCTGCACATGTGGGAATGTCTCACTGCTGCACATGTGGGAATGTCTCACTGCTGCACATGTGGGAATGTCTCACTGCTGCACATGTGGGAATGTCTCACTGCTGCACATGTGGGAATGTCTCACTGCTGCACATGTGGGAATGTCTCACTGCTGCACATGTGGGAATGTCTCACTGCTGCACATGTGGGAATGTCTCACTGCTGCACATGTGGGAATGTCTCACTGCTGCACATGTGGGAATGTCTCACTGCTGCACATTTAGGAATGTCTCTCTCTGCTGCACATCTGGAAATGTCTCTGAGCTTACTTTTGGTAAGCATTCCAATTTTTTTTGCACATTTTACTGCATTGCTGTGACAGACCTAGCCAGGACAGAGGCTTTTGGAGAGGACTGAATGCCAGCCACTTGCCAATTATGGGCCCTGGCCTTTGGGGGAATGGTGCTCTTTGTGAGCTGTATGCCTGGAGACCCTTGAGGTGGCATTACTTTAGATTCAGGTCCATGTCCCCTAAAACACACAGACTCTGGGGACAGTGGATATGCCATTGTGATGGGAGTCACTAATAGGGGCACAAGGTGAATGAGAACCCCACTATGATCTGTGCTGGTCAGACTTAATGCTGTATATATGTATATATAATTTGTAGTCAGAGTCTTCGAGTGAGAAAGTGATACTCCTAAGTACCAAGGCCTGAGGTGTGCCTTGGCCTGACTGGTCAGTATGCCTGAAAAGAGGGCATACCCTGAATGTAAGAAAAAGTAATATGAGTATGTATGAAGATTGGGGGAAATGGGTGGGTGGGAACCCAAAGACGCCAACAAGCCCTGGCCTGAAGGAGGAGGAGGCTTAAGTAGCCCTCTCAGCCTCCTCCCACAAATACAGGCTAGCCTCCAGCTAGCCTTTACACTTGTAGTCAGAGTCTTCGAGTGACAAAGTGATACTCCTAAGTACCAAGGCCTGAGGTGTGCCTTGGCCTGACTGGTCAGTATGCCTGAAAAGAGGGCAAAAAGACACAAATTTAGGTGAAGAAGGAAAGGTAACAATCCATCAAGAGTAGTGGAGTGCGCCCGGATGGCAACAGTATGTATCCGAAAAGTGTCCCCTATGACCGGAGAAACATCCACCCCCCGACTTGATGATGAGACAGAACCCCCTACAGACCTGTGAAGCTACCAAGAACCCAACTACACATCCCGTGAATGATTGGACAGGGCCTGAAGTCCAAGCCGACCCAGAAATGAGAATGAACTGCTTGTGAATGAGGATGCGTGGGGGAAGGGGAGCGAAAGCTGCCCCGAGGAGCCCCTGTAACATGAATGGCCGAGAAGATCGAAACTACAAACGGACACCAGTGAATTGCTCAGTGAAACCCCTCCCAAGCCCTGGCCTGGCCATACTGGTATGGGGAAGTGCGAGGGTGAGTGCCAAAGAACAACTGGTAGGAGTTCAAAATGCTAAATACCTGAAGGATGTGATGGAGTAGGTGGATGAGGCCCATGCACTATGGCAATAAGTATTGACAACATGGAGAAACCATGCCAGACACAGAATACTGGTCCCACCTGATGCGATCGGGTCGTGCTTCAGCCTGTGACCTGACAACCGAGCCTAAAACAGAACCGAGGAAGGAGGGCCAGACTCCACCCCAGGGAAATAAGTCCCATGGCATGAAAACAGTCATACCCAAATTGACTGAAACCCTCCTACCTGGAACCGGCTGGGGAACAGAAAAAATGACTGGAATGACGTCCCTGAGCAGTCTTCCAGGCCACATCCTAGACAAGATCCGAACCGAGAGTGGAATCCAGAATCATGATGACGTTTGCCCAAACCTACCACTTAAGGACCAATACGGGGATAACGAATGCCAATACAGCCCAACCTGAGAACATGCACAAGAGAAATAACAGACAAGACAAGAGAACAACAACGCCCCTCTGTGCCTACCTAAGTATGAGCGGAAATGCAAAGACCACTGCGCATGAATAAACCTGATGATGGACCCCCCCCCTCGAGTGAGTAAAGAGTGAGCCCGAGTAACCTGCCGCGCAGAGACAGGTAATTAACTGAAAACTCAGGGCTGGTGTACCCACAGACCGTGGTGGGTAATCGTACAGGTGTGGTGAATGAACGTGCATCGTATGACGTATGTTATACGGGCGAGAAGATTGTGGTCAACAATCATTAACAAACGAAACCTCAGCCCGTATGGATCTGTAGACGTGACAGATCCTGACATGTGAGCCCTAGCTAACTGACGCAGGTACAACCATGAACAAAACAATCAGACATGACAAACAACGAAGATAAAACAGCTACCGGAGTATGTGCCGTGACTGAACAACGATGCCCCTCTGAGAGATGCTGAGGCTGAACACTGAAACAGAAACGTTGGGGCAGAAACATGAGCACAACAATGCTATGACAGAAATGCTGAGACAGAAAAAACCTGGGCAGAAATGTAATGACAGAAAATACCTGGGGCAGAAATGTAATGACCGAAAAATACCTGGGGCAGAAATGTAATGACCGAAAAATACCTGGGGCAGAAATGTAATGACCGAAAAATACCTGGGGCAGAAATGTAATGACCGAAAAATACCTGGGGCAGAAATGTAATGACCGAAAAATACCTGGGGCAGAAATGTAATGACCGAAAAATACCTGGGACAGAAAGGTAATGACCGAAAATACCTGGGACAGAAAGGTAATGACCGAAAATACCTGGGGCAGAAATATAATGACCGAAAATACCTGGAGCAGAAATGTAATGACCGAAAAAACCTGGGGCAGAAATGTAATGACAAAAACCCTGGGGCAGAAATGTAACGACAGAAACCCAGGGGCAGAAATGTAACGGCAGAAATGTAACGACAGAAACCCTGCGGCAGAAATGTAACGACAGAAACCCTGCGGCAGAAATGTAACGACAGAAACCCTGCGGCAGAAATGTAACGACAGAAACCCTGCGGCAGAAATGTAACGACAGAAACCCTGGGGCAGAAATGTAACGACAGAAACCCTGGGGCAGAAATGTAACGACAGAAACCCTGGGGCAGAAATGTAACGACAGAAACCCTGGGGCAGAAATGTAATGACAGAAACCCTGGGGCAGAAATGTAACGACAGAAACCCTGGGGCAGAAATGTAACGACAGAAACCCTGGGGCAGAAATGTAACGACAGAAACCCTGGGGCAGAAATGTAACGACAGAAACCCTGGGGCAGAAACAGAAAACCAGGGGCAGAAATGTAATGACAGAAACCCAGGGGCAGAAATGTAACGACAGAAACCCTGGGGCAGAAATGTAACAATAGAAACCCTGGGGCAGAAATGTAACTACAGAAACCCTGGGGCAGAAATGTAACGACAGAAACCCTGGGGCAGAAATGTAACGACAGAAACCCAGGGGCAGAAATGTAATGACAGAAACCCTGGGGCAGAAATGTAATGACAGAAACCCTGGGGCAGAAATGTAACGACAGAAACCCTGGGGCAGAAATGTAACGACAGAAACCCTGGGGCAGAAATGTAACGACAGAAACCCTGGGGCAGAAACAGAAAACCAGGGGCAGAAATGTAATGACAGAAACCCAGGGGCAGAAATGTAACAATAGAAACCCTGGGGCAGAAATGTAACGACAGAAACCCTGGGGCAGAAATGTAACGACAGAAACCCAGGGGCAGAAATGTAATGACAGAAACCCTGGGGCAGAAATGTAATGATAGAAACCCTGGGGCAGAAATGTAATAACAGAAACCCTGGGGCAGAATTGTAATGACAGAAACCCTGGGGCAGAAATGTAATGACAGAAACCCTGGGGCAGAAATGTAATGACAGAAACCATGAGGCAGAAATGTAATGACAGAAACCCTGAGGCAGAAATGCCATGACAGAAACCCTGAGGCAGAAATGCCATAACAGAAAATGCTGAGGTAGAAAACGCTCAGACAGAACGCAGAGGCAGAAACACGATGACAGAAATCCTGGGGCAGAAACACTGAGGCAGAAATGCCATGACCGACATGCAATGACAGAAACGCTGAGACTGAAATACTGATGGCAGAAATGCAAAGACAGAACCCTGGGGCAGAAACGCTATGATGGAAATGCCAAGAGAGAAAAATTGAGCCTGAACGCTGAGCCAGAAATGCTTTTTTGACAGAAAACACCAGGACCGAATAAAGAAAAAATGCCACGACAGAAATGCAGAGACTGTACGCCGAGACAGAAAGCTATGACAGAAAAGCTAGGTCAGAACGCTGAGACGGAAATGCTGAACGCTTAGGACAGCAAGCTAGGGCAAAACTCTAAGAGAGAAATGCTGAATGCTATGACAGAAATGCTGGGCAGAACGTTAAGCCAGAAATACTGAATGCTATGACAGAAATGCTGAACCCCTGCAACAGAAATGCTACGACAGAAATGCTGAACGCTATGACAGAAATGCTGGGCAGAACATTTGAGACAAAAATGCTGACCGCTACAATGAAAATGCTGAACGCTACGACAGAAATGCTGGGCAGAACGCTACGACAGAAATGCTGAACGCTACGACAAAAAAGCTGAACGCTACGACAAAAAAGCTGAACGCTACGACAAAAAAGCTGAACGCTACGACAGAAATGCTGAACGCTACGACAGAAATGCTGAACGCTACGACAGAAATGCTGAACGCTACGACAGAAAAGCTGGGGCAGAACACCATGACAGAAATAGGGCCGAACCCATGACAGAAATGCTGCGGCAGAAAATTGCTACGACAGAAAAACAAGCTCTGAGACTAAACGCCTAACCCGAAAACCCTATGACAGAAATCCTGGGGCCAAAATGCCACGAATGAACACTTGTGACTGAAACGGTGGATGCCCGGGAGGCGTGCAGGGAACCCCCCCCAGATGATGTCCCACGTGAATGCCGGGAGGTGAGCGGTTGAGTGATTGCCCCCTTCATGAGAACTGGGAGGCGTGCGGGCGTCCCCTCCACGGGATGTATGGACGGACGCCCCCCCTCCCCCCCAGCATGAGAGCCGGGAGAAGTGGGCGGGCAGCACCCCCAGACAGATGGGGCTGTGGGGAAGGTGGGTGGTTGGAGGAAGGATGGATGGACGCCCCCCCGCATGGGAGCTGGGAGAAGCAGGCGGGCAGGCAGCAGCTGACCAAATGGAGCCGTGGATGATGGATGCCCCCCCCTCCCCCCCGCCTGAGTGCCGGGAGAAGCGGGCGGCCCCCACAGCTCTGACAGGCACGCCAGGCTGAAAGGGAGAAGCGAGCGGCAGCTGAGATGGAATGGATGCCGCCCCCCCCCACGAGCGCCGGGAGAAGTAGGCGGGCAGCATTCAGACTAGATGCAGCCGAGCCGAGGGGAAGGAGGGTGGTGGAGGATGGATGGACGGCCCCCCTCCCTCCCCCCTGCATGATCGCCGGGAGAAGCAGGCGGGTGGCCCCCGTGGAGATCAAATATGCTTGTCCATAGTCGAAGGGTCACCCTGCTGAGTGAGAAAGCTGAAAGATTGTTTGTAGGATGCCGCCCCCCCCGTTTGAGGAGAGGAGAAGCAGCTGGTTAAACATCCCCCTGTCAACACCCGGAGGAGCGGGCTGGCGGCTCCCTCCGTGGAGCAAGCTGATAAGAGGAGAGAGGAGCTGGATCACATCGGCAGAGAATCGGGCGCCCCCGTACCACCAGGGGGAAAGGGACAAAAAGGATGAGGTGGACAGCGAACTCCCCGGTGAAGCACCGAGAGAGGAGGCATCTCCACCATGCAGCAGTCGACCGTGGCTAGTCAATGACCCAGAAGTGACGTGCAGGCCCCACCCCCTTCTAACCCAAAGACGCCAACGAGCCCTGGCCTGAAGGAGGAGGAGGCTTAAGTAGCCCTCTCAGCCTCCTCCCACAAATACAGGCTAGCCTCCAGCTAGCCTTTACACGTGTGCTGTCTCATTGTGTTGTGTACTATTTGCTGTGCTAGTTTGGGGTAGGGCTGTATTCCAATGTTCTATTGTGTCTGTCTGCCTTGGATATCACAGGATGTGTAACTCTATGGAGGGAGGGGGGATTCCTCCAACAGCTCTCCCTGCTGATAAGACTGTGTACTGATGACACGTTAAACACACCTGACCTGTGTGTCCATTGTCATTGGACAGTTTAACCCGCCCTGTTTTCCAAGGGTGGGGGGGAAGTGTTTTGAAGTAGGATCTGTATAACGTGTTTGAATAAAGATTCATTCCTGCTTGAACCTCAAGACAGAGCATCTTGTCTCGTGCGAGGGGGAGAATTATTTGTATGGGTTCCTTGTTCGGATGATGGAAGTGTTCGGTAGCTGCCTTTTGTGTTTGAGTATGGAATATCCTAAACAACTTTAACCCCTTACAACTTTAACCCCGTTACAATTGCTTTTTATTTAATTCCATACAATTACTTTTATAGCCCCCCCCCCAAATTTTACTTGCATCGCTGTTCTCTAAAGGGGCGGATCTAGGTGGTGGTCCTAGGGGTGGGTAGGGGCGTGGCCAGGGGAGGGGGTGAGTTCTACAGTTTTCCCAATATTCAAGGATGAAATAGGGAGAAGATACTGGTACAGAGGAAACACAGAAAGGGAAAGGTATAGGGAGCCAATGAAAGAGGGGAAGCAGAAAAGCTGAATAAGAGGAAGGGAGGGGGAATGCTACCCCTTTCAAATCACAAAAAGTGGCCTAAGTGCTATTTGATTCGATCTTATCTAATTTTGAGTGGGAAGTTAACGATGTAAGCATTGGAGAAGTTCCCATAGATATTGGTACCCAGGTATTTAATGGTTGATTGTGAACATTATGTTTTTATTTCATTCAGACAGATGAACAGATTCCTCCATCCACACAAGTGAGGTGGATAGAGAATCCCCCCACACCTGGAACATTGAATTCTGACAGCAGCCGTTTCCACTGTCAGAATACACTGACCAGCAGCGTCTAATCAGCAAATGTTTTCCAACTAACAACTTCTTGTGAACAGGAACGGCTACACGGGGATCAAAATCCATTCGGTCCCTGCTGAACCGACTAAATTTTGATCCATTTAGTTTTAGGCATCAAGAAATGCTCCACATTAAATGTAATCTATTTACTTGTCAAGCTTTGTAGTGCCCCCTTTACTCAAGCATGTAAGTATTGGTATGTGTGACCTCTAGCAGTTTCTCTGGCAGTTGAACAGGACACCAGGAATATGTCCTGAATGGCAGGTATATTTCCCAATATTTGAGTTCCCTTAAGGTGGGCAATTTGAAGACTTGGTTGAGTACTCAGGGGTTCTCACCCATGCAGTTTGAGGGGAGTCTTGAAAGGTAGCAGGAAGGGATCAGCTTCTATGTCAATGGGGCAGAGTAGAGTGGTTCAAAGGTTTTGAGCAAGGTGAACCCTCTGGCAATTGAGATGCTGGTTGATGAACACTGCAACCTGTCCAGCACCTTGATACACAGAGAAACCCTAACCAGGGAATGGGACAGAGAGACTGAGAACTACACACTGTTTTGGTCTACTTTGGCGGAAGAAAGCTCTTTAAAGAGGAAGTAAACCCTGATGGGTTTACTACCTTTTTGTTTCCCTGCAAAGGTAAAGCATAATGGGCTACTATGCATCGCATAGTAGCCCATTATATGTCACTTACCTGACACAGGAGCCTGCGATGTCACCGCTGTCCCCTCTTCCACGAAGCGTCCATCTTCCTTCCGGATATCGCTGCTCCAGACTGGCCGGAGCAGCGATGACGTCACTCCGGCACATGCGCGCGGGAGCTGTCAGTGACGGCATGATCGCCTTCACTAACGGCGCGCTCAGTGTGCCTGCGCCGTTGTCTACAGCACGCATGCGCCGTAGACATCGGAGCCCGTTTTCAGGAAAATATCTCCTTAACCATGTAGATTAAGGAGATATTTCTTGCACCTACAGGTAAGCCTTAATCTAGGCTTACCTGTAGGTTGAAGTGGTCTGTAAGGGTTTACAACCACTTTAAGTTTACTTGTTTTAGGAATACCAAAAAAAGAATTACTTGCTTTTTGGGGGCTCTTTGCGGGCAGCTGCAGCACAGAAGGTTTTCCACCTAAATGCATAGAATGCATTTAGGTGAAAAACCTAGAGATTATACAACCCCTTTAAGTATTACTTTCCAAAATTTCCTATGATATTGTGTAGGGATGAGCCGAACACCCCCCGGTTCGGTTCGCACCAGAACCTGCGAACGGACCGAAAATTCACACGAACGTTAGAACCCCATTGACGTCTATGGGACTCAAACGTTCGAAATCAAAAGTGCACTTTTTTATAGGCTAATTTGCATGGTATTGTCCTAAAAAGGGTCCTACCC
This sequence comes from Lithobates septentrionalis, assembly GCA_037952835.1. Classification (NCBI taxonomy): domain Eukaryota; kingdom Metazoa; phylum Chordata; class Amphibia; order Anura; family Ranidae; genus Lithobates; species Lithobates septentrionalis. The sequence continues at coordinate 1,269,439 of JBBDGP010000961.1, read as the reverse complement.
CAGGGGACATCTATCAATGCAAAAAAATCTTTTAAAAACAGACGTTTTTTCGGGAGCAGTGATTTTAATGATGCTTAAAGTTAAAAAAAAAAGTGAAATATTCCTTTAAATATCGTACCTGGGGTGTGTCTATAGTATGCCTGTAAAGTGGTGCGTGTTTCCCGTGTTTAGAACAGTCCCTGCACAAAATGTAATTTTTAAAGGAAAAAATCTCATTTAAAACTACTTGCGGGTTTAATGTAATGTCGGGTCCTGGCAATATGGATGAAAATCAGTGAGACAAACGGCATGGGTACCCCCCAGTCCATTACCAGGCCCTTTGGGTCTTGTATGGATATTAAGGGGAACCCCGCACCCAAATTAAAATAAGGAAAGGTGTGGGGCCACCAGGCCCTATATACTCTGAACAGCAGTATACAGGCGGTGCAAACAAGACAGGGACTGTAGGTTTGTTGTAGAAGTAGAATCTGTTTGTAATTTTGAACGGGTAAATTTTTAACGTGTTTAGCTCCAGCCAAAAAATCCTTTTTAAGCTTTTTGGAAAACATAGGGAAGGGTTATCACCCCTGTGACATTTGTTTTGCTGTCTGTCCTCCTCTTCAGAAGATTTCACCTCACTTTTTGTCCCAATGACAAATGTTTTTTGAAAATTTGGGGTTTTTTGTGGAACAAGGATTGGAAAGCATCAGTGGAAAGGAGAAATGTTTTTACCATATTAACTCTTACAGGAGAAAATTTCCCTTCCTAGGGGTAGATTTTTCATCTCACTTCCTGTTGTCTCCTTCCGTTTGCAAGTAGGAGTCGTTTGTAAGTTAGATGTTTGAAAGTAGGGGCCTGCCCTATATACTCATCAGAAATTTGGGCCTTAGGTGTTGTTGTGGCCACAACACTGTAAGCCCTCACAGGGCCCTGCTGTGAAATATTAGATCAAGAATTGTAAATACATGCCCCTGTTGAACAGGGGCAGAAAAATTGGGCCTTTGGTGGTGGTGCTGGTGCCACAACACTGTAAGTCCTCACTCGCTCTTGGTGGGTGCAGAAATGGGCCCTGCTGTGAAATATTAGATCAAGAATTGTAATTACATGCCCCTGTTGAACAAGGGCAGAAAAATTGGGCCTTTGGTGGTGGTGGTGCTGGTGCCACAACACTGTAAGTCCTCACTCGCTCTTGGTGGGTGCAGAAATGGGCCCTGCTGTGAAATATTAGATCAAGAATTGTAATTACTTGCCCCTGTTGAACAGGGGCTGAAAAATTGGGCCTTAGGCACTGGTGCTGGTGCCACAACACTGCAACCCCTCACAGACACTCTAGTTGGAACGCAGAAATGAGCCTTGCTGCAAAGTATTGCATCAAAAATTGTAATTACATGCCCCTGTTAAACAGGGGCTGAAAAATTAGGCCTTAGGCACTGGTGGTGGCGCCCAGAACCAAAAATGTGCTTACAAGCTATCAGCGTGATCATTGAGGAGGAAGAGGATAATTACTCAGGGATAGTCACTCAGCATCAGCATAGGCAGTCTTTGAAGGGATCTGAGATTTAAAAAAAAATGATTCGTTTACATCAGCATCAGGTGCTTGGTAGCTGGTGGTGATCCAAGACCGATTCATTTTTATGAAGGTCAGTCGATCGACCGAGTCGGTGGACAGACGCACCCTGTGATTGGTTACAAAGCCTCCAGCAGCACTGAATGTGCGTTCCGAAAGAACGCTGGATGCAGGACAGGCCAGTAGCTCAATTGCATACTGTGCAAGCTCTGGCCAGTGATCCATCCTCAAGACCCAGTAACCCAGAGGATTTTCGGTGGGAAAGGTGTCCAAGTCAGATCTTGCCCCCTAGGTATTCCTGCACCATGTAAAACAGACGCTGGCGATGGTTGCTGGAACCGATCATACCTTGGGGCTGCGGACCAAAAAATTGTCTGAACGCATCGGTCAGACGGCCACCTTCTCCAACGCTCCTTCTTTGACTGACCGAAGCCTCAGCAACACGTTGTCCAGAAACAGGAGTTTGTAACCTCCCAGTCTCTGGGAACGCGTTGCACAGACCTTTCTGCAAGGCCTCCCGAAGATGTTTCATCCTCTGCTCCCTCTGCGATGGCAAGATAAGGTCCGCAACCTTACCCTTGTAACATGGATCAAGGAGGGTTGCCAGCCAGTATTGGTCCTTCTCCTTAATACCACGAATACGAGGATCCTTATGCAGGCTTTGCAGGATCAGGGAAGCCATGCAGCGTAGGTTTGCTGAGGCATTCGGACCGGAGTCCTCTGGGTCACTAAGGGCGACATGGTCCGCAGCCACCTCCTCCCAGCCACGTACAAGTCCATGTGTTCTTGGGACTGACCCCCTAAAGACTACTGCTGATGCTGAGTGGCAGGCTCCACCTCCATACTGACACAATCTTCCTCCTCCTACTCCTCCTCCTCCTCCTCGTCCTCTTCCTGTGTGATCGGTGGGCACGCAGGAACACTGTCTGGATAAAGGGGGCCTTGAGAGCTAAGGAAGTCCTCCTCTTCCTGCCTCTGTTCTGCCTCAAGTGCCCTGTCCATTATTCCACGCAGCGTGTGCTCCAACAGGTGGACAAGGGGGACAGTGTCACTGATGCATGCACTGTCACTGCACACCATCCTCGTGGCCTCCTCAAATGGTGACAGGACAGTGCATGCATCCCTGATCATAGCCTACTGGCGTGGGGAAAAAAGCCAAGCTCCCCTGACCCTGTCCTGGTGCCATAGTCACACAGGTACTCATTGATGGCCCTCTGCTGTGTGTTCAGCCGCTGCAGCATGGCCAACGTTGAGTTCCACCTGGTGGGCATGTCATAGATTAGGCGGTTCTTGGGCAGGTTAAACTCCTTTTGGAGGTCCGCCAGCCGAGCACTGGCATTATATGACCGGCGGAAATGCACACAGACTTTCTTGGCCTGCCTCAGGACATCCTGTAAGCCCGGGTACCTGCCCAAGAACCGCTGCACCACCAAGTTAAGGACGTGAGCAAAACAGGGCACATGGGTCATTTGTCCCTGTCGGAGGGCAGAGAGGAGGTTGGTGCCATTGTCGCAAACCACCATTCCTGCCTTAAGTTGGTGTGGCGTCAACCACCTCTGAACCTGCCCCTGCAGAGCTGACAGAACCTCTGCCCCAGTGTGGCTCCTGTCCCCCAAGCACACCAGCTCAAGCACCGCATGGCATCTTTTGGCCTGCGTACTTGCATAGCCCCTTGAACGGCTACAGAGCACCGCTGGTTCCGAGGACAAAGCACAGGAGGAGGCCATGGAGAAAGATGAAGAGGAGGGGGTGGAGGAGAGAGGTGTGTCACAATCATTAGCATTTTGGAGGTGTGGTGGCGGAACAACCTCCAACACTACTGCACCTTGTCCTGCATCCTTCCCAGCTGCCAGCAGAGTCACCCAATGCGCCGTGAAACTTAGGTAACGTCCCTGTCCATGCCTGCTGGACCATGAGTCAGCGGTAATATTCGCCTTACCGTTGACCGCCCTGTCCAGCGAGGCATGGACATTGCCTTCCACATGCCGGTAGAGAGCCGGAATCGCCTTCCGTGAGAAAAAGTGTCGTTTGGGTACCTGCCACTGAGGAACCGCACATTCCACAAACTCACGGAAGGGGGCAGAGTCTAACAACTGAAAAGGCAGCAGTTGAAGTGCTAGCAATCTTGCCAAGCTAGCATTCAACCGCTGGGCATGTGGATGGCTGGGAGCAAACTTCTTTCGGCAGTGCAGCAGCTGGGGTTGGGAAATTTGCCTGGTATAATCTGACGCCGGTGTACCAAAAGCAGATTGCCCACAAGTACTTGGATGTGACACACCTAATTCTACCCCTTCATTCCTCTCAGTGCAGGTTTCAGAGAGGACTGAAGGTATAGTAGGGTTGGAGATTGCTTGCCAATGAACTGCATGGCAGGTCAACATATGTCTGGTCAAGCATGTGGTACCCAAGCGGGAGATGTTTTGGCCATGCGAGATACGCTTGACACATATGTTGCAAATAGCAGCGGTGTGATTTGATGCACTCGTCTCAAAAAAGGCCCACACCAAAGAACTTTTTGAATAACGCACAGAGACTCCAGCGCCATGCACATGTGGAGCTTTGGGGTGTGATACAGTCAATGTGCTGCCCTTAGGCTGGCCCCTGGAGGGCATCCTGCCTCATTGGTGATGTGCCGCCTCCTCCTCCTCTCTCCTAACAGGCACCCACGTTGAGTCAGTGACCTCATTATCCCCTCCCTCCTCATCACTGGAGCAAACCTGGCAGCATGCTGCAGCAGGGGGAGCATGACTGCCAGATTGCTGTCCTTCTTGGGCACCCCCTCTGTCCGTGCTCATGTTACTGCCTTCATCGAGCTCAGTATCATCATCAGAGCCTTCCAAATGCTGGGCATCCTCCTGGAGCATGTACCCAACACTGTGGTTAAACAGTTCGAGGGACTCCTCAGGAGGACATGGTGGGGCTAGGGAAGGAGTCACTGATGACATTGAGCCGAGGGAAGAGGCCGCTGCTTTGCCAGACAAAGTACCCTGGGCATAGGTGAGAGAGGATGAGGAGGATGAGGACGGCTTGGTTATCCACTCGACCAAGTCTTCCGCATGTTGCGGCTCAACAGGGCCAGCTGCCGAAAAAAGGCCAAGCGCGTCCCACGGCCACGTGCTGATGAGGATGCACAGTCTCCACGACCAGCACTAGACACAGAGCCTTCTTGCCCTCTCTTATTGGCTTGTGACTGTCTGCCTCTCCTTCTTCTTATATATATATATATATATATATATATATATATATATATATATATATATATATATATATATATATCTATATCTATATCTATATCTATATCTATATCTGTACTGATACTGCAGCTAGCAAAATCAACTGCCTGCCTGTAGTATGAGAACACCACCAACCTTCTACAGGTAGCTTTAGCTGAACACTGTGAGCAGGACGCACCCCACTAACTTGTAGTTTTAGCTGAACACTGTGAGCAGGACGCACCCCACTAACTTGTAGTTTTAGCAAATAGGGGAGCTCTGATCCAAGGAATGGCAAACAGTCAATGGAGGATGAAATCCATGTAAAGCATAAACAATTTATTTATAAGAATGGATAAAAAAAATGTGTATTCAAAAAGTACAATGGCAATGAAAATGATTAGTAAAATAATGGGAAGTGCCTGAAGAACACATGGACTCACAGTTACATAGTTACATAGTAGGTGAGGTTGAAAAAAGACACAAATCCATCAAGTCCAACCTATGCATGTGATTATATCCCTGTATGTTGTGGTCGTTCAGGTGCTTAGCTAATAGTTTTTTTAAACTATCAATGCTCCCTGCTAAAACCATCGCCTGTGGAAGGGAATTCCACATCCTCTACGCAGTTTAAGGTTAAACCTCTTTTCTTCAAATGTTTAATGAGTGGCCACATGTCTTATTAAACTCCATTCGGTGGAAAAGGTGTATCCCTATTATGGGGTCACCTGTATGGTATTTGTAAATTGAAATCATATCAATCAAGCATCTCTTCTCCAGAGAGAATAAGTTCAGTGCTCGCAACCTTTCTTCATAACTAATATCCTCCAGTCCCTTTATTAGCTTTGTTGCCCTTCTCTGTACTCGCTCCATTTCCAGTACATCCTTCCTGAGAACTGATGCCCAGAACTGGATAGCATACTCCACGTGAGGCCGGACCAGAGTCTTGTAGAGTGGGAGAATTACCGATTTTTCTCTTGAGTTAATCCCCTTTTTAATACATGCCAATATTCTGTTTGCTTTGTTTGCAGCATGCCATTGCTGAGCCTATTATCTACTAGGACCCCCAGGGACTCCCCCAGAGGTTCTCCCCCAGTGAGTAAATTGCATTCATATTTTTGCCACCCAAATGCATTATTTTACATTTTTCCACAATAAACCTCATTTGCCATGTAGTCCACCCCATTAATTTGCTCAGATCTTCTTGCAAGGTTTCCACATTCTGTGGAGAATTTATTGCCCTGCTTAGCTTAGTATTGTCTGCAAATACAGAGATTGAACAATTTACCCCATCCTCCAGGTCATTTATTTTTTTTTGTTTAATAAATTTTTATTAAGGAAAAATATAACACGTATACAATTATAGCACAAAATAGATAACACTTCTATTTTTTCAACAACATAGGATACAGTACTCATAGAATCCACCAATTAGAAAATTATAGTAGGTACATCCAGGAAAATACATAGAGTCAGCTAAACAGCTAATTGGATAAAGGATGTGAACTAGGTGAGCACTATAATCTACTGTAAATATAATTTAAATAGAAAATATTGCTTTAGTTTAACAGAAGTATACATCAAGACAGAGTAGTGGTAGAAAAGGAGAGAATAGAAAAGAAAGAATTGAAGGTGGGAGGGGAAAAGGGTAGGAAGTTGCTGGTATACTAGACCATGTATTGAGCAGAGGGGAGAATTAGCATGAATAAGTGCTGAATGGCTACGCTAGAGTGTTAGGTTTGAGGGGTTAGAGCAGGAGATTTGTATATGTGGCGGTAGACTGAAATTTTTTCCAAGATTCCCAGGTTAGAGAGTGTTTCTGCGAGGTCCCTCTAATATTGTGGGTGATACTCTCCATGAGGTGTACATTGTCAACCATTTGTAGCCAAGCCTTCATAGAAGGAATAATTGGTTGGCCCCACAAAGTGGGGATTAAGGCTTTCTCAGTGTTCAGTAGGTGAGGAATGATTGAGCGTTTGTACGACTTTATGGGAGTTTTTGTGACATGAAAAAGAATAGCCCATGGGTCATTTGGTATATGAACATCAGCAATCTGAGCAATCAGAGTGCGAATATCCTCCCAGTACGGTTTAATCAGTGGACAGAACCACCATATGTGTGCATGAGTAGCTTTGTTCCCACAGTTCCTCCAGCACAATGGGGAACTGGCGGGGAACATTTGGTGTAAGCGAACTGGGGTGTAATGCCACCTAGTGAGCAATTTATAGTTGACCTCTGACATTCTTGAGGCTAAGGACGAGGTGTGAGCAAGTTGGAGGATCCTATCTTTTTGGTTGTCAGTCAGGGAGAGACCAAGGTCAATTTCCCATTTAGTCAGGTAGGGGGGGGGGGGGGTCGGAGTTTTGAAGAGTAATAAGGGCTTTATAGAATGTAGAGATGCTATGTAGAGGGGGGTCTTTTGGAAAGAATATTACTTCTATATCGTTTAAATCACTGACGCCCCTAAGTGGAGTAGGAAGGGAGCTTAAGAAGTGTTGTATTTGGTGGTATCTCCATTTATCTAGGAACGTGGCAGGTTTAGGAGTAAGGATCGCAGGTAAGGGTTTAAGTGCGTTGCCATTTAGAACGTGATGCAATAGGAGGGGTTCTTCTGACCTCCATGATTTAAAACCTGGATCCAGAAGGCCTGGCAAAAAGTATGTGTGATTGAGAAGAGGTAGCAAAGGGGAGTCATAGTTCCAGGAATATTTTTTATGTAGTGCGTCCCATACATCCAAAGAGGAGATGGTAATGGCCGAGGTAGTACGGGCAAGGTTCCTGTGGGAGAGGGGTATCCAGGGAGCTATTGAAAGGTCTACACCACTTAGGTAATACTCAATTTGTACCCATAGCTTCGAGTTAAGGGCATATTTCCATTCAGCTAGTCTGGCCAATACAGTTGCTTGGAAGTAGGCTTTAAAATTAGGAAGGGCCAGACCACCTGAGCATTTGGAACGAAACAATAACTCCCTGGATATTCTAGGGTGTCTGTCCTTCCAGATAAAGCAGGAGACCATGGACTGTAAAATAGTAAAAAAAGCCCACTGGGACACCTAGTGGTAGCATTTGAAAGAGGAAAAGGATGCGTGGTAATATGTTCATTTTAATTATATTAACCTTCCCTAACCAAGTATGTGACAAGTTAGACCATTTTCGTAGGTCGGCTCTGATTTTGTTTAGCATGGGAATATAATTATATCGAAAAAGGGATTGAAGATTAGAGGCAAGATAAACACCTAGGTATTTCATACAATTTGATTCCCATCGAAAGGGAAAAAGAGGTTTAAGGGAGAGAGTCTCGGACTTGGGGATGCTAATGTTTAAAATTTCGGATTTAGATAAATTTATTTTGAAATTAGAATTTGATTGAAACGTGGAAAATGCAGACATCAAATTCGGAATCGAAATCCGAGGTTGTTGGATAAAAAATAGTACATCATCTGCATATGCCGCGTATTTATGGGATCTGTTGCCTATTTGTATGCCTTTGATATTAGCATTGTTCCTAATTGTGGCGAGGAAAGGTTCTAGAGTGATAGCAAAAAGGAGAGGGGAGAGGGGACAGCCCTGCCTGGTTCCATTATGTAAGACAAAGGGGTCACTCAACGTTCCGTTAATCCTAACTTGAGCAGAAGGGTTAGCATAAAGGGAGGAAATACGGTAAAACATTTTAGGACCCATACCGAAGTGGCGTAAGGTCAGCTTAAGGTACTCCCAGTCCACCCTATCAAAAGCTTTTTCTGCATCAGTAGAGAGGAGTAGGGTGGGCTGGGAGCACCGCTGAACATATTGAATCAGGGAGATTGCACGAAGGGAATTATCTTTTGCTTCTCTAGCGGGTATGAAACCTGATTGATCCGCCGAGATCCAATTTGGTATAAGGGGAAGTAAGCGGTTTGCCATAACTTTGGCGAATAACTTAATGTCAACGTTTATTAAAGTGGGGTTCCACCCAAAAAACAAAACTACCTGTAAAAATTCTAAAAAAAAAAACAAAAAACATTTGGATGTTTTTTTTTTTTCACTTACCTCTAAATGCCTGTTGCTAGGTGGGCCCTCGTAGTCTGCCTGTCCCTTAGCCTGGGCTGGTGACATCACTTCCTCCTCGGCACAGGAAGGGCTCCGCTCTGCTCCCTCCCTCCTGTCAATCATCTAGGACCCATTACAGGTCCCAGGTGATTGAGCGGCCAATCACGGCGCACGGCGCCGCTCGCGCATGCGCAGTGGGTGCCAGGCTGTGAAGCCACAGCCTGGCGCCCACAGTTGTAATGCCAGCGCCGACGAGCGGAGGGGAGAGACGAGCGGGGCTTCGATCCCCCGCATCGCTGGACCCAGGGACAGGTGAGTGTCCAATTAAAAGTCAGCAGCTGCAGTATTTGTAGCTGCTGACTTTTAATTTTTTTTTTTTTGGACGGCCCCCCTGGGTGGAACTCCTCTTTAACGATATAGGTCTAAAACTATTACAAAGGGTAGGATCCTTGTCTAGTTTGGGAATGACTGTGATATGAGTCGAAAGTGATTCTGGGCGTAAACCTGAAGAGTGAGAGATTGAGTTTGCATATTCAGAGAGTCGAGGGAGCAGGATGTCGCTAAATGTTTTATAATATAGAATCGTGAACCCGTCAGGTCCAGGGGCTTTACCAGAGGGGGAGGACTTCAAAGCTGCCTGAAATTCCTCAACCGAAAAGTCTTCTTCTAATTCTTTAAGGACAGATATGGGCAATTTAGGAAGATTTGCCTCTCTCAAGTAGGATAGCATACGGTTTTGTCTCTCCTTATGAGGAAGAGAGGACAAGTCATTTTTGACATTATATAGGTCCGCGTAGTAGTCTCTAAATGCTTTAGCGATATCTGGAGTTGCATGGGCCAATGCACCTGACGGAAGCTTAATTTTGGGGATAAATGATTGTGATTGTTTAGTCTTTAGTGATCTAGCCAACAATCTACTTGGTTTGTTCCCCCATTTGTAAAATTTTTGCGACAGACGTTGGAACTTTCTCTTGGTGTCTAGATTGAGGAGGGACTTCAATTCCTCACGTTTAAGTGTGAGGGATTTAAGGTGTTCATTATGTAAAGAAAGTTTATGCTGCTTGTCTAGAGCCTCTATCTGTTGTAAAACCTGGTTAATTTGTTTACCATGCTCTCTTTTTATCCGCGCACCAAGCTCAATGAGCTGGCCTCTAATGGTAGCCTTATGAGCTTCCCAAACGACCGAAGGGGAGGTGTCAGACGATTTGTTTTCCCTAAAGTACTGCGATAAATGGGAAGCCAACATAGAGATCTCTGCTTCATTAGTGAGAAGGGAATCATTAAGCCTCCAGTTGGTGGTACGTCGGGGTAGGGAGGGCATGGTCAATGTCATCGACACAGGTGCATGGTCTGAAATTGATGCGAAACCAATGTGGGCAGAGTGTAAAAAGGGGAGATGGAAATGGTCTAAGAATATATTGTCTATTCTGGAGTATGATTGGTGCGTTGAGGAGTAGTGTGAGAAATCCTTCTCCTTAGGATGAAGAAGGCACCAAACATCCATCAATTGATGATCAAGAAGCTGTTTTTTCACAAATTTCAGTCTTTTGAAAGAGATATTAGAACAGCTTTGTGATGTATCAATAATGGGGTCTAACGGCATGTTTATATCCCCCGCTAGAATAGTAAGTCCCTTAGCAAAGTGACAATTTAGTCAATATTTGGGAGAGAAAGGCAGGTTGGTTATGGTTCGGGCAATAGATATTTGCAAGCGTGCATTGGACATTTCCAATGAATCCCTTGAGAAAAAGGAAGCGACCATAGTCATCCGCCAGCATGTCAGATAGCCTAAAAGACAAACTACTGCAAAAACCAATGGCTACACCCTTGGACTTGTTGGTGTCTGATAGGCTATAGTACCACTGCGGAAAGTTAGGTGAGGTTAGTCTAACAGGTGTTGTGTGGGTTAAGTGCGTTTCTTGAAGAAAGGCAATGGAACACGTGGCTTGTTTAAGTTCACGATATAATTGATGTCGTTTAGCAGCGACATTAAGAACCCTAACATTGTAGGATACAATCTTTACCTTAGCCATTTAAAAAGAGAATGAAGGTCTTCAGTTTGTCTTGCCAAGCATACCAGCAGAGAGCGGGAAAAGGGGGAGGAAAAAAAAAGGGGGAATAGTAGGAAATGAAGAGATGAGAGGAAGAAGAAAAACATATACAGAGAGTATATATGTAAGTCAGGGAACTTGTGGGAAATGAAAAAATATCACGCAGAAGACTGCAGTGGTCCCATTGGGGAAAGAGAGAGTGAAAGGCCATCCCAATCCTTGAACAAGGATTAAATAGGACATCTTCAGGGCCATTCACACTCGCCATCCCCAGGAGGAGGTGGGGTGGTGTTACGCTGTGGGGGGGAGGTGGTGAGGAGAGTGCGCCCTGACAGCACACAGCCTGTAGAAGAAAAACAGATTAACAACCTGCCATTAACAAGAGAACAATGAATTCCAGTCGAAAATATGAAAACTCATGTAAGTAGAACCAGGATCAATAGAAACAATAAGCAACCTAAAAGGAATCGCAAATGTAGACCAATTGGAAACATGCAACAATCAACATAATAATAAAGAAAAACAGATATTGGTCAGCTTACTGGCGAGTCCGCTCCGGTCCTATGCATACAAGTATAGGTAAAAAAAATATATATATATATATATATATATGTATACACAGCGGCCAGATCCGGACCCGTCAGAAAAAACCTTTTGTAAGAAAGAAATGGTTCACATTATTAGCAAAAACATGAGTGAAAAAATAAATGTTTCAACCATGTTTTTGTGCAGAGCCCGGAAGAGAAGTACGACTCCTCTTTGAGGGGGTCTCTTTCCAGACAGAGTCCACGGGACATGAAAATTTTGGAATAGGATCCTGCCAGCCTGGAAGTTCCATGGGTGAGAGATGTAGGTCCTGCAAAAAAGTTGGAAGTTCCTCAGGAAATCTCAATGTATCTCAATGTATGGGAACGGCTGTTTTTTGTAGCAATCAGGCAGGCAGGGAAGCCCCATCTGTATGTAATCCCGTCAGATCGTAAATTGTCCAGTAGCGGTCCAAAGTATCTTTGGAGAGGTCTGGATAGATACTGATGGTAGAACCGTCAAAGTCAATGTTAGGTAAGCCTCGCATCTTCACCATAATAGCATTTTTGTCTTCAAAATAATGCAGGCGGCAGATGACATTCCTGGGCTGGTCCGAGTTAGCGTTACGGGGTCGTAAGGCCCGATGCACACGGTCAAAGCGTAATGGTGCAGTGACAGGGTTACCCAGGATGGTATTAAAAATGCCTCTTATAGAAGGTTCAAGATCAGTATCCCCAGTGGCTTCCGGCAAACCTCTAACTCGAATATTATTTCTGCGGTTGCGATTTTTGAGGTCTTCAAGCTTATATAAAGATGCACGGTGGGCAAAAGCCAGCTGGGTAACAGTGTCCTGCAGTTCTTTAATAGCTAGTGCCTGTGTGTCCTGTCGCTGCTCCGCTTCCTCTACCCTGGCCAAGATATGTGACATATCAGATCTAACGGCAGTTATTTCTTTTTTGATGGATTTCTCCAAACTGTGAAACATACCTGCAAGTTCTTTTTTGAGGCCGCTCATAAGTGCAGACATTTCAGAACCTACGGGGATCCAGGATCATCCATAAGATCTGAGCAGCAGGAGGAAGCTGGAGAGCTCTCCCTCAGAGAGGCAGCGTGGGATGATGGAGAGGCGCTTGTTCTCGAGGTTCTGGCTTGGTCACCACGTGCTAGGTATTGCTGAATAGAACCTGTAGAGACTGGAATAGAGAGTGATCTCTTGTTTGGACGTTTAACAGGGGCAGAACGGAGCTTAGGTGTTTTGGCGGGCATAATTGAAGCTATATGGCCGATAGCTGCAAGGGGCACTCTCCCTCACATCTGAGCAATATCACACATACATCAAAATATTGTCAGCACCTGGAGGGGCTCCCATATAGGCAGAACACAGGTAACAGTAAATGTACTCCAGCAACAGCAAAAAAAAGAGCAAGTAAAATTATTGTGATTGAGCAAGGATGGAGGCTGTGGAGGTGATGTGTCAGATGAGGGGGGAACTTGCTGAAGGATAGATGCTGTTGGAAAGTTTCAATGAGAAAGGCAGTGGAGTAAAGTGGTTATAGGTGTACTTGGAGCACCAAAATGGCCGCCGACCTCCAGGAATTGGCCTGAAGCCGCGGACTTTCCTAGTGATTGTATCCGGCCGGGCGAGCGCCGTTTTCAGTAAGGAATGTAGGCTCAGAGCGGTGCGTGGGTGGGGAGGGGGAGCTGTTACTCACTGTGTCCCAGGGGTTAGGCAGGGCAGATCCACTCTAGGTCGGTGCCTGGCTCTTAGATGGTACAGGTCGGAGGCTCCGGGTAGACAACAGGCCGCAAGGTGATGCCAGGCCTCAGTGCAGCAGAGCAGAGGAATCGGGCGCACAGGCAGTCCTCAGGTGCCTTTCCCTGCAGGTCTCCTGGAAGGTTGACAGCCGCCCATCCAGGAGGTGCCCGGCTCACAGGGACGGCAGGCCAGAGGCTCCGATCGGGCCGCAGGCCCCAAGATGGCAGCGAATGTCTCTGCTAGGAGCGATCTGCAGGCCCGGGGCACTAAAAATAACCAAAGCCACAAAAAAAACACTCCGGATGTTTAGCAGGGTGGTTCTAGAGGCTGAGATGTTATAAAGCAGGCTCACAGGAGAGGATTAAAGCTTGGATGGCAGCGGATTCTCTGTGGCTTGGAGGAGCTCAGCCAAAACACGTCCTCCACCTTGCTCGTCCAGACACGCCCCCTTCAGGTCATTTATGAACAAATGATATAGGAATGGTCCCAGCACAGAACCCTGGGGGACCCAACTTTCCACCCCTGACCATTCCGAGTACTCCCCATTTATCACCACCCTCTGAACTCACCCTTGTAGCCAGTTTTCAATCCATGTACTCACCCTATGGTCCATGCCAACAGACCTTACTTTGTATAAACTTTTATGGGGAACTGTGTCAAATGCTTTTTCAAAATCCAGATACACCATGTCTATGGGCCTTCCTTTAACTCGCCTCCTCATAGAAGGTTAAAAGATTGGTTTGGCAAGAACGATTCTTCATGAATCCATGCTGATTACTGCTAATGATACAGTTTTCATTACTAAAATCTTGTATATAGTTCCTTATCATCCCCTTCCAAGAGCCTGCATACTATTGATGTTAGGCTAACTGGTCTGTAATTCCCAGGGATGTATTTTGGCCCTTTTTTAACCACCTCATGCCTGTCAGCCATCAAGTGATGGCCAGGCGGTGCAGCTCTCATTCTGGGCGGGCGTCATATGACGTCCTCCCAGAATGACTGCTCCCGCACACCCCTGGGGGGCTCACATCGCGGCGATCAGTGGTGCGGTGTGTCAGTCAGACACACCGCTACACCGATCTCGGTAAAGAGCCTCCAATGAAGGCTCTTTACCACGTGATCAGACGTGTCCAATCACGGCTGATCACGATGTAAACAGGAAGAGCCGTTGAACGGCTTCTCCTCACTCACATCTGACAGACGCGAGTAGAGGAGAGCCGATCGGATGCTCTCCTGACAGGGGGGTCTGTGCTGATTGTTTATCAGTGCAGCCCCCCTCGGATGCCCACCCAGGACCACCAGGAACACCAGGGATTGGCACCACCCTGGACCACCAGGTATGCTACCACCAGGGAAATGCCAATCAGTGCCCAGGCAGCTGCCTATAAGTGCCCAGGCAGCTACCAATCAGTGCCCATGCCCAATGCCTGCCAGTGCCATCAGTGATGACTATCAATGCCATCTATCAGTGCAGCATATCAGTGCCCATCAGTGCCCAGCAGTGCCACCTATCAGTGCCCAGCAGTGCCACCTATCAGTACCAGCTATCAGTGTCACCCATAAGTACCCATCAGTGCAGCCTTTCAGTGCCCCCCATGAGTGCCCATCAGTGCTGCCTATCAATGCAATCAGTGCTGCACATCAGTGCCACCCATCAGTGCCGCCTACCAGTGCCCATCAGTGCCGCCTACCAGTGCCCATTGTCAGTGCCCATCAGTGCCACCTTATCAGCGCCCATCAGTGAAGGATAAAACTTACTTATTTACAAAATTTTATAACAGAAACAAAAGAAAAACTTTTTTTAATGTCTGAATGCGGATGATGATAATCCCTCAGCCTTGTATTTTTTGAAAGCCTTCTCCTTTGCTTTTAGATGTATTTTTACGTTAGGCCATGCAGGACTTTTGTTCGCTCTTTTAATTTTTTTTCCCAATGGGATGCACTGGCTCATGCCCTTATTTCTTTGTTCCTAAGATTTTATTCCAATTGATATCTTCTAGCAAGGTTCTTAGATTAGGGAAGTTGGCTCTTTTGAAATTCAGTGTATTTTGTATTCCCGTTATGTTTCCTATTTGTGTGATTTATACTGAAGCTAATTGACCTGTGATCACTGTTTCCTAAATTGCCCCTTATTTCCACATCCGTGATCATGTATTTATTTTTGGTAATTGGTAGGTCTAGTAATGCTTTGTTGCTAGTTGATGCGTTTACCATCTGGCCCATGAAATTGTCCTGCAAGACATTTAGGAACTGGCAAGCCTTAGATAAATACACGGTTTCTTCCACCCAGTCTATGTCTGGATAATTAAAATCCCCAATTATGATAACACTTCCCATCCTTGCTGCTAACCCAAATTGTGATAGATAGAAGGTTAGGGGGCCTATAGCATACTCCCAGTATTATTTTTCCCTTAGTTTCATCCCTTCTGAGCTCTACCCATAAGGATTCCACCTCCTCCCTAGCTTCCTTAGTGATGTCATCTCTCACATCCACTTGTACATTATTCTTGATATACAGGCATACCCCTCCCCCCTTTTTACCCTCTCTATAACTGCGATAAAGGGAATACCCTTAAATGGTTGCCAGTCAGTCTTGAGAGATGTTGAACCAATAATCATGCCAGTCATAAAGCCAGAGATGGTGGATGGATGTCTGTCCTACCTTAGAAGCTGTCTGGGGAAGGGGCAGGCACACCAAAAGACAGGGGTGCCAGATGGAATTGTTCAAGAGTGTAGATGCAGGGATCATTGCCAGATCTCCAGGCAGCGCCAGAGGAGGGAGATGTACTTCTGTCTTTTGGTGTGCCTGCCCCTTCTCCCAGACAGCTTCTAAGGTGGGACAGCCATCCACCATCTCTGGCTTTATGACTGGCACAACTACAGTGAGTCCATGTGTTCTTCAGGCACTTCCCATTATTGTACTAATCATTTTCATTGCCAATTGTACTTTTTGAATACACAATTTTTTATCTGTTCTTATTAATAAATTGTTTATGTTTTACACAGATTTTATTCTCTATTGACTGTTTACCATTCCTTGGATCAGCACTCCCCTATTTGGTTAAGGATTAAAAACAGCATTTGTAACTCCCAAAGCGGCCTTTCCCTATTAACATCGTATATGCTCCTTCAACATCTTATATAAGACACTTTGTCCCGATCAAAAGTATGCTGCTGCTTACCTAGATGATATGATAATCCATACAAATAAGAAGACTAATACATGGTTCCTTAATCTCCAAGATTTCAGCTTTATGGTAGAACATCACACATTACCCTGTGTTCCAAGCCCAAGGTTGAAACAAGAAATGTGACCACAGGCCAAATAAAAGCTACTGTTTTTGCCTAGAATGGGAAAAATATTTTCCCAGCTTTCAGGCAGTTTGCTGACATTTTTTTTCTTTGATTTAGTGAGGGAACTGAGCTTGTTATGTTGGCTGATTTGATAATGAGTCTAGCTGAAGGAGGTCTGGTTATTCCGGGTTCTTTAAAATTACTAATGCCGCGTACACACGAGCGGACTTTACGGCAGACTTTGCCCGGCGGACGGGATTTGGTCGGACAATTCGATCGTGTGTGGGCTCCAGTAGACTTTGTTTTCTCAAAAGTTGGACGGACTTAGATTTGAAACATGATTTAAATTAATCCATCGAAATCGAGTCCGGTCGAAAAGTCCGCTCGTCTGTATGCTAGTTCGACGGACAAAAAGCCACGCTAGGGCAGCTATTGGCTACTGGCTATGAACTTCCTTGTTTTAGTCCGGTCGTACGTCATCACGTACAAATTCAACGGACTTTGGTGGATTGTGTGTAGGCAAGTCTGTTCATTCAGAAAGTCCGTCGTAAAGTCAGTCGAAAAGTCCGCCGAGCAAAGTCTGCCGTAAACTCCGCTCGTGTGTACGTGGCATTAGGGATTTGGCTGCACCATGGAAACAGTTCCTGAACATGTCAGGCTGGGGGGCATTAAACTACCTGTGTGGTGAAAGAGAGCTCATGTTTGGAAAGACACAGCCTGTGTGTCAATGACTTTGTTCTGAGGAGATTTAGGCACCTGGGCAACAGCTTGCTTTGGGGCTGTTAGCCATGGGTCTTGTGGGTTAGTTGCTAAGTGGCAAGGATTTAGTTTCTTGTTTTATTTTTGTTTTACAGTTTTGTGCCTGTACATATTTTAGATAGTCTTTTACAATAATTTTAAATAAGTTACACGTGTGTTTCATCAGGAACTGTGGTGCCTATTTGAAGTCCTGTGAACTCATCCAGGGAGTCCTACACACCCTGCTGCTGAGCTATGGCACAGTTTATTAAACATGTTTCCTTAGCAGATTTTTTTTACCCTATAGTATTTTAAGTTTCACCACTTTGTCTATATGTTTACAGGACACAAAATACTAAGGGGTCTAGTTATAACCGAAAACTCACACAACTTTCACCCAAGATTGAGCCCTTTTCATCATTTTTAACATGAAAAATGTATGCAAGTTGTGTGAATCTTGGGTAAAATTATTGATAAATAGACCTGTGTCTGTAGGTAGGAAATTATGTATAGGTACCAGTAAAAATCCTAAAACAAACATCAGAGCAGTGAATGTATAAGATGCCCTGTCTTTGAGGAGCAGATTATCCGGGTATTAGACATTATTTAAAATATTGACAATATTGCTTCTGCTGATGAGGGCTAAATGTTCCAGAAAATTAAAACTATGAATCCAGTCTGTGCCCAAAGGAATTGTACACAAACTAAGCAGTCTATAGAACATATACAGATTATTAAAAATAAAGCACAGTCAAAAAATATACTTAGAACATTTTCAGCACATTTCTACCACACTTCAAGTACTCAATGCCTTACATTGATATACTGATATAACTCATCATGCAAAGCTAATATACTTTACTTGCAAAAGTTCCCTGTATTTTATCATAATGACATGAATAACAAGATTTTTTTTTTTTTGTGGGCCTTTAGAAACATATTTACAATAATGATCTTTGAGAAAACCAGGCAGCTGTTCTCCAATGAAACCTTTAATAATTCTGTTTAAGTGTCTATAAAAACAAAATGCTCACAAGAGAATGTGGTGTTATTTAAATATCACTTCTAATTCACAACCAGAAGTGTTTTGTGGAATGACATTTCCTCAGAAAACCCAGACCTCCATTTTATGGTTAAACATTTAATTAAAGCAAAAGGTTTTTTTTATAAACCATTTATTGCACTAGTACATTGATCCTTCAAATAGGCATCTGCACGCAAATCTGTAGTTTGAACATTATTTTTAGGCTTGCTATATATATATATATATATATATATATATATATTGTAAATATTTTATTCTATCTTTTCATGTGACAACACTGAAGAAATTACACTTTGCTACACACGCAACACACAGCCATTAATCCATTAATGTCTAAACCGCTGGCAATTAAAGTGAGTACACCCCTAAGTGAAAATGTCCAAATTGAGCCCAAAGTGCCAATATTTTGTGTGGCCACCATTATTTTCCAGCACTGCCTTAACCCTCTTGGGCATGGAATTCACCAGAGTTTCACAGGTAGTCACTGGAGTCCTCTTCCACTCCTCCATGAGGACATCAAGGAGCTGGTGGATGTTATAGACCTTGCGCTCTTCCAACAACCGTTTGAGGATGCCCCACAGATGCTCAATAGGGTTTAGGTCTGGAGACATGCTTGGCCAGTCCATCACCTTTGCCCTCAGCTTCTTTAGCAAGGCAGTGGTTGTCTTGGAGGTGTGTTTGGGGTCGTTATGTTGGAATGCTGCCCTGCAGCCTAGTCTCTGAAGGGGGGATCATGCTCTGCTTCAGTATGTCACAGTACATTGGCATTCATGGTTTCCTCAATAAACTGTAGCTCCCCAGTGTCGGCAGCACTCATGCAGCCCCAGACCATGACGCTCCCACCACCATGCTTGACTGCACGCAAGACACACTTGTCTTTGTACTCCTCACCTGGTTGCCACCACACACACTTGACACCATCTGAACCAAATAAGTTTATGTTGGTCTCATAAGACCACAGGACATGGTTCCAGTAATCCATGTCCTTAGTCTGCTTGTCTTCAACAAACCTTTAGAAGGGACTTTATTCTGGGACGACAGCCATGCAGACCAATTTGATGCAGTGTGCGGCATATGGTCTGAGCACTGACAGGCTGACCCCCCCCCCCCACCCCTTCAATCTCTGCAGCAATGCTGGCAGCACTCATACATCTATTTCCCAAAGACAACCTCTGGATATGACGTTGAGCATGTGCACTCAACTTCTTTGGTCGACCATGGCGAGGCCTGTTCTGAGTGGAACCTGTCCTGTTGAACTGCTGTATGGTCTTGGCCACTGTGCTGCAGCTCAGTTTCAGGGTCTTGGCAATCTTCTTATAGACTAGGCCATCTTTATGTAGAGCAACAATTCTTTTTTTCAGATCCTCAGAGTTCTTTGCCATGAGGTGTCATGTTGAACTTCCAGTGACCAGTATGAGAGAGTGAGAGCAATAACACCAAATTTAACACACCTGCTTCCCATTCACACCTGAGACCTTATAACACTAACAAGTCACATGACACCGGGGAGGGAAAATGGCTAATTGGGCCAAATTTGGACATTATCACTTAGGGGTGTACTCACTTTTGTTGCCAGCGGTTTAGACATTAATGGCTGTGTGTTGCGTTACTTTGAGGGGACAGCACATTTACACTGTTATACAAGCTGTACACTCACTACTTTACATTGTAGCAAAGTGTCATTTCTTCAGTGTTGTCACATGAAAAGATAGAATAAAATATTTACAAAAATGTGAGGTGTGTACTCACTTTTGTGAGATACTGTATATATACACACACATGTTTCAACTCACCAATTCACTGCTAATGTGTGTCAAAAATGTATTCTATTACAAATAATAAAACGTATTGTATTAATATAGATGTGTGAATAGGATGGTGCAAACATTTTCAGTTCCTGGTGACCTTCAGTATGGTCTTCTCTGATGTTATGCATTATAAGAGCACAGAAGTGACCATTTTTTTGTCATGCATTGGTGCTCGTCTCTTCTGCCTAGTGAATCAGTGCCATCATCAATCACATACTGTAGCTATGTTTATAGTGATTGGAGCACTATTAGTAAAATAACATCTCATCATTGTTTAATCAATTTCTCGTTGCACATCCTTACTGTTATCCGTCAGTAATACTTTTCATATATTATAACACATGCATCAATGCCAATTTCCAACTGCATTCTCACTTGACCCTCTTACTAATCGTTAGGCTAAAGTAAGAATAAACTAAAATCGCTGTTACTTACTTGAATGCTTAGGATCTTGAGTCATATACAGCAATCATTAACAGAGATCTTCGGCCACACAAGCTTTTCTAACTCTTAAGATATCTTCATTTGAAATACACCCCACTGCAAACACAGAAAAGCTCTTTACCCAAGAGACACTGCTCTCCTTTAATGATATGCTTGGGTGTCCTTTGTACTCATCTCCAGCTGAACTCTGAACTCATGCACTTTTTTACTTTAATGAGATGCAAACTGGGTCATTCCCACCCTGCAGCTCATGTAATCAGGCAGGCTATGGGGCAAGAATTACCCAGCCCAAAGCTCATTGCAGATAAAAGAGTGTAAATTGGGAATTCAGCTAGAGATGAGTTCAGAGGATTCTCAAGTTCATCTCTACTGTCCGCACTGAGCATCACAGCTCCATACACTCAGCACAGTGGATACCAACCTTTGATCATGCTGCTTCAGGTAATCAACCTGTACTTGTGCAGCTAGCAATTTGACTCCAGATTCCAGGTCAATTGCTGACACTAGGGATGAGCAGCACAGGTTTGGTTAAAGGGAGGTTTGTTGAATAGCGCACAAGTTTTGAATGTCCATTGAAACTCCATTGAAATCAAATGTTGAAAATCTATATATATCTATATAAATCTATAAAAAATCTATATATCTGATATGGAACAAAATAATTTACCATAATCACTGGGGGTCATTTACTTTAGCACCATGGCGCTAATTAGTGCTACAGCGAATTAGCACTGATTACAGCGAATTAGCACTAATTAGCGATGCGCACGCTAATTAGCACTAAAAAGGTATTCACTATAGTGCTGGTGAAAAAATACTCACAAAATCTAATTTACTATAGCTCCCTAAAAACAAATAGTGCCCAAACCCTTATGCCCCGTACACACGGTCGGACTTTGTTCGGACATTCCGACAACAAAATCCTAGGATTTTTTCCGACGGATGTTGGCTCAAACTTGTCTTGCATACACACGGTCACACAAAGTTGTCGGAAAATCCGATCGTTCTGAACGTGGTGACGTAAAACACGTACATCCGGACTATAAACGGGGCAGTGGCCAATAGCTTTCATCTCTTTATTTATTCTGAGCATGCGTGGCACTTTGTCCGTCAGATTTGTGTACACACGATCGGAATTTCCGACAACGGATTTTGTTGTCGGAAAATTTTATATCCTGCTCTCAAACTTTGTGTGTCGGAAAATCCGATGCAAAATGTGTGATGGAGCCTACACACGGTCGGAATTTCCGACAACAAGGTCCTATCACACATTTTCTGTCGGAAAATCCGACCGTGTGTACGGGGCTAAAACCTGGAGTAGTGCACATGGAAATAACGTTTAGAGCATGATATAATTGCCTAAATAGTACTGAAATATGAAGTATATTATTTAAAGATAATCTGCTTTTAAACTGTGTAAAAAAATGATTTTTACACTGAAATATCTTTAAAAGACTGAAAAGAGATAAGTTCCCCATTTCTGTACAACTAGGTGCCAGCACAACTGAGCATGCTCAGACCTGCAAACTACTCTAATTTGAACTCCCATGGCTTTTTTACAGGGCGCTATAGTAAGTTTTTTATTTTTTTGCGCTATAGTAAGTACCAAAATTTGCGCTGGGCTAAAATGCGTTTTTGAGAGTGAAAATCAGCACTATATAGTCCAATGCAAGTTTCAGCCATTGATTCTAATGGTACAATTGTAACTTCCCCAATAAATACTTTTAATGTTGAGATGAAATGTATCTTTCTCTAAAATGTTGCTTCTACTTCATCTATTTTGTTTTTAGGAACGCTAGAATATGGACTGTTTTGATAAAAAAAAAAAAATTCTCTGTCACTTTCACTTGTTACTCTCCATCTCACAAAAATCTTTACCCAAACTCACACACGTCTTTACAACAAACAATACCATTGCTGATGCAAATTTAAAATGAGTCACAATTTTGTGTGTTTTTTGCATTTCAAAATAATCATAATTTGAGCCCAAAAAATGTGACATGTGTACCAACATCAGAAATCAAAATGTAATTCCCATAAATTAGAGGGTAACATCGCTATTCTACACTCACCCACCAAGAACCACCAAATATCACAGAATAAATCAAGAAGAATATCTCTTGAGTAATGTAATTCCACCACCTATATGTCCAAAGAAATTCAGTATATGTGTATTTATGTGTAGGAGGTTTCCAAATGTGGCAGCACCGTGGCTTAGAGGTTCAAACTTCTGCTTAGCATCTCTGAGGGTCTGGGTTTGAATCCCAAACATGCCACTTCCTGTAGGGAGGTTGTCTCATCTCCCTATGTTGTTAAACATAACTCCTAACTCAGGTCCTAAAACTATGTCTAAATGTAGTATTCTTGTGTTAGAGGGTTCCACCACCATTGTAAATCTTGGCAGATACACTATCTAGCCAAAAGTATTGGGACACCTACCTTTACACACACAAACTTTATTGCGAACCCAGTCAATGCCCTGTTCACACGATCGGACATGGATCGTACATTCCAACAACAAAATCCATTGATTTTTTTCCGACGAATGTTGGCTCAAACTTGTCTTGCATACACACGGTCGCACAAAGTTGTCTGAAAATCCGATCGTTCTGAATGCGGTGACGTAAAACACGTACGTTGGGACTATAAATGGGGCAGTAGCCAATAGCTTTCGTCTCTTAATTTATTCTGAGCATGCATGGCACTTTGTGCGTCGCATTTGTGTACACACAATCAGAATTTAACCGATCGGATTTTGTTGTCGGAAAATTTTATAGCCTGCTCTCAAACTTTGTGTGTCGGAAATTCTGACAGAAAAAGTCAGATGGAGCCCACACATGATCGGAATTTCAGACAATACAATCTGATTGCACTTTTTCCATTGGAAAATCCGACCGTGTGTACAGGGCATTAGTCTGTAGGGTTAAAAATTGAGTTGGCCCACTCTTTGCAGCTAAAACAGCTGGCTGTCCACAAGGTTTAGTGTGTCTATGGGAATGTTTGACCATTCTTCCAGAAGCGCATTTGTGAGGCCAGGCACTAATGTTGGATGAGAAGGCCTGGTTCACAGTCTCTGCTCTAATTCAGCCAAAAGATATTCTATCGGGTTGAGGTCAGGACTCTGTGCAGGCCAGTCAAGTTCCTCCGACCTCAACTCCCTCATCCATGTCTTTAGGGACCTTGCTTTGTGCACTGGTATGCAGTCATGTTGGAACAGGAAGGGGCCGTCCCCAAACTGTTCCCATAAAGTTGGTTGGTTGTTGGTTCTTGGTGTGCTGACGCCTTAAGAGTTCCCTTCACTGCAACTAAGAGGCCAAGCCCAACCCCTGAAAAACAACCCCACATCATAAGCCCCCTCCACCAAATGATTTGGACCAGTGCACAAAGCAAGGTCCATAATGAATGGATAAGTGAGTTTGGGGTGGAGGAACTTGACTGCCCTGCACAAAGTCCTGACCTCAACACAACAGAACACCTTTGGGATGAATTAGTGCAGAGACTGTAAGCCAGGCCTTCTCGTCCAACAACAGTGCCTGACCTCACAAATGCAATTCTGGAAGAATGGTCAAACATTCCCATAGACACACTCCTAAACCTTGTGGACAGTCTTCCCAGAAGAGTTGAAGCTGTTATAGCTGCAAAGAGTGGGCCAAATCTATTTTGAATCCTACGGATTAAGACTGGGATGCTATTTCAGTTCATGTGTGTATAAAGGAATGTGTCCCAATACTTAGGACAATATATTGTAGATTGCTTGTGACACTGTGCATGGCTATGGACTTAGGGCTGGTTCACACCACAGAGATGCAGACTACATGCGTGAGCCTGCCCACTGGCTAAGTGGGTAGCAATTCCATCTAGCAGCACTGGGGCTGCTGGTTCAATTCCCCAACATGCTAATGCTTGTGTTGAAGTTAATATGTTCTCCCTGTGTGGGTTTCTCACCACAATCCAAAGACATGCTGGCATTGTATTTGTCTCCTGTCAAAATAGTCTCCAATGTAAGAAAGTTAGTTTTGGAAGCTCATTGCAGCCAGGAACTGATGTTAATGTTTGTTAGCACTAATCATGCCGAGGGACTTGGACATTTAAAATTGTAGGGTTTACACTGCACAGGTACATATGCTTAGAAAACTGTTGGTTTTTTTATGTGCATGCAAATGGACTTCAATCTTTGGCCTGTAGTTGGAGATTTGATGCACATAGCCAAGGGCTAACACAGTTGCAAATAGTATTATGTGTTCCTGCTCATCAGGTGCAATCACTTTACACATACAGGAAGAGACAGATTGAAAGATACTGGTGGGTGTGTACTTCTATTGGGCGTGTGTCAGTGTGCTAACAATACAACCTATCTTATATAAGGGACTGCAGTGGGGGGGGGGTCGTTTGTCCTGAATATAGACCAGGTTTTTTGCTGTGATTTGTAGGGGAGAAGGAATGATATTGTGCATAATGACAAACGCCCCACTAGGGCTGTTTGTTTACTGAAATTCTTGTGGATTCTTTCCATCAAAAGTGGGTTTATGTGTCCATGCTGTCAGTGTTGTGCGTCTGTTGTTCCTGTCTAATCATGAATTCATGGTTTGGGAGCATCTGCTGACCTTCTACTCTTTGATCTCATTGCTTAATCATGTACACAGAGGGTCTAACGTTACATAGCCCACCATGATAGGTGAAGATTGGGTCTTGTTCTGTGTAAAGGATCCTGCGGAAAGATATGGTGAGTGACATTGCAATCTGAGGGCCCTTTAAGTGGGGTCCCCAGTTCTTACACTAGGAGCAATGGTGTGCAATTTTTTGGTCCCTGTGTTCCTGTAAGAAAGCTGGAGAGATTCAGTGGCTTTGTGGCTCCTCTGTGTTTTCCCTAGTTTCCATGGGGGATTTTTTAGTGAGTGTAATGTTTTTCCTCACTGCCATGCTAGCGGCAGGCCCGTGCATGCACATGGTGAATACGTGTGGGAGCATGTACAAGGGAAGTGCTCATGGGCTGAAGTGGAAACAAGTCACAGGGTGGATCCAGCAGCCATCTCTAAGCAATGAAGCTGGCATTCTCCCATACACTTCTCATTCAGTCTGGTGGCTGTTGCAGTGGTTAGGGGCACAGGGCAGGCTTTCTTTTTTTGTGCCGAGTACTTGAGTGGGCACTTGAGTGGGCACTGACAGCAGAGTGGTCCCCTAAAGAGTTTTCTCTGTACACTACAAGTTTGTGCTGTGTTTTCTCTCAGCTGAGGGAAGTTGCCTGGCTGGGACAGACCCTTTTTTTTTGCAGCAAGCTTCAGATGTCTTCCAGAAAGAGGGGAGAGGGGACCACCGCTGGGAAGGGTGCAGGTGTACTGTTGTAAGGTCCACCAAAAGACACTGAACATTGTCCCACTGATTTTGTGTCTCCTCAGGGACCAGGGGAGACAGGTACATCTGAGCCATTATGTCTGTCTGGTATTGTGGCTACTGCAGGGGCATCGACTTTAGCTTATGTCACAAAAGAGGACTACAACTACATCCCAAAATACATTATTCTACTTCTCCTAAGTATGGCAATGCCACATGTGTGAGAATTTTTCACAGCCTAGATACATAGAGAGGCCCAAAATCCAAGTGGCACCTTCAGGCATTATCCACTTTAAGACCAGGCCTTCTTCTGACACTTTTTGCAAGAAATTAGTATTTATGAAAGAAAATTACTTACATTATATATTTAGCAAAGGCCCTACAGAATAAAATGGTGGGTTTTACCATTTTTTTATGTCACACAGTATTTGCGCAGCTGTTTTTTAAATGCACTTTTTTGGGCAAAAAAATACACTTTAATTCATTTTAATGTACACAAACACAATGCAATACCCAATTGTTTGGTAAAATATAAAATATGGTGTTGCAGCGAATACAAATATACCAAACATGTCATGCTTTAAAATTGTGCATGCTTGTGGAATGCTGCCAAACTACGGTATTTAAAAATCTCCTTCGGCGTGGCTTTATAAGTCTTTACAGGTTTCCAGTTTAGAGCTACAGAGGAGTTCGGGTGCTAGAAATTAAAATTTTTTTAAATTACTTTTATTTCTGTCACAAGGAATGTAAACACCACTTTTGACAGCAATAGGCAGTGATATGTACTCTTTATAGAGAAAGCAGGGGTCTATTAGACCCCAGATGTCTCATCTGCCCTAAAAGCATCTGATCACACCAGATGCTGATGGGACACTGGTAAACTGTGATAGATGTGGGTGGAACTCTGGTACACTGTGACCAATGTTGATGAGACACTGAAAAGTACAAGAAGGCACTTCTAAGTGAAGCATTCTAACAGTTTAATAAGAATAAGGTTATAAACACTTACAAGATCTAGCATATAGGCAGGTTCATCAAATCAACAATTTCAGCTCCTGTCATTACACTCCACAATGCTATGCCAACCAGCAGCTGCAGGAAGAAGGGGAGAGCAAGGGATGGCTGCTGCACTTCCAGAACCACCGTGGAATGCACGTGCACTGTGTGGACCTCAGGTACCGGAAGTGACATCAGGCTAGGATGGTAACGATTTTCAGAGCATTTCAGTAGCTCCTTCCTCAGACCTGGGAAGTGACATCAGGTGTACGGAAAGTGAAATCGGGTGGGGGGCGGTAATGCATTTTGGAGCATTTATAAAAGTAAAAAAACACTGCGCTCAAAATTTTTTTTTTTTCTCTATCAAATAAGCTGCAGTTCAAATGTGTGATATACACAGCAATATAGGAAAAATGTACAAGTGGAAACTGTGCTATATACTCAAAACAACATATATGTGAAATTACATGACAGGTATTACCAAATCATAAAGCCAAGTAAAATTATAAAGGATCAAACAAGTGTCTGACTAATAATAAGTGCATATAAAAATTATGGCCAAACCACTTATAGTGAAAGTGAAGTTAAAACACAAAGTCCATAACAAGATAACCAGATGTCCAATAGGTAGTGAGAAGAGACCCTTGATCACTGTTCATAAGGATCGATATAGGGAGGTGGGAAATAAGAGAACACCCATCATAGTGATCCACCACCATATAAAATGCAAGCTTACCAGATAGCAAGCTTAATAAGCTTGTCACAGATCGAAAGCCGGATGGATATGGATCAGGACCGTCCCTCTGTATATTTATGGCAGGCAGCAGGCAGTCTGAATATATTGAGGATCTGGGTATCAAACCGGCATTAGGGCATCCCTCTGGCGGATGAGTCGCGGGCAGGTATAGGGAGATACAATCACAAACATAGGAGTAAAGAAGAAGTATCCATAGTGTGACTCCGTATAACAAAATTTATTAGAATATGGTAAAACACCTACAATCAGGAAGTAAAAGTAGAGCAAAAATCGCCGGCCGGCTGGCGAGCGCCCACCCAAGTGAAAGGCGATGACATCAGAGCGTCACCCTCCCGACGTACGTTTCGTCTGTAACCGACGTCGTCTGGGGAACGGGCGACGCTCTGAGTCATCGCCATTAAATAAACAAACAAAACAAAACCACGCCTCGTTCTGATCTCTTAGGGGCGTACACCGCATGTGACCAATTAAGTAGCAAGGTCAAGATGAAAATAACCATGCAGCGAAAGATACCTCAATATTACCTGCAATGGTAAATAATAATCTCATCGAATGAGATAAAAAATTAAATGAGTGTATTTAACCACTTCCCGCCCGCCCTATAGCGGATTGACATCCGGGAAGTGGTTTAGTTATCCTGACTGTTATCATATGACGTCCAGCAGGATAACATGCCCCGCGCGCCTGCGGGGGCGCGCATCGCGGCGATCGGTGGAGCGGTGTGTCAGCCTGACACACTGCTACACCGATCTTGATAAAGAGCCTCCGGCGGAGGCTCTTTACCACGTGATCAGCCATGTCCAATCACAGCTGATCACAATGTCAATAGGAAGAGCCGTTGATCGGCTTTTCCTCACTCCCGTCTGACAGACGCGAGTAGAGGAGAGCCGATCGGCAGTTCTCCTGACAGGGGGGTCTGCGCTGATTGTTTATCAGCACAGTCCCCCCTCAGATCACCACACTGGACCACCAGGGATCTCCACTAGGACCACCAGGGAAGGGGCAACATGTGGATGGCCAGGTATGTACCCCATGGCCATCCACATGTGCCCAATGTGCCCAATCTGTGCCAATCAGTGCCCACAAATGGGCACTGATTGGCACCAACATGTTTCAGGTCTGCCCACCAATGCCACCAATCAGTTTATCCAGTGCCACCAGTGTCATCAGTGCCACCTATGAGTGCCCATCGGTGCCACCTGTCAGTGCCCATCTATCAGTGCCCATCAGTGCCACCTATCAGTGCCACCCATAAGTACCCATCAGTGCCACACATAAGTACCAATCAATGCCACCTACGAATGCCCATCAGTGCCGCCTATGAGTGCCCATCAGTGCCGCATACCAGTGCCACCTATCAGTGCCCATCAGTGCCACCTATCAGTGCCCATCAGTGCTGCCTATCAGTGCCCATCATCAGAGCCCGTCAGTGCCACCTCATTGGTGCCACCTCATCGGTGCCCATCAGTGCTGCCGTATCAGTGCCCGTCAGTGCAGCCATATCAGTGCCCATCATTGAAGAAGAAAACGTACTTATTTACAAAAAATTTTAACAGAAACAAAAAAAAAACGTGTTTTTTTTTCAAAATTTTCGGTCTTTTTTTATTTGTTGCGCAAAAAATAAAAACTGCAGGTGATCAAATACCACCAAAAGAAAGCTCTATTTGTGGGAACAAAATGATAAAACATTTGTTTGGGTACAGTGTTGTATGACCGCGCATTTGTCATTCAAATTGCGACAGCGCTGAAAGCTGAAAATTGGCCTGGGTGGGAAGGTGTCTAAGTGCCTGGTATTGAAGTGGTTAAACACAGAAAAAACTTTATATTAACCAAATAAAAATGCATTAACTAAAAAACAAAAGAAGTACATCCCCACAAGGGTTGACACTGTAGATGTGCAATAAACCAATATAGCGCCATCTAGTGGGGAAAATCAAAAATGAAAAAATTGAAAAAAATACAAAGACTGTATTCCTACATATATAATAATACTATTAAATTCCCATAGGCGTGTATGAAACCATCACATGGGAAAGCAGGAAAAATATTGGAAAAAAATATTAAATTATGTAGCAAATAATTATAAAATATATAAAAAATATAAAAAGATATATAAAAAATGATTAGTAAATGAAATTATTAAAATAAGGATGAGATTAATAAAAAAATCTATATAAAATAGGCCCTGATACGTCCCAAAATGAGAAACTAAAAAATTAGAAAATGAATGAATGACAAAAAAAAAAGGCAACCATATTACATGGGCACATCTGCAGAAAATATGTTATAATATACAAAATATAAAATATTGCAAATGCCGGACACATATAAGCACCATAAGGTACCGCCCCTAAGAAGTCACACAGAGTTTACTCATCAGCAAGCAACAGGACAAACAATATAAAGATAAGCAATATTAAGCATTGTTTATAAAGGCATTTAAATCAGTCTCTACATTTAGCCCAAAAGGTGTATAGCACTTTATTTTATGTATCCATGTCATTTCTAAACGTGATACACCTCGCACTAGAGAACCGCCTCTCCAAGGACAGGTGTATTTGTCTATCCCTAAAAATACAGTTTTGTCTGGGTTCCTATTGTGGACTTCTAGATAATGTCTAGACACAGGGTGTTTAGGGAAACCATTCAGGATATTTGTCACATGCTCATTAAGTCTAACCATAAGGGGTCGCTTAGTCCTGCCTACATATTGTAGCCCGCAAGAGCATTGGAGCAGGTATACGACTCCCTTGGTGGTGCATGTGACAAAAGGCCTGATGGCAAATTCAACATGTGTGCTATTGGATGTAAAGGAGTGAGTTCTCCTCGGGTTGCATCCATTTAAAGTGCATATTCTGCATCGCCTACACTGGTAGAACCCAGTAAGGTTATCAAAGAATCCCCTTTTGTTGGTGGGTGGGTCAATAATGTTATTAGCAATTGTGCCTCTAATGGAAGGTGCCCCCTTATAAACCACCCGAGGCCTAGAAGGAAGGATGGTATTAAGAGTGGAATCACTCATGAGGATGTGCCAATGTTTTTTTTTTTAAATCTGGCACACCTTCTTATGCTGTATGGAGTATGAAGTGATAAAGGGAGCAGATGGTGCCCTATTGGTGTTGGGCATCTTCTCTCTGAGTATTTCACTTCTCTCAATAGACAGCACCTCTTCAAGTGTGTTATTAAGATGTGTGATCTGATAACCCTTCTCCAGGAACCGTTTGGTCAGGACGTCTGCCTGTATAAGAAATTTGCCTCTATCAGAACAGTTACGCCTTAAACGTATATACTGGCTTAGGCACCGACCTAATCCAAGCCTCATGATGGCAACTGTTGGTAGGAATATACGAATTACGGTCAGTGCTTTTGAAATAGGTAGCAGTAGTAAACTGACCATTATCTATCCGAATGGTGAGATCTAAAAAATGAATTTCCTGCTGACTGTCTTCAAAATTTAAAAAAAAGCCCCTAGGGTTGATGTTCAAATCACCAAGGAAGGAATCCAAATCGAACTTCTCTCCATCCCATAGGAGGAGGATGTCGTCTATATACCTAGCCCAAAGGACCACTTGGGGTCTCTGTTGGGCATAGACGACATCCTCCTCCCATAGGGCCATAAAGAGGTTCACCAAACTCGGGGCATACTTAGCCCCCATGGCGACCCCTCTATCCTGCTTGTAGAATTGGCTTCCGAACCAGAAATAGCTCAGAGAACCGGCAAATTGGAGCAACTCCAGGATAAAGCAAGTTTGCTCATCCACCAGCCCTGAATCACGTCTGAGAAAATACTCAACCGCAAAGAGACCTAAATTATGCGGTATGATGGTGTAGAGGGATGTGACATCAGCTGTCACCATCCACATTCCTGGCTGGGGAGTAAGGGCCGCCAGCAGATTAATCACCTGATGAGAATCCTTTATGAAGGAAGGCATTTTATTAACTAGTGGCTGAAGAAAGAAATCAATATACCTGCCCACCCGGGATGTGATCGAATCTATGCCACTAACAATAGGGCGGCCCGGGGGGCAGGTAGGATGTTTATGAATCTTCGGCAAATAGTAGATCACCGGAGTACACGGTGCCCTAGGTATCAGATAGGCCCTCTCTTTCTTATTCAAAATGCCTAAATCAAAACCCTTTTGTACTAGAGCTTCCAGTTCCTTCTTAAATTTGACTTTAGGGTCTGACTTAAGGGGGGTATACGTGTCTTTATCACCTAATATTCTGTTTATCTCCGTCAGATAATCACTCTTATTAAGAATGATAATCCCGCCGCCCTTGTCAGCCGGTCTGATAACCAGACCCTTGTTTTCACATAGGGAGTCCAGACCTGCAACAAAGTCTCTGTCTGTTCTCACTTGCTTGACCGGCATTTGGTCCAAATCTTTGAGGACCACATCCCTGAAAACCTTCAATGAAGGGGCTAAAGCCCCAGGGGGGTTGAAAAGGGAAGCGTTTGAAAGCCCCAATCTGGTCTGAGGAAGGAGTCACTGCACATGCTCCAAAGCGATTTACCGCCCCAGCTTGACGTCACTTTCAAGACTTTGGTTCCATGCATGTGCATTCCACAGTGGTTCTGGAAGTGTGGCTGCCATCTTGCCCCCTCACTCTCCCCTCCTTTTGCTTTTCGGCATTGCAATGTGGAGTGTAATGACAGGAGTTGGGATTATTGTTTTGATGAGCCTGCCTATATGTTGGATCTTGTAAGTGTTTTTACCTTTTATGCTTATTAAACTGTTGGAATACTGCACTTAGAAGCACCTTCTTGTTCTTTTCTTTGTACCAGAGTTGCTTCTGTGCTTTGAAGTGCTTCTCCAGTGCCATTCAAGTCTCCATGCTTGTTCCCCATGATGACCCTTTGATTACAGCTTGTCGGAAGATCCTTGGCAGAAGCACTCTATTCATGCTCCTCTTTTTCTATTGATGAGACACTGGTACACTGTAACAGATGTTGATAGGGCACTGCTACACTATGACAGATGTGACAGATGTTGATGGGACACTAGTACAGGTGTTGTGTGCACTGTGGACAGGGACAGATAGGGTCCAACAGAGGACACCAACAGATGTTGGCGGTCCACCAGGGACACCAACAGATGTTGATGTTGCAATAGGGCACTATTGCAGATGTTGATGGGACACTGGTACACTGTGACAGATATTTTTGTGCACTGGTACACTGTGACAGATGTTGTTGGGACACTAGTACAGTTGTTGTGTGCACTGTGGACAGGGACAGATAGTAGTTGGTGCACTGCTGGCAGATGGCTGCAGTCTTTGTGATCTGTGTGTAGCTGAATATTAAAATCATCAGCTATACACAGATAGCTGACAGACTGCAGCATTCCCCTCTCACTCCCTCACTGTGCTCTCACTAAGCACAGGAGCCACCACAGAGTCACGTGCCTCAGTGTACATTGTATGATTACTGTGATTGGGACACAGTCATCATGGGATTGCACCACTGCACGGCCACACATTCTGACAGGATGCACGGGAACATCCAATAAGAATGGCGCCTGTCCCACATGGTCGTTTATGTACAGTGGCTAGGTGGTAAGTGGTTAAATATAGGCACCACATTGGCCTTATGACAATCCAGTGATACTACGCCAGTCATTAAAGAGTCCATACAAATTATAACCAATGGCTTTGAAATGACAGAGCTCAGTTCTTTTAGGACATGTGGGTGTATGCCATCTGATCCAGATGCTTTATTCACGTTTATTCTGTCTAAATATTTCTGGACTATATCAATTTTGAACCATAGTGCTTCATTTGGGCTATGTCAATATGATTCCATATTATGGAAATTACCTCCCCCAAACTCCTTTGTATACATAGAGCTGAAGAAGGTATTTAACCACTTGCCAACCGCCCCATAGCACATTTACTGCTACAGGGCGACTGCGCTGCACAGGATCATATATATATATATATATATATATATATATATATATATATATATATATATATATATACGTGATCCTGCACTTCCAGGTATTGGGTGCGGGGGCGCGCTGGCGGCAGTTCGCTCTTGCTTTGATTCTACATTTTACATTCTGTCCATACAGAAGGCATTGACCGCCATGCCTTCCACTAGTAAAAGCACCTCCCCCACTACATTGAATCACTAGCTAGGCACACTTTTAACCCTTTGATCGCCTCTGAAGTTAACCTCTTCCTTGCCAGTGTCATTAGTACAGTGACAGTGCCTACCTTCAGCTGTAATGTCACTGGTCCCCAAAAAAGTGTCAAAAATGTCAGTTTGGTGTCCGATTTGTCGACCGCAATATTGCAATCCCGCAATAAGTTGCTAATTGTCGCCATTACTTGTAAAAATAAATTTAAAAAATTAAAATTTCATAAATACAGTATATCCCATAGTTTGTAGACACTATAACTTTTTTGCAAACCAATCAATATATGCTTATTGCGATTTTTTTACCAAAAATATTTAGCAGAATACATATTGGCCTAAATTGATGAAGAAATTTGATTTTCGCAATTTTTTATTGGATGTGTTTCAGAGCAGAAAGTTATAATATTGTTTATTTTTTTATTTTTATTTTTAAATTGTCGGTCAATTTTTGGTTATAGCACAAAAAATAAAAACCTTAGAGATGATCAAATACTACCAAAATAAAGGGTACAGTGTCACATGACCGCGCAATTGTCAGTTAAAATAATGTAGTGCTGTATTGCAAAAAATGGCCTGATTATAAAGGGAGGAAAATCTTCCGGAGGTGAAGTGGTTAATAAATTTTCCATCTCTAGTCACCCACTCTAGATTATTTTGTAAAGGGCCTGCATGCTCAGACGTGGCTTTTTTACTATTAATATATTTGAAGAATTTTTGGGTGTTTGTCCTATTCTCTTTTGCAATCTGTTGTTCGTTTTGAATTTTTGTGGCCTTGATATCCTTTTTATTTCCTTTGCTGTTATATTACTTTTCTAATTTCATTTTTCCAGTTATATTCTTTAAATGGTGATAGTGTTCCTTCATTTTTATATATTTTTTAAAATCTATTTTCTTATTTATAGCATTTTTTACTTTGGCCCCAATTCATCTGTTGATAGTACAGAGTCTTGTGTTTTGTGTCTATTGCTAAAGAGGTTTTTTTTCTTTTTTGGAAGGGTGCATATGATCAGCACAGGGCCAAATAGCACTCTCCAGACAGAGGGTCAGGCACCACATTCGCCTTATGCTTGCATATAAGTCTTTAAAATGAGCACTTTTGATTTTTCATGATAGTGTCCCATAGACATTAACGGTGTTCCGGCGGCTTTCGAATTTGCCACAAACATCACATATTGTTCAGTGTTCGCCGAACATCCGAACAACCAAAGTTTGGCCCGATTTTATACTCCGGCTGAACCGTTCACACATCCCTAATCCTAATTCATATTGTAAAACCTCAACTTGCGTTTTTCCTCTAGTACATTTGAACCTAGTCTTACTCATTAAAAATGTTCTTCTCACAGCCAGTTTTATACTGCTGTATCATCAGTGGTCTCTTAATTATTCTGTAAAACCTCTGTACTGTGTCTCTAATACATTTTGGCTTATTTTCGCTCATTCTTCTCCTAGCCAATTTTATACTGTTGTATCTTCTGCAGTCTTTTAATTCTTAGTAGTAGTCTTTGTATGTTTGGATGTTTGTCTGAATGCCAGACTTTCAGCCCATTTGGTGGGAGTCAAAAATCATATAGTAGTTGTTTCTCCACCCCCTCTATACAGTATATGCTAGCTTCCTCCTTCCTCTTTCAATGGTTGTTAAGAAAGTGGTGGGTGCCGGCAACCAATGATGTCACCCGGACCCATTAATTTGCTAGACCGAAACCCCCAGTTATGAAGTTAGTAGTTAGCATTATGACCATGGCCATATTTGGTCATTGACATCACTTGGTTATACTGTGCCCCTTTGCTTACATTTAGCAGTGGGCACCAGAGCTGACATTCATGACAAATATAGTGATGGGATCAAAGGTGTTACTCTTTTATTCAGTGGACACTCAGCTCCTGGCACAGATAGAAAGATCTGCAAGGGCTGTCGGACAGCGATTCTAATGGGGGATTTTAACTACCCTGAAATTGACTGGAGTAATGACACTGCTGGAACAAAAAGGGCAAAAATGTATAAATCTATTATAAGAAAGTCTTATGGTAGAGTTCATAGGACTCCCAACTAGAAATGATGCTCTGCTAGACCTGGTAATCTCAAACCATGCGGAGCTTATTACTAGTGTTCATGTAAAAGAACATCTGGGTAGTAGTGACTATAACACAATTTCATTTAATGTTAGCTGTATACAACAAGCACATATTGTAAAGATAAAAATACTTAAAGTGTTACTAAACCCAGGATCCTGCATTCACTATATCTGGTCTCCCATAGTACACAGAACATGGAAATGCAATTATTTTAGTAAATATGAACTGCTAAATACCTTTTCTCATCAGCAGTATATAGCAGTCGTTTACCTTTTATCAGTGTCCAACCAAGCACTGCTTAAAGCTCGTAGGAGGAGTTTTCATTCTCCTCTGACTGTCCTATGAGACAGTCCTCCAGGCATGATATTTAAAGGAATATTTCATTTTTATT
The DNA here is from genome assembly GCA_037952835.1 of Lithobates septentrionalis. Classification (NCBI taxonomy): domain Eukaryota; kingdom Metazoa; phylum Chordata; class Amphibia; order Anura; family Ranidae; genus Lithobates; species Lithobates septentrionalis. Next base: position 1,233,301 of record JBBDGP010000961.1, on the reverse strand, counting down.
GTTTCACTTTAAGCATTAAAAAAAATCACTGCACCCAAAAAAAGTCAGTTTAAAAAAAAAAGCATTGATACATGTCCCCAGGGTCCCCAAACACTTTTTATGACAATAGTTGTGTCAGTGGATCCGCGCTACAGGATGTATTTGCAACTGCAGCCCCCCTATGTAGGCAAGGGACACTACGTGTACCCTAAAAGAGATAAATATAACGAAATAGGGAGTGGCGCTGTGCATAAAGGATGTATTGGTGTGTAATGCTTATCTAATGGTGGTAATAGATGTATCAATGTGACATACTATAGGGAACAACAATAAATAGTAATCGCTTTGAATGCAATACTATATATCCCACATAAAAATAAGAATAAAAATAAATAAGTGCTAATTCATAAATAGATTAGTTAATGCCAATAAATATAGAAAGTGCAGCTGTTATCCCATATGCAAAAATATTATTAATGTTGGTGACCACTAATAGTGTAGTATAACGTAAATGAAAGAGTGGTAGGTGCAATAGTGTCAGATTCAATACAATCAGCAATGTTCCAGCACCTGCTAGATAGAAAAAATAAACTGCAAATATTTAAATTAAGGTAGAGGATGTCCACAATCCTCTATAGTGAAGGACAAAAAATGCAAAGCGATGTGTGTGAAAAAAAAAAAAAAAAAAAAAAAAATATATATATATATATATATATATATATATATATATATATATATATATATATATATATATATATATATATATATATATATATATATATATATATATATATATATATATGAGGTATACATACACTACCGTTCAAAAGTTTGGGGTCACATTGAAATGTCCTTATTTTTGAAGGAAAAGCACTGTACTTTTAAATGAAGCTAACTTTAAACTAGTCCTAACTTTAAACAAATATACTCTATACATTGCTAATGTGGTAAATGACTATTCTAACTGCAAATGTCTAGTTTTTGGTGCAATATCTACATAGGTGTATAGAGGCCCATTTCCAGCAACTATCACTCCAGTGTTCTAATGGTACAATGTGTTTGCTCATTGGCTCAGAAGGCTAATTGATGATTAGCAAACCCTTGTGCAATCATGTTCACACATCTAAAAACAGTCTAGCTCCTTCCAGAAGCTACAAAACTGACCTTCCTGTGAGCAGATTGAGTTTCTGGAGCATCACATTTGTGGGGTCAATTAAACGCTCAAAATGGCCAGAAAAAGAGAACTTTCATCTGAAACTCGACAGTCTATTCTTGTTCTTAGAAATGAAGGCTATTCCATGCGAGAAATTGCAAAGAAATTGAAGATTTCCTACAACGGTGTGTACTACTCCCTTCAGAGGACAGCACAAACAGGCTCTAACCAGAGTAGAAAAAGAAGTGGGAGGCCGCGTTGCACAACTAAGCAAGAAGATAAGCACATTAGAGTCTCTAGTTTGAGAAACAGACGCCTCACAGGTCCCCAACTGGCATCTTCATTAAATAGTACCCGCAAAACACCAGTGTCAACATCTACAGTGAAGAGGCGGCTGCGGGATTTTGGGCTTCAGGGCAGAGTGGCAAAGAAAAAGCCATATCTGAGACTGGCCAATAAAAGAAAAAGATTAAGATGGGCAAAAGAACACAGACATTGGACAGAGGAAGACTGGAAAAAAGTGTTGTGGACGGATGAATCCAAGTTTGAGGTGTTTGGATCACAAAGAAGAACGTTTGTGAGACGCAGAACAAATGAAAAGATGCTGGAAGAATGCCTGACGCCATCTGTTAAGCATGGTGGAGGTAATGTGATGGTCTGGGGTTGCTTTGGTGCTGGTAAGGTGGGAGCTTTGTACAGGGTAAAAGGGATTCTGAATAAGGAAGGCTATCACTCCATTTTGCAACGCCATGCCATACCCAGTGGACAGCGCTTGATTGGAGCCAATTTCATCCTACAACAGGACAATGACCCTAAACACACCTCCAAATTGTGCAAGAACTATTTACAGCAGAAGCAGGCAGCTGGTATTCTATCGGTAATGGAGTGGCCAGCACAGTCACCAGATCTGAACCCCATTGAGCTTTTGTGGGAGCAGCTTGACCGTATGGTACGCCAGAAGTGCCCATCCAACCAATCCAACTTGTGGGAGCTGCTTCTAGAAGCGTGGGGTGCAATTTCTCCAGCTTACCTCAATAAATTAACAGCTAGAATGCCAAAGGTGTGCAATGCTGTAATTGCTGCAAAAGGAGGATTCTTTGATGAAAGCAAAGTTTGATGTAAAAACAATGTTATTTCAAATACAAATCATTATTTCTAACCTTGTCAATGTCTTGACTCTATTTTCTATTCATTTCACAACGTATGGTGGTGAATAAGTGTGACTTTTCATGGTAAACACAAAATTGTTTGGGTGACCCCAAACTTTTGAACGGTAGTGTATATATAAAAAATGTATATAAGATAGAGGGTGTCCGCAACCCTCTATGATAAAGTGCTGAGGATGCAAAAAATAGATGTGTAGAAAAAAAAATATATATAAATATGAAATAAAATTATATTTAAAAGTGTACAAATATTAAGACCCAAACTGGTGAATAATTGGTATATATATAGAGGTGTGTCTCTCATAGACTGGTGGTAAAACAATTAGTAACAATAATAAATCTCATGTGAAATAACAAAAAGTTCATGTGATGTCTTCCACCGGATTTCTTCCAGATATTTAAAACCAACTCCCCCTAATGTGATTCCACTCACCGGAACGCTATACCCCTGCAGGGGTATAAGCATAGGATGTTTGTATGCCGGGTGCCAATCAAATCCAGGTGTCAATCAAATCTTTATATGTTGATATCCCCTCCAATTCAGTTCCTCAATCCGGATCAGCCACTCGTACACAGGAAGGAGATGGGGGAAGATGATAATCCCCTGTTGTAATCCTATTTCCAGCCGGACATCCGCTCCAAAGTATTATATGTAATGAAAGAATTGCTCCACATAGCGTAACTCCATTAAATAACGTTTATTGTAGATGCTTATACAGTCCAAGGAGCATATAGAATCCAAGGAATGAATAAATTAAAAAAGAGAGGAGGGAGCATGCAAGCTCTCTATCTCCCCTAGCTGTCCCGGGACGCAGCGTGGTACACAGCTACCGCTTGCGTTCCACTGGTCAGCTAACGAAAACCACAGTAACAGGAAGTGACGTTGTGGGCGGGACTATCTTGGCACGCACAACGTCACTTCCTGTTACTGTGGTTTTCATTAGCTGACCGGTGGAACGCAAGCGGTAGCTGTGTACCACGCTGCGTCCCGGGACGGCTAGGGGAGATAGAGAGCTTGCATGCTCCCTCCTCTCTTTTTTAATTTATTCATTCCTTGGATTCTATATGCTCCTTGGACTGTATAAGCATCTACAATAAACGTTATTTAATGGAGTTATGCTATGTGGAGCAATTCTTTCATTACATATAATACTTTGGAGCGGATGTCCGGCTGGAAATAGGATTACAACAGGGGATTATCATCTTCCCCCATCTCCTTCCTGTGTACGAGTGGCTGATCCGGATTGAGGAACTGAATTGGAGGGGATATCAACATATAAAGATTTGATTGACACCTGGATTTGATCGGCACCCGGCATACAAACATCCTATGCTTATACCCCTGCAGGGGTATAGCGTTCCGGTGAGTGGAATCACATTAGGGGGAGTTGGTTTTAAATATCTGGAAGAAATCGGGTGGAAGACATCACATGAACTTTTTGTTATTTCACATGAGACTTATTATTGTTACTAATTGTTTTACCACCAGTCTATGAGAGACACACCTCTATATATATACCAATTATTCACCAGTTTGGGTCTTAATATTTGTACACTTTTAAATATAATTTTATTTCATATTTATATATATTTTTTTTTCTACACATCTATTTTTTGCATCCTCAGCACTGTATCATAGAGGGTTGCGGACACCCTCTATCTTATATACATTTTTTATATATATGTATACCTCATATATATATATATATATATATATATATATATATATATATATATATATATATATATTTTTTTTTTTTTTCACACACATCGCTTTGCATTTTTTGTCCTTCACTATAGAGGATTGTGGACACCCTCTACCTTAATTTAAATATTTGCAGTTTATTTTTTCTATCCAGCAGGTGCTGGAACATTGCTGATTGTATTGTACCTGACACTATTGCACCTACCACTCTTTCATTTACGTTATACTACACTATTAGTGGTCACCAACATTAATAATATTTTTGCATATGGGATAACAGCTGCACTTTCTATATTTATTGGCATTAACTAATCTATTTATGAATTAGCACTTATTTATTTTTATTCTTATTTTTATGTGGGATATATAGTATTGCATTCAAAGCGATTACTATTTATTGTTGTTCCCTATAGTATGTCACATTGATACATCTATTACCACCATTAGATAAGCATTACACACCAATACATCCTTTATGCACAGCGCCACTCCCTATTTCGTTATATTTAACTTTTTATGACAATAACTTGCATATAAGCCTTTAAAATTAGCACTTTTGATTTTTCATGATCGTGTCCCATAGACTTTAACGGTGTTCGTGTGTTCTTCTGAATTGTTTGCCTGTTCGGATGTTCTGCTGCGAACCGAACCGGGGTGTTGGGTGTTTGGCTCATCCTTAATTTGGATATCACAGAAGATACAGCAGTGTAAAACAGGCCAATGACAGGACAATTTTACTCATGCATAATAGACCTAACTTGTGCATGCCTGACTTTTGTTCTTACTATAACAATGGTGGGTGGTTAATGTGATATACTTCAAGGTGGTTTAGGTTGTTTTTAGCTAGCAAAAGGCTAGAGCAGTGATTTTATTAATGCTTAAAGTGAAACAATAAAAGTGTAATATTCCTTTAAATTTCGTACCTGGGGGGTGTCTATAGTATGCCTGTAAAGGGGCGCATGTTTCCCATGTTTAGAACAGTCTGACTGACATTGCAAAGAAAAAAAGTCATTTAAAACTACTCTCGGATATTAATGAATTGTCGGTCTGACAATACACATAAAAGTCCATTGATAAAATAGGCATAGGATTTCCCCACAGGGAACCCCGAACCAAAATAAAAAAAAATGCGTGGGGGTCCCCCTAAATTCCATACCAGGCCCTTCAGGTCTGGTATGGATATTAAGGGGAACCTCGCGCCAAAATTAAAATAGAAATGGCGTGGGGGTCCCCTTAAATTCCATACCAGGCCCTTCAAGTCTGGTATGGATATCAAGGGGAACCCCGCACCAAAATTAAAAAAAAAATGGCGTGGGGGTCCCCCTCAAAATCCATACCAGACCCTTTAGGCCTGGTATGGGGTCCCCCCAAAAATCCATACCAGACCCTTATCCAAGCACGCAACCTGGCAGGCCACAGGACAAGAGGGGGGGACGAGAGAGAAGCCCCCCTCCTGAATCATACCAGGCTACATGCCCTCAACATTGGGAGGGTGCTTTGAGGTAGCCCCCCAAAGCACCTTGTCCCCAAGTTGATGGGGAGAAGGGCCTCACAACCCTTGCCCGGTGGTTGTGGGGGTCTGCAGGTGGGGGGCTTATCGGAATCTTGAAGCCCCCTTTAACAAGGGGACCCCAGATAGCAGCCCCCCTGTGTGAATTGGTAATGGGGTACAAATGTACCTCTACCATTCCACAAAAAAAGGTGTCAAAAAGGTTAAAAAAACACAAGAGACCGTTTTTGACAAGTCCCTTATTAATTTCTTCTTCTTTCATCTTCTTTCTTCTGGTCTTCCTTCGGTGTTCTTCTTCTTCCATCTTCTTCTTCATCTTCTTCTTTCTCGTCCCGCATCTTCCTCCAGGCTTCTTCTCCGCTCTGTCCGCACAATCCGTTTTAGTGGGAGTCTTCTGCCGTGTGACACTTCGGTTCGTTTGACATTTCTTATATAACGGAGGGGTGACCCCGCCCCCCTCTGACACACAGGGAACTTTCCTGTTGCTTTCCCCATGTTGTCAGAGGGGGGGCGGGGTCACCCGGGTACGTAAACGGGTAAATGAAAGAAGAAATTAATAAAGGACTTGTCAAAAACCATCTCTTGTGTTTTTGAACCTTTTTGACACTTTTTTGTGAAATGGTAGGGGTACATTTGTACCCCATTACCAATTCACACAGGGGGGGCGGGATCTGGGGTCCCCTTGTTAAAGAGGGCTTCCAGATTCCGTTAAGCCCCCCGCCTGCAGACCCCCACAAAACCTCTGGGCAAGGGTTGTGGGGATGAGGCCCTTCTCCCCATCAACATGGGAACAAGGTGCTTTGGGGGGCTACCTCAAAGCACCCTCCCAATGTTGAGGGCATGTGGCCTGGTACGATTCAGGAGGGGGTGCTCTCTCATCCCCCCTCTTTTCCTGCAGGCCTGCAAGGTTGCGTGCTCGGATAAGGGTCTGGTATGGATTTTTGGGGGATGCCATTTTTTTTAATTTTGGCACAGGGTTCCCCTTAAAATCCATACCAGACCTGAAGGGTCTGGTATGGATTTTGAGGGGGACCCCCACGCCATTTTTTAAAAAAAATTGGCATGGGTTCCCCTTAATATCCATACCAGACCTGAAGGGCCTGGTATGGAATTTAGGGGGACCCAACGCCATTTTTTCTTTAATGTTGGCGTGGGGTTCCCCTTAATATCCATACCAGACCTGAAGGGCCTGGTATGGAATTTAGGGGGACCCTCACGCATTTTTTTTATTTTGGTTCGGGGTTCTCCTGTGGGGAAATCCCATGCCGTTTTTATCAATGAACTGTTATGTGTATTGTCGGACCGACAATTCATTAATAGCCGCTAGTAGTTTTAAATGACTTTTATTCCTTTGAAATGTTACTTTGCAGTCAGACTGTTCTAAACACGGGAAACATGCGCCCCTTTACAGGCATACTATAGACACCCCCAAGGTACGAAATTTAAAGGAATATTACACTTTTATTGTTTCACTTTAAGCATTATTAAAACCACTGCTCCCGAAAAAAAGGCCCTTTTAAAACTTCTTTTTGCATTGATACATGTCCCCTGGGGCAGGACCCAGGTCCCCAAACACTTTTTATGACAATAACTTGCATATAAGCCTTTAAAATGAGCACTTTTGATTATTCATGTTCGTGTCCCATAGACTTTAACAATGTTCGCGTGTTCGAACAAATTTTTTGCCTGTTCACAAGTTCTGCTGCGAATCGAAATGGGGGGTGTTCGGCTCATCCCTACTGTTATGCCTTAAGACTTGTGTGCAAGACTGGTTATCCACCTGCTGCTGATTAAAATAGCTACACACCCAGTTCGGGCTGCGGCTCCTGTGTTGTCTAAATCATATTCTCTGGGCCCCATGAGTTCATTCACATGGGCCTAGGAGGCTGTATAAAGGGGAGATTATTTTTTCTAATTTGGTCTACATGCGGATTAACTTCTCCCTGCTCGCATTTGCAGATCATGGCAATAATGTTCCGGCCCTGGCAGAGTGATATCAGTCATAGTAGCCTCTTCACTGCCTGCCTCCTTCAGCAAGTAAGTTTTGAGAAGAGGGAGGGCTCAGACTTAGGGCAAATCAGCATCAGCTGTCATCATCATCATCAGTGCAGTGTCTGTGTGAACACACAGGCAGTAACAGTACAGCACAGCACACTGTTACCACTGAGTGAGGCAAGTGGGAACCATCAAGACAGCAGAGGATTATTTTTCTCTGAAAAGGTAGATTCACAGTCAAGACTCACTGCACACAAACTCTTTTAACCTATGTTATGCCCTGGGTGTTGCCCATGACTGATTTATACACAGCTAAATGTTATCTTCATTGATCATGATCAATATATATATATATGCTGTACAGGACGCCAAGGTTGGGTCCTGGACGGGTGCTATATAGCACCAGTTTTTGCGTTGTGGTCCCTTTAAGAGGAGTTGCGGTACTGTTCAGAGGGTCACCCAGAATGGGTGAGGAATTCCGGGAGTAGAGTCAATCAGGAGAGGACTGACTCGCAGTCCTCTCTATCTTAATAGAGAGTTATTTGGGACCCGGAATTTGGGAGGTTCTGAAGTGATATTTGGGTGGGAAAGAGCCTCCAGCCCTGACAACAGGGATTCAGCACACAGGCGGTTAAAGGCCTCCAGGAAACAGCTCATAAAAGACAGGAAGTAGTGAGGAGGTGGGGTGAGGAGGAGTAGGTGATTACACCTGTCGTGATGAGCTGTGTACCTGTTTGGAGCTGCTAAAGATTCAACAGGGACTTTTTAAACTCTGGAGTGAAGACCCGGCTAAAACTGTATGTGCCTTTTCTTTGATTTTCTTTGTGCTGAAGATAAGCGGACTTTATTTTGTGCTGAAGATAAGCAGACTTTATTTTATATGTTTGTGCTGTGTGCTGAATGAAGCTTTATTTTTGATTTGCTTACAAATAAAAGCCTTGTTGTTTAAAGTTTAAATGGTTTATTCACTTGGTTTCGTGGAGCTATTATCCTCAAACTTTACAACTGGTGTCTTGGATGCTGGCAAAAGTGCATTTGCAGCCGAAAAAAAACGTTTAAAACTAAAAACTGACATTTAAAGAGGCAGTGTACAAATGGCATGTCTTGGGTGAAGTCAGCTCAGACACTGCAAGCAGCAGGTAAAGACATGGAGGCGATCATCAGGTCTTTGGCACAAGCCACAATGACCCAGCAGCAAGCTTCAGATGCAAACCGTCACCATGAGGAAGCGATGGCTCAGCAGCAGCGGGCCCTGGCACGGGCTGTAGCTGCACAACAGGAACGCATACGGTTGCTAGCTGCCCAGTTTACTGCGCAGCAGGAGTCCACTCAAGCACAGGTGGCTGCCTTGCAGGAGGCAGTGCAGCGGCTGGCTCAGGGACGAGAACAATCGTCATCCCACTGGCAACCAAGTGTCCGTGAGGGCCAGCCATTTCTTACAAAAAAATGACACCCAGCGATGACGTAGAGGCCTTTCTCATTACCTTTGAGAGGATAGCGGAGAGAGAGGGGTGGCCTCGTGACCAATGGGTCAACATCATCTCCCCTTTCCTCACCGGTGACCTGCAAAAGGCCTATTTTGACCTCCCAACTGAGCACATCAGCGACTGTGAGCATCTGAAGGCAGAGATCCTGGCTCGCCTAGGAGTGACAACAGCCGTCCGGGCTCAGAGGGTGCATCGCTGGCGGTACAAACCTGACCGACCACCTAGGTCCCAAATGCACAAACTGGTACAGCTGGTTTAAAAATGGCTGCAGCCAGAAAAGTTGTCAGGCCCGCAAATGGTGGAACGGGTGGTGATGGACTGGTACCTGCAGTCCCTGCCAGATGACCTACAGCGCTGGGTAAGCCATGGAGATCCTGCAACCGCTGACCAGCTGGTTGGGTTGGTTGAAAGGTACACCATAGTGGAGGACCTGCTTGGGCCTGCCAAGCTTTGGGAACCCACACCAAGGGCAACCAGACCGGCCACAGCACCTAGGAGAGAAGCCCTGCCAGATGTTGCAACCCGCAAACCTGCATCATCTTCTGCAGAACCTCGAAGGCTAGTTCCTCTCCCAAGGATGGGAGACCTACAGTGTTGGGGATGTTGGTCCTGGGGGCATACCCGGGCACAATGCCCACTTCAGGAGGAGCCCATGGATTGCGAGACTGGTCTATGAAGCTCCTTCTATGTGCAAAGAGTGTGTGCCACTCATCTTGATCTGGTGGCAGGACGGTTTGAGTGTGAAGTGTGGGTGAACCACCTTCCTGGCAGGGCTCTACTAGACTCCAGTAGCATGGTAACACTTGTACATGCCAGGGTGATTGGGAGCCTCGGCCCCGTAAGTAATACTCTACGCGTAGTGTGTATCCATGGGGACACCAGGGAGTATCCCCTGGTCCCGGTGACTGTTGCTTATGGCCGTACCTCAGTGACACAAGAGGTTGGGGTGGTAAGAAGTTTAATACATGATATCATGGGGGGCGTGTCCGGACCTGCTGCTGGAAGGACGTGTGTGATCAGAGCTCCTCTTGGATCTACAACCATCCGTGGCCTTATACTGTGCCCCCGCAGTCATAGGCCATATATTATTGATCCCAGACCCCTGCTGAGCTATCCTGGACTGATATTTAGGACCCCGGCGGGTCTGATCTTGTTCTGCAGCTGAACTTTCTCCCTGCCACCGGAGCTTTCCGCCGCCATCTTGGGGCCTACAAACGGACCGGCGGCGCTCTCTCTCTCTCTCTATCTTAACCCGTGGGCTTACAGATTGGGGAGTGACTGTTCGGGACCTGCCCTGACTGGACCGATCGACTTGTGGATCCGGGGAGGCCGCGAAGAATTATCCGGCACCCAAATTCGTGCATTGCGGCCTAGCTATCTGACGCGGCCTGCGGGCTAAATTTCAGGCACTCCGGAACGCAGTGAGTAAATCCGCCCGCTACCGGGCCCCTGGGGGGAGTCAGACCACCCAATCATCCCTTTCTCTACCCCCGTGGATGCCCCAGTGACTGCAAACGGCCGTGTCTCCCGATCCGGCGGCCTTTTACTAGGATAGACTGAGGCTTCGGCCTACTTCTGGAGCCCGGCGGCCATCTTGGGACTCTCACATACACCCAGAAGCCATCCTCTGTCCCCTCAGCTGCATAGCTACTTGCAAGGGGCTGGGGACTGCAGGAATTGCTTTTCTCACCCCAGACTCTCAGGAGGGGGAGGCAGAGATGTAATTAGGGGGATGTGAGGATCTAAGTGGAGCACAATAATGCCCTGAGAGAGATGCTGCCTAAATAAAACCTGGGCGCCTGCCTGCTCACCAAGACCTCCATACAGCAATATTAGCAAACATAAAACATTGGAGGTAAGCCTGCATGTTTGATCACTAAAACCTCTGTGTACCTCATGGGCAAAATTGGCCAACAGCAACGAAACTACAAACCACTAATTGTGTCACGAGAAGAACCAACAATGGAGCGTTATGTTACCAGACCACAGTCAGCCTCCTCTAATTCCTCCGCGAATCCTTTCGCCTTACTGGACCCCTCCCTGGATTCAGAAGATACCGCAAACTCCTCCCTGACTAGTTCGCAAAACCCTGCAACTACTCCTCCACCCCTGAATATGACCCTCACCCCTGACATCCTGGACTCCAAGCTGCAACTTTTACTTCAACAGATTACGTCCAATGTTTCGGCTGAGGTGAGCAAACTAGCTGCTGAATTGAGAGGGGAAATAACCCAAATTGGAGATCGCACAGACACTCTGGAGAATAAATTCGACGAAATGGTAAATTATGTACAAGCAATTGAGGAGGAAAATCATAACTTACGCCTATCTGTATCTCAGCTCCAATTACAGCAAGAAGACTTGGAGAACAGAGAAAGACGACAAAATCTACGATTCAGAGGGATTCCGGAAACAGTGTGTGACTCTGATCTCCGACCTTACCTTTTGAGCCTTTTTAATAATTTGGCTCCCTCAGTTGTGGACATAGATTGGCGATTGGACAGGGCTCATAGATCCCTGGGCCCTAAACCACCGACTGGAGCCAGACCCAGGGATGTTGTGGTACGGTTTCACTACTTCGAAAGTAAAGAGGCACTAACCCTGGCAACCCGCAATAAATCCCAAATTACGCACAAAGGCGCTAAGCTGCAGATCTTTAGCGACCTCTCCCCCATCACTCTCGCTAAACGGAGGAATCTGCGCCCCCTCACCTCACATTTACAACAACACAAGATACCATATTACTGGGGATTCCCTTTCCGTCTAGCTGTATCCAAAGATGGAGCCCAATATTCTTTGCGTGATTTGCAAGAAGCAGAGGCCTTCCTGAAAAGTTTGGGTCTCCCCCCCTTACCGGAAGAAGATAATATCCTTCCTAACACACAGGCCCGATTGCCTCCAACTACACCTAATCGCATCTGGACTCCTGTTCGGGGCAAATCAAAGAAGCACCTTTCTACTCCTCAACACCTGAGATCTTCTAAGCAACCCCCTTGAGTACCCCCCCTGATCGCTCTTATTCTTGGTTCTATTTCTCCCTGCCTTTAGCATTACCGTTTCTTCTCAGAGCTTCGGACAAATTTTTTTTCTTTTTTCTAGACGAAACGACATTGCTGTTTTGGCCCCTTCAGTTTTTGTATCTGCCTTGATCCTTTTTTTCGGGGCAGAATATTTCTCATCCCTTGAGATACATTTACTACAGGTTTTTGGAATTCTTAAGTGTCAAGCATACCTGTTATATTTGTTATCCTCTTCAAAAAACATTTTTTTTTTTTTTGTTCTATTTTTTGTCTTTTCCGCTTACATGTGCATAAGGTGAGCAGCGGCCCCTCTCTCATCTCCTCAGGCAGAATTGCCAGATGGAGGTCCGCCCACGTCCCCACCAGGCCCTGGTCTACGCCCAGGGCTCCCTGAGAAACTGTTTTCTCTCAGGTCTACAGAATTTTGAACTTTTTTTCTTGATTTTTCTTTTTTGTTTTTTCTTTTTTTTACAGTTTCTGTGCATATCTAATGATGTGTTCCATAGTTTGAGACCCCACGGTCACTATCACTTTACTCTAAAAGAAAAAGAATTTGGAGTGTGTTTTTCAATAATTAGAGTTGGACAAACGTTTATTATCATGATTAATTGTAAACTGCAATGTGTTTTTTCCTATTTTCATGCTACTTCCAGGTTTATAGTACTAGATGTATTTACACTAGCATTCCTAGATAGATCACAGTCATGGCCCTAAAAATTATGTCCTATAATGTAAAAGGCCTGGGCTCCATTGGTAAACGCTGGATGGCCCTGAAAGATTTCAGGGCCTCGGGCGCAGACATAGTGATGATCCAGGAGACCCATTTCCGGGCAGGAGGATCATTAAAATTTGCCTCCAGGTTTTTTCCCATCTCCTATCTTGCCTCCGATTCCACGGGCAAGGCAGGAGTGGCTATCTTGATCAGGAAAGCATGTCCTGTCAAAGTTCGGAGATCACATGTAGATCCTCATGGGAGATTTCTTATCCTAGATTGTGAATACATGTCTACCTCTTTTACACTGGTTAATCTATACGCCCCAAACACGGGTCAGATTGAGTTCCTCAACAAACTGTTTGATTCCCCCCAATACCGCTCACAACCTTTTATGGTGGTTGGTGGAGACTTCAATCTGGTCATGTCTCCCAATAGGGACAGACAAACGCTTTTTAGTACCACCCCACCTAAAAGAGTATTGTCTCAAGCCAATGCATTCCGCAAATGTATTAGATCATACAGATTATTCGACTCATGGAGGATAAAACATCCCTCTGACAAACAATTTACGTTTTACTCACCAGCTCATAAAATGTACTCCCGTCTTGATCATTTTTTTATCTCGGCTCCACTTATCCCCTATGTAGTTGAATCAGACATCTCCCCTATTACATGGTCGGATCACGCACCCATTACACTAGAACTCATGTTATCCCAGACTTATACTAAATCCTGTCACTGGCGTCTTAATGACCACCTCTTGCAGTCTGAAGTATCTCGTTCTATCCTAGCAAATAGCTTGAAAGATTACTTTACACTCAACTCCGGATCGGTATCTCAGGTTTCTACGCTGTGGGAGGCACATAAGGCTGTTTTCCGAGGTGCATGTATAGCTGAGAGCTCTCGACTGAAGAGAGATAGAAACAGTTTATTGCAGTCCTTAATGTCTGCTCTAGTAATTGCTGAACGGAGGCTTTTGGGTGGTCCCACGGTGCAGAAACTACGTAAAGTCACTCACCTTAGAGAACAAATTAAATCAACAAAACTTGACAAAACAGCTAGGTCCATGCTGTGGACGAAACAGAAATTCTACGAATTCTCAAATAAGCCCCACAGGATGTTAGTCAATAAGTTATGCCCTCGTCCGTTCAACTCCCTGCCTGATTTCCTACTGCAGACAGATGGATCTAGAACACATTGCCCTCGTGAAATGTCAAAAATTTTTGGTAGCTTTTATAACAAACTGTATAATTGCCTGACTCCGGAGAACCATTTTAATTTTACGCAGGTAAATTTCGAGTCCTTTTTCTCCAATATAAAATTACCAAAATTATCTAAAACAGACCTGGAGTGTTTAAATGCAACAGTGTCAGCTGAGGAATTACTGGCTATAATTAAAAAACTACCATTACACAAATCCCCTGGCCCAGATGGATTGCCCTACTCCTACTACAAATCTTTTTTTGACATTTTATCTCCTCATATGCTAGCCTTATATGATTCCCTTCTTAAGGGAACTCCCCCACATTCCCAGTTTTCCCACTCGTTCATTTCGGTTATCCCTAAACCTGGAAAGGATCCCTCTATCCCGGACAACTATAGACCCATAGCCCTCCTAAATTCGGATTATAAGATATTTACTAAAATACTCGCTACCCGACTTTCCGCATTTATTCCCAAATTGATACACAGGGATCAAGTGGGATTTGTTCTTGGTAGACACGCAGGAGATAACACCCGTCGTACAATAGACCTAATAGACCTTTTAGATAGAACCTCACGTTCGGCATTGATCTTGAGCCTAGATGCGCAGAAAGCTTTCGACAGGCTAAGTTGGCCCTATATGTTTGCCACTTTAAAAGTATATGGCTTTGACGGTCCTTTTTTAAAAGCCTTGGAAGCCTTGTATTCAAATGTTTCTGCGCAAGTGCAAATGTCATCCTTCATGTCTCCTAGTTTCCCCATGACAAATGGAACTCGCCAGGGCTGCCCCCTATCACCGCTGCTTTTCATTTTATGCCTAGAACCCCTAGCCGAGTCTATTCGTGTAAATCCAGATATTGGTGGGGTGGTGATGAGACAGGGGGAGTATAAATTATCATTATTTGCAGACGACATTCTGTTAACTATCACCAACCCGCTAATATCTCTTCCCTCATTACATAAATTATTGACTTCTTTTAGTGCTATTTCCGGGTATAAAGTTAACAACTCTAAAACCGAAGCCCTTCCTATACACATTCCAAGACTATTATTATCCCAACTTAAAGAATCATACCCTTATAAATGGTGTAGTAACTCTCTTAAATATTTGGGTATCCTACTCACCCCTCACTACTCCTCCCTTTATAGTACCAACTTCCCTCCTCTCATATTGGATATAAATAAGTCCCTGTCGTCCTGGACCAAGTATCCCTTGTCTTTACTGGGCAGAGTCAATGTATTAAAAATGTCTATCTTACCCAAGCTACTTTATTACTTCGAAACTCTCCCAGTAGCTGTACCCGCCTCACAATTAAAAACACTCCAAAGATCCTTTTTACAATTTATATGGAATGGCGGTGCTCACCGCATAGCAAGCTCCGTGATGTTTTCCATTAGGTCCAGAGGAGGTCTGGGAGCCCCGGACATCACTAAATACTATCATGCAACACACTTAAGGGCCATCTTCTCTTGGACTTCCTTAAATGCACCTAACCAATGGTCCGCCATTGAGAAGGGGGTACTTTATCCGGTCCATCCGAGCTCCTTGGTTTGGGGCGCTCCCCCTGTTTTAGACCCTATCTATAAACGTCAATGTACTGGCCCAATGACACTAACTTTAACCATTTGGCGCAATTGCCTCAAACGTTATCCTCTCATGTCCCCCTGCTCCCCTCTTGTAAATGTACTACTTAATCCCCTCATTCCAGATAGTATGTCCCTGGGCAGGATCTTTTCATGGATAAATGTGCATCTTTTCCAGCTGCGGAACCTAGTTCATTCCATAACAAGGAAGCTACATCCCTTTGACGTTTTAAGAGAGAAATTTGATTTACCACCACACTCTTTTCACTTCTATTTACAGGTTAGACACTTTTTTCATTCTAAATCGCCAACCCTGACCCTGGATAAACCAACTACCTTTGAACACCTGTGTGCTCAAGGCCCCAATCAATTACACCTAATTTCATGTATCTATCGTATCCTCCATGAGCCAACCCCAATTTCGGAAACGTTACATCATTACATGCGCAAGTGGTCTCAGTTGGTGGGCCGTCCTGTCACGGTGCAGATGTGGGATAGGATCTGGTCCTCTACCTTTACATCATCTAAATGTGTCACTCAGAGGGAGACAAACATTAAGATTCTCATGTTTTGGTACAGAACTCCCGATGTAATCCATAAGTATGATCCTTCAGTTTCACAGCTCTGTTGGCGGTGTGGATCTGACATAGGCTCACTATTCCATATCTTCTGGCAATGTTCCTTGATACAACCTTTTTGGAATGATGTTCATTTGCTTATACAAAAGGTAACTGGGGTGTCCCTTCCGTTGGATCCTTTGAACTACCTTTTGGGCCTCCCCCCCTCAGGGGTAACAAAAAAGACAAACAAACTGATATCCTATATAATGCTAGCTGCCAGGAGGATTATCCCATTGTTCTGGCTATCCAATACACCTCCCCCATGGTCCGGATATCTACATTTAGTGACTGAGATTCAGACAATGGAGTTCTTGACAGCTTCGGTACATGACTGCATCCCCCAATTCAATAAAATATGGGAACCATGGGATCTTTCGGAATTTGGGACCCCCATACTACCAAATAGGCCCTATTCTTAACATAATTTAATTCTATATTTCCTGTGTGAGTGCTCTGAGCTACCCACGGGATTTTGGTTACTTTCCTGCAGTATGCTTATCGCATTCATCATAAAGATTTAATTGAATACATATATGTGCCTTATGTATGTGAACACTCTTTTATCACTTACATCTGTTTGTTTTTTGTTTTTGTTTTCATTATGTTTGTTTATAATGCACTTTTGTTGATAGTGCAATGTACATCCTGATACAATTTTGTACCTATTCTTGGATACTTAAATAAAAATACAATTTAAAAAAAAAAATACATGATATCATAATGGGGCGGGACTGTCCACTATTTCTTGAACTGTGGAGCGAGATACAGATGGGGCTGCCAGGACAGCCAGGAGAACTGGGGACACTGGGCCTGGAAGGGACAGAGTCTGGAGGGTCTGGGCCTGAAACACCCACAACACACCCCTCTAATATGGAGATACCTGTCGCTGATAATGAAATTGCAGAGAAGCATATTTGGGTGGGAAAGAGTATCCACCCCTGACCACAGGGATTCAGCACACAGGGGGTTAAAGACCCCAGGAAACAGCTCATAAAAGACAGGAAGTAGTGAAGAGGTGGTGGTAAGGAGGAGTAGGTGATTACACCTGTCGTGATGAGCTGTGTACCTGTTTGGAGCTGCTAAAGATTCAACAAGGACTTTTTAAGTTCTGGGGCGAAGACCTGGCTACAAACTGTATGTGCCTTTTCTTTGATTTTTCTTTGTGCTGAAGATAAGCAGACTTTATTTTATATTTTTGTGCTTTGTGCTGAATGAAGCTTTATTTTTGATTTGCTTACAAATAAAAGCCTTGTTGTTTAACGTTTAAATGGTTTATGCACTTGGTTCCGTGGAGCTATTATCCCAAAACTTTACAATAAATATATATCTCAAAAACACTGCCACTAACTAACCTCCCTGCCTAATCTAGCTCAATTTATCTCCATCCACACACTATACATGGCCACTATGTAAGCAGCCATATATAATGTGGGGCGTGGACTTAGTCCCCCTGAGCCATGATTGGTCAAAGGCGCCTTTGGCCAATTATGGCTCTCTTAACAGAGCACACTGTGATTGGCCAAAGCATGCATGTCAGGTGCATGTTTTGACCAATCATCATACAGCAATGCGATCTCGCAGTGCATTATGGGGCATTCTGCGAATTTCCCGCAAACGCCCCATATGTTCGGTTCATTTTGGAACAAACACCCGATGTTCGAGTCGAACGAACCACGGGCTCATCCTTAATTACCACGCGATTTATTACAGTGCACTTTGATAAAAGCCGATGTGACTCTGTGCCCTCCTAAGCATTGTTATGATTAATCAGGATTTCATTACAGGTCAAACTTGTTGTCACCGAGCTTCATACATTAGTATAAACACAGGACACCTTCTCACAATAGCAGGAGCTAATTACAATAAACAATACAAACAGTTATCTCCCCCCTCCTCAGCCTAGTAGGCAACAGTAGGAGTAGACTGTCCGGCTAGTACCCAGTTCTAGAGGCCAATGTGATCAGCTCTCTCAACTAACATGTTGAGTTCAGAATCAAACAAACCAAGAATAGTCTTTACATATATCCTGGGAGATATTGTGGATAAATATTACTGTCCCATTTTAAGTAATCCAAGATATATTTTCTCAGTCACTATTTCTAATAATCGGTAGGCAAGAGGCCAGCATTCAGTCCCCTCCAAAAGCCTCTGTCCTGGGTGAGTCTGTCACATTTCTCCCCCATCAAAAGTTGACTAACAAAGTCCCAGACCTCCACCTGGTCTGGACATGCGTTAGTCAGGCAGAGTGAACTCACATAGTCTGTCCGCACGATCTCCTTTCTTGGCTGCAAGGAATAGTTGACCTCAGTAGGTGTGGGGCAGAGGTCATTGACTCTGTCTGGCTGTCAGTGCTTCAGCTGGGTGGTGTTTACCATTCCATGGCTTGGCCTGTTGCTGGGCAAAAGGGCCCACTGCCCCAGTTCCCTGAAGCTGAGAAGAAACTGTAGGTGCTAGGCAGAGGCCAACGGCACTCTGCCCTGTTGCCAGCGATTCAGCTGGGAGTAGAAGCTTCGCTGCACCCACTTGTTGCTGGGGAGATGGGCCAACTGCCCCAGCTCCCTGGAACTCCACAGTTGTTGCCAGTGCTGGGCAGTTTGGTAGCACTCTGCCCTGTTGCCAGCACTTCTGCTGGGGACTCCGCATCATCCGCTTCAGCTAACCGTTGGGGCAGGAGGCTGGATTCCTCCACTCCCAAACTGTGTAGCTGCCATTGGGTAAGTGAGTTGGCTGCTTCCTTTTCCATTCCCTCATCTGGCTGCTGGGACGACATGTCTGTGGTATTGTTTCCAAGGTGCACGGATCTTTGCTGGGGGGGAAAGACCGCATTCTCCACCCGGGCCAACTGTTGAGGAGGGACAACGAACACCTCCTCTCCCTTCTCCCCCTGTATCTGCTGCTGGGAATTGATTTCCACCTTCTCACTCTGAGCCTCTGGAACTGCCACAGGTGTGAGGCAGAGGTCTTGGACCCTCTGTCTGGTGACCAGCGCTTCAACTAGGGAAGTTCCTTTCAACTCCACAGATACTGCTGTTGGTGCTGGGCAGAGCACAGTGAAGTTTGGCCCCGATACCAGCTCTTCTGCTGGGGGGTCATCAGGTTGTTCTTCCTCAGCAGAAAAGACTATCAAATCCCCTGTCTCTGCAACTGGTGTCTGGGGATAGAGGTTAACCATCTCCTGTCCGTGGAACCCAGAAGATGCTATCGGTGCTGGGCAGAGGTTAGCAGAGCTCTGACCTGTTGTCAGCACTTCAGCTTTGGGGATGACAATCACCAGATTTTCCATTGTCGATTCTCTGACATGCTGCTGCACAGGCACCTTCCTCCATCCAAGATCATCCCATGCAGAAACAGGATCATCAAGGTCAGTCAGCACTTGCTGCATCCGCCATAAGATCTCCGCATCCATAGCTGTGGGGGCAGGTTGGCAAAGTACACTGTTACTCTGCCACATTGCTGACTCTTCAGCCAGGATTTCAGAGTTGTCAACTGGTATTTCCTGATAGTCCCAGGCAAAGGGAACCCAGCCCTGGCACTGAGCAGAGTCTAGCAACCGTCTGTAGGCGATCTCCAGCTCCTATTCCTGAACGGCCAGAAAATCTATATCTTCCAGTGCCCAGTGCACTTCCGAGACATTCGGTAGCCCTTCTCTAAAATCCATTATTTCGTCCAACCGCCACTCTAAATCACTCCCAAAGTTAGGGTCCCCTGTCAGCTTCACATACAACAGTCCTAGGCCGCCATAGCCAAAGCCTTCCATTGGGCTGTCATCCGCTATCCAAGGGCATGCTTGGGATACATTCCACCAGAGGGCTCTGTAGCTCTCATCCAGCCGCATCTCTGCCCAGACCAGCTTGCTTAATTCAGATATCTGCTCCTTGTGCGGTTTTTCTCCCAAAAACAGCACCCACAATCCATACTGCGACCAGTACCTTTCCTGGATGGAGGTTATAAGTTTTTCCTGGTGTCGCTGCTCACGGGCTAGCACTTCCTTACAGAGTTTGCAGCGAATAGAATCAAACCATCCTAGCAGGACCTGCTCCAATACTGGTTCTCTGTGCTGTATCTGCATCTCTCGCAACATCCTTCTAAATTCCTCTTCCATGGCGGCTGGTATCTGTACTTCTCCTCAGAAACAGAATTAACATGAGCTTAATAACTAATCCCTTAAAGCAGCCGATGTGTCTCCATGCCCTCCTGAGCATTGTTATGATTAATCAGGTTTTCATTACAGGTCAGACTTGTTGTCACCGAGCTTCACACATTAGTATAAACACAGGACACCTTCTCACCATAGCAGGAGCTAATTACAATTAACAATACAAACAGTGATCTCCCCCCCTCCTCAGCCTAATAGGCAACAAACTATAGTAGGAGTAGACTGTCCGGCTCCTATCCAGTTCTAGAGGCCAATGTGATCAGCTCTCTCAACTAACACGTTGAGTTCAGAATCAAACAAACCAAGAATAGTCTTTACATATCCTGGGAGATATTGTGGATAAATATTACTGTCCCATTTTAAGTAATCCAAGATATATTTTCTCAGTCACTATTTATAATATGGCATATACAGGGTTCCCAGAGTCTGTGTCTTGGGGACATGGACCTGAATCTAAAGTAACACCACCTCAAGGGTCCCTAGGCAACAGCTTACAAAGAGCACTGTTCCCCCAAATGCCAGGGCCCATAATCAGTAGGCAAGAGGCCAGCATTCAGTCCCCTCCAAAAGCCTCTGTCCCGAGTGAGTCTGTCACACTCTCCTCTATGGGAATATCGGATGAAAATGGACCCTTTGTCCATTTTTATCCCATCCAATCCACCAGACGGATGAAAAATAGGTCCACCATCAATCTGCTTTTTTTGCAGACCGGATTGGATTGCATAGCAGTGGGTGTCAGTGGACTTGTAACCGCTGACATCCGCTGCTCCATAGAGGTGAATGGAGTGTCTGATCAGGTCAGCCTGGAAAACTGAATGGCGGATCTGATCGAATAGCCAGTATGAAAGGGGCCATATTGTGAATTTAGGCTGGGTTCACACTGATACTACACTACAGTCATATGACTATCATCCTACTTTGCTCTGCAACATCAGTCCTGCATTGGTCCTACACTGGTCCTGCATCCATCCGACTTCAGTGAACAGGGATCTGACTTTGATCCCAGACAATACCAGGCACTGTGTCTGGTGTGAATCTTTAGGGGTAACTCCACAATAAATGTAAAAAAAAAAAGGCATGAGTTCCCCCTCCAAGAGCATACCAGGTCCTTCAGACTGGTATGGATTTTCAGGGGAACCCCCACGCTGAAAAACTGTGTCGGGGCCCCCAAAATCCATACCGGACCCTATCCAAGCACACAGCCCGGCAGCTCAGGAAAGGGGGTGGGGAGGAGCAAGCGCTCCCCTATCCTGAACTGTACCAGGCCGCATGCCCTCAACATGGTGGGGTGGGTGCTTTGGGGCCGGGGGGCCCTGCCCCACCCACCCCAAAGCACCTTGTCCCTATGTTGATGAGGACAAGGGCCTCTTCCTGACACTCTGGCCGTTGGTTAGGGTGGGGGGCTGGGATCTGGGGGCCCCCTTGTTAAAGGGGGCTTCCAGATTCTGATAAGCCCCCACCCACAGACCCCAACAACCAATGGACAAGGGTTGTCAGGAAGAGGCCCTTGTCCTCTTCAACATGGGGACAGGGTGTTTTGGGACCCCCCTGCCCCAAAGCACCCACCCCCATGTTTAGGGCATGTGGCCTGGTACAGTTCAGGAGGGGGGAGCACTCGCTCATCCCCACCCCCTTTCCTGACCTGCCAGGCTATGTGCTATGTTCAGTGATATTTAATGGGCTGAAGTAGGCTCAAAGTCAGACCAAAGTAGTGCAGGGAGCATTTTCAAAGTGTGTCAGACCAGTTAAGATGACTCCCATAGGGAAACATAGATTTTCACACGTCATGCGACATGAGCTCCCAATGTCGGAGCATTTGTAATACCAGTATGAACACGGCCTCTCCATAAGAGAGTTAATATTCCAGCAATTGTTTGTAATATGGAACATGATTTAGCACTGCTGGAAGATTGGTCAAAGCAGTTCAATGTTTATAAAATACATTTAGGGGAATAAAGAACCTCTGACAAATTACAATATTGGATTAAGCAGGCAATGCATTATGCAATCTTTTTTCCTTCCACCAGAAAATTGCTCAATTCACCCATCAACACAGTCAGAACTATTGTGTTGTGCTATGTGGAGCGCGAGGCGCCTTCCCTGCCGGCAGAACACAATGATCCGTGTTGCTGGCTATTGCCAGGAAAAAGGGGAAGAGAAGACATTATTGAAACCTTAAGGCCTTATTCACATTGAACACGGCTTTAAAATCGCGTGACTTAATCTGAACTTGCACAATTTCAAAGCTGCATTATCGGGTCTGACTTTAAAGACATCTGTGTGGCTTCATGCACAGATGTGTTTTAAAGTCGCCCCTAAAATTGGCAAAAGTAGTGCAGGAGTTGTGCAGAAGCTACTTTTGAAAAATCATTCAATTCATTGGATCGGTGCCATTGCCAGTAATAGGCTGCAACTTGTCATGCGATTTGACCTGTAAAATTGCAGGACAAATCACTTCAATGTGAATGAGGGCTAAATACATTAAAATTTTTAGATGGGGAAAGCTGAGAGTATGGCCAGAATCTAAATTCGGACTGAACTTCAGCTTTTTTTGACATTCAGATTAAATCAGAACTTTTAGGGATATTCAGAGAGAATTACAATGCATTTAAAATCTGTCATTGGTCAGGTGCAAGACTTTGGCCAGTGATGAATTTTAACACAGTTGCAGCCCACACTCAATAAAAGGCTGTTGTATCACTCTCTCCATGTGTGGGAGTTTTTGCAGGCATAGTTTACAGTGTTGCGTGCTTTGACAGTTATTCAGTGCTTCATTACAGTACTACATTTAGTGCAGTACAGTATATTGACAGTGACACATTGCAGTGTGTGTCTAGGAGAGTGGAATGTAAGCCGATCTGCATTTATTGTGTCAGCAACAACTTCTGCTGTATTGCTGCAGTTCTCACCTTTTTTATTTGATTTGTTTAGGGATGTTTATTTTTTTCTCTTTGCTTGATTTTAGCATATATTTTTTAGTGTTTAAAAGTAAAAAAAAATGAGTGAAAAGTTAATGACACCCCAAACTCCGGTTGCAAATGCAGTGTGTTTTCCTGCACCAGAGCGCATAGTAAAAATGTGCCAAGTGATTTGGTCACGGTGCGTTTTCTAAAAGTAGTCGATGCGCTACTCTTGGTGTGGTGCTGTGCAATTTCAGCCCATTCAAAATGCATGGCCTGAAAGGGCACTGCACAGAACTTCATGTGAATTGCACAGAAACATGCAGTGTGACTATGTGTGATTTACATGCACTTCCTAGTGTGAATGGGCCCTGAAGGGATTCTGTTTGGTTTTATTTGTATTTTATTGTTGTCCTTCAGCTTTATTTTGTTTGTGTTTATATTGTTAGGGCCTTTTGTTATTAATACTTTTTTTTATTGCTGATATAGTCAACAGCAATAACAGCAGTATGAAGTTGTCAGTGACACCATAAAATTTGTCCTTTGTTTGCAGTGGATCACTGCATATTATTGTGGTGCAGGTTAGTCCAAAAAGCACCACAGTTTTCATAGCATACAAGAACTACATCCCCCACATACAGCTCTTACCATAGCTGCTAATGAAAGTAGGGAATAAGCCCCACATTAACAACATCATGTATGGGAGGTCTAATGGGAGAGGCAGAAGTGGTCCCTGTGCGGCTAAATTTTAAACTCAGAAACCATGATAGGTTTCCATGTGAATAGTCTGGCAAGGTTTGAATTTGGGTGGACGGTGATGTATTACTTGGCATATAAATTGCTTTGGTCCACAATCAATCGATACCGATTTTCCATGAAAAACAGCTAAAAAATAATAATTCAGTATGCCCATCAGGAAAAGCTCCCCTTAAGGAACTCAGATATTATTACTTCAGCTTGCTTAACCATACTGTGAGCACATTGGTCAAGTCTCCAATGCTATGGGAGTAACTAGGCAATTCCACATGATCTCAGTAAAAAGTTTTGTGTATTTTTTAACATACATAGATAGTAGAATCATTTAGGAATGTAAAATATTTAATTGATTAGGCCAAGTTTATGCACCAAAGCAAACCTCCACGGGGACCTGGTATTTGAGATGCTGAACCAATACAAAGGCACAAAGCTTTGCTAGCAAGTCTTATGGATGGCATTGACATTTTAATAGTCTGAATTACTATGCATATCACCGGAGAAATAAAGTCTTAATTCCTTAATTCATTAGAAACTTCTAATGAATTATGTTAGAAGTCATGTTGACTTCGTAGCATTAATCTAATAAAGAAAAAAAAATAGACCATAAAGAAATGAAACTCTCAACGTTTAACAGCAAGATCACAATAATGCAACATTTTTTCACAAATAAAACATTCAATTCAAAATGATCTGTACTGGAACTTGTGCAACTAAATGTACACTTTGATTGACAGTTACTTGGTCATGCAACACTGTACCCAAATATGTGTTATACCATTTTTTAGATAGATTAAATGTTCTTTTGGTGGTATTAATCACCACTGGGTGTTTTATTTTTTTACCATGTAAAGGAAAAAAGCCTGGGAATTTTGAAAAAAATATTGGTTCCCTTTTGGTGGCTATAAAACTTTACAAATAATTAGTCTTTCACAGATTTCTGTGAAACTGTATTACTGTATTCTGCCGCATTTCTTTGGTTAAAAAAAAAAATCAAACAAGTGCATATTATTTAAAGTGAAAGTTATAGAGTCTACAAACTATGGTACATACATAAATTGGAAATTTATCAACCCTGATGGTCTGACTGCCCATGGTCTCATTTCTAGAGCCCCCAAAATGCCAGGACAGTACAGACACCTGCAAAATTACCCATTTTTAGAACATAGATACTACCAAGAATTTAGTAAGAAGCATGGTGAGTTTTTTTGAAGTTTTACATTTTTGCCACTTTTTTGGAAGATTAAGAAATGTGGCAGTTCTGTGTCCTGCCTTGGTGTGAAAAGAGTTAAAGACCCAGGATTCTCATCCAGGTAGGTTGAGGGGCTCCAAAGAATATTTATCATTCAGAGGAAACTGACTTTTTAGCTTCCTCATCAGTTGTAAAAGTTGGTAATGGACCTGGAGCCTGGAGATTTTGTAGTGAGCTGGGTGAGATGAAATCTCCAATCATGGGTCTGTGTTTTGAGAATCTCCGGCACAATAATTGGGTAGGAGTTTTCTGGGCTTTTAGGAAAGATCATCAGTAGTGGCCCATCCATTAGGGGCGCAGGGGTAATGCCCCTCTAATCCATGCATCCGGCCCCCTAATCTACATGCATGATGCCGGACATATGGATTTCAAGGTTTTTGTTTTTTTATATAAGCACGTAATTAGAGCCAGAGGCTCTAATAGGCTTCAAAAAAGGGTGGGCTCAGGGGGCAGAGCACTGCGCCCTAAACCCACCCAGTTGTGTGACATTAGCAAATTTATATTTGCTATGGTCTTCCCGATTGGCCTCCCTGCCAATCAGGAAGCAGGTCCTGGTCTTCCCGGTCAATCGGACCCACTTCTTGTTCGTCTGGGAGCAGAAGCAATGACCCAGCTCTTCCCTGGAGCCTGCAACCTGCAAGGAGCAGCATCGGCCTCTTCCCTGGAGCCTGAAACCTGGAGCATCGGCTTCCTAAGGTAAGGCTACTGATTGTCACCGTCCGTCTCCCGTGGGGGGGCACCGATCGCTACCGTCCATCCGTCTCCCACGTGGGGGGGCACCAATTGCATCTGTCTCCCGTAGGGGAAGGTTTGTTTGCCCCACAAATTATTGAGCAACAGCCTCCACTGGATCTCACAAGGGTTCTGGGCTCCACCCCAGCAGACAGAGGAGGTCGCTGCCAGAGTCTGGAGGGCTCCACCTAGGAAAGACAGGTGGTAGCCAGAGCAGAAAGGGGCTGCAAATGATGTTGATGGAAGAGCTTTGCTGAATACTTCTGCGAGGGAAACTGATGTTTTGTGTTTTTCTGGAACTTTATTTTTATAAAAATGAAAAGAAAGAAGCCCTTAAAAAGAAGAAAAGTGAGTTAAAAGTGCTATTACTTGAAGCTAGTTCTCACAGAAAGCAAGTACAATTTGATTTTATTTCACATTTAAGAAGTTAATCCTCACTCACAGCATAGGCATACTTACTATTACACCTCAAAACACATTCTTCTACTCCTCCTGAGTATGAGGATATAACATGTGTGGGACTTTTTTGCTACCACATTTTGCAAAGAAGACCCTGCACACATATTTATTAGAGCCATGATGTGTCTTTAACCACTTGCCAACCAGCTCATGCCAATATACGTTGGCAAAGTGGCACGGGTGCGCAAAACAATGTACCCATACGTCGCTGCGTTATCTGTGGCTAGCGTGCGCGCGTGCCGCAGGAGCGTGCCCACTGGTCCTGCGGACTCTATGTCCCTCGGTGGCCCGCGATCGTGGCACGGAGAGGCAGAACGGGGAGATGCCTATGTAAACAAGGCATTTCTCTGTTCTGTCTATCAACATGACAGGGTTCTACTGCTCCCAGTGATCAGGAGCAGTGATCTCTCATGTTCTAGTGAGCCCACCCCCCCTACAGTTATTACATGCTGAGGGAACACAGTTAACCTCTTGAATGCCCCCTAGTGTTTAACCCCTTCCCTACCAGTGACATTAAGCCTGGGTTCACACTATAACGGGCTGCGGATCGCACAGAAGCGCTGTGCGTCCCTGTTCCCCATTTAAGGGACGAATCAGGGCCGATTCTATGCCTGAATTCGGCCCTGAAACTGAGCCAAAGACGCACAGCGTTTTTGTGCAGTGCGCTCCGCAGCCAACCCGGAGATATGTGAACTGGCTCCATAGGGAGCCGGTCACATTCTCCTACTATGAGAATTAAATGTGGGGAAACGCACATCTAATTCGCATAGGTGTGAAACCGGGCTTACACAGTAATCAGTGCATTTTTATAGCGCTGATCGCTGTATAAATGCCAATGGTCCCAAAATAGTGTCAAAAGTGTCCAATCTGTCCGCTGCAATGTCGCAGTCACAAGAAAAATTGCAGAACGCTGCCATTACTAATAAAAAAAAATTATTAATAAAAATGTCATAAATCTATCCCCTTTTTTCCAGACGCGATAACTTTTGCGTAAACCAATCAATATACGCTTATTGCGATTTTTTTTTTTTTTTTTTTACTAAAAATATGTAGAATACATATTGGGCTAAACTGTAGAAGAAATTTTTTTTATATATTTTTGGGGGATATTTATTATAGCAAAAAAGTAAAAAATGTTGCTATTTTTCCAAAATTGTCATTTTTTTTTTGTTTATAGCGCAAAAAATAAAAAAATCGCAGAGGTGATCAAAATACCACCAAAAAAAAAGCTCTGTTTGTGGGAAAAAAGGATGTTAATTTTGTTTGGGCACAAATTGCACGACCGTGCAATTGTCAGTTAAAGCGAAGCAGTGCCGTATCTCAAAAAAGGGCTTAGTCAGAAAGGGGGTAAATTCTTCCGGGGCTGTAGTGGTTAAAAGATTACAACTTTTGCCAAAAATTTTTGGAAAATATATTTTTTTTTTTTTTTACACACACAGCTAAACAAAGTCATTGGTCTAGATGGGTCTTTCTAGGCATTTCACATATTCACACAAGTCCACTCAAAACATATTTTATTGAAATCATATTAGAAAAGGGGTTACATAAAATCATATTTCAAGCTGCATATATATTCAATGATCAAGATAAATATTGGGTAAAAAAATTTGTAGAAGCTGAAAGACATACAAATGTCACAAAAAAAAAAAAACAAGACATGATGATTACAGCAATATACATATAGATAAATCAGTTTCCACTTACAACCCTGCATGATCAGGGCATGCAGCTAAAAACTGCAAAAAAAAACCCCAAAAAAAACCACAGGTTTTAAGGATCACAGAACCATCCTTCTCGAGCAAACTCAGAATTATCTCCCTCAACAAAAATCTGTGAGCACCAGCTCTATCAAAAAGAAACTAGTTAAAGTATAATATTTCAATAAATAATACTTAAAAAGATATATGTGATGGCATTCCAATTTAATTCTGGTGCTGTAAGGGTGGGTGTACCTCTTCTATAATTAAAGCTGTTCAAGAAATAATTACTTCAGAGGTGTAGCAATGCCAGACCCCCCAGGGAAAAACCTCAAAAGTAGGGGAGAAGTCCAAAAAGCCAAATCTCAAAAAAGTAATAAAAGGGTTATTTAATGGAATATAATTTCCCTAAAAAAAATGTGGGATATATCAGAGAGTGAACCATCATGCACTTACTTAAACCACCAGCAAGCGAATTCACCCTAGCATCCAGGGAGCAGTAAAAGAGGCTTTGTTCTAATACCAGAAGTTTTATATAGAGTTCACAAAACGTTAATTAATGGGTTAAGGCCTCCCCAGTTAGTAATATCTTTCAGGTGTATAGAGCTGGCATCTTTCTCTGCAATCCCCATGAAAAGGATAAACAAGAATGGTGCTCATGACTTCAGATTGCCGCTGCTCATGCGTGAGACAGATATGTCCAATAAAGAAATCCACTGGTGCCATGCTGAAGGACAGGCGCCAGGGAAACACTACAAAAAGGAAGACGACACTTAAAGTGTTACTAAACATGCAACAGTAAAATCTGTCTGTATATGAAGTAAAGCATGCTTTGTTTTACTCACTGTGGAAGGGCTTAATCCCCTGCATTGTGTAAAAAGGCTATTTTATCCAGTCTTCTCTCATCCTCCCCTTCTTCCACTGTCCCCAAACCATCTCCTGATAAAACAGAGCCTTGGGGGCACTCTGCACATGCTCAGTTTGGTGTGTATTGCTAGAGTTTTATTTTCTTCGGAAAATGCATATGATCAGCACTGTTGAGACAGAGGGTCAGGGGTCGTGCAGCCTCATAGGACAATCAGTGGAGAATGAAAACTCCTCCTACAAGCTTTAACCAGTGCTCTGCTGGACACTGATATAAGTCACAAGACTGCTCTAACTGCTGATGAGAAAGGGTATTTAGCAGTTTGTTTACTAAAACTAGTTCATTGCCATGTTCTGTGTACTGTGGGAGACCAGATATAGTGAATGCAGGGTCCTGGGTTTAGTAACACTTTAAAGAAAACCCAGGAGCCAAAGCTAAACCCATATATGATCAATCATGGGTTCAAGATAGCATACCCAGTTCCAAGGCATACTCTGGTGCGCTGGGTGACAGAGACCAACCCCCACCCACTCTGCCTGTAAACAACCATTACAAAGAATACACCATTAATGTAATGTATTAAAATGATACAAAAATTATAAAATAACAAATTAATACTACCAAAATGGGATGTGTGTTGCCTAAACAAAAGGACGTATAATAGACGTATTAATGGACAAGTAGACTACAATTACACGCAAGTATACCATTAATGTAAAATATTATATATTTATTACATAAACCACTAGCAAGGCAAAAAAAGAAGGATAAACACCATCCAATTAATTCAATCAAGAAAAGGTTTGTAACTTGTGGCTTTATTAACTCCAGGAAATGAGATGGTGTGCAAATCATCTCAACCTAAAGCAAATATTTGTTCCAGAACCCAACACAAGGGTCTCCATGTACCCTCTCAAGTGCAATAAATGACACACAGGGTAAGGTATACTCAGGGCTTTTTTTTTTTTTTTTTTTTACACAGAATAGGTGCAGGAACTTACCCCTCTCCCACCCAACCACATACCCCAGATGCGTCATTGTTATTGAAATTTTATAAGCTTCTCTTTATAAGCAAATAATTCCATTGCGCTAAAAAGCACAATTTACAGATCTCTTGTATAATGGCGGGAATGTGCGCTTGTATATCTCCAAGTAACACAGACGCTGGTATCACATTGAGCTTAGCCAAATCATCCCTAGCTGATCTGCTGCTTTTATTTATAGTGTACAAATGAACAACAAAGGAAGGTGATGGCTTCAGAATCAGCCAGACACTTATATTCTTTCAAAAGAACCAATCACACGACGGGGGGCGTAGTATGGAGAGAAGACGCGCTGCGTGAGCGTACGGAGGATCCCGGGCTCTGAGAGACACGAAGAGTAGTGAGCTGCAGCGATAGCTTCCCCTCTCCTCATCCTTCCGGGAGATCCCAGCCAGGAATGGCGACACGCTGGCGTACTACCCCACAGCCTCCTAGCAAAGGGAAGGCACAGACAGGCGGACTGAGAGCCTATCTATCCCCACAGAGTGCGGATCAAGGAAAGACAGACCGGAGGGTATCTGAGCATGAAGGGATAAAGTCCGGTCCCCCTGAGCTCAAAAACAGACAAAAGTACGATAAGGAGACACCACTGAAGGGCCGGGACTCATTGCGGGTTATGGCCAGAGGAGCCCACTAATGACAGAGGACCTGGCAGTGTGTGGACCCGAGAGGGCTGAGTGGGATAACCATTTGATTGCTGGGTTGAGCCCTAAAGACCATCTGGGAGCAGGTAACAAGGCTGACGGTGGACTGTGGGGGCAAGATATAGGAGGAAGTGGAGTGGTGAGACCGGGGGATATCCCAGGGGAGAATGTCCGGGGAGCTGAATGTGAGAGTGAAACCCCTGGCTGGGATTTGTTGTCTGCTAGCCAGGGATTAACCCCGAGGGGAGATGATGACTCAAACACAAATACAGCAATTGATACCTCCGACTCAAATCCCCTCCCTAGACCAAGCGATATCACAAGCAGAAGTAACAAGTATAGATTTGGACAAAGAACTCAGAGAACATCTGAGATCCCTCCCTACTAAAAATGATATACAACTACTTATTTCTGCAGTTGAACTGTCATGTAAGCAAATGGTGGATGGGCTCAGAGAGGATACAATAGCTTTGGGACATAAAGTGGAGGAGATGGAGACAGGTCAAGATGATATTAAGCAAGCAGTGGCTAATACTCAAGAAGCAGTAAAGAATCATGATGAAAAATTAAACTCTCTATTAGATCGAATGGAAGATCAGGAAAATAGAGACCGCAGGCAGAATATCCGCATACGGGGTCTAGCTGAGGTAAAAGGGGCCATGGACTTGCTTCAAACAGTGACTGGTCTGTTTCGCCAAATATTGGGGCCCCAGGCACCAGATGTTATCGAAATAGATAGAGTACACCGATCTCTATCTTATGTCCATCAGAATACGGATAGAATCCAAGATATTGTTTGTAAATTGCATAAGTTTACAATGAAAGAGGCAATTATGAAAGCAGCCCACAATAATCCTAGGATAGAGCATGAAGGTTGTCAGATATCCCTGTTCCCGGACCTATCATATCGAACATTGATGCAATGCCGGACTGTAAGACCGTTATTAGAAGCTATGCAGGCTGCTGAAGTGAAATACCGGTGGGGTTTCCCTTTTCGTTTTAATGGCCACCCAAGATGGAAAGTCAGCAGTCCTCAGATCTAAAGACGACCTACAAAAGTTTACAGAAATATTGAGCTTGCCGCTAGTTGACTTTCCTGATTGGAGAATGAACAGCATCAGATCTCCTTTGCGTCCTCCAGAGCAGTGGAATCAAATCCCAATTAGAAGCAGAGAGAGGAAGATAAACAAGGAAGGACAAAAATGGGCATATTTAAAAATGGAACTGGAACTAATTAAAGAGAAAGCTGGCTATAAGAGGAGAGGAAGGGGATAGGTGGGGCAGAGGAAGGGAGGCGAGGGATAGAAATGTATCCTCCTTGGAAGGGGGGTGTCATATTAGGAGGGAGGAAGGGAAGTAGTTTTTTGTTTTTTTTTCCTCTCACTCTCCTCTCTCTCTCTTTTTTTGTTCTTTTCCTTTTTTTTATGCGGGTGCTCTCTTTGCTCTCAGAACTCGGGGGAAAACCAGGTATCTTATCCATATCATTAACTATCTTTACCCCAATAGGAAGGTCCCAAAAGGAAGACTTCTTATTCTGCATTTTTGCAGAAGGGAGGACAAACCCAGGGAGGGGTGGTACACCCCCATGGGGAGTGGTCTTCCCCTTAGTGGAGGTAATAGGAATTTTTTTTTCTTTTTTTTCTCACATATAAATTTGTACATTCAGGTTTTGAAATATGGAAGGAAAGAGGGGGGGGGGGCTTTTTTTTTTCTTTCCCCTTCTTTTCTCAATCCCAGGCACTTTTTTCTCTTGGACCGGATATATTCAGTGGAGATGGCAAGGGGAACCCCGGAATGGAGTGGCACAGCAATAGGTACAGGAAAGTATATATAAAGTATAAGTATATATATTATATATAGTATATATTCAGGATTAGGTGGCAGAGGTGAAGATAGTATCATATAATGTAAGGGGCCTGGGATCTCCGTGCAAGAGGGATCGTCTCTGGTGTGAACTGCATACCCTGGGAGCAGATATTGTATTTCTCCAGGAGACGCACTTTGCAGCAGGGTAGATCCCCCGAATACCCTGTTTTCCATTTAACCAATGGTTTCATACAACCTCTCCTATTCGGGGAGCTAGGGGAGTCACAATGGCCTTTAACAGATCATGTCCATTTTCACTTATGGAAGTGGAGGTGGATCCTGAAGGTCGCTCTTTGTTTGTAAAGGGGAGAATACACGGACAGTGCTATACATTCACCTCAATTTATGCCCCTAATAACTGTACGGTAGATTTCTTATCGAAAACACTGAAGAAACTAGAGAGGACTAGGGAAGGCGTTCTAGTACTGGTGGGTGATTTTAATCTTATACTGGAACCTGAAATGGACACTTCATCAGGTAAAACATCATTATCCTTTAGAGCCCAAAGACATATAAAACAGAGTATAAGATCTCTCCATTTGGTGGATAGCTGGAGGGCATTACATAGCCGAGAAAAGGATTATAGCTATTACTCGGGAATACATAATACTTACTCACGAATTGACTTATTTTTGGTTGATCGATTTTATTTACATCTTGTGCAATCTTCTGTAATTGGATCAATTACGATATATGATCACTCCAATAGCTTTGAGTTTACGAGTGAGTGGGGTAAGTAAAAAAGGAAAGGACCTGGCGATTAAATGAGTCCATTATGGACGATAAAAGGGTTTTTGAAGCCCTACATAATAAACTGATATCGAATTTTGAAACCAATATACCAGGTAAAGTGTACAACCAATCAGTATGGGGAGGCGCATAAAGCGGTTATTAGGGGAGAAATGACGCACAGAGATAATACACCTAGATCAAACAGTATTTATAAAAAGCCGGGAAGCTAGAGACAATACAATCCGAGCCTTACAGATATTACACTGGGCCCAAAATGGACCAGAGTGAATCCCAAGGGTGGTGCTGTCAATGGATGCTGAGAAAGCATTTGATAGGGTCAGCTGGGTCTTTATGTCCGAGGTTCTGAGGGAGGTGGGTCTAAGAGAACGTATGATGGGATGGGTTTTGGCATTATATAACAACCCTAGAGCAAGGGTTTAGGTAAATGGTGGGTTATCAGAGCATTTTAGTATTTGCAATGGGAATAGACAAGGGTGCCCACTTTCCCCATTGTTGTTCGCCTTGGCCCTTGAGCCTTTTCTATGCATGATTAGGAGAAACGGGGGGTCACAGGGATCTGCATTGGGGCAGTGGAGCACAAGGTGTCGGCATATGCGGATGACCTTTTATTCTACCTATCTAAACCTAAAGAATCATTAAAAGAATTAATGCAGGAAAAAAGATAAATTTGGGGTTTTGTCCAATTTTAAAATAAACTTTCGAAAATCAGTTTTGATGCCAAGTCATGTCCCTACTAGGATGATGACCTCCATCCAACATAATTTCCCTTTTATTTGTAATCTAGACTCATTGGTATACCTGGGGATTCATATTACAGCAGATTTAAAAAAGTTATATGATCTTTACTACGGCCCGCTGCTAGCGAATGTACTAAGGGATTTGCAAAGTTGGAAGGGTCACCTTTTGACCTGGTTTGGAAGAGTGAACGCTCTCAAAATGAATGTATTGCCAAGAATCATTTATATCTTATCTACGGTTCCTGTGACGCTCCCACAATCCTTTTTTAGGCAGATGAGAAGGGCCCTGTCGAACTTTGTGTGGGGAGATAAGCACCCAAGGTTGTCATATGATATATTAAGGAGACATAAATCGGAAGGAGGGTTAGGTCTCCCAGATAAAAATTTGTATTATAAAGCTTTGTATTATAAAGCTATGGCTTTATTATGAATAATGAATTGGCGACATGATTCCTCAAATAAACTTTGGGTAAATTTAGCAAAGACAATAGCTGGCAGGAATTTAGAAGGAGCGCCCTGGTTTCCAGCTGGGAGTAGGGGATTGTCGTAATTGACATCTCCAATAACTAAGACTACTTTATTGGTATGGGATAAGCTAAATGCCCTCGGTAAGTTTGCTCCCGTAATATCCCCATTAGCACCAATGGAGGGATACACATGGTTCCACCCGGGGGAGGATGGAAGAAATTTAGAAGGTTGGGGTAGAGATGGTGGGCTAACGTGCACTAGGATAGCCCCATCGGGTACATTGGTACCCTTAAAGGACTTAATATTGACCTGGGGAGATATTCCAATGTCCACCTGGAGATATTTCCAAATAGCAGATTTTTATAATAAAAGGAAATCACTAATTAGACCCCTAAATTCCCTCACCACATTTGAATCCTGGTGTATAGATAACCCAGAAGCTAAGCACTTATTATCGAAGATTTATAAACTGATACTCAAAACATAAACACCCTATTATATTAAGAAGTGGGAAAAAGAAATAAGACAGAGGTTCTCAGCTTTACAGATACAAAAGATGGTTAAAACAACCCATAGCTCCTCAATAAGCTCCCATATCCAGGAGATGGCATATACATTTTTGACTAGATGGTATCTTACCCCAGCCTGTTTCCAAAAGCCGATGCATGCTGTTGGAGGGGATGTGATGAAAGGAGTACATTCCTCCACATATGGTGGACATGCCCTAAGATTAAAACATTTTGGGAGGCAGTGGCCCCTTGGATCAAGAAGTTGACTTTAAGACCTATAGAATTCTCGGTTACACACTTCTTGCCAGCCTCGAATAAAACATATAAAAGAAGTATCACCCCAGCTTCCCTGTGAGACAATTTGAACACTACTTACATGGCTCTGAACACGATCGTGTGCACATTCCCACTGCTACCAATGACGCGAGCTATACTCTATCATGGCTCAGTGGGCCATCATTTTTGTATGGTTATGCTATGGATCCCTTGTACGCAGATCTGTTTGCTAGGAGCGTTAATGCAATCGCCACGAGGTGACCTTCTCGGGATCCAGGCTCACTCCTTCTGGAGAAATAATATATCCCAAAAAATGAATCTGGGTTCATTCAAACTCACATTTCTCCACTCCAGTTTGCTATAAATTTGCTTCTTCCTTAATCTTCAAAGAAAGTGCAAACGTGTTTGCGATGCTCCTCCAGATTATCAGAAAAGATGAGAATATCATCCATATATGCAATCACAAACTGGTCCAACAGAGTTTAAAAAACATAATTGACGATAGTATTGAAAAGATGCAGGAGTGTCGCAAAGCCTAAAAGGCATAGCCAAAAATCATATCTGGTTCTAAAATCAGTTTTCCATGTCTCTTTTACCAATGCGGACAAGGTTATATGCTCCCCATAAATCTAGTTTTGTAAAGACTTTGGAAGGACAGTCTTTCCAACGTTTCAGCAACAAAGGGAAGGGGATAATGGTTTTATTTGAAATCCCTGTAATCAATGCACGGATGCAAGGTGGAGTCTTTGTTTTCAACAAAGAACAGGGATGCACCTGCAGGAGATGTTGAGTGTCCTATAAAGTCCTTCTCTAAACGTGCCTCTATTACTTTCAAACATTCCAAGTCTCTACTTAGTCCTTTCTGAAAGTCTCTGATCAATTTAGATACATAACTGGATGATATTAATTAAATAAGATCATTAGGAGTCTCTACTCTTACAAGCTCATCTTTATCCTGTTCAGAGAGCCCTTGGCAGAGCTCAATCATTTGCGCTGCTGGGTTCAAAGTGGTATCTGAGATCCAACATCAGAACGTAGCCGTGTATTCAGCAACAGAGCACTTACCCTGGTGCAAACTATGCAACTGTGCATTGCCCGTAGCACAGTGGTTGGGATCATCAAAAAGATTCAAAATTATCTAGAGTGGCACTGTCATGTTCTACATGGGGGGGGGGGGGCAAGCTAGGGCTTTCTCAGTCATTAGGTTGATAACAAACAATACCTTCTTTTTCTCAGAAATAAATGCAGCTTTTTGCATTTGTAAATATAGGGACACTGATTAGGGAACCTCTGTATGGTGGAGGCCGCCAATGAACTCTACAAATTCTTAGTCCCCTGAGGAAGAAAGCTATTTCAAAATGCATTGGGAAAGAGAGAGTTTGCACCAAATATTTATCTTGATCATTGAATGTATATGCAGATTGAAATAGGATTTTATGTAACCCCTTTTCTAATATGTTTTGAATAAAATATGTTTTATATGAATTTATTTGTGAATATGTGGAATATCTAGAACATCCCATCCAGACCAAAGACTTTGTTTAGACTTATT
Source organism: Lithobates septentrionalis (assembly GCA_037952835.1). Taxonomy (NCBI): domain Eukaryota; kingdom Metazoa; phylum Chordata; class Amphibia; order Anura; family Ranidae; genus Lithobates; species Lithobates septentrionalis. Next base: position 1,196,502 of record JBBDGP010000961.1, on the reverse strand, counting down.
GAGGGATGTTGGCATTCATGTGACAAATGAAAGCACTTGGAAGATATATTTTACATAAAGCGGTCAGATATTTCTCATACACAGAAATGTTTAATACCCCAAAACATTCTCTGCTATTTATTCTCACTATGGGGATACTGCATTGTTTGCAGCCTAGGTGAATAGGTCCAAAACCAAAAGAGCAGCTTTAAGCTTTTCAAGGGGCATAGATTAAGCATCTAATTATCAAATTTCCTGACTATCACATGTTTGGAGGCCTGGCATACCAGGGCAGTAGAAACACCCAAAATGACTACTTTTTGGAAATAAGACAACCAAGGTATTTTTATTTTTAACAGACAGTCAGAGTACAAATAATTACAAGAGTACAAAATTGCAAGCCAACAGTAGTTGTATGAAAGTGCAGAGTTTCAAGAACACATACATCTCCTTTAAAGCAAAGCTGTATTTTGAATTTACCGTATATACTCGAGTATAAGTCGTTCCGAGTATAAGTCGAGGCCCTAATTTACCACAAAAAAAATGGGAAAAACTTATTGACCCGAGTATAAGACGAGGGTGAGAAATGCACAGCTACTGTAAGTGGAAAAGAGGGTCAACAATGCCCATTTGCAGCCTCACTGTGCCCATTTGCAGCCATAGGTCCCCTGAACTTCAAACTCGGTAGTTAAGGGTTCCTAGATGCCCCCTAGCTGCAGCCAAAATTTGGGGTCTCTGAACCCAAAGGGTCCCGAAATGACATTGCTGCAGATGGACACAGTTGACCGAATTTGGGGCCCTGTATCTTGGGGCCACTTAGTGCTAAGAACCCCAAATTTGGTGTGCAAACCCAGAGGAACTAGCACCATAAAATTTCCAAAGCTGGGGTTACTAGCACCAAGTGGCCCTGAGATACAGGTCCCCAAAAATCAGTTCAGAAAATGTCAAGCACTTTTCTGCAGCAGAAAATGACACTTTCCGAACCGGTTTTGGGGCCCTGTATCTCGGGGCCACTTAGTGCTAGAAACCCCAACTTTGGATATGTTATGGTACCAGTTCCACTAGGTTTGCACACCTAATTTGGGGTTCCTAGCACCAAGTGGGCCTGAGATACGGGGCCCCAAAGTCGGTTCGGAAAATGAAATTTTTTGCTGCAGAAAAGTGCTTGACTCGAGTATAAGTCGAGGGGGGCACTTTCAGCACAAAAAAATGTGCTGAAAAATTCGACTTATACTCGAGTATATACGGTACTTGAATTTACTTGATAGCAAGCTGTACATGAATGGCAGTAATTGTGCCTATCGATTAGCCAATCAGACTACATTTTGGAAATTGAGTAGTGTCATGTATTTACCTAAATCCAAAAAAAATATTTTTGTGGTGCTCTAAAAGGTATGATTAACTTTTACTGGTGTTTGCTATCAGGGAAACTTGATAGTTTGCCTAGCCCTGGCAAACTACAAGTTTTTTTTAGAAATAGCTCTCATATTGATAACATATTTTTGATTTTGAAAACAGTCTGTTTTTTTTTTTGTTTTTTTTTCTTTTAATAGGAAGCACAGATTAGTAAATGCAATTATAAATCAAGTAATGAAAACGGAAAATTGTATACTCACCTTTCCGTAATTTTCCTTTCCTGACGCCTCTCCATGGCAGCACACACTGGGTTGTGACTCCGCCCCCACAACCTGACAGGATTGGTTAGCTATAAATTTGAAGGGGAGACACCCCGCTGCATTCTCTGTAAATATATCACCATAAAACGGGGTGGGAATCTGTGTGCTGCCATGGAGAGGCGTCAGGAAAGGAAAATTACGGAAAGGTGAGTATACAATTTTCCGTTTTCCTGACGCCTCCATGGCAGCACACACTGGGAAATAACTCGCCAGTCGGGTGGGTGCAAGAAAATAATATTTATTCCTTATAATGCGGAAGAATTGGCTCTAACAACGGATCTACCGAAGTCTGCCATAGCCAAGTGAGCAGAATCTACTCTATAGTGAGAAATGAAAGTATGTCTGGAGGACCAAGTTGCTGCTTTGCAAATAGTCTCCGGTGAAACCCTGCAATACGCTGCCCAGGAGGTAGCCACTGCCCTGGTTGAGTGAGCCCTGATGCCTTCAGGAATTGCCATATGCCGCATGGAGTATGCCTTCTTGATGGACTTGACTAACCAGGAGGCGATAGTACGTGAAGTAGCCGCTTGACCTCGTCTGTTTCCATGTGGAATGACCATGAGGGTATCCGTCTTCCTAAAAGAATTTGTAGCCGCCAGGTAACTAATGATGGTAGTTTTAAAATCCAGAGGATGAGGTTCACCCTGATCATTAGTGAAGGATGGTAAGACAATATCTTGGTTGTAGTGGAAGGAAGTTGCTACCTTCGGGATGAAGTGGTCTGAAGGTCTTAGTACTACCTTATCAGGGAAGAATACTAAGTAAGGTTCTGATGCCATCAGTGCTTGGATTTCAGATACCCTCCTTGCTGATGTAATTGCAATGAGAAAAGACAGTTTTAGGGTCAGATCCCACAGAGATATTGATTCGGATGTAGTAAAAGGAGGATTGGTGAAGGCATCGAGAACTACTGAGAGATCCCATGATGGAAAAACTGGTTTCTTAGGAGGTTTGATTTTCAAACAGGCTCTCAGGAATTGGATAACCAGCGGATGTAATGCCCATCTGGTGCCTGTTTTGGCCGACAAGGCGGATACTTGTACCTTAAGGGTACTTGAACTTAGACCTTTGTTGACTCCTGACTGGAGGAACTCTAGGATTTGAGAAGGTTCTGGAGCAATAGGATCCCATCCCTTCTGCTGCGCCATTGTAAAGAATTTGTTCCAAATTCTTGTATAGGTGGTGTTGGTGGTACTTTTCCTGGCTTGCATCAGGGTTGATATTACTTCCTGGGAGCAGCCTTGTTCCCTTAACCTAACCCTCTCAACTTCCATGCCATCAGATGCAGCTTCTCTGGAGCTGGATGTAGAAATTGGCCTTGAAATAGTAAATCCGGAGTTACCGGAAGAAGGATTGGAGGTTGAAGGCTGAGCTGCAATAGGGTCGTGAACCATGGTCTTCTCGGCCAAAGAGGGATTACCGCGATTACCGTGGCTGAAGATCTCCGAAGCCTGGATAGGAATCTTGCAATTAACGGAGTTGGCGGGAATATGTACCCCAACTTGAAGTTCCATGGGTGAATTAGACAATCTATCCCTTCGGCTGAAGGGAAAGATGCTCTGGACAGAAACCTCCGACACTTTGTATTCGCAGGAGTGGCTGCTAAGTCGATCTCTGGCACTCCCCATGTCTCCGTGAGAAGAGAAAAGGCCTGGAGACTCAGGGACCATTCGTTGTTGGAAAGAGTCTCTCGACTCAAGTAATCGGCTAACATGTTCTGTGCCGCAGGAACATATATTGCTTTTAAGTCTGCTAGGTGTGCCTGTGCCCATTCCAAGATAGGACGGACTTCCTCCAACAGTGTGAGACTCTTGGTACCCCCTTGCTTCTGGATGTAGGACACTGCCACCTTGTTGTCCATCCGGATAAGCACGTTCTTCCCTCTGAGGACTGGTGCAAATGCCATGAGGGCCTGGAAGGCTGCCCTGAGTTCCAGTATATTTGATACTATCCCCTGGGCCCGGAACTGCCATCGGCCCTGTGCTGCTCGATCTTGACAGTGGGCTCCCCAGCCGCTCTGACAGGCATCCAAAGTGACTATTATCGGATCTAGGGGAACTATCAGCTTGTATTTCCTGAGGTTGGTCAAGTGTGTCCACCACCACACTGATTGCTTCATTGGTCTGGAGATGATAATGGTCTGACGCATGGATACTCCATCCCACTGCCTCAGAAAGGAGTTTTGCAGGACTCTCATGTGCCATTGTGACCACTGCACCATGGGCAGGGTTGCAGCCATGGACCCTAGCACACTCAAGCAGATTCTGGCTGGAAGATGCCTCGCTGATAGTAATCTCCGCATCTTCTGTACTAGAGGCTGAATCTTCTCCTGAGGGAGTTGTACTCTGTTCAATTTGGTGTTCAGATCCGCTCCCAGAAATACCATGTTTTGTGTGGGTCGTAGACTGCTCTTTTTCCAGTTGATTAGCCAACCGAAGTCCTGGAGAGTCGTGAGTAAGATTCTCTGATGACATAGCAAGGTTCTTTGATCTTCTGCCAAGAGCAGGATGTTGTCCAGATAATGGTGGACTCGCAGACCCTTTTCCCTGAGGAATGCAACCACGGGTAGGAGGACCTTGGTGAATGTCCTGGGAGCCGACGAAATGCCGAAAGGAAGACACTGGAATTGGAAGTGGCTTTTGTTGATGGCAAATCGGAGGAATTTTTGAAAGGCGGGATGAATTGGAATATGTAGATAAGCGTCCGATAAATCTACAGAGAGCATCCAGTCGCCCAGGTTCACAGCCAGAAGTATGAACTGTAGACTCTCCATTTTGAAGGCCTCTATTTTTATGTTCTTGTTGAGATTTTTTAAATCCAATACAGGGCGTAAGTCTCCGGTCTTCTTCTTTACCAAAAATAGTGGGGAATAGAACCCCCTCCCCTTTGGATCTGATGGAACCTCCAGGATTGCCCCTTTTTCCTTCAATTCCACTATATATTTTAATAGTAACTTCCTCTTGATTGGAGAAGATGGCAGTCTTGTTGATTGGAAGTGATTTTTCGGAAGTTTGCCCATAAACTTCCACTTGTGTCCAAATTTGATTGTGGAAAGAGTCCACGGGTCCTTTATATGGCTTGACCAAATCTGTACGAAGTCCTTGAGCCTGGCGCCCACCTGTACTGGGTGGGCAGGTGAACCTTCAAAAAGACTTCTGCTGCTCCCCTGCCGGGGTAGTCTTGGACTTTTGCATCCTAAGGAAGGAAGGTCTTGTGTTTTTCCAGTCTCTTCTAAACTCCCTACCGGGACGGTAGGATCTAGCTTCCCTATATTTCTCAGGAAGGTTGCGCCTGAAGGACGGACCCTTTTGGGCCTTGGGTCTCCTGTCTGAGGGAATTAATCCCGACTTCCCTCCTGTCACCTTCGAGATAGCGGTGTCCAATTTAGACCCGAACAGGTTTGAGCCATCATATGGAATTCTGCACCAGTTTGTTTTCGATGCAGTATCGGCCATCCATGGTTTCAGCCACAGGGCCCTTCTTACCGTTACTGAGGCTAGCATTGATCTCGCCGAGGATCTTATAATATCCACTGAAGCTTCTGCCACGAAGTCACCTGCCAACTTGATCTCCTGAAGAGATGATATTATCTTGTCTACTTCCGTACCGTCTTGCAGATCTTTCTCCACCTTGGTTGCCCAACCTGATATGGCTTTAGCCACTGCTGCTGTGGTAATTGCTGGTCTGCACGCGCCCCCAGCAGTGGAGTATGCTTTTTTAATTCCAGATCCAATTTCCGATCCAGAACATCCCGAAAGGAAACCGCGTCTTCAATAGGCAGAGTGACATGCCGTGCAAGACGCATCAAGGAGGAGTCAACTACTGGGGCGTTCATCAACGAATTGACTTTTGACTCCTTCAGAGGATACATCTTTGTCAGTCTGTTGGTGAGACTGGTCCGCTTATCAGATCTCTCCCACTCATCTTTAATTAGATCCTCCAGTTCACCTATAAAAGGAAAATTCTCTGGTTCTTTCCTTAAATTTGGGAAATATTTCCGGACTTTCTGCGGTTCCGCTTTATCTTCTTCCCAGCCTATCACCTCTTTAACTGACTTTGCGAAAGGCTGTACAAGGGAGAAATCAAAACCTGCTGACATGTCCTGATCCTCATCTCCTGAGGAGGGTTCTGATGCCTGGGGTTGATGGTCGTCCGTTACCGATGTGCTGGGCGTAGGCCTATCCATTAGTGGCATCGTTGTCTCCCTTATGGATTCCCGCACAGATTCTCTTATGAGCTCCGTAGCGACTCTTGCGTCTAATTCCTTGTCCGTTGCTGCTTCATTGAAGCAGGATCTGCAGACTAATTTCTCTGGCAAGGCCGGTGCGCCGCATACCCAGCAAGCGTTTGCTGCAGGACAGGTGTGGCGGCTCTGGCGGTGTGATGAAGGTGACCGTCTGCGGTGTGACCGACTATGACGGGAGCGGCTGCGTCTTGAGCGGCTGTGACGTGAGCGGCTATGTCTTCGGTGGCGGGAAGAAGACCTTGAACGGCTTCTGCGAGACTTCTTGCTTGACGTGTGACTTGATCTCCCTTCACGCCTGGAACTTGCGGCTCTTGACCTGGTAGGGCTGCCAAAAACGCAGTGTTAGTGGTTGGCTCTCTTTTTCTCTCCCCTTCTTCAATACTTACCAATGACGGATGGCCTCTTACCTCGTTTGCTGATGGTGGTCTGCGCGGGCAGTGGTCTCCATAGTAAAAGTGACAGTAAGACTGAAGGGTAATAAGAAAATTTTTTTTTTTTTTTTTTTAAATTCCATTACTTTTTTTTTTTTTTTTAAAGTCTGTAAACAGTCTAAATCAGATGATTCAACTTACCTGGGCTTGCTGAGTTGTTTTCTGCAAAGGAGTGGAACGTACGGCGAAATCCAGCTTGTTTTGTAAAAATCCTCAGCAAAAAACACAGAATTTCCTGTGTTTTTAAATTTGGCGCCGCCGTCGCGGCAAAATGACGCTCCCGCGCATGCGCAGAGCATCCCGAACACCTCGGCACCATCTTGGAGAAGGGCATAGCCCTCCCAAGGCAGCACCTAGTACTGAGGCCAATTGCAGAGCAGAGGAGGAGCGTCGGCGGCCATGACGGTTCCACAGCGGTGGACAGCAAGTGCCAGCAAGCCCCCTGAGCAGGAGAAACAAATCTACATACAGAAAGAAAGGTACAGGCAAAACGAAAAGAAAGGAGACCACTGCAAATATGAAGCTTCTTTAAAGCTTACTGTGCCAGATGTCCAGACGCCCCCTGAGACCACCAGACCGGGGGTTCCCTCCATAGAAGCTCCTTTAGAGACTGTACAGGAGGGACTTCCAAACAGGAGAGGCTTGAACCTGCTGGGGCGAGTGCGGTAAGAGGCTTTTTCTTAATCTTGACAACAGGAGCCAGCTTGCTTCCCAATCTGTCAGGTGAGGATAAAAAAGAGAATGCAGCGGGGTGTCTCCCCTTCAAATTTATAGCTAACCAATCCTGTCAGGTTGTGGGGGCGGAGTCACAACCCAGTGTGTGCTGCCATGGAGGCGTCAGGAAAACATTCTTAAACATTACTATAATGACTTGATAAATAATCCTTCTATTGATAATTGTATTTTCAGCAAAATTGTAGGTTGTTATTATCTGTACAAAGTTTTTTAAACCAATATCTGCCTTGGTAAGGTTCCTATTAAATAATACACCATCTATTTAACCCCACACCAGTTACCTGTGGTTAGGGACAGATGTCATAATAATCCACTGTTTGGCCACCATCTAGTATAGCCCATTGAGCATGCTGCTTTACTAATTTTTCCAAGGGCTGGGGGAAGTTTTGGGGGAGAGAGTACCTGCACTTATTCTGCCAAAAAAAGCCCTTATAAGAACATTATGTCAAGGACTTTCTACATAGAAAAGAGAAGAAGCAAATTACCCAAATAAACTGATGGAGGGAAAGAAACTATATGATGCAGGATAACAGCAATCACACTGGTGCAGAGAGATTGCAGTGGTAAATACTACATTTTATACTTGGAACTAGTTTTTTCTATTATAATGCAAAAAAATATGAATACAGTAAATTAGAGTGCACATATAATCTAAATTTAGGATAAAATTGTATTTGCCACCGAGAATATTTTCTGTAATTGACTTTGCAGAAGATTTAGTCACAGAATTCTGTTTTTCAGATTTTCTCAAAATGAATACAAGGTTTACTTTCAAATGAAATGAATATAGTGTTCAGCTGCAAAACATTCACAGGTTGTCAAAGAAATCATGGAAGGGTTAGCTACATAACAGAGAATAGAAATGGCTAGCTAAATCTGGATTGAAATATGCTGAAAAAAACATGCAAAGCTACAGGATGAAACATATGTAATATCTGTTTTAAAAAAAAGTAACTGAATTTAGTGCAATTAGCTATAACCATATCATTTCATGAATTGCCACACTGAAGGTGTAATATATCTTCTCACTTGTAAATGAAGTTGTTTCTATGTGGGGAACAACAAGAGGGAGTGGTGGAAGAGAATACATGATCATGTCTACACCATGAAGACAGGAAATTTATAGCTCCCTTTAGGTAGACATGTTGCTCAAACTCACCACTATCATTTTCCACAGGACTCATCTGTTACAGTAGACCATGTACACTGGACCCCTGAGGTGGGAACTGCTTAGAACCATATAACAGAGAGAATTGAGATAGAGTCTTAGGCTACCCTTGGTTTAAATGAAGCTGCTTACTTTCAGCAATTCTTTAAGGGATACTCTTCAAAGGTGAGGGGGTCTAAAAAGACTGATAGGATCTATATTCCACAGAAACAGTTGGTTCATGGATACATTTTGCATTAATTGTGTTATATATTGTTTGGATATTTGGTGCTTTATTCATATGCACTGTATATGTATTATATTTCATATTTCCTACATAGTTCACTCATTTTGCTTCCCCGCATTGGCTCCATCTATGTACAGTCAGAGAGATCAGGTTTGCCTCTGAGCATGGACAGCATTCCATGATAGCTACTCAAAGCTGCTGAACATGCGCAGTGATGTCACCATTACCTCCAGTTGGCGGTAGCCCAAAATGCACATGCACATCACGGGTTACACGAATAGGCAGTAGTCCTTCCTGGTGATTTTTCAACAGGACTGGTGGATATTTTGTCCAGAGATACACCAACCTAAGGTTGCATGACATCCTCCGGCCCCCTACCTCCTATTTGGTTGCTGCTGTTATCCCCTGCCATTGTTTGCTGTGGTTGGCTATGCCCCAGGAGTAGTTTCTCTACATGTTAGGGTTAGTTTCCTGTATTTCTTTTTTTTATCTCTTTATCTTTCATACTAAATATTTTTTTCATAGCTTTATTCCTTGTATGTATTGTGTTTTTCTTTCCTGTTGTGATCTGTACATTGGGTAGGGATCTCTTTGGTAGGATTTGTTTGCATATTCTACTTTTTTTTAGATATCAGTTAGTTGTGTGTTATTTTTCTAGTGTTCTGACTGTCCCTTGGGTCCCTGCCTCAGTTTTGGCCATTTCTTGGTCTTATCGTTGTGCACTGGCTAGGTTGCTCCTAAACTTGATAGGCTGACCTGGATCTGAACAAAGGACCTCTGCTGTGTCTGGTAGTAGCTCTTCTTGCTGAGCCACCTGAGATGCTGGACAGCTCTTTGCCTGATCCCTTGGACAACCTTACTTATCTTGTTTCTGGTGAACCTTGAACTCCTTGCTCCTCTCATAAACTTCCTGTTTAAGCCATATTTTTGCACTTCCTGTTTGCCAGATTATTTTGCTCTTCTCCAGACAATATATTGCTCCTTTTGCTCGTGCTGCTATCTATATCTTCACTACCATTCATTACCAACATTTGGCTTGTTCCTCGACTAGGCTTCCACTTGATGCTAACCTGCAACCATTTGTAACTGATCTTTAGCTTGCTTACCAACTACGCTTCCACTTGATTCCTAACTGCTACATCTGACAGGTAGTAGCACCATCATGAGCTCAGTTCAGGTTGCAATTGTCATGCTTTTTTTTCTAGAGTTACAGAAACAACTCCAATTCTTAAGCACCAAAACCATCTATAAAAGCATTTGTATTTCCCTATACCTATAGTCCAGTACTAGAAATTAAATATTTTTTTTCAAAAAGTTTTTATTGAGATATAAAAAAAAACGTAAATATTGATAACAACATTTGTAAGAACATTTTACAGAGTAATTTTAGGTAAACAAGGTAATCTAGGGGTTATAGACATACATACCAGGATGATATAGCTAAAGGAAATAAACATAACACAACCGGGCAATAGTTATTGACAAAAGGAGATACCTGGATGGATCTGTTTACAAAAATTCCCTAGAATTGCAAGATGGAGCAAAAGAAAACAGGAAGTAGGAGGGGTAGTTGGGGTGAAGTAGAGGGGGAGTGGAATGGATAATGCAAATTTGTCCTTTTGGTAAAGAGTGGGGGGCACCATGACTAATGTAGAGTCAGTTTGGGGTAGGTTTCTCCACGATGTCAGTAGAGAAGGATGGAGCTGTTGGGTAGAGAACTTGTGGAGAGACTTGTGGTGCAAGTTGTATCCAGTCGGAGCTAAAGTCCACTGCTTGTGGGTTTTCTGTTGGGGGGGTCCGTCTCCCCTGGGTTTGAAGGTGGAGTTCCATAATATGAGAACGAGTATTGATCAAAGTTGGCTAATTCTCCTGGAGTGAGTGCTGAGAGCATGAAGGTTTGCCAGTTGGAAGAGAAGCGGGCTCTGGATTTTTCCTGTTTGAAGTCGGTGTTGAGTCAGTCCTTGAATAGTAGCAGAAGGAGCTCTTGTTTAATTTGGGTAGTATTAGGACAATGCGATGAAGTCCAGTTTTTCAATATAGCTCTCCATGTGATTAGGAGACAAATCAAAGACCAGTCTTTGTGGAAGGGGGGCTTGTTGGAGGTTCCAGTGGTACTTGAATTTGTAGTTTGGGACCATGGCAGCAGTTGGGGGTCCCAGTGTCCAAAGATGAGAAGCAGCGGGTCCTTAGGTAGCTTTAGTAGGGTTACTTTGAAAATGTAGGATAGGGCCTGGTCCCAAAAGATGGATATGTAGGAGCATGCCCAGAAGCGATGGGTCAGGGACGGCCTCGGTTGGTGGCAGAGGGGGCAGGCTTTGCTCTGTTCTGTTTTGGAGGATAAGAAGGGTATGTGGGTTCGATGGGTGATCTTTAGTTGGGTTTCTCTCCATATTTCATTGGGAGTTAATTGTTGTACCTTGTTGAGGCCTTGTAGAATTTTGTCCAAAAGGTCCGGATCTGGGAAGTCTTTTCCCCAGGTGGCCACAGATGTTGAAACCAGAGGGGGAGTGGTCTCTCGTAGAAGAGGTTTATAGATGTTGGAGATTTTATAGGAGCCATCTAGGAGCATTTGGTCTGTGATGTTTGGTTTGAATTCCTTGCAGTCCTCTTTGCAGGCGACCTTTAAAAATTAAGGCCTTTTCTTTGTCAGACGGTGAAAGGTTTGTGTTCCAGTCCAGGGAGGAAGCTTGAGGATTTTCCTGGCATTCCAGGCAATAGCTGTGTCTCTCAGCAGGAGGTTGTGTTGGTAAGGAGGGGGGATTGATTTCCATTTGCAGTGGAGAAGGGCCACTAAAGAGTAAGGGTGGGCCATTTTGGATTCCATGGGGTAGTTGGAATAGTGGGAGGATTGTGATATCCAGTCCAGACTAGTTCTCAATAAACATGCCAAGTTATAAGTCCTAACATTTGGGAGACTAATACCTCCTTCGCGCCTGGGAAGATATAGTTTCTGAAAAGGCTATACGTGGTCTTTTGTTATGCCATAAGAATTTTGAAATGGCTGAATTAAGAAATTTGACATCTTTGAATGCAGGAGTAGAGGGATAGTTTGCATTTGGTATAATAATCTAGCAAAACTGAGCATTTTTACCAAGTGGCATCTTCACAGGAGCGAGAGGGGCAGATCCATCCAGTTAACTCATTCCTGAGATATTTTTGTGATCAGGGTAGTTGAGGTGGTATAAAGAGGAGGGTAGTTTCCCCATTTTGATTCCCAGGTAGGTGATGTGGGACTTGGCTACTGAAAAGATGGAGTGATGGGCCCAGGGTGGGTTGGAAAGAGTGCCTATGGGAAGGATTTCGCTCTTGCCATAGTTGATGCGGAGGCCTGAGCAGGATCTAAATTCGTTGAATATCTTTTTGATAGTGGACATGTCAGAGGAGGGGTTAGCTGAGAATATAAAGACATCATCCACAAAGAGAGAAGTGCGTAGGTCATGTTTATCAATTTTAACGCCATGTAAGGGGGCTGATTGGGCTAGGTATCTGGATAAGGGTTCTAGTGCAATGTTGAATAGGAGCGGGGATAAGGGGCAGCCTTGTCGTGTACCCTTGTGGAGGCAAAAATCATCTGCCACCGTCCTAGCTACAGGGGCCGTATACATGGTGTTAATGAGATGGCAGAAGGGGCCTGTGAATCCCATTTTTGACATGGCCATGGAGAGCCTTTCAAAGCTGATGTTATCAAAGGCTTTCGCCACATCTAACGTAATGATGGCATAGTCTCTGCCTGGGTTATGTTTAGCATGCTCTAAGGCCAACATGACTTTACATATGTTTAGGGTGGCAGTTCTGCCTTTCACCCTGATTGGGTGGGGTGTATCAAGCAGGGGAGGATGGCAGCAAGTCTAGTGGCGATGATCTTGGATAGGATTTTGACATCCAGGTTCAGTAGTGAGATGGATCCCTAGGAGCCTGGGTCTTGGGGGTCTTTACCTTTCTTAAAGAGTAATTTAATCATGGTCTGATTTCCCATTTGTAGGTATGTTAAAGCGTTCCTTTTAAAGGAGGTGGCAAAGGAGATGACCCCTCCCCTGAGGTATGCTTTGCCAGCATCCCAGAAGACATTCGGATCATCGGTGTGGTATGCGTTGGCCGTGGAGTATTCAGTCCAAGATTTTTCCATGAACTGATGCAAGTCAGTGTTGTTGTGGAGGTAGGAAGGAAAACACCAGATATTGGGGTGGGGAGGTAAATCAAGATTGTCGATTGTCACCTTGATTGGAGCATGGTCGGAAATGGCATTGTCATGTCTGCACCGGATAACATTGGTATTAGGTTATCAGAGCCAAATAGTCAATACTGGTGAGGACATTATGTGGGTTGGAGTACAAAGTGAATTCTCTGTCAACTGGGTGTGAGAGGCGCCAAAGGTCTTAGAGGTGGAGTAAATCAAATGTGGTTGCAAAGTGTGTGGGGCTGATAGGATCGGATCCCGGCCTGGGGCATTTGGGGAATAATCTGTCGTCAGTCTGATGTAGGATGTCCTTGAAATCTCCTCCAATTAAGTGTGGGAGGTGTGTATTACTAAGTAGCCATGTAGAAAGTTCACTATAGAACTGTTTGCTGGGGTTGTTGGGAGCGTAAACGTTAGATATCACTAGGTCCTTGGATCCTATTTGGATATGTGCTGAGAGAAAACATCCCTGGCTGTCTGTTTTTACAGCTAGGACTGTGCGGGGGAGGTTTTTGTGTATCAGCAGGAGAACCCTTGCTTTAAGCCCAACAGCATCTAAGCCTATGACTGTGCCTACCCATAGCTTTTTCATACAATGAAAATCAGGGGTTAATAAGTGAGATTCCTGGAGTAGGGCGACGTCAGTTTTAAAGTCTTTTGAGATGTCTGAGGATTTTAATTCTTTTGTTGGGAGATCTGAGACCTTTTACATTCCAATAAACTATTTTCATGTCGGAGGGGTTGAGAGAAGGATTTGGGCCGATGTTGCAGATCTATCACCGTGTAGGTGATATTGTGGGGTTATTACTATATCAGGAGGTGAGATACTGATCTTGTGGTAGGAGTGTGGTGTTGGGTAGTCTGGTGTTGTGCATGAGCCCTGGGACAGTTGGAGGGGGGGATGTTGGTGGGGGAAACCTGAAAATAAAAACAAAACCTTCAATTGTGTGAACTTCCCTTTTTTCTGCATGTCACTGTGTAGGTCAGCTCCCAATACAGGACCCTGTTAGTGTGGCATATGAGCGCCCATTTCTATAGAGAAGAGTTTGTACGGCTGCCGCGGTCATGTATAGGGGAAGATGAAAGGCGGTACACAGTGAGGCCAGGAGGGGAGGTAAGGCACAGTAGAAACATTTTATAACAAAAATAATATTAACTTGCAGTATAACATAGAGAATAGTAGTTAATTTATGGCCACCTAGAAAAAATAGTGGTTACAACAGGTAGAGCTGGTGGAAAATAAAGATAAAAAAAAAAAAAAAAAGAGTGACGTTGAGATGTATAGACAAAAAAAAAAAAAAGAAGAGAGTCAGACCTGAGGTGCTGCATTGTATGCGACTTTTGAGGGAGTGAGAAACAGAAACATGGGGTGCGACTCCCCTTTTAGCGAGGGGGGGCTCGGTGGTGATCCGGGCCTGAAGCATTTGGGGGGAGTCTTTTCACGGGCTCCTTTGGTCTAGGGAGAGATTGAGTGGAGCAGCTTTGGATGGGGTGTGGGGATACATGTCTGCATGCAGGGACCTTAAGAAGGCTTCCGCTTCAGAGGGGTCTTGGAAAGATAATTGCTCCCCATTTGGGGTCTTGAGGTGGAGGGTGGCTGAAAACGCCAACGTGAATTTAATTTGCTCTTTATAGAGTTCTGTGCAGACCTGCTGGAATGCTTTCCGCTTCTTTGAGACCCCAATTGAGTAATTAGAAAACATCAGGACCCTTATTCCATCAATTTGAAGAGAGCGGGTTTGTCTGAATTTTTGTAGAATAAGGGCCTTATCGGAATAGTTCAGATTTTGTGTTCAGACCCCATGTGGTGGACCTGTTCCACTGTGCAGGGGTCTGGCGCAGAATTCAGAGAGAGCCGGTGTTTAAAGTGATTCTGGGATACCCACGAATCGCAGGTTGCTCCTTCTGGACCTATTCTCTAAATTGTCCAATTTTTAGATGATATATTGATTATGCTTGTCCTGAGCTTGTTCCATGGCCTGAACCTGGTAGAGCTCCTCTTCCACGCTAGATAAGCAGTGCTCTAAATTCGAAATCAAGCCAGAGGGAGGGAGTACAGGGATTATGGCGGTGCCAAGAGGAACACAGTATACTCAAGTTTAAAGTTAAAATTATATTTATTTAACAAAAATCGTTAAAACTGGACATGAAGATCACAAAGACATGGTGTGCATAATTTCTAAAATCAATTCTGTAGCAAACTTATTTCACGTGACATGGCCTGAAGAACGTAGCGGCCAGTTCAGTGGGTAGGTATTTAGATGCCCGACATGTTTCGCCAGTGATGGCTTCCTCAGGGACAGATGTTTGATACCTAGAGCGCTACAGTACACTCTATAGAGAGAAATATGACAATCAATAGACATTCTGAGGCAATTGATACATTAGATACGGAAAAAGTATATATAAACATGACCATTCCATTCAATGTACAAAAGTCCAAATGTGTTTCATTCATCAGTAACTTATTCATGAGTAAGCTCATTACCAAGAGAAATGTGATGGAGGGTTTGTACATTGGATAGAGTGGTTAGATTTCTTTATGGATTCATAAATCGATTTGAGGTGTCAAATATGGTGAGTGATTCCCCTTGCATCATATTTTGGAGCTTTTGCAGGAACTGTTCAAGTGGCCGATGACTACAAGTAACAAGCTCTTATCATCAAAGGCAGCTTGGGGGATTTGTGGCTGCAGCTGAGTATTTTGTTGATTTTAATGCATAACAATTATGCAATTAACAATTAACAATTGTTTGCGAGCTGTCATGTTTATATATACTTTTTCCGTATCTAATGTATCAATTGCCTCAGAATGTCTATTGATTGTCATATTTCTCTCTATAGAGTGTACTGTAGCGCTCTAGGTATCAAACATCTGTCCCTGAGGAAGCCATCACTGGCGAAACATGTCGGGCATCTAAATACCTACCCACTGAACTGGCCGCTACGTTCTTCAGGACAAGTCACGTGAAATAAGTTTGGTACAGAATTGATTTTAGAAATTATGCACACCATGTCTTTGTGATCTTCATGTCCAGTTTTAACGATTTTTGTTAAATAAATATAATTTTAACTTTAAACTTGAGTATACTGTGTTCCTCTTGGCACCGCCATAATCCCTGTACTCCCTCCCTCTGGCTTGATTTCCAAATTATTGGGATGAGGTGCCGTATCACACCGAGGGCTGCCCAGCCATATATTAATTTTTCAGTGCTCTAAATTCTTCAGTCTGGTGGTGTACTCCCCTAGCTGAACCTTGATTTGTTTCATCCCTGCATTTACTGCTTTCTCCACAGAAGCAGCCATCATGGGGAATAGGAGAGCTGCCACAGCCTGCACTATGCGCTCCGTGCTGTTGTCTCCAGTGTGATGTGAAATGGAGGCATGTGGAGAGATGGCCCGAGGAGTGGAGGCATGTGGAGAAGAGGCATGTGAAGATGAGGCATGTGAGGAGGAATGGGAGGCTGAGCAGCCGCTTGTCTCCATTTCTGGTATCTGTGTCAACAGGATTCTCCGTGTAGCTGAGACTGGGGCCTCGATTTGCAGCTAGGCCGGCGGCGCCATCAGGGCTGTTTGTCAGCTGGAGCCAGTTTTCTCCACAAACCGGTCCATGTGTAGGCGGATGTCACCCGGAGGGGGCTGAGGGTGTTTGGGGTGGCTCAGGCTGTGTTTTTATGCCAATTTGGGGTCATGCTGCAGGAGCCGAGGAGAGGAGCAGCTACTCCATTCGGCGCCAGGACCAGAGGTGCGAAATTAAATATTGATAGGTTGCCATTTGTAATGGAGCAAATTCTGCTGTATTCAATAAACAATGCCAACAATAAAATATGTATTCTAATACATGAAGTAACATCAGTTATCACACACAGCATTTATGATATTTTTTGTTTTAGTCAAATATTTTAGAACAGGATCATGAACTTATCATCAAAACAGTTGTAAGTATTATGAGGTCTAATATAGTTTAACATTTTGACATATGAAACAATGATACTTGTGAAAATGATTCGATGATGGAATCTGTGTATTTGGAGCTAAAGCTTATTTCCTAAAGCTAGCAGAACAACAGGCTTTGAACAAGCTGTTATTTCACACCAGGGAGTAGCATTGCCATAGTAAAATGCCAGATTTCATCCATCATAATGTCATGACTCATATTAAAATGTCTTGTAAGACACAAGGGAAAGTTGGACAGAAAAGCGTCATATAAATTTTCATGAAATCACGGTGGCTTTTAGATTTTAAGTTCTGTATGGTGGTGTAAATAGTTACAATATTAATTGTTATGCATTAAAATCAACAAAATACTCAGCTGCAGCCACAAATCCCCCAAGCTGCCTTTGATGATAAG
Source organism: Lithobates septentrionalis (assembly GCA_037952835.1). Taxonomy (NCBI): domain Eukaryota; kingdom Metazoa; phylum Chordata; class Amphibia; order Anura; family Ranidae; genus Lithobates; species Lithobates septentrionalis. The sequence goes on along the minus strand of JBBDGP010000961.1, from coordinate 1,179,513 downwards.
AGCTTGTTACTTGTAGTCATCGGCCACTTGAACAGTTCCTGCAAAAGCTCCAAAATATGATGCAAGGGGAACCACTCACCATATTTGACACCTCAAATCGATTTATGAATCCATAAAGAAATCTAACCACTCTATCCAATGTACAAACCCTCCATCACATTTCTCTTGGTAATGAGCTTACTCATGAATAAGTTACTGATGAATGAAACACATTTGGACTTTTGTACATTGAATGGAATGGTCAGTTTGGTAACTGGATTAATAAATCATTTTTTTAGGTATCAAATATGGTGAGTGATTCTCCTTGCTTCCTTTTTTGGAGCGTGTGCAGATTTTAACATTACTATTTACCTTACAAGACAATTCTGTTTGTTGTGGTAAAAAAAACCCATTAGATTTAAACTATTAAGTATAATTCTGACCTCTAGCTTGCATAAAACTTTCTAATCTGTCCTCTGTTTATTACTAAGCCAGGGCAATGATAATGCATTATATCCCATGGATCAAACCTGTCATTGTAGAAAATGAAAAACAAACAGAGGGCGTACTGGCCTAGTGCATTATCCAACAAAAATGTATAAAAAAATGATAAGAGGAAATAAAGCTACTCACAAATGTAGGTAGTATGCTCGCACATCAAGCCACTGCCACTGGCTCTGATGAAGAAGGGTTACCTTTGAAACGCTTCAGTCAGCAGGGACCCTGGTGAGGCCCCCTCAAGCTGGAGGTTTTGACAAAGTTAGGAGTTTGTTGCCACTTGCAGTGGCTTGATGTGTGAGCATACTACATTCATTTGTAAGTAGTTTTATTTTATCTTATCATTTTTTAATACATTTTTGTTAGATAATGCACTAGGCCAGTGAGCCCTCTGTTTTTAATTTTCTACAGTGTTCTGAGGACAACCCCAGTCCTAGAGGGCAGAAAGATTGTGCAGCCATATCCACTGCTGTGTTATCCTTTGGTTTGCACCGTCACACCAGTGCGCAGGAGAAAATCATTAAGAAAACCTGTCATGTTTGCATAGACTACTGTTGCTAGCAGAAAATACTTCTTCAATGTATTGTATGAATAAACTTTAAAGGCTAAGTTTAGAATTTCAGCTTTCATAATAAATCGAAGAATTTTCCAATGCCATTTCTGGCCCAGATATCCCAATGTGCTTTTCCCATACTTCCCTTATCCACAAGAGGTTTAAAATCTTGTCAGTTTAAACCTCTTGAATGGGCTGCCCTACACACAACAACTGCCCCAGAACTCCAGAACTTTCTTTGGAGTAAAGCATGGTGCCTTACCACAGTTTTTGATCCATTTGCTGAACTTGGGATGCCCTTAACATGTAATGTGCATGATGCACAATTGCAGAGTTTCCAAAATGCATGACAAAGCGTGCATTTTCTGTGTGGTTTGACAGGCGTTTGAAAACACACAGATGTGAATGGAACCCCACTGTTAATGTGACTGTAAATGTACCAATTTCACTTTTAGGCCTCACTCACACCTAGAGTAGTGGAACACATGTATTTTGGCACATTTTCCCAGTGACACACATAGGGCAGCCCGATGAATTCAATGGGCTGCGCTACACGTGGCAAAGTAACTCATTTTGGTGAGTTGCACGTTTCTTACTGCATTTGTCACCTGTTTTTTCATGCTGCAAAATGTTTGCTTCTGTGTTTGGTGTGTCATTAACAATTAATGAAACAAAGCACAACTAGGTAATTTTAGGTGCTAAAAATTAAAGAAAGGTATTGGTGCTTCACCAAACAACTCATAAATCCAAATCTCTATACAAAATCTGGTAGCAGTGCACACCTTATAGATGTACAAATAAAATGCATGAGTTCATATTGCAAAATTATAACCATGAATGTAAATAATAATACATAAATTCCAATGTGACTGTGCCCAACACCAGTAATTATAAAAGTGCTTCCACATACAGTGCCTTGCAAAAGTATTCACCCCCCCTTGGCTTTTTATCTATTTTGTTACATTACAGCCTTCAGTTATTTTTTTTTTAATCTGAATTATATGCGATGGATCAGAACACAATAGTCTAAGCTAGTGAAGAAAAATTAGAAAAATATATACGTAAAACTATTTTTCAGAAATAAAAAGACCTATAATTGACATGTGTGTATGTATTCACCCCCTTTGTTATGAAGCCCATAAAAAGCTCTGGTGCAACCAATTACCTTCAGAAGTCACATAATTAGTGAAATTATGTCCACCTGTGTGCAATCTAAGTGTCACGTGATCTGTCATTACATATACACACCTTTTTGAAAGGCCCCAGAGGCTGCAACACCTAAGCAAAAGGCACCACTAACCAAACACTGCCATGAAGACCAAGGAACTCTCCAAAGTAAGCGAGAATGTTGTTGAGAAGTACAAGTCAGGGTTAGGTTATAAAAAATATTCAAATCTTTGATGATCCCTAGGAGCACCATAAAATCTATCATAACCAAATGGAAAGAACATGGCACAACAGCAAACCTGCCAAGAGACGGCCGCACACCAAAACTCACAGACCGGGCATGGAGGGCATTAATTAGAGAGGCAGCACAGAGACCTACGTTAACCCTGGAGGAGCTGCAGAGTAGAGGAGTTCCACAGCAGAGACTGGAGTATCTGTACATAGGACGACAATAAGCCGTACACTCCATAGAGTTGGGATTTATGGCACAGTGGCCAGAAGAAAGCCAATACTTTCAGCAAAAAACATAATGGCACATTTTGAGTTTGCAAAAAGGCATGTGGGAGACTCCCAAAATGTATGGAGGAAGGTGCTCTGGTCTGATGAGACTAAAATTGAACTTTTTGGCCATTAAAAAAAAATGCTATGTCTGGCGCAAACCCAACACATCACATCACCCAAAGAACACCATCCCCACAGTGAAACATGGTGGTGGCAGCATCATGCTGTGGGTATGTTTTTCAGCAGTCGGACTGGGAAACTTGTTAGAGTTGAGGGAAAGGTGGATGGTACTAAATACAGGGATATTCTTGAGCAAAACCTGTACCACTCTATGAGTGATTTGAGGCTAGGATGGAGGTTCACCTTCCAGCAGGAAAATGACCCCAAACACACTCCTAAAGCAACACTTGAGTGGTTTTAGTGGAAACATGTAAATGTGTTGGAATGGCCTAGTCAAAGCTAGACCTCAATCCAATAGAAAATCTGTGATCAGACTTAAAGATTGCTGTTCACAAGAGCAAACTATCCAACTTGAAGGAGCTGGAGCAGTTTTGCAAGGAGGAATGGGCAAAAATCCCAGTGGTAAGATGTGGCAAAGTCATAGAGACTTATCCAAAGCAGCTTAGAGCTGTGATAGCCACAAAAGGTGACTCTACAAAGTATTGACTTTAGAGGGGTGAATAGTTATGCACATTGACTTTTTCTGATATTTTCTCATAATTGTTGTGTTAGCTTCACAATAAAAAAAATCTTCAAAGATGTGGGCATGTTCTGTATATTAAATGATGCAAATCCTCAAACAATCCATGCTATTTCCAGGTTGTGAGGCAACAAAACACAAAAAATGCCAAGGGGGGGGGGGTGAATACGTTTGCAAGGCACTGTATATATGTCTTCTAGTAGCTTCAAGAGTGCTCAGAGGGTAGATGGCAAGTCACCAGAGGTGTTTGACCCCTTGTTACAGGAGGTCAAAAAAGGCTTTGTGTAGGACACGAGTTTCTGAACTTCCACCATTCTACTTCAATGGTATCTCAGGCTTGGCTAGGGATGTAGTCCACCAGGGAGACAAAGAAGGACTTTATAGTGTAGTATGACTGTAAACAAGCAAGAAGCTAGCGAGCAAGAAGGGGGAGGGTTGGGACTTTAAACCTTTTAACCTTTGCACCACATTAGCCACCTTCACTTCAATCATTTTACAGACTTCTCGTCTCAGCATTATGTTGGGCACTCTTTCACCTCACACTCTCACCTTCTTCTCATTCACTTTTTCCTCACTTACTATCATTGACTTTTTACTTTCAGTCTACTCACCATTGTTTACTTCCCAACTTCACATAGCCACTCATTTTTCATTTTCATCATTCCTTCTCTTTTCCCCACTCCCTTATAGACATTTCATCTGTTTGGTCCACTCACCACTTATCCCTCCAGAGTGCCTCGTGGTCCTGTGTCTCCCCAGCGGGTGCCTGTTCTTGGTCGCCGCCGCTGGGTCGCCCGCCCCAGCTCCCGGTTGCGGTGTTTCTGGATGGCTTACCACTCTCGGCCTTTCACCATCAAACAAATCCTAGTGAGTACTTTGATTCTCCAGGGGGGTTTCATCTGCCCCTCCTAAACTCATGTTAATTATGTGGACTCATTATACGATCTTAAATTACAGAAGTATGGAGTGTCCATTCCTGATGAGTGGTCCAGAACCACAAAACGTGTCGAACTACTAGATACCAATTCATTCACCAATTTTTACTATGTGTATGGTTTATCCCTCATTACAGGAACATTGAGGCCAGAGATCATGCAGGCATTATTGTGCAATATTTGTTTACCTACTCTGATATTGGTGGCCCCCTATTTTTACCAAGAAATGTTTTTTTCACCAGTGTTATTACTTATTCTATCAGTCTTGCCATATGATATTAGTAATTTGTATGGTAACCACTGTATATCAGTGCTATTACTTATTCTAACTGTCTTGCAAAGTGTTAATAGGAACGTGTATGTTACTACTGTATGTGACTTATTAAACAGTTTAACCCACCAATTATTGTTTTTGCAAACCATGTGCTTCATTTAAAGTCCCAGCCCCCCCCCCCCCTTCTTACTCGCTAGCTCCTTGCTTGTTTACAGTAATATTGACTGGGATATTGACCAGGCCGTAATTTGGTTCAAAGTCCCAAAATCCACCCCCCCTTTGCTATAGTGTAGTAGGTTTATTGAAAGTTGTATAAAACAAGCTTAAAATGATGTTGCACGCACATGTATTCATGCCCGTCCTGGCACTTAGGCTCTACAGCATGTACGGATAGAATATGTGTAACACCGGCATGTTCTCCACTCCTTGTTCTCAGTGCTGGGCCTGGATAGGGGTCACATGGGATTCTGGAAGTGACCAATCCCCGCTCCAAGAATTTGAGTACAAGAGAGGCCTACCCCCTGCCAGCCCATTTGCTGGGGATTGGCTGGGGCACTCCTCAATACTCCAGGTAGCTCCTCCTAACCTCCCTCCTATTCTTTTGGAAGCTTCTTCAAGGTTCCAGCAAGTAAGGGGAGGTACCAGGTGCTTCCTGATGAGTCATCCAGTCTCCATGGACCATTTACCCTGACCCAGATTCAAAACAGGCTTGGCTGCCAGCCAAGCCTAAATTTACCAACACTACAAAAACCTATGTACATCCTTATCTAGCACACTAGCGGTTGCTACAATTTTTACTCATTTTGTTTAATATATCAAAATAATAGATACTTGTGTCCTGCTTTTTTTTGCAGCAGCAGCAGATTGTATTTACAAACTGTACTAGGTAAATAGGACTCAGGAGTTTCATATCCTACAATTTGCCAGCGCCTCCTCTGTCACTATGTCCGCTCACAATGATACTGACAGTTCTTGAGCTGCTTCTTGTTAGCTAGCATGTGTTTTACATGGTGAAGCCCTGACAGAGACTTTGAAGTTCTAGTGCAGTTCTGAAGCTATCAGGGTTGCAGGATGAAATGTGTTGGAGAACTGAACAGAAAAAATGTTATTCACTGGTCTCAGTAGCTTTTGCAAACACAAAAGGTGTGGTGTGCAGGAGCTTCAATTTCTATTAGTGCAATTGGCTGATACTGTCAGTATTAGCCTTGTGCTAATACTGACAGAGCTGCAGCCAGTACTGCACATGGTTTTGCTCCTTTCTCTTTGCTTCCAGACAGCTCTGGAAAGACTCAGTTATGCAGCATGTCTGCATTTTTCCTCTGTACATGAACAGATGTGAGACTATCAGAAAATAAATAAATAAATACAATAAAATAAATCAATCAAATATTATAGGCCATAAAAGGGAAAAAGAGGGAATGACACAGGATGTGGAGTGAAACAGAAAGGGGGGGGGGGGGGGCACTAGGCTGGACTTTAAAGGCAAATTGGACCACAATATTTATAAAAACTACATATTTAATTTGTAAACAAGCAGTATAAAATCAAGAAAAATCCATAGAAGAATATTCTTTAAAAACACATATTCACATATCTAGAAAATATGGCCACAGTGGGCCTAATACTTTAAATGTGTTGTTGCTGTTGCAAGATATCAGGCAAGTAAACCACTGTGCGTCAATGTGTTTTGTTGATCCGCTTTCTCAGGACACACAAAGAATAAAGAAGAAACAGGTCTCACTGCATACACAGAATATTTTTTTACACATATGCAGATAATCTTTCATTGCATGTACTTATTGCATACAGTAACCATTATGCATTGTGAGCAAAACAAGTACGGTATACATCATGACTAACTGTATTTATATTCACCTTGTGTAAGTATGAATATACATGCATAGGAAACTCCCTGTGTGATGGAGCACAGAGAAAGACCAAGCAATTATCTTCCCACGTCTGACGTGTTCAATGGCTATAGAATAAAATACAAGGAATGGCCATGGCTAATCATGAGGTGATATTAAATGCTTGCCTATAACCAGGGGCGTCACTAGGGGGTGGCTTTTGGGGCTATAGCCCCAAATCTGGGGCCAATAGCCCAGAGTCTCTGCAGGGGGCCCCCAAAGGGGAGGGGAGGCTCTCTGGGGACCCTTATGTAAGTGGGGAGGCTCTCTGGGGACCCTGATGCAAGAGAGAGGCTCTCTGGGGACCTTGATTTTAAGGCAGAGGCTCTCTAAGGACCCAGATTTAAGGGGGAGGCTCTCTGGAGACCCTAATGTAAGGGGGGCTCTCTGGGAACCCTGATGTAAATGGGGGGCTCTCTGGGAACCCTGATGTAAGGGGGACTCTCTGGGGACCCTGATGTAAGGGGGACTCTCTGGGGACCCTGATGTAAGGGGGACTCTCTGGGGACCCTGATGTAAGGGGGACTCTCTGGGGACCCTGATGTAAGGGGGGCTCTCTGGGGACCCTGATGTAAGGGGGGCTCTCTGGGGACCCTGATGTAAGGGGGGCTCTCTGGGAACCCTGATGTAAGGGGGGCTCTCTGGGAACCCTGATGTAAGGGGGGCTCTCTGGGGACCCTGATGTAAGGGGGACTCTCTGGGGACCCTGATGTAAGTGGGAGCTCTCTGGGGATATATATATACACACACACACACACGTATATTACTGTATATACATGTGTATGCCCGCCCAAGCGTATGACTTTCTTTACTACGCTGCTATGGGCTCTAGCCCCAGATCTTTTGTAGACCTAGCAACGCCCCTGCCTATAACAATCATTACTACATTAAGATGCCACCAGGATATAAGTAATGATAGATATAGCCTGCTATGATAGCTAGTGCTATCTTCTAAATGCACAGATATGTATAGATCCGCTCATTATACATAAAAGAGTAAGCATTTAAATATAGAAGCAGGAGACCAAGTATAGAATATACAGACGGAAAAGCAGGACATAGGATCTTGGCAATATCACAAGATGGTATATAGGGTCCACTAACGTATTAGTTATGAGGAATCCCAGGAGCCCCCAGCCACTGGTTACCCATTTCAAGTTTTCAATTTATATTTATGAATGTGGCAAGGGAGTGAATCCAATAGTTGTATCAGGATGTGGAGTGAATATGCACTTAAAAATATACATGAACAGATGTCAACATGCATAAAAATGGAGTATGAAAATTCATGTGAACGTTTGTCTTTTCACATCAAATCTGTGCATTTTTTTGATAGTTTTTATGCATGTATGGTGTAAACAAGTCTTCAGAGCTGGAAAGAGATGGTAGACTTAAAGGCAGCAAGTGTGATGTCATGTGCTGCTCTTTCAGCAATATGGTGCTTGCCTATATACATTTTTTATAACCATAGATCATAGTTTTTTAACCCAAAGTTCAACAGTGGCAAGTGTTTATCCAGCTTGCACAAATCAGGGTGGCAGGTCAGCCTAGTCCAAAAAGTGAACAGAAAAGCAGAGCACAGACAGCAGTCTCCCAGCTGTTTATGTAACAATCTTCTCTTGTGGGCTGTGCACTCCAGCAGTCCTTCAGGCATAGAGATTGGGATCAGGCAGTCTCATACTGCCATCGAGCTTTTCTGGTTGAGACAGGGTAGCTCCTAGCAGGCTGTCCTGCCTTCACGACCACCACTCTGTCTTTGTGGATTGATCTCCCCAACCTCCATTCCTCCCGAATGTCCCGAAACTGGGCCCAGGTCTTCTCACAATCTGGCACCCGCAGAGGCTTAGGGATATGCATATACTCCCAGAGCAGGTCATCCTCCAATTCTCTCCGGGAGTCCTCAATGATGTTTATGATGTCAGGAGGAACATAGTGTTAGTCCAGAGCCCACTTCAGAGCTGTTCATCACTGAATCTCCCACTGAAGTCTGGAAAACCTGGGCAGTTCTCTTGACTTCCCTTTTTCTGGAAGGGCACAAGCTTTGGGGGACCTCTTGACCCACTGCTTGAATTCAGCTGCTCTGGTCTGAGTGGTGGAGGGTCTATTGAAGAAGGTTTGTCTGATGCTGACTGGGGTCTTTGCGGCTTCTCGAGTCCCTTCAGCTGGGTCTGGCACTATCAACACTTCGGACTGGACTTCTTCCTTTTTCCTGAGTGTATCCCCACTCCCATTCCTCCTCCTAAGCTATTGTTTGATGACCTATCTGCTAATGCATCATCCAAGGGCCCAAATTCTGCCTGCAGTCTGGACAACCCCCAGTCTATTTCCCTGTCACTGCCTTCCCCCCCTGGCTTACCTGAGGGCATATCTCCCTCCTGCACGGGCTTCTTCCAGATGGGGCCAGCAGAACACATAGGCACAGCTGGCATTTAGGGGTCAATGTGTGGTTCCTGCTTGGCAGTAGTCACAGTTACCAGGTCCCCGACCAGCCTGCAAGCAATGACAGATCTCCATCCTTCTCCCCCAATGCCACTGTTCTTCGCAGGGGAATCACCAGGCTCAGAGTCTACCCAGCCTTGAACGCTTGATTTTAGGCCCACACAGGCCTTTCCTGGGACTTTTGTAGCTGCAAAGTACATAGTCCTGATCACAGGTTCCATGACTCCAGCTCACTGGTTGTCCGCACCATATCCAAGTACCGACCACCGTTGTTGGTATTCAGCAGGCAGTACACAACAGCACAGTCGCTCAGTCCCCTCAATCTAGCCAAGATTGGCTAGCACAAAGTTTTTGAAAAAGAGTGATAACTAACCGTATAATTTTAAATGGTGCACTCCATTATATATAAAAAAAAATTGTAACGGTTAAATAGCACTTACAGAGAGCCCTCTTAAACTGTATATTTTAGGTTTGAAAGAAGAGTTTCCAGCATTCTTATATGTGCATTTAAAATACACTTCGAAATTAAAAAAGCAGCAAAAAAAATGTATGATTATGGAAAGTATGGTTATATTTTTTCAATTACTGTAAAGGCTAATACCATTTTTGGATGTTTATATGTTTTCATTTTAATTTATTTCTGTTAATTGAGGCTTTTATGGCCAAAGAATACAATGGTTTGTAGAGTTGAAATGGGGCAATATAACTTATGTGTAAATAAATATTTGCAATTTTCTAAACCAGGGCGCAGACAGAGATAGAGGATACTGATCGTCATTCAACCTGGAAGAGGACTGGTAATAGATTGCAAAACAATTAATCTGTATGTGTGTTTTAAAGTGGGGAAAGGCACTGGAAAAGAGGCGAGTATTACAGCCAAAGTTGTTTTTTTATGTTTAACTATGGCTAGGGATTTTTTCCTGTCAGAAGTTAGCATTAGGCTTTATTTTAATCCCTTGTGTGACAAATGATAACCTGAATCCATCTGTCCCAAATAGAAATATGCATTTGTGTATGGGCTTTATTTTTAATAAAATATTCTACTAGAAATGGAACCTAAGGAGAGAATGAACATTCTATGAAATATAGCCACACATAAAACTGATTCATTCAAATGATTTAATTAGCTGTGATTTGGACTTTATTAAAGAGACATTATCAGAAGCCAAGGAGATGCCATCTGCTAACTGCCATAATCTACTTGAATAACGCTAACTGTCTGATTGATGCATCTAAATGGTGGTGTGTTATTTACTAGGAACCTTACCAAAGTAGATATTAGTTTAAAAAAACTTTGTACAGATCTTAAAAACCTACAATTTTGCTGAAAATGCAATTATCAATAGAAGGATTACTTATCAAGCCATTATAGTAATGTTTAAGAATGTTTTCATTGCTTGATTTATAATTGTATTTACGAATCTATGCTTCCTATTGAAAAAAAAAAAAAAAAAAAAGGAGTATAACAGACTTTCTACAGTCACATCAAAATCAAAAAAATGTATCAATATGAGACCGAATAGAGCAGTATTTCTAAAAAAAAAAATGTAGTTTGCCGGGGCTAGGTAAACTATCAAGTTTTCCTGATAGCAAACACCAGTAAAAGTTAATCATACCTTTTTAGAGCTCCACAAAAATAGTTTTTCTGTTTTTTGGTAAATACATGACACTACTCGATGATTTCCAAAATGCATTCTGATTGGCTAATCGATAGGCCTAATCAATGCCATTCATGTACAGCTTGCTATCAAGTAAATGTGTTACTTTGACTATCCCTGGCAAAATACAGCTTTTCTTTAAAGGAGATGTATAGCCGTTTTGAAACTCTGTACTTTCATACAACTACTGTTATCTCGGTATTTTGTACTCTTGTAATTATTTGTATCCTGGCTGTCTATTAAAAATAAAAAAATAAAATACCTTGGGTGTCTTATTTCCAAAAAAGTGGTAATTTTGGGTGTTTCTACTGCCCTTATATGCCAGGCCTCCAAACATGTGATAGTCAGGAAATTTGATAATTAGATGCCTAATCTATGCCTCTTGAAAAGCCTAAAGGTGCTCTTTTGGTTTTGGACCAATCTATTCACCTAGGCGGTAAAAAAGTCATATATGCAGTGTCCCCATACTAAGAATAAATATCAGAGAATTTTTGGGGTATTATTTAAATATTTCTGTGTATGAGAAATATCTTATTGATTGACAGCTATATGTAAAATATATCTTCAAAGTGCTTTCACCCATCACATGAATGCCAACATCCCTCAATAAGGCTAAACAAAGTCTTTGGTCTGGATAGGATGTTCTAGGCATTCCACATATTAACAAATAAATTCATATAAAACAAATTTTATTCAAAACATATTAGAAAAAGGGGTTACAACAAATCCTATTTCAAGCTGCATATACATTCAATGATCAAGATAAATATTTGGTGCAAATTCTCTTTCCCAGTGCATTTTGAAATAGCTTTTTTCCTCAGGGCACTAAGAATTTGGCGGCCTCCACCATTACAGAAGTTCCCTAATCAGTGTCCCTTATATTTAAAAATGCAAACAGCTGCATTTACGTCTGAGAAAAAGAAGGTATTGTTTGTTATCAACCTACTGACCGAGAAAGCCCTAGCTTGCACCCACACCCCCATGTAGAACAAGACAGTGCCACTCTGGATAATTTTAAGACTTTTTGATGGTTCCAACTACTGTGCTACGGGCAATGCAAAGTTACATAGTTTGCACCAGAGTAAGTGCTCTGTTGCTGAATAAACGGCTATGTTCTGATGTTGGATCTCAGATAAACCTTTGAACCCAGCAGCGCAAAAAAAGTGAGTTCTGCCAAAGGCTCTCTGAACAGGTAAAAGATGAGCTTGCAAGAGTACAGACTCCTAATGATCTTATTTAAATAATTTCATCCAATTATGTATCCAAATTGATCAGAGACTTTCAGAAAGTAGGAAGGAAAGACTTGGAATGTTTGAAAGTAATAGAGGCATGCTTTTTTAGAGAAGGACTTTATTGGACACTCAACATCTCCTGCAGGGGCATCCCTGTTGTCCTGACGTGTTCGGCATTTTCCCCAATAAGGCTAGGGAACCAGGCTTCTCCTGGTTTCCATGACTCTATATGTGCGCCATGGGGCATCGGTGCGGGATGGAGCCGCCAGCGTATCATGCTGGGCAGGCCCTCTGTCCTGCGTCGCAACATCGTTACACTCTGCTCAGAGCTGTATGCCTGACGCCTTGACGTCATCGCATCATCCCCGGTGCCTTGTGACGCCTGGCGGGCCTCCACCTGATGTTGTGGCATCATCACATGGTCCTCGGCACCTGGTGATGCCAGCAAACCCTCCCTTCCCATCAGGCAGGTGTGCTGGAGATGCCGTTCGCACGCCCTTGTCTCGGGGGGCGCTAAATTGATGGCTGCTCCTTCCCACACCCTTGTTAGAATTGGCCCAAGATCTCAGGTGCACGCATAAAGAGGGTGTTGCTTGCTCTCACCACTCTATGCTGCGCACATGGAAGTGATAGGACCACACAGACAGCAAGCTCTCTAAAGTAATTACACCCTTTTTTGGAGTAAAAATAAGCAAACTGGCCCTTGTTTTTCATCCTTTTCTTTTCATTTCCTTTTTTCTTCTTCTCCTATCTTTCGCCCTTTCCCATCTATTTTCCTAATTTCTTTCATTTATGTCCAAATTTGTGGCTATCACAAGATAGTTCACAGCTTAACATCACCGCCTATACGCATACAAATGCAAACCACTTGGTGATTTGACGGTGTTTCTGTCTCTGCTGTTTCTTTTCTAATCTTACCTTTCCTTTCTGTCTCTTCCCCCCCTTTTTTCTCTCCCGCACCCCTTGTTTTCCTACCCCTTCCCCCTCTATTTTCTCCACCTCCTGTTTTTTTTTCCAAACAAACCCCCTTCTTCTTACTTCCCTTCTTCCCTCTCTGCCCCCCTCCCCACCTCCTTACCCCGTTTGCTTTTTCCTTGTTGTTCTCTCTCTTCACTTCACCCTTGTTCTCTTTTCAATTCATAGGCCTTTTGACGTATTTTGAACCACAAGTTCCTTCGGTTGCAAGTGGGCATCATTTCACTAGCAGATCCTCCCCCCCAGACCCCCGTCTTTTCCTAACTTAATAACTAGCTAGGTATGTATGATCTAACATGAAGAGAGTCACTTTCTCTTTTCCCCCCTCTTTAGGGTTAACCCTTATCTGGTGAAGAAGAGAATATTGCAGACTCGAAACGCATTGGTTTATCTCTGTTGTCCTTTGTTCAACAGAGTAGTGGTAATTTTCAACTGCTTTTTCATTTTTGTTTATCTCTGTATGTGCATCCCATGTATATTCCATGTATTGTACACCATATTTTTTAATTATATTTCAATAAAACCAATATTTTTTATGATAATGGTATGACCTTTAGATGACTATTACCCCTTTAAAGTCCCACTCAGAGGAAAACTTTATGAATTTTGTTATGTTTTAGGGATGTGGGTTTGTCATCTTTAATGTTTGTGAAAATAGCACCATTTAGCCAATTTTTGTTGAAAAAAAAAGGACTCCACCTTGCATCCGTGCATTGATTACAGGGATTTCAAATAAAACCATTATCCCCTTCCCTTTATTGCTGAAATGTTGGAAAGACTATGTCCTTCCAAAGTCTTTACAAAACTAGACTTATGGGGTGCATATAACCTTGGCCGCATTGGTAAAGGAGACAAATGGAAAACTGCCTTTAGAACCATATATGGTTTTTGGCTATGCCTTTTAGGCTTTGCAATGCTCCTGCAAATTTCCAACACTATCTTCAAAGATGTTTTTCAAACTCTGTTGGACCAGTTTGGGATTCCATACATGGATGATATTCTCATCTTTTCGGATAACCTGGAGTAGCATCGCGCACATATTTGCACTGTCTTTGAAAGATTAAGAAAGAACCAAATGTATAGCAAACTGGAGTGGAGAAATGTGAGCTTGAATGAACCCAGATTCACTTCTTGCGATATATTATTTCTCCAGAAGGAGTGAGCATGGATCCCGAGAAGATCAAAACAGTGGTGGCTTGGCCTGCCTCTAGAAACATTAAAGCAGAACTCTGGAATCTGCAAAAAAATCCCTATCAGTACACCCCCCTACACAAAACACTAAACAGTTATTACATTTGTGAAATTCCTTACCATTGAATTTTCAGGAAGTGCTCTTTGTAGTTGAAAAAATGCATCATGTATTCGGCCAAGGAGCAGCTGTTAGAACAGTGATTACATCATATCCTCAGCTCACTCTCTAACTACATTTCCCATGAATCCTTGGGATTGGAGTGAATGTGGGAGGGTACACTAGGCCTGTACATGTAAACGTGAACAAGCCCACTTCAACATAAATCACCCCTCATTCTGGGGCTAGCCAGCCACACTACTCAGTAACACACAGGATAGGTAGGTTACAGCCTTAAAAATGCAAAGCATGTCTGTGCTCACCCCTCAAGCCACAACAGGAGATACACATATTTCCCTTACTTGCTTTATGAAATCATTACTGAACTGTAGACACACGCCCATAATTATATATTATACACACTGTACTCTGCTGTAATTCACTATTAGAAATATTCCTCCTCCTCATGCAGCTTTGAGTTTTTTCTAACAATCAGTGCTTGTATGGTGTATGTGAGAACATCCCTAGCCACACCACAGAAAGAAAAAGCCGGGCCATGCTGCTTTACATCAGCATGTGGCACAAGTTAATGTCGCCATGAGAAAAAAACAAAAACGTGCTGCACTAACTTACTAATCAATAACATAATAATGGTGGAACCCTCTAATGTATGGCAATCTTAATAAACTTCAATATCTGTGTGGTCTCATCAGAGCCCACAAGTGCGGTCTCATGCCCATAAGTCAGTCCCATCTGTTCCCAAAAGTGCGGTCCCATCTGTGCTCATAAGTGTGGTCCCATCTGTGCCCATAAAAGCAGTCCCATCTGTGCCCATAAAAGCGGTCCCATCTGTGCCTATAAGTGCAGTCTCATCAGAGCCCATAGGTGCGGTCTCATCAGAGCCCATAGGTGCGGTCTCATCAGAGCCCATAGGTGCGGTCTCATCAGAGCCCATAGGTGCGGTCTCATCAGAGCCCATAGGTGCGGTCTCATCAGAGCCCATAGGTGCGGTCTCATCAGAGCCCATAGGTGCAGTCTCATCAGAGCCCATAGGTGAAGTCTCATCAGATCCCATAGGTGCGGTCTCATCAGAGCCCATATGTGTGGTCTCATCAGAGCCCATATGGGCTATCTCATCTGTGCCCATATGTGCGGTCTCATCAGAGCCCACATGCGTGTCTCATATGCGCCCACAGGTGCAGTCTCATCAGAGCCCATAAGTGTGGTCCTATCTTTGCCCATATGTGCAGAGCGGGGATCATTACAAGACACCGGCCGGGTGACAGAGCAGAGATCTCGGACTGTGACAGATCTTGAATCTTGTATATTAACAACCGATCACTGTAATGTCCCGCCTCCTGGGCTGGCATTGTGATTGACAGCACACTGGTCCAATGCTGGCCCAGGGGGCGAGGCTGTACGGCGATTGGTGTTTCACATTTAACGATCCCCACTCTGCAGTGAGAGATGGCAGGCAGCGGCACGGGGGGGGGTGTTGCTGGCATGTAGCAGAGGAGGAGAGGAAACCACCTCCATGGGCGGTACAGACCAGGGGCTGTGAGACCCCTCCGCCCACTACAGCATGCAGGGATGGAAGTACAAGTTCCTGATCTCTGTGGAGAACTACAAGTGAGCAGTGACAAGACCGCTGGCTGGAAGTACAGGAGGGATAGCAGCCAGCAGTCTTACAAACCGGATATCACCAGGCAGTGTTTTTTCTTCAAAATCAGCAGGCTATTGCAGAGGAACTACAGAGTTTAGAAGAACATGTATGGCATAGTCAGTGAAGGTTGGAGATCAGCAACAAGGACATGGAAAAAAAGTTTTTCCCGGAGTTCTGCTTTAAGGAAATATGACAATTTGTTTGGATTTTCAAACTTTTACAGAAAATGTATAAGAAACTTCTCTGAGGTGATAGTACCAATTATGCAGCTGACAAAAAAAGGGATGCCCTTTGTGTGGTCACCTGAGGCACAGACTGCCTTTCGCAAGCTTATCACTGCCAATCAGTAAGAATTTAAATACCTGTTCATAACCCTATCTCAAAATGCACTGCTGTTGGTTGAGGTACTATAACTGAAGGACTTTTCTCTTCTGTAATCCCTATCATTTCCCTACGAATTCTGGTTGTCATGCTCTGTAGCACTTTACCGATTTGCTTTTGTATGTTAGGTAAAGCTTTAAGTTTGGATCGCACAGCTAAAACCTCTGCCTTTCATGTGCACCATACCAATAAAAGTTTTCTTTGTTTTTTAACACTTATGTGATGCTATAGATAAATTGGAGATCTCCCCCTTACCTTGGGCGTCTTTCATCCTGGAAGGAAAACTAGCAGATTGTGCGAATGTACTTACAGAAACACTTACAGAAACACAAACAGAAACTCTTACCATTCTCACGATATCTAGGTGTGTGGAAGGAAGATTCCTAACTTACTTTTGTCCGTATTTCTGAGTCCCTACCTGCCCGGGCTCCTCAATCTCCCACAAGCTCCTATGCTTCCAGTGGGCGTGTACACTTCTCACAGCATTACCCCAATGTTTGAGGCTTCTACTGTAAAAGCGAGGGCAATCGGGGATGAGAATATGAGCAAACAGCTTCCCGCCTAGATCCCCATGGTCAGCTCCTGCTCCCAAAACAGGGCAACCTGGGTTACAACAATATACAAGTCCCAGGGTGCCACGCCAAACAACTTCTTTGAAGGCATCTGTCCTAGTGGGGGGGGGGCAACCCAGGTGCAATTAAGTAGTTAAACAATTTAGTCACCTTGGCGGCCACACCCCCTCCCAAAATACTCCAGCAAGATTCTTTCTATGACTATATTCTCACGGACAGTTTTTATAACAGCTTTTATAGCAATACACAGGCTATCACATCAATTTGACCCAGATGCTAGTTTTGTGGTTATCAAAAAAACAAAAACAAGACTTCCTTTTCCTTTATAGAAACCTACTTCTAACTTCAGAGCAACAATACATTTAAAAGAGTAATAACCCAAACCAATAATATATTAGGGGCGCTTTTTACAATATTCTTTTGACTACAGATGTGGATACCCCTTTTATCTGCAGATACAGAAGATAGAAATTGTAGCCTCTCTCTCCTTCACAATTACAAAACCCTTTTCCACTTCTTGGACACACCACCAATTCCAATAAGGGATTGGATGGCCACTTCCCTTCTGGATACCAATTTGTCTTCTTCCTCAGAGACCCAAGCAGAACTCCCCAGGAAGAAGATTGCTAACTTGGAGGGGAAGCAAGAGGAAGGGAAACTGTGTCCTCTCTTGGGGTCCCTCCATATTCTGCATTTGTATACTTATTTCAGGGCTCTGCTTATTTGGTAAGATTCCTTGGTTCACCCCAAGGTCCTCTCAATGCCCATGGCACACTGCCAAAGATCCCTTTGTTATATATGTTCCTATATAAAAGTTTAACTATAACACTTTAGTTTGGCCTTTCTCTGTTTGTACAGCTTGTCCTATTTGCTGCTAAAATGTTACTAGGGTTTATGATAATCTTAGAAATAATATGCACTCTGGTTACACTACACTCCAGGAATGCCATACCTGGAGGCAGACTCCCTGAACTTAAATCCACCATAGTGACTTTACTGATCTCTCTTGTGGTTCATTCAGGGCTCGCGTACAAAGCACCTATGCATGGGAAGTACAGTAGTTACTCAGAATGGACTAGGAAGGCTTAAAGCTTTGAGCCTGACAAGCATGGGCATGCAGTTGCCCCTCACTTTATAAAACATAGGATAGATTTATATAATAAGATAATGTTAGGAAGTTATGTGCAGGTTAATGCATTAGGGACAGGGCCCCTTTAGGTATGGGGGCGGGATTAAGGTGAAAAGGCTGATTGGTTAATTCCCAGATAGTCAAGTGACCTCAGTGGAATGTTCTGGAAAAGGGCACATTATATATATATACATATATATATATATACAGTGGCTTGCGAAAGTATTCGGCCCCCTTGAACTTTTCAACCTTTTGCCACATTTCAGGCTTCAAACATAAAGATATAAAATTTTTATTTTTTGTGAAGAATCACCAACAAGTGGGACACAATTGTGAAGTGGAACGAAATCTTTTGAATTTTTGAAACTTTTTCAACTAATAAAAAAATGAAAAGTGGGGCGTGCAAAATTATTCGGCCCCCTTGCGTTAATACTTTGTAGAGCCACCTTTTGCTGTGATTACAGCTGCAAGTCGCTTGTGGGATGTCTCTATCAGTTTTGCACATAGAGAGACTGAAATTCTTGCCCATTCTTCCTTACAAAACAGCTCGAGCTCAGTGAGGTTGGATGGAGAGCGTATGTGAACAGCAGTTTTCAGCTCTTTCCACAGATTCTCGATTGGATTCAGGTCTGGACTTTGACTTGGCCATTCTAACACCTGGATACGTTTATTTGTGAACCATTCCTTTGTAGATTTTGCTGTATGTTTGGGATCATTGTCTTGTTGGAAGATAAATCTCCGTCCCAGTTTCAGGTCTTTTGCAGACTTCAACAGGTTTTCATCCAGAATGGTCCTGTATTTGGCTGTATCAGTCTTCCCCTCAATTTTAACCATCTTCCCTGTCCCTGCTGAAGAAAAGCAGGCCCAAACCATGATGCTGCCACCACCATGTTTGACAGTGGGGATGGTGTGTTGAGTGTAATGAGCTGTGTTGCTTTTACGCCAAACATATCGTTTTGCATTGTGGCCAAAAAGTTCGATTTTGGTTTCATCGGACCAGAGCACCTTCTTCCACATGTTTGGTGTGTCTCCCAGATGGCTTGTGGCAAACTTTAGACGAGACTTTTTATGGATATCTTTGAGAAATGGCTTTCTTCTTGCCACTCTTCCATAAAGGCCAGATTTGTGCAGTGTACGACTAATTGTTGTCCTATGGACAGACTCTCCCACCTCAGCTGTAGTTCTCTGCAGTTCATCCAGAGTGATCATCGGCCTCTTTGCTGCATCTCTGATCAGTCTGTGGATTCTATCCCTTCTGACCTCCAAGCAGCCGTGTGTGTGAATCTCTGTACCCTGTAGTGCACCGGATTAGTGCACTTTTTAGGGAGTGAGGTTATTTTTAATTCAAAGCGAAGTTCTAGTCAATTTTTTGTTTATTAGAAGTCAGCAGCTACAAAAAAGTGTATCTTCTGACTTTTAATAAAAAGACACTCACCTGTCCCACAATCCAGCGACGTGGCCACCCAAACCCTGCCTTCTCTCCCCCGCCTGTCCACAGCACTGGCAATACTACTGTGGGCATCCGGCTGTGACAGCTTGCAGCTTCACAGCCGGGTGCGCATGTCTCACTGCGCTGTCCTGCATAGCCGGGCAATCTTTTGGGAACTGTGATGTGTCCCAGAAGATTGCAGGGTGGAAGGGCTGCCTAGGTGGCCCAAGCGGAAGTGGGAGCTCGTGGGTAATCGTGATGCATCGCGGAATCGAATCGAATCGTTGACCAGATAATCGTAATCGAATCGAATTGTGAGACCAGTGAAGATGCGCAGCCCTGCTGCCTAGTACATCACTATCACACAGTGCAGGGTCAGGCAGTGTGAGTGTCACGGACATAACGCTGATGGCCACTGGAGACAACAGAGAGCAGCCTAATGTTGCTTCAGCTATTCCTAATGTCCAAGCGCCACCTGGTGGTATAGGTGACTTAGCACACACACTGTATAACATTATGGAATCCATTAATAGATTAGCTGACAGTATTAATACACCAGTGAATGATAGAAGTAATTATGGAAGTGTTTGGTCCACTGATAGTAGAAATTCTGTCAGTGTCAGCAATATGTGTAATAGCAATATTGCTCAGTCAGCTAATGTTGAGCCTTAAAATTTATTACCAGCTGAGATTAATGTGGCAAATAGGGATGAGCCGAACACCCCCCGGTTCGGTTCGCACCAGAACCTGCGAATGGAACGAAATTTGCACGAACGTTAGAACCCCATTGACGTATATGGGACTGCTAATTTTAAAGGCTAATTTGCATGGTATTGTCCTAAAAAGGGTTTGGGGACCCGGGTCCTACCCCAGGGGACATGTATCAATGCAAAAAAAACTTTTAAAAACGGCCGTTTTTTCGGGAGCAGTGGTTTTAACCACTTGCCGACTGCCTCACGCCTATATACGTGAGCAGAATGGCACGGGCAGGCAAAATCACGTACCTGGTACGTGATTGCCTTCCCGCGGGCGGGGGGTCCGATCGGACCCCCCGGTGCCAGCTGCGGTCGGCATTTGGCTGGGAGAGTTGAGAGACGAGGGGGAGGCCATCCGATCGTGGCCCCCCCCTCGCGATCGCTCCCAGCCAATGAGAAACATCCCCTGCCTCTGTATAGTACACAGAGGCAGAGGATGTGATGTCATCTCCCCTCGGCTCGGGAGTTTCCATTCCAGCGCCGAGGGGAGAAGACATGTAAGTAAGTGCACAACACTACACAACACAGTAGAACATGCCAGGCACACTAAACACCCCCGATCCCCCCCCAATCACCCCCCCCCCTGTCACAAACTGACACCAAGCAGGTTTTTTTTTTTCTGATTACTGCATAGTGTCAGTTTGTGACAGTTACAGAGTTAGGACAGTTAGTATTACCCCCCTGTAGGTCTAGGGTACCCCCCTAACCCCCCCTAATAAAGTTTTAACCCCTTGATCACCCCCCCTCACCAGTGTCACTAAGCGATCATTTTTCTGATCGCTGTATTAGTGTCGCTGGTGACGCTAGTTAGGGAGGTAAATATTTAGGTTCGCAGTCAGCGTTTTATAGCGACAGGGACCCCCATATACTACCTAATAAATGTTTTAACCCCTTGATTGCCCCCTAGTTAACCCTTTCACCACTGATCACCGTATAAGTGTTACGGGTGACGCTGGTTAGTTTGTTTATTTTTTATAGTGTCAGGGCACCCGCCGTTTATTACCGAATAAAGGTTTAGCCCCCTGATCGCCCGGCGGTGATATGCGTCGCCCCAGGCAGCGTCAGATTAGCGCCAGTACCGCTAACACCAACGCACGCAGCATACGCCTCCCTTAGTGGTATAGTATCTGAACGCATCAATATCTGATCCGATCAGATCTATACTAGCGTCCCCAGCAGTTTAGGGTTCCCAAAAACGCAGTGTTAGCAGGATCAGCCCAGATACCTGCTAGCACCTGCGTTTTGCCCCTCCGCCCAGCCTAGCCCAGCCCACCCAAGTGCAGTATCGATCGATCACTGACACTTACAAAACACTAAATGCATAACTTCAGCGTTTGCAGAGTCAGGCCTGATCCCTGCGATCGCTAACAGTTTTTTTGGTAGCGTTTTGGTGAACTGGCAAGCACCAGCCCCAGGCAGCGTCAGGTTAGCGCCAGTACCGCTAACACCCACGCACGCACCGTACAACTCCCTTAGTGGTATAGTATCTGAACGGATCAATATCTGATCCGATCAGATCTATACTAGCGTCCCCAGCAGTTTAGGGTTCCCAAAAACGCAGTGTTAGCGGGATCTGCCCAGATACCTGCTAGCACCTGCGTTTTGCCCTTCCGCCCGGCCCAGCCCAGCCCACCCAAGTGCAGTATCGATCGATCACTGTCACTTACAGAACACTAAACGCATAACTGCAGCGTTCGCAGAGTCAGGCCTGATCCCTGCGATCGCTAACAGTTTTTTTGGTAGCGTTTTGGTGAACTGGCAAGCGCCAGTGGCCTAGTACACCCCGGTCGTAGTCAAACCCGCACTGCAGTAACACTTGGTGACGTGGCGAGTCCCATAAGTGCAGTTCAAGCTGGTGAGGTGGCAAGCACAAGTAGTGTCCCGCTGCCACCAAAAAGACAAACACAGGCCCGTCGTGCCCATAGTGCCCTTCCTGCTGCATTCGCCAATCCTAATTGGGAACCCACCGCTTCTGCAGCGCCCGTACTTCCCCCATTCACATCCCCAACCAAATGCAGTCGGCTGCATGAGAGGCATTTTTATGTCCTCCCGAGTACCCCTACCCAACAAACCCCCCCCCAAAATAGATGTCTGCAGCAAGCGTGGATATAGGCGTGACACCCGCTATTATTGTCCCTCCTGTCCTGACAATCCTGGTCTTTGCAATGGTGAATGTTTTGAACGCTACCATTCACTAGTTGAGTATTAGCGTAGGGTACAGCATTGCACAGACTAGGCACACTTTCACAGGGTCTCCCAAGATGCCATCGCATTTTGAGAGACCCGAACCTGGAACCGGTTACAGTTATAAAAGTTACAAGTTTGCAAAAAAAACACAAACAAAAATAAAAAAAAATAGTTGTCGTTTTATTGTTCTCTCTCTCTCTATTCTCTCTCTGGTGTTCTGCTGTTTTTTACTGTATTCTATTCTGCAATGTTTTATTGTTATTATGTTTTATCATATTTGCTTTTCAGGTATGCAATTTTTTATACTTTACCGTTTACTGTGCTTTATTGTTAACCATTTTTTTGTCTTCAGGTACGCCATTCACGACTTTGAGTGGTTATACCAGAATGATGCCTGCTGGTTTAGGTATCATCTTGGTATCATTCTTTTCAGCCAGCGGTCGGCTTTCATGTAAAAGCAATCCTAGCGGCTAATTAGCCTCTAGACTGCTTTTACAAGCAGTGGGAGGGAATGCCCCCCCCCCCACCATCTTCCGTGTTTTTCTCTGGCTCTTCTGTCTCAACAGGGAACCTGAGAAAGCAGCCGGTTATTCAGCCAGCTGACCATAGAGCTGATCAGAGACCAGAGTGGCTCCAAACATCTCTATGGCCTAAGAAACCGGAAGCTACGAGCATTTTATGACTTAGATTTCGCCTGATGTAAACAGCGCCATTGGGAAATTGGGGAAGCATTTTATCACACCGATCTTGGTGTGGTCAGATGCTTTGAGGGCAGAGGAGAAATCTAGGGTCTAATAGACCCCAATTTTTTCAAAAAAGAGTACCTGTCACTACCTATTGCTATCATAGGGGATATTTACATTCCCTGAGATAACAATAAAAATGATTTAAAAAAAAATGAAAGGAACAGTTTAAAAATAAGATAAAAAAGCAAAAAAATAATAAAGAAAAAAAAAAAAAAAAAAAAAAGCACCCCTGTCCCCCCTGCTCTCGCGCTAAGGCGAACGCAAGTGTCGGTCTGGCGTCAAATGTAAACAGCAATTGCACCATGCATGTGAGGTATCACCGCGAAGGTCAGATCGAGGGCAGTATTTTTAGCAGTAGACCTCCTCTGTAAATCTAAAGTGGTAACCTGTAAAGGCTTTTAAAGGCTTTTAAAAATGTATTAATTTTGTTGCCACTGCACGTTTGTGCGCAATTTTAAAGCATGTCATGTTTGGTATCCATGTACTCGGCTTAAGATCATCTTTTTTATTCCATCAAACATTTGGGCAATATAGTGTGTTTTAGTGCATTAAAATTTAAAAAAGTGTGTTTTTTCCACAAAAAATGCGTTTGAAAAATCGCTGCGCAAATACCGTCTGAAAAAAAAAAAATGAAACACTCACCATTTTAATCTGTAGGGCATTTGCTTTAAAAAAATATATAATGTTTGGGGGTTCAAAGTAATTTTCTTGCAAAAAAAAATTATTTTTTCACGTAATCAAAAAGTGTCAGAAAGGGTTTTGTCTTCAAGTGGTTAGAAGAGTGGGTGATGTGTGACATAAGCTTCTAAATGTTGTGCATAAAATGCCAGGACAGTTCAAACCCCCCCCCCAAATGACCCCATTTTGGAAAGTAGACACCCCAAGCTATTTGCTGAGAGTCATGTCGAGTCCATGGAATATTTTATATTGTGACACAAGTTGCGGGAAAGAGACAAATTTTTTTTTTTTTGCACAAAGTTGTCACTAAATGATATATTGCTCAAACATGCCATGGGGATATGTGAAATTACACCCCAAAATACATTCTGCTGCTTCTCCTGAGTACGGGGATACCACATGTGTGGGACTTTTTGGGAGCCTAGCCGCGCACGGGACCCCGAAAACCAAGCACCGCCTTCAGGCTTTCTAAGGGCATAAATTTTTTATTTCACTCTTCACTGCCTATCACAGTTTCGGAGGCCATGGAATGCCCAGGTGGCACAAACCCCCCCCCCCCAAATGACCCCATTTTGGAAAGTAGACACCCCAAGCTATTTGCTGAGAGGTATAGTGAGTATTTTGCAGACCTCACTTTTTGTCACAAAGTTTTGAACATTGAAAAAAGAATTTTTTTTTTTTTCTGGTCTTTCTTCATTTTCAAAAACAAATGAGAGCTGCAAAATACTCACCATGCCTCTCAGCAAATAGCTTGGGGTGTCTACTTTCCAAAATGGGGTCATTTGGGGGGGTTTTGTGCCATCTTGGCATTTTATGGCCTTCAAAACTGTGATAGGTAGTGAGGCGTGAAATCAAAAATTTATGCCCTTAGAAATCCTGAAGGCGGTGCTTGGTTTTCGGGGCCCCGTACGCGGCTAGGCTCCCAAAAAGTCCCACACATGTGGTATCCCCATACTCAGGAGAAGCAGCTGAATGTATTTTGGGGTGAAATTCCACATATGCCCATGGCCTGTGTGAGCAATATATCATTTAGTGACAACTTTTTGTAAATTTTTTTTTTTGTCATTATTCAATCACTTGGGACAAAAAAAAAAAATATTCAATGGGTTCAACATGCCTCTCAGCAATTTCCTTGGGGTGTCTACTTTCCAAAATGGGGTCATTTGGGGGGGTTTTGTACTGCCCTGCCATTTTAGCACCTCAAGAAATGACATAGGCAGTCATAAACTAAAAGCTGTGTAAATTACAGAAAATGTACCCTAGTTTGTAGACGCTATAACTTTTGCGCAAACCAATAAATATACGCTTATTGACTTTTTTTTACCAAAGACATGTGGCCGAATACATTTTGGCCTAAATGTATGACTAAAATTTAGTTTATTGGATTTTTTTTATAACAAAAAGTAGAAAATATCATTTTTTTTCAAAATTTTCGTTTTTTTCCGTTTATAGCGCAAAAAATAAAAACGGCAGAGGTGATCAAATACCATCAAAAGAAAGCTCTATTTGTGGGAAGAAAAGGACGCAAATTTCGTTTGGGTACAGCATTGCATGACCGCGCAATTAGCAGTTAAAGCGACGCAGTGCCGAATTGTAAAAAGTGCTCTGGTCAGGAAGGGGGTAAAATCTTCCGGGGCTGAAGTGGTTAATGATGCTTAACCACTTGACGACCGCCTTACGCCGATGTACGTCGGCAAGGTGGCACGGGCAGGCAAAATCACGTACATGTACGTGATTTGCCTTCCGCGGGTGGGGGGTCCGATCGAACCCCCCCCCCGGTGCCCGAGGCGGTCGTCTTTTGTCCAGCAGCGATCAGAGGTGAGGGGGAGACCATCCGTTCGTGGCCCCCCCCCTCGCGATCGCTGCCGGCCAATCAAATCATTCCTTTGCTGCTGTATGCTAAACAGCAGCAAAGGAAATGATGTCATCTCTCCTCGGCTCGGTAATTTCCGTTCCGGCCCGAGGAGAGAAGACATCACCGTGAGTGCACAACACACTACACACTCAGTAGAACATGCCAGGCACACTAAACACCCCGATCCCCCCCCCGATCGCCCCCCGATCCCCCCCGATCACCCCCCCCTGTCACAAACTGACACCAGCAGTTTTTATTTTTTTTTTTCCTGATTACTGCATAGTGTCAGTTTGTGACAGTTACAGTGTTGGGACAGTTACTGTTACCCCCCTTTAGGTCTAGGGTACCCCCCTAACCCCCCCTAATAAAGTTTTAACCCCTTGATCACCCCCTGTCACCAGTGTCACTAAGCGATCATTTTTCTGATCGCTGTATTAGTGTCGCTGGTGACGCTAGTTAGGGAGGTAAATATTTAGGTTCGCCGTCAGCGTTTTATAGCGTCAGGGACCCCCATATACTACCTAATAAATGTTTTAACCCCTTGATTGCCCCCTAGTTAACCCTTTCACCACTGATCACCGTATAAGTGTTACGTGTGACGCTGGTTAGTTTGTTTATTTTTTATAGTGTCAGGGCACCCGCCGTTTATTACCGAATAAAGGTTTAGCCCCCTGATCGCCCGGCGGTGATATGCGTCGCCCCAGGCAGCGTCAGATTAGCGCCAGTACTGCTAACACCCACGCACGCAGCATACACCTCCCTTAGTGGTATAGTATCTGTACGGATCAATATCTGATCAGATCAGATCTATACTAGCGTCCCCAGCAGTTTAGGGTTCCCAAAAACGCAGTGTTAGTGGAATCAGCCCAGATACCTGCTAGCACCTGCGTTTTGCCCCTCCGCCCAGCCCACCCAAGTGCAGTATCGATCGATCACTGTCACTTACAAAAGACTAAACGCATAACTGCAGCGTTCGCAGAGTCAGGCCTGATCCCTGCGATCGCTAACAGTTTTTTTGGTAGTATTTTGGTGTACTGGCAAGCACCAGCCCCAGGCAGAATCAGGTTAGCGCCAGTACCGCTAACACCCACGCACGCACCGTACACCACCCTTAGTGGTATAGTATCTGAACGGATCAATATCTGATCCGATCAGATATATAGTAGCATCCCCAGCAGTTTAGGGTTCCCAAAAATGCAGTGTTAGCGGGATCAGCCCAGATACCTGCTAGCACCTGCATTTTGCCCCTCCGCCCGGCCCAGCCCAGCCCACCCAAGTGCAGTATCGATCGATCACTGTCACTTACAAAAGACTAAACGCATAACTGCAGCGTTCACAGAGTCAGGCCTGATCCCCAACAGATTTTTTGGTAGCGTTTTGGTGAACTGGCAAGCGCCAGCGGCCTAGTACACCCCGGTCGTAGTCAAACCAGCACTGCAGTAACACTTGGTGACGTGGCGAGTCCCATAAGTGCAGTTCAAGCTGGTGAGGTGGCAAGCACAAATAGTGTCCCGCTGCCACCAAAAAGACAAACACAGGCCCGTCGTTCCCATAATGCCCTTCCTGCTGCATTCGCCAATCCTAATTGGGAACCCACCGCTTCTGCAGCGCCCGTACTTCCCCCATTCACATCCCCAACCAAATGCAGTCGGCTGCATGAGAGGCATTTTCTTTATGTCCTCCCGAGTACCCCTACCCAGCGAACCCCCCCAAAAAAGATGTCGTGTCTGCAGCAAGCGCGGATATAGGCGTGACACCCACTATTATTGTCCCTCCTGTCCTGACAATCCTGGTCTTTGCATTGGTGAATGTTTTGAACGCTACTATGCACTAGTTGAGTATTAGCGTAGGATACAGCATTCCACAGACTAGGCGCACTTTCACAGGGTCTCCCAAGATGCCATCGCATTTTGAGAGACCCGAACCTGGAACCGGTTACAGTTATAAAAGTTAGTTACAAAAAAAGTGTAAAAAAAAATAAAAAAAAAATATATAAAATAAAAAAAAAATAGTTGTCGTTTTATTGTTCTCTCTCTCTCTATTCTCTCTATTGTTCTGCTCTTTTTTACTGTATTCTATTCTGCAATGTTTTATTGTTATTATGTTTTATCAAGTTTGCTTTTCAGGTATGCAATTTTTTGTACTTTACCGTTTACTGTGCTTTATTGTTAACCATTTTTTTGTCTTCAGGTACGCCATTTACAACTTTGAGTGGTTATACCAGAATGATGCCTGCAGGTTTAGGTATCATCTTGGTATCATTCTTTTCAGCCAGCGGTCGGCTTTCATGTAAAAGCAATCCTAGCGGGCTAATTCGCCTCTAGACTGCTTTTACAAGCCGTGGGAGGGAATGCCCCCCCCCACCGTCTTCCGTGTTTTTCTCTGGCTCTCCTGTCTCAACAGGGAACCTGAAAATGCAGCCGGTGATTCAGCCAGCTGACCATAGAGCTGATCAGAGACCAGAGTGGCTCCAAACATCTCTATGGCCTAAGAAACCGGAAGCTACGAGCATTTTATGACTTAGATTTCGCCGGATGTAAATAGCGCCATTGGGAAATTGGGGAAGCATTTTATCACACCGATCTTGGTGTGGTCAGATGCTTTGAGGGCAGAGGAGAGATCTAGGGTCTAATAGACCCCAATTTTTTTCAAAAAAGAGTACCTGTCACTACCTATTGCTATCATAGGGGATATTTACATTCCCCGAGATAACAATAAAAATGATTAAAAAAAATAATGAAAGGAACAGTTTAAAAATAAGATAAAAAAGCAAAAAAATAATAAAAAAAAAAAAAAAAAAAAGCACCCCTGTCGCCCCCTGCTCTCGCACTAAGGCGAACGCAAGCGGCGGTCTGTCGTCAAATGTAAACAGCAATTGCACCATGCATGTGAGGTATCACCACGAAGGTTAGATCGAGGGCAGTAATTTTTGCAGTAGACCTCCTCTGTAAATCTAAAGTGGTAACCTGTAAAGGCTTTTAAAGGCTTTTAAAAATGTATTTATTTTGTTGTCACTGCACGTTTGTGCGCAATTGTAAAGCATGTCATGTTTGGTATCCATGTACTTGTGGCCTAAGATCATCTTTTTTATTTCATCAAACATTTGGGCAATATAGTGTGTTTTAGTGCAATAAAATTTAAAAAAGTGTGTTTTTTCCCTAAAAAATGCGTTTGAAAAATTGCTGCGCAAATACTGTGTGAAAAAAAAAATGAAACACCCACCATTTTAATCTGTAGGGCATTTGCTTTAAAAAAATATATAATGTTTGGGGGTTCAAAGTAATTTTCTTGCAAAAAAAAAAAAACTTTTTCATGTAAACAATAAGTGTCAGAAAGGGCTTTGTCTTCAAGTGGTTAGAAGAGTGGGTGATGTGTGACATAAGCTTCTAAATGTTGTGCATAAAATGCCAGGACAGTTCAAAACCCCCCCAAATGACCCCATTTTGGAAAGTAGACACCCCAAGCTATTTGCTGAGAGGCATGTCGAGTCTATGGAATATTTTATATTGCGACACAAGTTGCGGGAAAGAGACAAATTTTTTTTTTTTTTGCACAAAATTGTCACTAAATGATATATTGCTCAAACATGCCATGGGAATATGTGAAATTACACCCCAAAATACATTCTGCTGCTTCTCCTGAGTACGGGGATACCACATGTGTGAGACTTTTTTGGAGCCTAGCCGCGTACGGAACCCCGAAAACCAAGCACCGCCTTCAGGCTTTCTAAGGGCGTGAATTTTTGATTTCTCTCTTGACTGCTTATCACAGTTTCGGAGGCCATGGAATGCCCAGGTGGCACAAACCCCCCCAAATGACCCCATTTTGGAAAGTAGACACCCAAAGCTATTTGCTGAGAGGTATAGTGAGTATTTTGCAGGCCTCACTTTTTGTCACAAAGTTTTGAAAATTGAAAAAAGAAAAAAAAAAAAGTTTTTTCTTGACTTTCTTCATTTTCAAAAACAAATGAGAGCTGCAAAATACTCACCATGCCTCTCAGCAAATAGCTTGGGGTGTCTACTTTCCAAAATGGGGTCATTTGGGGTGGTTTTGTGCCACCTGGGCATTCCATGGCTTCCGAAACTGTGATAGGCAGTGAAGAGTGAAATCAAAAATTTTCACCCTTAGAAATCCTGAAGGCGGTGATTGGTTTTCGGGGTCCCGTGCACGGTTAGGCTCCCAAAAAGTCCCACACATGTGGTATCCCCGTACTCAGGAGAAGTAGCTAAATGTATTTTGGGGTGCAATTCCACATATGCCCATGGCCTGTGTGAGCAATATATCATTTAGTGACAACTTTGTGCAAAAAAAAAAAAAATATGTCACTTTCCCGCAACTTGTGTCAAAATATAAAATATTCCATGGACTCAATATGCCTCTCTGGAAATAGCTTGGGGTGTCTACTTTCCAAAATGGGGTCATTTGGGGGGGGGTTTGTGCCACCTGGGCATTCCATGGCCTCCGAAACTGTGATAGGCAGTAAAGAGTGAAATCATAAATTTACACCCTTATGCCGCGTACACACGAGCGGACATTACGGCGGACTTTGCCCGGCGGACTGGATTTCGTCGGACAATTCGATGTGTGTGGGCTCCAGCGGACTTTGTTTTCTCAAAAGTTGGACGGAATTAGATTTAAAACTTGTTTTAAATTTATCCGTTGAAATCGAGTCCGGTCGAAAAGTCCGCCGTCTGTATGCTAGTTCGACGGACAAAAAGCCACGCTAGGGCAGCTATTGGCTACTGGCTATGAACTTCCTTGTTTTAGTCCGGTCGTACGTCATCACGTACGAATTCGACGGACTTTGGTGGATTGTGTGTAGGCAAGTCCGTTCATTCACAAAGTCCGTCGGAAAGTACGTCGAAAAGTCCGCCGGGCAAAGTCCGCCGTAATGTCCGCTCGTGTGTACGCGGCATTAGAAATCCTGAAGGCGGTGATTGGTTTTCGGGGCCCCGTACGCAGCTAGGCTCCCAAAAGGTCCCACACATGTGGTATCCCCATATTCAGGAGAAGCAGCAGAATGTATTTTGGGGTGCAATTCCACATAGGCCCATGGCCTGTGTGAGCAATATATCATTTAGTGACAACTTTTTGTAAATATTTTGTCATTATTTTGTCATTATTCAATCACTTGGGACAAAAAAAAAAAATATTCAATGGGTTCAACATGCCTCTCAGCAATTTCCTTGGGGTGTCTACTTTCCAAAATGGGGTCATTTGGGGGGGTTTGTACTGCCCTGCCATTTTAGCACCTCAAGAAATGACATAGGCAGTCATAAACTAAAAGCTGTGTAAATTACAGAAAATGTACCCTAGTTTGTAGACGCTATAACTTTTGCGCAAACCAATAAATATACGCTTATTGACATTTTTTTTTACCAAAGACATGTGGCCGAATACATTTTGGCCTAAATGTATGACTAAAATTGAGTTTATTGGATTTTTTTTATAACAAAAAGTAGAAAATATCATTTTTTTTCAAAATTTTCGGTCTTTTTCCATTTATAGCGCAAAAAATGAAAATGCCAGAGGTGATCAAATACCATCAAAAGAAAGCTCTATTTGTGGGAAGAAAAGGACGCAAATTTCGTTTGGGTACAGCATTGCATGACCGCGCAATTAGCAGTTAAAGCGACGCAGTGCCAAATTGGAAAAAGACCTCTGGTCCTTAGGCAGCATAATGGTCTGGGGCTCAAGTGGTTAAAGTAAAAAAAAAAAAAAGTAAAATATTCCTTTAAATATCGTACCTGGGATGTGTCTATAGTATGCCTGTAAAGTGGCGTGTGTTTCCCGTGCTTAGAACAGTCCCTGCACAAAATGTCATTTTTAAAGGAAAAAATCTCATTTAAAACTGCTTGCAGGTTTAATGTAATGTCGGGTCCTGGCAATATGGATGAAAATCAGTGAGACAAACGGCATGGGTACCCCCCAGTCCATTACCAGGCCCTTTGGGTCTTGTATGGATATTAAGGGGAACCCCGCACCCAAATTAAAATAAGGAAAGGTGTGGGGCCACCAGGCCCTATATACTCTGAACAGCAGTATACAAGACAGGGACTGTAGGTTTGTTGTGAAGTAGAATCTGTTTGTAATTTTGAACGGGTACATTTTTAACATGTTTCGCTCCAGCCAAAAAATCTTTTTTAAGCTTTTTGGAAAACATAGGGAAGGGTTATCACCCCTGTGACATTTGTTTTGCTGTCTTTCCTCCTCTTCAGAAGATTTCACCTCACTTTTTGTCCCAATGACAAATGTTTTTTGAAAATTTGGGTTTTTTTGTGGAACAAGGATTGGAAAGCATCAGTGGAAAGGAGAAACATTTTTCCCATATTAACACTTACAGGAGAGAATTTCCCTTCCTAGGGGTAGATTTCATCTCACTTCCTGTTGTCTCCTTCCTTTTGCAAGTAGGAGTCGTTTGTAAGTTAGATGTTTGAAAGTAGGGGCCTGCCCTATATACTCAGCAGAAATTTGGGCCTTAGGTGTTGTTGTGGCCACAACACTGCAAGCCCTCACAGGGCCCTGCTGTGAAATATTAGATCAAGAATTGTAATTACATGCCCCTGTTGAACAGGGGCTGAAAAATTAGGCCTTAGGCACTGGTGCTGGTGCCACAACACTGCAACCCCTCACAGACACTCTAGTTGGAACACAGGAACGAGCCCTGCTGCAAAGTATTGCATCAAAAATTGTAATTACACGCCCCTGTTAAACAGGGGCTGAAAAATTGGGCCTTAGGCACTGGTGCTGGTGCCACAACACTGCAACCCCTCACAGATACTCTAGTTGGAATGCAGAAATGAGCCCTGCTGCAAAGTATTGCATCAAAAATTGTAATTAGGGGGCGTGGCCGACCGGAGCTGTAGATGGACGCCTGATACCACAGCTCGTCTCACAGAGGAGATATCCAAGCTACACAGGCCGCACAGCTAACCTAATCCAGTGCCATCCTAGCACCTAAGACACCGGGGAACATGGCCAGCATGTCTAGAAAGAGAAACCCGGAGTACAAACCAAAAAAACTTACCGAGTTCTCCTACAAGCCGGCGGAGCAGGTCAGTGAAATCCAAGATGGCGCCGGCCAGGCCGCGCCGCGGGACTCATACACGGATCTACCGGACGAATTCCCAGAAGATTCTACTCCATCCGACCCCCCAGCTTTACCCCCTCACCCCCTGGAAGGTGACCACCTCCTAAATAGCCCTGCTAAGGCTAAAATGAGGCTCGATGCGCCACCGCAGCGGCCGCCCACAGCACAAATCGAGGCCCAGGCTTTTAACCCCCTTCTCAGCAACCAGGCCCTGCATTCATCTATGGCATCTTTCCCCACCTCAGGACAGCCTGTGATGGACACCACATTAAAGGACATGCTACTGTCACTGCAGACCTCCCTTATGACAGATCTCTCCTCACTATTTGCTAAAATCTCCTCAGACATACTCAATAGATGATAGAGTGACATGCATTGAAAAAAAATATGAGTGACTGCACTTCCACAGTTAATGAAGTCATTGATGTGTGTGAAGATGTGAGAGAGGAACAAACATGGATTCGCGCCAAGCTGGCCGATTTAGAGGACAGATCTCGCAGGAACAATATCATGCTGCGCGGAGTCCCCGAATCCATAATGCCTGCAGACCTGCCACGATACGCGAAAGAAATGATGCACGTCATTGTCCCAGAAGCATCCCCCAGGGACATAATAATAGACAGAATACACAGAATAGCCAAGCCATCACAACTTGCTGCCTCCATTCCCAGAGATGTTTTAATGAGAGTTCACTTCTTTCACATCAAAGAGAAACTTTTGCTAGGGGTCAAAAATAAATCACCACTGCCTGCTCCGTACACAGGAATCCAGTTTTTCCCGGATCCCTCTAAATATACTCTCCAACTAAGAAGAAACCTGAACCCAATCACCAAAGGGCTTCAAAACCATAAAATACCTTACAAATGGCGCCATCCAGCGACTATCCTGGTCTCAATCTCACATCATACATGACTTAAACAAAGGCCTGCACCTCCTCCACAACTGGGGAATAATTCTTGAACCTCCCAAGACCACACCAATGCGCAACGGCCCCTCTCACGCCCGCAGCCGTATGGATCACCACCCCAGCTGAGGAGACCCCATAGTTAATACCACAGTAGGCCTAACTACTACATCTCACATCCCCTGGAGCTTGACAAATTGTTCCATTGATTGTTCAGCTCCCTTCGTTACTAACTGTTTATACCCCCAAATAGAGGTTGAAGCGGTGTTTTACACCTCCTCTATGTATTCCTTTTCAACATAGCAGAGTTGCCTTATCGGCGGTTTGCTCATTGGGTTCGTACTGTCAAGTGTGATTAACATTTCGCTCTATCTGCAGCTCTATTATCCAACCAATATTGAATCCGTGGACCGAACTCCTTCTACCAACCGACACAGATACTAGGATCTTCCGACTCTCAGACCGGGACGACTAACCGTAAGTGATATCTCACACAAGCCTGCCTCCATTTCCCATCACCATGCCACTAAACATTATCGCTAAATGCCAAGGGCCTGAATCATCCGGCTAAACACCACTCTTTATGGAAAACCGCCAAAGCTCTCCAGAGTGACATTCTCTGTATTCAAGAGACACATCTGATAAACTCAGACTCATCACTATGCACCAACCGCCAGTTTTCACACATTTTTCAAGCCTGCCACTCTACCAAATCCAAAGGAGTCATGATAGCAATCAAAGAATCAGTGGACTTCCACCTATCCAACCTACTGATTGACCCTGAAGGTCGCTACCTAATCTTAGTGTGTACCATCAACAACATTTTTTACACCCTATCCAACATATATGCACCGAATACTCACCAGATGAAATTCCTGCATAAGGTTCTACGTTTAACCAAACAGATAAGAAAAGGTCATTTAATTCTTTGTGGAGATTTTAACATTGTTCCCGACATCAACATGGACACAACGTCGCCAGCGAAGAGGCGAGTATCGCCATTGAAAAATGTTTTGCCCTCACAGGACTTATTTGATGTGTGGCGCTGCCACCATGGTTCAGAAAAGGACTTTACCTACTATTCTCACATGCATAATTCATATTCAAGAATTGATTTATTTGCTACTGATAAATGGCTCCTCCAGAATGTATGTAAATCTGAAATCCACACCACAACATGGTCAGACCACGCCCCAATATCTATTTCCATTTCAGACTCCACTCCACAACGCAACACATTTTTGTGGCGTGCAAACAATTATATACTGCAAAGTGAAAAATACACAACAGAAATCTCCAACCATCTCACTGAATTGTTTTCTATAAACAAAGGCACAGTGTCTGACCATGGGGTGGTGTGGAGTGCCCATAAGGCCTATATTAGAGGTATGCTGATTAAACTAAGCTCCCTTCACAAAAGGAAGAGGACGCAGCGTATAGATGAAATAACCTCCCAAATTACCACCCTAGAACAACAACATAAAGCCAACCCCTAAAACCCGCAAACCCACCAATTATTGAACCTAAGGCAAGAACTGAAAACCTTGCTCCTTCAATCATTTGAATATCTCCAGCGTAAACTACAAGCCACTTCTTACGCCACCTCCAACAAGGCAGGCAAAACTCTAGCAATGAAACATAAGGGTAGAAGACTTAAAACCAAAATTTCTCAGATTATCCACCCCCACGCGAATATCCCCCAGTCCAACCCTCAAGAT
This sequence comes from Lithobates septentrionalis, assembly GCA_037952835.1. Lineage (NCBI taxonomy): Eukaryota > Metazoa > Chordata > Amphibia > Anura > Ranidae > Lithobates > Lithobates septentrionalis. The sequence continues at coordinate 1,144,300 of JBBDGP010000961.1, read as the reverse complement.
ATAGCCAACTCATTCAGCGATTACTATAGCAACCTTTACAATCTGAAACACGACACTAATACACCGCAACCATCACCAGAAGAGATTAATCACTTTCTCCAATCTATTCAGTTACCCACCCTGAATGGGAACCAACTAGAGAATCTCAATAAGCCCTTTACAGAACAGGAAATTCAAACATCAATTGATTCCCTACCTAATGGGAAAGCCCCAGGTCCTGACGGCCTAACAGCCGAATACTATAAACAGTACTCTCCACAGATTGTCCCACATATTACTGAGCTATATAACAACGCTGCCTCCTCTTCTAAACTTCCGAATGATTATTTAAATGCATTAATAGTTATGATACCAAAGCCAGGGAAGTAAACAAACACCCCCAAAAACTTTAGACCAATCTCCCTACTCAACCTTGACCTTAAAATTTATGCTAAGACCATAGCCACACATCTATTAGACATCATACTTACCCTCATACATAGAGACCAGACAGGATTCACCAAAGGGCGACAAGCACCAGATGCCACTAGAAGAATGCTCAACTTGATACACCACGCGGAATCCACCGGAACGCCTTCTCTGCTCCTATCTTTGGATGCAGAGAAGGCGTTCGACAAGGTTCACTGGACCTACCTTGAAATGGTCCTCCTGAAATTTGGATTCAGAGACCACATCCTTAGAGCCATCTTAGCTATGTATACCACTCCTTCGACCCAAGTCTTCACAGAAGGTATGCTTTCAAAACCATTCCCTATTACAAATGGCACACGTTAAGGCTGCCCCCTGTCCCCACTTATCTTTAACTTACTAATGGAACCTTTAGCACAACACATCAGAACCAATACTACAATATCCGGAATACAAATAGGTAATGTCTGCCACAAAATTAGTCTTTTCGCGGACGATGTTATTCTAGTACTCACCAATCCCACATCTGCCCTGGCGGAAGTACAAGCTACACTAAATTGGTTCAGTAAGGTATCGTTTTATAAACTAAACACAACCAAATCTTCTATTCTTGATATAAATCGTGATGCCACCACCAAGAATTTACTCCAGACACAGTATTCCTTCGCATGGGCAGACAAGGAAATCACATACCTGGGAATCCAACTCCCAAAAACTACCAGGAATATCTACTCCTCTAACTTTCTCCCACTCCTTCATAAAATCAAAACTGACACACAACATATTATAAAACATGAGCTCTCCTGGTCGGGGAGACTGGCAGCCTTCAAAATGACATGTCTCCCTCAAATATTGTACTTCTTCCGAACATTGCCAATTTCACTTCCCGCCTCTTTTTTTAAGTCCCTTCAGTCAATCTTCAACAAATTTCTATGGAACGGGAAAAAACCCAGATGCGCACACGCAAAATTAATCAAACATAGATTGGCGGGAGGCACATGATCCATAGAATTTAGGGATTACTACCTGGCGGCCATACTTGCACAACTCCCAGAGTGGTTTCAACCCAATACCCAATCTTTATGGGCCCAGATAGAAAATCTCTCACTGATACGCCCAAACCTAAACAACTGGTTAATGAGTACCCCTTTGGGCTCTTATGTATCACCCTCCATCTCCCTGACTATGAAGGCTTCAGTCTATGCCTGGAAAAAAAAGCTCACCCCCTCAGACTACACCCCCCCTAAAACACTCTTCAACATACCCCTAGAGACCCTTCATCATTTGTCACCTGACCTCAGACTTTCCAAATGGTACCTCAGTGGAATACACTCACTACACCACCTTCTACAAGGTAATCAAATTAAACCCTTTTCCCAACTACAAACAGAATACGCACTACACGCCACTGAAAGATTCACATACCTCCGCATTCACCACTGCCTAAATAAATTACCTCTCCCCCTCTACAACATCCCCCAAAAGACCTGGGATTTCCTCACAAACCCCACACCACGGCCCAAAGGCATATCTTACTTTTATACCCTGCTTCAGGGGAAAAGGTCCTTTACCAAGCTGGCCCCCCCACTATCAATGGGAAAAAGATATTACAAATACTTTTTGACGCACAATGGCAACTAGCTCTCAAGTCCACCTACAAAGCAACCCAATGTTCAACACTTTGGGAACTCACCCAGAAAATCTCGCTCCGTTGGTACTTAACCCCAGACAAGCTAGCTACATTCAACCCCCACACCCCCAACACTTGTTGGAGATGCAAATCTTCTAGAGGTGACATGTTTCATATTTTTTGGACATGCCCCTCCATCCAGAAATACTAGTTAGATACGTTTAATCTGCTTACCAACATTAATAAAATTCCTATCCCACCTTCACCCGAGATGGCGCTTCTAAACTTAAACATAGATAACATACCTGGACCTCTCAGACACACAACAACCCATATTCTCTTGGCTTCCAGACTCAATATAACAAGGAATTGGAAATCAGACACTCCCCCAACCATAACACAAACAATAGACCTGGTCTCACTCCACTTCAGTTACGAAACAATGATGGCCACCAGCAATGGTCGGACATCAAAAGCCAGTAAACAATGGTTACCCTGGACAAACTGTACTAATGCTGCAGTCCATACCCAGAATCCCAAAGTCAACCTTAAACCTTCTTGACCGAGCAATTTGTTCATGATGTATTAGTCCTGCTAGTTGCACTTTGACTACAGCAGAGGTTTTACACCTCAATATACAAGAAATTGATTGTACTTAACAACTACTCATGGGGACCGTTCTCCCCTTGCGGCACAAAGAGATCCCAATTGGGGTGCTGCGATGGGAGAGGGGGCCCTATATGTATAATATCCTAACCACAGTACAGTGTATTTCTATACCTATGCCCATTTAATTGCACGTAATCCAATGACGAACTGCTGACTGTTACATATAGTTCATTTTTGACAATTCTTTGTACTGTTTTGAACCTATACATTACGTCGTTGCACGACGTACAATATTTTAATTGTACTTTGTATTTACTTGCAAAAAACCAATAAAATAATTTGAAAGAAAAAAAAATTGTAATTACACGCCCCTGTTAACCACCTCCCTACCCAGCCATAGTCATATGACGTCCACAGATGGGATCTCCCATCCTGGGTGGACGTCATATGACGTCTTGGGATTCCCGGCCGTCTAGGGGGCGCACGCCCGCCGTGTTGCTTGGGACCTGGTGCGTGTGCCCGTTAACCGGGCCGGACCGTAGATCTGTGTGTGTAAACACACAGATCCACAGCCTGTCAGGTGAGAGGAGAGCGATCTGTGTTCCCAGAACGGAGGAACACTGATCGGTCTCCTCCCCTTGTGCGTCCCCTCCCCCTACAGTTAGAATCATTCCCTAGGAAACATATTAACCCCTCCCCGCCCCCTAGTGGTTAACCCCTTCACTGCCTGTCACATTTACACAGTAATCAATGCAATTTTATAGCATTGATCGCTGTATAAATGTGAATGGTCCCAAAAATGTGTCAAAAGTGTCCGATGTGTCCGCCATAATGTAGCAGTCACGAAAAAAAAAATCGCGATCGCCGCTAAAAAAATAAATATATATTTTTTAAAAATGCCATAAATCTATCCCGTATTTTGTAGACGCTATAACTTCTGCGCAAACCAATCAATATACGCTTATTGCGATTTTTTTTACCAAGAATACGTATCGGCCAAAACTGAGGAAAAAATTTGTTTTTAAAAAAAAAAAAATTGGGATATTTATTATAGCAAAAAGTAAAAAATATTGTGTTTTTTTCAAAATTGTCGCTCTTCTTTTGTTTATAGCACAAAAAACAAAAACCGCAGAGGAGATCAAATACCACCAAAAGAAAGCTCTATTTGTGGGGAAAAAAGGACGTCAATTTTTTTTGGGTACAACGTTGCACGACCGCGCAATTGACGTTTAAAGTGCGACAGCGCTGAAAACTAAAAATTGGCCTGGGAAGGAAGGGGGTGAAATTGCCCTGTATTGAACCGGTTAAACAAGGGCTGAAAAATTGGGCCTTAGGCACTGGTGCCACAACACTGCAACCCCTCACAGATACTCTAGTTGTAACACAGAAACGAGCCCTGCTGCAAAGTATTGCATCAAAAATAGTAATTACACGCCCCTGTTATACAGGGGCTGAAAAATTGGGCCTTAGGCACTGGTGGTGGCGCCCAGAACCAAAAATGTTCTTACAAGCTATCAGCATGATGATTGAGGAGGAAGAGGATAATTACTCAGGGATAGTCACTAAGCATCAGCATAGGCAGTCTTTGAAGGGATCTGAGATTTCAAAAACAATTATTCGGTTACATCAGCATCAGGTGCTTGGTAGCTGGTGGTGATCCAAGACTGATTCATTTTTATGAAGGTCAGTCGATCAACCGAGTTGGTGGACAGACGCACCCTGTGATCGGTTACAAAGCCTCCAGCAGCACTGAATGTGCGTTCTGAAAGAACGCTGGATGCAGGACAGGCCAGTAGCTCAATTGCATACTGTGCAAGCTCTGGCCAGTGATCGATCCTCAAGACCCAGTAACCCAGAGGATTTTCGGTGGGAAAGGTGTCCAAGTCAGATCTTGCCCCTAGGTATTCCTGCACCATGTAAAACAGACGCTGGCGATGGTTGCTGGAACCGATCATACCTTGGGGCTGCGGACCAAAAAATTGTCTGAACGCATCGGTCAGACGGCCACCTTCTCCACCGCTCCTTCTTTGACTGACCGAATCCTCAGCAACACGTTGTCCAGAAACAGGAGTTTGTAACCTCCCAGTCTCTGGGAATGCGTTGCACAGACCTTTCTGCAAGGCCTCCCGAAGATGTTTCATCCTCTGCTCCCTCTGCGATGGCAAGATAAGGTCCGCAACCTTACTGTCAGGAGACTAGTAGACCAGACTGTGTGGACTGCACAGAGATAACCCAAAACACATGTAAGTGAATAGTGATATTTATTAAAATAGGTGATAATTAGAAAATACAAACAGTGAACAACCAACCCAACAAACCCACTACAAACAACAATATCTACAGCAAGGGGCAATACCGGAATCGCAGATGTCAGCCAGGCCAGGGTCATACACAGCAGGTCAGCAAGAATAAGGGATATACCAGAGACATAAACGTTTAGCCAAGCCAAGGTCATACACAGGAAGATCAGTAAATGAGGGACAGGGAACAAACAGGACAGAGAGGGGATGGATCGGGCTGAAGGGGTACAGGAACACAGAAGGGATCGGGTCAGGATAAGCTCGGGCACAAGGTCAGATGCAGGCTCAGGATCGGGTAACAGGCGAACAAGGTCAGGGCTCAAGGAGAGAGATACCAAGGCAAGCATATGAGGGCTTGCCGGGTATTTATAGGACTGGCTATGATTGACTTCAAGTCACACCTGAGCGCAGGGAGTGTTGTCTGCTCCATACTGCCAGGATCCATCCGCTGGTGGACGTCAGTACTGCGGCCAAAAGATGAAATGATACCAGCAGGGAAATATTCTCCTGACAGTTCAACACTGCCAGGAGACACCTGCTGGTGGACCCCAGTACTGCATGCCAAATGATATATCTTACCAGCGGATGGATCCTTTCCTGACACTTACCCTTGTAACATGGATCAAGGAGGGTTGCCAGCCAGTATTGGTCCTTCTCCTTGATACCACGAATACGAGGATCCTTATGCAGGCTTTGCAGGATAAGGGAGGCCATGCAGCGTAGGTTTGCTGAGGCATTCTGTCCGGAGTCCTCTGGGTCACTAAGGACGACATGGTCCGCAGCCACCTCCTCCCAGCCACGTACAAGTCCATGTGTTTCTTGGGACTGATCCCTTAAAGACTGCTGCTGATGCTGAGTGCCAGGCTCCACCTCCATACTGACACAATCTTCCTCCTCCTCATCCTCGTCCTCTTCCTGTGTGATCGGCGGGCATGCAGTAACACTGTCTGGATAAAGGGGGCCTTGAGAGCTAAGGAAGTCCTCCTCTTCCTGCCTCTGTTCTGCCTCAAGTGCCCTGTCCATTATTCCACGCAGCGTGTGCTCCAACAGGTGGACAAGGGGGACAGTGTCACTGATGCATGCACTGTCACTGCTCACCATCCTCGTGGCCTCCTCAAATGGTGACAGGACAGTGCATGCATCCCTGATCATGGCCCACTGGCGTGGGGAAAAAAAACCAAGCTCCCCTAACCCTGTCCTGGTGCCATAGTCGCACAGGTGCTCATTGATGGCCCTCTGCTGTGTGTGCAGCCGCTGCAGCATGGCCAACGTTGAGTTCCACCTGGTGGGCATGTCACAGATTAGATGGTTCTTGGGCAGGTTAAACTCCTTTTGGAGGTCCGCCAGCCGAGCACTGGCATTATATGACCGGCGGAAATGCACAAGACTCTCCTGGCCTGCCTCAGGACATCCTGTAAGCCCAGGTACCTGCCCAAGAACCGCTGCACCACCAAGTTAAGGGCGTGAGCCAAACAGGGCACATGGGTCATTTGTCCCTGTCGGAGGGCAGAGAGGAGGTTGGTGCCATTGTCGCAAACCACCATACCTTGCTTAAGTTGGCGTGGCGTCAACCACCTCTGAACCTGCCCCTGCAGAGGTGACAGAACCTCTGCCCCAGTGTGACTCCTGTCCCCCAAGCACACCAGCTCAAGCATCGCATGGCATTTTTTGGCCTGCGTACTTGCGTAGCCCCTTGAACGGCTACGGAGCACCGCACACGGAGCACAGGAAGAGGCCATGGAGGAAGAAGAAGAGGAGGGGGTGGAGGAGAGAGGTGTGTCACAATCATTAGCATTTTGGAGGAGTGGTGGCGGAACAACCTCCAACACTACTGCACCTTGTCCTGCATCCTTCCCAGCTGCCAGCAGAGTCATCCAATGCACCATGAAACTTAGGTAACATCCCTGTCCATGCCTGCTGGACCATGAATCAGCGGTAATATGCACCTTACTGCTGACCGCCCTGTCCAGCGAGGCTTGGACATTGCCTTCCACATGCCGGTAGAGAGCCGGAATCGCCTTCCGTGAGAAAAAGTGGCGTTTGGGTACCTGCCACTGAGGAACCGCACATTCCACAAACTCACGGAAGGGGGCAGAGTCTACCAACTGAAAAGGCAGCAGTTGAAGTGCTAGCAATTTTGCCAAGCTAGCATTCAACCGCTGGGCATGTGGATGGCTGGGAGAAAACTTCTTTCAGTGGTGCAGCAGCTGGGGCAGGGAAATTTGCCGGGTAAAATCTGACGTCGGTGTACCAAAAGCAGATTGCCCACAAGTACTTGGCTGTGACACACCTAATTCTACACCTTCATTCCTCTCAGTGCAGGTCTCAGAGAGGACTGAAGGTCTAGTGGGGTTGGAAATCTCATCTGATGAGAAGCAAAGAGAGGTCCTCTTTGTTCTTTGGTGTGGGTCTTTTAGATACGATTGCCAACGAACTGCATGGCAGGTCAACATATGTCTTGTAAAGCATGTGGTACCCAAGCGGGAGATGTTTTGGCCACGCGAGATACGCTTGAGACATATGTTGCAAATAGCAGCAGTGCGATCTGATGCACTTGTCTCAAAAAAGGCCCACACCAAAGAACTTTTTGAATAACGCGCAGACACTGCAGCGCCCTGCACATGTGGAGCTTTGGGGTGTGATGCAGTCAATGTGCTGCCCTTTGGCTGGCCCCTGGAGGGCATCCTGCCTCGTTGGTGATGTGCCGCCTCCTCCTCCTCTCTCCTATCAGGCACCCACGTTGAGTCAGTGACCTCATCATCCCCTCCCTCCTCATCACTGGAGCAAACCTGGCAGTATGCTGCAGCAGGGGGAGTATGACTGCCAGATTGCTGTCCTTCTTGGACACCACCCTGTGTCTGTGCTCACGTTACTGCCTTCGAGCTCAGTATCATCATCAGAGCCTTCCAAACGCTGGGCATCCTCCTGGAGCATGTACCCAACACTGTGGTCAAACAGTTCGAGGGACTCCTCAGGAGGACATGGTAGGGCTAGGAAAGGAGTCACTGATGACATTGAGCCAAGGGAAGAGGCTGCTGCTTTGCCAGACAAAGTACCCTGGGCATGGGTGAGAGAGGATGAGGAGGAGGAGGACGGCTTGGTCATCCACTCGACCAAGTCTTCCGCATGTTGCGGCTCAACACGGCCAGCTGCAGAAAAAAAGGCCAAGCGTGTCCCACGGCCACGTGCTGATGAGGATGCACCGTCTCCACGACCAGCACTAGACACAGAGCCTGCTTGCCCTCTCTTATTGGCTTGTGACGGTCTGCCTCTCCTTCTTGGCCTTCCAGACATACTAATGGCCTGTAGCTGCACTAAGCTGGGATATATATATATATATATATATATATGTACTGATACTGCAGCTAGCAAAATCAACTGCCTGCCTGTAGTATGAGAACACCACCAACCTTCTACAGGTAGCTTTAGCTGAACACTGTGCAGAGCTCGCAAAAAAACAACTTGTAGGTTTAGCTGGACACTGTGCAGAGGTCTCACTACACTAACTTGTAGGTTTAGCTGAACACTGAGGTGGACGCACCACACTAACTTGTAGGTTTAGCTGAACACTATGAGCAGGACGCACCCCACTAACTTGTAGGTTTAGCTGAACACTGTGAGCAGGATGCACTGCACTAACTGTAAATAGTCTAGCTGCCTGACTGTGGTACTAATAGGATCAAAAGAACACCAGCAATTTTCTTCAGGTAGCTGTAAATACTGTAACAAGACAAGCCTGCCTGTCAGTAAGAAGATAACAGGAACGGATCTAGCTGAACACTGAGCAGGACGCACTGCACTAACTTGTAGATTTAGATGAACACTGTGCAGAGGTCTCACTACACTAACTTGTAGGTTTAGCTGAACACTGTGAGCAGGACGCACAGCACTAACTTGTAGTTTTAGCTGAACACTGAGCAGGACGCACCGCACTAACTTGTAGGTTTAGCTGAACACTGAGGTGGACGCACCGCACTAACTTGTAGTTTTAGCTGAACACTGTGAGCAGGACACACCGCACTAACTTGTAGGTTTAGCTGAACACTGTGAGGTGGACGCACCACACTAACTTGTAGGTTTAGCTGAACACTGTGAGCAGGACACACCCCACTAACTTGTAGGTTTAGCTGAACACTGTGAGCAGGACGCACCCCACTAACTTGTAGGTTTAGCTGAACACTGTGAGCAGGACGCACTGCACTAACTGTAAATATTCTAGCTGCCTGACTGTGGTACTAATAGGATCAAAAGAACACCAGCAATTTTCTTCAGGTAGCTGTAAATACTGTAACAAGACAAGCCTGCCTGTCAGTAAGAAGATAACAGGAACGGATCTAGCTAAACTGAATACAGTGTGTATATATATATATATATATATATATATATATATATATATATATATATATATATATATATATATATATATATGTATATATGTGCAACACCTGGGATGCATATATATACACAATACACTGTAAGTGCAGCTAACTGACTGACTGTTCTGCCTAATCTATCTAACTCAAATGACACTGTATTTCTCTCTCTCTCTCTATGAACGCCGGAACACACACTACACAGGGCCGGCGTGCAGGCGGCCTTATATAGTGTGGGGCGTGTACTAAATCCCCTGAGACATAATTGGCCAAAGCCTCCTTGGCTTTGGCCAATTACGGCTCTCTGTTCAGACGGCGCTGTGATTGGCCAAGCATGTGGGTCATAGTGCATGCTTGGCCAATCATCAGCCAGCAATGCACTGCGATGCAGCAGTGAATTATGGGCCGTGACGTGCCACACGAATTTGGCGCGAACGGCCCATATCGTTTGCAATTCGGCGAATGGGCGAAGAGACGATGTTCGAGTCGAACATGGGTTTGACTCGAACACGAAGCTCATCCCTAGTGGCAAACACATTAGTCCCAGAGGTATGTTTCAAAAAGACATTGCCATGCGAGATCTCAACGTTAGGATATCATCTTTCTCCTCAGACCAAATTAAAAATATGGAAAGGTCAATTTGTTGATATTTTGTCACTTCTTCCATCTACAAAAGCGTTCATCAAAGAGAACTGACAAAAAAATCGGATGATAAATCTGAGGATGACAGGAGAAGGCCAGTGGCGAGGTCTTTTAATAATTGGCTTTCGTCATTTGTTATATACGTCAGCGTATTAAGTGAAAAACATCTGAAATATTGCAGTGGGCTCTTTGAATATATGGAACATGTGCTAGAAGCTTATAAAAGTTTTGGAGGTCTGGGATGGTTCCAATATGATGAAACATTTAGGCAGAAGTTATCTATATACCCATCAATGAAGTGGGGTAACAAAGATGTGGGGTTGTGGCTTAACCTAATGGTGCCACAGAAAGCAGGTTATAACAGGCAGTCAATGCCACAAGCTACAGTGTCCCCTTATAAAAGGGGGTACTGCTTTGCTTATAATGAGAACCCGTGTAAATGGGGGGGTCTTGCAAATATAAGCATGAATGTTCACACCGTTCAGGCCCCCACCCTTTACTCCGGTGTTTCAAAAGGAATGCCAATTTTCAAAGCTCACAGAGAGATAATTACTCGAAAAGCTTACACTCCAGTGAAGCTAACAAACAAGCAACAATGGTTGGAAATATATCCAGACCAGGAGACAGCCAAGTTCCTAACTGAAGGTTTCTCAATAGGGTTTCCTTTGCCAGTATTTCAAGGCGAAGGATGTGAACTGGTTGAAAATTTAAAGTCAGTTTCTAGTTATGCACATATAGTTAATATAGCGGGTCCATTTGCTTTCCCTCCTTTTATGCATTTTAGGATTTCTCCGTTAGACATCATACCCAAGAAGGAGCCAAACTCATTTCGTATAATACACCATCTGTCATTCCCTAAAAGGTGGCTCTTTAAATGATGAAATAGATTCTGGAATGTCATCAGTATCATATTGCACGTTTGAAGATGCTATTCAGCAGATTAGGAAATTTGGCAGAGGTGCGCTGCTAGCAAAAGCAGACATAAAGGCTGCTTTCAGGCTGCTACCTATTAACCCATTGGCCTTCAACTCGTTAGGTATGCATTTTGAAGGCAGCTATTACTTTGATAAGTGCCTCCCTATGGGATGTGCCATATCCTGTGTGTATTTTGAAAAATGTTCAACCTTTTTACAATGGGTGGTTGAGTTTGAGTCTGGTTATCAAGGTATACTTCATTATCTTGACCACTTCTTGTTTATTGGCCCAGCTCAGTCCCATATTGGTTATTTCATTCTACAGTTGTTTAGGGCAGTAGCCCCCTTCATTTTGGTATCCCTTTAGCTAGTGAAAAAACTGTATTGCCAGCCACGGAAATAGAATTTCTAGGTATCAAGATAGACACTGAAACGCTTGAATTTCTGCTACCTGTAGCAAAAATTATTAAAATCAAAGCCTATATTGCTGTATTGGTTAGTAGAAAAAAAAAATCTTTAAACGATCTCCAATCTTTATTAGGTCTTTTGGCGTTTGCGACTAGAATCATGCCAGTTGGCAGGATCTTCTCGCGGCGCTTATATTTAGCCATGTAAGGTATGAAATCCTCTTTCTCTCATATAAGATTGACAGCTGATCTCAAGGAGGACCTGTTAGTTTGGCTAAAAAATTTTGACATACATAATGGTCGATCATTTTTTCAGGATCAGTTTGTGTCATCATCTGACCTTAGATTATACAGTGATGCTGCAGGTTCTTGTGGTTTCTTGGCTATTTGGAAGACAAACTGGTGTTGTGGTAAGTGGTCAGAGAGGTGGGAAGCCAATAAAGTCACCAGGAGTATAGTAGTGTTTGAACTATTCCCGGTAGTGGTAGCGCTAGAAATATGGGGTGAGCAATTTGCCAATAAAATAATCCTAATTAATTCAGACAATAAAGGAATAATATATGCAGTGAATTGTTTGTCAGCTAAATCGATTCAGGTGATCAAATTGCTAAGATACCTTGTTTTTCTATGTCTTAAATTTAATATTTGGCTTAAAGCCAGACATGTGCCAGGAAAGGAGAATCAAATTGCGGATGCATTGTCTCGATTTCAGGTATACAGATTTTGTCAACTCCTGCCAAATGCGGACAAAAAAGGTTACAAGTGTCCAGAACATCTGTGGAGCCTAATTTAGAAGTTCATATAAAACGCAATCATTCTGTGGCAGAAAGTACATGGGTTGAGTATTCAGCCGCATGGCACAGGTGGTTCAACTTTGCTAGGCAACTTGAGAAACAATTTGATTCTCCTTCCAAAACAGATATTCAGATGTTTCTTTGCAGTTTAATGGAGTTAGAACTATCCCACAGTCATATTTCAAAAATCTTGGCAGGGGTATCCTTTTTCTTCAAGTTAAAAAATGTATCACCATGCACAGCATTGTTTTTTATCCAGCAGGCCCTTAAAGGATACAAGAAGAGTCATTCCTTTCCAGATGATAGGAGACCTATTCCAATACAGTTACTAAAAAAGTTGTGTGTATGAAAAAGTTGGATCTACATAATTTTAAGTTTACATCTCATTCTTTCAGGATCGGGGCAGCTACGGAGGCTGCCAGGATGGGATTGGATGACTCAATTATCAAAAGGTTGGGTAGATGGGAGTCTCAACGTTTTCAGATTTATGTCAGACCTGATCTTTTTCTTTAATTCCAGGCAATAGAAGATATGTTTGGATCCTGGGCCATTCTTTTGTTTACTGGGCTAATAAAAGAGCCAAGAAGTGCTGCTATTCGTCCAATTTATCTATGGATCCGGAAAAATTTCAAATATTATGGAAAGGAATTAGAGGTCTACAATGGTCTAATTTGTTTTTCTATCTTTCCAGGTTGAGTTATGGCCAGCTCCTGATGTGTTAATTGTGCACCTAGGGGGAAACAATGTTGGTAAAATAAGAACTCTGGGTCTTATGTTTATGATGAGACAGGATTTACATACATTCAAGTTAGCATTCCCGAATACCAGAATTATATTTTTAGAGTTAGTTCCTCATCTAATTTGGCTTCAAGAAGCCCAGTTAAGAAACTTTGAGAAGATTAGGAAACGTTTGAACAAATATATGGAGACATTTATGCCATCCCTTGGAGGCTTTTCATATAGACATAGAGAGTTAGAGGGTGGCTTCAATGGTTTATATAGATCAGATGGTGTTCATCTGTCAGAAATAGGATTAGATATATACACTACCGTTCAAAAGTTTGGGGTCACATTGAAATGTCCTTATTTTTGAAGGAAAAGCACTGTACTTTTAAATGAAGCTAACTTTAAACTAGTCCTAACTTTAAACAAATATACTCTATACATTGCTAATGTGGTAAATGACTATTCTAACTGCAAATGTCTAGTTTTTGGTGCAATATCTACATAGGTGTATAGAGGCCCATTTCCAGCAACTATCACTCCAGTGTTCTAATGGTACAATGTGTTTGCTCATTGGCTCAGAAGGCTAATTGATGATTAGAAAACCCTTGTGCAATCATGTTCACACATCTAAAAACAGTCTAGCTCCTTCCAGAAGCTACAAAACTGACCTTCCTGTGAGCAGATTGAGTTTCTGGAGCATCACATTTGTGGGGTCAATTAAACGCTCAAAATGGCCAGAAAAAGAGAACTTACATCTGAAACTCGACAGTCTATTCTTGTTCTTAGAAATGAAGGCTATTCCATGCGAGAAATTGCAAAGAAATTGAAGATTTCCTACAACGGTGTGTACTACTCCCTTCAGAGGACAGCACAAACAGGCTCTAACCAGAGTAGAAAAAGAAGTGGGAGGCCGTGTTGCACAACTAAGCAAGAAGATAAGCACATTAGAGTCTCTAGTTTGAGAAACAGACGCCTCACAGGTCCCCAACTGGCATCTTCATTAAATAGTACCCGCAAAACACCAGTGTCAACATCTACAGTGAAGAGGCGGCTGCGGGATTTTGGGCTTCAGGGCAGAGTGGCAAAGAAAAAGCCATATCTGAGACTGGCCAATAAAAGAAAAAGATTAAGGTGGGCAAAAGAACACAGACATTGGACAGAGGAAGACTGGAAAAAAGTGTTGTGGACGGATGAATCCAAGTTTGAGGTGTTTGGATCACAAAGAAGAACGTTTGTGAGACGCAGAACAAATGAAAAGATGCTGGAAGAATGCCTGACGCCATCTGTTAAGCATGGTGGAGGTAATGTGATGGTCTGGGGTTGCTTTGGTGCTGGTAAGGTGGGAGCTTTGTACAGGGTAAAAGGGATTCTGAATAAGGAAGGCTATCACTCCATTTTGCAACGCCATGCCATACCCAGTGGACAGCGCTTGATTGGAGCCAATTTCATCCTACAACAGGACAATGACCCTAAACACACCTCCAAATTGTGCAAGAACTATTTACAGCAGAAGCAGGCAGCTGGTATTCTATCGGTAATGGAGTGGCCAGCACAGTCACCAGATCTGAACCCCATTGAGCTGTTGTGGGAGCAGCTTGACCGTATGGTACGCCAGAAGTGCCCATCCAACCAATCCAACTTGTGGGAGCTGCTTCTAGAAGCGTGGGGTGCAATTTCTCCAGCTTACCTCAATAAATTAACAGCTAGAATGCCAAAGGTGTGCAATGCTGTAATTGCTGCAAAAGGAGGATTCTTTGATGAAAGCAAAGTTTGATGTAAAAACAATGTTATTTCAAATACAAATCATTATTTCTAACCTTGTCAATGTCTTGACTCTATTTTCTATTCATTTCACAACGTATGGTGGTGAATAAGTGTGACTTTTCATGGAAAACACAAAATTGTTTGGGTGACCCCAAACTTTTGAACGGTAGTGTATAATGTAGGATTGCAGAACTGCATTGAATTGGCCGTGGTTGTGGGGTAGGCCGGGCTTGAAATTTCAAACCCGGCGTGTGGGGACTTTGGTTTTAAAATATTCTGTATGCTTGAGTCCTTTATGACTAGCTGTTTTAAGTTTATTGTTGAAATTGATGGATTTTATGATTAATAAAATTATCAGAATATTGTTATTATTTATTGATCTGAATACACCAATAAACGTGCTGCGGCCAATCTTTGCCAAAAAGTAGTTTGTGTTTTATTTAAATAGGTATTATAAGTTTGGTATTCGGGGAGGGTAGGTGCGGCCTGTATTCCCATGAGCTTATGTCAATGTATGCATATTGGGCTTTAGACTAAAGGACTAAAAAATGATACCTACAAATCCCTGGAGGACCTGATCAACCCATACACATCAGTTCCACAGAACTTTGGCAGTTTGTGATGGAGTGCAAGCCTGAATCTGCTAAAGTGGCAGCAGAATAAATAGATACTTGCATAAACATCTGGATATCTCACCCCTTACAGGGATCCCCCTTGTAGTTGGAAAGTTGTTAAATCACCAATGACAACCCCTGCTACCAGCTGTCCAGCACCGATTCCTCTGTGCTGTTCATCACTGAAAAAGCAGCGTGAAACAACACCTGCCTGTAATTATGATAATGAACCATTATTGGTTTCTGAAACACCCATTAGCCCTGAATAAAATGGGCAGCATCCCAGTTCCTTAAGCTTACTGGAGTTGGAGGAACCCATTCATGTGTACCCCATGCATGTGTTTCCATCTAAATCAAGAAGTGGGATGAGAGAATCACAAACAAGAAGATCATTTCAGTGGCGCAGGGTGCAAGTCTGGGGACCAAACCCTGGCCCCATACATGCCAAGGTACTGTGAATATGTGCTTGATACATCTGTGGATCGTGCATCTGGAAATCCACTTTATGCCTGCCTAACACAAGGGAGGTCTAAGTCTACCAAATCCCACATACTATAACATTATGCTTTTACTTTGCAGGGGCAAAGGAAGGAAGTAAAACCCATCAGGGTTTACTTCCTCTTTAATACATGGGTAAAAATAAAATACATTTTTTCTTCAACCAAGGAAACTTCTTATCTAAAACAGAGACTCAAATGACTACACTAAACCTTCTTGGTGGGTTTATCTCCAAACTCATGTCTGTTTGAAACGAAACACGTTGGATCTACTGTCCTGTCTATGCCATTACAGTTAGTTTTCCTGGTTTACCCTGAATCTTCCATCTTATGCTTTGATGTACACTGAAATGTGAGTGATCTATGTTTTTAAAACATTTTCTTTTGATGGTTTTACACTATGTCGAGTCTTCTGTCTTCTCTCCTTGGATTTATGTAATAATGGAGTGTTGATGAGATGATTCCACCTCTGAATTTGAAAGGCCCTGTATATTAACATATATTGCTACATCAGTTTCTGTGATCGTTGGCAATCTCCCTAGCAACATACAGTCCATTTGGAGATGATTGGAGTGGAGCGTCTATATCGGGGTGTTAAGACCATTGCCTTTATTGACCCATTTGGTGGCAGATTTCTTCATGTTGGTGATTCTTCTTCTCTGGGTGATTGATCATTACAATTTGGATCACGGAATTATATATGCCTTCACGGACCTATTCACTTTTTTGGACTTTTTCCGTTCACTAATGACTGTGATATTTATTATATTTTTTTTGTACAGATTTCTATTTGTGTCATACAGTGGGGCAAAAAAGTATTTAGTCAGCCACCAATTGTGCAAGTTCTCTCACTTAAAAAGATGAGAGAGACCTGTAATTGTCATCATAGGTATACCTCAACTATGAGAGACAAAATGTGGAAGCAAATCCAGACAATCACAATGTCTGATTTATTTACAAATTATGGTAGAAAAAAGTATTTGGTCAATATCAAAAGTTCATCTCCATACTTTGTTATATATCCTTTGTTAACAATGACAGAGGTCAAACATTTTCTGTAAGTCTTCACAAGGTTGTCACACACTGTTGCTGGTATGTTGGCCCATTTCTCATGCAGATCTCCTCTAGAGCAGTGGTGTTTTAGGGCTGTCGCTGGGCAACACGGGCTTTCAACTCCCTCCAAAGGTTTTCTATGGGGTTAAGATCTGGAGACTGGCTAGGCCACTCCAGGACCTTGAAATGCTTCTTATGAAGCCATTCCTTCGCTGCTAGGGCAGTGTGTGGGATCATTGTCATGCTAAAAGACCCAGCCACGTTTCATCTTCAATGCCCTTGCTGATGGTAGGAGGTTTGATCTCAAAATCTCACGATAAATGGCCCCATTCATTCTTTCATGTACATGGATCAGTAGTCCTGTTCCCTTTGCAGAGAAACAGACCCAAAACATGATGTTGCCACCTCCATGCTTCACAGTAGGTATGGTGTTCTTTGGTTGCAACTCAGCATTCTCCCTCCTCCAAACATGACGAGTTGTGTTTCTACCAAACAGTTCTACTTTGGTTTCATTTGACCATATGACATTTTCCCAATCCTCTTCTGGATCATCCAAATGCTCTCTAGCAAACCTCAGACGGGCCCAGACATGTATTGGCTTAAGCAGGGGGACACATCTGACACTGCAGGATCTGAGTCCCTGGCGGCACAGTGTGTTACTGATGGTAGCCTTTGTTACATTGGTCCCAGCTCTCTGCAGGTCATTCACTAGGTCCCCCCCATGTGGTTCTGGGATTTTTGCTCACTGTTCTTGTGATCATTTTGACCCCATGGGTGAGATCTTGTGTGGAGCCCCAGATCAAGGGAGATTATCAGTGGTCTTGTGTGTCTTCCATTTTCTAATTATTGCTCCCACAGTTGATTTCTTCACACCAAGCTGCTTGCCTATTGCAGATTCAGTCTTCCCAGCCTGGTGCAGGTCTACCATTTTGTTTCTGGTGTCCTTCGACATCTTTTTGGTCTTTACCATAGTGGAGTTTGAAGTGTGACTGTTTGAGGTTGTGGACAGGTGTCTTTTATACTGATAACAAGTTCAAACAGGTGCCATTAATACAGGTAATGAGTGGAGGACAGAGGAGCCTCTTAAAGAAGAAGATACAGGTCTGTGAGAGCCAGAAATCTTGCTTTTTTGTAGGTGACCAAATACTTATTTTCCACCATAATTTGCAAAAAAATTCTTTCAAAAATCAAATGTGATTGTCTAGATTTGTTTCCACATTTTGCCTCTCATAGTTGAGGTATACCTATGATGACAATTACAGGCCTCTCTAATCTTTTTAAGTGGGAGAACTTGCACAATTGGTGGCTGACTTTTTGCCCCACTGTATATTGTTTATATGATTCACCTCATATCACTACTTTTGCACATCCATGTATTTATGATTAGCGCTGCACTGTTTTTTACTTATTACTTTTGCACAAGTTGTCCATTGTGGTGCTGGCTGCTGTTTCACAATTTATATTTCACCATTTTTGAACGATAGCGTGGTATAACATTATATATTTCTTCACTACCTGACTAAACCTCACATCAAACTATGCTCATCCTTTAACACTGTTCAAAAAATCTGTAAAAAAAAAAAAAAGTCGTATTAACTTTATTCCACACCAATAGACTGTTTTTGCCCTTCAGCTCCTAACTTTAAACAGAATCGAGAGAAGGAATTACATATCTCACTAACAGATGAACAAAGGACTAACTTCTACTGACTTGCTCATAGCATTTCATGCACAAATTCAAGAGATGAATTACAAAATTCACTTGTTTTGGTATAGAACTCCTAGGAGATTAGTTTAAATAAACCCACTCAATCCAATGATTTGCTGGCAATGCTCAAGGAACAATGGCTCTGAGACACATTTATTGGTATTGCACACCACTACAAACCTTCTGGAAAAATAATTTATTCGCTGATTAGGCAAGTCACAGGCCTAAACCACTCTTATGCCCCGTACACACGGTCGGACTTTGTTCGGACATTCCGACAACAAAATCCTAGGATTTTTTCCGACGGATGTTGGCTCAAACTTGTCTTGCATACACACGGTCACACAAAGTTGTCGGAAAATCCGATCATTCTGAACGCGGTGACGTAAAACACGTACGTCAGGACTATAAACGGGGCAGTGGCCAATAGCTTTCATCTCTTTATTTATTCTGAGCATGTGTGGCCCTTTGTCCAGTGGATTTGTGTACACACGATCGGAATTTACGACAACGGATTTTGTTGTCGGAAAATTTTATATCCTGCTCTCAAACTTTGTGTGTCGGAAAATCCGATGGAAAATGTGTGATGGAGCCTACACACGGTCAGAATTTCCGACAACAAGGTCCTATCACACATTTTCCGCCTGAAAATCCGACCGTGTGTACGGGGCATTACTCTCCAGAATTTGTATACTATGTGTTTCCCACCTAAACATTTCAGCTGACACTTGAGAAACACAGAGCAAGTTCTGATTGGTAGACTTTGGAGATCGTCCATATGGCTTTCTCTAAAGGGATGGGTAGAACATGCAAACCATATTAATGGTATGAAATCCGGGGGGCGTGGCTTGGACTTTCATGTGAGCAGACGTGTCTCACACAGGCTCCGGCATCCTGAATCAAAGAACCCTGAAGTGAGCCCGATCTACCACAGCAATAGACCAGACACTCCGCTCCCGGTGTGGAGCCACTCCTGCAGCGACACCCGGCCTCTATACACCTAAAACGGGGGTGTCTAAGAGGATGGAGGAGAGCCGCTCAGCCGACTGGCATGGCCAAGATGGCGGATCCCACAGCGTGCGGGGAAGGAACAACATCCCTCAGCGGCTACATGCCTGGAAAGGTATGCCCTTGACACAGGCAAGCACAAAATCACACAGCCACATGCCTCATATGTGGCAAAGGCAGCAAAAAACATTTCCCAGCAAACAGCACAGCATGTTACAGAGAAGATGGCCCCAGAACTGCAGAGCACACAGTGAGAAATCCCCCATCCCCCCTTCCTCTGGAACAGCAAGCACTTCAGATACTGAGTGTACTGAGCCATCCCTGCATGATATACTGACTGCAGTATGGATCCTCACTGACTGAACTATCTATTGAAGTCAAAAGCATGAAAGAAGGCATATTACATATAAGACAGGACATGCAGAAAATAAGAGCGAAAGACACTGCTCTGGAGGGAAGAGTGAGCATGATATACCCCCTCTTGCTCAGCATATTTACATAACTTCAGCTAAAGCCACAGAAACAGCTAATAGAGTTGAGGACATGGAGAACAGATTGAGAAGATCAAATATCCACATTGTCGGTATGCCTGAAAAATCTGAAGGAAAAAACCCCACTGATTTTATTGAAACCTGGCTAGCTGACACATTTGGGAGAAACAACCTTACTCCATTCTTTTCTGTTGAGAGAGCCCACAGAGTGCCACTCCGTCCACTGCCACCAGGGGGCAATAACAGACCATTTTTGATGAAACTCTTACATTACAAAGACAGGAATATTATCCTCCGTCTGGCTAGATAGAAACCCAATATGTCAATACAAGGCTCCAGAGTGTCCATATACCCAGATTTCTCAGCAGCTGTGCAGAAGCAAAGGGCAAAATACACAGAGGTCAAAAAGAGCAATCTCGGTGGTATATTCCATGCTCTACCCTGCCAAGCTGCATGTGGTTGCTGATGGCTCAGTACATTTTTTTGAAAATCCAATGATGGCTACAAACTGGCTTGACCGCCACGAGAGACACCTACAGGCAGCCGTACACGGAAACGAACCGGGATAAGAAAACGCATAAACTGCATACATTGATTCTTAATGCTCACCTTAAAAGCAATGGAGCCCACAGAGACAACTGACTTTATTGATTTCTCTTATTTCTTACCAGTGACCCTATAGTTTTTACCCTTAAGGGCACAAGGTCCCAGCCCTCGTTATTACCCCACCAAGAGCCCTGCGGGGCACCAATGGAAGGCTTTCCAATGGCAGTTACATTGTTCAAGTTTGTTTTTCTTTTTTCATTTTTTAAGCTCTGGTTGATTGGGCAATGTATATTTGGGTCATAAAGCAAGTCCGCTTTGTTGTTAGACACAGACCCTCAGAGTGAGACAAATAGCACTAGTCACCTTATACACTTTCTACATTCCAGAACCTATGATGAATCATCTAAGTTAGCCTCTCACAGGTTTCCCATAAAGGAGAATGGGTCGCACCCAGAAATAAGACCAAATGAATAAGCAAACAGAATCAATCCTCTCATGGAATGTGAGAGGCCTACATGACCCTAAAAAGAGAACTGCTGTTTTCACCTTTATCTCACACTGGACTCCCACTGTTTTATGTCAGCAAGAAACGCATCTCACTAAAGACACCACCAACCTGTTGCACCTCTCGAAGTATCCTATCCAATACCATTCTACACATACCCAGTATTCAAGGGGTGTGAGTGTACTGTTTTCCAGGACTACCTCATTTACAAAAATTGATGCACAAATTGATGTAGAGGGCAGATTTATTTTTCTGATGGGAACTTGGGAAATCGCATGCATGTGTGATCATAAATGTATATATACCTCCACCATTTAATTTAACGGTGCTACAATGTCTTTCCAGATTTCAAGCCAAATATCCCCAGGTTCCGGTGTATGTAATGGGAGATCTTAACAGTACTCTGGACACGTCTTTAGATGTGCACAGGAAGTACTGCCGGCAGGGCCCCAGGACATATACAGCTCTTGCCAAATATATAACGGAAATTGGGCTTTTTGATTTATGGCTGTGTAAGTTTCCTTTTAAGGCACAATTTTCATGTCACTCACTAATGCACTCCACTTTGTCACGCATTGATTTAGCATTGGGCAATACATTAACACACTACTATGACCCTAAGGTCACCTATCTTACCAGAGGTCTCTCCGACCACTCCCCGGTACAACTCAGTTTAAGCTTCCCTACTGTAAAACTTCCTATACACTGGAAGATGAACCCTTTCTGGATTCCTCTGTTTAGAGACACTAAACGTATGCAAACACAAATTCAACACTTTTTACTGGATAATAAACTTTCTGCCCCACCTGGTATAGTTTGGGACACTCTGAAGGCTTTTATCAGGGGGATGTATATCAAGGAGATGGCCACAATTAAAACAAACAGCAGACAATGGGCAACAGATGTCAGTGTAGCGGTAGACAAAGCAGAGGAGGAATTTTTACAAGCGCCCACACCTGATAGTGAAAGAAAATGGAAAGACGCACAAAAAAAATATATCGCACCATACATAACCAATAAGCAGAAAACAAACGCTTCTTTACCTCAAAAACATACTTTGAAGAGGGGGAAAAAACAGGTCATATGTTATCGGTGATAGCTAAATCGCAACAACCTTCACCAATTATTCACCGCCTGGCGGTGTCACCAACACAGGTAGCTATGGACACCCCCTCAATTATGAAGGGATTCTGTACCTTTTTTCAGGATGTGTATTCCTCAAAGGTGAACTATCCTGAAGCCGCCTTAACTGAATTCTTAGATGAAATCCCACTACCAACAATACAGGGGGAAGACAAAAAACTGCTAAATGCCCCTCTACCTCTAGAGGAATTGCAACTTGCCCTAGCAACATTCCCTAATTCTAAGGCCCCGGGAAATGATGGTCTCCCAATTGAGATGTACAAGAAACTTGGAGGCATACTCCTACCGGAATTGCTCCATACCATCAAGGAAACAGATGCTAATGACTCCTTGCCAGACTCCATGCATGAGGCAGTGGTAGTGGTCCAGTTGAAGCCCGGGAAGGATCCGGACCAAGTCATACAGGTCATATCACTTTTAAATAATGATCTAAACTTGATTACTAAAGTCCTCGCTACACGGTTGTCCAAGGTGGTGACAAAAATAGTGCACCCGGATCAATCGGGATTTATACCTAACAGGTCCACAGCGCACAATCTTCGCAGATTATATCTAAACATGCAGATTCCAACAGTGAAAAAGGGAATCTAATGTGAATGGGACTTTAAAGGTACTGCAAGAATAAACAAAAGAGTAGTAATGAAAATGGAAATCATTTATTTAAATACAAACAAGTACATTAAATAGCATAAAAAGAATGCAGCTACAGTAATGCCCCGTACACACATAGTTACATATAGTTACATAGTAGGTGAGGTTGAAAAAAGACACAAGTCCATCAAGTCCAACCTATGTGTGTGATTATGTGTCAGTATTACATTACATATCCCTGTATATTGCGGTCATTTAGGTGATTATCTAATAGTTTCTTGAAGCTATCAATGCTCCCCGCTGAGACCACCGCCTGTGGAAGGGAATTCCACATCCTTGCCGCTCTTACAGTAAAGAACCCTCTACGTAGTTTAAGGTTAAACCTCTTTTCCTCTAATTGCAATGAGTGGCCACGAGTCTTATTAAACTCTCTTCTGCGAAAAAGTTTTATCCCTATTGTGGGGTCACCAGTACAGTATTTGTAAATTGAAATCATATCCCCTCTCAAGCGTCTCTTCTCCAGAGAGAATAAGTTCAGTGCTCGCAACCTTTCCTCATAACTAAGATCCTCCAGACCCTTTATTAGCTTTGTTGCCCTTCTTTGTACTCGCTCCATTTCCAGTACGTCCCTCCTGAGGACTGGTGCCCAGAACTGGACAGCATACTCCAGGTGCGGGCGGACCAGAGTCTTGTAGAGCGGGAGAATTATCGTTTTATCTCTGCAGTTGATCCCCCTTTTAATGCATGCCAATATTCTGTTTGCTTTATTAGCAGCAGCTTGGCATTGCATGCCGTTGCTGAGCCTATCATCCACTAGGACCCCCAAGTCCTTTTCCATCCTAGATTCCCCCAGAGGTTCTCCCCCCAGTGTATAGATTGCATTCATATTTTTGACACCCAAATGCATTATTTTACATTTTTCTACATTGAACCTCATTTGCCATGTAGTCGCCCACCCCATTAATTTGTTCAGGTCTTTTTGCAAGATTTCCACATCCTGCGGAGAAGTTATTGCCCTGCTTAGCTTAGTATTGTCTGCAAATACAGAGATGGAACTGTTTATCCCATCCTCCAGGTCATTTATGAACAAATTAAATAGAATTGGTCCCAGCAGAGAACCCTGGGGGACCCCACTACCCACCCCTGACCATTCTGAGTACTCCCCATTTATCACCACCCTCTGAACACGCCCTTGTAGCCAGTTTTCAATCCATGTACTCACCCTATGGTCCATGCCAACGCACCTTATTTTGTACAGTAAACGTTTATGGGGAACTGTGTCAAATGCTTTTGCAAAATCCAGATACACCACGTCTACGGGCCTTCCTTTATCTAGATGGCAACTCACCTCCTCATAGAAGGTTAATAGATTGGTTTGGCAAGAACGATTCTTCATGAATCCATGCTGATTACTGCTAATGATATCATTCTTATTACTAAAATCTTGTATATAGTCCCTTATCATCCCCTCCAAGAGTTTACATACTATTGATGTTAGGCTAACTGGTCTGTAATTCCCAGGGATGTTTTTTGGGCCCTTTTTAAATATTGGTGCTACATTGGCTTTTCTCCAATCAGCTGGCACCATTCCAGTCAATAGACTGTCTGTAAAAATTAGGAACAACGGTCTGGCAATCACCTGACTGAGTTCCCTAAGTACCCTCGGATGCAAGCCATCTGGTCCCGGTGATTTATTAATGTTAAGCTTCTCAAGTCTAATTTTAATTCCGTCCTCTGTTAACCATGTAGGTGCTTCCTGTGTTGTGTCATGAGGATAAACACTGCAGTTTTGGTTACTGAAGCCCCCCGATTCACTCGTGAATACTGAGGAGAAGAATAAATTCAATACCTCTGCCATCTCCCCATCCTTTGTAACCAGATGTCCTTCCTCATTCTTTATGGGGCCAATATGGTCTGTCCTCCCTTTTTTACTGTTTACATACTTAAAGAATTTCTTGGGATTTTTTTTGCTCTCCTCCGCTATGTGTCTTTCATGTTCTATCTTAGCCATCCTAATTGCACCCTTACATTTCTTATTGCATTCTTTATAAATTCTGAATGCTGTGGATGATCCCTCAACCTTGTATTTTTTGAAGGCCTTCTCCTTTGCTTTTATATGCATTTTTACATTGGAGTTAAGCCATCCAGGATGTTTGTTCGCTCTTTTAAATTTATTACCCAATGGGATACATTGGCTAATGCCCTTATTTAATATGCTCTTAAAGCAAACCCATCTCTCCTCTGTATTCTTTGTTCCTAATATTTTATCCCAATTTATGCCTTTTAGCAAGGTTTGTAGTTTAGGGAAGTTGGCTCTTTTGAAATTCAGTGTCTTTGTGTTCCCTTCATGTCTCCTATTTGTGTGATTTATACTGAAACTAATTGACCTGTGATCGCTGTTACCTAAATTGCCCCGTATTTCCACATCTGTTATCAGGTCTGTATTGTTCGTAATCAGTAGATCTAGTAATGTTTTATTTCTAGTTGGTGCGTCTACCATCTGACCCATAAAATTGTCCTGCAAGACATTAAGGAACTGGCGAGCCTTAAATGAATGCGCGGTTCCCTCCGCCCAGTCTATGTCTGGATAATTAAAATCCCCCATTATGATAACACTTCCCATCCTTGCTGCTAATCCAATTTGTGATAGGAGATCCGTCTCCACTTCCTCCCTCAGGTTAGGGGGCCTATAGCATACTCCCAGTATTATTTTCCCCTTAGCTTCATCCCTTTGGAGCTCTACCCATAAAGATTCCACCTCCTCCCTAGCCCCCTCAGTGATGTCATCTCTCACATTCACTTGTACATTATTCTTGATATATAGGCATACCCCTCCCCCTTCTTTACCCTCTCTATCCTTGCGGTATAGGGTATACCCTTGAATGTTTGCCAGCCAGTCATGAGAGCTGTTGAACAAGGTCTCTGAAATTCCCACAAAATCCAAATCCTCCTTGTACAACAGTATCTCTAGTTCACCCATCTTGTCCGCCAGGCTCCTGGCATTGGTGAACATGCCACATAGTTTAGACCGGTCGCATATTGTCCTCGTATTGGGTGTTTCAAGATTGCAACTTGGACTTGCTACTATACTCACCTTGTGTTTTTGTGCTTTGGTTAACCTACCACTAATGCCCCCAATACTACCCTCTGGAATATCTTCCGCGCTGGCTATCACTGTCTCTGGACCCTCCCCCCCATCGCCTAGTTTAAAAACCCCTCTAACTTTTTGGCCATCTTCATTCCCAGCAGATCTGCACCCTCCTCATTTAGGTGCAGTCCGTCCCTTCTATAGTACCGGTTACCGACTGAGAAGTCGGCCCAGTCCTCCAGGAACCCAAACCCCTCCTTACTACACCAGCTCTTCAGCCACTTGTTTACTTCCCTAATCTCCCTCTGCCTCTCTGGTGTGGCTCGATGTACCGGTAGTATTCCTGAGAACACTACCTTGGAGGTCCTTTTCCTCAATTTAGCTCCTAAGTCCCTAAAATCGTTCTTTAGGACACTCCATCTGCACAGTCGGACTTTGTTCGGACATTCCGACAACAAAATCCTAGGATTTTTTCCGATGGATGTTGGCTCAAACTTGTTTTGCCTACACACGGTCGCACAAAGTTGTCGGAATTTCCGATCGACAACCACGCCGTCACGTACACCACGTACGACGAGACTAGAAAAGGCCGGTTCAGAACCAAGCGCGGCACCCTTTGGGCTCCTTTTGCTAATCTCGTGTTAGTAAAAGTTTGGTGAGAGACGATTCGCGCTTTTTCAGACTCGTGGCTTTCAGACCGTTTTCTGCCGTTCAGTTTGTGCTTGTGGGTTTGTATCTGCTCTTCAGTGCGTGCAAGCAAGTTCCGCGTGACTTTAAGTAGTCATTGTATTCTTGTTCGTTCGTTACTGGTTTTCAGGTCGCTCTTCACAGGCCTTGCTGTTCTTCAGTGCGTTCTGTTACTTCGTTCTGAGCAGCCGACCGTTTTCTAGCCATGTTTCGTATGCGTACTCCTCGTACAGTTCGTGCTGTGCGGGGGCTTGGTGTTGGGGTCCTGACCTTGACACAAGTCCAGTCCATTAACAGGGTGGGGAGGAGTTCATGGACCAAGAATTGGTTGCTTCAGCGTGACCAGTTCTGTCATATGCCTTTGCTCCGTGAGATCCGTGAGAATAATCCTGATGATTTCAGGAACTTTCTCCGGATGACGGACCCCGTGTTTCACCGTTTGTTGGCTTTGCTGACCCCCTATATTAGCAGGCAGGATACCTGCATGAGGCAAGCCATCACTCCGGAGCAGAGGTTGGTCGCTACCCCGCGGTATTTGGCCACAGGGAGAAGCCTGCAGGACCTCAAGTTCTCGACAGGCATCTCCCCCCAGGCTCTTCTTTGTGGACATTTACTGCTTGTGTTTGTTTGAGCTGACCCTGACAGAAATGTGTGGAGTCCGGAAAATGTCGTGATTGTGTAACCTTACAAAGCACTGTTGGCTGTTATTTACTAAATGCAAAGACACTTTGCACTACTACACTGAAACTGCACTTGTAGTGCAAAGAGTATTTGCCCTTAGGAAATTACCCCCATTTTCTCATAAAACAACAATTACATCACCCCAAAAGTGTTGTAGCGTTGAGACAATAATCCACACATTCTTGATGAACAATCTTTTTAATACCAGCACAATCACATGTGCATTTACCCAAGGTTTTTCTGACAAACCGACATGTTTGTTGTATAAGATTTTTTGTGGTGTCATTATCCAAAATCAAAATGTGCATTTTATAGAAAACAGGCCTGTGTAAAACCAACAAGAAAGACACAAATCTTGATCTTACAAAGTTCACATTTGGTAGAACTTGAAGGCAATATCAGACATGAGTATTTAGGAACTGTGTTTGATATTGCGTTCAGATGGGGAGAAATCACCCCTGGAAAAGCCAAATTTGGAAGATGCACACAAATTTCACAATGTCAACATGTGCTACCTGCCATCACGGGGGATCAAGGGACGTGTTTTGGGGGAGAAAGCCCTTCCTCACCGCTACTTTATTATTGAGGAAGGGGTTGCACCCCCAAAACGCGTCCATTGATCTCCCGTGATGTCAGATAGCACATGTTGACACACTGTGTGCATCCTCCAAATTTGGCTTAGGGAAAAATCACAAAAACATTTCGCACATTGTAGCACACAAAAGAAGAAAGTGATTTGGAGGGGCTTTAAACTCTCCCCAAAACATCAATGATGTTTTTATATTTTGGAATAACATCATTGATGTTTTGCTTGATGTTTTCCAATTGTAAAT
Source organism: Lithobates septentrionalis (assembly GCA_037952835.1). Classification (NCBI taxonomy): domain Eukaryota; kingdom Metazoa; phylum Chordata; class Amphibia; order Anura; family Ranidae; genus Lithobates; species Lithobates septentrionalis. The sequence continues at coordinate 1,116,288 of JBBDGP010000961.1, read as the reverse complement.
TACACCCCATGATCTCCCCGATCAGGATCTGGGCACTTTCGGATGTGAAAGAATCTTCATCCACACCCTCACGATCACCTAAAAAGAGAGGAACCCCAAAATAAATTAGGTTTGCCCAAAAATGCCGCCATCCATCTCTTATCTGAGCCTGTGGTTGCAGACACTCACCTGTTGTGGTGACTATTTCCACCACGTCTTCATCCTCCTGCTCATCTTGTGTTGGGGGGATTTCCCCTTCTTCCAGAGGGGGGGGGGGCTCTGGTCTCCTGGGATGAGGGGTGTCCTCCGAGTCTTTTATCCCCTATGTAAAACAAAAATGGTATACTTAGCACACAGATATTTGATGGCAGAACTATAAAGATGAAACATTGCTTGGAAGTGGGGTACAATTGTCTATTTTAGCCGAGTTCCAAGATGTAGCTTTTTTAGTGTCCTTTGTCAAGCTGCAATACTTTACCTGTTTGGTACAAGCTTCACAGATGTAGCCCCCCCTATAGTATACACTGGAGCACCTGTGTGGCCCCCCTAATAAAAATGGTGTTCTTGTGTCCCACACTAGTGCTCCAGTGTCCAGATGTGAAAACAGCTGCTCAGTGTCCTCTCCTTACACACAATCTAGTTTGCATTTCATTCTAGTAACAAAGCCATCTACACAACCCAATTCTTTGAAGACAAGTATAGGGCGTCAAAATGGTGGCTAAATGCATATGGTCTAAACAATGGTATTTTATCGTCCGAAAGAAAAATGTGTGATCCAAACGAATAATGTGCCCATGAACATGAAAGTTGCCATTTTAAACTGTACAACAGTTCCTAAAAGCACATGGAGCAGCACGAACGTAATAAACACCAAAAAAATAGGAACACAGCACAACTACTTACTTTTTTGCAGCACTCTCCGGATCTTTCTGTACTGCTCATGTTCTCGTAATTTCAGGTCCGACCACCGCTTCCTGAGCTGATCTTTCGATCGTCGTACCCCGAAATTCCGGTGCAGACTCCTGACCACTTTCGCCATGATCTTGGCCTTTCGGACATTGGGGTTGGGGTAAGGCCCATACTTTCCATCATAGTCGGCCTTCTTCAGGATGTCCACCATCTCCAACATCTCCCCAAAGGACATATTTGAGTCCTTTAATCTCCTTCTGGATCGGGACGTTTCAGGCTCCAGCCTTTCCTCCTCCTCCTCCTCGTTGCTACAGTTAGCACAATCCTGCTGTCTATCCACCATGTGCTCTTCACCCACTACGCCGAACGAAAAGGGGCGGGGAATAGACTAGAAAGAACGTCAGGGGCGGGCGGAGTTATACGCATGCGCAGTGTGTATAAAGCGTAACGCGTGCGTCTTACGTACGATCTGCTAACGAAGGTAGGATCTAAACTTGGGCCTATACTGCTTCGAAATGGAAGCCTATATTGTAACAAGATTAGGGGAGTTTTGCCTGACATTAGGGTTTGTCTTGTGTTGTGTCTTGCAGAGAAAATGGATGGGTTCAACGACCACAATTTCCTGCCCCTGTTCATAGACAAGTACAGGGAGCTGCCCTGTCTGTGGCAGGTTAAACATCCCCATTACAACCACAAACAGAAGAGGCAGGCAGCGCTGGAGAAACTGCTGGAGTTGGTGAAGCCGGTGGTCCCCACAGCAACCATCCCTTATTTAAAAGCTAAAATTGGTGGCCTGAGGAGCACATATCTTAGGGAGCGCAAGAATGTCACAGATTCCCAGAGGTCCGGAGCTGCAGCAGATGACGTTTATGTCCCCAGGCTGTGGTACTATGAGAGACTGCGATTTCTGTCAGACCAGACTGAAGTCAGGGAATCCCTCTCTACTCTTCCTTCCACTCTTCTTTCCACCCCAGCTGAGGCTTCCGATGTCCAACCTGGGCCTTCCTGCCAGGAAGAAGTGGAGGAGCCCAGCTGGAGTCAGGTATAGCATTGTTCTACTGATTTCTGGGCAATAAAGAAATGATGTTTACTAGATGTTATTATTGATCACTAATTGCTGATTAAAAAAAGTGTTTTACATATCAATAGACAGTAGTGGGCACCCAAAATTGGGACAAGAATGAAAACTGCTGGGCTCAGAAGGATAGTCTGTTATATTTGTTAACATTCAATTTGCAGCAGTCAAGAGGTGAAAATTGTGTGTGATTGATGTAAAAAATACTAAAACTATGTCCCTTTTTCATACACAGGAAGACCTCAGCCAGGAGGAGGCTGTGGAATGTGGCAGTCAGGAGGAGACGGGTATTAGTGGCAGCCAGGAGGAGGCGGGGCTAAGTGTCAGCCAAGAGAAGCCTAGGACAAGTCGCAGCCTGACTGAGTCTCAGGTTCCTCCCCTCCGCCTGCCACATAAAAGGGCCAGGAAGATGACTCCCAGTCCTGTGCAGGATTCAGCATACAGGCTGATCCAAGAGGCTTCGGCGTCCCTCCGAGCCTTCCCCAGTCCTGCAGAGGCCTTTGCCTGCATGGCTGCCACAAAATTGCAGGGCATGCAGGAGGGCCAACGCAGGCTCTCTGAGGACCTGATTTATAAAGTCCTTCGTAAGGGGGAGAGTGGGGAACTGACACCCAAGACGGATGTCATGGAGATGGACGATCCTCCTCCTCCTCCTGCTGCCACAACTCCACCACCACAGCCAAAGCCTGGAAGGAAGCGTGGAAGGAAGACCTGAGAGTGATTGCCCTGTGTTCAGTCTGGTCTGACAGAAGATGCAGTCTCTCGTATGACCACAGCCTGGGGACACAGATGTCATCTGCTGCTTTCCGGATCTCTCGGACTTCTGGACCAGACTGCCCTCCCTAAGATAAGGACTCCTCAGGCCACCAATTTTGCTTTTAAATAATTGATGTCTGCCCTGGGGGTCCCAGGCTTCGCCCAGTGTTGCCTCCCTCTTTGTTTTTTTATAGTTGTGACCCCTTAATAAAAAAATTTTCGGTAAATTCTACTCTCCTGTGTGTGTTTACATCCAAAAAGGACAGTTTGTTGGTGACGATTCAGGTACATTTCTAAAAACATAAAATGTGAAAATAACAAGGGACAACAACACCAAACAATCTCCTACAGATTAAATAGAACAACATATTAATGGTGTTGTGGGAACTTGTCACAAAAAACACACAAACATTTTCGGGAGTACAAATCAAAATCAGCAAAAAAAAAAATTAAAAAAGAGAAACACAAAAAAAGAATCTACATTAAAGTAAAAAAAAAAAAAAATATGTTGTCAGATGTGAGAAATCAAAATATATTGAGGGAATCCCGATAAATAGTAACGAAAGAAGTTTGTGAGAAGTGTGTGTGAATATGAGCAGCAAAACTACTTAATTCTTGTCACATTATAAAGAAGAAGAGAGTGCGCTGTATTAAACCATTTTTAACATTGCAGCCTGACGAAAGTGTTGTATCCATTGCGAACGCTAAGTTTACCAGAACGAGCTGTCCCGTGTCTGAATTTCTTCTGAGCATGCGTGGCACTTTGTGCGTCGGAACAGGCCACACATGATCGGAATTTCCGACAACGGATTTTGTTGTCGGAAAATTTTATCTCCTGCTGTCCAACTTTGTGTGTCGGAAAATCCGATGGAAAATGTCCGATGGCGCCCACACACGTTCGGAATTTCCGACAACACGCTCCGATCGGACATTGTCCATCGGAAAATCCGACCATGTGTACGGGGCATTACAATCCTGGTCCTGGGAGTGCACACCTGACTAGACACTGACCAAATGAAAGAAACTGGAGCTGCATGTACAAAAAGTTCTACGTCCTACGATATCGACATGTTTCGCCGAATTGGCTATATCAGGAATAGGACGAAGATATTCAAACACAGCGTGTTAAAACCAATAATTTTGTATGGAGCCTTAGGTGTAAGAAGAACAGAGTTATGATAAAAAAAACAGTAAAATAAACACAAAACTTCGTAGTGATGAATACAATATTGGTGTTATAAATGCATGGTTTGATAGACATACACAACCACCCAAGAATCCCCCCACCGTACCTTGATGGATCCCATGGATGCACACTCGGAGGAGGAGGGAAGGAGAAAAGAGGAAGGAACAAAGGCATGCCCCAAGCGCCCAGACCCCAAGTCAACTCCTATAGTGTCAGACTTCCCGTAGAGGGGGATGTAGTTTCCAAACGCATCAAGCAAGAAAAGCAAAGTTACAGTATCTGCAATGGATAATGAATCCAGATTAGGGAAATAAATATATATACACAAGAAGTGACTTGAGGGTAGAAAGACACCAGTCCAACACTGAACGTACTCACCACACTCACAATTCTATAAGCACATAAATTAGTATACATGCCCAAGGGCGATGCCGGCAGGACAGTCATAACCAAGGTCTGTAAATTCACTCCATATGGTAAGCTTCATATGATCTACACAGCCAGTAAAACATACAAGCAACCATCAGGTAATGTCCTAAATAAAGGGTGTCCAGCCCCCATATCTCATTGTTACAAGATCCACAAAGAAAAGAGTTACCTCACCTTGAAGTAAATAATGCCTTGGTCAATCCCTTCTCTGGTAAACACATAGGATGGTATATTACATGGGGAATGGCAAAAAGACATCCAACCCCATTATCCCCAGCACAGAGGAGGTTACAGGCAAGCTCTGCAACATAACAGGTATATCTAGATCAGTATCCAGTCTCACGGACCACCAATTGAGCCAATCAAGGGTTCTAACACCAAGTTGAAATAATTACCTTATACAGTCCCCGCCGTACCACATCGTAAGCTCTCGAGCTGTAGCCAAATTCATCTTTGCAATGTCCAGTTTAAATATCCCCCCGTGGCGCCAAAACCGGCGTGTGACGTCACGCCGCATGGACGCCCCCCGGACGCGAATGCGAGGGGCGGGCACTGCGGACTGACATCCGGATTCCAGAATTGAGGTCATATCCGGTGCCTGTCAGAGTAGGGACAAAGTGCAGACCCTGCAGACAGTGCGGTACAGCGAGGGCTGACACGCAGATGTGACCGTGATGCCGCAGAAAACAATGCCCCTCAAGGCGGACATGGCTCAGGGCTGCAGCACACCAGAAGGCATGTCGCTAGACCCAAGGCACACCCTTGGGCGTCCGTACGGGAGTCAATTTACAGGAGCAGGACAGGTCCGGACGGGGCATGCAATGTACCCAGAAAAGAGGAAGGGAAAAAAAAACAAAAAAAACAAAAAAACACCAACCACACACACCTACCATGCATGTATACACAACTGCTCCGTAATTACTTTGTTTAAACAATATATCAAGACAAATGTACATGAATATAATGTATCAATTAACTTCAATTTAATTAAATACCCAACCAATGGGCAACCAGTGATACCAGCGTGCTGGTGGTGGCTGGGCCCATAACGAAGCCCCCATGCAGATTCCAACAGATAATCAAGGTCAAAGAGCTATCCTTTCACTAGACGCTGCTAAGGCATTTGATAGTGTAGAATGGGATTACCTTTGGAGGGTGCTAGAGAAATTCAACTTGGGAGAGACATTTATTTCTTGGTTTAAACTACTATATAGGGCACCGAAAGCTTGCATTAGAATTAATAACACACTATCTCCCTTCTTTGATCTACACCGGGGAACAAGACGGGGCTGCCCGCTATCCCTGTTGCTCTTTGCTCTGGCCATGGAGCCTCTGGCCGCTGCTATCAGAGGGAACCCAGCTATATGTGGCTTTAAAAAAGAAAGATTTGGAAGATAAAATAGCTCTATTTTTTTTGGGCAACACATCTGCCCCTTTAACAAATCTCATGGAGTTAATCTGTAAATTTGGATCCTACTCGGGGGTCAAGATAAACTGGGACAAATCCACATTGTTACCACTTGATCCCCTTGTATCGCCTCTTCCCTCAGCAGCGGACCAGATCAGGGTGGTAGATACATTCCGTTATTTAGGCATAGTTATTCATCCCAACCTAGAACTATATGTTAAACTTAATGTAAATCCCCGGATTCAAAAATCCCAGGAAAAAGCAGCTAGTTGGATTAAACTTCCCCTCTCGGTAGTGGGTCGATGTAATCTTGAAAAAAATGGTCTGGGGTCCACAACTCTTGTATGCGCTCCACAACGCCCCCATCTGGATTCCTATCCATGTTTTCAAAAAATGCAACACCATATTCCGCTCCTTGATATGGAGGAAACAAGTACCACATATTAAATTGGAAACTTTACAGGAGGCAAAGGACTCGGGTGGGCTGGCAGTCCCGAACCCATACTATTACTGCATAGCGGCTCAATTGCAGCACCTAACAGGATGGCAGCACCCCAGGTCCTCTTACCCCACAAGTAATATCAAACACACTCTACTTTCGATCGAGGGCCTTGTGGAGTGCATAGAAGTGGGAGAATTCTGAAAAATACTTAAATACCAAACTATGGTGCTTATAGATAAAATATGGAACAAGGCCAAGCAACACTTTCAATATGAAGGATACTCTGAATAGTCTCATATCTGGAACAATAGCAACTTTCCCAAACTGTGTAAATTGCAAGGCTTGTCTGCGTGGTCTAGAAATGGTATACATCCCGCAGCTATACCGAGGCTCACTCCTACGGGATTTCCAATCCCTGAGGGAGGAATATGGCATACCAAACATCTTGTTTTTTCAATATCTACAACTTAGGCATGCCATCTCAGCACAAGCTACACTGTCCACATGGGAATTAACTAGACCAGGGATATGCAATTAGCGGACCTCCAGCTGTTGCAGAGTCCCATGAGGCATAGCAAGACTCTGATGGCCACAAGCATGACACCCAGAGGCAGATGCATGATAGGATTTGTAGTTTTGCAACAGCTGGAGGTCCGCTAATTGCATATCCCTGAACTAGACCATCGGTGCTCACACGACTAGTAACATCAACGTCTAGGAAAGGACAGATATCATCTATATATGAATCCCTAATAATGCAGGTATCCAAGACCATGTCATTAAAATGCAGGACAAGCTGGAGGGAAGATATAAGCCACATAACAGACTAGGAATGGTCTGCTATAATGGAGAATGTACCCAAGGTGTCCCTTTCCTCTTCCCAAAAACTCACACAACTATTCATTATATACCGAACTTACCGTACCCCATATAAACTACATAAATGGCACAGAAGAGATGACCCTTTTTGTCCTCGTTGCAGGGTAGATAACAATACCCATATCCACATGCTCTGGAAGTGCTCAGAATTGCAAAGGTACTGGTCTGACGTAATTAACTATTAACAAAATATGGAATCTTACATTTTTAGTTGACCCCAAGCTGTGTCTGCTGGGATGGTTAGACGAGGAACTATATACACACACCACACACTTACATAGCTAGAAAATGGCTTTCGGTGTCGCCGCCAACACACACAGAATGGGTTAATACCATAAACGACACCCTATTGAGGGAAAAGTTGACATACCAACACAGAGGTAGCCCAACAAAATTTGAAAATATATGGGATCCCTGGTTGGAGGTACCTGGTTTAGCCCCCTTCCAACTGGTCTAGAACAGAGTACTTGGTGGCAGGACATAGACGCCCACCCCCTCTTATGAGGAAGGAGGCTATTTACACTAGGTGGGTAAAGGGTGAGTTAGAGACTCAGAATGTGGATCAATCTGAAATAATATTCCTCATGAGAAGATGTCTTACTCTGCTGTGATGAGTTATATGGTTTACTTATATAAGATAGTTAATGGAAGAACACTAGAAATCCCCCCCTCTACAGTTTAGGGGGGAGGTACCTCTACACCAACCGATTGTCCTTTTTAGGACTGGGAGTGAAGTAGGGGTACAGAACACTAATGCCCTGTACACATGGTCGGATTTTCCGACGGAAAATGTGCAATCGGAGCTTGTGGTCGGGAATTCCAACCGTGTGTGGGCTCCATCTGACTTTTTCCATCAGATTTTCCGACACACAGTTTGAGAGCAGGCTATAAAATTTTCGGACAACAAAATCCGATCGCGTCAATTCCGACCGTGTGTGGACAATTCTGATGCACAATGTGCCACACATGCCAAGAAGAAATTCTGAGACAGAACTGCTCGGCCTGGTAAACTTATGCCCTGTACACACGATCGGAAATTGATTGGACATTCCGACAACAAAATCCATGGACTTTTTCCGACGAATGTTGGTTCAAACTTGTCTTGCATACACACGGTCGCACAAAGTTGTCGGAAAATCCAATCGTTCTGAATGCGGTGACATAAAACATGTACGTCGGGACTATAAACGGGGCAGTAGCCAATGGCTTTCATCTCTTAATTTATTCTGAGCATGCGTAGCACTTTGTGCATCGGATTTGTGTACACACGATCGGAACTTAACCAATCGGATTTTGTTGTCAGAAAATTTTATAGAAATGCAGGGACTAGTGCGCAAAACCACAACCTCATCAATAAAAATATAACATAAAAATTAAAAAAAGTACCAGATGAGAAGCTGCCAACATAGAAAGGTGTACTCACACACCCTGATAGAGAAGTAATTCAAATAAGGTAGATATGTGGCGCTAATCTATCCTTATGTACCAATTTCAAATACGGAAAAAACTCACAAAATGCTGCAACAATATGTATAAATACAATCTTCCTATTACAAGTGCAAATGTGCATTTATAGTAGTAATACCCTAAGACCAATTCAAAGTACGGGAAAAACCACAGACTGCTACCACAATATTAAATATAACTTCTTACTTCCAAGTGCAAAGTGCATATATGACAAAGGTACCACACGATAACTCGTGCATCAAAATATTAACTTATGAATCCTCATGCTCAAAAAATACACAATATATATATCCCTCACCATTATTCTGGGATCGTTGTGAGTGGCGGTGATTGTTACAGAGAGCCAGATCCTGGGAAGGGGGATCGCCTCAGGAAACCCATCCTCCCCATAAGAGCACCATTTATATGTGCATTCCTGCCTGACTCGGCCCATTGGGGGCCGCTACTGGAGGTGAGAGGCTGGGGGAAACAATTATATATATATATATAATTATCAGAAAATTTTATAGCCTGCTCTCAAACTTTGTGTGCCGGAAATTCAGACGGAAAAAGTCCGATGGAGCCCACACACGATTGGAATTTCTGACAACACAATCCGATCGCACTTTTTCCATTGGAAAATCCAACCGTGTATACAGGGCATTAGCGTTCGGAATGGATATAGCACTTTCGTCAGACTGCAATGTTTTAAATTGTTTAATGCAGCGCACTCTGTTTTTCTTTATAATGCGAGAAGAATGAAGTAGTTTTGCTGCTCATATTCACACAGACTTCTCACAAACTTCTTTCTTTATTATTAAACATGATTTCATCAATATATTTTGATTTGTCATATCTGACAAAAAAGATATATATTTTTTTTTGGTTTGTATTTTCTTCAAGCCTGATTTGTTTTTTTGTTTTTACTCCCAAATATTTTTGGGTGTGTTGTGTGTCAAGTTACCACAACACCATTATTATCTTGTATTATTTAATCTCAAGGAGGTTGTTTGGTGTTGGTGTCTCTTGTTAATTTCACATTGTATTTTTGAAATGTACCTACCCAAACAAACTGTCCTTTTTGAATGAACACACACATAGGCGAGTATAATTGAAACAAAAATTCCTTTATTAATGGCTCATAACCAAACAAACAAAGAGGGAGGCAACGCTGGAGAAACAGCAGAAATTGGCGAAGCCTTTGACCCCTAGGGCACACATCAATTATTTTACTGCAAAATTGGTGGCCTGAGGAGTCCATATCTAAGGGAGTGCAGTCTGGTCCAGAAGTCCAAGAGATCATGACCAGCTGCAGATGACATATCTGTCCACAGGCTGTGGTCATACAAGAGCCTGCATCTTTTTCCAGACCAGACTGAACCAAGGTCATCACTCTCTGGTCTTCCTTACACGCTTCCTTCCCGGCTGTGGCTCTGGTGGTGGAGTTGTGGCAGGAGGAGGATTAGGACCTGGAGGAGGAAGAGGAGGAGGAGGAGGACCTGTAGGAGAAGGACCATGGGTGAGCTGACAAATGTGGCTTTCACATGTGAGTTGGCCCCTCAACCCCTTATTTAGAGCTTCCAAAACTACAAACTTGCATAAGAGGCATTGGCCCTCCTCCATTTGAATCATTTTGCATGCAGTTAGCTCAGCAAAATCCTCTTCCACACTCTGGGGGGTTCTGGGGGCCTCAGTAGCCTTCCAAAATAGGCCTATTGCTGCCTCCTCCAGGTTACTCCTCTTCCTGCCACTTTTTCTTTGAAGGCAGAGGGGAGGGACCTGGGTATCAGGCAGCCTGCTTGGCCCAGCCACCTCCTGGCTGACACTTCCCTGTGTATGAAAAGGGGACATCGTTAGTTACTTTTTGGTTCATCAATCACAATCAGAAATTAGTACTCCAAACTAACATCTATTTAACATCATTGATTGGACAACCAGAAATATTTAAAAGAATGCTATACCTGGCTCAAGCTGTGCTCCTCCACAGGTTGCTGCCTGGAAGGCCCTGGTTGGGCATCAGAAGCCTCAGCTGGGGGGGAAGGAAGCGTGGAAGGAAGAGTGGAGAGTGCTGGCCTGGGTTCAGTCTGACCTGCCAGAAAATGCAGCCTGTCATAGTACCACAGCCTGGGGACATAAATGTCATCTGCAACTGCTGATCTCTGGGAATCCTGGACCTTCTTGCGCTCCCTTAGATAAGTGTTCCTCATGCCACCAATTAGGATCTTCAAATAGGTGATGTCTGCCGTGGAGATCACCGGCTTCACAAATTGCAGCAAATTATCCAGTGCTGCCTTCCTCTGTGTTTGGTTTTTATATTCGGAGTGGTTTACCTGCCACAGACAGGGCAGCTCCCTGAACATATCTATGAAGATTGGCATAAAGTCATGATCATTGACCAAATCCATTTTCTCTGCAAGACACAACACAAGATAAACCCTAATGTCAACCTAAAGTCTTCTAAACTTGTTCAAATACAGGCCTCAATCTAGTAGCAGTATAGGCCCAATTTGAAATCTTAACTTCGTTATCACGATCGGTGCCTCCGATACTCCTTCCTCCGCTCACAGATCGTACGTAGTACGCACGCGTGTTACACTTTATATACACTGAGCATGCGTGAAACTCCGCCCGCCCCTGATGTTCTTTCTAGTCTATTCCCTGCCCCTTCTCGTTTGGCGCAGTAGGGGAAGAGCACATGGCAGAGACAGAGCAGGTGCGTGCTAATTACAGCAACGAGGAGGCGGAAAGCCCGGAGCCAGAAACGTCCCGATCCTGAAAGAGACAATTTAAGGCCTCAAATATGTCCTTTGGGGAAATGTTGGAGATGGTCGACATCCTGAAGAGTGCCGACTATGACAGGAAGTATGGACCTTACCCCAACGTCAGAAAGGCCAAGAGCATTGCAAAAGTGGTCAAGAGTCTGCACCTGAATTTCGGGGTACGACGATCGAAAGATCAACTGAGGAAGCGGTGGTTGGACCTCAAATTAAGGGAGCACGATCAGTATAGAAGGATCAGGAGAGTGCTGCAAAAAAAATAAGTAATTGTCCTGTGTTACTACTCTTTAATTTTATTACGTTTGTGCTGCTCCATGTGCTTTTCTTTACTGTTGTACAGTTTAAAATGGCAACTTTCATGTTCATGGGCACATTGTTCGTTTCTTTGGAAACATTGCTTGTTCGGCATAGAAAACACCATGTTTTGGCCATATGCATTTGAATACATTTTTGCTAGCCTACTTCTCTTAAAATAATTTGGGTGTGTAGATGGGTTGGTAACTAGAATGAAATGCAAACTAGATTCTGTGTAAGGGGAGGACACTCAGCAGCTGTTTACACATCTGGACGCTGTAGCACTAGTGTGGGACACCAGAACACCCTTTTTATTAGGGGGCCCACACAGGTGCTCCAGTGTATACTATAGGGGTGTCTCCATCTGAGAAGCTTGTACAAAAACAGGTAAGTATTCAAGCTTGACAAAGGAAAAAAATATTTCTTCATCTTGCAACTCTGCCAAAACAGACAATTGTACCCCACTTACAAGCAATGTTTCATGTTCCTATTTCTGCCATAAAATATCTGTGTGCCAACTATACCCATTTTTTTTTTACATAGGGGATAAAAGACTCGGAGGACAGCACTCATCTGAGGAGACCACAGACCCCCCACCTCATGAAGAAGGTGAAATCCCCCAAAGCGAACAGGAGGAGGAGGAAGGAGATGTAATCAAAATAGTCACCACATCAGGTAAAGGGTCTGCGACCACAGGCTCAAGTAAGAGATAGATGCATGGTGCATTTTTTTTCTATATTTTTAGGTGATCGTGATGTTGTGGATCCAGGTCATTTCACCAGTGAGAGTGCCCAGATCCTGATCAGGGAGATCATGGGGTGTAATAGGGACTTGGAAAACATCCAGAAAAACATCAGTGATGTTCAAAACAAAATGAAGAAAATCATTGATGTTTTAGGGAGAGTTTAAAACACCTCCAAATACCAGACTATTTCCTTTTTTTTTTGATCGAAAAATTTTTTGCACATTTTTTGACATATTCTCGAAAAGCCACATTTTGAAGATGCACACAGTGTGTCAACATGTGCTATCTGCCATCACGGAAGATCAATGGACGCGTTTTGTGGGTGCAACCCCTTCCTCAATAATAAAGTTGCTGAGAGGGAGGGGTTGCACCCCCAAAACACGTCCCTTGATCCCCCATGATGGCAGCTAGCACATATTGACATTCGTCAATTTGTGTGCATCTTCAAAATTTGGCTTTTCCAGGGGTGACTTCACACCATCTGAACGCAATATCAAACAGTTTCTAACTACTCATGTCTGATATTGCCTTCAATTTCTACAAAAGTTGAACTTTGTAAGTTCCAGATGTGTTTTTCTTGTTGGTTTTAAACATGCCTGTTTTACCTTAAATGGACATTTTGACTTTTATTAATGTGACCCAAAAAATTGTTATACAAACATGTTGGTTGTTTTAAAAAACCTTTGATAAATGCACATGTGATTGTGCTTGTATTAAAAAGATAGATAATCAACAATGTGTGTATTCTTCTTTCAATGCTCCAAAACTTTTGTTGTGGTAAAATTGGTGTTTTCTGTGACAATGGTTTTTTTTTCCTAAGGGCATATCCACTTTGCACTACAAGTGCAGTTTCAGTGCAGTCTCAAGTGCACTTGTAGTGCAAAGTGTATTTGCTTGTAGTAAATGTAGCAATAACTCTCGGTGGAGCTGCTGGTTTAAAGTGGGCCTGTCCTCTTATCTCTTTACCCCACTTAAATTGTTCAATCCCCTTGACACAGCTGTAGTGCAGTGTTGTAATGATATGAGTATTGACCTTAACTCACAATATACACTTATATTTACCTCCACCTGGGTGTCTGTAGCTCCACCTGCAGGAGAAATAACACTGCACACAAACTTCACTAACACCCAGAAATAACTTCTTTCTTTGAGTAAGTAGTATATTTATATAAAGGGTTATTGCAATGACTACACTATAGTATAGTATATATATAGTATAGTGAATAGTTATGACAATTGGTAACATACACATATATACCTAATTGTATATATCTATACCAGGGAGCTCCCCCTGCTCTAAACTGTAAAGTCACTATACTTAGTAAATAAATGCAGAGCCCTGGAATAAAAAAGATAGTCTTGACGTCTTCAGTCTTCGCTAGCTAAGAACTTGTAGTTGTAATCCACAAGGGGGGTTCCTCTTGGGTGTTGTGCAGTGTAAGGTGATACACTAAGGCAGTTATAATCCGGCAGACTAAGTGTTCTCATATGAAGAAGACAAACATCTAGCATCCGCTCTTGCCTACTGAAGTCTATGCAGATGTACTGTTTTCCAACTTAACTTGTTCTGTGGGACTATCAGTCCCAGCAACACTCTGTAACAGTTCTAAGTGTGTGTGTAGTATTAAACAAACATCCGGGTGTTAACCCTCTCACCACACGGGATCCAGGCAGATGGATGTCTCAGTTTCTGCAGTTCTCAGTCCGTATGGAGGCACCACCACGCCGTCACACTGTTCCATTCACTAATGACCAGGAGTCCTCGGTTACCTCCCCACGGGTCTCCGGAACGAACACTTGTGCTGCTCCAGCACACTGTGATACGACGGCAGGATTCCTGCAGCTGCTCCGCTCCTTCCCAAGGTAGGCCGCAACCCTGTGGGACACACACACCCACAGAACCCTGCTGGCAGGCCACGTGTCCCAGGAACAAGAGACCTAAGATGGCCGCTCCTTACCCTTTTATATCCTCCCACAATGCAGTTCAGTTCAACACTTGTCCAGGAGCATTGTGGGTAGGTCACGGCTAAAGTTCCGAAGTAAACAATCAATCACTTCCATGTCACTTCACTTAATCATGAAACGTAAAAGTATTGTACCTTTTCAATTATCCACAAGATGGCACTATAACAACTTATGTACTGCATAACACACATATGGCTAAAAACAGTTGTCAGCGCTACATAAATAACACTCAACAGTGCTTTCTAATGTTACACAATCACGCCATTTTCAGGACTACACACATTTCAGTCAGGGTCAGCTAAAAGAAACACAAGCAGTAATAAATGTCCGCAAATATTTTAGTAGGCAACTAATTTTTTTATTTAAAAAAAGGCTCAGACATTGTCTGGCATATTGATGGCCCCCCTACCCCCGCAAAGTATTCAAGGTATCTTAGACAGACCTCGCGGGCCCTCAGGGGGGCAAGCCAGGGCGGCCAGCCTCAAGCGCTGTCAGGGTTGGTTCATTTATTACATGAATTCCGGCCTCAGGCCCCACTGAGGCAGCATAGTTGGCAGAATTTTGCCTTAAAAAGCTGTGGAGAACACAGCACGCCAGGATGATATGATTCAGTTTATGCTCCGCCATGTGTATGGGTGTAAGAAATAGGCGGAACCGGCTGGCCATTATTCCAAACGTGTTCTCCACCACTCTTCTGGCTCCGGCCAGCTGGTAATTAAAACCCCTCTGGTCCGGGGTGAGGGTCCTCATCGGGAATGGCCGCATAAGATGGTCCCCAGCGCAAATGCTTCATCCGCAACGAAGACAAATGGGAGTCCTTCCACATTGTCTTCTGGTGGTGGCAAGTTCAAGCTGCCATTCTGGAGATGCCTGTAGAACTCCACCTGGGCGATGACTCCACCATCTAACATCCGGTCATTCTTCCCCACGTCCACATACAGGAACTCATAAGTAGCCGACACCACCGCCAACGTCGCAATACTATTGAACCCCTTATAATTATAATAGCATGACCCCGAGTTGGGTGGTGGGACGATGTGGACGTGTTTCCCATCAATTGCCCCTCCGCAGTTAGGAAAGTCCCACCGCTGGGCAAAGTGGGAGGCCACCGTGTAAGGAAACTGTGGAGTCAAACCAGAAAAATAAATTAATCATTTGGCACATAAACATGGAAAAGCAGATTAGACACAAACATTCTTGGCCAACATCAGTATAACATTTATTTTAGGGAGTATTTAAACACAAAGGTATAAGGTCCACCTATCAGATTCCTCCCCCCCATGGGCCATTTTCTAAATTTTATGGGGGGGGGGTGTTTTGGACAGATAACCCTCTCCACTTCATTGAGAGATGAATGCATAAATAATGTGTATTACTTTGGCCAGCCCCTCCTTACTTTACACTATTGGCAGCCCACTGGACAGGTAAGAAGTGTCATAATAAAAAGATATAAATACACACTGTACACATTTGAGCACATTTTTACATTTTGCTATTACCTATTAAGATAATAATAGGATACAAAAACTTTAAACAGTACTATTTGAAAGTATTCTGGCAGGCCCTTGCACTACATGCTTTGGGGAATTCATCCATAAATCTGACCACTAAAGAGGTGGCTATAGTGTGTATGGGTTTGGCAAAGTCAGCAGATAGAGGATTGGTATCAGCTGAGTTAGCAGTTGAGGGGGGAGGGAGGGACCAAAAAGATTTTGGGAGACAAAAAAAAAGCCTCTGGCACTCTGAATTTAAAGCACACATCACAATTTTACACATTTTAGGGGGTGTTTATGGTAAAGCACTACTATGGAGCTGACAAAATACATTGTTAAGTGACAACATGAGGTGAATATAGGCCCAGGAGAGCATGCTGGGGAGGTTAGTGAAGGCAAATATGTATGATGGACAAAAAAAATGACATAAAAATCCAGCATGCATGAGGACAAAGGGGACATTCACAGCATATTACAATCATGGTAATTAGGGATTGAGGAAAGAAATACAATATATTAACAAACATTCTAGACAATAAAATGTGATGTTAAAGGATAAAAATCTTTCCTTAATATACTGCTTCTGCAGGACCTGGATGATGGCAGAACAGGTCTCCGGGATAATGATCCCCAGAGCCTGGGGGGAGATGCCTGTCGAGAACTTAAGGTCCTGCAGGCCTCTCCCCGTCTCCAAGTACCACAGGGTGGCGTCGAGCCTCTGTTCCGGAGTGATGGCTTGCCTCATGCAGGTATCCTGCCTGCTGATATAGGGGGTCAGGAAAGCAAACAAATGGTGAAATACGGGGTCCGTCATCCGGAGAAAGTTCCTGAAATCATCAGGATTATTCTCACGGATCTCACGGAGCAAAGGCATGTGACAGAACTGGTCACGCTGGAGCAACCAATTCTCGGTCCATAAACTCCTCCCCACCCTGTTCATGGACTGGACTTGTGTCAAGGTAAGGACCCAAACACCAAGCCCCCGCACAGCACAAACTCTACGAGGAGTCCGTATACGCAACATGGCTAGAAAACGGTCGGCTGCTCAGAACGAAGTAACAGAATGCACTGAACAGCAAGGCCTGTGAAGAGCGACCTGAAAATCAGTAACGAACGAACACAGTGACAAGTCAATTGTACTCGCTGCACACACTAAAGAACAGATACAAACCCACAAGCACAAACTGAACAGCAGAAAACGATCTGAAAACCACGAGTCTGAAAAAGCGCGAATCGTCTCTCACCAGACTTTTACCAACACGAGATTAGCAAAAGGAGCCCAAAGGGTGCTGCGCTTGGTTCTGAACTGCCCTTTTATAGTCTCGTCGTACGCGGTGTACGTGACCGCGTTCTTGGCGATCGGAAATTCCGACAACTTTGTGCGACCGTGTGTATGCAAAACAAGTTTGAGCCAACATCCGTCAGAAAAAATCCATGGATTTTGTTGTCGGAATGGACACGCTTACTAAAAAAGGAAATATACAAAACGGCAGATACGGGTACGTACATGTAGAGATTTGTCTTCTTAAATTGACTGTAATTTCACATATAAAATAATGATCCAGGAGAAGCAAATCCGATCGGCTGTACATTTAGATAATAGTATGTCCTTTGCAATGCTATTTGATGTATGTTTTTATTTAATGGAAGACTTTTTCTCTTCCTATGTTTTACAAATAAAAAAAATCTGATTTAAAAAAAAAAAATTATATGAAATCCATTATGCGCTACAAACTTCACAGACTAACTTACTCCAATATTACCTGGCACACTTGTAAAGACTTTAAATCCTCTGTAACCTATAAAACAATAAAATTACTGAATTAAACTTAGGCTAATAAGGTACTCTTTATTAATTTTGAAGGGGAACACAATAACTATGTGGTTTCTCTTTTCTGGACACCTTAGTCCTCAATTTCCTCTCTCATTCCCTATCAGTTATTTACCCTCCCCCTTTCTTACCAGTTCTTATCCCTCCCTTTCTTTTCTACTGGGTCACCCCCCCGGATCAGAATACCGGGTAATCGACTCTTCCACCAGGCACAAAAGACAACTAAATCAAAAGGAGTACCCGCATTCCCTGGACAATGTGGGCAGACACAGGATGTTAGGCATTTAGGTGGTTGTGTGATTTTTTATTTATTTTTTTATTTTTAGTTACCTCTTTCTCATGCTCCCCTCCTCTTCCAACCCTCCCCCTTCCTTTCAGATTTTCTTTTTTGTATTCTTACACTCAGTTCGACAGTCTCTGAACAATATATACAACAGAATGATGTAGCACAACTTACAAAAAATAACCACAATATAATAAAAGTGCAAAAAATGTGTACAAAAAAAAAATATATAATATTATGTATATCCAAAAATATCAAAGAAGAAAATACATATCACATTGGTGATTGAAGGGGATTCAAATTGGATATTGTTTTCTTTTCCTTTGATATTTTTGGATACACATTGGACTATTTTTTGTACATACAGTACATATATTTTTTGCACAATTGTTTGCCCTTTTATCGTTTCCTTCTTTGATATTTTTGGATATACATTGGATTATATGTATTTTTTTTTTACAATTGTTTGCACTTTTATTATATTGAGGTTATTTTTTGCGATTTGCGCTACATCATTCTGTTGTATATATTAGCTCACCAAGGTTTGAATCACTTATGGGTGTTGGCTAGCAACTTTTTAAATTAATTTCATTGATATAGTATTGGATTGCGCAAATGTATTATTTACACACAGTCTCTGAACAATCTTGTATCTGTGCCACTACAGGGTTTGCTGAATCAAGTACATTTGAGATGTCATCCTTGCAGGTAATATTTTTGTTTTATTTCTTGCCAAATGCTTCACTTTTCTAGCATGCTTAACCAACCTTCAGGCAAGATCTCATCTTGGTGCCATAACTTTCACTATTTTATTGTACAATATTTGTCATCTTTTTTTTTCCTGCTACCTAATTTTAATGTAAATGTAATCAACTTTGCTAGAACATTCTACAACAAAATACAAGGAAATTACTATGTTTTGTCTTAATTGAACTTTCTGTCCAGTACTTTCATGTATATGAGCAATATTATTTTTGTTATGTTTAATTGTAAACACAATTTCTTAAAAATGTAAAATAATGTTTAAAAAAATACAGTATATAGAGGTTGGAATCAAGAGCTCAATTTTAGTGTTTGTTGATCATACCAAATTACAGTATGCAGGGAAATAACTTCAGACACAGGCTATATCATCGTTAGAGGAAGACCTTAACAAAATAGGGGGATGGGCAACTACATAACAGATAAGGCCCAATATTGAGAAATGTAAAACGTATACAGTATACTTTGGTGCCAAAAATATACATGCAACTTACACATCAGGAAGGGTTCCCTGTGAGAAGCAGTAATAGAAAATGATTTGAAGGTGCTTGTAGATCACAGACTTAGCAATAGCATGTAATGCCAAGCTGCAAATAACAAAGCTAACAAAATACTGCCATTAATCAAAAGGGGCATACATTCAAGAGATAAAATACTGGTTCGGCCTCATCTTGACCATTCATTTCAGTCTTGGTCACCAATCCTCAGGAAAGAAGTTGTTGAATTAGAAAAAAATTCAGAGAAGGGCAACAAAATAATAATCAGAGCCACCATCATCAGAGCAGCCATCAGAGAGACAACCAGAAACATTTCCACAGAGAAACAAACAGTGTCATATTGAGAGAACCAAAAACATATCTGTGGAAGCACAGTTAGTATTATAGCAGATCTGTAAGTTTGATGTTGTTAAGTGAGATCTGTTATGCAACATTTATAGAAAAGCAGCATGTTTCAAAAAAGGTTGCTACTGTAACACATGCTAACACACACACACTAAGGCTGATTTCACTCCAATGATGAGACTGTTTCTCATGATAAGTCAGCAGCAACAGGATTTCTGTGCAGAGAAGAGAAATTATTCACCTGGCTTCATGCATCACTCTCTTGTCGGGATTAGCAAAAAAATTACATGCAGCATTTCCGCCAGTATCTGAATCACCTGCTGGTGGCATTGTGGTTCGCAGACCTAAAGGGTGTGGTCCAAGTGTCCACCAGTAGGTGTCTCTAAGCCAGTAAATTACAGTTAGTAGTCTATACTTGATTTTGGCTGTTGGGAGGGTATTTAGTTCCTCCTCCAGAATCTTTCAGTGCCTCACCATTTTATTTGTTTTATCAGTGCCCCGTGTTTTCCTGTGTGCCCAAACCTCTTGATCCTGACGCTTTTAGATCAGTAATCCTGCTTCTGTACCCTTGCCTTGTATCTGTAATACTGACCCAACTGCCCTGTACTCATTATCTTGTTCCTATTGCTTCTACCCATTTCCCTGATCCCCAAAAAGTCACATGGGCTACTTGTTCCACTGGTGTCCTTTGCCTTCCCAATCTGTCTCGCGTGTTCACTGCTTTGGCTCTGAGGAAGAGGGTCATTCCTCAAAACACGTTAGTCATTTGCAATGTCATCGGGTCCCTTTCAACACCCAGTCTGGGTTGCAGGTGTCTAGAGCATCTAGAACATCTCACGGAGCACTGTTCAATCCATCATCCGAAAATGTAAAAAGAGTATAGTCTTGTGCACACAATCGGATTTTCCGACAACAAATGTGTGATGGCAGGGTTTTGTTGGATAATCCGGCCGTTTGTTCGCTCCATCGGACAATTTTTGACGGAATATTTGATCATGTGTACAGGCCTTTAGAAGAAAACCTGTTAAGGCCCGTACACACGATTGGATATTCCGACAACAATTGTCCAATGGATGTGTTTTGTTGGACAATCTGACTGTCTATATGCTCCAGACAATTGTTGTCGGAATTTCCAACAACAAATGTTGGCTGTGCATGCTCTCAAATTTTCCGACAACAAATGTGTTCCGTCCAAAGTACAAATACGTATGCTCCGAACCAATGCTAAACATCAGACAACAATAGCAGAAGATGATTTGGGCAAAAATCCACAGATTTGTCCGATGGAAGTCAGATTGTGTGTACGAGGCTTTTGAGTCTGCAAAAGATGAGACTGAGGTGGAGGTTCGCCTTCCAGCAGGACAATGACCCTAAACATACAGCCAGAGCTACAATGGAATGGTTTAGATAAAAGCATATTCATGTGTTAGAATGGCCCAATCACAGTCCAGACCTAAATCCAATTGAGAATTTGTGGCAAGACTTGAAAATTGCTGTTCACAGATGCTCTCTATCCAATCTGACAGAGCTTGAGATATTTTGCAAAGAAGAATGGACAAAATTGTCCCTCTCTAGATGTGCAAAGCTGGTAGAGACATCCCCCAAAAGACTTGCAGCTGTAATTGCAGAGAAAGGTGGTTCTATAAAGTATTGACTCAGGGGGTACATACAAATGTACCCCACACTTTTCACATATTTATTTGTAAAAAAAAAAAATTAAAAAAAGATTTATCATTTTCCTTCCACTTCCCAATTATGTGCCACTTTGTGTTGGTCTATCACATAAAATAGCAATAAAATACATTTACAATTTTGTTTGTAACATGAGAAAATATGGAAAATTTCAAAGGGTATTGTCAGAGAGGTCACCTGGTTGGGCGTCGGTGCGCGCGTTCCTGTGTGTGCTGGGGCGCGTGCTTCTGTGGATACTGGTGTGGATGATCCGGCTGGCCGTAGTGTGCGCGGTGGCGCCCACGTTCGCGTTAGTGCATGTCTGCCTATGGGCGCTGGTAGACGTGTGCCTGGTGGTGCTGGTGTGCGCGCCGGTGTCCAGGGGCACGCATGGGTGTGTGCGGGTGCATAGACGCCTGTGTGTACCGGCGCACGCACGTGCGTGGCGTTTGGCGTCAATCAGCCTATTTAGGCTTGCTGCACTCTCTGCTCAGTGCTGTCTGATCGACAGCTCCTGTACCTAAGTTCCTGTTACCTTCTCCGTGTTCCTGAGTTCTGATCTGTTGACGACCCGGCTTGCTTACTGGACTTTCCTGACTTCTGCCTGCACCTGACCCCAGCTTATTTGACCTTGCTCCTGCCTGCTCCTCTTGTACTTCTGCTGCCCGCCTGTTGCCAAACTCTGCCTGTGTGTGACCAGTCTACAGCTCCTGCTCAGCATCTGTTGCCTGTTGGAGGACCACCTCCCTTCTGGCATCCGGACTCCTGAACCAGGCTCTCATACCACTCCGCACTCGTGGGTTCCCTGTCTGCTCTATCAGGGTCCGCGAGTCGGATACGTAAGGGAGCCTACCCTCTGCCTAAGCGGATTCACCAGTCTGGTAAGTGAGAGACCTGACGTTATCAGGCAGCCATGACCGGGTCCGGGCAGGGGGCCTCCCGCATGGATGAACTTTGTAGGCACCTAGCGGGCCTTACCCAAGCAGTTCCAAGCCCTCTCAACATCTCCTCACCCACAGGGAGCATTATCTGCTGGACTTTCCTCAGCACCCTCCGTAGTAATGCTCCCTCCTGAGCCCAGGGTACCCACACCCGAAAAGTTCATGGGAGAACGTTGCAAATACCGGGTGTTCCGCAATGCCTGTGAGCTCTATTTTGCTTTACAACCCACGTTTTCCCTGGATGCCACAAAGGTGGGTTTTGTCATATCACTACTGACCGGCGAGCCACAAATTTGGGCTCACCGTCTACTGGAGCAGAAATCCAGATCCCTGGATACCTTCTTCCTTGCAATGTCACAGTTATAGGAGGACCCTCAACTAACGGCTACTGCTGAGGCCGCCTTGCACTCCCTGCAGCAAGGTTGCAGAGCAGCCGAAGATCACGCAGTGGAGTTCAGTCACTGGAGCTCTGATACAGAGTGAAACGACGCTGCCCTGCGCCATCAATTTCGGATGGGGTTATTTGACCCCCTTAAAGATGAGTTGGCACGTCTGGGGATACCCCAGACTCTGGATGAACTCATCAACTTGTCCATTCAGATTGACCGCCGCCTGAGAGAGAGACGTTCCGAGAGGTCCACTAGCCACCCTCGCCCTATTTGGATGCTTCCCAGGGTTCCCAGTTCCCTCCAGCCGTGGAAGCTCCCGAGCCTATGCAACTTGGTCTGCTCCGTCCATCCCTTACCCCGGAAGAAAAGATGTGCAGACGTACCCGCAATTTATGTCTGTACTGCAAAGAACCAGGACATTTTGTGAGGGCTTGCCCCAACAAGATATGTAAGTGCCTGCCGTCCTCTTCTTTATGTACACCTGTCTTGCCCAAATCTGGTAACCATCTGACACTCTGTTATGTTGCAGCTTCCCGGAGGAAACATCCCGGTGTCAGTCATTATTGATTCTGGAGCATGCAGTGGCTTTTTTGACCAGACCTTCATTAACAACCACAAGATTCCTCTCCAGCCCAAGGCCCAGGGACTTGCAGTATTCCTAGCAGACGGCTCCACCCTCAGCTGCGGTTCAGTCACCCAGGAGACCACTTCTTTACTAGCCACCATAGGCCCGGAGCACCAGGAACTCCTACGCTTGGATGTCATCTCCTCTCCCCTCTTTCCAATCATCCTAGGAATGCCCTGGCTGCAGGCACACAACCACAGCATTGACTGGTCTACTGGAAAGATTTGATTTCTCTCCGATTACTGCAGGCAGCACTGCTTACCGGGAACACCCGTTACACCATCCCAGTGTCTTTGCTTGGACTCTGACACCAAGCTATGCCAATCCCTTCCCGAACCCTACCGAGATTTCCTGGATGTATTCAGCAAGAAGGGGCCGGAGACTCTCCCGGTACACAGGCCTTACGACTGCCCAATAGAACTTTTACCCGGAACCAAGGTTCCTTTCGGTAGGATTTTTCCTTTAACTGAGCAGGAGCTTTGCACCTTGAAGGTCTATATTGACGAAAACTTGAAAAAGGGGTTCATTCGCCCCTCCACGTCTCCAGCAGGTGCGAGCTTCTTCTTTGTCGAGAAAAAGGATCACTCCCTACGTCCCTGTATTGACTACCGGGAGTTGAACAAGATTACGATTAAGAACAGATACCCGCTACCCCTAGTACCTGAATTGTTTCAAAGACTAGGAACCGCAACAGTTTTCACCAAGTTGGATCTCCGCGGTGCTTACAATTTAATCCGCATAAGAGAAGGGGATGAGTGGAAGTCGGCTTTTCGTACTCAATTCGGGCACTTCAAGTACCTCGTTATGCCCCTTTGGCCTGTGTAACGCGCCAGCGACCTTCCAGCACTTCGTTAATGATGTCTTCCATGACTTTCTGGACCTGAATGTCAGTCTATTTGGATGATATTCTGATTTTCTCCGCTTCCCTGACCGACCACCGTAGGCACGTACGAAATGTACTTGCTCTACGCCAAACTCGAAAAATGCGAGTTTGAGCTCCAATGTGTTCAGTTCCTGGGCCTGGTCATCTCTCCCGAGAGCATCAAGATGGACCCTCAAAAAGTATCTGCTATCCTGGACTGGCCTGCTCCCGTGGATAAAAAAGGGGTACAACGTTTTATTGGCTTCGCCAATTTCTATAGGAAGTTCATCAAAGGGTTCTCCTCGATATTCGCCCCCATCACTGAGCTCATCAGACAAGGAACTCGGTTCTGCTGGACTCCTAAGGCACAATTGGCCTTCGAAGAACTTAAAGCTCTGTTTACCTCAGCCACCATTAAGCATCCCAATCCAGCTCTACCTTTCATGTTAGAAGTTGACGCATCTGAAATTGCGGTAGGAGCTGTGCTCTCGCAAAGGCAAGGCGCCAAAGCCCTTCTGTACCCTGTAGGGTTTTTCTTACGTAAACTTTCATCATTAGAGAGGAATTACAATGTGGGGGATCGGGAACTTCTGGCCATTAAAGCAGCTTTAGAGGAATGGTGTTATCTTCTGGAGGGTGCTGCTCATCCCATTCTGGTCTATACGGACAATAAGAACTTAGAATACCTGAGAACGGCTAAAAGGCTAAAACCTCGGCAGTCCAGATGGGCACTTTTTTTTCCCGATTCCAGTTGCACATTACCTACAGACCAAGATCCAAGAATATCAAGTCTGGCGCACTCTCCTGTATGTTCCACGACTCAGAAAAAGCCCTACCTTCAGACACCATCCTCCCTTCGGGGAATTTCCTGCTTCTTCAAGAAGATCTTGTCTCTCAAATTAGATGGGCCTCTATGGGGATGACCCTACCTGCTGAGGCGTGTGCCAAGGATGGCCTGTTTTGGCATGAAAACAAAATTGTGGTCCCTGAGGAGCTAAGGGTACAGGTGTTGGAACTTTGCCATGACCATAAGTTGGCCGGACATTTTGGCGCACGAAAAATAATTGACTTGGTACAAAGTACCTTCTGGTGGCCTCACCTTATTAAGGATTGTAAGGAGTATGTTGACTCTTGTAATACTTGCGCCAGGAGCAAGAACAGCTGGGCGAGAGCTTGGGGCCTATTAAAACCTTTACCGCTCCCAGGGAGACCGTGGAGTATGATTTCAATGGATTTTATCGTTGAATTCCCCCCATCAAAAGGCTTTTCCTCCATCTTTGTTGTGGTAGATAGGCTGTCCAAGATGGCACATTTCCTTCCCATGAAAGGTACCCCCTCGGCTATGGAGACAGCTAGTATCTTCAAATAAATTATTAGGTTGCATGGAGTCCCGACGAACATAGTTTCTGACCGAGGTGTCCAGTTCACCTCCAGATTCTGGAAAGTCCTCTGTAGCTCATTGGAAATCGAATTGGCTTTCTCCTCGGCCTATCACCCCCAGTCAAATGGGCAAACTGAAAGGACGAATCAAGCTCTGGAGCAAAATCTCTGCTGTTTCTCTGCTTTTTCCCAGGACGATTGGGCCTCCCTGCTCTCTATCGCGGAGTTTTCTTACAACAATTCCTTACATTCAGCTGCCAATCAAACACCATTCTATGCCAACTATGGCTTCCATCTGTCCTTTATGCCTGGGTCAATACCCGAGTGCTCAGTCCCTGCAGTATCCGAAACCTTCTGGCATCCGGACTCCTGAACCAGGCTCTCAAACCACTCCGCACTCGTGGGTTCCCTGTCTGCTCTATCAGGGGCCACAAGTCGGATACGTAAGGGAGCCTACCCTCTGCCCAAGCGGACTCACCGGCCTGGTAAGTGAGAGACCTGACAGGTATGAATACTTTTTCAAGGCACTGTAAGTAATTTTTCTCATTCACTGAAGTTCACTGATGGGCAGCACTGATAGGTGGTACCGATAGGCGGAACTTATGGGCGGTACGGTTGGGCACTGATGGGCATTAATGGGTGGCACTGATGGGCACTGAAAGGCAGCACTGATTGGTGCCACTGATGGGCACAGACTGGTGTCACTTGCTGGGCACGGCAAGGGCTGCCCTGTAATCAGTGCCCTAACTATCTGTACAGTCTCCCCTGCGAGGAGATGCCACTGATCGGCTTTCCTCACATGCTGTCACATGTGACTGACTGTTTTGGACACAGTCAATCACATGGGTAATGAGCCGTGTAATCCACGCTTTACCAAGATCGGGGTCATGCTGTCATTGCCGTGTCATATTTGTCTTGCTTCATAACATCAATATCTGTTATAAAACCCAGTGGGCATGGATGGTGGGCTGATTAGGTGGTACAATGGCCACTCGACTGGACTTGCTCCCCAGACTTAAGGCTGCCAGCACTCCCCTGCCCCCACAACACATCTCTGTGGCCAAACAGCTCAAATCTCACAATCAGACAACACACTATTTTTTGCCTTCTCCCCTCCATCCGCTTGTTGCCTACATTAGGCAGATGACATGCCCGCCACTCAAGATCTTCCTACAGCCTTGTGCCCTAAGTCAGCCATCATCCATACCACCCGGCCAGGGAACTTTGCACACCTACAATATGGATGGAACAAACACCGGGCAGGAAATAATCGATGGTCAATCAATACCACATCATTCTACAGAGGATATATATATATATTTTTTTTACCTAGCTCACCGGAAACCACAATGTCTTACTGCTGTATCTTCTCCCAATTGACCTATGGGCTGTAGTAGTGGCACATATAAAGCACCCAGCCTGGGACTTGTACTGTAATTGGAACGGTTTCTCCCTACCAACCCCTTTTTACAGGAGAATTGACCTCCTGTCTCACTCCAGTCGCCTCCCAATACCCTCAATAGACACGAAGGCCCCCCTCTTTCCAATGTACTACTGGTATGTGTGAATTGGAGGTGAAACCGAACTCGCACTGGACACTCTGTATCCCTATCACCCGCTAATTAGTGCTGGGTAATCATTTCGCAATGGACAACAACAGACAAGCAGGCTACAAGAATTCCAGTTCATGGAGCAAGGAATTTCTTAGTAGGTATATAGTCTTCAAGACAAGGTGTGATAGAGATCATGGTTTATGTTCTCTTTTGTTCTTTATTCATTAGAATTATTATTATAGCCATGATTTGCCTCCTGATAATCTATAACTCTTTAATGTGGTTGTAAGGTTTATGATGTTATTACTGCCCTGATCTCTTGTTCATACTATGGAGTACCTATTGTACTATACAGTGGAGACTCCATCATCGGGACAAACACCACAACTTAGGACACTGTGTTATATATACCTAACACACATACCGGACCAGGCATCTCTTTTGCTGGCCCCACCCCCCCCCAAACGGTCTTTTTAGGTTACAAGATGGCAGCTCCCCACCTCTTCACACTTCCGGGAGATATACCTCCCTCATGTTCAACCTGAAGCCCTGTGGCGGCGGGCTATCTCACACATAATTGGACATTATTTTTAGCTTGGTCCTGGTCAACCCCCAAACAGCTGTATATCGTGGTGCTGTCATTCCGCTAGGAGTGCGGACACCCTGTACGCTCTGTACCTCCCTGATTTTAACCTCTTGAGGCGGTTGGACAAGTTCCTCCCCCCATCGGTATACCCTTGGAAACAATAATACACTACAGATCCTTGCCATACAAATATTTGTTTTCCCTTTCCCGGTACAGTCACCCCTCGACCCCCATCCCCTTCACCATGACGGACAACGCCAACCCTTCCACCTCAAAACAACAACATGCACATCTTCCCATACAAATCAAATTATGCTCGTCAAACATTTGCGGACTTAACGCCCCTGCGAAAAGATCGCAATTACTCTACACTCTCCAAAAAGTCAAGGCACACATTGACCTTATACAGGAAACTCACTTCCGAACAGATAATATCCCCAAGCTTCACAACCATCATTTTCCGATGGTCTATCATGCAGCCAATGAGGCAGCAAAATCGAAAGGTGTCTCTATCCTGATTTCAAAACATTGCCCTATACAAATATCAGAGATCCAAAGAAACGTCCAGGGTAGATACCGCTTTCTCAAGGGAACACTTCACAATAGACCCATCACCATTGCAAACGTATATGCCCCAAACTCGCAACAGGTATCTTTCTTTCGCAAAACCTTCCAACAACTTACAGCCTTTCAATCAGGCACTCTGATTGTAGGAGGGGATTTAAATGTTCCTCTGACACCCCCCGGAGACACATTAAATGGGTCCTCATGCCTGACATACAGAGCCCTCCGGCAATAAAAACCCAATTTAGCAACTTGACCCTACACGACACCTGGCGCACACTTCACCCGAACGTAAAAGACTTCACTTTTTTCTCCCCACCGCATAACAAATATTCCAGAATTGACCATTTCTTTATCTTACAAAACGACCTAACATTTCTCACGGAAGCCACAATTGAACCCATGCTACTCTGGGACCATCACCCCATAACCATGACTCTGACATTCCCGCTGACATGCACTAGATCTACAATCTGGCGCCTAGATGATTCCCTACTGTTGGACCTGGAGAATACCCAAAAAATTTCTAAATGCCTTTCCCAATATTTTACTGAAAATGTCAATGAGGAAACCGCACCCACTATTACATGGGCCGCACACAAATGCATCATTAGAGGTGAACTGAACATATATTTATAGGGGCCAAGAGGAACAAACTAAGAAAAGCCCGCATTAAAGAATTATCCGCATGTGTAAAATCACTCGAACACACACACACACAAATGTTCCTTAGCCAATAATTGTCTCACTGACTTTCTGAAAGCAAGGGAAGAACTATTAGAGGAACTTCAAAAAAAAACTGAAAACGTAAATACGCTCTAACCCAAAAATTATTTTATGAATTTGGTAATAAAGCTGGGAAATTATTGGCGAGAGCCTTACAACAGAAAAAAGTGGCATATACCATCCATACTATTAAGACACCATCTGGTAAAACAATAGCTGCTATTGAAGACATAGCTGACCACTTTGTAAAATACTTTTCCAAGTTGTATAATTTACCCAAATCACGTTCATTGGACCTCTCCACTGAACTACTTAGGACCATCAATGATTTCTTATCTAAATACAGCCCATCCCCTCTTACCAGGGACGAACAGATTTAGACCTACTGATTACGACAGAGGAGAACCTAACTGCACTGAAACAGTTGAAGACAGGCAAGAGCCCGGGTCCAGATGGCCTATCGACAAGTTATTACAAAACCTTCTCTAATGTTCTCACCCCCCACTTTGTCAAAGCTTTTAATGATCTACCCTCCTCTCCCCTCATCTCGAAAGACCTAATGGAGGCCCACATAACACTAATTCAGAAACCAGGCTAGTGGTCTCCAACTATCGCCCCATCTCCCTACTCAACGTAGACGTGAAGCTCTACGCCAAAATTCGCAAACCGCCTAATCCCCTTACTCCCCAGATTAATCTCAGTTGACCAAGTCGGTTTCATCCCTGGCAGGGAACCCAGGGATAACACCACAAGAGCCATAAACATGCATCACTGGCTAACATCCACTGCAACTAAGGGTTTCTTTCTATCCCTTGATGCGGAGAAGGAGTTCGACAGGGTGGCCTGGGACTATATGCACTAGCACTTCCCACACATTTACTCCAAATGATCATGGCTCTATACTCGTCCCCTACAGCCATAATCAGAGTCAATGGCTGACCGTTGAACGCCTTCTCCATTGGTAATGGCACATGTCAAGGATGTCCTCTATCACTCCTCATTTTTGTTCTTAACATGGAACCCTTCCTTTGCAGACTAAGGGAGAATCCGGATATTAAAGGGATTAACATTCAACACAAACAATATAAGATCGCTGCTTACACAGAGAATATCCTGCTATTCCTCTCAGACCCAATAACCACCATCCCCAACCTCCTTAAGGACTTCACTTTATTTAAAAAACTATCCACATTACAGATTAACTTCAACAAATCTAAAGCTCTTAACATAACACTCCCGACAACGACAGTGTCCCATTGCCAAAATAATT
This sequence comes from Lithobates septentrionalis, assembly GCA_037952835.1. Taxonomy (NCBI): domain Eukaryota; kingdom Metazoa; phylum Chordata; class Amphibia; order Anura; family Ranidae; genus Lithobates; species Lithobates septentrionalis. The sequence goes on along the minus strand of JBBDGP010000961.1, from coordinate 1,086,220 downwards.
TCCCCTTCAACTGGGAACCACATGAGATAACTTACCTAGGCATTAAACTCCCCACCAAATTGACTGAACTCTACGCTAAAAACTTCTTGCCAGCACTCCAAAAAATCCAGGGAGACTTACACAAGTGGCATAATAGCCACTTTTCTTGGTTCGGCAGAGCCGCAATCTTGAAGATGAATGTTCTCTCCAGAATGCTCTATCTTATGCAAGCCATTCCCATCAAACTTCCCCCCTCTTTCTTTGCCTCATATAAAAGATTGTGCAGAAACCTCATATGGTCCTCAAACTCCCACAGATTCAGCTGGGGCAAGTTGACACTGCCTAAATGGAAAGGGGGGGGATAGGCCTCCCAGATATCCATACAGACTATTGGGCTTGCCAACTCACTATAATAGTCTACTGTCATGTACATAAAAATAACAAAGATTGGATCCAGGTGGAAAACGCCTTTGCCCAGGTACCAATCGCTCATCTTCCCTGGATCAACCAAAAATCGATCCCTAAAGAATATTCCACCCATCCGCTAATAGGCCCCGCACTGCTGAACTTTAAATTAGCATGCAAAACTCTAAACCGGTCCCCTTCTCCCAGGCCCATGACTCCACTGTCCCCAAAATCCTGACTTCCCACCAGGCATCCCCGCACACAACCAAACTGAACCTCCCACTGGTCCCCCGATCAGAGCACAACAATTCTTCTATGGTGATGCGCTCCTCTCCCATTCGGCAATGTCCTCTAAATTCCCATAACTCAACATATACTTTAAGTTTCTTCAAATCAGACACTTTGTCATGTACCTGCTTGAAGGCCAAAATGCCAAAAGGGCTCCCCTTGCGGCTGAGTGCAGTACACCACTGAAGTTGGGTACAGAGGGTGTAGTGCCCAGAGAAGCACAGGTTGCCAGATGGATCCAGGAGAGAAGAGCTGGTGGATACCTGAAGAACACTGGGTAGTACAGGAAACACAGCTGGGCTGAAGTCTCTAAGAGTCCTCGGTAACACTTGGCAAGGTGTGCACAAGGAACAGTAGTGGAAGCCAGGCCAGGGGTCAAACACAGTAGATCTGGCAGGAGGAAGAGGCAGGTTGCAGAAACAGAGACAAGCCAAAGGTCTGGTATCAGGAGGCAGGCAGGAACAGAAAAACTGTAGCAAAGTCCGTAATACAAGCCAGGAGCAGGTACTGGAGAAGGTGACAAGTCGGTAAAGCAAACCAGGCGGTCAAACCAGGAGAGCAGATCAGACAGGTAAGGAATAAGCCGGGTCACAACAGGAAATCCAAACAGCAATTGAACAGAGGCTCAGGAACACAGGTGGGCTGAAGACAAACCAGCAATTGCAGACACTAGCAGACTTCCTTATATAGGCCCATGTGACCTGCTGGTAGAGAAACTGGGTCCTAAAGTCCTTCTCCTGCCAGAGATGCTGGGTCCTAAAGTCCTTCTCCTGCCATAAGTGCTGGTAGAGATGCTGGGTCCTAGAGCCCTTCTCCTGCTGTTGGTTCCCCGACAACTGGCACTATTGCCAGTTCTCCTACGGTCATTTCCCTGACATACTTTTTCAGAATAACCAACCATTATCCCAATGGCACAGGGACTTCACCTCCTTCGAATAAATATGCAGCAGCTCGGAACCCCAAAGTCACCTAATCTCAGCAATATATGCATTACTACTCTCAGACAACACCCCTAACAACACGACAAACTGACTTTGGGAGACTGATCTATCCGCAAACCTGTCCAAAGAAGATTGGGAACGCATAAACAAACATACACACAAAGGATCCATCAACATTTCTGCACAAGAGAATAGATATAAACTTTACTCTAGATGGTATAGAACACCCAACAAAATTCACAAATTATTTCCGAACATCTCTCCTATGTGCTAGAGATGCAACTCCACTCTAGGCTCCCTACTTAATATATGGTGGGAATGCCCACTAATACAATCATTGTGGAAGGAAGTTCATAATTTAATCACTCAAATCACTTCATACACCCCGGACTTCACCCCCGCACAATACCTACTCCACCATACATCTTTACCCTTGTCTGCATACAAAAAATCCCTCACCTTACACCTCATCAATGCAGCCACCCAATGTATACCGGTTCATTGGAGAAGCACTAACTCACCCCCCTCAATTGCTGAATGGATCTGCAGAGTAGAGAAAACAGCTGAAATGGAAAGGCTGATCCACCAAGCTAAAGACAATCCTACTAAATTTAGAAACACATGGGCTTGTTGGATTCATTATAGAGAATCCACGGTCAAGAATAGCCCCACCTAACACCTCCACACCCAGCTGAGGAAGACCAAGTAGTAGCCCACCAAGATGCATAGGAACTCTGTCACTTCTGTCTCCTTTACCCTCACCCTTTCTACCCAATCTGATCTCTTAACATTAGGTAATGCAATACAACTGTGCATAACCTCATATAAAACACAGGTATGACAAGCAGGGGCTTAGAAACCAATACCCACATTTGGGAGAGACCCGGACGCATAGGGACTAAGACAAAATTCTTGGTGAACCACACATGACTAAAATAATATGCGAGTATCATTGGTACCCATCCGCTCACAGTTAGATCCCTCTTGGGGTGAACGGGTATAGGGATGATCTGTTTGGGCTCACCCTTTCATTTCCTTTGGGGCCCCATTGGTCCACACAACACCTACTGTCCCTAAGGCGCCAGAGGCTTAGGACGTACTGAGGAACCTTCCATTAACAGTATCATCCCTTTTTGGTTGCTGATCCTTCCCTGAACAAGAATGCAATTACCTTTATCATTCAAGTTAGTAGCATTGATGTTTAATGCCTAGGCTCTGATGATTGTATTTTGTACTATATCTTTGATGCAATAACATGTTTTATGTTATCAGTAATCCTTTCATTTTACCTCTGTTATTGTATAAAAAATTTTATAAAAATGTCTTTGAAAAAAAATATGTTGTCCAAGCCAGGTGATTCTGTAGCTTTTAAGTCAAATATCCATTTTGCCTCTCTACACAAAACCCTTTGATTGGAATTACCCCCTCAAGGGTCCTCATGGACTCTGTCCAACACTGCAAATTTAAAGACACGGGGATAATAATTATGCTTAAATGCTATATGATGTCCAATAGGGGTGTTCAAAATCCCAGCTGTGGCATAATGCATGTGGTCCTTCATGCTCTTTCAAAACGGCCTTATGGTTTTGCCAATGTAGAAGGCACCACATTGGCCTAGGATAATATAGATAATTACTTTTGTGAGACAAGTGACATGATGATTCAATGAGTGAATACGTCCATTGGGAAGCCTGAAAGGAAGCACCTTTCGACAGAAACTCACAATAGTCACACGAGCCACATCTGAATGTCCCTAGTCTATCCTCTTGTTGTATGTTTATATGTCTATGTTTAAATAAAATGTAACTTTTAAAAAAGATATATATTGTTCCAAATTGCCTCCAAAGTCCAACCTAGTGGGTTCCTTTTCTTCTTTTTCCATTAGGTTGAGAGTGTACAGTTTGTATAACAGTGTAAATTTGCTGTCCCCTCAAAATAACTCAACACACAGCCATTAATGTCTACACTGCTGGCAACAAAAGTATGTTCACCCCTAAGCAAAAATGTCCAAATTGGGTCCAAAGTGTCCATATTTTGTGCGGCCACCATTATTTTCCAGCACTGCCTTAACCCTCTTGGGCATGGAGTTCACCAGAGCTTCACAGGTTGCCACTGGAGTCCTCTTCCACTCCTCCATGATGACATCAAGGAGCTGGTGGATGTTAGAGACCTTGTTCTCCTCCACCTTCCATTTGATGATACCCCACAGATGCTCAATAGGGTTTAGGTCTGGAGACATGCTTGGCCAGCCCATCACCTTTACCCTCAGCTTCTTTAGCAAGGTAGTGGTCGTCTTGGAGGTGTGTTTGCGGTCGTTATGTTGGAATACTGCCCTGCGGCTTAGTCTCTGAAGGGAAGGGGATCATGCTCTGCTTCAGTATGTCATAGTACATGTTGGCATTCATGGTTCTCTTATAAAACTGTAGCTCCCCAGTGCTGGCAGCACTTATGCAGCCCCAGACTCTGACACTCCCACCACCATGCTTGACTGTAGGCAAGACACACTTGTCTTTGTACTCCTCCCCTGGTTGTCGCCACATACGCTTGACACCATCTGAACTAAATAAGTTTATCTTGGTCTCATCAGACCACAGGACATGGTTCCAGCAATCCATGTCCTTAGTCTGCTTGTGTTCAGCAAACTGTTTGCGGGCTTTCTTGTGCATCATCTTTAGAAGTGGCTTCCTTCTGGGACAACAGCCATGCAGACCAATTCGATGCAGTGTGTGGTGTATGGTCTGAGCACTGACAGGCTGAACCCCAACCACTTTAACCTCTGCAGCAATGCTGGCGGCACTCATACGTCTATTTCCCAAAGACAACCTCTGGATATGGCGCTGAGCACATCCACTAAGCTTCTTTGGTCGACCAAGGCGAGGCCTCTTCTGAGTGGATCCTGTCCTGTTAAACTGCTGTATGGTCTTGGCCACCATGCTGCACCTCAGTTTCAGGGTCTTGGCAAGCTTCTTATAGCCTAGGCCATCTTTATATAGAGCAACAATTCTTTTTTTCAGATCCTCAGAGAGTTCTTTGCCATGAGGTGCCATGTTGAATTTCCAGTGACCAGTATGAGAGAGTGAGAGCGATAACACCAAATTTAACACACCTGCTCTGCATTCACACCTGAGACCTTGTAACACTAACAAGTCACATGACACTGGGGAGGGAAAATGGCTAATTGGGCCCAATTTGGAGATTTTCACTTAGGGGTGTACTCACTTTTATTGTCAGCGGTTTAGATATGAATGGCTATGTGTTGAGTTATTTTGAGAGGACAGCGAATTTACACTGTTATACAAGCTGTACACTCACTACTTTACATTGTAGCAAAGTGTCATTTCTTCAGTGTTGTCACATGAAAAGATATAATAAAATATTTACACAAATGTGTGGGGGTATACTCACTTTTGTGAGATACTGTGTGTATAATAAATATTATATTATATATATATATACACACACACACACACACACACACACACACACAGTATCTATATCCCTCTTGGAGGGTAATCCAGCGATTTTAAGGTGAGTAATGAGAAGTACTTGTGACATTCTGGTTACTCCGCCTTTATTTTATTTTAAGATTATATTTAAAATATGAAATCTTGTTTTTGTTTGAATTACTTATAAGGGCATTCTGTTGTCCTTCTCCTGATGCTTTCCCACAGTTTGGGAGGGCATAGATGGTTCACCCACGTGCTATTTGGATGCGGAGTAATGTCTGTGCGATTATGCTTATGTATTATTACTAATTTTTTTTTCTCTTTCCTTCTTTGGTGGACAGCTATTCTCACATGATGTTGCAATATATTTGGTATTTTACTGACTGCTAATCATATTGAATATTTTTGTTATAGATATGTAACCCAATACTTTTGTTTTTCTTGTAGATGGATTGTTTTCTCTGTTTTGTTTATGTTCTAAACCAACTTGCAGTCCTGAATTAATGGAATACCCAGAAAAATGGATAGATATGTCTGAACTTGTATTTTCAATAATCTTAGTGTATTCATTCGAATATATTTTTATTAATTTTCAAAGTTTTTCACAAACAACAACAAACTATACACAAACCATTACAGTCATCCTGAATACATGTTAATAGCTGAGATGTTCATTAATTGTATAATTACTATCTTATAGGATAAACACCTCTCTCTAAAAAAACAAAAAAAACGAAAAACAAAAACCCAGGGGAAAAACATATAGAATGGTGTCTCACATTAATACAATTAGAGGTTCTTCAACTTTTTACAGATTTGAAACAAACAAAAATAGAGTATTTATGTTCCAAAAAAAATATAGTCTTAAGAGTTAAAAAAAATTCCAAAAATGTTGATGAATCTTTAAATGTTATCCAGGTCTGCCACACCCCATTAAACTTCTGTATAGTATCATTATTTTCAGCTACCAATATATCCATATGCATAATACCATTAAGAGTCTCAATCCACTCCGGAATGGAGGAAGCAATAGAGGTTTTCCAGTATCTGGGTATCAATTGCCTAATAGCTGAGAGAAAAAATAAAACAAAGAAGAGATTTTTTTGTTTTAGATAATGATCGATGTAAAAGAGATAAGAAAGCTTCTTCAACCGAGTTGTTGATTGATTCACCCATAGCACAAGTGTATAAGCTAATTACTTGATCCCATAATTTGTAAATAGGGGGACACGCCCACCAAAGATGAGATAAGTTACCTATGACGACATTACAACGCCAGCATATATCTGAATTTGATGGAAAAATTTGGTTCAAATTAACTGGAGTACGATACCATCTAGATAGCAGTTTAAAATTGCTCTCTTGAGTATCACAAGCTATTGAAAGTTTATGGGTATTGATAAAAATTTGCTCCCAATCTTCCTCTCATATTAATCTATTTAGCTCCATCTCCCATTTGGCCGTATATGATGGTAAACCAGGTGAGTTAAAAATAGATAATAACGTATATATATATATCTTAGTATGTGTTGGTGGTTCCAAAAATATACATAGCTGCTCAAAATCTGTAAGCGGTCGATGGATAGAATGTTTCGGTGTTAGAGAGGAGTAAAAACTCCACAGTTGCAGATAGACAAACCAAATACCTATTTTCTGATCGTGTAGAGCTTGAAAATTTACAAATGGCATAAAAGGTATCTTCCAAAATCATAGGTCTAATCTGAGGCCAATAGAATTTGTCCCAGGTTAGAATAGCATTTGAATGCACATCAATAGATAGAGAAGGATTGTCTATTAAAGTAGTGAGTGGAGCTGGGATAGTAGACAGAGGGAATAATTTAAAACAGTGATGCCAACTCTCCAAAACGGTATAAGTGAGCCAATGCCAAGAAGACCGTTATCCTACATCTTTGAAACAGAACCACATGGCAGCTTTAGGATTCAATGGGGAAGAGACAATTTCCAATTGAACCCATTGTTTATCATCGGGGTGATGGAACCAATCTTGAATACGAGAGAATATAGCTGCTTTATAATAACACTCAAAATCTGGCAAAGCTGCTCCTTCACGATTTTTGGATCGGCAAAGTGTTTTCCAGTTAATTCGAGATTTGATATTTTTCTAAACAAATTGTGATAGCAAACTGTTTAATTTTTAAAAAAATGTTTTAGGTAATTTAATGGGTAAGGTTTGGAATAAATATAAATACTTGGGGAGGGTATCCATCTTAATGGAATTAATATGGCCAAATCATGATAAAGAAAGCTTTGATCATGATAACAATTCCGTTTGTGTTCGTAATAGAAGTGGGAGAAAATTTAGCTTGTAAACCAATGTAAGAGCTGTTGGAATTTTAACTCCTAAATATTCCACCGCTACTTCTTGCCAGTGAAAAGGAAATAATGCTACCAATGAAGAAACCTCATCTCTAGGTAATGAGAAATTTAATAAGTCAGATTTCGTTAGATTTACTTGAAATTGCTTAGGTATCCAAATTGATTGATTTCTTTTAAAACAGAGGGAATACTTATTTTTGTTGATGTTATATAAAGTAAAACATCATCTGCATAAAGTGAGGTTTTATAATCTCTCATTAAATAGTAATACCATGAATAGAAGGATTATTGCGTATGGCTATTGCTAGATGTTCCATTGTGATCACAAAGTAATGGAGATAACGGACAACCCTGACGGGTACCATTACTAATCTTAAATATATTACAGAAAGTACCATTTATTCGTACCTGAGCAGAGGGAGTTGTATATAGCCCCATGATTTTATCTATCAAAATTATCCCCCAGATAAATCTGGCGAAGTGAGTGAAATAAAAATCTCCAATTTAAGCGATCAAATGCTGGAAAACCTGGAATATGTTTCTGTGCCAAGGAAATTAATGAGAGAGTCTTACTAGTGTTATCTCGAGTCTCTCTTGACCTCACAAAGCCAGTTTGATCTGTATGAATTATTTGAGGTAATAGCAATAAGTTTAGCATAGAGCTTTATGTCTTGATTCAGCAATGAGATAGGGCGATAACTATTTGGATTTGTTTCATCTTTCCCAGGTTTCAGAATAACCAAAATTTTAGCTTTTAATGTTTCAGGCGGGAAAGGCTGAGATTTTGAAATTTAATTGAACGAATGTAAAATTGGGGACAGATCTGATGCAAAAATGTTATAGAACCTGGTAGAAAATCCATCTGGCCCTGGAGCTTTACCAATCTCAGAGGACTTAATAACTCTTAGCAATTCCTCAGAGGTAAAAGAAACCTGAAGAGCGAGTAGCCAAGTCAAGAATTGGGAGAGCTATTTCTTCCATATATGAAATAATTTTTTTTCCACCTCTATGGAAGAACAATCAATTTTAGAGTTAGTTTGTGAAATATTATATAGTGAAGAATAATAATCGCAAAAAGTCTCTGCAATAGCTGAATTGGTATATACCAGTCCTTTACCAGGAGCATGTCATTTCAAAATGGATAATGATGATGTTTTAGAGTGAAGAGAGTGTGCCAAAAATGTTATATTCATAGGACATCCTCAATTTTTTGTCCCAAACTCTTAAAGACTGCTGATCAAGTAAACGCAGAAGTTAACTTCTAGTGTTAGCAAGTTCGATTCTAACCTTATCGCTATTGCTACTTTTATGAATTACTTCCAATTCAGAATTTTTTTTTTTTAATAAACCTAAGTATTCCTCAGTTCTAATTTTATTTAATCTAGAACCATGCAATATAAATATTCCTCTCAAGATACATTTTAAAGCCTCCCATTTAATTGGTGGTGCAGTATTATCCAATTTATGGTCTTCAATAAAAATACATTATAGCTCTTTTAAATATCAGTTACACAGAGGATCTGCTAATAGATTATCATTTAGTTGCCAGGATCCATTCCTGGCACGCAGTTCTGCTAAAATGACAAATAACAGGTGAATGATCTGACCATATTTTAGGTTTTATGCTAATTGTCGGAGTAGCATCTAGTAGTGTTTGTGATACAAAAATATAATCCAACCTACTGTGTGTTTTATGGACTGGGGAAAAAAAATGTATAATCTTACTCAGAAGAGTGTAGTATACACCATAAGTCAAAAAGTTTCATTGTAGATAGTTTCTGCTTTAATCTGCGAAGAGCTGAGAGCGAAATATGGGTTTTTCCCGAGGATGAGTCCATTTGAGGATCCAAAAACCAGATTGAAATCACCTCCCAGAATAATATCACCCTAGGCAAAGCTTTCGAGAATACGTATATATTTAAGACCTTCAGAAATTTGGGCCGTGTTAGGGAGATATACATTAGCTAAAGTATGTATTTTATTTTCATTTTTAATTTTTACAAATAAATATCTACCTAAAGAATCTGATTTAGAATCTAAGACTTGACATTTTGTATTCTTATGTATAGCGATTAATACTCCTTTGGATTTCGCATATGGATTTGTACTATGGAGCCAAGTAATATAATATTTATTTTTACATGTTGGAATAGCATCTGTACGAAAATGTGTTTCTTGAAAAAACACTATGTCAATTTTTTCTTTATTAAGGTAGTGAACAATTTGCAAGCGTTTATTAGGGCGATTGAGATCCTTCACATTGAAAAAAAAAAAAGGGGGACATATTGTGAATAACATAGAAGAAAATTTTAAAAATTACTGTTTCATTAAGTGAGAACAACCCCCCAAAAAAAAAAAAAAAGAAAAAAGGAAAAATTGGGGGGGGAAACAGTTTTAAAATACAACACATCACAAGACATGCAATGTGTCTTAAATGTCTCTGAATATTCTCAGAGAACAAAAATCTAACAGGCAATATAGCCAATTCCCAGAATTTGGGAAACCTAATGTAGGGCGTAGTCAAGATAGGCAGGGATAGAGCTGTACCATCCAGACATTTAGATCGGTGTTGAAAGGGAGATAGAGAGAAGAAAAAAAAAGGGGGGGTGAAGGTGAGGGGGTGAAAAGGGAAGGGGAAGAGGGGGGGGAGAGATAAGGAGAAGGGAAGAAGGAGAAAAGTAAGGGAAAGAAAATTATAAAAACATTCTTACATTAAGGCTCTTCAAGATATACCAGCATAGATATCAAGATATATTCTAATAAAATGCCTATAATCATATTAACTAAGATTCTTCGTGCCATTGCAATTTTCTATTTATAATAATTAATCTAAAAAAGAGAAAACAAAATTATAAAAAAGGTAGGCATACAAGTAGAAACAGGATTTATCTACAGCAAGCCGCAGAGATTCTGTTGCTGCTTCAGCCCTCCATAGAAAAAGAAAAAAAAATTTTTTTCCTTCCCCCCCCCCTTCCTCCTCTCTTGGGGAAACTCCCTTTATGATTATCTTCTCTTTAATATCTAGCTAAATCATCTCCTAATCTGTAACATAATAATAATTAAAACTATTTTAATCTTGCTAACTTAGATACATCAATATCACATCTATCGTAGTTAATTTAAATAAGAAAAAAAAAAAAAAAGGGCCCAAGTTGGTTCAAATCAAGCAGAAGAAACTTGCTCCCATTTTTCTGTTGGAGCAGGATTTTGTAATAGAGATTTAAATGGTCAGTCAGGTAGGACCGTCTTAGGAAGTTTAAAAGTTAACAACATTTTAGGTAAATCACCTGGGTGTCTAAACACCATCGTTTTCCCATCTTTTGAGATGATCACTTTAAACGGAAATCCCCATCTGTAATGAATTGCATTGGTATTTAAGATTTCCAAAAGAGGTTTTACTGATCTCCTCAGTTGTAATGTGCATTTAGAGAGATCAGGGAAGAGCATTATGGGGGAGCCTTGAAACTGGACACCCTTTGATCTCCTAGCAGCTGACATAATGCTTTCCTTGACCGCAAAAAAAATGAATACGGCAAATCACATCTCTTGATTTATCTGGTTCCGGACTCCTAATAGCTGCAGTTCTTTGTGCTCTATCAATTTCAATAGCTGATGCTGGATCTGTATTTAATAGATTATGAAATATTTGTTGAAGTGTGGTTTTAAGATCTTTACGTTCTATTGTTTCCGGCAGACCACAGATTCTTATTTATTTTGTCTTGCTCTTTTTTCTTGGTCATCTGATTGCAATATCAGCTCTTGTATCTGTAGTGTGTGTTCATTCAAAACATGATGTTTATCTAATAGTTCATAAGAAATATTAGTAGCAGTTTCTACTTCATTAACCCTGGATCCAATAGGAGATACTTCAGTTTTAAAGACAGAGATCTCAGTTTTACACATTGTCTCTAATCTAGAAACATGGGTTTTCCATATCAGATCTCATTGGTAAAGAACGAATGTAAGATCCAAGATCTATATCCTCAGATGACATTTCAAACAAAGGTTCAGATATATGTTCATGTATTTTCTCCTTCATGCAGATACTTTCAGTTTGCAGCAAATCTGAACTTGATAATGTATCAGGTAAATGTATTGGATTTATTAGACAATATATCAAAAGAAATAGGTAAAGCATTAAGTTTATCAGAAGCCCCTGAGCCTAAGATAGCTGACTCTGTAGAATTGCTACCTGAAACAAGTTTAGCAATCCCACTGGTCCTCACAATATATCCTCCCACAGAGCTCTGAGTATTTGATAAGATATCTTGCTGGTCCAGAGGAACAAACCAAGTTCCAGTAATGCTAGCATCACCATAAACATCAAAAGCAGCCATGTGAGTTAATCATTGCTCATCATTCATACCTTTCTGCTCATGCGACATGGTACAGCCTAGAACAGAAACAGGATCTGGAACAGTAAGACAGTCTTGAACAATGGAAAGACCAAAAGAAGGACCAATAGAAAGACCAGAAAATGTCAATGGGACCAGTATCACAAACAGCAGCGGAACCAAAACTAGAAACAGCAGGAGCAGCGCTAGCATCGCCATTAGCACTAGTATTAGCATTAGTATTAGCAACAGTATCAGCATTAACACTAGCACCGGTAATAGCTTTAGATGGTATCAATGGTATCGGGGAATTCTGAGGATTCATACGGGGACCAGATCTTAATTATCGATTTGAGTCTTGTGTAGGGGGATCTGGCATAGATAGAGTCCTGTTTAGACTTTGAATCCTGATTCCGATTCTGCTTTTGATGTTGCTTTTTCACCATTATTGCTGATCAGATAGTTATAGCTGAAGATCACAAAACAAAAAGAAAAAAAAAAAAAGACAGCCAGAGGAAAAGTTAGGCCAGGGGACGGGAGCCAGTAAACTATACAAACTATACAAACTATGCAGCTGTGAAGCAGCCGTCAAGCCACAAAACCCAAAAGGTCAGTAAGTCAGTGAGCAAACAAGCTAGGATACTGGGAGGACTAGGGATAAACTGGGAAAGACGGAAAAACCATCAAAGAGCTGTAAAGCCGATGACGAGCTGTATCATACCTTGAACAAGTTGCTTGTAGTATGTTGTATACAGAAAAGCCAGCGAAGGAGGTGAGCTAGGAGGCCCGCAGAACTTGCTGCTATAGAGCTGGAAAAGCTAGGGAACTGTAGAACAAAGCAAACAAGCCTTTTTCTTTCCCTTTTTTCTTTTTTTCAAGCCTTTTCAGATATCACAGCCCAGAATCAATCTAATATCTTAGATGTCCCAGTATCACAGTCACAGTGATCCCAGTATCAGTCAGTCAATTGCTCCCGTATTGCTCCGTATTACACCCGTATGCTCCTGTGTTTCAGGGACTCGGATAGGGTTCGGATAAGGCTCTGATCAGGCTCGGTAAGACGAGGTAGGGGGTCAGGAGCCAATAGGTTGGGGGATCGTAAGCCCACAGAAGCCGATGGAGCCGGACTGTAGAATCAGCTGTAAAATCAGTGAACTCGATGAGCCGGTAAGCCAGAAACCAAGAGGGAAATGTAGATCCGAACAGACTCGCTCCTATTCACTCCTTTTTATCTCTTCTCAAGCTGCTTAGGTGTTTAAGCCCTTTTCAGGTAAGCTCCATGAGCTCCGTGAGCCCAGGATAGGATGAGTTAGAACGAGCCCAGACGAGCCCAAAGAGACCCAATAGCTTCGGTAGAAAGACAGGCTTTTTGCCGATCTGCCGTCAGGGAGGAGAGCTTAGGTGAGACACGTCTCGCACCATCACCGCCTTTAACTGACTACGCCCTCTTAGTGTATTCATAATGAATTTTTAACATGTTTGTCTGTAATAAACTACCATGGATGATTTTATATACAGTTTTGAGAAGAGTGGTGCATCTATATTTCCCTGGAAATCTGAAAAACACACCCCATTTTTTTTCCTTTTCTATAATTTGTCTGTCTAAATGTTGGGATGATAACCCCAGGGAACTAGCAGGATATATACCATTAGAGGCCTCCACACTTTTTGTTTAGATGTTGTTTTTCATTTAACACACCCCTTCCCCAGAATTAAAATGCTGCTTTCTAAAGATGCACCTGTACTCCTTTAACCACTTGCCCACCGTAGGCCATCATATGATGTACTGGGCTATAAGTGGTGATATCTGAATGATGCCTGCAGCTGGAGGCATCATTAAGACATTGTTTTTTTCAGCCAGCGTTTCCATGCAATGTAAAAGCAATCATAGAGGCTGTTCAGCCGCTTGATTGCTTTTTACAGGAAGGGGACATCCTCTCTCACCGCCCTCCGGTGCTTCTCCGGTGCTACTACAGTCTCTCCTATGCAATCGGGGGGAACTGAAGAATTAAACTGGACTTATAGACCCCAGATCTCCCCATAAAGAGGACCTGTCATGCCCTATTCCTATTACAAGGGATGTTGATATCCCTTGTAATAGGAATAAAAGTGAATAAAAAAAAAACATTGGTTATGCCCCTGTTGAAGACCTATAGAGTCGAAACGCATCGGGTCAGCATCTTTTTGCTTCCCACATTGCTTTTATCCATATTTTATAATCACTTTTATATCCTAAATTGCGTTGTACGATATTTTTACTTACATTAAAACCATTTTTGGCTGACCTGTACCATATGGAGCCTGTTTTTCTATTCCATTTTACGTTTGGGCCCTGGTGACCTTTTTTCCTCACCACCACCTCTTGGATCAACTTGGCTGTCGGTTCCCATTGCTGTCTTGTAGTATGGTTTGGAGTCGCAAGACCTGTCATCACATCCCGTGTGACATGGGGACGGATCCAGAGTCTAGTCTCGGGAGGGGCACTGCCAGAAAATCCATTTTCTTTGTGGGGCAATTTATCGGGGAAACGGCTGGTTTTGGCGCTTCAATCATCCTGGCACCATGGTTGTTACAGTGTCAGGATGATTGAAGTGCAGTATTTCTATAATTACATTGTAATATAAAATGAAATAGTTCAACTCACCATAATGCAGAATCAGTGGGAGCCCTGAGTGTGTCACTTGCCACGTTACCTGCCACACCTTGTGGATTGTTACTTGCCCACCACCAGATGCAGATTGTCACTTGCCACACCTTGCGGATTGCCACGTCACCTGCCACACCTTGCAGATTGCCCCGTCACCTGCCACACCTTGCAGATTGCCACGTCACCTGCCAAACCTTGCGGATTGCCACTTGCCTGCTAAGGTGGCATTTTGGTTGTCTCCTGCTGTGTCCCAGACTCCCAGAGTCGGGCAGCAGAGAGATAATGTAATCTCCCTGCTGCCTGCCCAGTCACCGGAGCCAACACTAACTCAAGGGTGGCGGAGGCCTGTAGTAGGGAGATCCTTCAAGTGATTGTTATTTAAATACAGAAACTCAATGTTTGTGCGGTTTCTCCCCTGGACCGCGTCCGTCATTTCCAAAATTCAAGAGCTGGAGCAGTCCAGGACCAAAGACCGGGCAGTGAGGTGAATATATTCCATTCCAGGGTGTCAACGCTGAGACTGAGATTCACACAGCAGTGATCAGACATGAGCAGCGACCAATCATACTCCTTCTCCACTATGCAACATTTACAGGGTTCCTCCACTGTGCTGCCCATCAGCTGCAGCTTCTGTCACCACACCGTCACGTCGGCTCTGAGACTCGAGTCCGGACGTGACTCACTGAGGTCACTCATTGCTAGACGCCGGACAGCCCCGGTGTTAGCAACGAGTGCAGGGAAGAGGCTCCACCCACCCTTCCTCCTAGTATCCTGGTCAGTCAGTGCGGCTGTAACTACATTAGACGAGTCTCTCTCGGCGCCGCTGATCGGCTGATGTGAGAGAGACTCGGGCAGAGGCAGCGAGTGTGACAATGACATGTGAGATTGTCAGTGTGATTATTTCGGGGGGCAATTGCCCTGTTGCCCCCCTGGATCCGCCCCTGATGTGGCATCCTTACAGCGTTGGAGCACCAGGAACCAAGATTTTCTGAGCTTATTTGACCCACTGCCGTACGGCATGTGTGTCCACCGTATTCGGTAAGAGTACCCAACTTTCCATCTGAGCATCTCTTGAAGTGTATACAGGCATTCGATCGGTCTAGTCGGATTATATGTCAACACCCCATCTGGAAGTTGATTCTTTCGCATGCACCTATTGGGACATTCACGTTCATTGCTTGTGATAGTAGTGTTTGAACATTAGCACGTATTTCCTGTGAACTCACACCTGTGTTATATTTCAAGTTCTTACAGTTGAATATAATTTTTTTGTATTACAGTGGGCTTACACCCATTTTATTTTCACCTTCACTGCGAGCTAGGGATTTTTTGTTACTAGCGATTTACTGTCACTAGTCGTTCCATTGTGTGATAGATTTTCATGTGGTATAGTGGGTTGATACTTATGTAGCACAGACCCCTGAAGGAGCTGCTGAGTTATTTGGGCCTGTACTCTGCTTTATACCCCTTTGAATATCTCAGTCCCCCTGACACAGCTGTGGTGTAATAGTGTACAGTAAAACGAAATCACAAAGGCAAATTCACAATACTCAATATAATATACCTGTCTGTAGTTCCCTCACCCTCTTGGCTGGTGATGAAGAGGAAAAAACAGCAATCACACAGTTGTACTTAAATAACCGTATTTATTGTAGTTGTTGTGAAAGGTTTAAACTACAATAGTTGTACTGTCAGACCAACAAAGTCTGACAGACAACTAAACGTTATATTACAAAAGGTACAATACAAGTGTATAATGTCTGAAATAATATATGAGAGGTATAACAAAGTAAATAGGATACCGTCAGAGTGAGTGTATCTCACTCTAAGCACTGTCCTATTTCCTGCGCGCTTAAAGCTGTACTAAATCAAATGACTAACTTGATCAAGTATAATACAACACTAGGGAGCCCCCTCCTGTAATATCACACCACCCTGATATACAAGGCCTTGGGTTATTTTACTATGTTACTGAACAGTTCTTGATCTTCTTTTCTTCTGCTAGCAACAAGGTAATTTTGTAATCCAAGGGTTAATGATTCCTTAACAAAGTAACCTGATATAAAGCAAAGTCCTGATGCAGCAGAGTTATCACTAACTTTGATGCAGTGACTTACTGTTGAATCCTCTTGACTTTGCTTGTGGGACTACAGGTCCCAGAAATTCTGTCTTGTGTAAACTGATGTATGAAAGTGCGTCAAGAAACTTGTGGGCCTCAGCCCTCTCACCCAACCAGGACAATTCTGTCAGGAGACTCCGCTCTGGTGTGCCGAGTTCTTCCTCCGCAATATCTCAGTTTGTTCGCTGTGGCAACACCGCCACGTTGTACTACTTCACAGACCACCAGGAGTCCTCGGTTATCTCCTTCAAGGGTCTCTGGATCGATCACACTGCTGCTCCAGCATGCTGTGATCTAAGGCAGGATCGCTGGCTGCTGTTCCGCTCCACACAGGGTAGGCCACAACTCTGTGGAACACACACACACACACAGAGCCCTGCTGGCAGGCCACGCATCCCAGGAACAAGAGACCTAAGATGGCCACTCCCAACCTTTTTATAGGCTTCCCACAATGCAGTTCTGTTCCCTGAGGATTGTGGGAGTCACTGTGCATTGTGGGTGGGTTAAGTTAATGTTCAGATATAAACAAACAAAATCCTTCCAGGTCAAACTCCTGAACAGTAAAAATAAACTAAAGATCCAGTCCTTTTGTACTTTGGCCGCTAGATGGCGCCAGAGGATAAGATATAACATTAACATTAGGTTACATCAAAAATGTGTCCCCGCTACACTTACTATATTTTCATTATCACTGAGAGCTGGTGATTTGTGACTAGTCCTTTCATAGTGTGTTTTTTTAGTTTCATACACAGATGTTTCCTTTTGTTTAGTTTCATCAATTAGCGCTACACTAATTTTTGTATATTGCTTTAGGATTTTGTTTGAGTGGTAGCAGCTCCCTTTTTTTAGTTTAGTTTTGGTCTAGTGCAGTTTTTTCCCCTTTTCTCACAAAAAATAACATGTTTAAAGGGAAAAAGTGTAAGAAAAAAAGAAAAAAAAAATATATATATATATACACACACATCACCTCGTGCTTGCACACAGAAGCGAACGCATATGCAAGTCGCGCCTGCATATGTAAACGGCGTTCAGACCACACATGTGTGGTATCGCCCTGAACGTTAGAGCAAGAGCAATAATTCTAGCCCAAGACCTCCTTTGTAACTCGAAACTGATAACCTGTAAGCATTTTTAAAGTGTTGCCTATGGAGATTTTTAAGTATTGTAGTTTATCGCAATTTCACAAGCGTGCACAATTTTAAAGCATGACATGTTAGGTATCTATTTACTCGACATAACATCTTTCACCTCATACAAAAAAATTGGGGTAAACACAAAAGTGAGTACATCCCTCACATTTTTGTAAATATATCTTTTCATGTGAGAACACTGAAGAAATGACACTTTGCTACAATGTAAACTAATGAGTTTATAGCTTGTATAACAATGTAAATTTGCTGTCCCCTCAAAATAACTCAACACAGCCATTAATGTCTAATCTGCTGGCAACAAAAGTGAGTACACCCCTAAGTGAAAAATGTCCAGATTGGGCCCAAAGTGTCAATATTTTGTGTGGCCACCATTATTTTCCAGCACTGCCTAAACCCTCTTGGGCATGGAGTTCACCAGAACTTCACAGGTTGCCACTGGAGTCCTCTTCCACTCCTCCATTACGACATCACGGAGCTGGTGGATGTTAGAGACCTTGCACTCCTTCACCTTCTGTTTGAGGATGCCCCACAGATGCTCAATAGGTTTAGGTCTGGAGACATGCTTGGCCAGTCCATCACCTTTATCCTCAGCTTCTTTAGCAAGGCAGTGGTCGTCTTGGAAGTGTGTTTGGGGTTGTTATCTTGTTGGAATACTGCCCTGCGGCCCAGTCTCCGAGGGGAGGGGATCATGCTCTGCTTCAGTGTGTCACAGTACATGTTGGCATTCATGGTTCCCTCACTAAACTATAGCTCCCCAGTGCCGACAGCACTCATGCAGCACCAGACTCTGACACTCCCACCACCATGCTTGACTGTAGGCAAGACACACTTGTCTTTGTATTCCTCACCTGGTTGCCACCACACACGCTTGACACCATCTGAACCAAATAAGTTTATCTTGGTCTCATCAGACCACAGAACATGGTTCCAGCAATCCATGTCCTTAGCCTGCTTGTCTTCAGCTAACTGTTTGCAGGCTTTCTTGTGCATTTTCATTAGAAGAGGCTTCTTTCTGGGATGACAACCATGCAGACCAATTTGATGCAGTGTGCGGCGTATGGTCTGAACACTGACAGGCTGACCCCCAACACCTTAAGCCTGGGTTCACACATGTGCGGTGCAAATTGAAGTTCAGGTTTCACTGGGAAGATAAAAATCTGTTAAAAAGTTTCTCTGCGTTGTAGCTGCGGATCAGTGAGCAGGGAGAGGGGGAGGAGGGAGAGAGCGGGAGGTGTAGTGAGGAGAAGGAGAAAATCCTTGTTCAGAACGCAATGCATCTGCGAATCAGATGTGTTCCCCTAGGAGATAATGGGCTTGTAATTCGCACCGCAATGCCCAAAAAACGCACAAGTTTTTTCTGCAATGCGCAGTGCGAATGCAACGCACATATGTGAACCAGATACATTCAAATGAATGTATTTTAAAATGTCCTGCAAATTGGATGCGGTGTAAGCCGCATCTAATTCACATAGGTGTGAACGGGGGCTCAAACTCTGCAGCAATGCTGGCAGTACTCATACGTCTATTTCCCAAAGACAACCTCTTGATATGGCGCTGAGCAAGTGCACTCAGCTTCTTTGGTTGACATGGCGAGGCCTATTCTGAGTGAAACCTGTCCTGTTAAATCGCTGTATGGTCTTGGCGACTGAGCTGCAGCTCAGTTTTAGGGTCTTGGCAATTTTCTTATAGCCTAGGCCATCTTTATGTAGAGCAACAATTCTTTTCAGATCCTCAGAGAGTTCTTTGCCATGAGGTGCCATGTTGAATTTCAAGTGTACAGTATGAGAGAGAGAGTGTTGTCACATGAAAAGATATAATAAAATATTTACAAAAATGTGAGGGGTGTACTCACTTTTGTGAGATACTGTATATACACACACACACAAATATACATAAGTGTGATAGAGTCTAGTCCTGAGCTGGAGACAAAACAGAGCAAACATACTGCCATTGACAGGCAGCCTGTTGACAGAGGGGAAAAATAATATATACAAATGAAGATCAGATGCAAATAAAAGTGCACTGTACCTGAATAACAGGTAAGGAGAATTTATTTACTCATTGTCATTTTTATGATATGGCCACCCTTATAAATATGTTACCCTTTTTATTTTTCAGATCAACTTCACCTCTCTCAGAACAATCCTGAGTGCAGCAACTGATTACCAAGAAGCCTATTTTGCTCCGTTTAAAAATGTGTTTGTAGACTAATGGTCATTTATTTTGAAAGATTGTTGGAATATCTCAGATAGAGCTCCCTTACATTGCATTGTACCGTGTAGGGTGTTTGTACTTCTGTTACAATATATAACTTTTAGTACCTATGGTTCATCCAAAATGGGGACACTATAGGAGGAGGTGTGTTACTGGCCAAATCACTTGGTAAAAACAGGAAAAAAAAGCCTTAAAAAGCAAACTAATGCAGTTACACATCTAAGGATTGGCACACTACAAAATATTACATTTTTGGTTTGGGGTTTAATACCACTTTAAATACCGTATATCAGAGAAATACCCTAACTAGAATCTTAGTAGAGAATAAGAAAAACACCAATATTTTATAATTATATACGGTTTTATACAGTTAAACAGTAAACACATTTCACATGCTTATTTATCCACTTCAATACAGGGCACTTTTCCCCCTTCCTGCCCAGGACAATTTTCAGCTTTCAGCCCTCTCACACTTTGAATGACAATTGCGCAGTCAATACTGTACCCAAATCAAATGTTATCATTTTCTTCCCAGAAATAGAGCTTTCCTGGTGCCTCCATGTCAGCATACCTGTGATAAGCTCTGCCCCGGAGTCCTCCCCTCAGGATAGTTAATACATTATAAAAGTGACAACCATACCCCCCATTAGCATTCTCCTTTTTTTCCCTAATACCTGATGGATAGTTGTCAGTTCGTGTCTTACCTCTGCCATGTGCAGCTTCCATCTGGGTTCAGGCCTCTCCCAGATGCAGCCCCCTATCTTGGGTTGCTAACAGTGCTGATAAGAGGGGAGCCCCTTCTGAGGGTCTTTTGGGGCAGCAACAGCTTCCAAACTTGGAGCAACAGTCCTGCATTTTAGGCTAAGCTGGCTTTCCGCAGTGGGGACAGGTAAGGGCTCTTTTCCTGAGCATTTTTTGTATGGTGCCTGTACTTCTTTATCCTGCTATTCCTGTTCTCTAGCTTCCTCTGTGCGGCGAACGATGAGGCGCGAAAGCGCTGCGAGTGGGGCGGCATTCTAAACTCTGTTGCTTTTTGTTTGGCCGAGCGGTGTTCTCGGCCATTCTTTCTTATGGGAAAGCCCTGTAAGTTTTCCCTCACTTGGGTCTGTATATTCAGGGGGCGAAACTGGAGAGGGGAGGGGGGGAATGGGGACGTGTGTGTCTGCCTCTCCTGTTCATATTTAAATGGTCAGAGCTTTAGTCAGCCTTAGGTTCGTTTTTATCATCAGGTCCTGCCCTGGGAATGCTCCTGCAGCTGCAGTTTTAATCGAATATTGTGAGTAGCTTTAGTGTTGAATGAAAATAATTAAAAAAAAAAAATCTGTGTATATTTTTTCTTAGCTGTATGTTTTTTTTTTTTTTTTTTAAAAGAAGTGTTAAATCATATGTTTTAGTGCAGCTGTTCTTGGGGGAAAGGCTCTACTCCCCCCCCCCCATTTTGTTGTCTGGCTTTTCCTTTTTTTTTCTGCTCTATTATTCTGCTTTGTTGCCTTTTTGGCCTTGGTTGCCCCCACAGTTATGAGTCAGCCGCCATCAGACCAAGACCCTCGTTTTCTTAGGTAAGGACACGCACCTAATCAAGAAAAAAAAAAAAAAATAATAATTTTTTTTTATTTTTGAACAAAAGAGTGCCCTTATGCTGTTATTCTCATTTCAGCCCTATACGCCAAGACATGTCTAATAAGACTTCTGGCCGTCACAGGGGACACTTCCGGCCAAGTTCTGATCACAGTCAATCAACTAGTTAAATGCCGGGCATGTGGAGCAACCCCTATGGCAGATAAGTTGATCTGCAAAGACCGTTTGCGGAACAAGAGAAGGCGGAGGTTCAGCAAGTGACAGATTTAATAAAAAAAAGTGGTCAAGGACTCTTTAGCCGAGATAATGCACTCATCTCCCTCGCAACAGATCATTGCTAGTGAGCAAGATCAGCCTTCAGAGTCAACCCCTCCAGGCCCATCAACCGCGGGTCCTGCAGTAGCCATATTAGGGCCACCTCCCCCCGACCACAAGATGAAGACAAAGATGAATCTGAGGATTCTACAGATGAATCAGAACCCTCAGGCTTTAACTTCTCTTTAGTACAGTCATATTTCTCTGAAGTCAAGCAGGCTATTGGCTGGGAGGAGGCGGAGGAACCGCCTAAATCTCTCTTTTTTTTTTTTTTTTAAAGACGAGACTTGCCTTTTTTCTCCCCTTTATGGAAGATTTAAAAGATCTTATAGAGGGGGAAAATGGAAGAAGACGGACAAACGTTTCTCCTTAAACCGGCTTCAAAAATTATACCCTTTAGCAGAGTCTGACTCTGTTCTCTTGGACACTCCTCCGGTGGTCGATGCTGCAGTGGTGCGCCTAGTGAAAAACATTACCCTGCCAATGGAGGACTCAGCCTCCTTTAAGCATCCGTTGAATAGGTGCATTGACTCGGATCTAAGGAAAGCCTACCAGTTGGCCGGAGGAGCCTGCCGGCCAGCTGTGGCTTTAGCTTCAGTTTCTAACGCCATCAGGGTCTGGACTGAGAATATTGAGACAGCCATTCGTCAAGATGTACCTAAAAATGACATCATTAAAGCTCTAAAGGTGCTCAAATTATCTGCAGACTTCGTAGGGGAAGCAGCAATCGATTCAGTGAGGTATTCAGTTAGAGAGATGTTGCACACGATTATGGCTAAATGAGCTCTGTGGCTGAAACCTTGGGCAGCCGTCGCAGCATCGAAACAAAACAGGTGCAAAATCACTTTTGACGGGAAAGTGCTGTTTGGGGATAGGCTGGAGAAGGCAATCTCTAGAGTGACTGGAGGAAAATTGGGATTACTTCCCAGGACAGGAGAGTTAAAAGTTAGAGTTGTTTCTTCTAAATTTCAGTCCTCCAGGAATAGGAACTTCTCCCAGTTCCGTCAAAGTAGGGATACCAAAAAGAATTGGAGAAGTACTCAAGCCACTTTTCTGAAATCAAACAAACAGAGGAGTCTCTCCAACCCCCAGGAGGGGACAAAAACTTTTTGACAGGAGGCCACTCCAACTTCCTCCAGTAGGAGCCAGGTTGAAGAGGTTTGTAGAAGTCTGGTCCAGCCGGTGCAAAGATCCCTGGGTGGTATCTACCGTCCGTTTCTAGATCATCCCCACAAGACTTGCCCATTCTAATGAAACATCCAGCTTCTCCTCAAAAGGAGGAAGCTCTGCAGAAAAATCTTCACCTTCTGCAAGTTCAGCATAATCCCTGTCCCTCCTTCTGCACTGATGAGGAGGCACAAATATGTAGAATTGATGGGCACTGATAGGCGACACTGATATGCAGCACTGATGGGCACCGATAGGCAGCACTGATGAAGAGGTACTGACAGGCATTACTGATGGGCATCTGTGAAGGGCACTGACAGGCATTACTGAAGGGCACTGATTGGCAATTTGGCAGCTGATGGGCATTGTGGTGGGCACCTCTGATGGGGGCTGCACTGATAATCAGTATGCTGATTATCAGTGCACACCACCCCCCCTTCTGACAGGAGAGCCACTGATCGGCTCTCCCTGTCACCGCAAACCGAGGAAAGCCGATTACCGGCACTTCCTGTATCACACTGTGATCAGTCTCTGTCAGAGGCTCTTTCCAGGATAGGAGATTGCCACGCTGCATGCACCCGTGGGTGCGCGATCGAGGTTTATCCTGCTGGATGTCATATGACGCCCAGTCAGGATAACTGAACCACATCCCGGCAATCATTTTGCTACAGGCCGGGCGGGAAGTGGTTAACATTAATCTCCTTGTGAATCACTATGTATGCAATTAAATGTATATATGCTTAAGCCAGCCATAGATGGGTCGAATCTTTGCAGGGACTAGTCCAAGATTTGATCTTTCTATGGACAGACTGGTTTACTGAAGTTGATCCATTGATTGACTACAGTAGAACCAACCTGTTGAAATTTATCGCATGTGATTACTGCCGGCAGCTATAGCTGCTAGCAGTAATCGTTGTGTTCTGCTGGCAGGAGAACACAATAGCTCTATGGGAGAGATCCCACTCCCCCCCCCCCCCATCATCACTGACTGTGTTGATAGGGGGATCAAGTGATTTTCTTTCCTGCAGCCTGTGATTGCAGGAAAGAAAATCCCATCATCTATGGCTTGCCTTACTGTTTTGCCCAAGGTTTTGAAATTGTGTACATTCATTCTGGCCATTTTCTCAAATGTTTTCACTGGACAGCGAATCAACATCACCTCATCTATTCAGTGTGCTGACTAAAGATGTAATAATGCTTAACAAGGAAGCAGCAGAGTGATTATACACCTTATATAGACCCTTCCAAGTTCACTGATGTTGGACAAATATGCAAACAAAAAAGTCAAAGAAAAGTCAGAACTTCTTACCTGTACACTTGTTTCGGATAGACACCATACATTGCACCCAAATACATATTTCTTTCACTTTTCCTAACTGCCTCAGAACTTCCATCAGAGGATGGACAGGCCAACAACTTTTTTTCCATAGGCTTTGTCACTCTTGCAAATTTCTTCTCCTCTATACCACATTCCTCTTTACGCTGTAGGGAGCTTGCCATGCTGTAGCTGCTTGCCCTGCAGCTGATGCATCACAGTGATCCCCTGATACCAGCCCTGTGAGGTGTGCTTCAGGAAGCAGAGGGACTGGACATATGCTCAAAC
Source organism: Lithobates septentrionalis (assembly GCA_037952835.1). Taxonomy (NCBI): domain Eukaryota; kingdom Metazoa; phylum Chordata; class Amphibia; order Anura; family Ranidae; genus Lithobates; species Lithobates septentrionalis. The sequence continues at coordinate 1,061,696 of JBBDGP010000961.1, read as the reverse complement.
ATCTTTACACACGGTTTTGAGTGACTTCAGTATTTTTTCAATAGTATCACTTAAATTCCTTTGATTTCTGACCATAATGTTTACATTTTATAAAAATACACCCTTGAATGTGTTCTATAAAGTGGCATAGCATGTACCTAATTAATGTACCGGTCTAGAACCTGTGCTTGAATTTGGTGCATGCTGCACCACTATTACATCAAAGAATGCAAGCAAGACACTGTTTGCAGCAGCAGCTTTGAATTCCCCTCACTGCGTTTTATGTTGAGAAAGTTGTCTATGTTATAGGTTGTATTCTGCTATTATAACTTTTACCTGTTATTGTCCTTAACAAAGAGATTTTAGAGCTCTTTGCTATAAAATTCCTTAGTTATGATTTAGAAGACAGTAGTTTTTTACCCACATGGAAATGCATTCTAATGGAGATAAAATAATCTACTGTAGCTTAATACATATATACAAACACATGCTAAAAGGAAAGCAGGATTAAAAGTAAAAAAGTTGGATATTGTGAAATGTGGTTTCCTTTATCTCTCCATGTGCTAGTTGGAACAGCCATCACAAGATATATTTTTTGTAGGGTTATACAACATTTCCCAAAATGTGGTCAGTTTTAATAGCCAATTACAGTATCACATCAACGCCTGTATACTAGATTCAGATGGACTGTTGCATTGATTTACAACAACAAAAAATTACTTGTTCAGTCTGTAATGAAACATTAAACACAATGGGTTTTTTGAAAATTCCTTTTTGTGAGTTATTAGGGGTAACTAACAGAGAAATGCAGAGGGTAAATAAAATGGAATTGTTGCTAGTAGCCACAGAATATGTAATGCTTTCAATTTATGGAAAAATGTTAACTTTTTTTTTTATGTAACTATGGGTGACAATTCCACCTTTGTTCTCATTTTCTTTCCTCCAGCTTTAATGAATTTTACAAAAAGTGAGTGCATAGCAAGGCCAAACTCTTGCTTTAAAAAGCACAACATGATGTATTTTTTATTTTTTTTTAACTTCACACTACAAAATAATGAGTTTTAGCTGTTTCACATGCACCATACTTTTGCAATTTTTTTTTACAAAAGCTTAAAAAAATATTTAGATTCGCAGCCTCCCCCTGATACTGTCAAAAATTAGTAGCCAGACCCTTAAATACTTACATATTTCCTATAGAGGGGATATCAGTACTGCTTCAGAAGATGAAGTTCTGTTTATTTGTACTGTGTAATGCTCTTCTCTGTGTATCTTACTTCAAAAGTTATACATTTTGGCATTCCTGTACAACTTGCTCACTTGATTTTGCGTGGGGACACACTGGATGCTGTCAGCTGCAACTGTGCTTTTGCATGGCTTCTAATGTGCTCCTGCACCTCTAAAGAGGAATAGGCTTCCTGCCCTTAATTTGTTTGCTATTATATATGCTCCAACTTTGGGACTTTGAAATTTAGGAGCTAGGACTGCATTTTACAAAGGAATCTTGGTTTGGTGGTGTGGCTTTTGTATATTTGCAAATGTGTGCAACTAATACCTACTTAATACTAATGCTTTCAATATAAACTGTGAGGGGGTTAGCTTGGCAGCAGGTGTGTGTGACCCCCTGGATGGGTTCACCACACAAAATCAGGCACAGCAGACAGCGTTGCAGGTGAAAAAAAAACAAAAGGTGCGGTTTATTAATGCAATATGCAGTGAAAAATATAACAGCAACATGAAAGAAAGAAATCCTGGTCAGTTTGACCACTTACTACACATGTAGATTCCCTATCTAACAACTGGGTGCAGCCTTGTGCTGCCCCAGTCCCCATCTCTCTTTTAGAAGTTTGCCACACAGGCATTAACTCACCACACAGGACAGGACAGGACAGTACAGGACAGAACAGGACAGAACAGGACAGAACAGGACAGAACAGGACAGGACAGAACAGGACAGGACAGGACAGGACAGGACAGGACAGGACAGGACCCACACTCCCCAGTCTACACACACAGAACTGGTTCCAGGATGGAGCATCTCCCTAAGCATGCTGGGGTGTTTTCTATAGGTTTTAATGAGCCCACTTACTTCAGCTGGGCTCATTAACTCTTCCCCTGCAGGACTCCCAGCACTCCCCCTAGTGGTATAAGTCAGCATAAAGCCTGAACCTAGGGCATACATACTTTCCATCCTGGATGCAACCAGGTGATTTTACCTGCCTGCTGTCACAAAACTATTATAGGGCGTACACACGGTCGGACTTTGTTCGGACATTCCGACAACAAAATCCAAATACCATCACGACTGTTTTCTACGCTATTCTTTTACCTTTTCCTTCATTGGTGGCACTCTTTGCTTCTTTTCCTTTTCTTCACTCATTCTTCCCATCACCTTTGTGGTGTTAGCTTTCACCTTTACCTTTTTCCCCCCTTCCCCCTCCCACCATTCTTCCTCTCTTCATTCCCTCACACTTCTCACTCTCCTCTTGTGAACACCCTGGTTCACCTTACCTCTCACCTCACACCTAGGTTGCCTGTTTCCGTGCCTGCCCTGATTGGGCGCCGCTGCTGGTCTACCCGCTGCGGCTCCCGGTGGGGAGTGCGCCTGGATGGCTCGTGTCGCCCCATATCACACCGCCTTCTTTTTGAACTCAAGTAAGTTAGAATGCATTGAATATGGGGGCTGTTCTGGTTTCACCCCCGCTCACCTCTGCATTCATTCTATTATTTATTACCAAAGTTAATGCCAATATCTCCACTTTTAGAAACATCAAGTGCTGGCTCCTGACGAGTGGCCTTTCAGCCACGAAACGCGTAGAGCTGCCATACGCCTTGCTACCAAATATCCATTTAGCCTTGTTAGCTAACCATACACCCTACCCAAGGATCCAAGAGGCCCGAGTCTTTGCAGGCATTATTATATTTTATAATTTTACCCTTATGATATTTTTGGTGCACTTTGGGAAGTTGTTGCTTGCTGTTTCTTGTGATATTCAAGTCATGATTGAGATGTATTGTATTACCCATGCATTACCACCATGTATATGCATATTTATCAATGTACCTTGTTTTTTATCCTATGGCAACCAATAAACTCCATTTATGTTCATCAAATGATGTTTTTGCTACCACATGCTTCACTCAAAGTCCCGCCCCCTTGCTTTCCCCCATTTGAATATAACAGGGATGGAAATATGTGACCCTACCGGACCACAAATTCATTTAAAGTCCCGTGGGATGGAAGAACTGGCCTTACCAGGTCATGCCTTCATTTAAAGTCCCGAAAACCAGTTTTGCTATTAATAATAGATCTGACCTCTGCTGCCAAACTACCAGACTCACTGGCTGTCTGCAACAACAAATGGGCAATGATGCGAGTCCCAGATACTGCAGTCAGGAGGAGAGGAGGAGGAGAAGAAGATAGCAGAGGCGGGACTCCAGGAGCGTTAAGGACAGGTCAGCCCCACTGCCTCACATGACCCCATTCACCCAATCACAGGGCACTGGCCACCCAGCTTACATTAAACATGGCGACCGGATCGCAGGGGACACAGGAAATAGAAATTAGGATGACAGAGCCAGAGTGACACACACTGACATGGGATTTCGCCCACCCAAAAGTTGCGCCCGGGGCCTCGGCCCCCCTCGCACCCCCCACGCTACGCCACTGAGCTGAAGTATATTGCTGGGTTTGAAGGAGTTAGCAGGTAAGCAGGTTAGTGAATATTAGTAAAATGCATGTTTGAGCAGCCCATCTCCCTTCATGAGACTGGGAGAATAGATATACTGTATGTCTGTCAGCCACTGTATGAGCTTTGGAGCCAATACAGTATTTAAATCTGTGAAGCATCAAGCTCATAAACTGTAAAACTGGTTGGTGTATCAAGGATTAAATAGATCAGTGTACTGGGAGCAAACAGTGGCTGGCCAGAGATAGCGAGTGCACAGATAAGAAGAGCAGAGTCGGGAGGAGATGTATATACTGTCACTCAGTTTAGACACAAGCCTGTGTAAGGAGTCATCTGCAGCTCACCACACCCAATCCTTTGACGTTCATCTTCTTGTGCCGATCCACTGCTACTTCAGATTTCCTTCATAACAGCCAAATCTGTAACATGTGATTCTCCTAGTCATTTTCAAACCAGACCGCAGCTGCAGTGTGCTCATAGCTCTTAGCTACCCGTGGGGCCCCTTGCTGGCAGGGTCCTCGGACAGCGCCCGAGTGCCCGAATGGTCAGTCTGCCCCTGACAAGATACCAGAGTGTGGTTGTAAATGGGGTTCATTCAGAGACCACCAGTGGTATACCACAAGGCTCCTGTTCTATTTAATCTCTATGTAATGCTATAACTTAATAGTTGGTAGGTAAGTTATGTATTTTTGCTGACGACACAAAGGTGTGCAATAGGGTTGATATCCCTGGAGGTGTCTGTAACATGGGACAGGATTTGGCATTGCTGAAAGATTGGTCAAAGCGGAAGTGGAAACTGCAGTTTAATATGTCTACAAACATTCAAAAGGTAAATGGGTCCAAAAGTAAATAACCAGTACCAGGTATTTACCAAAACAGCGCTCCTGTCATTAGTTAATATGACTGGCTTTCGTATATTAATAGCCATATGAGAAAGAAGCACACACATTAGAATGACAGATGGTGATAAAAAGTCCAGAAAAGACACAGGCGGTGTTCCTAGTGTTGATTGTTAAGTGTGCACCTTTCACCAGAATCCTCACAACCGTGCGTCACACTCCCCTCTGGGGTTCAAACTCACCAGAAAAAAAGTATTTATCAAGCCTCAAATCACTTTAAATGGCTGCCATCCTCAGTATGGGCTGGATCAGAGCGGCATACAATCTGCCACAAGATGCAGCTTGTCACTTGCCATGTCACCTGCCACCTCCCCAGCTCAGGAGCTCTGTGTCTGAGGAGGCAGGTGACGTGGCAAGTTACTGGTTATGTACTTTTGGACCTGTTTACCTTTTGAATGTTTTTATATGTTTTAGTTAGGGGAAGTGGGCCTATTTTTTCTCTCTTTTATGCATAGTTTAATATGTCTGAATGAAAAATAATGCATCTGAAAAAGAATGCCTTGGCAAAGTACAATATTGGGGGTACAGTGCTAACCAACACTACAGAGGAAAAATATATATTTCGGAGTACTTATCTCAGATAATTGGAAAATGAGCAAGCAATATGCAGGCAGTGGTCCAAGGTAATAGAATTCTAAGATGCATTACTAGAGGGGTTACCAGCAGGAGGAAGGAGTTTCCGATTCCCCCTTATAGATCTTTTGTTAGACCTCATTTAGAATACTGTGCGCAATTTTGGTGACCTCACTTACAAAAAGATATTGATAAGATATAGGTATCAAAAGTCCAGATATAGGTATCAAAAATGGTGACAGGTCTGAGGGATAAACAATATGAGGAAAGACTTGAGGAACCTAATGTGTACAGTCTAGAGGAAAGAAGGAGAAGGAAAGACATGACTTAAACCTTTAGGCTACTTTCACACTGAGGCACTTTACAGGTGCTCTAGCGCTAAAAATAGCTTCTGCAAAGCTCCTGTAAAGCGACTCTCGTGTCACTCCAGTGGAGCGGTGTGCTGGCAGGATGCTAAAAAAAAGTCCTGCAAGCAGCATCTTTAAGGACGGTAAAGCTTTACCGTCATTTTAGCGGAGCTTTTTGGCCACTAGCGGCATGCTTTTATCCCTCACTGGCGGCCCGAAAAAGGGTTAAAAGCGCCGCTGCTGTGCTCAATTTTAATCCTTTGCCGGCCGTTAGTGAGGGGTTGAAAGAAAGAAAGAAAGAAAGAAAGAAAGAAAGAAAGAAAGAAAGAAAGAAAGAAAGAATTTCTGGACACGTTGGCAATACCAGTTTACCTCCCCTAGTGCACAACAACTGTATCAGATTAAAGATTGCATTATATGTGCACCTAAAGGGATCATATATGTAATAAAGTGTTTGTGTCAAAAACTATATATGGGTAGGATGAAATGAAGATCTTACAATGACGTGATAAGCAGTTTCTCCACAGGCACTATAGTTTCCAATCTAAATGTATCGGAAGTAGGGCTTAGAGGTGATATCACCAGGTGAGAAGGGTGCCTTTTGGTTTTTGCTTTTAGCATCTGCATATGTGTGCATACAGCACTTCAACAGTGAGTCAGTGCCCATGTCCTTGGTAGATGCAGTGCTCCTTTTCTCCTTCACTTAGCTAACTTCTTATCAGCATTTATACAGACATTTGAGGAATGATGTAGGACTATTAGGCTTGGCAGCCCCATGAAGTCAGCTAGTTGCAGGCTTACAAGACATAGAAGACTGTTCACAGTAAGTGGAAGGCTATACTGCTGTGAAGCTACAATGTTACATAATAGAATTCATTTTACCATGGGACTCTAACAAAGAACATCACCAACAACAAAGTAAATTAAAATGAATTGAGTTTATTGATACAAACAAAATAAAAAAATTTCATTACATATGTAGGAGACGTGTTTAAAATACATATAGCTGATTTAATACATTTCTATATACTCTACATTGGTGACATCACATATATAATTATTTTAATTCTATATAATTTCCATCCAGTTAATCTCAGAGTTGTTCTCACATAAATCCAGTAACTAGAAAAGTGGATCACATTCCCAATGCGTTTCGTGAAGCTTAACTCACTTCATCGGGAGTAGATGCTACTGACAAGGTGTCTATAAAGTAAAAACAGACGTCAGATCATATGGCAATCAATAAATTGGAATATGCACCTACCCATTGATAATCAATTTGAAAAACACTTACAAATCAGCTTGAAAATAAAAACACAATCTTCCAGGAGGGATGTCACTATGGAAGTCTGCTCTTGGAGCTGTGGGAAGATCCAGAACCCCAAGAAATAGAAGCAGAAAAAGGTAGAACAAGGGATAATGGCTAGATGGCCACATGAACCAGACCCATAGATCTTACTTGGATCTGAAAAAAATGTACATGTTTATACATACAGTATATAATACTAAGGAATGTTAGAGAATGCAAAACTGAGTATCTCAACAGAATTGATGGAAATATGCCTGAGATGTCAGCATAATGGAATACACAGCAAAGGACTAAATGTCTAAAAGGTCATCAATGTATAACTGGCACTATGAAAAGAAGGTAGGAGATTGGACCCAAAGATCTAACCATGTTGTCAGTTCACATCAAAAAGCAGCATAAGCATTAATTGCAAGAACATTCTGTGTGAAGGAAATGGTATAGGGCTACTTGGCCTATCCCCCCACAGTCCATGGGAGAGTCCATGGAAGTGGAAGACAATATCTGAAAATGTGTCTACTAGAAACCCGCAACCAGCAGATTTTCAGTGCTGCTTTATTCTTAAGTGCCCGAGGCCAGCAGGCAACTGAGGAAGGAAGAGAATTCTGTGCTACATTGCTACAGCACTGTATTAGGTTTTGTGCCACCCTAGGCCTGACTAAACTCGTGCACCCCCTAATTTAAATATGACCCACCCCTTCCCGTCAGGGCCACACCCCTTGCTGTTTAAGACCCGCCCTGAATTTTTGAGTGGGGACACTAGTTCTAAGGGCCTGGGGGGGGCAATGGATTCCCTTAATTTGCATAGATTTCCTCTCACTTCCTGTTTGGCTATGGGGCAGGAAGTGAAGGGAAATCTCTGCAATGGGACAGGGATGGTAAAAAATAAACTGACAGGGGCTATAAACCTCCCTTATTCTATCCAAAATGAAAAAAAAAAGTGTTGCCTATAGTTCTACTTTAAGCACAAATTTCTGTAATTTTATGGAGAGGACTAAGAAAATATAACCATGCCAATGGTGGAGCAGAAAACATATAGCACAGTGAGGAAGGTTTGTGGTCCAGGATGATAGGACAGTCAAAATTAGAAGCGGTGCCCCCCCCCTACAGTTGCGGAATGCCGGCCGCCCGCATACCGGAAGCAGTGCAGCTGCTTTATGGGGGCGCTAGACTAATTTGCCTCCCAGCCCAGTCCGCACCATAAGACTGGTGCTACACTAACAGTGTAGCGCAAGCCGGTGGGGAAGCTTTCCGTGCTGCCCCCCTGCAAAGTGCTGCCCTAGGCCTGGGCCTTGTCAGCCTAGGCCAGTATACAGTGTTGGCTCCACCTCCAAGTAATGCCTTAGACACTAACAATATTACTGCCGTCTCCTTTCCTAGCCCGCCACATTTCTACAATCTACCAAGATTGTATACTAAGAGGTCTAGTCTGTTCTTCATGAGCCGTATTTGAGGAAGAGAGGAGGAACCTGTACAACTGGAAAGGAGGAAGATCTGTATTGGTGATTTTTGGAAGAGAGGTAGCTTTTTGGTATACTATTTCTAATGATCTTTGCATTACATGCCCTGACCTCTGTGCTTTGCACATTTCTGATCCCTGCATCTTGTGTGTTATGCATTCCTGACTTCTGTGTTGTGTGAGTTATGCACTGCTGACCCTTTTGCTCTGTGCATTAAACACTACTGACCTCTGCATTATATACATTATGCAATGGATTTTATACTCCTGGCCACTACATGCTGTATGCTAGACTGTACATGACATACTCCTGACTAGGGATGAGCCGAACACCCTCCGGTTCGTGGCAGAACATGCAAACAGACCAAGAATTTGTGCGAACACGTGAACCCCATTAAAGTCTATGGGACTCAAATGTGAAAAATCAAAAGTGCTAATTTTAAAGGCAAATATGCAAGTTATTGTCCTAAAAAGTGTTTGGGGACCCGGGTCCTGCCCCAGGGGACATGTATCAATGCAAAAAAAGTTTTAAAAATGGCCGTTTTTTCGAGAGCAGTGATTTTAATAATGCTTAAAGTGAAACAATAAAAGTGTAATATTCCTTTAAATATTGTGCCTAGGGGGTGTATATAGTATAGAACAGTCCCTGCACAAAATTACATTTCTAAAGGAAAAAAGTCATTTAAAACTGCTTGCGGCTGTAATGTAATGTTGCCCCCCCTCTCTCTCTATTCTCTCTCTCTCTCTCCTCTCAGTCCTCTTTGGGTCTAGTATGGATATTAAGGTGAAACCTGCACCCTAATAAAAGAAAAGGCTTGGGGCCCCCAGGCCCTATATACTCTGAACAGCAGCAGTATACAGGCAGTCCCTGGGTTACAAACAAAATAGGGACTGTAGGTTTGTTCTTAAGTTGAATCGGTTTGTAATTTGGAACAGGTACATTTTGTAAGTGTAGCTCCACCCAAAAAAATCTATTTTTAAGCTTTTTGGATAAAATAGGGAAGGGTTATTATCACCCCTGTAACATTTGTTTTGCTGTCTGTGCCCCTGTTCAGAAGAGTTCACCTCACTTTCTGTCCCAATGACAATTGGATTTTGAAAATTTTGGGTTATTAGGGAAACAAGGATTGGTGATAAAGCATCAGTGGGGAGACACCTTTTTCCCATATTAACTCTTACAGGAGAGAATTTCCCTTCCTAGGGGTAGATTTCCTCTCACTTCCTGTTGTCTCCCTCCGTTTGTAAGTAGGAGTCGTTTGTAAATTGGATGTTTGAAAATAGGGGACCGCCTGTATATACTATACGGCCTGCCCTATACACTCTGTGGAAAAGTGGGCCTTAGGTGTTGGTGGTACCAGAACATTGTAAGCCATCACTGTTACTCTTGGTGGGCCCTGCTGTGAAATATTATATCAAGAATTGTAATTACATGCCCCTGTTCAACAGGGGCAGAAAAAATTGGGCCTTAGGCGATGGTGGTGGTGGCACAACACTTTAAAGCCTCACAGATACTTTTGTTGAGCTCAGGAACAGGCCCTGCTGTGAAATATTAGATAAAAAATTGTAATTACATGCCCCTGTTAAACAAGGGCAGAAAAATTGGGCCTTAGGCAGGGGTGGTGGTGCCACAACACTGCAACCCCTCACAGATATTCTTGTTGAGTGCAGGAACGAGCCCTGCTGTTAAATATTTGATAAAAACTTGCAATTACGTGCCCCTGTTAAACAGGGGCAGAAAAATTGGGCCTTAGGTATTGGTGGTGGTGCCCTGAACCGAAAATATTCTTAGAAGCTATCATCATGAAAATTGAGGATTAATAGGATAGTCACTCAGCATAATAGGATAGTCACTCAGCATATGCAGTCTTCAAGGCATCCCACATCCATAGAAAAATCATTTGGTTACATCAGCATCAGGTGCTTGGTTGCTGGTGATCCAAGACTGATTCATTTTTATGAATGTTTAGCCGATCAACAGAGTCTGTGGACAGGCGCACTCTGTGATTGGTTACAAAGCCTCCAGCAGCAAAGAACGCTGGATACAGGACAGGCCAGTAGCTCAATTGCATATTGAGAAAGCTCTGGCTAGTGGTCCATCCTCAAGACCCAGTAACCCAGTGGATGTTCTATTGGAAAGGTCTCCAAGTCTGATCTTGCCCCTAGATATTCCTGCACCATGTAATTCAGACGCTGGCGATGGTTGCTGGAACCAATCAGACCTTGGCACTGAGGACTGAAGAATTACCTGAAGGCATCGGTCAGCCGGCCACCTTCTCCACCGCTCTTTCTGTGACTGAACGAAGCCTCAGCAACACGTTGTCCAGCACCAGGAAATTGTAACCTCCCAGGCTCTGAAAACGCATTGCACAAACCTTTCTGCAAGGCCTCCAAAGATGTTTCATCCTCTGCTCCCTCTGCGAAGGCTGGATAAGTTCTGCAACCTTACCCTTGTAATGTGGATCAAGTAGGGTTGCCAGCCAGTAATGATCCCTCTCCTTGATACCAGGAATCCTAGGGTCCTTTCACAGGCTTTGCAGGATCAGGGAGGCCATGCAGCGTAGGTTTGGAGAGGCATTTGATCCTGAGTCCTCTGGGCCACTAAGGATCACATGATCCTCAACCACCTCCTCTCAGCCACGTACAACTCCATGGGTTTCTGGGGACTGCAAACGATCCCTTGAAGACTGCTGCTGAGTTATCCTCCACCTTCATGCTGACACAATCCTCCTCCTCCTTCTCTTCTTCTTCCTGTGTGATCGGCGGGACTGCAGGAATACTAGTATCTTGATAAAGGGGGTCTTGAGAGGTAAGGAAGTCCTCCTCTTCCTCCCGCTGTTCTGCCTCAAGTGCCATGTCCATTATTCAACGAAGCGTGTGCTCCAACAGGAAGACAAGAGGGACAGTATCACTGATGCATGCACTGTCACTGCTCACCATCCTCATGGCCTCCTCAAATGGTGACAGGACAGTGCCTGCATCCTGGATCAGTAGCCACTGGCGTGGCAAAAAAAAGCCAAGCTCCCCTGACCCTGTACTGGTGTCATACTCACATAGGTACTCATTGGTGGCCCTCTGCTGCGTGTGCAGCCGCTGCAGCATTGCAACGTTGAGTTCCACCTGGTGGGCATGTCACAAATGAGGCGGTTCTTGGGCAGGTTGCATTCTCTTTGAATGTCAGCCAGCTGAGCACTGGCATTATATGACCATCAGAAATGACCACAGACTTTCCTGGCCTGCCTCAGGAGATCCTGTAAGCCCGGGTACCTGCACAAGAACCGCTGCACAACCAAATTCAGGATGTGAGCCAAACAGGGAACATTGGTCAAGTGTCCCTGTCGGAGGGTGGAGAGGAGGTTAGTACCATTGTCACATACAACCATTCCTGGCTAATGCTGGCGAGGCATCAACCACCTCTGAGCCTGCCCCTGCAGAGCTGATAGAATCTCTGCCCCAGTGTGGCTCCTGTCCCCTAAGCAGACCAATTCAAGCATTGCATGGCATCTTTTTGCCTGAGTGCTCGCGTAGCCCCTTGAATGCCTACGGAACACCACTGGTTCAGAGGAGAAATCTGCAGAGGAAGAGGCCATAGAGGAAGAAGAAGAGGAGGGGGTGGAGGAGAGAGCTGTGGCAGAATCACCACTACCATTTTGGAGGCGTGGTGGTGGAACAAGCTCCAACAATACTGAACCCTGTCCTGCATCCTTCACAGCTGCCAGCAGAGTTACCCAGTGCACAGTGAAAGAAAGGTAACGTCCCTGTCCATGCCTGCTGGACCATGAGTCAACAGTAATATGCACATTACTGCTGACCGCCCTGTCCAACGAGGTCAAGACATTGCCTTCCACATGCTGGTAGAGAGCCGGAATGGCCTTCCATGAAAAGAAATGGCGTTTGGGAACCTGCCACTGAGGTACCGCATATTCCACAAAATCACGAAAGGGGGCAGAGTCTACCACCTGAAAAGGCAGCAGTTACAGTGCTAGCAATTTGGCCAAGCTAGCATTCAGACGCTGAGCATGTGGATGGCTGGGACCGAATTTCTTTCGACGGTTTAGCAACTGGGGTAGGGAAATTTGCCTGCTAAAATATGATGTTGGTGTACTGCTAGCAGATTGGCCGCAAGTACTTGGGACACCTATTTCTATACCTTCATTCCTCTCAGTGCAGGTTTCTGAGAGGACTGGAGGTATAGTGGGGTTGGAGATCCCAGCTGATGAGGAGCAAGGAGAGGTCCGCCTTGTTCTTTGATGTGGGTCTTTTAAGTGCTGTTGCCAATGGACTGCATGGGAGGTCGTCATATGTCTGGTCAATTTACAAAGTTTGGAAGCCTGATCCCCAGTCAGGCGACCTAAAGAAATGGGGGCATATTGGACTATTGCGGTACCTCTTCACTATGGTTATTACAATTTTTATGTTTCCCTCTCTTGGTTTGCAATTCGCAATCCTTACACCAGTCCCCACACTTTTACCAATCTACTTCCTTCACCTTCCAGTGTCACTTTTTCACTCGTTTTATATTGGCAAAATAGTATACCCGACCATTCTTACGTTTTCTTCCCTATTATCCCCGTCATCATTGTAGCACCTCCGGGTCGCCGTGGGAGATCACTCCAGGGTGGTGTCCCTTCCCCCTGTAAACTTTATTATATGTCTCTAACTATGATGCAATAATACAAATTTTACTGTAGATGTCCTTTTGGCATATTACATTGTACTTTTTCTTATTTTGTTAGGTTTAGCCATAATAAACCATCCTCAGACTCCCTCCTGATGAAGCGGTTATGTCCGCGAAACTAGTCGAGGAATTGACTTCTGAGATCAATTGTTTTATTGTACAACTACGTCCCTACCTGGCGCTATGTTTTTAATTCTATCATGCTGTATTGTATTACCAAGATTTATATTTCTGCATCAATAAAATCTACTATATAATTTCATATCACTGATATATTCTCTATATTATTCACAATGTTTATTGTACCGCAATAGTCCAATATGCCCCCATTTCTTTAGGTCGCCTGACTGGGGATCAGGCTTCCAAACTTTGTAAATTATTCATTCCTGGATGAAGGTACATGTTTATAGTTTTTACCTTAATACTTTATTATAGAGGCCACCTATTTACATATGTCTGGTCAAGCATGTGGTTCCCAAGCGGCTGCTGTTTTGGTCACGCTTGATACGCTTCCGACAAATGTTGCAAACAGCAACGGTGCGATCTGCTGCACACATGTCAAAAAAGGCCCGCACCAAAGAACTTTTCAAAATATGCAGGGAGTCAGCAGCACCCTGCACCTGCTTAGCACTGCGGTGTGATGCAATAGGATGGCTGCCCTTAAGCTGCCCCCTGGAGGGCATCCTACCTCATTGGAGATGTGCCTCCTCCTCCTCCTCTCTTCTATCAGACATACAAGTTGAGTCAGTGACCTCAACATCCCCTCCCTCCTCGTCGCTGGAGCAAACTTGGCAGTTTTCTGCAGCTGGGGGAACATGACTGCCAGTTTTTTGACCTTCTTGGGCACCGCCTCTCTCTAGGCTGACGTTACTCCCTTCCTCAACCTGGGTACCATCATCGGAGTCTTCAAATCGCTGCACATCCTCCTGCAGCATGTACTCGACACTGTGGTCGAATCGTTCGGGGGACTCCTCTGTGCATGATGGTGGGGCTAGGGAAGGAGTGACTGTTGACATGGAGCCGATGGAATAGGCTGATTTGGCAGCTGCATTGGCAGGCAAACTACTCTGAGCCTGGGTGACAGAGGATGAGGAGGATGAGGACGGCTTTGTTATCCATTCCACCAACTCTTCTGCATGTTGTGGCTCAATAACACAGCCAGCTGCAGGAAAAAAGGACAAGCATGCCCCACGGCCATGTGCTGTGGATGCACCGTGTCCACGACCAGCACTGTCGACTGTAGACACAGGGCCTGTTTGCCCTATTTTAGTGGCCTGTGAGCGTCTGCCTCTCCTTGGAGGCCTTCCAGACTTGCTGTAAATTTTGTTTAGCAAAAAAACACTACACTGTATTGTGTACTGTGTACACCACCAGGAAAGTAGTAGCAACTGCACTAAGGGTGCACGGTACTGTGTACACCAACAGAAGTGTAATAACAACTATGGGTGCACTGTATGTATTGTGTACACCACCAGGAAAGTAGTAGCAACTGCACTAGGGGTGCACGGTACTGTGTACACCAACATAAGTATAATAATAACTATGGGTACACTGTATGTATTGTGTACACCACCAGGAAAGTAGTAGCAACTGCACTAGGGGTGCACAGTACTGTGTAAACCAACATAAGTTTAATAACAACTATGGGTACAATGTATGTGTTGTGTACACCACCAGGAAAGTAGTAGCAACTGCACTAGGGGTGCACAGTACTGTGTACACCAACTGAAGTTTAATAACAACTATGGGTGTACTGTATTGACCACCAGAAAAGTATTAACAACTGTGTACACCGCCTGAAGTATATTAGAAACAGTACACCAGAAACGGCCTGCAGTAAGATATAGATAAACTGGATACAGTGGATATATATATATATATATATATATATATATATATATATATATATATATATATATATATACACAAGAGTTGTATATATACATATATATATATATATATAAAATACACTGCAGCTAACTGAATCACCTGCCTGCCTGAAGTATATTAGAAACAGCCCACCAGGAATGGCCTGCAGTGAGATATAGCTAAACTGTATGCAGTGGATATATATATATATATATATATATATATATATATATATATATATATATATATATATATATATATATACGAGACTGACTGTATATATATATATATTAAATACACTGCAGCTAACTGAATCACCTGCCTGCCTAAAGTATATTAGAAACAGTAAACCAGGAATGGACTGCAGTCAGATCTAGCTAAACTGGATACAGTGGATATACAGTATATATATACAAGACTGACTATATGTATATATATTAAATACACTGCAGCTAACTGATTAATCTGCCTGCCTGCCTGCTCAATCTAAATGACACTCTCTCTCCATCCACGCCAATGACACACTACACGAGGTCAACGTGCAGCCTTCCTCATATAGTGTGGAGCGTGGACTTAGTCCCCGTGAACCATGATTGGCAAAAGGCACCGCAGTGCATTATGGGCCGTTACGCGCCACTCGAATTTGGCACGAGTGGCTTATAATGTTCTGTTTTCGATGAACGGGCGAACAGCCAATGTTCGAGTAGAATTCATGTTCGACCCAAACAGAAAGCGCATCCCTACTCCTGACCACATTTTTGTAGTGCAACAGTTGCTTGGTAGTCACTAGACATTTTCGTCCGAATTTCAGGTATTTTCGTTATCGTTTTATCAAAAGATAACGAAAGTGCAGAATCCGAAAAATGAAAGATCCGACATAAACAAATGCTTTATTTTCCTTTTCGTTGCTACAACAGTTCGATACAGATAGGAGATTCGACATGATGATGACAATAACAATCTGTGTCCATCAAACCTGTGGTCGAATGTGCCTAACCTTAACTCTATTAGTCCAAGATTTTTCTACATAGAGAGAAAAGATTCGACATAGAGAGGAAAGATTCGACGTAGGGAAGAAAAGATTCAACGTAGGGGAGAAAAGATTCGATGTAGGGGAGAAAAGATAAATAAAAATAATGATGATGATGAATGTTATTGGCTGATTGTAACAAAAGAGGAGGAGCAGTAAAATAGTCAGAACTAAGCACACACGTACTTTGGCTTATGGTGTCTGTTGAAAGTTCTAAGATTCGACGGAGCAGGTAAACTATACAGCGTCGTACAGTTTATCTGCTCCGTCGAATCTTCCTTGAACATTCGACAGACACCATAAGCCTTCAATGACAGATTCGACCTTAATTTGGATTTTCGGACTAATGCAATTTTTAACGAAAAACGAAATAAATAAAAACGAATTTCGGGAGTAACTAAATAAATGTATTTTTCGGACGAAAACAAAATTCCGAAACGAAATATTTCAGTGTGCACATGTCTAGTAGTCACTGACCATATTAATGAAATTGTTGTTCAGTTGTTGTTCAGGTTAGGCTGTGTGCAAAGAAGTATGTGTAATCATTTTTTTGCAAATGATCATGCTGAGTTTTGTAAATGACTTTGTAAATGATTTTTGCTTGTGGCACAGTAATTATTTCTTTAGTAAAAAGATTATGACGTATGTTACTGTGTACGTCATCATGAGTAGACTAAGTTCTAAGGCCTTTGCATCATTAGCAATATTTTGCCATATACGCACGTAGCAGGCTGCCTTTTTTTTTTGAATGCCCATGGCTGAACCTAATGAGGGAAAAAAAAATGATCAACAATCCAGCAGCAGGAAATCAGGATTCTGCTGCCATCACTTTTTCAGTTTTTAGGTAAGAAATTTTCTTTCTGTAAATAAACTTTTAAAAATTATCAAAATATTCGTCACGTTTTTTTTCCTTTTTTTTCTTTTAACCCTTGGTTAATGTTTATGTAAACCCAAACTCCAAAATACCTTATTAGTTTTAACATGTTATTGTAATATCAAAACTCTTTTTCAATATTTTTAAATCTGCAGCCTTCAATAAATTGATAACCAGTGATCCGTTTAGGCATTTCTTATTATAGAATGCAAATGCTCTGTCCCGGTCTCACAATTGTATATTCTGCGTTACACCTGAGTTTCCAATGTAGATTACACATGGTCATTTCAATGCATATTATGTAGGCACAGTTCACATTTATCACCATCAGAAAAATGTCTCTAAGAAATGGCATGCAATCATCACTGGAGTGCATGTAGACAGGAAGACTACAGCACTGAGATGCAACAAAGGATGACAAAAGACAAAACAAGTATTTTTATTTTTTTTTAATAGCAATGGATTATGATACACCAGGCTTTAAAAAATGAAATGCCATTTACTGTAGTTAGATTGCATTCACATGAGTTACTAGTGCCACAGCTAGCCACTGACAAGTGGAAAAAAACAGCAGATTCATGTTGCTGTCATTCGCATCCGTGCAGGTAATTGCAGGTTTGGTATTGTGTGAATCTCTGATCTGCTAATTACAACCCATACACCCATCTGGTTAAATGTTTCTTTTTGGAGGGGGGGAGGAGCTGCTGACCAAGATGGCCGCTTAGGGAGACCGAGCGCCTGACATGCTGACACGCTGATAAGCTGACACGCCGACAAGCTGCAGATACTGGAGGCCCGCATAGCTGATACATATACCTGGTGTGTTGCCAACTTTTCTCCGGGAGTTTGTCCCCTTGAAGTGCCCCGCTGTGGTGCAACGGAGCTGGAGCGGTGGCGGGAGTGGGAGCGGTCGAAGTGGCAGAGGCGGCTGAGAGGAACGGGAGACCTGGGAGAGCCAATAGGAGACAAGCCTGTGGGGTGCCGGGATAGCTTCCGGGGGCAGAGCCAGGAGACAACGGGCGCGGCCGGGTGGGAGCCTCTGTGGAAGCGGACGGCGGAGGCGCTCACTTGTGGGCGCCCTCTCCGGTGGGGGCCTCGTGAGCTGAACGGCAGTGATCAGGCGGATCAGACGGACCCAGGGATCTCAACGACAAAAGCTAGCAAGCTGCCTATAATTCAACTTATACTTACCTCCTAAAACGGGGAATCGTACCAAAACCGGAGCAACAGGTATGGAAATATTATAAAGAACTTTATGTCTATTCTTCAGAGATAAACACACAGGAGGACATAATGCCCAAAATAAATAGAGATAAACAATTGAAGGAAAGGGAGAAGGAAGAAAAGGAAGGGAAAAGAAAAAAAGAAAAAAAAAATCCCAGCTTACCAATTTCAGGGACAGATTTGATTATCCTATTTGCAGAACAGATAAAAATCAGAGGGGATATTAAAAGGACTGTAAGGTAATAGGATTCCCTCAACACCCCCCCTGGTAAAGCACTCAAAAGCTTAACAAATATCTTAAATATCTGGTGAAAAGGTATAGGGGGAAGAAAAAAGAGAGAGAGAAAGGGGGAAAAAAGGAAGAAAAGGGAAGGAAAAAGGGGAAAAGAAAATAGGAAGAGGAAGGCGAGAGAAAGGAGAAGGGGAAGGAAGGGAGAAAAAAGGAAAGAAAATAAGAGAAGAAAAGAAAAGAAAGGAAGATGGCACCCAAGAAAGGCAGTAAAACACTGCAACCTCAAAAGAGTAAAAAAGATAAAGCAGAAGTCAATAATAAAAATATTACAGGGGCACAACCAATACAAACAACCGATATCAAGGAATTCTTCCAACAGTTACAACCACAGTCCCCCCACGCAACACAAGCATTACAAACATCACAGGAACTATCAAATATAGCAGAATCATCTATAACATCTAGATCATCAGGAGAAGAACAAATAAACCACCCCAGAAATAGCTCACCAATTGACATAACAGGGTCAATAAATTAACAAAAGGAGGAGGATAAAGAGAAATGGGATATAAGAGCATATATTCGTTCGCCCCAACTAGGGCGGATATGGATCAATATGTGCATAGGCTGAAAGAATCATATAAAAAGGGAATACAAGAACTTAAAACATCCACTAAAAATATGCATGAAAAAATGGACACATTAGAAAAGAGAGTTTCAAAAACGGAACAGGAATTGATAAGGATAGAGGAAAAAATACAGAAGCAAGGAAAACAATTAAAGCAAACAATAAACAACTTAGATGAACGATAAAACAGAAATAGAAGATCCAATATAAGAATTAGAGGTTTAAAGGAAGAGGTGAGCTCAAAAGAACTTACAACAACATTACAAAAAATCTTTCAGGAAATCGCTCAAGATATTGATATAAAAGATTTAATCATTGACCGAGCACACAGAGTAATGCCCCGTACACACGGTCGGATTTTCCGATGGACAATGTCCGATCGGAGCGTGTTGTCGGAAATTCCGACCGTGTGTGGGCGCCATTGGACATTTTCCATCGGATTTTCCGACACACAAAGTTGGAGAGCAGGAGATAAAATTTTCCGACAACAAAATCCGATCGCGTCAATTCTGACCGTGTGTGGCCTGTTCCGACGCACAAAGTGCCACGCATGCTCAGAAGAAATTCCGACACGGGACAGCTCGTTCTGGTAAACTTAGCGTTCGCAATGGATACAGCACTTTCGTCAAGCTGCAATGTTAAAAATGGTTTAATACAGCGCACTCTCTTCTTCTTTATAATGTGACAAGAATAAAGTAGTTTTGCTGCTCATATTCACACACACTTCTCACAAAGTTTTATTTGTGTTTTTTTAGTGGGATTCCCTGAATATATTGTTATTAGTTGTCACATCTGACAGTTTTATATATATATATATTTTTTTTTTGGATTTTAAGCCTTTTTTTTTTTCTTTAATGTTTGGATTTTTTCCAAGGCTGATCTTTGTTCAATGTTATTTTTATTTTTACTCCAGAATATTTTTGTGTGTGTTTTGTGTGTCAAGTTACCCCAACACCATTGATATCTTTTATTATTTAATCTCAAGGAGATTGTTTGTTGTTGGTGTCCCTTGTTCATTTCACATTGTATATTTGAAATGTACCTGAATCCTCACAAACAAACTGTCATTTTTGAAGTAAAACACATAGGAGAGTATAATTAAAAAAAAAAATCCTTTATTAAGGGATCAGAACCAAACAAAGAGGAAGACAACACTGGAGAAACAGGAGAAATTAGCAAATCCTAGGACCCCCACGGCAGACAAAAATTCTTCAACATCAAAATTGGTGGCCTGAGGAGTCCATATATAAGGGAGGGCAGTCTGGTCCAGAATTCGCAGAGATCCGGATAGCAGCAGATGACATCTGTGGCCCCAGGCTGTGGTACCACAAGAGGCTGCATTTTTTGGCCGACCAGACTGAACCCAGGCCAATCACTGTCTGGTCTTCCTTCCACGCTTCCTTCCCGGCTGTGGCTGTGCAGTTGGAGATGTGGCAGGAGGAGGAGTAGGACCTGGAGGAGGAGGAGGACTGGGAGGACCTGGAGGAGGACTGGGGGGACCTGGAGGAGGACTGGGAGGACCTGGAGGAGAGGGAGGGGGAGGAGGAGGACCTGCAGGAGGAGGAGGAGGACCAACGTGAAGGTGTGTCTGAGGTGTAATTTGGCCCCTCATACCTTTCTCAAGAGCCTCCAATATGAGGGCCTCACACATGACTTTTTGGCCCTCCTCCATCCTCTGCATTTTATATGCTATGAAGGCAGCAATGTTCTCCTCCATGGTGTGTGGTGCTCCCAGGACCTCTGTAGCCCTCCAAAAGAATGCTATAGAAGCCTCCTCTAGGGCACTCCTCCTACTGCCACTTTCTGTTTTCAGGGGGGGTGGAGGGACCTGCAGATCAGCCAGCCGGCTCGGCCCGGCCACCTCCTGGCTGAGACTTCCCTTTGTATGAAAAAGGGACATGGTTTTAGTTTTTGCATCATCAATCACAATCATAAATTAGTACTCCCAACTAACATCTAGTTAACATCATTGATTGTACAAGCAGAAATATTTAGAGGAATGCTATACCTGGCTCAATCTGGGCTCTTCCACATGCGGCCTGGAAGGCCCAGGTTGGGCGTCAGAAGCCTCAGCCGGGGGGGAAGGAAGCGTGGAAGGAAGACTTGAGAGGGATGGCCTGGGTTCAGTCTGGCCTGCCAGAAAATGCAGCCTGTCGTAGGACAACATCCTGGGGACATAGATGTCATCTGCTGCTCCGGATCTCTGCGAATCCAGGACTTTCTTGCGCTCCCTCAGATATGTACTCCTCAGGCCACCAATGAAGATCTTTAAATAGGTGATGTCTGCCGTGGGGATCACCTGCTTCACAATTTCACACAATTGCACCAGTGCTGCCTTCCTCTTTGCTTGGTTCTTGAAATGGGGGTGGGTAATCTCCCACAGACAGGGCAGCTCCCTTAGCATCTCTATGAAAACTGACATGAAGTCATTGTCTTTCATTAAGATATCCATGTTCACTGCAAGACACAACACAAGACAAAGCCTAATGTCAGACAAAACTCTCCTAATCTTGTTACAATATAGGCCTCAATCTAGAAGCAGTATAGGCACAAGTTTGTCTCTTACCTTCGTTCTTACGATCGCCGCGTCCAATGCTCCTTCCTCCGCTCACAGATCGTACGTAATACGCACGCGTGTTACGCTTTATACACACTGCGCATGCGTGTAACTCCGCCCGCCCCTGACATTCTTTCTATTCTATTCCCCACCCCTTTTCGTTTGGCGCAGTGGGTGAAGAGCATGATGGCGGATTTAGAGCAGGTGCGTGCTAATTATAGCAACGAGGAGGAGGAGGAGGAAAGCCCGGATCCAGGCACGTCCCGATCCAGAAGGAGACGTTTTAAGGCCACAAATATGTCCTTTAGGGAGATGTTGGTGATGGTCGACATCATGAAGAAGGCCGACTATGACGGGAAATATGGGCCTTACCCCCACCCCAACATCCGAAAAGGCAAAAATCATTGCTAAAGTGATCAAAAGCCTTCACAGGAATTTCGGGGTACGAAGATCTAAAGATCAGCTCAGGAAGCGGTGGTCGGACCTGAAGTTGAGAGAGCCAGAGCAGTACCGAAAGATCCGGAGAGTGCTGCAAAAAAGTAAGTAGTTGTGCTGTGTTCATATTCTTTCTGTCTTTATTCCGTTCGTTCTGCTCCATATGCTTTTATTAATTGTAACGTTTAAAAGGGCAACTTTAATGTTCATGGGCCCATTATTCGTTCGTATCAAACACTTTTCTTCTAGAGGCCTCTAGAACACCATTGTTTAGGCCATATGCATTTTCACACATTTTTTGGGGCCTACTTGGATGCTAAATATTTGTTTGTGTAGATGGGTTTGTTACTAGAATGAAATGCCAACTAGATTGTGTGTAAGGAGAGGACACTGAGCAGCTGTTTTCACATCTGGACACTGGAGCACTAGTGTGGGACACAAGAACACCATTTTTATTAGGGGGCCACACAGGTGCTCCAGTGTATACTATAGGGGGGTCTCCATCTGTGAAGCTTGTACTAAACAGGTAAAGTATTGCAGCTTGACAAAGGGCAATAATAAAATTACATCTTGGAACTCGGCTAAAATTGACAATTGTACCCCACTTCCAAGCAATGTTTCCTATTTCTAGTTCTGCCATCAAATATCTGTGTGCTAAGTATACCATTTTTGTTTTACATAGGGGAGAAAAGACTCGGAGGACACCCCTCATCCGAGGAGACC
This sequence comes from Lithobates septentrionalis, assembly GCA_037952835.1. Lineage (NCBI taxonomy): Eukaryota > Metazoa > Chordata > Amphibia > Anura > Ranidae > Lithobates > Lithobates septentrionalis. The sequence goes on along the minus strand of JBBDGP010000961.1, from coordinate 1,039,200 downwards.
ACAGACCCCCACCTATGGAAGAAGGGGAACTAACACCAACCCAAGAAGAAGAGCAGGAGGAAGAAGAAGATGTGGTGGAGATTGGCACCACAACAGGTGAGTGTCTGCGACCACAGGCTCAGGTAAAAGAGATGGATGGTGGCAGATTTTTGAGACCTTTTTTTTGTTCTTTATCTCTTTTTAGGTGATCGTGATGTGAGGGAGAGAGAACGCTTTACTTCTGAAAGTGCCCAGATCCTGATCGGGGAGATCATGGGGTGTAATCTCGAATTGCACAACATACAGCAACAAATCAGTGATGTTATTAAAAAAAATAATAACATCATTGATGTTTTGGGGCGAATTTAAACCCCACAAAATCACTTGTTTTATTGTGGTCCAATCTTTGAAATTTTTTTTCTAGGGTTTGAAAAGCCAAATTTGGAGGATGCACACAGTGTGCCAACATGTGCTATCTGCCATCACGGGAGATCAATGGACGCGTTTTGGGGGTGCAACCCCTTCCTCAATAATAAAGTAGCGTTGAGGAAGGGCTTGCTCCCCCAAAACACGTCCCTTGATCCCCCCTGATGGCAGATAGCACATGTTGACATTCGTAAATTGGTGTGCATCTTCCAAATTTGGCTTTTCCAGGGGTGATTTCCCCCATCTGAACGCTATATCAAACCCAGTTCCTAAATACTGATGTCTGATATAGCCTTCAGGTTTTACCTAATGTGAACTTTGTAAGTTCAAGTTTTTTGGCTTTCTTGTTGGTTTTACACAGGCCTGTTTTATCTGAAATGGATATTTTGATTTTTGATAATGCTACTGCAAAAATTGTTATACAACAAACATGTTGGTTTGTTTTAAAAACCTTTGGTAAATGCACATGTGATTGTGCAGGTATAAAAAAATTGCTTACTCAAGAATGTGTGGATTATTGTCTCAACACTACAACACTTTTGGGGTGATGTAATTGCTGTTTTATGCAAACATGGGGGTTATTTCCTAAGGGCAAATACACTTTGCACTACAAGTGCAGGTTTAGTGCAGTTGCAAGTGCACTTGTAGTGAAATGTGTTTTTGCATTTAGGAAGTACCAGCCAACAGTGCTTTGTATAAGGTTACACAATCACGACATTTTCTGCACTCAACACATTTCTGTCAGGGTCAGCTAAAACAAACACAAGCAGTAAATGTCCACAAAGAATTTCTTTTGGTTGTTTTTTATTTGAAAAAGGTTTCACAGATTGTCTGGCATATTGATAGCCCCCCTACCCGCAAAGAACTCCAGGTATCGTAACCGGACATCATGGGCACTAAGGGAGGGCAAGCCAGGACGGCCACTTTCAAGCGCCGTCAGTGTTGATGGATTTTGGATTCCGGCCTCAGGCCCAACTGAGCCTGCATAGTTGGCTGAATGTTTTCTTAAAAAATTATGGAGAACACAGCAGGCAAGTATTATATGGTTCAGTTTATACTCCGCCATATGGATAGGTGTCAGAAATAATCTGAACCGGCTGGCCAGGATTCCAAATGTGTTCACCACCACTCTTCGGGCTCTGGCCAGCCGGTAATTAAAAACCCTCTGTTCCGGGGTGAGGGTCCTCATCGGGAATGGCCGCATCAGGTGGTCCCCCAGCGCAAATGCTTCATCAGCAACGAACACAAATGGGAGACCTTCAACATTGTCCTCTGGAGGTGGCAAGTCCAAGCTGCCATTCTGGAGACGCCTGTAGAACTCCGTCTGGGCGATGACTCCACCATCGGACATCCGGCCATTCTTCCCCACGTCCACATACAGGAACTTGTAATTAGCCGACACCACCGCCAACATCACTATAATATTAAACCCCTTGTAATTATAATAGTATGACCCGAGTTGGGTGGTGGGACGATGTGGACGTGTTTCCCATCAATTGCCCCTCCGCAGTTAGGAAAGTCCCACAGCTGGGCAAAGTGGGAGGCCACAGTCTGCCATTCCTGTGGCGTTGAAGGAAACTGTTGAGGAAAAAACAATAAACATTACTATTTTTTCACAGAAACATGGCAAGCAGATTAGACACAAACATTATGGGGCAACCTCTAGATAGCATTTATTAAGGGGAATTTAACAAGGCCAAAGTATAAGGTACACCTATCATATTCCCCCTCCCCCCCTCTCATGGGCCATTTCTAACATTATAGGGGGGGAACTCTTGGACAGGTAACCCTCTTCACTTCATTGAGAGATGAATGCCTAAATAATGGGTATTACTTGGAACAGCCCCTCCTTAGTTACACTATTGGCAGACCACTGGACAGGTAAGAAGTGTCTGAATACAAAGATATAAATACACATTGTACACATTTGAGGACATTTGAACATTCTGATATTACCTATCAAGATAATAATAGGATACAAAAACTTTAAACAGTACCATTGGAAAGTATACAGGCAGGCCCTTGCACTACATGCTTTGGGGAATTCATCCATAAATCTGAGCACTAAAGAGGTGGGTATAGTGTGTATGGGTTTGGCAAAGTCAGCAGATAGATGATTGAGGATAGAGAATTGTGATCAGCTGACTTAGCAGTTGGGGGAGGGAGGGTTACTAAACATTTGGGGACACCACAAAAAAAAGCCTCTGGCACTCTGCCTGAATTTAAATCAAAAATAACATTACCAAACATTTTAGGGGGTGTTTGGGGTAAAGCACTACTATGGAGCTGATAAAATACATTGTTAAGTGACTACATGAGGTGAATATAGGGCAGGAGACACCATGCTGGGGAGGTTATTGAAGGGCAAATATGTATGAAGGACATGAAATAATAATTACATAAAAATCAAGCATGCATGAGAACAAAGGGGACATTCACAGCATATTACAATCATGGTAATTAGGGAATGAGGAAATAAATACAATATATTATCAAACATTCAATACAATAAAATGTGATATTAAAGGATAAAAATCTTACCTTCATATACTCCTTCTGCAGGACCTGTATGATGGCAGAACAGGTCTCTGGGATAATGATCCCCAGAGCCTGGGTGGAGATGCCTGTCGAGAACTTTAGGTCCTGCAGGCTTCTCCCTGTGGCCAAATACCGCAAGGTAGCGACCAACCTCTGCTCCGCAGTGATGGCTTGCCCTATGCAGGTATCCTGCCTGCTAATATAGGGGGTCAGCGAAGCCAACAAACGGTGAAATACGGGGTCCGTCATCCTGAGAAAGTTCCTGAAATCATCAGGATTATTCTCACGGATCTCACGGAGCAAAGGCATATGACAGAACTGATCACGCTGAAGCAACCAATTCTTGGTCCATGAACTCCTCCCCACCCTGTTCATGGACTGGACTTGTGTCAAGGTCAGGACCCCAACACCAAGCCCCCGCACAGCACTAACTCTACGAGGAGTACGCATACGAAACATGGCTAGAAAACGGTCGGCTGCTCAGAACGAAGTAACAGAACGCACTGAAGAACAGCAAGGCCTGTGAAGAGCGAACTGAAAAACAGTAACGAACGAACAAGAATACAATGACTACTTAAAGTCACGCGGAACTTGCTGCACGCACTGAAGAGCAGATACAAACCCACAAGCACAAACTGAACAGCAGAAAACGGTCTGAAAGCCACGAGTCTGAAAAAGCTCGAATCGTCTCTCACCAAACTTTTAATAACACGAGATTAGCAAAAGGAGCCCAAAGGGTGCCACGCTTGGTTCTGAACCGGCCTTTTCTAGTCTCGTCGTACGTGGTGTACGTGACCGCGTGGTTGTCGATCGGAAATTCCGACAACTTTGTGCGACCGTGTGTAGGCAAAACAAGTTTGAGCCAACATCCGTCGGAAAAAATCCTAGGATTTTGTTGTCGGAATGTCCGAACAAAGTCTGACCGTGTGTACGCCCTATAACAGGAATAAGGAAGCCAGATCTAAAAAAGCCTTGGGACGTTATCTGTAAAATGCATTTTGCTCATATAAAGGATAAAATGATGCTTGCAGCCCGTCAAAATAAAAATATTCATCATGATGGAGAACCTTTATTGTTCTTTCAAGACCTACCAAAATTTACGTTGGACCGTAGAAGAGCGCTAAGGCCCCTAGTGGAGCAATTATTAAAGAACAATCTTCAATATAGATGGAAATTTCCATTTCAACTACAAGTTCAAAATGAGGGACATATTATATCATTTAGAGACTTGGAGGACTTGCTGGAGTTTTTAGATATCCTTAAAAATCCAGAAATAACACTACCGGACTGGCCCATTTCATATATACAAACATTCAAAAAAATATAAAAAGGGTCGGGGTCTGTTTGGGATAGAGGGAGGGGGATGTTAAATTTGGTAAAAAAATATATATATTTTTTTTTGGGGTGAAGGGTGTGACATGGAATAATAACAACATACAATGTGAAATAATAAGCACAGAAGAGATAATATTTATGTTTTAAGCACTGGGTTATTGAAATGGATGTATTTAACAATTTAACAGGAGGGATTAATTAATTAATGTCCTTTTTTTTTTTTGGGGGGGCTTGATATGGAATAATAATTTACAATGGGAAATAATAAGCACAGAACAGATAATTATGTTTTTTATATATTGTATAGGTTGTACTTAATAGGAGGGTTAAGGATTAATTAACCTTTTTTTTTTTTGTTAAGTATGTGATAATATTATTCAAGCTAGAACACTAAAAGAAAAGATATATGGATGAATTAAAAAATAGTTTTTTGGGGTTTTTTTGGGGTGAAGGGTGTGACATGGAATAATAATAATAACAATGTACAATGTGAAATAATAAGCACAGAAGAGATAATATTTATGTTTTATGCACTGCGATATTGAAATGGAAGTATATAACAATTTAACAGGAGGGATTAATTATTTTTTTTTTTATTTTTTTTTTTTTTGGGTGAAGGGTGTGACATGGAATAATAACAATGTACAATATGAAATAATAAGCACAGAAGATATAATATTTATGTTTTAAGCACCGGGATATTGAATTGGATGTATTTAATAATTGTAATGGATGAATTTAATAATTTAACAGGAGGGATTAAATAATCAACGTTTTTTTTTTTGTTTTTTTTTTGGGCTTGATATAGATTAATAATTTACAATGGGAAATAATAAGCATAGAAGAGATAATTATGTTTTTATATATTGTATAGGTTGTACTTAATAGGAGGGTTAAGGATTAAACATTTTTTCTCATTCTTATTCCTTTTTTTTTTATTGCAAAGATCCATAATATACAAGGACCCCACCCCCTTACCCCGCACCTTCCCATCTCTACAGTTTAGGAAAATCTCCGATCCTGATATATGAAAGTAGAAGAAAGGGAGGAAGAAAGGGAAAAAAAAAAGAAAAAAAAGGGAAATAGGAGGGAAATAGAAAGATAACAAAGTAAAGAAAAGGATAGAGGGTTCAGTAGCGGCAAATGAGTAATATAATGGAATAAAGGCGGAAAAGATGAAATGGAAGAAGGAAGATAGATTGCAAGAGTAAACAAAGGGAGAGAAGGGAGAAAAAGAAAGAATAAAAAAGGAAAGAAAACTAGCATTTAAAATGCGGCATGAGGCCAACGATCGGGCGGCAATTCTTGGTCAGCAGGCTTAAAATCCCCCATAGTAGGGAACTTACTTTAGATAGTAAGACAGACTTTTTTTATTTAAGTCAAATAGAAGTAGAGTAGATTGAACGTGTGGGGAGTGTGATTGTGTTGGGTTGTAGTGTTGTGTTTTTTTTTTTTTTTCTCCCTCTTGAATGGGTGAGATCAAATTTTGTTCCTTCAATGCAAGGGGCCTTAACTCTCCTAATAAAAGAAATCAAATTTTAAATTTATTCAATAAACAAAAAGTGGATATCATATTGTTCCAAGAGACACACTTTCGTTCAAATCACATTCTGAAACGTAATAATCGTAACTATAAAACTGGATAAATGTATGTTGTATATGCCCGTCCCAAAAAATCCGACAATGCTCTGCGCTTACTACAATATTCTAACGGTGTATGTGCGGCACATAAATAATTATATGACTAGTAGCAGCTGCTTAAATAGTAGAACATGTATATAGGCAATAATGAATCAATTAAATTAGATAAATATATAAATACACAATTATAAATATATAAATATATAAAGTGTCTCTTCAGTATTGCAGCAGCGCTGTGCACCCCAATTAAACAGGGTCTCTTTCTTAATCTATTTCAGAAAGTTCAAACACGGATCTGATAGCCAGAGTCCCACCAATAAATAATCAAGATGTATTCTGTGAGGGTAGTAATCCTTTCACCAAGCGATACACCACGTGCTGGGGTCCCCAATGAAAACTCACTCACCAGAAATCAGATCAATAAAAGCCTTGATTAATAGTAGTAAATCTGCATCAATATCCAAAGCGACCACCAGATGTCAGTATTATTCCCAGTAGTTCCAATAGGATATGTAGAAGAAACAAAAATGCTCACATAGCGTGATACTGCTAAACATCTTTATTTGAACCATCCAAACATCCCCTTAAAACCATGCGTACCAAAATTTAATAAACATTGAGCAAAGATAACAAAGTGCACTGTGCCTGATTGCGTCATCCAGTCGTGAAAACCTGTCAGGAGCGCTCCCTGTGTGTAACCACAGTCACACGCTTCCTGGTTCCTCGGTTGGTGGAGCGCATGCGTCACTTCCTGTGCGACACGTCCCTAACGTTTCGTCACTTCCTGGACTTCTTCTAATAACTGGATACACGACACATCTTCTCATTCTAAATCAAGAGGGGTATCCATCGCTTTCCATAGGAATGTACCTCATCAAATAATACAAAAATATATGGGTAAAGATGGTAGATCTTTAGTTATAAAAGTAGCGATATATGGGAAAATTTTCACAATTATTAATCTTTATTTACCAAATTATGGTCAAATAAGGATGGGAATAAGGGCCTTAAATAGCACTATGGAGAAAGCGGAAGGTACAGTGATTATGGGTGGGGACCTTAATTTTATTATGGATACAAAAATTGATACAACTAATACCCACGCTTATAGAAATAACAGTCAAATAGAGGAATTTAAAGGGATACTAGCGAAGTACCATCTGGTGGATATCTGGAGAGCCCAAACATCAAACGGAAAAAAATTATTCATATTATTCTAATATACACGATTCCTACCATAGGATAGATTATTTTTTTATTAACCACTCAGGAATGTTAATGACTCCATCATCAGATATAGGGGGGTTTTTATGGTCAGACCATGCCCCGCTGTATTTGGAAATTAAGGTAATAGAACGAGCAAAAACAAAAGGTAACTGGGGATTAAATGATAACCTGTTAAAAGATTAAGAGTGTGTAGAGGATATACACAAAACAATAAGGGAATTTTTAGAGATTCATGAGAATGATGAAACATCAATTCCCATGCAATGGGAAACACTAAAATGCGTAATAAGGGGGGCGTTCATCAAGCACGGCTCAAGATTAAAAAAAAGAATGCATCAAAAGAAATCCCAGCTAATAAAAGAAATAGAGGAACTGGATAAAAAACATAAACAGAGCCTTAACTCATCAGTTAAAATAAAATTAAAAAAGGGAAAAGAACGGAATTACAAGCCATGCTTGATGAGGAATCTCTTAGGATTAGGGATCGTAGAAGAGCACAATGGTATCAGCATGGAAATAAGACAGGGAAAATATTGGCTAAAACATTAAAAGAGCAACAATCCACAACATCTATAATTAAAATATTAAAAACAGACGGGGTATATACATACGACCCAAAAGAAATATTGGAAGAATTTCACGCATACTACTCTAATCTGTATAATATTAAAACATCGCGGGGGAATAAGGGGGAGGAAATGAACAGGGAGAAAATTAAAAAATACATTGAAGAAACAGCCCTGCCGAGGTTCCCTAAAGAAACATTCGAGGCCCTGGAAAAGGATATCTCATTAGAAGAGATCCAGCAAGTGATTACAGAATTAGCTCCAGGGAAAAGTCCAGGACCTGATGGGTATACCACTAGATTTTACAAGAATTTTCAGGATATAATTGCCCCCGTATTGAAAAAAACATACAACTCCATATCCAACATACAAGGCTTTGTACCACACAGAAGCTCACATTACCTTAATTCCAAAACCAGAGAAGGATCACACACTATGTAAAAACTACCGGCCCATCTCTTTAACCAACATAGATATAAGGCTATATTCTAAAATCATCGCAAATAGAATAACACCAATCCTACCGAATTACATACAATTAGATCAAGCTGGATTTACGAAAGGGAGAAAAACTAAGGATAATATCATAAAGACTTGTACATTGGTGGAATATGCCTAAAGAACAGCCATTGAAACATGTATGATGGCTGTAGATGCGGAAAAAGCATTTGATAGGATAGGGTGGTGCTTCTTAGAAGAAACACTAATACAACTTGGCATGGGTCTGAAAATGTGTAGCAGGATCTCCGCTCTGTATTCCAACTCGAAAGCAAAAGTGAGAGTAAGTGGTATATTATCAAAGGATAATATAGCCCCGTCAGGGCTGTCCCCTTTCCCCTTTACTGTTTGTACTAATAATGGAACACCTAATTACAGCAATCAGAAAAAATAAAGACATTAAGGGGATAAATGTGTGTGGTAAAGAATACAAGATAGCGGCATACGCAGACGATCTGCTAATATATTTAACTAACCCTATAATAACTATCCCAAACTTGATGAAAGAATTCAGAAGATTCGGGGAATTAAGTCACTTCAGAGTAAATTACGATAAATCAGAAATATTGAATATATCAATAAATGAAAAAATATATTCACTTATGCAAAAAGATTTTCTATTTAAATGGAAGCAAAACGCAATTAAATATCTGGGAATCTTTATAACAAAAGATTTGAAACAACTACAGGGGATGAATTATGAGAAAGCAATTCCAAATGCTATTAAATTACTACAGAAATATGATAAGTTATTATATTCATGGACGGGAAGAGTTAATATAGTAAAAATGGACATATTACCAAAACTTTTATATACTTTTCAAATAATACCATTAGAACCCCCAAAAAAACTGATGATGGAGTTAAGAAAAGCTATAGTTGAGTTTATATTGGCGCATAAAACTCCCCAGATAAAAAGAGAAAATCTAATTAGGAAAAAAAGAAATGGAGGGCTTGCGTTACCAGATTGCGTAAAATATCTGCAGGCAGCATCATTGACCAGAATAGTAGACTGGTACCATCATTAAGAAAAGAAGCAATGGGTTAGTATGGAGGAGGAAATAATGGGGCCCCAATTAAAAGTCCTTCCATGGTTAGAGCCTCACTTAAGACCTAAAAGAAACAAACTAACACTCTTTGTAAACGCTACATTAAAGATATGGGACGTTATAGTGAAAGGGGGGAAGCTCTCCACGATGATTGGACCTATGACTCCATTGTTTTTCAATCCCGAATTCCCTCTAACTACGGTGGTTAAAAATTTTCTAAAATTGAATAGATCTGAACATACAAGATTGGTACAAGTCCTTGAGAATGGGAAAATACCCACGCTGCGGGAACTGGGAATGGAAAATGGAAATAAGTGGCTGCAGTACCAACAATTACGGATGTTTAAAGAGCCCAAAATATTTAAGATAAATAGACCATTAACTAAATTTGAAAAATTATTGCTGAGAGAACAGGCTCCAATTAAGAACCTATCAAAGATATATGATGAATTAATTCCGAATAGCCCCCTAAAAGAGATAACAAGCATAAATAAGTGGGAAGCAGAAATGGGTAAGTCCTTATTAGAGGAAGAATGGGAAAAGGTTTTCGAAATTATACATAGAACAACCATAGCAAATAAATATCAAGAGAGAAATTACAAAATTGCAATGAGATGGTATAGGAGCCGAGTTACCTAAAACTTAATCAATAAAGGAAATACAGATTTATGCTGGAGATGCAAAACAGAAAAAGGAACAATGGAACATATATGGTACGGATGTCGCCTGGTGAGAGCATTCTGGAACAAGATATTCGAGATTTATTATAGGGTATCAGGAGTAGAAATTACCCCAAGTATGGAAATCTCGTTATTGTCTCTGATACCGAAATCAGTAAAGACAATTAAAACAGATATCATCCACCATATGACATCCGCAGCTAGAACAATAATATCAAGAAATTGGGAAAAAAATAAGGAGCCCAACAATAGCAGATTGGATATGTAAAATCAACGAAATTCAATATATGGAAAAACAGATAAGAGATGAAGGGTATATAACAAACCAATTACCAAAAATTTGGCAAAGATGGGACGAGTTTCTGTCATTGAGAGAAATATTAGAATTTCTATAATAATATATAGAAGGAACGAGGGTTGAGTCTATTTTTTTTTATTGTTTGTATGGAAGAGGAATGGATGCTAACATAGGTACTGGGGGGGGTGGGGGGTGGGTAGGTGGGGTTAGATCTTAAGGGTTAAGGATGAATAGGTTTGGATATGTATGTTTTTACAGTTTGTAAAAAGGAAAAATTTTTATGTACCTGAAGTATGGAGAACATGCTGTAAAATTGTTTATGTTTAATTGGGATGTTATGATATAAATGACTGTTTTATATGAAGCGAAAATTTAATAAAGAGAAATTGAAAACAAATGTTTCTTTTGCTCCACTTCATGCCTAAAGCCCCATACACACGGTCGGACTTTATACAAACATTTCCGTGGATTTCTGTACAAAGGGCATTGGCCGTGAACTTGTTAAGCATACACAAGGCAAGGCTTTTTAGGCAACAAACACGAAAGTGGCGACGTTTCAACGTACTGACGACACTTCAAAAGAGGACGTTCAATTCTCCGGCGCCACCCTTTGGTCAACTTCTGTATTGTTGTCTGATCTTTTGCATTGGTTCTGAGCATGCGTGTTGTACTAAAGTCCGATGGTTTTGTGTACACACGATCGGACTTGCCGACGTCGGACTTTTGTTGCCGCCAAGTTTGTCTGTTCGCACAGCCAACATTTGTCCGATGAAAACCGAAAAAGTTTGTCCGATGGAGCGTACACACGGTCGGATGTTGCCTTAAAACAGCTAATTTGCATGTTTGTTGTTAAAATGTCCGATCATGTGTATGGACCTTTAGGGTGGTGCAGGTATTGTGGATGGGAAAGCAAGGGATATGTTTCAATTTAGCTGCATTTCTAGTAAATAAGCACTATGATGGGCTAGTAATAAAACCTAAGGTAAAACACTCCACAGAACAATCATTAGTTTACCATGTACTGCTTGAGCTAGAAACTTTAGGCTGGGGCATTAATTTATTTTATTTGCATTGACATGATGCCACGAGACAGGACAGACTTTTCTCTGAATGCAGATGACAGTCAACTTCCTCTTTCAAAACAAAAGTGTACAACCATTGCAGGTATCTTTTTTAGTAGGTATCTTTGTTTAGCCAGAATTTGATAGAATGTATATATTGCTAGTTATTTTTCCTTTAGAGTAGTAAAGCCTGGGATTAAACATGCCACTGATTAATGAATCTTAGATACATTTTAGATAAATGGCAGTTAGTAAACTATTGCTAAGTAACTTATTATGCTATGATTTATTTGGTTAGTCATTATCCAGCATCACTTAACTCGTTAGTTGAAGCAATCTTGGTATCTTGGATATATATCATTACAACCCTCTAATATCTTTTATAAGAAAAAAAGAGAAACATAATCAACTTATTTTAGTTACATGGTACTTATGGTACAGTGTATGATACAATCAAAATATGTCATTAATGCATGAGATTTTCTATATTTCATGCATTTCCAGCAAAAAATGCCTCCCTTGTGAGATTATTACTGTGGTTGCCTTAAGCTTGTCATCTTATTGCTAACAGGCCTCTGGGTATGCTAGCAGCCTCTTTGCTGGTAAGAAAATAGTGATATAGCTGACACCTGCCTTCTATTTTTAGAGCACCATTTACTGGAAAAAAAATGATCATATCTACCACAATGGCTTCATGTTTCGCCAGATTTCTGCTTGAGGCTGCTTTTAAACACATACCTGTAGTTGTTTTAGATACAAATCCAAATATCCATATTACGTATTTAAATAAAAAAGGCACATATTACTCCTGGAAACTTTACAATTATTGTTTTGCATTCTATACTTAATAAAACATATTGAAAGAAAAAAAAAAGATACATACTGTATTATAATCTTACTAATAATTGTGTGCATAAAATTTCAGGTATGCAAACAGTTATAATTGGTCTAAATCAATTTAGACCAGGCCTATCAGAAAGGGCCCATCTGTATTTTATGTCATGATCAAGGGTTTCTCCCTGTTTTTTAAATGGTTTCAGTTGAAATAAGTTAGTGTTCTGCTAGGTTTCTTTGAATGTCCCAGATTGAATATCTTTTACCAAATTAAGTACTGTTAAGGATTGGCATTAGACTCTGGCTCTGTCTTCAAATCTGCTTGTTAACTGAGTTGAAGTTTTTTAGCTTTGTAAGACTAAATTGCCTAGTGTGTTGTGAAAAAAATATATAATAAACTGCTTCAATTCAGAGCACTTTCACCCCCTTCCTGCCCAGGCCAATTGTCAGCTTTCAGTTCTGTTGTACTCATGCAACACTGTACTCAAATTAAATTGTATTATTTTTTCGAGACAGAAAGAGCTTTCTTTTGGTAGTATTTAATCACCACTGGGTTTTTCTACTTTTTTGCTAAATAAATGAAAAAAGACCGAAACAAACATTTTTCTTAGTTTCTGTCATAAAATGTTGCAAATAAGTAATTTTTCTACTTCACTGAGGAGGCTGCAGTGATGAGGCTCCACTGAGGGACACTGATGAGACTGCACTGATGAGGCTGCATTGATGTGGCAGCACTGATGGGCACTGATAGGCAGCACTGATGGGCACTGATAGGTTGCATTGGCGAGGTTGCACTGATGAGGCAGGACTGATGAGGCAACACTAATGGGCATTGACTGGCACTGATGGGGCTGCACTGATTATCAGGGTACTGATGACCAGTGCCCTAATTATCAGTGTAAACAATGTACACCCTGTACTCGGTAAGATTTGCATGCCCCAGGGGCGTGAGGGAGGTGCGCAGGTGGGAGGACGTCCATGAACTTCCTCTCAGAACCGGAGAGCCACGCTGTAGACGTCTTTGGGATATAGCGTGTTAGGGAACAGGTTAGAGTGGAGCTTATCTCTCTCAATCAATATTAACTATTTTTAATTCTTATGCTGCTAACATAAGTAAATTGATAGGAAAATATATTATATTCACTTGTTTTAAACTTTTTTTTTTTTTACATTTCTTCATTTATTTAGTTGCTTCCTGGTTTCTGGTCTAGCCAAAATGAGTCTTTATGAGCATGTTTTTTTCTTTCATCTGGAGGAAGGGTTTTCTCAGATAAGCACACCCTCCTACCTTGCATGTCTGAGCTAAGAGCAGATGGATTTCAGGAAGTAGACGCTACATGAATTATCAGCCTTACTCAAGATAGCCACTGCTAGAGATGCTGGGGGTGGGGGGATAATTTTCAAAGTGATTTCTCAGCAAAATAAAGTATGGAGACATGAATAGATGGATGAGTTTCCTTTAAATATTAAAAATTAATTATATAGAAATTTTCTGCTTGTGTTGTTCAGCTAAAGTTGCACTTTAGATTTATGCAATAAATAGAGTATTAATAGATGGAATCCCTAATTGAAAATACATTAGAGGACATATTGGCTGCACGGCCACACAGTGGATTGATCCTGAATGTCTAATTTGTTACAACCACCAGTGGATTCATAGCTCCATTCTGGCTTTCAAAGGGATGTGTGTATATAATCTTTTTTTACTAAAGGATCAATGTAAGATAAGAGAGTGCTCATGGTGGTTGGTGGTGGGTTCACCTGGACATGGCATGGAGTGTCTTTTCATCACTTGTGGAAGGTAGAATGGATGACACTGTACTCTTATAGTAGTATAAATTTGCCTACCTGTAGTGTAGTATAGTCCTGTTTTTGGACAATTGTGTGATGGAACCAGCAAAAGGTTACTAATCAAGTTCAGATACTTAGCACTCTATACTGTGGATTCTGGTTTTGCTTTATTAGTAGCAGTATCTTCATATGAACACGTTTGTGTTATTCATTTAAGCACATTTTTGTAATTGTGTTAATGAGTTATTGTGTGCATCATATGAATTAAAATATTGTGATGTAGATCACACTTATGAGTTAAAGTGAATGTAGACCCTCACATATACCCAGTGAAGTGGACAGCCTCAGATGATACACAGGAATTAAATGAATCTCCCTATATAAGTTTTACATGTATATCTGCTGTATTCAGCTTTACATACTGTGTAGAAAGTGCACATCCTGTTAGGAGATTTTCTCTTCCTCTTCCAGCAGTGCAGTGAAGCATGGGCATAAAGCCAAGACAGCTGATTGGAAGAAAAGCACACACCCCCTCTCTTCATAGGTAGAGACTTTCAGCTCTGTTTGTTGAATCGTTCAGGGCTCTGCTAATCTATTTATAGCATCCTCCCCAACACAAAACTCAGGCTGGTTTTATCATATGTGACAGAGAATTTGTCAGGAGTTATCAGGCTGATAATAGAAGAACGGAGCTGGAAACAGCTATTGAACATAGTGCTTTGAAGAGAGATAACAAAACACTGCAGATAGTATGTGCCCAGCTCAAATTTTATGAATCAGGTTTACATCCACTTTAAAGTAGTATTAAACCCTAAAATTAAACATTTTTTTTTTTTTGCAGCTTGCCAATTCTTAGATGTGATGACTGCACAAGTTTTCTTTTTAGGCGTATTTTCATCTGGTGATCCAGCTAGTAAGTCTGTTGTTTTTCAAAAGAACATGTTCTCTTCCAGATGTATCAGTTTACAGGGATGAAACAAACCGTTTAACACTGTCAGGGGTTCTTACAATGATAGTTTTTATTTATTCATGTAAAACCCTTATCCCAAAAGAAAAAAACTGTTTGTTGTAGCTGATTAAAAAATGTGATCTTGGCCTTTGGCTTCAATTTGATAGTGTATTTAAATCTGATAGTAAATCTAACACTTCCTTCCCGGTGTAAACAGAGGGGGAAAAGGCTAAAAAAATAAAACAAACGCAGCTACCACAACTAATGATTCCACAGTCAACTACCACATTCAAACCAAAAGTGTACAACCAATGCAGGTATCTTTTTTGGTAGGTATCTTTCTTTAGCCAGAATTTGATAGAATGTATATATTGCTAGCTTTTTTTCCTTTCCTAGAGTAGTAAAGCCTGGAATTAAACATGCCACTGATTGGTGAATCTTAGATTTAAATTTTTTTTGGAGCTAGTAAGAACTATCCCCATGATACACAGGAAGAAGAAAAATAAATGGCAGCTGGTAAACTACTGTTAAGTAACTTTTTGTTATGATTTATTTGGTTAGTCATTATCCATACCTCAATGGAAAGAGGTGGGAACAGCTGCGGAGTACTCCTTTAATAAGCTTTATTGAAAAATTGCACACATCAATGTACAATGGGTTTTGAGAGTGTTTACATTTTTGTATATTGATGTGTGCAATTTTTTCCATTGAGGTATGGACCCCTTTTTGAGGATATCTTTCCTCATTCTTTTCTTTTTATATAATATGATTTGATCCTCCATAGCTGAACTCCATCCTTGAGTTGGATGAGTCGGAACTCCTAATTTAGACCTGACCAGTTGATATTCTGGCTAATAGGTCCATGTCCTTCCCCCATCCCCGATTTTGATTAGTCATTATTCAGCATCACTTAACTGGTTAGCTAAAGCAGTCTTGGGATCTTGGATATATATCATTATGACCCTCAAATAGTAAATCTAACACCCCCCCCCCCAGACTGACAATGTCACCACCTGCTTTGCTCCCTGTGTTCATTTATCCAGAGTGGTGGTGTGTTGCTTGCAAGATCATCAGATGTAAACAGAAGGGCAAAGGCTAAAAAAAGAAAACTAATGCAGCTACCACACCTAATCACTGGTAAACAGCAATATATTACATTTTTGGGTTTGGGTTTAATATTGCTTTAATGATTTTATATTAGATAACACAGCATATTGTTTACTCAATATTACATAATAGGTAAACAGTAGGGGTGTGCCACCCAAAATTGACCACAGGAGGTCAGTGTTGCTGCTAGTATATTTAATGTACAGTATATTTAATGTATAGTTATTAGCCCACAGAATCCGATACACAGTGAAAAAATGTATGTATAAATTACAACAAAAATAACTCTAACAACCCGAGAGGGAATTCATCTCAGTCAAAGGAGGTTTGGCTCCCCCCTCATCACCAAAAAAAAAAATGAAGTATGAAGAGAAGAAACTATCTCCCAGTATGAGGCACACACAATGGGCCACCAAGGGGACCTACCAAAGATATCTCTCCGAATGCACTCTAGCTGAGCTCTGCTGCACCTCACCCCACACCTGATCAGCAGTGAGGAGAGTATTGATAACACCCTCCCATCAGAAGCATTCCACTAGCGTCACTATCACCTCAAAACAAGGCACACCATACCATTTGCAAAGAAAATTATTACTTTATACTGTATGCAGTGCAATTATATACAACATTTTAACATATCAAAGCAAAAACTGGCAGCCATATTAGATCCTAAACATAGGGAGAACTATAAAGAAAATCGTTCTATGGGGCTTACTATTGCTCAGCATCCCTCTGTTCTAAATAAGAGCATCTTTATAAAAATAGTTTGTATGACAGAACGTTAAGACCAGGGGGCTATGTGGATTTTAAAAAGTAAATAAATATAAATCCAGTATTTGGTGCAATGCAAACAAAAATAATAATAAAAAAATAAAATAAATAAAATATATATATATATACATATATATATACATATATATATATATATATATATATATATATATATATATATATATACACAAAGGGTCATAAATATTGATCAATTTATTGTTTATTTACAGGCGTCAATATCTTGATATTTCATTGTCGTAAATAAGGTCATAGGTGCAGCACCTAAATTGGTGTTTGGTCTATTCGGCATAAAAGGTGCTGCATTGGCATTGCATACAGTATACAATACCATGAGAATCACATGTATAATGCCATAGTCTATTTATATTTATTCATTCAGGAAACACAAAGGATCTTTCCCCAGCAATCCCATAGCACTGGATACAAGACCCAGATTTGAAAGTCCCCCTGATGTGACATAGATCCACTAATATTTCCTTGATAATAGCTGGATATTAGGCAGTCTGGAATGAACTGAGATCGCCTGTATATTAGTCCTGGACTGGGAGTCACATACTTCTGGACTAGGGATGAGCCTGCGGTTTGAGATGAAACGTAAGTTCGACTCGATCATCGGGGCGGTCGCCCGTTCGCCGAATACCGAACACTATGGGGCGTTCGCAGGAAATTCGAGTGCCCATGGAACGTGCCATAATGAACGACGAGATCACAGTGCATTGATGGCTGCTGATTGGCCAAAGCATGCACCTGACCTGCAGGCTTTGGCCAATCACAGCACGCTCTGTTGTGAGAGCCACGATTGGCCAAAGGCAGGGTGCATACTTTGGCCAATCATGGCTCAGGGGGCTGCAAAATGACATTTGTAAATGAAAACATGTTTTAAAATGTTTTAAACCTGCTCGCAGCTGTAATGTATTGCCGGATCCCGGCAATATGGATAAAAATCATTGAAAAAAATGGCATGGGTTCCCCCTTCCAGTCCATTACTAGGCCCTTTGGGTCTGGTACGGATATTAAGGGGAACTCCGCACCAAAATGAAGAAAAAATTGTGTGGGGGTCCCCACAAAATCCATATCAGGTCCTTCAGGTCTGTTATGGATATTAAGGGGAACCCCCGTTCCAAAATAAAAAAAAATGCTGTAGGGGTCCCCCCTAAAATCCATACCAGACCCTTATCTGAGCATGCAACTTGGCAGGCCACAGGAAAATGGGGGGAAGGAAGAGCGCCCCCCTCCTGGACCGTACGAGGCCACATGCCCTCAACATGGGGAGGATGCTTTGGTGTCCCCCCAAACACCTTCACCTTCTCCCCATGTTGATGGGGACAAGGGCCTCTTCCCCACAACCCTTGCCCGGTGGTTGTTGGAGTCTGCTGGTGGGGGGCTTATCGGAATCTGGAAGCCCCTTTAAAAAGAGGACCCCCAGATCCCACCCCCATGTCAATGGGCTTTCTGCATTGACAGCTGTTATATAGCTGAGGGCGTGGCCACCTGATGATATAAATGAGTGATCCCGCCCCTTGACATCATGGGACATCACGTAACGTCAGAGGGGTGGAATCACCCATTTACGTCATTGGGTGGCTCCGCCCTCAGCTATATAACAGCTGTCAATGCAGAAAGCCTGCAGTCAGCAGGAGCCTCCCATGGAGGAGGAGTTTTTTCCATTTTTTTTCATTTTGGTGCATCGGATGCCGTGATCGAATATGAAATAACGTCAGTTTTTAAAACTTTTTTTGCATTGATATGTCACCTGGGGCAGGACCCGGGTCCCCAAACACTTTTTTATGGCGATAACTTGCATATAAGCCTTTAAAATGAGCATTTTTGATTTTTCTTATGTTCGTGTCCCATAGACTTTAATGGTGTTCACGTGTTCGTACAAATTTTTTGCCTGTTCACAAGTTCTGGTGGGAACTGAACCAGGGGAGGGGTGTTCGGCTCATCTCTATTCTGGACCAAAGGGTTGCCCATCCGTAAGTGCCAAAACTTGCTGAAAATATCCTGAACAATGTGATGTTCACATGACTGTTATGTAATTATGCATGCAATGTTAGTATCTATGTGTTTGTTGGACACAAACAATAGTTCATGTCACATTTTCTGGGTAGCTTGTTGGTAAGCCCTTTTGAGACATTTCCTACTCTACCCACATCTTAAAGTGGTTTTAAAGCTAGAAGGTTTTTACTTAACAACCTCAATACAGGGCACTTTCAACCCCTGCCTGCCCAGGCCATTTTTCCTTTAGCACTGTCGTATTTTGAATGACAATTGCGCGGTCATGCAACACTGTACCCATATGACATTTTTTATCATTTTCTTCACACAAATAGAGCTTTCTTTTGGTGGAATTTAATTACTGCTGGGTTTTTTATTTTTTTCTCCTTCATGTGTGCTGATGAGGCTGCACTGATGAGGCGGCACTTATGGGCACTGATGAGGCGGCACTTATGGGCACTGATTAGGTGGCACTGATGAGGAGGCACTAATATGCCGCACTGATGGGCACTGATAGGTGGCACTGGTATGTGGCACTGATGAGCACTGATAGGTGGCACTGATATGTGGCACTGGTGGGCACTGATAGGTTGCACGGGTAGGTGGCACTGATGGGCACTGATAGGCAGCACTGATGGGTGGCACTGATGGGCATTGATGGGCAGCACTGATGAGCAGGCACTGATGGGCACTGAAAGGTAGCACTGACTGGCATCACTAATGGGCACTGATTGGTGTCACTGATGGACACTGATTGGTGCCACTGATGGGCACTGATGCCACTGGGGGGCTTTACTGTAATCAGATTTGACACAGATGATCACATGGTTAGAGAGCCACATCATTGGCTCTTTTTCAGAGATCAGGGTCACACTGTGTGCTAGGAACATGTCGCAGCCATTCTAGGGGACGTCATGTGACATCCACCCAAAACGAGAGCCGCACTGCTCCTCAATCATTTGACGGTGGGTAAAGTGGATGTAAACCCGATTCATGAAATTTGAGCTTGGCACATATATCTGTAGTGTTTTCGTACCTCTCTCCAGAGCACTGTCCTGTGCGCTTCTTCTGTTCAGTAGCTCTGTTATCAGCCTGATAACTTCTGACAAGATGGGAGACAAAATCAGCTTGAAGTTTGTGTAGTGGGAGGTTGCTATAAATAGATTACCAGAGAGCTTGACTTCTCACAGCTGAGCTCTGCACATTACTTCCTTTCTTTGCCAATGTGGAGTGGGGGTGTGTGCCTTTCCTCCAATCAGCTGTCTTGGCTGTATGCCAAAAATCCACTTCCAGTGCTGAACAGGAAGAGAAAATCTGTAACATGATATGCACTTTCTAAAGGATATATAAACCTGAAGACAGCAGATATGCATGTAAAACTTATGTGGGGTAATTTGTTCCATCCCTGTGTATCAACTGAGGCTGTTCCCTTCACTGGGTATGTGTGAGGGTTTAAATCAATTTTAAGAGCTGAGTGATCACATGACCACTGATCACTCAGTTCTCTGGTCCACTCTGAACAGAGAGTGGTGACTATCTTCACCACTTTGTGCTCTGCCTCTCCAGTGCTGGGCAGGAGAGGGGGAGGGAGCAACTGGCTCAGGCTCTGAGTGTCACGCTGAGAGGCTGAGCTAGCTGCATGTAAGACACCTGAGTGGATCCCAACACTATTGTTGGAATTCCTCCAGAGTCTAGAGCAGCTCTGTGGTGTCAGTTGACAGCAGGCTTTAGCCATTTTCCCTCCCCAGTGTCATATGACTCATTAGTGTTACAAGGTTTCAGGTGTGAATGAGGAGCAGGTGTGTTAAATTTGGTCTCATCGCTCTCTCATACTGGTCACTTGAAGTTCAACATGGCACCTCATAGTTACATAGTTACATAGTAGGCGAGGTTGAAAAAAGACACAAGTCCATCAAGTCCAAATTATGTGTGTGATTTTATGTCAGTATTACATTGTATATCCCTGTATGTTGTGGTCATTCAGGTGCGTATCTAGTAGTTTTTTGAAATTATTGATGCTTCCTGCTGAAATCACTGCCTGTGGAAGAGAATTCCACATCCTTACCACTCTTACAGTAAAGAACCCTCTACGCAGTTTAACTGCTTGCCGACCAGTGCATGCTGATGTACGTCGGCAGAATGGTGCTGGTAGGCAAAAGGGTGTACAGGTACGTCCCCTTTAAAAAGCGGTGTCATGGGCACGCGCCCACCGCGATCTCCATGACCGGAGATCGCGGTGGGCTGGATGTCCGCCGGGTGCCCGCGATTGTGTCACGGAGAGGAAGAACGGGGAAATGCTTTTGTAAACAAAGCATTTCCCCGTTCTGCCTAGTGACAGGACAGTGATCACAGCTCACTCTCATCGAGAGCTGTGATCACTGTCCTGTGTGTTGAAGTCCAGCCCCCTAACAGTTAGAATCACTCCCTAGGACACACTAAATCCCTTCACTGCCCCCTAGTGGTTAACCCCTTCACTACCAGTGTCATTTACATAGTAATCAATGCATTTTTATAGCATCGATCTCTGTATAAATGACAATGGTCCCAAAATAATGTCAAAAATGTCCAATGTGTCTGCCATAATGTCGCAGTCCCGAAAAAAATCGCAGATCGCCGCCATTACTAATTAAAAAAAAATTCAAAATAAAAATGCCATAAAACTATCCCCTATTTTGTAGACGCTAGAAATTTTTGCGCAAACCAATCAATATACGCTTATTGCGATGTTTTTACCAAAAATATGTAGAAGAATACATATCGGCCTAAACTGAGGAAAAAAAAATTATATATTTTTGGGGGATATTTATTATAGCAAAAAGTAAAAAAAATGTGTTTTTTTTAAATTGTCGCTCTTTTTTTGTTTAAAGCACAAAAAATAAAAACCGTAGAGGCGATCAAATACCACCAAAAGAAAGCTCTATTTGTGGGGAAAAAAATGACATCAATTTTGTTCTTTAGGTACAACGTCGCATGACCGCGCAATTGTCAGTTAAAACGACGCAGTGCCGAATCGCAAAAAGTGCTCTGGTCAGGAAGGGGGTAAAATCCTCTGCGGCTGAAGTGGTTAAGGTTAAACCGCTTTTCTTCTAATTTTAGTGAATGGCCCCGTGTCTTATTAAATTCCCTTACACAGAAAAGTTTTATCCCTATTGTGGGGTCACCAGTACGGTATTTGTACATTGAAATCATATCCTCTCTCAAGCTCCTCTTCTCAAGAGAGAACAAGTTCAGTGCTTGTAATCTTTCCTCATAACTAAGATCCTCCAGTCTCTTTATTATTTTTTGTTGCCCTTCTCTGGACTCTCTCTAGTTCCAGCACATCCTTCCTGCGGACTGGTACCCAGAACTGGATGGCATATTCCAGGTGCTGTCGGACCAGAGTCTTGTAGAGTGGTAGAATTATTGTTTTATCTCTGGAGTTAATCCCCTTTTTAATGCATGCCAATATTCTGTTTGCTTTGCTTGCAGCAGCTTGGCATTGCATGCCATTGCTGAGCCTGTCATCTATTAGGACTCCCAGGTCCTTTTCCATCCTAGATTCTCCCAGAGGTTCTCCCCCCCCAGTGAGTAGCTTGCATTCATATTTTTTGCCACCCAAATGTATTATTTTCCATTTTTCTACATTAAACCTCATTTGCCATGTAGTTGCCCACCCCATAAATTTGTTCAGATCTTCTTGCAGGCTTTCCACATCCTGCGGAGATGTTATTGCCCCGCTTAGCTTAGTAGAGATTGAGCTGTTTATCCCATCCTCCAGGTCTTTTATGAATAAATAAAATAGGATTGGTCCCAGGACAGAACCCTGGGGGACCCCACTTTCCACCCCAGACCATTCCGAGTACTCCCCATTTATCACTACCCTCTGAACTTGCCAGTTTTCAATCCGTGTACACACCCTATGGTCCATGCCAACGGATCTTACTTTGTACAGTAAACGTTTATGGGGATCTGTTTCAAATATCAGCAAGAAATCAATTATCAGCAAGAAATCGGGAAAATTTGAGAGGGACAGACTCGACTACCTCTTTGGACGAGAATTTGAATGAAAAAAACTTCAGATGCTAACGATGTACATCCCCAAAAACCTCCCCCATTCTCTCAAAACAATATACGCCCCATAACCCCTCAACGCCACACGAAACACAACACCAATAAAAGAAACACATACAAGCAGAGGCCATACAGAAGCTCCCAACCACAAAATCATTCAAACCACTTTTCCAAGAGAGCGAATAAGGGGAACTCTCTGACCAATAAAGATCCTCAGGTGTCAGCCTTCCCCCACCCCTCCTCTCACAATGATGGGAACCAAAACACAAACAAATGGACCAAGTCACTGGACTCAAGAGTGGGCCAAACCTCAACATCAGGAGCTCAGGCCCAGAAAACAAAAACACCTA
Organism: Lithobates septentrionalis; assembly: GCA_037952835.1. Lineage (NCBI taxonomy): Eukaryota > Metazoa > Chordata > Amphibia > Anura > Ranidae > Lithobates > Lithobates septentrionalis. The sequence goes on along the minus strand of JBBDGP010000961.1, from coordinate 1,016,031 downwards.
CTAATGATCCACCCACCAACACCACTGCCAATACGCATACAAATCACAATCCACTACCAGTGGTCATCACCACCGACCACCTCACCAGTCAACAGACGGCAAATTCATTGACTCAGCCAAAATCGATGGAAAATACATCACCATGCATTTTTTTAGGAGAAAGAGCTGTGGACAGTCAGAACCCCACAGCTCAACAACAAAAAATCCCTCTGGAACTCCCACAGAGGATGATAAGAAAAAGAGAAGATGGAGAAGAAGAGGGCGACGAGGAGGACAGAAAAACAAAAAAAGGGAAAAGATAACTCCAACACACACCACAATCAAAATTTTCAACCTATCCAGTTCAGTCTTTGATGACACAGAACTGAATGCTCTACGCAAGGGCCTTAATTTTGCCCCTAAAAATCCACCAAATCTCTTCGAGATCTTCGTAGACCTCAATAGGTACACAAGAAATCTCACTCTGAAAAGGTACTTCGCTCTCCAGGAATCACCCTCTGAAGTATCATCCTTACTCACAAGTACTCGATCTGATAACACACCATATGTGGATAATGCACTCGAAAATCTAGAGAGTCTATACCAAGAGGGAGCCTGCGAGGACTATGAAATAGAACCAGAACTCCTAGCCCTTATGGAAAAACAGATCGTACACACTGAGTTCCAACCCAAGTCTTCTTTTCATCCCCACTGGGCAAAAGGAAAATACATTCCTATCTTTTATGAGATAGTGCTGGATGAAATTAAAAGGATCTGCCAGAACGACCATACCAACGGCAAATACACTAAAATCAGGAACAAAGACTATGAAGTCCGCAAAGAAACCCTTAAGAATTTTCAAGACCGTGAAGATATCATCATTAGACAAGCTGACAAAGGCGGTGGTCTAGTAATTCAAAACAGAGACGACTATATGGCTGAGGCTCTGAGATTACTTGGAGACACCGAGACATATGAGAAACTCCCTGTCGATCCTTTACCATCTTTCTCCATCTCTCTGGAAATTCTACTAAAACAAGCTAAGGAGAACGGAGTCATTACAAAAAGTGAATTCCTTTTTTTGAACAAACAGCACCCACTCACCCCCCACTTCTACCATATCCCTAAGATTCACAAGAACCAGACAAATCCACCAGGCAGACCCATCATTGCTGGTATTGACAGTTTAACTAGTAATCTAGCCTGCTATATTGACCATTTTCTACAAGACCTAGTATTACAACTCCCATCTTACGTGAAAGATTCTGGTCATATGCTCGATATCCTCTCATCTTTCTCGTGTCAACCGCAATACAAATGGCTTTCTCTTGACGTCTCATCTCTTTATACTTCCATAGAACACAAATACGGTTTAGAAGCAGTGGAGTACTTTCTATCGAAAAGTGATACACACCCCCTACAGATTAAATTTCTCCTCGACTCCATAAAATTATGTCTCACCCACAACTACTTTTCTTTCGTGGGTGAGTTCTTTCGACAAACCAAAGGGACAGCTATGGGAGCAAAATTTGCTCCCAGCTACGCTAACCTATTCATGGGCCTATGGGAAGACATGTCCATTTGGGCCAACAACCCCTTTAAGGACGAGCTTGCACTTTACACCAGATACATCGATGACATTCTGATCATCTGGAACGGATCGCATACAGATCTCAATAAATTTCTGGACTACTGTAACTCCAATCCCTTTGGCATCAACTTTACCCACGTAACTGATGATACATCACTTGTCTTCTTGGACCTCGATCTCTTAATTAACGAAGAAGGAATGATTACATCCAAAACCCATTTCAAACCTAGTGCAGGGAATTCCTACCTTCATGCCAAAAGCCACCATCATCCCAAGTGGATCCACAACATCCCCTTTGGGCAATTCTGTAGGCTGAAAAAAACCTGCACCAAAAGAAGCGACTACGAAAAGCAAGGGTCCATCCTAAAAAAGAAATTTTTTGAGAAAGGCTATGAAGAACATCTGATCGAACAAGCCTTCTCAAAATACTGGACACTTTATGATGAACACCCCTCAGCTACCATGGTAACAGCCCTCAAAAAAACAGAGAGAAAAAAGCAGACAATGAAGAATTCCATCAGATTTAGCACACAATACAACACCAAAGCCTTCGACATACAGAGAGCCATCCAGAAAAACTGGAACATTCTCAAGCAAGATCCCATCCTTAATCCAGTCTTACCATCCAAACCTGAAGTTGTATTCCGGAAAGCAAAAGACCTTAGAGGTCTAATAGCACCAAGCAGAGTACGCAAACCTTTGAACCAAACCAAGACACCTACAGGCCGTTGGACATCCCTGTTTGACCAGAAGGGTAATTACAAATGTGGAATTAGAAACTGTGGAGCTTGCCCTTTCATGGCACATAGAAAAAAAGAAGTCACTGGAACAGACGGCCGGAACTATAAGATTGGCCAATTCATTAATTGCGGCACCTCCTATGTGATTTACGGCCTAATTTGCCCATGCGGGCTACTGTATGTCGGACGCGCAACACGTCCTTTGAGGACAAGGTTTAGCGAGCACAAATGCAGCATCATCAACAGCAATACACACCATCGGTCCATAAAAATAAGAAAAACCAAAACTACTCAGTACCCAGGCACTTCAGAGAGCACCAAAATGGAAACCCAATAGGTCTTAAAGTGTTTGGTATTGAAGCCATCAAAAAAGACGATGATACTGGGAGGAGATTCAAAAAACTCTGCAGACAAGAATCTTTCTGGATATTCTCTCTCGGGTCAATGGTTCCTGATGGATTAAACGAAGACCTGGAAATCCATGGCATCATCTAGTTACAAACCTACATTAGCATCCATCATCACCATTCCCTGCCCTGAGCACTTCCCACCTACCCCTGTCCCATTCTGCTTATCCCATCCTCTGCCGACTCGTCATTTCCATCAATTTTTTTTTTTTTTTAATATTATTATTATAATAATTTTTTTATTATTTTTTTTTTTTTTTAATATTATTAAAATAATTTTTCAATTTTTATTTTTATTTTCATTTCTATCATAACTATATATATTTTTCATTTATTATCATTATTATTTTCATCATTCATTTTCACTTTTTCCTGTTTTCATTCCATGCTAATTTCATCATCAATTTCATTTTAATTTTTATTTTTATTTTTATTTTCCCAACACACATCCCCCCTCCCCATCCCGATGCTTCTGTAAACTTGAGTCGCCTGTGTGTGTGTCTTCTTTCGTTCCACATGACACACACCAGACCGGCTCATATACTGCCAAGGACTCCGCCTGGAGCTCCTTTCGTCTCCAGGCACTGACAGGAGTCAGATCATGTGACCGCCCTTGGAGCGCACAACCACGCCCACCCGCCTGACGGCGTGCGCTCCATTGCCGGCCACACACCCCCCTCGTTTCCCATTCATCCCATCCACTTGCAGCCCACGCTCAGGCCCGCCCCCACAACCGGCTTTTAATCCACAAGTAACCATCCTCGTTCTGCAATCCTCCTTTACCTGAGGCAGAGAGACTGCTGCGGACACACTCGGCTGCAGTATCCTCTCATGAGATCTTCACCCCCCTCCATCCTCCTTAAAACTGGACAGCACTTTCCCAGGAGGACACAGACAGGTCGAAAAATCTCTCTTCCATCCAGCCCGTGACAGGTACACAGCCTTTCCATTCACCCAGCTATATGCCATGATGTGACTGCCTGTCAGTGTCCTGAGGGATCTCCCCCAGGTCACAATCCTGGTTTCCTTTAACACCATGCTTCCTCTCTCCCTCCCCCCCTCCTTCAGGTCCACACCACCCCACAATCCCTTCTCTAAAAATTTAAAGGAGAACACACACACCATCAACTATCACATAGGTAGGTGTGTTTTCACATGACAAGTCACCAGTTCGTCATCTCCCTACTTACCTTTCTCACTTACCAACATATATATGTCTTTCAAACTAAAATAACAATTTTTCAAATAAACACCTTTGGGTCATACATGTATGTGTATGTATATATATATATATATATATATATATATATATATATATATATATATATATATATGTATGTATGTGTGTATGTATGTGTATGTGTATATATATATATATATATATATATATATATATGTGTATTTATGATATTACTTTCTTGTTTGTTACTTCAAGGTCTATCTTTGACCACTCATCTATGTTATTTTTAGACACTAAATACCCTATCAAATTCCGATAGATATTGTACCTTTACCAATTCTCTGTACACATATGTGTTTCCCGTCTATCATATTCATTCATCGATCCATGTATTTATATTCACTTATTGTTTTATGCATTTTTACCCATCATGCGTTTTTGTGTTGCATATTCTTGCCATGTGCTCCCTCCTGTATTTCTTTTTTTTTTTTAAACAAAGAACACGTTTATTGTTGTCAATCACATCGTACAATTATCATATGTGACATAGTCATGGAAGCATCAGACAATGTTTATCTTCAAACATACATTTCTGTTGTTGCAATTATACCGTTAGGAATATGTGGGTAGATATGCAGTTGTGATCCTTTATCTAGAGCATCCAGCTGAGCTATAATGTTTCAACAGGCTAAACATTTCCCGGGGAAGAATACAAAAATCAACAAAAGCAACCTCCACTCCCTATGTATGACGATTACCCGTTGATCATGTGGAGCATGTGTTTGCGCTTTCTAGCCATTTACCCCACACTTTATAGTATTTTTTTGGGCATCCTCTATGGTTGTATAGTACTTTTTTATATGGTAGGGATGTGTTCACATCCCTCAGCCAGTCCTGAACGGTGGGGGGGTAGCTCTCAGCCAGTGTTTGGCGATTAGTTTCCTAGCGCTAAAAAGGGTTTCACTAAGAAGTGTAGCCGTGGGCCTGGCCATAGTGTCTGGAAGTAGGCCCAGGAGGCACGGTTTGGGGTCCAACTGTATAGGTGAACCCATACGGTCGTGGAGGAACTTCACAATCTGTGACCAGTAGTCTTGTATCACTGGGCATGACCAGATCAGATGAAAGAAAGAGCACGGGGTACCTAGACAACGTGGACAGTTTAGGTTTTGGTTTGGGGAGAATTTGGCTATTCTGGCAGGTGTGAGATAGGACCTATGAATAATGTATAGTTGGGTCAGGCGTTCAGATATCTTAGGTGAGGTTTTCCGTACACTCTCTAGGATATCTTCCCAGTCATTGATGTCTATTTGGCCCAGGTCTGCTTCCCATTTGAATCTTGCTGTGTCTATTATTCTGGCGGTTTCTCTATTTCTTAGTGTGGTGTAGAGAGTGGATATGAGTTTCTCTGGATTGGAACCTGTGATTACATCTACTACTGGGGTCATTTGGGAGTTAGGAAAACCACTTGCGAACTGCGTCTGTAGTGCGTGTTTTAGTTGCAAGTAACTGAAGTGCATGTTAGGGGGGAGGTCAAATTCTTCGCTGAGTGTTTGAAAATGACGAACACCAAATAGGGTGACTACCTGAAAAAGGAACACTATCCCCTTAGCTGCCCATCTAGTGGCTCCAGGTAAGGACCTCAGTTCCCCCAGAAGGGGGTTGTGCCAGAGGGGTGTGTGTGAGTGTAAAAGATCGTCACCCAGCATTTTAGTCGCCTTTTCCCATATGTGTCGATGTTGGGTTAGCATTGAGTGTTGGTCTGTTTTTGTCTGCTGCTTATTCCCCTTTCTAAATAAAACTTGTAGAGGAGAGTACATGTCATTGTTTGGCCTTTTGCATACTAGTGCCTGGTATCTGGTTTCGTCAGTTTTATGAATGTGGTAAAAGTGCGAGAGTTGTGCAGCTATATAGTAAGTGTATAAATCTGGTATGGCGGCTCCTCCCGACGAGGAGGGGTTTTTAATCGTGTTCCAAGCCAGTTTGTGTCTGCTAGACCCCCATATGAAAGAGTTGATAATTTTGTCCATTTTTTTAAAGAGTGTTAGCGGTATTAGTACTGGGGAGTTCCAGAACATGTAGAGAAATTTTGGGAGGAGTATCATTTTAAATAGGTTGATTCTCCCCATTACTCCTAGGGGGAGTCTCGCTCATGATTGTGTGCGGGATTTCAAGTAGGGGAATAGTGGTTCTATATTGTTAGCTAAGTATTCAGAGGGGTCTTTCGTGATTATTACGCCTAAATATTTAATGGAGGCTACTCTTTGCAGCGGGAGAGACGCTGCAACAGATGATGGGGGCGATAGGTCAAGGGGGAGAGTCTGTGATTTGGACCAATTCATGCTCAATCCCGAATGTTTCCCAAATTCACCGATGATCTCAAGAACTTTTTGGAGGGAAGGGCCGGTGTCTTCTAGGTATAGCAGCATATCATCTGCGTATAAGCTTAGTTTTTCTGACACAGGGCCCTTGTTTAGTCCTCGTACATTGGGGTTTAACCTAAGGGAGATGGCAAGAGGTTCCACCGCAAGGGCGTATAGCAGGGGAGACAGCGGGCATCCCTGCCGGGTTCCCCGACCTAAAGGGAATGAGTCAGACATGTGCCCGTTCACCACCACCCTGGCCGAGGGGGAGAAATATAGCAGTTTTACCCATTTTATAAAGTTGGGTCCAAACCCGAACCCTCTGAGACATTCCCAAAGGTACCCCCATTCCACTGAATCGAAAGCTTTTGCGGCGTCTAATGCCACCACCGCCCTCTCTCCCGCGTTCTCGTGCTCTGCCTCGATATTCATATATAAGCGCCGTAGGTTCATGGCCGTATTTTTGCCGGGCATGAATCCCGTCTGATCCGGGTGGATTAAGGAAATAATACTTTGGTTGAGGCGCGTGGCCAGTATTTTGGCCAGAATTTTAATGTCTGCCTGCAGGAGAGAGATAGGGCGATAGGATTCTATGTGGTGGGGGTCCTTGCCTGGCTTGGGGATCACTATAATAACTGCCTGGCGTAGGGATTCAGGAAGAGACCCAGACTCAAATATATGGTTGTAAAGCGTCAGCAGTTCGGGGATAAGTATTTCTGAGTAGGCTGCGTAAAAGTCAAGGGGTAAACCGTCCCCACCTGGTGCTTTAGCTGGCGCGAGGGATGCTATGGCGAGCGCCACTTCATCCGACGTTAGGGGAGCCTCCAAGTCAGTGAGTTGGGATTCTGATAGTTGGGGAAAAGGGATATCTTGGAGAAAGGCCTGTGTTTCTTGTGTAGTGGTCTGAACCTTAGACGAGTATAGATCAGCGAAGTATGCTTGAAAAGCTTTCGCAACCATTGGGGGGTCTGAGTATGTGGTGTTGTTGGGGCCCGAGAGTGTGACTACTATCGGTGGATTTGTGTCTTGGCGAGCAAGATACGCCAGTAATTTCCCCGCGCGTTCCCCTTGTTCAAATATCCGTTGTCGCACAAAGAAGAGTTTTTGCTTAGCTTTTTCAAACTGTAGCTGATCTACTAGGCGAGTCTGCACTCTGAGTGCAGATGCCTTTTCCTGTGTTGGGTCGTTCTGGAACTCCCCTGTAAGCAAGTTTAGTTTATCAGAGGCTTGAAGCATAAGGGCTTTGGAAGATTTTTTGAGTCTGTTTATGCGGGAAGATAAAACGATGCGTGCGTGGAGTTTGAATGCTTCCCATATCATACCTTTTGGGACGGTGTTCTTATTAGTCTTAAAGAAGTGCTGCCACTCCCCGGGTATGTCCTCCTGATCTTTCAGTGTTGTTAGCCAGAAAGGGTGTAGACGCCAGCTACGGGGTCCTGTATTAGGGACTAGTTGTAGTGTGGCCCAACATGGAGCGTGATCCGAAAGGGATCTCGTGTGGTACCCTGAGTCAGATAGCTTTGGGATTAGATTGTTTGATATTAAAATAAGATCAATTCGGGACATGGTGGAGTGTGTCGCCGAAAAGCAGGAGTAGGCCTTGGTGTCTGGGTGTTTGTATCTCCATGTATCGGTTAACGAAAATTCTGCTAGCGTGCGTGCAAGTCTAGTGGTTTCAGGGTGAGGAGTGTTCTGTTGTAGTTGTAACCTGTCCTTATAGGGTTCTAGAACCATGTTGAAATCGCCTAGCCAAATACTTTGGATATTGGGGTGTTGTGCCATGTATAGCAATCCCTCAGTAATTAAAGTAGATTTATATGGAGGAGGAATGTAAAATGCCATTATTAAATACTGCGTCCCATTCAGTGTGCAGTGCAAGAATATATATCTCCCCTGGGGGTCGGTACACACTGAAATGACTGCGAATGGGGTTGTTTTGGCTATTAAGATCGATATACCACGTGAATACGGAGTGTAAGTGGCATGGAATGCCCAACCAATCCAGGGACGTTTAAGTGCATGTTGTAATTGACCCGTGGCATGGGTTTCCACGAGGACTATAATGTCAGCTCTATATGATTTGAGGTTATTGAATATTGCAGTACGTTTAATTTTATCCCGGATCCCCCGAATATTCCAGGAGAGGAATTTTATGTTGGCCATATCAGTTTAATGCGTGGATCATATTGTGGACTCCCATACCACCACACTCCGCTTGAACAAAGAGAAAAAATACATTGATTTTGGATTCAGCCTTCTTACCCACATGACATTGGTTATGTACTAGTATATGGAGGCGTGCAACAACATCAAACTTGTTCCTAAACCGAACTTTTCCCACAGCCCCCCTCCCTGCCCTCAGTCTCCCGAACTTGACTGGGGCATCCATCCCAAACTTAGTGCAGCTACAATGCATTATCAATCAAGCATAAACTACTGCACTTTTATCCCTCCTGTATTTCTAGCTGAAATTCTGTCTCTATATATATATACATTTATATTTTTTTTATATTATTTGTGCATACGTGTGTGCTTGTGCATGTGTATATAAGTGCACACATATTTATATTTTATATATATATATATATATATATATATATATATATATATATATATATATATATATTTCTTTTCTGATCTCTGTTCCACCTAGAACGCTTGAACGTGGACTGGTATGGAACACAGAAAATCGTATTTCCCATTTCAGGACGTTTTTTCCAACTAGCCATTATGTTGATGTACATATTTTGGCCTACTGGCATATAGAGACTGCGCCCTGGTTCTCAAAGGCTCTGATGAAGAGGTTATCCTCGAAACGCGTCAGCCAACTCTAAACACCCGCCTCAACATGGGCTTATGATATTTTTAACCCATTTTTAATTTTCCATGCCTTTTATATTTTGTTACCTGTTTGCATGATACGTAGTATTGGTATTATTCAATTGCTTTTATTTGCTTCTAATTTCTTTTGAATAAATTTTATATGTTTTGATGTGAGCTATTGATCACGTGCCCTTCATCCATCACTCTCCATATAGCCTTACCTGACCACCCCGGGGTCAATTTCTGGGCAGCGGGACATGCAACACCATCTCTTTTAGCTTTGCTACAGTTCACAATACTACTCTTCTAAAACCCAAACAGACCCTCACAAGCGCAGGAGTAATCTTTCCTCGTCCACGATCTGTTTCAAATGCAGTTTGTTGAAGACATGCAGACTAAGGACATGAATTACTGGAACCATGTCCTGTGGTTTGATGAGACCAAGATAAACTTATTTATAAACTTATTTGTTCAGATGGTGTCAAGCGTGTGTTGCGGCAACCATATGAGGAGTACAAAGTCAAGTGTGTCTTGCCTACAGTTAAGCAGGGGGGTGGGAGTGTCATGGTCTGGGGCTGCATGAGTGCTGCCAGCACTGGGGAGCTACAGTTTATTAAGGGAACCAGGGCTTTTTTTCTGAGAGAAAAGGTGCAGGAACTCCCCCTTTCTGAGTCACCCCTTGTCTCTGCCCCCTACCCACCTCTGAGCACCGTCTACCTACCTCCCATTACTGCCCTTTTAGAGAATACAGAACCAAGTATAATTTTGTGGTGATAAGTAATTTGTATGGAATTTGTTAATGATTACAAGAAAAGCAGTAAAATAGATCCCCTGTAGCCAGTAACAACAAAGCCCCCTCTAGCAGCAATAGATCCCCCCATTAACAATGGGCCACCCGAAGCAAAATCCCCCCAGCAGCAACAACAGATCTCCTCAAAGCCAGAATCAATAGACTCTCCATCAGCCAGCAACAATAGTCCCCTCCCTCAACAGTAGATCTCTCCCTGCCATAACTGACCCCTCAGCTATATAAGACCCAGCCCCAGCAACAATAGGTCCCCAAGCAGTAAGAATAGGCCCCCCTGCAAAAATAGATCCCCTCCAGGTAGAATAGATCTCTCAGCAGCCAGCATCAATAGACCCTGCAGCACACCCCAGTACCCCTTACCATTACATACAGTCAGTGCTGGAGGTGCTGGAACTGCGTTCCCCCGTGTTCCCGCTGAAAAAAATCCCTGGAGGGAACCATGAATGCCAACATGTACGGTGACATACTGGAGCAGAGCATGATCCCCTCCCTTCAGACAGGGAAGTATTCCAACATGATAATGACCCCAAACACACCTCCAAGATGACCATTGCCTTGCTAAAGAAGCTGAGGGTAAAGGTGGTGGACTGGCCAAGTATGTCTCCAGACCTAAACCCAATTGAACATCTGTGAGGCATCCTCAAACAGAAGGTAGAGGACCGTATGGTCTCTAACATCCACCAGCTCCGTGATGTCATCATGGAGGAGTGGAAGAGGACTCCAGTGGAAACCTGTGAAGCTCTGGTGAACTTCATGCCCAAAAGGGTTAAGGCAGTGCTGGAAAATAATGATGGCCACATAATATATTGACACTTTGGGCCCAATTTGGACATTTTCACTTAGGGGTGTACTCACTTTTGTTGTCAGCAATTTAGACATTAATGGCTGTGTGTTCAGTTATTTTGAGAGGACAGCAAATTTACACTTTTATTCAAGCTGTACTCTCACTTACTTTACATTGTAGCAAAGTGTAATTTCTTCAGTGTTGTCACATGAAAAGATATAATTAAATATTTACAATAATGTGAGGGGTGTACTCACTTTTGTGAGATACTGTATATACTGTATATATAACACCTAGTATTAGACTATAATTACATAATTACTCTAAATAGAATATACAGTAAATATTCCTAGCTTATAAAAGGTGTATATAGTAGTATCATGCATGATATATGATTATATTTAGCCCATATTATTTTTTTCTTGGGATAATGTAGATATTCCGATACTGTTTTCAATTTTCTATTTCAAAATCCTATTTACTGGATTTGCAAACATAGGACCACAGCTGATTAGCAGTGACCTATGTTTAAAATACCAAGGATTTGTAACCTAGAACTGGACTTTTCAATGTGTTTATTCTTTACAGTTTATATTATTACTATATGCAAAATCTCCCTATTACCTTCAGAATAATTACTAGTATCCATAACTGTGAATGACTTGTCTTGATTACAGTAGAAACTTTTGCCACATTAACTGCTTGCCGACCAGTGCACGCCGATTTACGTCGGCAGAATGGCACTGGTAGAAAAAAGGGTGTACAGGTACGTCCCCTTTAAGAAGCGGTGTCGCGAAAGCGCCGTGGTCTCTGTGACCGCGGGTCCCGCGGACTTTATGTCCGCCAGGTGCCTGCGAACGTGTCACAGAGAGGAAGAATGGGGAGATGCTTTTGTAAACAAAGCATTCCCCCATTCTGCCTAGTGACAGGACAGAGATCACTGCTCTCTGTCATCGAGAGCAGTGATCAGTGTCCTGTGTGTTGAAGACCAGCCCCCTCACAGTTAGAATCACTCTCTAGGACACACTTAACCCCTTCACCACCCCCTAGTGGTTAACCCCTTCACTGCCAGTGTCCTTTACACAGTAATCAATGCATTTTTATAGCAATGATCGCTGTATAAATAACAATGGTCCCAAAATAGTGTAAAAAATGTCCGATGTGTCCGCCATAATGTCGCAGTCCTGATAAAAATTGCAGATCGCCACCATTACTAATAAAAAAAAAAAATTCAAAATAAAAATGCCATAAAACTATCCCCTATTTTGTAGACGCTATAAAGTTTGCACAAACCAATCAATATACGCTTATTGTGATTTTTTTTTACCAAAAATATGTAGAAGAATACATATCGGCCTAAACTGAGGAAAAACATAGTTTTTTTTATATATTTTTGGGGGATATTTATTATCGCAAAAAGTAAAAAATATTGCAATTTTTTCAAAATTGACGCTATTTTTTTTGTTTATAGTGTATAAATAAAAAACGTAGAGGCGATCAAATACCACCAAAAGAAAGTTCTATTTGTGGGAAAAAAAGAACGCCAATTTTGTTTGGGTACAACGTCGCACGACCTCACAATTGTCAGTTAAAGCGATGCAGTGCTGAATCGCAAAAAGTACTCTGGTCAGGAAGGGGGTAAAATCCTCCAGGGCTGAAGTGGTTAAACAAGTAGGTGCTTCTATTGTATATAAATGTGGCATATATGTTTCACAACAAGATATTGCTGAAAAATTATGTCTGTCTTGTTAAATGCACATAATAGTGATATACTGTACGAAAGTATGGAATGTGTGTTTTGGTTTGGTATGTTAGTATACAATAATATGATGAGCAACATATGTATTTTGTTATAACATTATAGATGAATTCACAGATTTCCTGGTAAAGATTTTACAAAACGAGGTAAGAAGATGATTTCCCTCTACAGATTACAAATTGTATTGACTATAGGAGACTAGTCTGAAAAAAATACTGCATGTAAAAGGCATGGCATTTGTAAAATCAAGAGGGCAGTTGTACTGGGATGTATTCTTTATTCAATACGTTGTTTATGCTCTCAAATGAGGCAATATTTTATTAAATGTATGTATTTCATTATATTAAGAAAAATTAATAACAATTATTTTTTTAAATATAATCCTATGGTTTATATATTTCTAAGTACCTTAAAAATGTGTCCTGAAACAGGTGTTTCCTCTGTTCACTAATTTATTCAACTGTTGTTATTTCAGTTTTTACAGAGATGCTTTGATTTGGCCATGCTGTATCCACATATATTTGAAAATGTATCCTTTGAAGACCCGATTTGGGGCCATGTCCTAGGGTGGGATATGAGCAGATGCTTTCTTCTGCAGCTCCGTAGCATCCCTCCACTATCCTTTTCTATTCTGTCCCAAAATCACCATAGAGCTTCCCCCTAACCCTCCATGTATGCCATGGAGGATTTCTATGCACCCTGGTGTCTGACTGGTGGATGGGCTGGCACAGAAAACAACCTCTGGCCAAAATTAGTGTGACCACTCCCTCCTGCCAAGAAAGCCGCCACTCCACTGCACCATGCTCCTCACCTGCTTCTACTCCTGAGAGTTCAGAGATGCAGCGGGTGCCTCTCCACCCTTCTCACCAGCTCCCTTGGCTCCACCGCTCCTGTTTGTCTCACAAACTTCTCCCAACTCTGCTGCATTAGAGGGAGGACCAGAACTTAACCTGTCAGAGGTATTATCTACCTGTGGAGAGGTGCAGCATGGTGCAGCAGCAGTAAACACTCAGAGTCCATTTGCAGAAACAGAACCAAATTGAAGTTAAAGTTCAGCAAAGCACAACTAACTCCCTGGGGGGAACAACCCAACTGAGTGTACTCACAGGATGTTTCAGAGATGAGTATATCAGTAGGTCTCAGGTCAACCAACGTCTGTCTCCAGTACCCATTCCAGTACCCAAGTGGGGAGGCTTCCAGAATGAATAGCGAGTCCCTGCACTTTCCCTACTCATTTGGAACCTCTCCCTGCAGCTAAACACTGTCCCTGACAGATGGGTGATGGGTGACCTGTCCCTACACTACCCACACACGAAATTTGTGCCAAGCTCAGGAGCCATGGTCTTACATAGACTCTGCCTGACCCAAGATGGCTTCCAGAGTCACCTGGGGTGACAACATCCAATCAGATAGCTGCCCCAGTGACCCAGGAAATCATAAGGGAATATGCCTGCCTACTTACCAAAGTAAACCACACTGATTTAATAGTAGGAGTTAACCGTCAAGTCAACAAGGAATAACCTCAGATTGGTTGGTCTGCCAGAGAGAGTGGAGGGACCTGATCCTCTTGCTTTTGGGGTTACAGGGTCCCAGGCAGACCTCTCCTCAGGTCATCAGGCAATCGACCTTGCCCCATGGATATATGTCTGCTAAACTACCAGGATAAGGGCTCTATCCTAAGAGCAGCCAGAACCAAGAAAAGCTTTTGCGTTAACAATGCAGTGGTCTCTTTTTTCCTCGATCACACCATGCACGTCAGCAAACTCAGCTGAAGTTTTAGCCTGTTTTTCATTGGGTTTCCTTCCACACTTAAAGCTGTATGTTTTGGGATGAAGTCTGCTCTTTTTGGGTTCAATTGGGCAGGGGAGTTTTGATGTTAATCCCTCTTCAATCCGAATGTCATAGTGGTACCGTGTTTATTCTTTCACATCTTTATCTACAATGACTATTTTCTTTTATGATTGCCTCTGCAACACCTGCAAATCTTTTATCATTGACAGTTGTTTTTATTTCTCAGAAGTGCATCAAATAAATTACCTTTTTACTTGGCCAAAGGTCTGCGAGTTGTTATGCTTCACCCATAGAGTGCTGCTTCTTCGTTTTAGAGTTTTGTATTAGGAGCCTATTTCTCTATATGGCTGTTATTGTTGTATTAGTTTTTTTCATGTGTCCTAATGTGTGGCTGGTTGTGTACATGTTCTGCTCTCTCCCTCCCTTTTTGTGCTGTTGTTGTGATTCAAGGGAGGAATGGGGGAATTTTGGACTCCTAGAAGAACTTTAGTCCTTTTCTCTATGCATAACCCCCATATCTACTGTTACTTTCCTTTCATGGAATGTTAGAAGTCTAATTTTAAATTCAGACAGACTAGTATTTTTCAAGGTTGATAAACAACATATTCTATGCTTGAAGGAAACCCATTTAAAGCGGTTGTATAACCGCTGTTTTTTTTTTGTCCTACACCTGCAAGGGAAAAGGCATAATGAGCTAGTATGCACAGCATACTAGCTCATTATGAGATACTTACCTTAGAACGAGGCATCGGCATCTCATCCTGTCCACGCCGAGGGAGCTGACATTTCCCCTCGGCGTGTCTTCCGGGTATCGCGGCTCCGGTGCTGTGAATGGCCGGAGCCGCAATGTCGTTACTCCCGCGCATGCGCGCTGAAGACTTCTGTCCGGCAAGCTCTGGTTTTTGCCGAGCTGTCAGCCGAGAATCCCCTGTGTGCATGCGCCGCTGCAGTCAGCGGCTCATTGTGAGGGGAATATCTCCTAAACCATACAGGTTTAGGAGATATTGTAAGCCTTATTATAGGGATAGGAAGTTGGACTTTTGACAACAATTTTTCTCACCTGTTACCGTGAGATGACAGGGGGGTCTTCTTTCCTCCCTGGGCTCTATGTGGCCCCAGGGGCTGATAACTCTCCCGTTTCTTCCTTCTCTTCTCTTTCCTTCTCTCATCTTTCTTCTCTCCTCCCTTCCTTCCCCAACTCACGGAACATCACTTAACAGTTTTTTTCATTGCAGTCCAGTTCAGAGGTTTATCCCCCCGATCAGAGGCTCCTATCGTGGACAAGGTACCACATCCCCTTTCAGCGCGGCTTCCGAAGGCCCCAGTACCGGTAAGTGACGGAGGACTCGGTAGCACTCACTCTCTCGGGTCTCATGGCTGATCTCACACCTAACACTTTAAGGGTTGCCACCCACAATGTACAGAGCCTAAATTCCCCCATTAAAAGACGGAAGATTTTTAATTTCTTTAAATCTTACAAACTGGATATTATTCTAATGCAGGAAACTCATTTCCCGGCCAAATACTGTCCCAAGTTCCTCCACTCCTACTTTCCAAATTTTTATCTGGCCAGTGAGGAAAATAAGACCAAAGGGGTGGCCATAACGTTTGCCAAATCTTGCAACTTTAGTTGGCTTGCAGAAATTAAAGACCCATAACGGCAGGTTTCTCTTAGTTAAGGGTAAAATAGACAGACAGATCTACTCCCTAGTCTCACACTACACCCCTAATAAGGGCCAAACTTCTTTTTTTCAGAACCTTCTGAGTGCCCTCTCACCGGCACTAGAAGGTACGGTAATTTTGGTGGTGACTCAAACACTGCCTTTGATCAAGGGCTGGACAAATCCAGACCCCCCGCAGATCGACTAACCCGCCCTACCAAATAAAGCCTCAAAATAGCTAGACTCATTCATGCCCATGGGTTAGCGGATGTCTGGAGGGAATTGAACCCTACTAAAAGGGACTATTCCCACTTTTCCCACCCACACAACTCCTATGCTAGGATTGATCACCTCCTCGTCAAAACACAGTCCATCCCATTGATCATAAAATCTCATATCAAAGACACTGTTTTGTCTGACCATTCATTGGTCATCATGGAAATACGCGCACACCATCGCAGAACGGGCAGGGGACAAGAGGGAAAGAGAGGCTGACATAAAAGTCCTAGAGGCCGAATTCTCCAAACTTCAGGCACTTCACAAATCCAACCCCTCCCCTTCTCGATATCCCAACTAGACAAGGCCAGGTTGGAGCTCAGCCTAGCCCTGACAGCTAAGGCGGAAAAACAAATTTGCTGGAAAAAACACAAATTCTACACCCAAGGGGACAGGGTGGGCTCCATGCTGACCGCCAAATTAACGCCCCGAATTAAATCACATACTATGCCAAAAATAAAGATCCCAGGACAGGGCACCACGGCTGATCCCTCCAAAATCTTAGAGGCCTTTCAGGTTTTTTATAGCAATCTTTACTCGCCAAAATCTCCTCCGCAGGATACCACATTGGATTCATTCCTGGGCGGTCTCTCTCTTCCATCGCTTTCAGCAGAACATAGAGACAGCCTTGAAGCCCCTTTCATGGAGGGAGAGGTACTTGGAGTAATAAAATCACTAAAAAATGGTTCAGCCCCTGGCACGGACGGTCTGTCCAACACCTATTACAAGACCTTCTCCAACACCTTAGCCATACATCTAACACACTTCTTTAACTCCAAAACACAGGGGAACCCACTTGATCCACAACTTAATACTGCATACATTGAAGTGATCCCTAAACCGGAGAAGAATCCGGAAGATGTTGGAAATTATCGCCCTATATCACTTATTAACCGTGATGTCAAAATTCTGACTAAGATTCTTGCTAATCGCATGGCTTCCTTCATCAATATATATATAGATAAGGATAAAGTGGGTTTCATTCCGGGCAGACAAGGCCCAGACCAAATAAGGCGGGCCATAGACTTGATCTCCATCCTTCAAACTAATTGGGCGGGAGGTCCTAAACAATCTGGTATGCTCCTGTCGTTGGACCTACAAAAGGCCTTCGACTCTGTATCCTGGCCATACATTTTTGCCATGTTGGAGCGCTGGGGCTTTGGACAAAGATTTCTCAGTCTGATACAGGCGCTTTACTCCAACCCCAGTGCCAGTATACGCCTGCAAGGATATTATTCCAAACCCATTACAATTAAAAAAGTGACTAGACAAGGGTGCCCACTCTCGCTGATCATATTTGCAATGGCCAATGAAACGCTTGCTATTGCAATTCGTCATAACCCAAACATCAAGGGAGTGACTTGCGGCTCCCAAACTCACAAATGCGGGCTATATGCGGATGACGTCCTGCTCTTTCTCACCTCCCCTGTAACCTCCCTTCCCAACTTATGCAAAACCTTAGATGCCTTTGCCGAACTGTCCGATTTAGAAGTTAATTACTCAAAGTCACGAGCACTCAACAGCTCACTAAAACCCAAGACTGTTAATCTCTTACGACAGAACTTTCCCTTCAAATGGAGCGATTCCTCCATCAAATACTTAGGTATTAACTTAACAGCTAAAACTGAAACTCTATAGGGCCATAACTACCCTCCCATGTACGGTGAGCTGGAAACAGACCTAAACATCTGGTCCCGTAATAATATTTCTTGGTTAGGGAGGGTAAATTCAGTTAAAATGACATTACTCCCCATATTGCTATATTTGTTTTGCGCCTTACCCATCCCTCTCCGGAGGGACCATATTAGATCCTTCCAAAGCAAACTTCTAAAGTTAATTTGGGGTAAGGCGGGATACAGAATTCCCCAAAGAACCCTTTACCTACATAGGAAAAAAGGAGGACTAGGTCTAGCCCACCTTTACAAATACTACCAAGCTGCCAGACTGGCCCAAATGTCAACAGTCTATTTTAGTTTCGAAAAACCTGATTGGGTTGCAATAGAAAAACAGACAGTTCCTAACTTCACGCTAGACTTCCTCCCCTGGATACCCCCAAGAAACAGACCCTCTATACTGGCCCCGACCCTTTCTCACTCTTTTGCTCTATGGGACTCCCTACGTTCCTCAGAAGCATTAGTTTCGGCATACAAACCCCTCACTCATATTTATAATAACCCAGACTTCCCTCCAGGGAAAAATGTTATGGCCTTCAAGTGGTGGGTGGATAAAGGCCTATACAGGATAGGACAATTTTTCACAGCCGCAGGCCCCTTCACTCTAAAACACTGCACCAAAATGCTAGATATGCCCTTATCCGAAACCTTTCGGTTCAGCCAAATTTCCCATTTCTTGCAATCGCTATGTAAAGACAAAGATTTCACCCCAACATTTTCTGACTATGAAATGTGGTGTGGTCAAGCCAGAGACCAGAGGGGTGGGATCTCAGTGATCTATTCATCACTTACCGCGCCATGCTCAAAAACGACTTTTATGGAGGCCTGGGAGTCCGAGCTCCAATTTAAATGGAACTTGGAAAATTGGCAGAGGTCCTGTTTCAAATCCTTCCAGGGTGTCCTCAATACCACTTTAGTGGAGGCCAGCCTGAAAGTGATCTCCAGATGGTACTATACCCCAACTAGACTGGCCTCAATCTATCCAACGGCTGACCCTCTCTGTTTCAGAGGTTGTCAACTCAAGGGCACAATGTCTCACATCTGGTGGGAATGCCCCAGAATTCGTTCCTTCTGGAAAAGAATATTTAATATATTGGAAGAGCTGGTGGAGTTTCGGATCCCCAGAACTCCTCTGGTGGCCCTTCTTAATGCCCCGATCCCGGGGATCCCTAAATCCTCTCGCAGACTGGCTTACTTTGTGCTGCTGATCGCCAGAGCCTGGAAACGGCCAGGAGTATCTCTCCCAGCAGCCAAAAGGTAAATATCCTGGATAATGTCCCAGGAAAAGCTCACTAGTATAGTTCAGGATACTGTGAAGAAATTTGAGGGTATCTGAAATCCATGGGCTCGATTGGTAGGAGTAGCTTTAGGCCCTCCTAATAGATCCACATAAAGCATATCTTAAACACATGAGTGATGTTCCTCCCCTCCCCCCTTCCCTCCCTCCTTTTCTTTCTTTCTTCTTTCCTCCTATTCTCTCTTCTTCAGGTCTCCTCTAGACCTTGGTGTTATTTTCAGGTCCATGGGTACTTTGTTTGCTCAGATTTGTTCATGTTCAGTGTCAACCATAGTGACGGGGCAAAGAGTTGTTCAATTCCCACTCCCCCTGTAGCTCTACACTACCCTTCAGCTCTCAGAGATGTAATCTTAATGGGGTATGAGCTTTCATTGGGAGAGCTCAGACCTTAGAGATCGTTTGAGGGTCCCTCGCCCCGACACAGTGTGCTCCCGCTTGGGGTGCCGGGTAGAGGAATGTCCCATGAATGGCAGGTTATAGCTTTCTCTGACACCCTTGTTTGCGCTAGACTACTTATAGAGCCCCGGAGTCCTTGACTACATATAGTCCATGCTGAAGGCAACTGTTTCAGTATTTACTGTTTAGACACTGCTCTGTTCCTTCATGCTTATACTTGACAAAGTATATTTCTGTTTTGTATAATTGTTTTTTTTCTCAAAATAAAAATCTTTTTAAGTAGAAGAAAGAAGATAGAAAAAGCTAGACACAAACAGAAGAAAAAGAAAAAGAAAGAATGAAGGAATTAATGTGCAATGTGAGCACGTCTGAGAGTGAGAGGTGAGTAAAGCAAAAAGGAAGTGCATTATGAACAAAAACGTGAAGTGAATCAACCAACACTGATAAATGGAGGAAAAATAGGGGCATGGGTGAAAAAAAGGTGAAAAGTGAAATCAACCAAGTGAAGGCTATGACAAAAATAAAAAGAGGGAAAGTGACAATGAGTGATGATTAAAGTGCAAGAAAAAAAGGAGATGATAAGAAAACGGTAAATAAAACCCGTATTTACCTTGAAGATGAAAAACGTGTGAGCAGTGTACCAATAAGGAAGGAACAATATTTGTAGTTGCTCAGAATGAATTATTGAAAGCAGAAAACTGCCGGATCTAAAATAGAATTATTAGAAGTGTTTTTATCACTATCAAATTTTAAAGAAAATACGGACCGTCGGTGCATGAATGTGCAACGTCGGGTATAGACCTAAGGAGTATAAGGGAATAGCAAAGGTTACCTGTCACAGAAGTGCTCCTAAATAGATGAACTTCCTGCTGGAGCAGTGGGGATCAAATGAAGGATCCCACAGAATGCTATCCACATTAAATATCAAAGGTTGAACATTAATTGCTGCTGAGATTGGCTGCAGGTGCACGCTGGCCACCCCCACCCTATTTACCTATATAGGGACAGTGCTGATGGTATCGGCACTCCACGTGTAATTCACCCGGCATTCCGGAAGACAGACAATCCCGGCATTCGCCGGCATTTCCGCCGCAACTGCGTGGCGTCGTGAAGTCACGCGCACACACACGCGCGCATGGGTGCAGCCCTCTAGTGGACATGTGAGAAAGAGCAGGGCCCTACGCCTGTCTCCCCCTGCCAGGAAGAAACACAATGGCACAGCAAACCTCCCCAAAAGGGAGGCGGCGAAACAGGGGATCCGGACCTAGGCAGTGGAAGGATGAAGGCCACAGAACAAAATATTATAATAACAACAAAATAGCAAATATAAGAGGATATACCTAGAATACAATGTGGGAACCACAGCATGCTTTTAATTGGCCTTTTCTGTCCAAACAACAAAAAATGTCAACACCTACAGCAACCCACACAGTATATTTGTATAAATTGAAATTTATTGGAGCTGAGAGCTGTTTGGAATTTATCCAGAGAGTCCACAGATTATCTTCACCATAATCTATTCATAATACAAGATGAAAAATATATCAGTGCTACACATCATCGTAGATAGATACAGTGGAGGTAATGAGAATTTATCCAAAATGTAGACACATTTTTGCAACTAAATGGGGGAGAAAGACATGATATAGAGTACAAACAAACAAATAAATTATAGCAGAACAAAAAGCAAATGTATATACCACAATAAGGACATATTCAATGTGTTTTGCCTGAGGAGAAACCTCGCAGGAAAGGGGCAAAGGAGATTGATTCATTGAGTCCAGGGGGTGACGTAGCCTGTAACTGGAAGATCCATTTTTGCTCCCTCTGGAGTAGGACCTTGTTCCAGTCGCCTCCCCTGTCTGGTATCTGTGCTTTGTGAAGTGCTGTGAAAGTGACCCCTATAATTATGTTCGAAAACGACATGTCTCCCAATTGGCAGATATCGATACCCAATTGCCATGCTGTACATGTGTTTAGATATTTGTTGCCAAAACTCTTGCTTGGTTTTGCCGGTGTAATAGGCGCCACATTCATACTCCATGAAATATACCACCCCGCGGGTCTGGCAATTCACGTAGTGCGACGGCTTGAAAATTTCTCCATTAGGGAGATGGAATGTTTTGGCCTTCCTTATAAGTGGGCAAAATGTACAATGACCACAGGAAAATGAGCCAGGAGTATGGCAGTGTTTGAATCTTTTCCGTTGGTCTTTGAATTCGCTTTGGACAAACATATCTTTGAGGGAAGTGGCCCTCCTGAAAGTTATTGATGGTTGTTTTGGAAGGAGAGTTTTTAATTTGGGGTCATCAGTTAGGATGCTCCAATGCTTTTGCAGAATATTTTTGATGGCTACATGTTGACGTGAGAAACGCATAATAATGCGAGTAAGATTCAAAGCAGTGGAGTCGTGAGATTGGGGTTTGTGCAACAGGGTGGACCGAGTTTTTGAGTGACGATGGATGATAGCTCGCAGCATCAAGCACCATATTACCAGCAGTACTTTTGCGGAACAAGGTGCTAAGGAGCTTGTTTTCGGGGGTGGTTTTAACCAAAACATCCAAGAAGGTAACACTCACATGGCTATGAGTCATGGTAAATTTTAAGCCATAATCATTTCCGTTCATTAAAATAAAAAATTCAATAAGTTTGGCCTCTGGTCCCTCCCAGACGACAAAGATGCCGTCGATATACCTTAGCCACTTGGTGATGTGGCCAGTGTACTCGATGAGCCCCTCGTCACCTAGGAGGGACTTTTCCCACTCCCCCAGGTACAGGTTGGCATAAGAAGGGGCACAACATGTCCCCATTGCCACGCCCTGTACCTGGAGGTAGTGGGAGTTATCAAAACTGAAAAATTGTGGTACAAAATGTATCTCCAGCCAGTCAGAATAAATACATTTGTTGCTGGGTCATAATAGAGACCTCGTTGGAGAACTTTTTGCACAGCAGCTAAACCCAAAGTGTGGGGAATGCTGCTGTACAAGGCTTCAACGTCAATGATGACAAGGATGGAATGGTCCCAAATAACGAGATCATCATTAATCTGCAAGAAGTGTATTGTGTCTTTGACATAGGGTGGCAACGAGTGGACAAAAGGCTGAAGATGGGCATCAATGACCCAGCTGAGATTCTCGGATATGGCCCCATTTCCAGAGACAATGGGGCGACCGGGTGGGTCAGCCGGGTTCTTGTGGATTTTGAGTAGGCTATAAAAGGTAGCTACTTTTGGATGTTTAGTACGGACAAAATTGTATATGTCCCTAGTAATTGTGCCGTTGGAAAAAGCTTGATCTACCATTTGGTAGAAAGCTATGTTGTATTGATTAATATTCAAGATGGAAATCTGTTTGTACCAATCTTGATTCTTTAGGATATTTAAGCACATAGTTATGTAGTTTTGGTTGTCCATAATGACCATGTTGCCACCCTTGTCAGAGGGTTTTATGACAATTGTAGGATTTTTTCTTAGCAGTTTGAGGGCCTCACTCTCATCGGGGGATAAGTTGTGAGGATTGCATTTTGTGCATGGTATTTTGCATATGGCCCGAATGGTTTGTTGAAAGAAAATTTTTACATTAGGATTCGTATTTTCAGGAGGAAATTTAGTTGAGGCCTTTTTAAACATAATGGCAGGGTTGTGTGGTGGTGATTCAACATCAGGCAACAGGGTGTTTAAATCTATTTGATCTACGAGATCAACCGTATTATTCTCTTGATATAAAAGAGACAAGTTTACCCCGACCTTGACCACGCTGGAGAGGAAAATGATTCCGCCTAGCATGGAGAGTGGGCTTGGATTTGGATATGGTGATTTTGGATTTATTTTGTTGTTCTCTAAGTGGGTAATTTTTCCCCGATGGCATCGAATGGACATTCCATCGGTAAGCGCGCCCCCACCAGAATTGCCGATTTGTCATGCAAAAATTGTGTTTCCTTAGTTTAGCTGAGTTAAACAGGACATCTTACAAACCAAGGAAACACAATTCAATTAACACAATTAACACAAACACAATTCAAGGTCGGAGTAAACAAAAAAGAGATTGTGCCAATAGAGGTTCAACTGAACAAGAAAACAAAAAACGTATAGAGGACATCTGTCCCCAAGATGTTCATTCTCCATCTGGGGATGTGTGTCCTGGTCCATCTGCAGATACGGATCCGTCTGTGGATTTGGATCGGACACTCACCCCCGGATCTTGTGAATCTAATCATTTACTACACGATTTGACTGCAAACCCTCACTTGACCTTACCTTCTAGTCAATCTACACCGACCATGACAAAACCTTTAAACCCTGCACGGGGACTCTGTTCCCCACAAATAAACAGAGTAGGCAAGGGTATGGACCCATTCGTTGTACGGATACCACCAACCTCCTAAGTGTGATCAATCTATCCTCTTACAAGCTATCCTCAGCTGAAATACAAATCCTGTCCCAAGGACTTACTTTCTGTCCAGAACAGAATTTTGATGTTTTTGAAGCCATTACAGATATACAGCTTTTCGCACGCAGATTACTCTTGAAGTACCTGCGAAAAACGATCAGCACGAGGACACCACCGACTTACTTGACTTGACTTTTCTATATCAAGAGAATAATACAGTTGATCTCATAGATCAAATCGATTTAGACACCCTGTTGCGTGATGTTGAATCACCACCACACTGTCAGGAGAATATGCCTTCCAGACATCAAAACCGTGTCCCTGCGCGCATGCGCGGCGGAACGGCGCTCCAGCGTATGTGCATTCGCAGGCCGGCAATCCGGCGCACACGGGTCAAACACTACTCCAGAGGGAGCAAAAATGGATCTTCCAGTTACAGGCCATGTCACCCCTTGGACTCAATGAATCAATCTCCTTTGCCCCTTTCCTGCGAGGTTTCTCCTCAGGCAAAACACATTGAATATTTTCTTATTGTGGTATACAGTATACATTTGCTTTTTGTTCTTCTATTATTTATTTGTTTGTACTCTATATTATGTCTTTCTCCCCCATTTGGTGGTAAAAATGTGTCTCCATTTTGGATAAATTCTCATTCCCTCCACTGTATCTATCTACGATGATGTGTAGCACTGATATATTTTTCATCTTGTATTATGAATAGATTATGGTGAAGATAATCTGTGGACTCTCTGGATACATTCCAAACAGCTCTCAGTTCCAATAAATTTCAATTTATACAAATATACTGTGTGGGTTGCTGTAGGTGTTGACATGTTGGTGTTTGGATAGAAAATGCCAATTAAAAGCACGCTGTGGTTCCCACATTGTATTCTAGGTATATCCTCTTATATTTGCTATTTTGTTGTTATTATAATATTTTGTTCTGTGGCCTTCATCCTTCCCCCGCCTAGATCCAGATCCCCTGTTTCGCTGCCTCCCTTTTGGGGAGGTTTGCCGTGCCACTGTGTTTCTTCCTGGCAGGGGGAGACAGGCGTAGGGCCCTGCACTTTCTCACATGTCCACTAGAGGGCTGGACCTTCTTGGGCGTGATTCCCCCTGCCAGCGGCGTTCCAGATCCTTCTAGGTGCCGTGACCATGCCCGCTTGCGCGTGTGACTTCAGGGCGCCATGCAGTTGCGGCGGAAATGATGGCAAATGCTGGGACTGTCTGTCTTCCAGAACGCCGGGTGAATTACACGTGGAGTGGACCATCGGCACTGTCCCTGTATAGGTAAGTAGGGTGGGGGTGGCCAGCATGCACCTGCAGCCAATCTCAGCAGCAATTAATGTTCAACCTTTGATATTTAATGTGGATAGCATTCTGTGGGATCCTTCATTTGATTCCCACTGCTCCAGCAGGAAGTTCATTTATTTAGGAGAACTTCTGTGACAGGTAACCTTTGCTATTCCCTTATACTCCTTAGGTCTGGACCCGACATTGCATATTCATGCACCGACGGTCCGTATTTTCTGCTTTCAATAATTCATTCCGAGCAACTACAAATATTGTTCCTTCCTTATTGGTACACTGCTCACGTGTTTTGCATCTGCAAGGTAAATAACTTACGGGTTTTATTTACTGTTTTCTTGTCATCTCCTTTTTTCCTTTAATCATCACTCAATCACTTTTAATCATCACTCAATCATCATCAATTACTTTAATCATCACTCATTGTCACTTTCCTTCTTTTTATTTTTGCCATAGCCTTCACCCTTCACTTAGTTGATTTCACTTTTCATCTTTTTTCACTTACGCCCCTATTTTTCCTCCATTTATCAGTGTTGGTTGATTCACTTCACGTTTTTGTTCATAATGCACTTCCTTTTTGCTTTAATTCCTTCATCCTTTCTTTTTCTTCTGTTTCTGTCTAGCTTTTTCTATCTTCTTTCTTCTTTTTTCTTTCTTCTCTCCTCTTCATTTTTTCTTTTTCCTTCCTTGGTCTTTCTTCTCCCCCCCTTCTTTCTTCCCCTCTTGGTTTTCTTTTCCCCTCACTTTTTTTCCTTTCCCTGCCCCCCCCCCCCCACTTTTTTTTCCCATCCCTCTCCGTCCTTCCCACTTATTCCTCACTTGTCGGTGTGTTTTTCTTTTCTTGCTATTTTTTTTTCTTTCTTTTTTCCTTCTTTTCTTTCTTTTCCTCTTCTTCTTTTTTATTAATTCTATTCTTGTTTCCCCCTTTTTTCCTTTTTTACTTCATGAGTCTTACCACTCTACCTGGATATATGCTATAACTTTTGATTACAAGTACATAAATCATTTTTTTGTTGCTTGTTATGACAATTAGGCAAAATAGCCTAAATTTGATTAAAACCATGATTATTATCATTAACTTTCTTACCCAATTCAAGCACACATATTTAGAATTAAATTTCAGCTATATATTTTTATAAGCACTGACTAGTGCTGTTGCTTGATGTTCAGGTTGCAGGTGCTGCTGGCCCACACGCCCCTTGCCAACTACAGTGCATTTTCCATAATTGTAATCCATCGTAAGTTGCTCAGTTGTGCTCGGCCACCCCCCCCCCCCCCCGGGTCTCAGCGGGCCGGGGAGATCCGGGCCGGGACCAGGTGGTGGAAAAATTTTTTTTTTGAAGACTTCAGATTCAGGAGAAATGGCTATACACATGTCATTGGTAACTATGTTTTAAATTGTTCTGTATCTTTACATCTATCATACATAATCATGTACATTTGCATTTATATACTTTTCATGCATGTAATCTTTTCTACAGCGCATACATATCCTCTGAAGAAGATCCAATGGGGTCGAAATGCATCAGGATTTATCCAAGCACTTGACCACTTGTATAATTGTGTGTAGTTTTACATGCGTTTTTGCGCTTTTAGTATCTCCTGTACCATAGCTCATGTTTTTACTTTATTGTCATTATGTTCCAATAAAATTATTCTTTTATAATTCAGTGTCACCTTTTTACATCGCCTGCTGCCTAGAAAATCCCTTTTTCGTGAGGGACAATTCCCTTCTCTCTGAGGAGGATGTTATTGGCTCTTATATTAATTACATTGTGACACACTGAACCTCTTTTTCAATCCACACTTCTGTCTTTGGAATTCGGTTTAGAAACGACCCATACTAATTATGTAGCAGACCCTTCCCTGGCTTCCCGCTGTGCTCTTGTAGAGATTCATCATTCCTTACACCTCCATACAGCTGAAGTAAGACAAAAAACACCAACTTTACTTATCTGCATGCCTGCAACAGCATAGTGGGAAAAAGGGCAAACTGCTGTCTTTTTTCCCCATTTTAACAAACTTGGTACAGTTACAACAGACCCTATGGAAATAAAAATGCCATCTTTGTTCACTATTATGAAACTATATATATGCAGATTTACTCTGTCCTCTGAAATGGCCTTTAGTTTCTTTGCCCATCTCCAAATTCCATAGCTTGCTTCTTAACTGCTTCAGATCCGGGCCATTGCCAAATGACGGCAACAGCACGGATCTAAATTGCCGGGACTACGTCCATTGACGTCGTCCCGTGCACGAGCAGCCTGCGCGCCCCCTGCAGGGCGCGCGCGGCGCGCTCGGTGATCAGCGAGTCTATGAGACTCGCCTGATCACAGATCAGAGTAAGGGGTTGGTCCCAACCCCTTACCACATGATCAGCTGTCAGCCAATGACAGCTGATCATGTGATGTAAACAGAGCCGGTAATCGGCTATTTTCCTCCTCGCGCTGACAGCGTGAGGAGGAAAAAAAAAACCCGATCACCGGCGGCCGTGATCGGGACATCAGTCCCGATCACGGCGATCTTGTAACACAGCAGTGCTGTCTACCAGTGCCCACCAGATTAACCCATCAGTGCCCACAGTGCCATCAATCAGCGCCACCCATCAGTGCCCACAGTGCCACCCATCAGTGCCCACAGTGCCATCCATCAGTGCCCACAGTGCCACCCATCAGTGCCACCCATCAGCACCCACATCAGTGCCACCCATCAGCACCCACATCAGTGCAACCTATCAGTGCCCATCAGTGCAACCTATCAGTGCCCATCAGTGTCACCTACCAGTGCCCATAAGTGCCCATCAGTGCCCATCAGTGCCCCCCATCAGTGCCCCGCATCAGTGCCGCCCATCAGTGCCCCCCATCAGTGCCCCCCATCAGTGCCACCTATCTGTGCCACCTATCTGTGCCACCTATCCGTGCCACCTATCCGTGCCGCCCATCCGTGGCCATCAGTGCCGCCTTATCTGTGCCCATCAGTATCGCCTTATCTGTCCCCATCAGTGCCGCCTTAATTGTGCCTATCAGTGCCGCCTTAACTGTGCCTATCAGTGCCGCCTTAACTGTGCCTATCAGTGCCGCCTTATCTGTGCCTATCCGTGCCCATCAGTGCAGCCTATCAGTGCCCACCAGTGCCGCCTCATCAGTGCATATCAATGAAGGAGAAAAATGACCTGTTTGCAAAATTTTATAACAAACTATTAAACATGATTTTTTTTTTTCAAAATTTTCCATCTTTTTTGTTTGTTTAGCAAAAAATAAAAACCCCAGCTGTGATTAAATACCACCAAAAGAAAGCTCTATTTGTGGGGAAAAAATGATAAAAATTTCATTTGGGTACAGTGTTGTATGACCGCGCAATTGTCATTCAAAGTGCGACAGCGCTGAAAGCTCAAAATTGGTCTGGGCAGGAGGGGGGTTTAAGTGCCCAGTAAGCAAGTGGTTAATGGCGGAAAATGTTATATGATCCCTTAACTGAAGTAGAAATCACTGATGCTATCCATTCTGTTTCCTTCAATAAAACCCTGGGTCTTGATGGCCTGTATGCAGAGTGGTATCACTCTTATGTCAATAAAATAAAAAAAGTGACCAGTGCAATTCCTACAATTCCTATAATATCACAATGTGTATATAAAGTGCAATGTGCAAACAAAATAATTACAAAGGCAACCATCCAAGTGTCAGTGAAAAAATAAACAAAGTCGTCATAGAGTTGAACCAACATTTTGGATGTCTGTCTAGCTTTGTGAGGTGTCCCTGTACCCTGAGTTACAGATTTACCAGGCAAGCATATACAGTATGTTGTTGTGCATGTGTTTTTGTGGTTTGTATTTATATGCTATTTTTGGGGGATATATGTTGAAATAACCACTGTTGTACTTATATAGTGTGATGGGATGCGAAGTGAGGTCATCGATAATCTGTATATTTCACCTCGCATTCCTTCTATTGTAAGAGACTGAACCGGACCTAGTCCGGGTTTTTCCAGCCTCTGTGGCAGGCTTGGTTCCAGTCCAGATGTTGTGCTCCACTTGAGTCCATGCTCAGGTGGACTTTAAATGACCAGGAAGAGAGCACAGCAGGGCTCTGGCCTGAGAGTCAGAAGGGAATCTGAGAGAGAGGAGCTCTGTTTGTTTGGATTGAAAAAGAATGTTTGCTTTACCTCATGTTTTGTGAGTGACGGGGACCAGCCCCACACCATATAGAGAGCAGTGTACTGTTTAGTTTAGCGCCGGACGGCAAAGATTTACTTTATTATATTTGTTTATTTTAATGATTTTGCAAACCACTTGTAAATAAAGCTGGCAACCCACCAGATTTTAAAGAAACTGCCTGCACGCTGTCCTTCATTTCGAGAAACGGTGATACCCACATGTGGTGGGGAATGCGGGCACTTTCTGAAGATGGAGGAAATGTTAAAGGCCCTGTGCAGCTCAGCGGGAAACCAACCGCCAAGCTACAGAGGCCACTGCAGCACAATGGGAGGCTGCTGCAGCACAACAGGCGGCCCAGCAGGAGATGAATCGGCAGTTCGCAGAGTCTCTGCTGGAATTGAAAAAGGGGTTCACACCTCCTGTGCCAGTGGAGCCAAAGATGGCACATGCCTCCTACCACCTGCAGAAGATGACGCCTGCCGATGATGTCGAGTAGGGATGAGCTTCGAGTTCGAGTCGAACTCATGTTCGACTCGAACATTAGCTGTTCACCAGTTCGCCGAACAGCGAACAAGTTGGGGTGTTCGCGGCAAATTCGAAAGCCACAGAATACCCTTTAAAAGTCTATGGGAGAAATCAAAAGTGCTAATTTTAAAGGCTTATATGCATGGTATTGTCATAAAAAGTGTTTGGGGACCTGGGTCCTGCCCCAGGGGACATAGATCAATCCAAAAAATTTTTTTTTAAAACGGCCGTTTTTTCTGGAGCAGTGATTTAAATAATGCTTAAAGTGAAACAATAAAAGTGTAATATCCCTTTAAATTTTGTAGCTGGGGGGTGTCTATAGTATGCCTGTAAAGGGGTGCATGTTTCCCGTGTTTAGAACAGTCTGACAGCAATATGACATTTTAAAGGAAAAAAGGTCATTTAAAACTACTCTCAGCTATTAATGAATTGTCAGTCCGACAATACACATAAAAGTTCATTGATAAAAACAGCATGGGAATTTCCCACAGGGGAACCCCCGAACTAAAATTTAAAAAAAAATTATGTGGGGGGTCCCCCTAAATTCTATACCAGGCCCTTCAGGTCTGGTATGGATTTTAAGGGGAACCCCATGGCAAAATTAAAAAAAAAATTGGCGTGGGGTCCCCCCAAAAATCTATACCAGACCCTTATCCGAGCACGCAACCTGGCAGGCCGCAGGAAAAGAGGGGGGGACGAGAGAGCGCCCCCCCTCCTGAACCGTACCAGGCCACATGCCCTCAACATTGGGAGGGTGCTTTGGGGTAGCCCCCCAAAACACCTTGTCCCCATGTTGATGGGGACAAGGGCCTCATCCCCACAACCCTTGCCCGGTGGTTGTGGGGGTCTGCGGGCGGGGGGCTTATCAGAATCTGGAAGCCCCCTTTAACAAGGGGACCCCCAGATCCCAACCTTCCCCCCGTGTGAAATGGCAAGGGGGTACAAGAGTACCCCTACGATTTCACAAAAAAACTGTCAAAAATGTTAAAAATGACAAGAGACAGTTTTTGACAATTCCTTTATTTAAATCTTTCTTCTTTCTTCTTTTTCTTTCTTCTATCTTCCTTCGGTTTCTTCCTCCATCTTCTTCTTCTTCTGGTTCTTCTGGTTCTTCTGGTTCTTCCTCCAGTGTTCTCGTCCAGCATCTCCTCCGTGGCGTCTTCTTCTCTTCATCTTCTTCTCCGGGCCGCTCCGCATCCATGATGGCATGGAGGGAGGCTCGCGCTGTGTGACGCTTCTCCTTTTCTGACGGTTCTTAAATAATGGAGGGCGGGGCCATCCGGTGACCCCGCCCCCTCTGACTTCACGGGGAATGCCACAGGGAAGTCCCCGTCAAGTCCCCATGCGTCAGAGGGGTGCAGGGTCACCGGGTGATCCCGCCCTCCGTTATTTAAAAACCGTCAGAAGAGGAGAAGCGTCACACAGCGGGAGCCTCCCTCCATGCTTTAATGGATGCGGAGTGGCCCGGAGAAGAAGATGAAGAGAAGAAGACGCGGCGGAGGAGATGCCGGACGAAGGAAGGAGGAAGAACCAGAAGAACCAGAAGAAGATGGAGGAAGAAACCGAAGGAAGATAGAAGATAGAAGAAAGAAGATAGAAGATAGAAGAAAGAAGAAGCATTTAAATAAAGGAATTGTCAAAAACTGTCTTTTGTCATTTTTAACATTTTTTGACAGTTTTTTTGTGAAATGGTAGGGGTACTCTTGTACCGCCTTACCATTTCACACAGGGGGGAGGGCCGGGATCTGGGGGTCCCCTTGTTAAAGGGGGCTTCCAGATTCTGATAAGCCCCCCACCCTAAGACCCCCACAACCACCGGGCAAGGGTTGTGGGAATGAGGCCCTTGTCCCCATCAACATGGGGACAATGTGTTTTGGAGGCTACCCCAAAGCACCCTCCCAATGTTGAGGGCATGTGGCCTGGTACGGTTCAGGAGGGGGGTGCTCTCTCATCCCCCCTCTTTTCCTGCGGCCTGCCAGGTTCCGTGCTCGGATAAGGGTCTGGATTTTTGGGGGGGACCCCACGCCAATTTTT
Source organism: Lithobates septentrionalis (assembly GCA_037952835.1). Classification (NCBI taxonomy): domain Eukaryota; kingdom Metazoa; phylum Chordata; class Amphibia; order Anura; family Ranidae; genus Lithobates; species Lithobates septentrionalis. Next base: position 984,098 of record JBBDGP010000961.1, on the reverse strand, counting down.
TTTGAAGTTTTGGCGCTGGGTTTCCCTTAAAATCCATACCAGACATGAAGGGTCTGGTATAGATTTTGAGGGGGACCCCACGCCATTTTTTTTTAAATTTAGGCCGGGGTTCCCCTTAATATCCATACCAGACCTGAAGGGCCTGGTATGGAGTTTAGGGGGACCCCCTCCACATCATTTTTTTTTTAACTTTGGTTTGGGGAATTCCCATGCCGTTTTTATTAATGAACTTTTATGTGTATTGTCGGGCCGGCAATTCATTAATAGCCGAGAGTAGTTTTAAAAGACTTTTTTTCCTTTGAAATGTCATTTTGCTGTCAGACTGTTCTAAACACTGGAAAAACGCACCCCTTTACAGGCATACTATAGAAACCCCCCAGGTATGACATTTAAAGGAATATTACACTTTTATTGTTTCACTTTAAGCATTATTAAAATCACTGCTCCCGAAAAACGGCCGTTTTTAAAACTTTTTTTGCATTGATCCATGTCCCCTGGGGCAGGACCCAGGTCCCCAAACACTTTTTATGACAATAACTTGCACATAACCCTTTAAAATTAGCACTTTTGATTATTCATGTTCGTGTCCCATAGTCTTTAACGGTGTTCGCGTGTTCGAGTGAATTTTTTGCCTGTTCGCAAGTTCTGGTGCGAACCGAACAGGGGGTTGTTCAGGTCATCCTTAATGTCGAGGCATACCTTGCGACTTTCAAGAGAGTCGCTGTCTGTGAAGGATGGCCAAAAGAACAGTGGGTGGGTCTGTTGGCTCCATTTCTGACGGGAGAACCTCAAGAAGCCTATTTTGACCTGGAACCGGATAAGGCCTAGGATTATGAGACTCTGAAGCCTCCGCCTCCAACAGACCGTGTACCGGTGACACCTGACCTCCCCATAATGGATTCTCTGTCCGTGGCACAACAAAGTGATGTTAGGGCGTTTGTGTACAAAAATAGAGACTTTTTTCCCCCTTACCCGGACTGACCAACGTGATCCAGCATGACATAGTGATGGAAGCAGAGGGTCGCGTAAATGTAAAGCCATATAGAATCCCAGAGGCCAGGCGAGAGGCAGTCGCGAAGGAAATCAAAAATATGTTAGAGTTGGATGTGGTAGAAGAGTCCCACAGTGAATGGTCGAGCCCCATAGTGCTGGTCCCAAAACCTGATGGCACTATCAGGTTTTGTAACAACTTTAGGAAACTCAAAAGTGTGTCTAAGTTCAATGCGTACCCGATGCCTCGGGTCAACAAACTTGTGGACAGGTTGGGACAGGCTCGCTACATAACAACCCTAGACCTAACGAAAGGCTATTGGTAAATACCACTAACTGAATTGGCCAAGGAGAAGACTGCCTTTTCCACTCCTGAGAGCTCGTTTCAGTACAAGCGGATGCCTTTTGGTCTGCATGGAGCCCCTGCATCGTTCCAGCGAATGATGGACAAAACTTTGAGACCACATCGCCCATATGCAGTTGCTTATTTGGACGATGTGGTCATCCACAGCCCAGATTGGAAATCACACCTGCCCCGAGTACAAGCAGGGGTAGATTCCCATAGGGAAGCAGGTCTCACAGCCAACCCAAAAAATGTGCCATAGGCCTGGAGGAGGCCAAATACCTTGGGTATATTATTGGCCGGGGACTGGTCAAGCCTCAGACCAATAAGGTTGAGGCAATTCAAAAATGGCCCCAACCAGTAAACAAAAAACAAGTTTGGGCCTCACTGGGCATTACGGGGTATTACAGATGGTTTATACCCAACTTTGCCACCATTGCCGCCCCTCTGACAGACCTGATGAAGGGTAGAGGGTCGGTCATGGTTAAATGGAATACTAGTACAAAATGGAGCTGCGCTAAAATTAAATGATGGAAAAAACAACAAATAAACCAATGCGTTAACCACTAGTAAAAGGGTATGAGTAGTTCCAAAGTGTGGAGGCAAATAAACCCCAATACTGGTAAACGGGTATGAGTAATTCCAAAGTGTGGAAACAAATGAACCCCAATACTAATACCCTGTGAATACAAACATATAAATGAAAATAGACAAAATAAATTATCTATATAAATAAAGTGTAAACAAGATGGGTTAAAAAAAAAACAAAAATCTAAAAATTGAAAAAACAAAAAAGTGAGTCCATGTGATGTGGATTATCCAATGGAAAAACTACAAGACAAAAAAAAACAACAAAAAAGTCCATACAAGTAGTGTACTCAAAAAACAAAAAGCAACGGGGGCGTGGCTAACCGCCGAGCAAGATGGACGTCTGAATCCTCAGCTCCTGCACCGACCGGAACGATCTAAGCGAACATCGCCGCTTCTACAGCTCCATCTGACCCCTAAACATACAGAGACACTGCCACAGGGACCAGCAATGTCTCAGCCGACTCGCAAGAGGAAAGAATACAGGCTGCCAAAGAAACTGACAGATTACTTTTCACTGCAGCTGGACACAGAAATCCAAGATGGCGCCCGCGGCCCTGCACAGGATTCATCAGCTTACACAGACCTCCCTGATGCAGATGACACTGAAATACTGCCTCATCCACACTCTCCAGAGACATCCCTTCAATATCCTTCCTCCTCAGCCTGCAACAGCCCAGCAAAAGCGAGGATGCAAATGGATTCAACAGAAAACGGCACTGAGGTAAGCCCTGCATCTCTCTCAATATTACCTCAGCCATCAGCTATAGCAGCTTTCCCCACATCAGATCAACCTGTTCTAGACACTACCATGAAGGAGATGCTCATCCCCCTGCAGAGCTCACTGCATATTGAAATAGCATCCATGTTCAAGCAATTCTCATCCCATGTACACATTATGGGGAACAAAATTCACCATATTGAAAAACACACGAATGACCTAACCACAACAGTGAATGATCTTGTAGATGCACAAGATCATACCCATGTTGAACAGCAATGGATGAAATCCAAGATGGCGGACGTAGAAGACAGGTCTAGACGTAATAACGTCAAAATTAGAGGTATACCCGAATCCGTCCTGCCACATGACCTCAATCCATATGCCAGAAAGATGATCTCCATGGTTTTACCTGATCTGTCACCAATGGAGACAATAATAGACCGCATACATCGCATCCCCACACCAGCACATCTAGCAGCAGACATACTCAGAGATGTTCTAATGAGGATTCATTTCTTCCACACTAAGGATCAACTCCTATATAAAACCAGACATCTGGGTAAACTCCCAGCACCATTCAATAATCTACAGCTGTTTGCAGACTTGTCGCAATACACACGACAACTCCGAAGACAACTGAATACCATAACCAAGCCTCTAAATAACCACAAAATCCCATACCAATGGGGATTCCCAACAAAAATCATCATCACCAAAAACGGAGCCAAACACGTCATCACCACAGTGCAAGAAGGAATAAAACTTCTCAAACAATGGGACATTATCCCGGAAGCACCTGAAGTATCAATTAATAACCACAGAGGTCCCACTCAGACCCCAGGTCCCAAGCAAACATACAATGCACGCTGAAGCGAACCTGATAGGCGATACCTAGGTTCACACAGTCACCATACCATCCGGTCGGATGCCTTGCTCACGCAGCTTAACCCACAAACTCTACCCCGCACAGTTAACACAGCCTAGTGTTGTCAGGCTGTTTGTAGCAGTTGCTCAGTTATATCTACACTTAGTATTGCTTATATCATAAAGCACTGTTTAACCTTCCTTTCTCTTCTCCTACCTGACTCATTCTCCACTCGTCCCTCCGGAGAGCTACTACTGAAGAACAACCAAAACTCGCTCCACGTAACCTCCCAGGACCAAACAGCTGCCTCTTCCAACTGTGAGTACCACTCATTTTGTTTGACACCACTACAAATCACACAAGATGCCAAAATTCCTTTCAATTAACGTCAAAGGACTCAATAACCCTGCCAAGAGAACCTCCATGTGGAAAACAGCTATAGATTCTAAATGTGATATCCTTTGTCTCCAGGAGACTCACTTCAAAATCTCAGCTGAACCCCGTTGTACACACCATCAATTTACCAACATTTTCAAAGCCTCAGGCCCAAATAAGAAAAATGGGGTCATGATAGCAGTAAAAAATTCCCTCACTTTCACGCTTCACAATAGCTTGATCGATGAGGAAGGGAGATATTTGGCGCTGGACTGTACCCTAGATAACACCAGATATACCATCGTCAATGTCTATACGCCCAACTCTGGCCAAATTAAATTTTTATCCAAACTTATGAAAAAACTCAATAAGTTCCACCAAGGAAACTTCATTGTGTGCGGTGACTTCAACATTGCACCTGACAATGAATTAGATACCTCAAACCGTACCTCCAGACCCTCATCCCCTATGACCACCTTCATAAGAAACAACGACCTATACGATGTTTGGAGATGCCACCACACCTCAGAACGAGACTACTCCTTCTTTTCCAGCAGACATAATTCGTACACCCGGATTGACTATTTTCTTGTTTTCAAATGGACCCTTACTAAAACCACAGACTCCTCCATTGGAACAATCACATGGTCTGATCATGCCCCAGTGTCGATAGATATAGCTGACCATCCTTCGCATCCTCGCCATATGATGTGGAGAGCCAATGCGTCAATCATCCAATCCCCAGAAAACTCCCTATACATACGAAATCACCTGGAAGAATTTTTTGAACTGAATAAAGGATCGACTTCAAACAACACCATTCTATGGAATGCCCATAAGGCGTTTGTTAGAGGAATTATTATACAACTTAGTGCAAGAGAAAAGAGGAGGAGATCACAGCGTCTAGATACTATCATATCTAATATTAATCTATTAGACAAACAGAACCAATCCACTCCAGACCCTACAACAAAAGAAAAATTAGTTCTCCTTAGACAAGAACTTAGGAACATTCTTCTAGAATCCCACACTAAAATCCAAACAAAATTCAAAGCAAATCATTACACTACAGGCAATAAAGCAGGGAAAGCACTCGCACTCAGAATAAAAGGACGCCACATCAAATCAAAGATACCACACCTCTTTTATCCAGCCACAAAACAAAAACTCATTGACCCGCAAGCTATTGCGGACGCATTCAGCCACTACTACCAATCACTGTACAACCTAAAAGAAGACACTAACACCACCCAACCATCTATGATAGACATCAACACATTTTTACAGGAAATTAAACTTCCAAAACTTTCACAACATCAACTTCATGAGCTAAACAAACCATTCACCCACCTAGAGATCCTAAATATAATTTCTGCATTACCATCCAACAAATCGCCAGGACCGGACGGTCTAACTAGCGAATATTATAAACAATTTTGCACCACCTTGGCACCCCACTTTACCGAAGCCAGGGAAAGAACCTACCTCACCCCAAAATTTCCGCCCAATCTCGCTCCTTAACATAGACACAAAGATTTACGCCAAAAGCATAGCAGCTAGACTAGTACAAATCATGCCCAAGTTAATACATCCAGACCAATCCGGCTTCACAAAAGGTAGACAATCCCATGACGCATTATAAATAATAAATGATGCACTATAACTGCCCTCACCACTAGTGCAATCAAATAGCAGCGCTGAAAATACTATGTGATCTCAAAGAAACAAAATACATATAACCCTTAAATTATATATAATGTCCAGCTGTTGTGCACAGCGCTAAATAAACATGTGTTACTAATCAATAGACATAATGTGAACCAGCCGTGTAAACTACTTTAAATCAAAATTGCAAATAAATTACAAAAATGACCAGTGAACATATAAAGTCCAAAGTAAAGTGAATAGTGAATAATGGTGAAAATATCAAACAGATAAAAATCTTCAGTGATAATATCTTCCACCACACCGCTGTGACTGTGACTTCCACTCCCCGTCAGCGAGTAAACTCACCAGCTCCTTTTGCCTTACACTCTCGTGTTCGGCTCACAGGCTTTTCCCACACAGTAGGGGGCAAACTGGCAACCTCCAATCAATCTCCGTTTAGTACCCAGAGTGTGATAGCAAATGTTCTCTCCACATGAAAAAAAGAAAAAGCGAACCAATAGTGCAGTAACGCAACCACTTTATTAAAAATTAACACTCTCCTCCACCATTGAACTCACATTTCACAAAAAATATTCAAGCGAAAAGACACAGCAATCATGGTAATCACCAAAACAACACTCCAAACGATGATAGAGATGTATGGTGGTCACGGCGGACCCAGGTAATCTGATAGGTGGTGACACTCTCACCAGTTCCTGTAGTCTCCCGCAGCCGCTTCCCCGCTCACTCGTATGGCGCTCCCTGTCACAGCGTCCTACGTCAAGCTTATTCGAGCCCCGACATGTTTCGTCACGAAGGACTTAATCATGGGATTCGGCTGCGGGAGACTACAGGAACTGGTGAGAGTGTCACCACCTATCAGATTACCTGGGTCCGCCGTGACCACCATACATCTCTATCATCGTTTGGAGTGTTGTTTTGGTGATTACCATGATTGCTGTGTCTTTTCGCTTGAATATTTTTTGTGAAATGTGAGTTCAATGGTGGAGGAGAGTGTTAATTTTTAATAAAGTGGTTGCGTTACTGCACTATTGGTTCGCTTTTTCTTTTTTTCATGTGGAGAGAACATTTGCTATCACACTCTGGGTACTAAACGGAGATTGATTGGAGGTTGCCAGTTTGCCCCCTACTGTGTGGGAAAAGCCTGTGAGCCGAACACCAGAGTGTAAGGCAAAAGGAGCTGGTGAGTTTACTCGCTGACGGGGAGTGGAAGTCACAGTCACAGCGGTGTGGTGGAAGATATTATCACTGAAGATTTTTATCTGTTTGATATTTTCACCATTATTCACTATTCACTTTACTTTGGACTTTATATGTTCACTGGTCATTTTTGTAATTTATTTGCAATTTTGATTTAAAGTAGTTTACACGGCTGGTTCACATTATGTCTATTGATTAGTAACACATGTTTATTTAGCGCTGTGCACAACAGCTGGACATTATATATAATTTAAGGGTTATATGTATTTTGTTTCTTTGAGATCACATAGTATTTTCAGCGCTGCTATTTGATTGCACTAGTGGTGAGGGCAGTTATAGTGCATCATTTATTATTTATAACACGTCTTTGTTTTTTAAGTGGCTGCTTAGTGTGAGGGGCGAGTACCATAAGCGCAGTGTTTTGGCACACAGGAAGGGGCGGATTGCCTGGGTACCATATAAGTTATATAATCCCATGACGCAACCAGAAGACTTATTAACATAATCCACCATGCTGAGACCAACAGAACGCCTTCTCTGCTCCTATCTCTGGACGCAGAGAAGGCGATCGACAGGGTCAACTGGGACTACATATAAGCGACGCTCCACAAATTTGGCTTCCAGGGTCCTATCTTGTCAGCAATACTAGCTTTATACTCATCCCCGTCGGCCCAAGTCTACACAGAAGGCATGATCTCAAAGCCATTCCAGATTACTAATGGCACCCGCCAGGGATGCCCCCTCTCGCCACTTATTTTCAACCTAATTATGGAACCCCTGGCGGAGCACATTAGACTTCACAGAAATATCACTGGTTTTAAAATCGGCCATATAGAACATAAAATTAACCTGTTTGCGGATGACGTCGTAATGATGCTCACCAACCCAATCTCTTCCCTGGCTTCGGTCCAAGATGTACTAATGAAATTCAGTTGTATTTCGTATTACAAGGTCAATGCTACCAAATCCTACATATTAGACTTAGGCCTAGATGCAGTAACCAGCAATATCCTACGCAATCAATATATATACCCGTGGGCAGAATCAGGTATATCTTATTTAGGCATCATACTCACTAAATCAACAAAAGGTCTTTTCAACAGCAACTACATAGATACTAAACAAATGCTACTTCAGGAAACCGCTAAGTTAGCCAAATTTGAAATCACATGGTCAGGTAGGCTGGCAGCCTTCAAAATGCTCATATTACCTAAAATACTTTACACATTTCGCACACTACCTATTCCTCTATCCAATTCCTACCTAAACTCTCTGCAGACTATAATTAGTCGATATATTTGGCAAAATAAAAAACCGAGATCCATTCACTCTAAAATCATCAAACACAGACTAGTAGGGGGAATGGGCTACCCTGACATAAGAGACTACTACCTAGCCACTATCCTGTCACAACTCCAAGAGTGGACTCAAACCCACCAAAACACACTATGGGGCAACATTGAAAACAATGCCACGCCAGGGCCAAACCTCGCATGCTGGCTATACAGTACATCTGCTCTGATCACGAATACTCATCTGTACTCCCCAACCATTCAGGCATCAGTCAAAGCCTGGAAAATCCTCCACAACACTAAATGGTCATCACTAACCACTAAACCTATACACGTTCCAATACACGCTAATCTCCCACAATAGATATATATCACATGTAATACTTATACATATATATAGCACTAACTCTCGGTGGAGCTGCTGGTTTAAAGCGGGCTTGTTACCTTCACTCTCGATACCTCTATTTCACTGGCACCGGGTCTAGGGTTCCGTTGAGTTTACCTCTGGACGATATAAGCACCAAACACTTGAGTAGGTTTTCCAATGCTTTACTGAACAAATAAAGGAAGTAGCAGGAAAGAGGCAGAAGGAAAGCTGCAGGGAAGCTCAAATATCTTTCCTTAGTATTCTTCAGAACATTCTTAGTAATTGAACACTTGTAGTTGAATGCGCTCCCCTTGTAGGATTCAATCTTTGCCCGCCTGGACAGACCTCTCTCACTTCTCTAGCAGCCAGTACGTAGCAGGAACAAAAGTCTCTGCCACAGATTTGTTTGAAATAAAACCCGTACGATCCTCTGCCACAGGATGTAATGGTTTGCGATGAATGTCAGACACAGTACTTGAACCTTTAAGCCAACCCGGCAGTACTATGCAGTAAGACTACTTCAGGATACGTCCTCCAACCGAGTCACCAGGCCCCTCTCCAGACCAGCACTCTGCATGATCCTTCCATGACGGGTCCTCCCCTGGGATCTTCTCGGTTGTCCAGCTTCTTCACTCAGGATAGACAGCTCAGGGCCATTCCTCTGCTGCTGTGGTAGGCCCCAGACAGGCTTCTGGGCCCACCCACACGCAGCAGCGACGTGGGCCTCCGGAACGGAACGGAGGCCCACGAGATGGTACTCTTAACACATACCTGTCAGCCAGGAGGGCCAACAGGTGGCTGAAAATGAACCCCAGAACATGGCGTCTGTCCCATAAATACCCTCTCCCAGAATGCAACTCAGAGGACCACCTCCACCGAGTCGTCTCCGGGACAGAGGAGCACCCATACGCTTCAACACGTTGCCCTTCCAACACTGGCCCATAGCGACAACGACACCCACCAGCACAGTATGGAACCACACGCAACGTCAGCCGAGCTTGAACAGAGGCAAATATAACTTCCTATAATAAGTGACCCACTAGATTAAAATCTACCAGCGCTACATATTCCCCCCAGTACAATAGATGTTGTCCTCAACGTCTGTCACAAAAGTAATAACTCCCAAGCCTGAGAGCAGGTATTTGAGCTTATAACTTGGATTTAGGTAAAGAAGAAGGAAAGACAGTAGAAAGACATTATAAGATTAACATTTGTAAAACAATATGTTCACATCCACAAACAAAACCATCCTATGACTGTACATTTCCTCACTATCTATCTTAGCTGAAAAGCCTAACAGCTTGATAGGAGATCAAATGGTTCCTGAAAAGGAAAACATGTTAAACACACATGCGACCTATAAAATTTCAGGAGCAAAGTCTCATTTGAAAAAAATGAAACTCTCTTCCCGTTATCTACACCAGAATATTCTTTAGGAGTCCATCCCTATATATACATTTTTTCTTTAAATGAAAGAAATCCGGCTAGCAAAAAGAAGTCCTTGGATTTGAAACACTGAAATGAGCATTCAGATCTTGACCACGAAGATCTCTATATACTGACACTAACTAACTAACTAACTAACTAACTAACTACCCCAAAGTTCCTTTGTCCATAATTACCAATAAAACCGGGGATCTGGCAATGTCAGTGCTTTTCCCAGTTTATCCACTGTAGTGATGAAATATACAATGTCATCTTTTCCGGGCCTGCAGATGACCACTCTGTCAGCATAGATGTTCCGACCGAAATTCCAGTGCATAAAACATCCACTGTAACGTTCATCCAGTCTTTTGGAAAGGCTTAAGCACAGACAAATAGTCCCAAACAGCTTCACTGTACCAAAGCTCCCGGTTAGCTTCAATCACTTGCATTATGTCCTGAAGGACAAAAGGGAACTCCAAACCATATTCCGTAGCTACACGCTTGTTCAACATTCTCTGCAAACGTGCAAGTTTCGGTAAGGATCTATTTTTCCCCATACCAGGAGGCACACATGAATTCAATGATTTGCTCACCATAGACCCAGCCAGTGAACTAGCAACTTTTGACAATGTCTCCTTTACAGTGCTGTGTGGCTCCACACAAGGTGACGTCTTCCCAGAACTCAGGGCTGTCCATTAAGGGAAAGTCATAGCAGAGGCGACATCTTCGCCTTGGGCCCATAACAGCTCTTGTGACAAAGTCTCAAACAGGTCATCATTACCGGAGAGATCCGACATGGATTCTTTCCCCCGAATCTCCCAGCTCTTCTGCTGGCAGATATTTATTTACAGTCCCAGATACATTTCCCATCAATTGCTCACCCGTTCCTGCCGTGGACTTTGTTGGATCCAGTTCAGGTAGTCTCTGGGGTAGGCCTCGACCACGGCCGCAGGAAGCCTTCACATATCCCACCTTCTTCTGTACAGGTACAATAGGGATAGGTGTGGTGGACGTAGAAATTAAGGTAATGTCCGCTAATGAGACAGCAACAGCAGTGTCTCTCTCCGGAACATTCTCGGCAACAACAGGCAAAGTCACGGCCTGCCATTCTCTTTCCACAGCAGTAGCAGCTTCTACTGTGGCGATACCTGTAGCCCAATCCATTCAATAAGCACGGGGCAACATGGTAGGTTGCTCCACCACAAACAGATATTCTCCACATTGCGGGCAGCGAACAAATGGACGGAGATGTACGGCCAGTCCTTCACATTTGTGGCAAATCATGTCCAGCCCTTCCGATATCTCCGGCGGTATAGAGAACAAACCTCCCCTGCAGCTTCAGACCAATACCGGTATCTGTAAGCAGGGTTCCGGTCAGCACAGTACTCGACACGGTGCTCGCAGGGAACATTCTTGGTCCCATAATTGGCTGCATCGCTGAAAAAGACATGGCCACACTCTGATCTTCTCAGCACTATCATGAGGCCTCTCTTCTTCTCTGGCGCCAAACACATACACGCGTCCCATGCGGTATCAAGTAGGGTAGGCTCCTCCCACTTGTTCTTCTGATCACGTAGCTCCTGGGCTTTTACTGGCGCCCACCGCCTACGCAGTCAGAAATTAAGTCCTGTAACTTTTAACCTCTTCTTTTCCTGAGAAATTGACAAAGTCCAGCTCTCACCGTGAACTCCCGGTGAAACACCTCTCTAGGTTGCAAGAATTGATGGCCAACAAATCCCGGATGACGCCCCCACATGTAGCACTAACTCTCGGTGGAGCTGCTGGTTTAAAGTGGGCTCGTTACCTTCACTCTCGATACCTCTGTTTCACCGGCACTGGGTCTAGGGTTCCGTTGAGTTTACCTCTGGACAATATAAGCACCAAACATTCCAGCTTCTTTACTCAGGATAGACAGCTCAGGACCATTCCTCTGCTGCTGTGGTAGGCCCCAGACAGGCTTCTGGGCCCACCCACACGCCGCAGCGACATGGGCCTCCGGAACGGAGGACCACGAGGTGGTACTTTTAACACATACCTGTCGGCCAGGACGGCCAGCAGGTGGCTGAAAACGAACCCCAGAACATGGCGTCTATCCCGTAAATACCCTCTCCCAGAATTCAACTCGGAGGACTACCTCCACCGAGTCATCTCCGGGACAGAGGAGCACCCATACATTTCAATATGTTGCCCTTCCAACACTGGCCCATAGCGACAACGACACCCACCGGCACAGTGTGGAACCACACGCAACGTCAGCCAAGCTGGAACAGAGGCAAATATAACTTCCTATAATAAGTGACCCACTAGATTTACCTATCAGCAGTAGATTAAAATCTACCAGCGCTACATATACTTTCTTGATTTGCTTTTAAATATACAAGCACCTACCCAGTATTTGTCCTGAGGAAGCTAATATTTAGTGAAACGTGTCGACAAGCATGTTTTTGGAGGCGTTATTGGATCAATTCTCTTTATAAGACAAAGTCAATATTTATACTTTCGATTCAGCCTTCTGTAACTGCACTATTGGGTAACTGGTAACTGTGTCTATACAGGGTGTTGTTTGTATATTTTTTAGATTTTTTTTAATCATGCTGTAATAAAATTTATAATTTTTTAATGATTTCTTCTTTCATTATGTGCCCACAAGGTCCACCAATTTTTTGAGTCTCTCAATCCTTATATACATATTTTGGATGCTGGCATGGTGAGGGTCCTCCCTTCCTATGTTCAGGGTAGCAAATACCCACTCTTTTGAATTTAACCCTCACTGCCTGATCCTTTGGACAGGCCATGTTTAGAGGTCTTCTTTCTTATTGTATCCAGGAAAAGTGTGTTTTTTTTTTTTTTTTTATATCATGGCGGACTATGTTGGCACAGCATGGGATGGTTGGATGCTCAAAATTCAAAAAAACTGTTCAGGGGAACAAGGTGCCTCTCTGGAATTGGATGTTTTCATGCATAAACTATATAAAGCACTAAAGAAAAAATCTTGCCTATATTGGCAATATAAATTTCGGACTAGATATATTGATGAGGATTTAAACCCGAGTGTTTTAAGAATTCAAATATTTCCTAATTTACATAATATGTCTCCAGCCTTTAGGAATGCATGGGAACTACATTTACAGAAATGCACAAAAAAATGATGGAATTACTGGTTGCTAAATACATGAAAAATATTAAAGAGGTAGATGAAGAAATCAAACAACTGTATGCCCAGAACCAACTACTATGCTCACACCCCCTATATATTGTTAATGACAAAGAATTAAGTGAACCTCTTGAACAGTTCAACAGTTCAAGAACTAATTAAAAACAAAGAGAAAACATTTGCAAGAGATAAAATTGCATTTGCAAATCATCAATAATATATATGGTCTTTACCTAACTCGAGACGCCCTCAGGGTTGGAGGCAGGGGGTACAGAAATCTAGGAATCATAATGAACAAGAAGTTAGGGACTCTGATTCCTCTAATACTTCTAACAACTCTCGATCTTCACAAGGTACGGCCAGATCCCATGGAAGAAACCGCAATCCTCAAAACAAACCTTTCAATCACAGTAATGGACGCACATGAGGTGGTAAGAAAAGGCTTCTCTGCGATTCACACCTGGGGGGGTTCACATGAGTACACTAGATCCAATCCCAATGAAGAGGGTTCAAGCATGCCTGCTCATAAACCTTCTACACAAGTAGGTGAACATGACAGGGGTAATCTAAACAACCTTCCTCCCTTTCTGGCACAATCACAGTTTCATTTTTTTCATCCCAAAAGAGGGGGTGGCTCCTCCACTAAAAGAAAGGAAAGTAAACAGCAACTTAGATCCATTTGTAGTCAAAACCATATAAGGGACACTGCCCTGAATGTAGTCAATTTGTCAGGTTACAATTACCTGCAGAAATAGAAGTACTAGGCTTGGGTCTAACTTTTTGCCCTACTCAGGAAATAGATCAATTCGAGACCATTAAGGCTTTAAATCTGTTCGCCTGCAAGTTGACCTACAAATACCTGTTCGACCAAGATAGAAAAAGAAAAGATAAAGACAAAAAGTGTGGGGATCAATGTAAAACCTTCTCAGTGAGGGATTTCCGAGCACTAAGAGATCTAACGGACCTCTTGAAAGAGAATGAAAGATATGAGCAGCAGTCACAGAGTTTACAAACTATGGACCGGGATGCTTTTCCCAATGTCCCTACTGATAACATCTCCCATATTCTTATGAAAAAGAAATCAGAATAATTTCCCCCACTACAACTGAATCCAAACATCTGGGCTTTTGTTATACAGGTCACGAAAGAAATTAAAAAGTTACAAATATACCCTCATAATGTGAATAATTTGTCCCCTATTCAGAAGCAGGCTCTACACAAACTATGTTCACAAGAGGGAATTGTTATTAAACCCTCGGATAAAGGGGGTAACATTGTCCTTATGTATAAAGCCCAATATGTGGCCATGTGTAGCAAGATTTTAGATAATGAGGATTGGTACAAAAGGATCTCCGCAGAACATGCTAGCAAAGTCCAGGATGTGTTTCATTTACTTCTTCTGAACTCTTTTCATCAAGGAGTCATTACTAAAGATCTATACAAGGCTTTCCTCATTAAACATCCTGTTATGCCTACCTTTTATTCTCTTCCTAAGATGCATAAGGATCTGGTGTGTCCCCCTGGAAGGCCTATTATATTCAGGAACGGTGCATATACTGAACAGGCTAGTCAACTAGTTGACCAATATCTCCGCCCCCATGTTATATCACTTCCTATGATCAGGACAAACCGGATCTTTTGCAACATCTGGAAAATATCCAAGTACCAAGTATCCAAATACCATCTTGGTAGCTATTGACATTGAGGCCCTGTACAGTAGCATTCCACACTCCTCGGGTCTTTCTGTCATACAAGATTTTTTAAGTGAGAGGACTCAGGACTCATGTTCCTTTAGTAAATGTATCCTCTCCATTATGGAGCACATTCTGATAGTTAATGTCTTTACCTTCAGTGATTCCCATTACCTCTAGGTGCAGGGGGTTGCAATGGGGAATAAGGATGAGCCAAATAACCCCCGGTTCGGTTTGCACCAGAACTTGCGAACAGGCAAAAAATTTGGACAAACACACAAACACTGTTAAAGTCTATGAGACAAGAACATGAAAATCAAAAGTGCTCATTTTAAAGGCTTATATGCAAGTTTTTAATAAAAAAAGTGTTTGGGGACCCGGGCCCTGCCCCAGGGGACATGTATCAATGCAAAAAAGTTTTAAAAAACATCAGTTTTTTCAGGAGCAGTGATTTTAATAATGCTTAAAGTGAAACAATAAAAATGAAATATTCCTTTAAATACCGTGCCTGAGGGGGGGGTGTCTATAGTATGCCTATAAAGTGGCACAGTTTTCCCATGTTTAGAACAGTACCACAGGAAAATGACAAAATTTCTAAAGGAAAAAAAGTCATTTAAAATTGATCACGGCTGTAATGAATTGTTGGGTCTCGGCAATATAGATAAAACTCATTGAAAAAACAGCACAGGTTCACCCCCAGTCCATTACCAGTCCCTTTGGGTCTGGTATGAATATTAAGGGGAACCCCGAACCAAATTTTTTTTTTTAAATTGCGCGGGGCCCCCCTCAAAATCCATACCAGACCTGAAGGGTCATATACTTTTTTCCCATGGATATATGAGAATCATGCAATATATCTGCCAAATGGCAGGTTACATTCTGCTGTACACCATGTCAACTGCCAGACGGAGGGCGTGGTATACATTATGTTTTGTGAATGCGGTAGTTTCTATGTGGGCAAAATTAAACGTGCCTTTTGGCATCAAATTAAAGATCATATATATTACATTAGCAGTAACCAATTGTTAACGCTAGTAGGACGTCATGTGAATCAGATGCACGCTGGCGACAACAGCGTAGTCAAACTTGCAGCATTAGAACACATCCCAATTAGGGATGAGCCGAACACCCCCCTAATTTGGTTCGCAGCAGAACAAGTGAACACGCAAAAAAATAATTTGAACACACAAACACAGTTAAAGTCTATGGGACACGAATGTGAAAAATCAAAAGTACTAATTTTAAAGGCTTATATGCAAGTTATTGTCATAAAAAGTGTTTGGGGACCTGGGTCCTGCCCCAGCGGACATGTATCAATGCAAAAAAAAAGGTTTTAAAAACGAATGTTTTTTCAGGAGCAGTGATTTTCGTAATGCTTAAAGTGAAACAATAAAAATTAAATATTCCTTTAAATATCATTCCAGGGGGGTGTGTCCTTAGTATGCCTGTAAAGTAGTGCATTTTTCACTGTGTTTAGAATAATACCACAACAAAATTACATCTCTAAAGCAAAAAATGTAACTTAAAACTACTGTAATGTATTGTCGGGTCCCGGCAATATAGAGGAAAATCATTGAAAAAAACGGCATGGGTCCCCCCCAGTCCATTACCAGGCCCTTTGGGTCTGGTATGGACATTAAGGGGAACCCTGCACTTAAATTAAAAAAAATGGCTGGAAGGCCCCCAGGCACTATATACTCTGAACAGCAGTATATATACTATAAGGCCTGTCCTATATACTCTGCAGAAAATTGGGCCTTAGGTGTTGGTGGTACCAGAACACTGTAAGCCCTCACAGTTACTCTTGGTGGGCGCAGGAACGGGCCCTGCTGTGAAATAATATATCAAAAATTTGAATTACATCCCCCTGTTAAACAAGGGCAGAAAAAATGGGCCTTGGGTGGTGGTAGTGCCACAACACTGTAACCCCTCATAGATACTCTTGTTAGGCACAGAACGGGCCCTGCATTAAAATATTATATCAAAAATTGTAATTATATGCCCCTGTTAAACAGGGGCAGAAAAATTGGGCCTTGTGTGGTGGTGCCCTAAACCAAAAATATTGTTGGAAGCTAGCATCATCAAGATTGAGGAGAAATAGGATAGTCAGCATAAGCAGTCTTCAAGGGATCCCACATCCATAGCAAATTCAATCAGTTACATCAGCATCAGGTGCAGTTACATCAGCATCAGGTGCTTGATAGCTGCTGATCCAAGACTGATTCATTTTTATGAATGTGAGCCTATCAATGGAGTCTCTTTGATCTGTTACAAACCCTCCAGCAGCACTGAATGTGCATTCAGAATGCATGCTGCGTGCAGGACAGGCCAGTAGCTCAATTGCATATTGAGCAAATTCTGGCCAGTGGCCCATCCTCAAGACCCAGTAACCCATGTGGATGCTCTGTTGAAAAGGTCTCCAACTCTGCTCTTGCCCTTAGATATTCCTGAACCATGTAATGCAGACGCTGGCGATGGTTGCTTGAACCGATCAGACCTTGGCGCTGAGGACTGAAAAATAGTTTAAAGGCATTGTCAGCCGGCCACCTTCTCCACCGCTCTTCCTCTGAATGAATGAAGCCTCAGCAACACATTGTCCAGCACCAGGAAATTGTAACCTCCCAGGGTCTGGAAACGCATTGCACAAACCTTTCTTCAAGGCCTCCTGAAGATGTTTCATCCTCTGCTCCCTCTGTGAAGGCAGGATGAGTTTTGCAAACTTACCCTTGTAACGTGGGTCAAGAAGGGTTGCCGGCCAGTAACAATCACTCTTCTTGATACCACAAATCCTAGGGTCCTTTTGCAGGCTTTGCAGAATCAGGGAGGCCATGCAGCGTAAGTTTGCAGAGGCATTCGATTCTGAGTCCTCTGGGTCACTAAGGATCACATGATCCGTAACTACCTCCTCCCAGCCACGTACAACTCCTTGGGTTTCTGGGGACTAAAAAGCATCCCTTTAAGACTGCTGAGTGTTATCCTCTACATCCATGCTGACACAGTCTTTCTCCTCATCCACTTCTTCCTGTGTGTTTAGTGGGCCTGCAGGAATGTTATCTGGATAAAGGGGGTTTGAGAGGCAAGGAAGTCCTCCTCTTCCACCCGCTTTTCTGCCTCAAGTGCCCTGTTCATGATTCCATGAAGCGTGTGCTCCAACAGGAAGACTAGAGGGACAGTGTCACTAATGCATGCATTGTCGCTACTCACCATCCTTGTGGCCTCCTTAAATGGTGACAGGACAGTGCATGCATCCTTTATCAGTAGCCACTGGTGTGGTGAAAAGAAGCCAAGCTCCCCTGACCCTGTCCTGGTGCCATACTCACAATCATTGATGGCCCTCTGCTGTGTGTGCAGCTGCTGCAGCATTGCCAACGTTGAGTTCCACCTGTTGGGCATGTCACAAATGAGGCGGTTGGTGTGCAGGTTGCATTTCCTTTGAATGTCAGCCAGCACAGCACTGGCTGAAAAGATGCAAAAATACTCTTGCGCACAGGTGTATTAGCTAAAAGATCCCAAGGGTTCAGGAAGGACTGTGGATTTCGGCCTTGCTGCTCTTAAGGATGGGATTGTCCTAGTATTAAATGAAAAGAAAGAAAAAAAGAGCGCACCAGCCTAGTGCATTATCCTTGACAGATTTATTGATTGAAAACAAGATAAAATCTACTCACAAAGGTCGAAGAGAAAATCGCATTGTATATGACACAGAGGCGAATAATCCAGTGGTAGCAGTTTTCCAGGTCCCAGGAAGGAGGCGTACGGAGCCAGCAGTAGTCCGTACGCCTCCTTCCTGGGACCTGGAAAACTGCTACCACTGGATTATTCGCCTCTGTGTCATATACAATGCGATTTTCTCTTCGACCTTTGTGAGTAGATTTTATCTTGTTTTCAATCAATAAATCTGTCAAGGATAATGCACTAGGCTGGTGCGCTCTTTTTTTCTTTCTTTTCATTCAGCACAGCACTGGCATTGTATGACTGGCAGAAATGACCACAGACTTTTCTGACCTGCCTCAGGAGATCCTGTAAGCCTGAGTACCTGCTCAAGAACCGATGCACCACCAAATTCAGGACGTGTACCAAACATGGAACATGGGTCAAGTGTCCCTGTCGGAGGACGGAGAGAAGGTTGCTGTCATTGTCGCATACAACCATTCCTGGCTGAAGCTGGCATGGCGTCAACCACCTCTGAGCCTGCCGCTGCAGAGCTGACAGAATCTCTGCCCCAGTGTGGCTCCTGTCCCCTAGGCAGACCAACTCAAGCACAACATGGCATCTTTTAGCCTGACTGCTTCTGTATCCCCTTTAATGCTTACAGAGCACTGCTGGTCCAGATGACAAATCTGCAGAAGAGGCCATAGAGGAAGAAGAAGAGGAGGGGGTGGAAGAGAGAGCTTTTTCAGAATCACCACTAGCATTTTGGAGACGTGGTGGCTGAACAAGCTCCAACAACACTGAACCCTGTCCTGCATCCTTCCCAGCTGCCAGCAGAGTTACCCAGTGCGCTGTGAAGGAAAGGTAAGGTCCCTGCCCATGCCTGCTGTACCATGAGTCAGGGGTAATATGCACCTTACTGCTGACTGCCCTGTCCAACAAGGCCAAAACATTGCCTTTCATGTGCCGCTAGAGAGCCGGAATGGCCTTCCGTGAAAAGAAATGGCGTTTTGGAACCTGCCACTGAAGTACAGCACATTCCACAAATTCACAAAAGGGGGCAGAGTCTACCAGCTTAAAAGGCAGCAGTTGCAGTGCTAGCAATTTGGCCAAGCTAGCATTTAAATGCTGAGCATGTGGATGGCTGGGACCAAATTTATTTTTACGGTTCAGCAACTGGGGTAGGGAAATTTGCCTGCTAAAATCAGATGGTTGTGTACTGCTAGCAGATTGGCTGCAAGTACTTGGGACACCTATTGCTATACCTTCATTCCTCTCAGTGCAGGTTATTGAGAGGACTGGAGGTATAGTAGGGTTGGAAATCCCAGATGAGGAGCAAGGAGAAGTCTGCCTTTTTCTTTGATGTGGGTCTTTCAAGTGCTGTTGCCAATGGACTGCATGGCAGGTCATCATATGTCTGGTCAAGCATGTGGTGCCCAAGTGGCTGCTGTTCTGGCCATACTTGATCAGCAGCACCCTGCACCTGCGGAACTCTGTGGTGTGATGCAATAGGGTGGCTGCCCTTAAGCTGCCCCCTAGAGGACATCCTGACTCATTGAAGTTGTGCCTCCTCCTCCTCCTCTCTTCTCTCAGGCACCAAAGTACAGTCAGTGACCTCATCATCCCCTCCGTCCTCGTCACTGGAGCAAACTTGGCAGTATGCTGCAGCTGGGGGAACATGACTGCTAGTTTCTTGTGCTTCTTGGGCACCCACTCTCTCTAGGCTCAGGTTACTCCCTTCCTCAACCTGAGAACCAACATCGGAACCTTCAAATCGCTGTGCATCCCCCAGCAACATGTACCTGACACTGTGGTCGAATAATTCTGGGGACTCCTAAGTGCATGATGGTGGGGCTATGGTAGGAGTGACTGTGGACAAGGAGTGGGTGGAATAGGCCACTTTGTTAGCAGTGTTGGAAGGCAAACTACTCTGAGCCTGGGTGACAGAGTATGAGGAGGATAAGAACGGCTTTGTTATCCACTCCACCAAATCTTCTGCATGTTCTGGCTCAATAACATGGCCAGCAGCAAAAAAAAAGGACTAACGTGCCCCATGGCCACCTACAGAGGATGCACCATGTCCACGACCAGCACTGTTGACTGTAGACACAGAAGCTGCTTGCCCTCTTTTAGTGGCCTGTGGGCGTCTGCCTCTCCGTGGTGGCGTTCCGGACATGATGTATATTTTGTTTTGCAACACCACACTACACTGTATTAGATACTGTGTACATCTCCAGAAGTGTAGTAGAAACTGTACACACTGTATCTAATACTGTGTACTAGGGATGAGCCAAACACCCCCCTGTTCGGTTCGCACCAGAACATGTGAACAGGCAAAAAATTTGTTCGAACACACAAACCACTTAAGGACCAGCCTCGTTTTGGATTTTAGGTGTTTACATGTTTAAAACAGGTTTTTTTGCTAGAAAATTACTTAGAACCCCCAAACATTATATATGTTTTTTTTCTAACACCCTAGAGAATATAATGGCGGTCATTGCAATACTTTTTTTTGCACCGTATTTGCGCAGCGGTCTTATAAGCGCACTTTTTTTGGAAAAAATTCACTTTTTTGAATAAAAAAATAAGACAACAGTAAAGTTAGCCCAATTTTTTTTTATATTGTGAAATATAATGTTACGCCAAGTAAATTGATACCCAACATGTCACGCTTCAAAATTGCGCCCGCTCGTGGAATAGCGTCAAACTTTTACCCTTAAAAATCTCCATAGGCGACGTTTAAAAAATTCTACAGGTTGCATGTTTTGCGTTACAGAGGAGGTCTAGGGCTAGAATTATTGCTCTCGCTCTACCGGTCGCGGCGATACCTCACATGTGTGGTTTGACCACCGTTTTCATATGCGGGCGCTACTCACGTATGCGTTCGCTTCTGCGCGCGAGCTCGTCGGGACAGGGCGCTTTAAATTTTTTTTTTTTTTATTATTATTTATTTTACTTTATTTTATTTATTTTTTCACTGTTTTAAAAAAAAAAAATTTGGATCACTTTTATTCCTATTACAAGGAATGTAAACATCCCTTGTAATAGAAAAAAACATGACAGGTCCTCTTAAATATGAGATCTGGGGTCAAAAAGTCCTCAGATCTCATATTTAGACTAAAATGCAAAAAAAAAAAAAAAAGTCGTTTAAAAAAATGACACAAAAAATTGTGCCTTTAAGAGAAGTGGGCGGAGCCGTCATAACGACGTCGCTCCGGCCGTCACGTGGTATAGAGACGGGTGGGGGCCATCTTGGCCTCACTCGTCTCAGTACCTCGGCAGTGACAGGTCCCGATCTTCTCCGCCGCTACCGACGGCTCCGGTAAGCGGCGGAGGGCGCGGGAGAGCGGCGGGAGGGGGGGTGGCACCTCTCCCGCCGCCGATAACGGTGATCTCGCGGCGAACCCGCCGCAGAGACCACCGTTATCGTGTAGAGAACCGCTCACTGTAAAGATGGATACCTCGGTTGTGGCAGCAGCTGCTGCCGTTACCGAGATATCCATCTTCAAAAAAATTACGTACATATACAGTGAGCGGTCGTCAAGTGGTTAAAGTCTATGGGACACGAACATGAATAATCAAAAGTGCTAATTTTAAAGGCTTATATGCAAGTTATTGTCATAAAAAGTGTTTGGGGACCCGGGTCCTGCCCCAGGGGACATGGATCAATGCAAAAAAAGTTTTAAAAATGGCCCTTTTTTCGGGAGAAGTGATTTTAATAATGCTTAAAGTGAAACAATAAAAGTGTAATGAGAGGTAGTGTGGGAGAAGAGTGGCGCTGCCCTAAAAATATTTATTAGTGAATGAAATACACCCTTTATTCATTGACATAAGTGCTTATATGGGCTGTATCCTTATTGTGCCTAAGTGTGGTCATATATCAGCCAGTACCTTGTGTGTGTAAACCCCAAAAAGATAAACAAGAGAAATATATAAAACAAGAAAATAATAAACCAAGAAATTGAGGGTTAGGATCCTATTCCCTTATTTCCAAAAGGTGCTTCCTAAATTCAAATTACCATAAATAATGTGAAAAAGGACATTAATCCTTTAAAAATTGAAAAACTAAAAATTGAGAAACTAAAAATTGACCCCAGATTCAAAAATATTGTGACACTAAAACATCCTATAAAGTGCAGTGTAAAATGTGTTTCATATGCTCAAATTAACGTGAATATTGTAAAAATAGCAAGAAATTCTTCAAAAATTAAATAAATTAAAAATTAAATAAAATAAAAATTACCCCAAAAAATCAAAAGTATTGGGACACTGTGAAGTGCAAGAATATTCTTATGGGTGAAGAAATGTGTGTGATAGATATAGAGTGTAAGTGTGGGAGGATGTTTGTAATTAAATATAAGTTAATTCAGTACTTTTTATAAATGTTGAAAAATCATCCCGAACTCCAAAAATATTGGGACAATATGGCACCTTTACAAAGGGGAACTCCCTATTAAATATAAATATAAATACAAAGTGTCAGTGCCAGATTCTATTCGCTGTGGTTCTCAAGGGAATTGTTGGTGTACCTGCAGATTTGAAAATTGCATTGAGGTATTACATATGTAAAATCACATAAGAATAGCAGAACCCCTTATATTATAATATGTCAGCACTTGCAATAAGGATTTGTAAGATATTTTGTCCGTTAAAAACCAAAGAATGGCTGTAGCCGGATGATATAATTAGCAAAGTTCAGTTATGCAGTTCATTAACCACAGGAGCATAAACCAGTGACTTCTGTGCGTAGTACAAACAGTGACTCGAGGTGCTCACCCCCCGTGCTCCCCCACTCACCAGAAAGAAACACCCCTACAGGGGTACCGAGCGACAGAGTGGGTGCCTTTGGGGATGGGTGTGGGTCACTCCAGTACTCCTCCTGTTCCTCAAATCTGTATGGTTCCTCCGCTGGGGGAGGAACCGTACCAGGCCACATGCCCTCAACATTGGGAGGGTGCTTTGGGGTAGCCCCCCAAAACACCTTGTCCCCATGTTGATGAGGACAAGGGCCTCATCCCCACAACCCTGGCTGGTGGTTGTGGGGGTCTGTGGGCGGGGGGGCTTATCAGAATCTGGAAGCCCCCTTTAACAAGGGGACCCCCAGATCCCAGCCCCCCCTGTGTGAAATGGTAAGAGGGTACAAAAGTACCCCTACCATTTCACTAAAAAACTGTCAAAAATGTTAAAAATGACAAGAGACATTTTTTGACAATTCCTTTATTTAAATGCTTCTTCTTTCTTTCTTCTATCTTCTATCTTCTATCTTCCTTCGGTTTCTTCCTCCATCTTCTTCTTCTTCTGGTTCTTCTGGTTCTTCCTCTGGTGTTCTCATCCGGCATCTCCTCCGCGGCGTCGACGTCTTCTTCCCTTCTTCTCCTCGGGCCACTCCGCATCCATGATGGCATGGAGGGAGGCTCCCGCTCTTCTCTTTATCTTCTTCTCTTCATCTTCTTCTCTTCATCTTCTTGTCTTCATCCTTCTTTTTGGGCCGCTCCGCATCCATGATGGCATGGAGGGAGGCTCCCGCTGTGTGACGCTTCTCCTCTTCTGACGGTTCTTAAATAAAGAGGTGCCCCTGGTCCTCAATTATAATTCCCAATACAGAAAGATCGAAAGTATCATATCTCGTCACTGGCACATTTTGAAATCCGATAGAGGTCTTAGAGAAATACTACCAGAAAAACCTAAATTCATCTATAAAAGAGCACCTACCCTCCAAGATTGGTTAGTTAAAAGTGTGATAGATTCTCCAAAAAAACAATTTTCTTTCTTTACTGGTAAAGGATTTTACCCTTGTAAACGATGTTATGCCTGCACCCGCACTAAACGTCCGAACCAAAAAGTGTTCTCTTTTCAATCAAACAGTAACGGTACCAAATATGATGTCAACGAGTTCATTGGGTGTAACACCGAAGGAGCAGTCTATGGAGTGCAGCTGCGGCCTTCAATATATTGGCCGCACTAAAAGGCTGCTAAGAACTCGCCTTAACCACTTCAGCCCCGGAAGGATTTACCCCCTTCCAGACCAGAGCACTTTTTACAATTTGGCACTGCGTCACTTTAACTGCTAATTGCGCGGTCATGCAATGCTGTACCCAAACAAAATTTGCGTCCTTTTCTTCTCACAAATAGAGCTTTCTTTTGATGGTATTTGATCACCTCTGCCATTTTTATTTTTTGCGCTATACACGGAAAAAGACCGAAAATTTTGGAAAAAAAAGATATTTTCTACTTTTTGTTCTAAAAAAAATCCAATAAACTCAATTTTAGTCATACATTTAGGCCAAAATGTATTCGGCCATATGTCTTTGGTAAAAAAAAATGTCAATAAGTGTATATTTATTGGTTTGCGCAAAAGTTATAGCGCCTACAAACTAGGGTACATTTTCTGGAATTTACACAGCCTTTAATTTATGACTGCCTATATCGTTTCTTGAGGTGCTAAAATGGCAGGGCAGTACAAAACCCCCACAAATTACCCCATTTTGGAAAGTAGACACCCCAAGGAAATTGCTGAGAGGCATGTTGAGCCCATTGGATATTTATTTTTTTTGTCCCAAGTGATTGAATAATGACAAAAAAAAAAATTACAAAAAGTTGTCACTAAATGATATATTGCTCACACAGGCAATGGGCATATGTGGAATTGCACCCCAAAATACATTTAGCTGCTTCTCCTGAGTATGGGGATACCACATGTGTGGGACTTTTTGGGAGCCTAGCCGCGTACGGGGCCCCGAAAACCAATCACTGCCTTCAGGATTTCTAACGGCGTAAATTTTTGATTTTACTCCTCACTACCCATCACAGTTTTGAAGGCCATAAAATGCCCAGATGGTATAACCCCCCCCCCCCCCCAAATGACCCCATTTTGGAAAGTAGACACCCCAAGCTATTTGCTTTGAGGCATGTTGAGTCCATGGAATATTTAATATTTTGACACAAGTTGCGGGAAAGTGACAACTTTTTTTTTTTTTGCACAAAGATGTCACTAAATGATATATTGCTCACACAGGCCATGGGCATATGTGGAATTGCACCCCAAAATACATTTAGCTGCTTCTCCTGAGTATGGGGATACCACATGTGTGGGACTTTTTAGGAGCCTAGCCGCGTACGGGGCCCCGAAAACCAATCACCGCCTTCAGGATTTCTAAGGGTGTAAATTTTTGATTTCACTCTTCACTGCCTATCACAGTTTCGGAGGCCATGGAATGCCCAGGTGGCACAAACCCCCCCCAAATGACCCCATTTTGGAAAGTAGACACCCCAAGCTATTTGCTGAGAGGCATGGTGAGTATTTTGCAGCTCTCATTTGTTTTTGAAAATGAAAAAAGGCAAGAAAATGTTTTTTTTTTCTTTTTTCAATTTTCAAAACTTTGTGACAAAAAGTGAGGTCTGCAAAATACTCACTATACCGCTCAGCAAATAGTTTGGGGTGTCTACTTTCCAAAATGGGGTAATTTGGGGGGGGGATTTTGCCACCTGGGCATTCCATGGCCTCCGAAACTGTGATAGGCAATGAAGAGTGAAATCAAAAATTTACGCCCTTAGAAAGCCTGAAGGCGGTGCTTGGTTTCGGGGTCCCGTGCGCGGCTAGGCTCCCAAAAAGTCCCACACATGTGGTATCCCCATATTCAGGAGAAGCAACAGAATGTATTTTGGGGTGTAATTTCACATATTCCCATGGCATGTTTGAGCAATATATCATTTAGTGACAACTTTGTGCAAAAAAAAAAAAAATTGTCTCTTTCCCGCAACATTATTTTTTTTTGCAAGAAAATTACTTTAAACCCCCACACATTATATATTTTTTTAAAGCAAATGCCCTACAGATTAAAATGGTGGGTGTTTAATTTTTTTTTTCACACAGTATTTGCGCAGCGATTTTTCAAACGCATTTTTTGGGGAAAAAACACACTTTTTAAAATTTTAATGCACTAAAACACACTATATTGGCCAAATGTTTGATGAAATAAAAAAAGATGATCTTAGGCCGAGTACATGGATACCAAACATGACATGCTTTAAAATTGCGCACAAACGTGCAGTGGCGACAAACTAAATACATTTTTAAAAGCCTTTAAAAGCCTTTACAGGTTCCCAGATTTAGGCCCCTTTCACAGTGGGGCGGTAGGGGGCGTTGGCGGTAAAACAGCGCTATTTTTAGCGCTGTTTTACAGCGGTATTCGGCCGCTAGCGGTGCGGTTTTAACCCCCCGCTGGCAGCCGAAAAAGGGTTAAAACCCCTCGTATAGCGCGGCTATAGCCGCGGTATTACCGCGGTACAGCCGCGCTGTCCCATTGATTTCAATGGGCAGGAGCGGTGAAGGAGCGGTGAATACACCGCTCCTTCACTGCTCCAAAGATGCGGCTTGCAGGAGATTTTTTCTTCTCCTGCCAGCGCACCGCTTCAGTGTGAAAGCCCTCGGGCTTTCAAACTGAACAAACAGCGGAGGCTGTTTAGGGGCAGTTTGCAGGCGGTATTTTCAGCGCAATAGCGTCTGCAAACCGCCCCAGTGTAAAAAGGGTCTTACAGAGGAGGTCTACTGCTAAAATTACTGCCCTCGATCTGACCTTTGCGGTGATACCTCACATGCATGGTGCAATTGCTGTTTACATTTGACGCCAGACCAACGCTTGCGTTCGCCTTAGCGCGAGAGCAGGGGGGGACAGGGATGCTTTTTTTTTTTTTTCTTTATTATTTTTTTTGCTTTTATCTTATTTTTAAACTGTTCCTTTCATTTTTTTTTTTTTTAAATCATTTTTATTGTTATGTCAAGGAATGTAAATATCCCCTATGATAGCAATAGGTAGTGACAGGTACTCTTTTTTGAAAAAATTGGGGTCTATTAGACCCTAGATTTCTCCTCTTCCCTCAAAGCATCTGACCACACCAAGATCGGTGTGATAAAATGCTTTCCCAATTTCCCAATGGCGCTGTTTACATCCGGCGAAATCTAAGTCATAAAATGCTCGTAGCTTCCGGTTTCTTAGGCCATAGAGATGTTTGGAGCCACTCTGGTCTCTGATCAGCCCTATGGTCAGCTGGCTGAATCACTGGCTGCATTCTCAGGTTCCCTGTTGAGACAGGAGAGCCAGAGAAAAACACGGAAGATGGTGGGGGGGGCATTCCCTCCCACTGCTTGTAAAAGCAATCTAGAGGCTAATTAGCCGCTAGGATTGCTTTTACATGAAAGCCGACTGCTGGCTGAAAAGAATGATACCAAGATGATACCTAAACCTGTAGGCATCATTCTGGTATAACCACTCAAAGTCGTGAATGGCGTACCTGAAGACAAGAAAATGGTTAACAATAAAGCACAGTAAACGGTAAAGTATAAAAAATTGCATACCTGAAAAGCAAACATGATAAAACATAATAACAATAAAACATTGCAGAATAGAATACAGTAAAAAAGAGCAGAACAATAGAGAGAATAGAGAGAGAGAGAGAACAATAAAACGACAACTATTTTTTTTTATTTTATATTTTTGTTTGTGTTTTTTATTTATTTTTTTACACTTTTTTTGTAACTGTAACTTTTATAACGGTAACCGGTTCCAGGTTTGGGTCTCTCAAAATGCGATGGCATCTTGGGAGACCCTGTGAAAGTGCGCCCAGTCTGTGGAATGCTGTACCCTACGCTAATACTCAACTAGTGAATGGTAGCGTTCAAAACATTCACCAATGCAAAGACCAGGATTGTCAGGACAGAAGGGACAATAATAGCGGGTGTCACGCCTATATCCGTGCTTGCTGCAGACACAACATCTTTTTTGGGGGGGTTCGCTGGGTAGGGGTACTCGGGAGGACATAAAGAAAATGCCTCTCATGCAGCCGACTGCATTTGGTTGGGGATGTGAATGGGGGAAGTACGGGCGCTGCAGAAGCGGTGGGTTCCCAATTAGGATTGGCGAATGCAGCAGGAAGGGCATTATGGGCACGACGGGCCTGTGTTTGTCTTTTTGGTGGCAGCGGGACACTACTTGTGCTTGCCACCTCACCAGCTTGAACTGCAGTTATGGGACTCGCCACGTCACCAAGTATTACTGCAGTGCTGGTTTGACTACGACCGGGGTGTACTAGGCCACTGGTGCTTGCCAGTTCACCAAAACGCTACCAAAAAAACTGTTAGCGATCGCAGGGATCAGGCCTGACTCTGCGAACGCTGCAGTTATGCATTTAGTGTTTTGTAAGTGACAGTGATCGATTGATACTGCACTTGGGTGGGCTGGGCCGGGCCAGGCGGAGGGGCAAAACGCAGGTGCTAGCAGGTATGTGGGCTGATCCCGCTAACACTGCATTTTTGGGAACCCTAAACTGCTGGGGACGCCAGTATAGATCTGATCGGATCAGATATTGATCCATTCAGATACTATACCACTAAGGGAGGTGTACGCTGCGTGCGTGGGTGTTAGCGGTACTGGCACTAACCTGATGCTGCCTGGGGCAGGTGCTTGCCAGTTCACCAAAATTCTACCAAAAAAACTGTTAGCGATCGCAGGGATCAGGCCTGACTCTGCGAACGCTGCAGTTATGCGTTTAGTGTTTTGTAAGTGACAGTGATCGATCGATACTGCACTTGGGTGGGCTGGGCTGGGCCGGGCGGAGGGGCAAAACGCATGTACTAGCAGGTATCTGGGCTGATCCCACTAACACTGTGTTTTTGGGAACCCTAAACTGCTGGGGACGCTAGTATAGATCTGATCGGATCAGATATTGATCCGCTCAGATAATATACCACTAAGGGAGGCGTATGCTGCGTGCGTGGGTGTTAGCGGTACTGGTGCTAATCTGACGCTGCCTGGGGCGACGCATATCACCGCCGGGCGATCAGGGGGCTTCACCTTTAT
Organism: Lithobates septentrionalis; assembly: GCA_037952835.1. Lineage (NCBI taxonomy): Eukaryota > Metazoa > Chordata > Amphibia > Anura > Ranidae > Lithobates > Lithobates septentrionalis. Next base: position 954,912 of record JBBDGP010000961.1, on the reverse strand, counting down.
TCGGTAATAAACGGCGGGTCCCCTGACACTATAAAAAATAAACAAACTAACCAGCGTCACCCGTAACGGTTATACAGTGATCAGTGGTGAAAGGGTTAACTAGGGGGCAATCAAGGGGTTAAAACATTTATTAGATAGTATATGGGGATCCCTGTTGCTATAGAATGCAGAGGGCGAACCTAAATATTTACCTCCCTTACTAGCGTCACCAGTGACACTAATACAGCGATCAGAAAAATGATCGCTTAGTGACACTGGCGACAGGGGGTGATCAAGGGGTTAAAACTTTATTAAGGGGGGTTAGGGGGGTATCCTAGACCTACAGGGGGCTAACAGTAACTGCCCTACCACAGTAACTGTCACAAACTGACACCATGCAGTAATCAAAAAAAAAAAAAAAACACTGCTTGGTGTCAGTGTGACAGGGAGGGGGGAGGGGTGATTGGGGGGTGATGGGGGGGGATCGGGGAGGGATCGGGGGTGTTATGTGTGCCTGGCATGCTCTACTGTGTGTGTGTGTTCACTCACTGTGAAGTCTTCTCTCCTCGGCGCCAGAACGGAAACTGCCGAGCCGAGGAGAGATGACATCACATCCTCTGCCTGTGTGTACTATACACAGGCAGGGGATGTTTCTCATTGGCTGGGAGAGATTGCGAGGGGGGGGGCACGATCGGATGGTCTCCGCCTCGCCTCTCAACTCTCCCAGCCAAAAGCCGACCGCTGCTGGCACTGGGGGGGGTCCGATCGGACCCCCCGCCCGCGGGAAGGCAATCACGTACCAGGTATGTGATTTTGCCTGCCCGTGCCATTCTGCTCACGTATATATGCGTGAGGCGGTCGGCAAGTGGTTAAAGAGCATGTTCAAAACATCCAAAAGGGTTTTGACAAACACAATGTCTCTAGGCATTTTGCGAAACACCATAACAAAGACCCCAGCCACCTGAAGTTTTGGGGTATTGTACCCTATACCAGACCATGGCGTGGGGGGCATAAAGTGAGGATTTTAAGTCAACTTGAGTCTAAATGGATATTTTCTATGGACACTCTTGCGCCTAAAGGGCTTAATATCGAGTTTGACTTAAACTGCTTTCTCAGCGATTTCTAATTCATACCTATATTCTTCATGCGATTTCTTATACCCATTCCCATTCCTTCCTCTTTTCAGTCTATTTACCTTTAGGTATGTTTACATTTGGGTTATCTACATTGTTTGCTTTGCTGCATTGATACATATTGTCATATTTATGCATTTATCCTATCTATTCCCTTCCAGTGAGTTTGTGATATCCCCCGAGCTCCCTCTCCCTTGTTTACTTTTTCCCCCATTATTTGCCTCCCCCCTTTTTTCTACTAGATTTTGTCCAGTCTATTTTGTTAATCCCATCCCTTTTATATATATATATACATATTTTATATTTATATATTTTTTTAATTATTTTTAATTATCTATATTCGTTTTTATGTTTTTTGTTCATGCTTTTTTCAGCTTTTGTCGCTTATACTTACCAGTGGGCTACTGCCTTCAAGTGATTGCATTTTGCTGCGCACTTTAGCTGGCTTCACACTGATTATGCTTATGGCTATCAGCTTTCCTTCCATCGTCTGCCTATGTGTGAGACCCCAGCAAAATGGCCGACGGCTCTGTGTAATACTGATGCTATTCATTATAATGACGGGCTTCGGGAAAATGGCTGCCAGATGTCCATCATGTACAGACTATTTAAAGGCATTTACTTTTATCCTGTGTTATCCTCTGATGAAGTCACGTGACGTGATGATACGCATCAGGATTGGAGCACGGGATACTGTCACAAACTGATGTCAGGAGACGAGCTCGGCGCTCATGGATGCTATGACCGCAGTTTACTTCTATATGTGAGTTTATCATATTGTTTTAAATAAATTGATTTTTATACGGGATTATGCTATGAGTGCTTTCTCCCTATACCTCATATACATTAATCCTATATGACGAGCACTGAGGAGCGGGGACTAACTGAAGATACCTACTGTGGCATACGAACTCGGCGTTCGTGGATTGATGCCCACACTCATTTTTAAAAAGTGAGTGCACCCCCTTTCTATGTTCCGCCCCCTCTCACTTTGGTCCTCACAGAGTTACACTACATTTCTGTTCATGTCGTTTCTTTCATATACCGTCCTGCATATCCACCATTGGAATCGCCTCAAAAATTGGATGGGATATCTTTGCCTGCTCGTGGTTTGCAATTAAGCATATGCTGTATACCTTACAGCAGTAAGGTGAGCTGCTTGCAGACACAGAGGTGTTTTCACTGAAGACTTCTCCCTTTTCTTGGAATTTTATATTACTTGGTGGCGAGACTGTCATACGCTTACCCATATGGATTTATCACATTCAGCTTTTTGATTTGTCACCAAGTGCTAGTTTTGATACTAGCCCTTATCCACTTGAACTGTTTTGAGTGTTTTATCACTGTCATTTACACGTATTATGTCATTTTTTTAGTTATTTAACCCATGTCAGTATCTTTGTTATTTCATGGTATGTTTGTTTATTGCATCTGTGGCCGCATCCACTTCGGCCGCTTTCACCTCTCTACTTAGCCCCTTCCACCTTCCACCTCCCCTGTCCCTTTGTCACAGCGCAACTACCACTTCCTTCTACCTGAAAAACACCCCCACAGCATGATGCTGCCACCACCATGCTTCACTGTTGGGACTGTATTGGACAGGTGATGAGCAGTGCTCGGTTTTCTCCACACATACCGCTTAGAATTAAGGTCAAAAAGTTCTATCTTATTTCTTACCATCTTGGAGTCCTTCAGGTGTTTTTTTAGCAAATTCCATACAGGCTTTCATGTGTCTTGCACTGAGGAGAGGCTTCCCTCGGGCCACTCTCCCATAAAGCCCCGACAGGTGGAGGGCTGCAGTGATGGTTGACTTTCTACAACTTTCTCCCATCTCCCAACTGCATCTCTGGAGCTCAGCCACAGTGATCTTCAGGTTCTTCTTTACCTCTCTCACCAAGGCTCTTCTCCCCCGATGGCTCAGTTTGGCTGGACGGCCAGCTCTACGAAGGGTTCTGGTCGTCCCAAACATCTTCCATTTAAGGATTATGGAGGCCACTGTGCTCTTAGGAACCTTAAGTGCAGCAGAAATTTTTTTGTAACCTTGGCAAGATCTGTGCCTTGCCACAATTCTGTCTCTGAGCTCTTCGGGCAGTTCCTTTGACCTCATGATTCTCATTTGCTCTGACATGCACTGTGAGCTGTAAGGTCTTATATAAACAGCTCTGTGGCTTTCCTAATCAAGTCCAATCAGTATAATCAAACACAGCTGGACTCAAATGAAGGTGTAGAACCATCTCAAGGATGATCAGAAGAAATGGACAGTTAAATATATGAGTGTCACAGCAAAGGGTCTGAATACTTAGGACCATGTGATATTTCAGTTTTTCTTTTTTAATAAATCTGCAAAAATGTCAACAATTCTGTGTTTTTCTGTCAATATGGGGTGCTGTGTGTACATTAATGAGGAAAAAAATGAACTTAAATGATTTTAGCAAATGGCTGCAATATAACGAAGAGTGAAAAATTTAAGGGGGTCTGAATACTTCCCGTCCCCATTGTATATATAAATATACATACGAGACTGTATGTATATATTAATACACTGCCTGCACTGACTGAATATAGAGTAAACACTGAATATATAGTCTATGCTAAATGCAGAGTATATATATATATATATATATATATATATATATATATATATATATATATATATATATATATATATACATACACACACACTAGACTGACTGTATATATCTATCAAATACACTGCAACTAACTGAATAACCTGCCTACTTAATCTAAATCAAGCTATCTCTCTGTCCACACCAACAACACTCCTCCACATGGCCACTGTGTAAGTAACCTTATATAGTGTGGGGCGTGGAGTTAGTCCCCCTGAGCTATGATTGGGCAAAGGCATGCTGCCTTTGGCCAGTTATGGCTCTCTTAGCAGAGGGCGCTGTGATTGGCCCTTTCTTCTGGAGTGGATCACCTTTAATCTCTTTTTTGCATTTTTGCTTCCTATTTTATCAAAAGTGGACTGTGCATCAAGCCTAAAGACTCTTGGATTTTATAAGCTATTAATGTTTTAAATATTTATATTTGGACACATTTTTTGATATATTGTTTTCCTATTATAGTAGCAGCTTTGTAGATATTGTATCTTTACCGTGAGCGCTGAGGAAGAGATATCTACCATTGTTTAATCATTTCTCATTTGTTTGTCAGGAATAGAGAGCAGATTAAGTAGTGTGTTGCTGTTTCTTCATTGTCCAGTCAGAAGGCTGAGGCAGGGTGGTGACGGCACTTTATTGCCCGGATCAGTGCGACGCCAACTTTGCGGCACTGCAACGATTCCCAAAAGTAGTTCATGCACTACTTTTGGTGACTTCAGGGGCAATTTAAATATACATCTCCGCACAGATGTCTGTCAAATCGCCCCCCGAAGTCAGACTGAAATGATGGTTTGAAATTGTGAAAATTCAGCTGAACCCGGACGATTTGAAACCCGCATTCAGTGTGAACCTAGTCTTAAAGATTCCTTGTCTGTAAAAAAAAGCAAAATAAAGATTCATACACACGAGCAGAATATAGACCGAAATCAGCCAGTACAGTAGATACGGCCCAACATTCAGCCCATGTGTACAGGTCCTTGCTTGACAGAAGCTGATCTTACTACCGTCTTCTGTCTAACGAGCTTACTGGGAAACCACAAAAAGCTTAGCACATATATTTAACCCAACAGTTAGGGTGATTACTCATGGATCCTACACCATGTAAGGTGCTGTTGCCGTAACTAGGCATATAGCAAAAAAGAAGAAGTTCAGGTATAGAGCACCAGAAAAATGTTACTATTGGCAACATAAGACGATCCTTTTAAGAGTATCTAAATTCATATTTATTAAATTGATTATAGACAGATTGGTAAAGTGATAGACCAAAGGTCATAAAGATACAACAGCTTCACTATAATGGCCAGCAGAAATTTACTGCAAATGCATCACACAGACATGTAAACAAAAGACACTACATATAGCAACAGACAAGTTAAGGTGTCAGATGAAATAAATCCTTATCACCATTAAAGAAAATAATTTAAGGTACTCAAATAAAGTGGCAGCTTAACCTGTGTGTGGCTCCAGGGAGAAAGAGAAATAGGGGAAGGGGAAGGGAAATGAAAGAGGAGGCTGAAGATAAACACTGTAGAGGGGCATGGAGTGCCCTAAAGTGCATAGTATTGGGAGACATAGATCAATGTCTTTCCATCCAGAAGAAGGTGTCTTTGGTAGTTTTGTTCTATGATCTTTCTCTCCCCCTTTAGACATAAATGTGTTTATGTTTTTATACACACATTTATGAACATGATAAAGTAAATATATATATATATATATATATATATATATATATATATATATATATATATATATATATATATATATATATATAGTGTTTATTTTCTATCTCTGTAGATCTGTACATTCCCTGCCAAATATCTTCACCTACCCTTTTCTTTTTCTTCTAAGGTCTTTTCCAGCTTTCCTCCTCTTTTCTCTTTTTTTTCCTTCTTTTTCATTCCTGCTTTTCTAATTTTCAGAATACAATAGCTCAGGAGGGACATCACTGTACTAAAATTGTATCGTTATTACAGTACCTTCTCAGTTTTTTTTTTTTCGCTCAGCCTGCTGGGCTGATGAAAAAATAACTTACCAGGTGTACCAGGCTTAAGTGTTGCATGTAAAAAGAGCAGAAATATAGGTGCTTACATGTATCCGCAGCATGTTCCCTTACATTCCTATGGGCTGCATCTCTGGCCAATATGACAAAATAGGCTATAAAAAATATATAAGTAACACTGTATATAATAAAAAGTCTAACCAACTATAAAACACAAAAAAACTATACATAGTAGAGTGAATAAAATTAATCAGCAGCACACTGTGTTAATAATTCATAGATATGACCATGTAGAAAGTTTTGACCCCGCTTTTCTTTAAAAACCTCTAACAGGACACTAAAAATCACAAAACAAAGACATCTAGGGATCTAAGGATCACACATTGGATTATGCTTACATTTACAGTGTCTAATGGCAATAAAGCACTTTTTTTTTTAAGACTGTTTAATATTTTCACACTTTAATGCCCCGTACACACGGTCGGATTTTCCGACGGAAAATGTGTGATAGGACCTTGTTGTCGGAAATTCCGACCGTGTGTAGGCTCCATCACACATTTTCCATCGGATTTTCTGACACACAAAGTTTGAAAGCAGGCTATAAAATTTTCCGACAACAAAATCCGTTGTCGGAATTTCCGATCATGTGTACACAAATCCGACGCACAATGTGCCACGCATGCTCAGAATAAATAAAGAGATGAAAGCTATTGGCTACTGCCCCGTTTATAGTCCCGACGTACATGATTTACGTCACCGCGTTCAGAATGATCGGATTTTCCGAAAACTTTATGTGACCGTGTGTATGCAAGACAAGTTTGAGCCAACATCTGTCGGAAAAAATCCTAGGATTTTGTTGTCGGAATGTCCGATCAATGTCCGACCGTGTGTACAGGGCCAATATATCCTATACAAAATAATATTTTCTATATTATAAATAATAGAAAAAGACTACTGAAATTGCTGCATCATAAAAATCATTAACTTGAGTAAAATATAAAGGCATTTTACAAAATTAAAATACTAGGATGCTAACATGGAAAATAGTAGTGATAATGGAATGTATATAAATAATAATTTGACAAATTCTGTATTTACATTCAAAAATATCATTAACATTCACATGTATAAAGAAATGTATTAACCAGTCTATGATATAGTCTGTAATACTTTTATTTTATGTATAATATCTGGCTGCATTTTACTGTATATTATAAAACTAAATACAAAAGTGACATTTTCATTGGAACTTTTAATAAAATCAAGTTGTCATGGTGACCATGAATGTTGGGGTTTATAATAGATCAAGACTAGATGTTCTGTCTTAAAGGTGTTGCCATAGTAATTAATAAGTTCTGGTACAGATAAGAAAATAAGTTTGAATAAAAGTAATTAGTTTCCATGGTAACACTGTATCAAATATATCTCATTTGAGTATTTTCTTTAAGCTGTAAATCTCTTAAAAAAAAAAAAAACTACAGCTCTCATCTTACACATTTAGTTTATACAAAAAAAGTTACTTTGTGCAATGCAAACTTATCAGCCACTTTATTAGGTATACCTGTTCAATTGCTTGGTAACACAAATGCTAATCAGCCAATCACATGGCAGCAACTCAATGCATTTAGGCATCTAAACGTGGTGAAGATGACTTGCTGAAGTTCAAACCAAGCATTAAATGGGGAAGATAAGGGGATTTAATTGATTTTGAATGGTTGTTGGTGCCAGATGGTCTGGTCAGAGTATTTCAAAAACTGCCGGTCTACTGAATTTTTTACTCACAACATGGTCCGAAAAAGATAAAATATCCAGTGAGCAGCAGTTGTGTGGACGAAAATGCCTTGTTGATGTCAGGGGTTAGAGGAAAATTAGCTGACTGGTTTGAGATGATAGAAAGGCAACAGTAACTCAAATAACCACTCGTTACAACCAATATATGCAGAATATCATCTCTGAATGCACAAGATGGAACCTTGAAGCAGATGGGCTACAGCAGCAGAAGACCACACTGGGTGCCACTCTTGTCAGCTAAGAACAGAAAACCGAGGCTATAATTGGCACAGGCTCAGTAGAAGATTAGAAAAATGTTGCCTGGTCTGGTGAGTCTGGATTTCAGCTGCGACATTCAGATGGTAAGGTCAGAATTTGACGTAACATAAAAGCATGGACCATCCTGTCTTGTAACGATTCAGGCTGGTGGTGTAATGGCATGGGGGATATTTTATTATCACGCTTTGGGCCCCTTAGTACCAACTGAGCATTGAGTCTGCAACAAACAGGCAGCTGTCAGCAGAGTATTACAGCACTTTTAGCTCTTAGGTAGCCTCTTCATAGGCTGATGCCTAAATAGCCCACTGGACACACTGAGCATTGTCACTGAGAACTCCAGAGGCCCTAGAGTTAGTGGAGCTCCTGGGAATCCTGAAAATCCTGTTATTTATCTTATGAGGAATCCTCAAGATCTTGGCAGGGATCCTTCAAGGAATCCTGGAAGACCCATCAGGGATCCTACGAGCCCTTGCACCCTTTTATTTAATGACTAGAATGTAAGCTCTACAAGCAGGGCCCTCCTGTACCCTTTGTATTGAACTGTACTGTAATTGTGTTGTCCCCCTTATACATTTTAAAGCGCTGCGTAAAGTGTTGGCGCTATATAAATCTCGTATAATAATAATAATAATAATAGTTGATGGGTTTCACATCTGAACACCTGATGTGGTCTACTTTCATGAAAATAGATTGATGAAATGATTACCTGTTATAACCAGCTAACTTAGATAATTAATAATTGTTACACAAATGTAATTCTCAAGTTTTCGCTGTGCTAAGTATATAACGATTGTTTCTTATGGAAGATCGTGTCTTTGTAATGCTGCTTATCCTGTTCTTCATGTGAATTTTTTTTATTTGCACCATGGTGCTTTTTAATAGAAGCTTGCAGTGGGCACTATGTGATTTTTCCTTTCCAAGTACTTGCTGTGTTTGGAAGGAACTGCTTAGTTTAACACTTTGCATCTACAAAGCTGGTGCTATAACCAGTGAGTGGATAAAGCTAACTCCCACACCAATTAAGTGCTTTTAGTCCTGCTATAACTTAAGAAGCCTAGGTATAAAGGTGAGCAGTTTGTGGTGCACCAGGTGGAGGGGGAGAGCACTTTGGCTAATTCTTGATGAGATTACCATCAAGAGCATTTGGACATTGCACTGGTCTTTATGATTGTATCTAATGTGTCACTCCAAGTGGGATCACGTTAAACTTTTTGGACACATCATTGTTTGATGCCACAGTTTAAGAATTTTTTAATACATTTTTTTATTTCCTACAAACATTTTTTTTAATGAAAATATGTTTATGGACGGTATTTTCTGAGTATTGCACTTCATTATTGTTGTAACAAATTATGTTTGGAGTTGCACTGCAACCTCTCCGATATAATTTAGCAGAAAGATCCTGACTCTTTTTCCACTTATCAAGGGTGCATAGCATCCATTTAAATTAGGCCTGCTAATGAGCTCTTTGCTTTCTCCTCTCCACAAAAGTTTATGGCTTTTTGTGGCCTGTGCTCCACCACAGTTTTAGCTACTCCACCATTATTATGCCCAAAGACCACACACCTGTTGCCATTATTTGCACAGAAAGTCATTTCTGCTTTTTGCCGATTGTGAAATGCCATGAGGAAGCAGGAGGCAGATAAGGAAAACAAAAAGAAGAGTTGAAGTGGTGGCAGTGAGGAGGAGGAGGGTTGACGTGAGCAATGGCAGTGAGGAGAGTGGCAGTGGGGAGGAAGTAAGCATTGGGGTGATGATGGTAAGATGCAGTGTTGGGGTGCTGTTAGTGAGGAGGAGGCTTGGGGGTGCTGGTAGTAATAAATAAATTGGTAGGAGGATTTAAGGGAGATGTTTCATCCAATACAAAGTGAAAAACCTTGGGATATTTGCTTCCACCACCTGAGAGGAAGCCCACAATGATACACTTTGTAGAAGTGATGCAAATAAACCTTTTGCAGCAGTTTACAATGGTGCTTGGCATGTCTCTAGCAGGTAAAAAAGGCCATTTCTGAAACACAGTGAAATCCAGATTGTCACAGAAATGGACCCTCTGTGTTATCTGCATGTAGTGTTATCGTTAAAAAAAAGACACACAAAATCTAAGCACACACACCAGATCTTCAACAGAGCACCCCACAAGGAGTGATAAACTTAAACCACTTGCCACCCACCTCACATAGGAGTACAGAGGTGGAATGGCTCTCCTGCTCTGGATCACACATTTAGTACGTGATCCAGCACTTCCAGGTAGAAGGCGCATGCAGACGCGTGCCGATGCCCCTTTTGGCTGTGTTGTGATTGGTCATAGCAAAAACCAATCAGTGGGTGTGGGCCAATGATTGACCACAGGCACCCACTGATTGGCAAATAGGATGACAGGGCAGAGCTCTGTGAATGTAAACAATACAGAGCTGTGTCTCGTCAGTGAGATGTGCTGGTTTTTGTTTCCCTGAAAACAAAAATAACAGCACATCCCTTAGTAAAAACACCTCGCGGTGCATGTACCAAGCACTATTAGTGCCCCAAGCACTGTTGGGCACCCCTTGATTGCCCTACCCAGCCAGTGTCATTAGTACAGTGACAGTACATATTTTTAGCACTGATCAATGTATTAGTGTCACTGGTTCCCACAAAGAGTCAAAGTTGTCAGTTAGTGTCAGATTGTCCACCATACTATCACGGTCCTGCATATAAGTCACTGATCACTGCCATTACTAGTATAAAAATAAATAAATACAAATTACAGTATATATACTGTATCATAGTTTGTAGACACTATAACTTTCGAGCAAACCAATCAATATACGCTTATTGGGATTTTTTTTTTACTAAAAATGTCTAGCAGAAAATGTATTACATTCAATAAAGTTAGGAAGAAATGAGATATTTAAAACATTTTTATTGGATATGTTTTATAGCAGAAAGTAAAAATGATTGGGGTTTTTTTCAAAATTTTCTGTCTTTTTTCGTTTACAGCGCAAAAAACCCAGTGATGATCAAATACCACCAAAATAAAGCTCTATTTGTGTGGAAAAAAAAAATTAATTTTGGTACAGTGTCGCATAACTGTACAATTGGTTAAAGTAACGCAGTGCTAAAAAGCAAAAAATGGCCTGGTCATGAAGGGGGGTAAAACTTCTGGATGGCAAGCGATTAAAGGGTTAAATAAACACCTAAAAAATAAAGATGAATTCCCAACACCCTTCCCACTCCTCCAATCCCTGCTGCACTTATCTGCTCTGCAGAGAATAATCCACCACCTATGTCTGCCGCTGTACCAGTCCAAACACTTTTAAACTCTATACACATTATTTGAGGCTGTGCAGCAGCACAATTTCAGCAATGGCTTGCAGTCATTGGTCAGTACAGTTATGTGACAGAGCAAATCAATGAGAGTTTTGTCTTCTGTTCCAGAAGTAAGAAGAGACTCTTATTGGTCAGGACTGTCACGTTGCCATGCTGACTAATGATCGCGACACATGCAGGGAAGTCAAATGAGGACCAGGTGAGGGGGAGGGTGTTGGGAATTCATCTTAATTTTGTAGGTGTAAAATAAGAATTATAATTTAATAGTGGAAGTACCCTGGTACATCTTTCAGACACACATATTTTCAGACCAGAACAAGAATCAGAATGTCCCCGCATAAATGGATAGACATAAAAGAGGAGCAGAGTTTAAAGTGGTAGTAAACCCATCCTGTGCTATTTCCACCATGTCAAGCTTTCCTACCTCGTGAACTAGTTGCTCTGTGTAAAACGCTTCCTACCTTATCCCTTTCTGTGTAATCTGTCCTTTTCTTATCAATGACGTAATCTGCGCATGCGCAGTTAGTCCCGTTTTTCTGGCAGGCTCTTCTTCTTGCTGGAAAAATGGTGTTTAGATGCCAGGGCTGCATCATTTCCTTTGTGTGACATCAGCTCTGAGATCCCGCAAGACTGTTTGCCATTCATAAGCTAAGACTTTACCAGGCAGTGAGCGTGCAAGATTAGGAGCATGGAAAGGGAGTAAGGGCGGAAGTAATAATAGTATTGAACACGGAAGACAGAAGTCAGCATGGCGGCGTCTGCAGAGGAAAAAGAGCTTTATCAAATACAATGTTTTTAAGAAGCCTTCATATATTTCCCTATACGGCGCTTTGATTTAAAGTAACTTAACCATTTCAACACAGGACATTTTCACCCCCTTCCTGCCCAGGCCAATTTTCAGCTTTCAGCGCTGTCACATTTTGAATGATAATTGCGCAGTCATGTAACGTTGTACCCAAATTAAATTTAGATTTTTTTTTTTCCCCACAAATAGAACTTTGTTTTGGTGGTATTTGATCACCTCTGCGTTTTTTATTTTTTGTGCTATGAACAAAAAAAGAGCGACAATTTTGAAAAAAACACAATATTTATTACTTTTTGCTATAATAAATATCCCATTTTATTTGTTAAAAAAATATTTTTTTACTCAGTTTAGGCCGATATGTATTCTTCTACACATTTTTGGTAAAAAAAAATCCCAATAAACATATATTGATTGGTTTGCGCAAAAGTTATAGCGTCTACAAAATAGGGGATAGATTTGTCATTTTTATTTATTTATTTTTACTACTAATGGCAGCAATCTGTGATTTTTATCGTGACTGTGACATTGCGGTGGACAGATCGGACACTTTTGACATTATTTTGGGACCTTCGACATTTATAAAGCGGTCGGTGCTATAAAAAATGCACTGATTACTGTATAAATGTGACTGGCAGGGAAGGAGTTAACACTGGGGGCACTGCAGGGGTTAAATGTGTGTCCTAGGGATTGATTCTAACTGTGGGGGGAGGGGACTGATGAGGGGAGGAGACCGATCAGTGTTCCTCTGTACAAGGAACATTCAATCAGTTCTCCTCTCCCCAGACAGGACATGGATCTGTGTGTTTACACACACAGATCCACGTCCCTGCTCTGTGATGAGAAATCGCGAGTGCCGAGTGGACATCTCGGCCGCTAGGCATGCGCATCGGGTCTCCAGTGATGCGGCGAGCGCGCGCTCTCCACAATGCCAGGAAGCGGAGGACGTCATATGACGCCCACCCGGAGGAAGGAAGGGTTCCTGCCGCCATCATTTTACTATACGGCGGTAGGGAACTGGTTAATGAACTTCATTCTGTGTATTTTTTGGGAAGAAGTATGCGAGTTTACTACCGCTTTAAGCACACACATTCAATTTTCACAAGAGCACCCTACAAGGAGTGATGGACTACTTTACTGTTTATTAGGCTGTGGCCCTCAGACACACCTATCCAGATGGGTTCACGGTACACAGCGCAGATGGGTACACTACTGCAACATTTTAAGGCTGATTTGAAAATCTGCACAGTAATATGTTTGAAGCTTTACTTTACTAAATCCTCTCCCTTTGATTGCATGAAAATTCTCCAATCTAGAAAATTAGCCAACTTTTCTATCTGGTCCCTTGTCTGACAAATAGTTAAACAAGGCTGATTTCTTATGGTGGAATCAAGGTTGCTTTCAGAGTACAAAATTGTGTAGCTAATGCCGCGTACACACGGTCGGACTTTTCAGCTACAAAAGTCCGACAGCCCGTCCGACAGACTTTCGACAGACTTTCGACGGACTTTTGGCGTACTTTTAACAGACTTTCTAACGTCCGGACTTGCCTACACACGATCACACCAAAGTCCGACGGATTCGTACGTGATGACGTACACTGGACTAAAATAAGGAAGTTGATAGCCAGTAGCCAATAGCTGCCCTAGCGTGGGTTTTTGTCCGTCGGACTAGCATACAGACTAGCGGATTTCTGGGTCCGGCGGAGTTACGACGTAAAGATTTGAAGCATGTTCCAAATCTAAAGTCCGTCAGATTTGCGACTGGAGAAGTCCGCTGAAGTTCCGATGAAGCCCACACACGATCGGATTGTCCGCCGGATTTGGTCTGTCGGTGTCCGTCGGACAAGTCCGGTCGAAAAGTCCGACCGTGTGTACGCGGCATAACAGTCTCAGTCTCCCAAACATTTGTCATTTTTACCCCCCCCCCCCAAAAAAAAAAAAGCTTTTTTACTGTCTTTCTTCTGTTCTTTGCACTTGAAAGTATAATTTTGACCATTTGCCCAAAAAGAATAAATCTAAGTAGTAAAAATTACTACAATGATATTACAGAAACTGAACCATGTGAGCAATGTTTGCTTAACTCTCCCTAACATGGTCTGTTCATTTTGGTTAAACAGACTTGGATCTGTTCTAGAATTAGAGATATATAGATTTACAAGATTATATGAGATGAGGTATGAAACTTGAAACAATATATCAAAACAAATTATTATAGTTTTTGAGTTAGAACAGTGAAATCTATTAGAAAATCAAATTTCCTTTCCCTTTATCATTGTAACTGCGTTTTTGTTATTAATAATTTTCTTGATATCTGAAAAACAAAAGGCATTTTGCAAACACACAACATGAAATCCAATGAATACAAATTGCTGATTTACATTGTTTTAATGCTATTTAATTTGGAAATGCAAGAGCGCCTTAAGAAAAAAAATTAAATCACTGGAAACATAAAGCAACTATATTAGCTATTATGGCACAATTTCAAAGAGCATAAAAGTTCTAACAATCAAGGTAACTATTATGTGTTGATGTTATGCATTATAACTGTCCCTGATGCAGGACCACTTTATTCATTGGAAATATTTGGTAAAAAAAGTATCAAACAAATACACCTACTGCAACTTTTAGAGGATCTTTGTAGGTGTGCCCCCGGTCATGATAGAAAAACGATTCTGAAAGGTTTTTTTTTTGTTTTTTTTTCATTGAACTACCAACATTTCCCCCTATGTAACAAGAGTTAGTCTGAGGCTGGTTATGAAATGTCTGTTTTCACAACTAATTTAAACATTGCTAGTGTTGAGAGATAAAAAAATATACAGTATATTTTTTTAAAATCAACTTAGCCAGTAATTCACCCAATCTCCTCCTGCAAACCATTTTTTTTAACTTGAGTAATTGAAAAATGTATTTAACATGTTTATATCCTTACAAGCAGTGGGGAGAAATATTCCCAATAAATACAAGAATGTCAATAAAAGCCCAACAGAGGTTTTAACCTTTATTTCTATGTATATCCAAAGTATAATGAAATATTTTAACTTGAGACAAGCTTTAAAGATGACAACCAGCCTTACATTTAGCTTTTCACAGTTTGTCCTCTTCTTTGCTAATATACACTATATTGTCAAAAGTATTGGGACACCTACCTTTACACGCATGTGAACTTTAATAGCATCCCAGTCTTAGTCCGTAGGGTTCAATAATGATTTGGTCCACCCTTTGCAGCTATAACAGCTTAATCTCTTCTGGGAAGGCTGTCCAGGTTTAGGAGTGTGTCCATGAGAATGTTTGACCATTCTTCCAGAAGCACATTTGTGAGGTCAGGCACTAATGTTGGACGAGAAGGCCTGGCTCGCAGCCTCTTTCCTAATTCATCCCAAAGGTATTCTATCGGGTTGAGGTCAGGACTCTGTGCAGGCCAGTCAAGTTCCCCCACCCCAAACTCGCTCATCCATATCTTTATGGACCTTGCTTTGTGCACTGGTGCGCAGTCATGTTGGAACAGGAAGGGGCCATCCCCACTGTTCAAAGTTGGGAGTATGACATTTTCCAAAATGTCTTGGTATGCTGACACCTTAACAGTTCCCTTCACTGGAACTAAGGGGCAAAGCCCAACCTCTGAAAAACAGCCCCACACCATTATCCCCCCCTCCATCGAATGATTTGGACCAGTGCACAAACCAAAGGACAAAAAAGACATGGATGAGCAAGTTCGGGGTGGAGGAACTTGACTGGCCTGCACAGAGTCCTGTATAATAAAGGTGCAGCGCTTAATTAATAGACCCAAGAAATTATTCAGGAACGAATGTTCAAATAATGGTTCAATCTGTGGTAAGCAGAATATAGGGAGACCCCTCACCAGCACCCGACAATAGACGCTTACCCATTAAATGGACCCTCATCACAAAAGTCACATCAGCACTAGGGATGAGCTTTGAGTTTGAGTCAAACTCATGTTCGGCTCGAACATTGGCTGTTCGCAAGTTCGCCGAACAGCGAACAATTTGGGGTGTTCACGGCAAATTCGAATGCCGCGAAACACCCTTTAAAAGTCTATGGGAGAAATCCAAAGTGCTAATTTTAAAGGCTTATATTCATGGTATTGTCATAAAAAGTGTTTGGGGACCTGGGTCCTGCCCCAGGGGATATGGATCAATGCAAAAAAAGCTTTAAAAATGGCCGTTTTTTCAGGAGCAGTGATTTTAATAATGGTTAAAGTGAAACAATAAAAGTGTAATATCCCTTTAAATTTCGTACCTGGGGGTGTCTATAGTATGCCTGTAAAGGAGCGCATGTTTCCCGTGTTTAGAACAGTCTGACAGCAAAATGACATTTCAAAGGAAAAAAAGTCATTTAAACTACTTGCGACTATTAATGAATTGCCGGTCCGACAATACACATAAAAGTTCATTGATAAAAACGGCATGGGAATTCCCCACAGGGGAACCCCGAACCAAAATTTTAAAAAAAAATGACGTGGGTGGTCCCCCTAAATTCCATACCAGGCCCTTCAGGTCTGGTATAGATATTAAGGGGAACCCCGGCCAAAATTAAAAAAAAAAAGTGGCGTGGGGTCCCCCTTAAAATCTATACCAGACCCTTCAGGTCTGGTATGGATTTTAAGGGGAACCCCCGTGCCAAAATTTAAAAAAAAAATGGTGTGGGGTCCCTCCAAAAATCCATACCAGACCCTTATCCTAGCACGCAACCTGGCAGGCCGCAGGAAAAGAGGGGGGGGACGAGAGAGCTGCCCCCCCTCCTAAACCATACCAGGCCACATGCCCTCAACATTGGGAGGGTGCTTTGGGGTAGCCCCCCAAAACACCTTGTCCCCATGTTGATGAGGACAAGGGCCTCATCCGCACAACCCTGGCCGGTGGTTGTGGGGGTCTGCGGGCGGGGGGCTTATCGGAATCTGGAAGCCCCCTTTAACAAGGGGACCCCCAGATCCCGGCCCTCCCCCTGTGTGAAATGGTAAGGGGGTACCCCTACCATTTCACTAAAAAACTGTCAAAAATGTTAAAAATGACAAGAGACAGTTTTTGACAATTCCTTTATTTAAATGCTTCTTCTTTCTTCTATCTTCTATCTTCCTTCAGTTTCTTCCCCCATCTTCTTCTTCTGGTTCTTGTGGTTCTTCTTCCGGTGTTCTCGTCCGGCATCTTCCTCCGCGGCGATCGGTGTCTTCTTCCCTTCTTCTCCTTGGGCCGCTCCGCATCCATGATGGCATGGAGGGAGGCTCCCGCTCTTCTCCTCTTCTCTTCATCTTCTTCTCTTCATCTTCTTCCCTTCATCTTCTTTTTGGACCGCTCCGCATCCATGATGGCATGGAGGGAGGCTCCTGCTGTGTGACGCTTCTCCTCTTCTGACAGTTCTTAAATAATGGGGGGCGGGGCCACCTTGTGACCCCGCCCCCCTCTGACGCACGGGGACTTGACAGGTCTTCCCTGTGGCATTCCCCGTGACGCCACAGGGAAGTCCCGTCAAGTCACCGTGCGTCAGAGGGGGGCGGGGTCACCGGGTGACATAGACTTTAATGGTGTTCACGTGTTCGAACTAATTTTTTGCCTGTTCGCATGTTCTGGTGTGAATCGAACAGGGGGGTGTTCGGCTCATCCCTAATCAGCACATATGAGGTATACAGGAAGCCCATTAATCTTCATACATCTATTGCAGCAGACTAGATAGTGGATGCAGCAAACCTGGATATAACTCTCCATATTCAAGATTCACCCCAGAGGCACTCCAGCGGTAATCACCACACATAACATTCCATGTGGACAAAAGGAAAAATGCCTCATTGTACAGTACATCAGGATAATGTTTGATCGAGTTCGATCGAGTAAAAAATGAATAAAATTCACTCACATTGTCAACAAACAAATCGAGCTCTGTTTGCATGTATGCAGCCTTTCCCCACCAGAAAGATGACCGCCATGTCCCTATAAACTATTTCTGGACACATAGACACAGAGAAACTAACAGTGATTTCTTCAGAATAACAAAAAGGCGGTCGTTATTACTGTGGGTTGTTACACTTACATCATGTTGAATGTGATGTGGAGGAGGAGCTAGGAGCCGCACTGTCCCAGGACCCCAATTAGGACCACAACTAGATACATCCAGCCCCCAATAGGATCCTGCAGAGCCAGCAAGCTTGGACACAGAGACGCAGGAGAGACCCAGGACCTTGGGATTTAACAACTTATATGCGGTTGACCTAGCACCGCTAGGTAAGGGGCCATTACCTACACTAGCGCATGCTGCATGAAGAGGACACCGAGTGTTTTATCTGCATATTATCACCCCACTGTCATTTTTATTGCTGTGTTTGAGCACTGTTCTTCTGTGCACCATTGATTAATTTTGTCTCTGGCTGCACGGATTCTTTGGACACTTAATTACCTATTAATTAATTTTTTGTGGACACCAGCAAGTACATTGGATTAATTATTTATTTATTTACTCACGTGACCACCCACACTACGTTTGCACTTTTGCACTGGTCGCAACACTAGGATCAGGCGACCATGCCTTTTTTGTTTGCTTCACTTGATACATTGATTTTTTTGTAATATTATTGCTTCATTTTTTGCACTTCAGTATATGCATTCGTTTGGATTATTTTATTTAAGGCACGAGAGCACGAGCACTTTGATATATTGTACTATTGGATTGAATAATTTTAAACACATGCTGAATTGGTTTTACTTATATTTATCACCTTTGGATCAACATATATGTATTATTGTTTATATTTATATTAATCACCTGTTGGATCAACATATATGCAACCATTTTTAGTTACTACACCTATTCATGCGTACTTATTACTCCAACTCATGCGATTTTTTTACGTACGTTTTTATATTCTATTTTATCGAGGCCTCTTGCCCTACGACCATTAGGAATTATTAACAATACCAATAAGCTTAGACCTTCTGGGTAGCGCAGCACCCCCCCCCTCTTTTTATTTCTGGTTTGATGTATCTTATTACCTGCAAAACAGAGGTGTGGCCATGGGCATGAAATTTGTGCCGAGTATGGCCAATCTGTTTATGGCCAAGTGGGAGGAGGATGTCGTCCATGTTGGGCCTAGACCAGAGTTGATCCTCTGGAAAAGGTACATAGACGACATCCTCCTCATATGGGGTGGTGAACAGAGTGGCCTTGATGATTTTGTGGCCTTCCTGAATTCAAATGTTAGGGGTATTTCTCTCCAACACGAGTAAATCCAAGGTCCATTTTTTGGACCTTAAAATTGAAGTGCAGAATGGACCCATTGTCACGTCAACCTTTTTTAAGGAGACAGACTGAAATGGCTTCATCTGCACTAAGAGTTGTCATCATCCTGCCTGGCTAAGATCAGTTCCGGTCAGCCAGTTTCTACGTCAGAAGAGGAATTTCACGAGGTCTGAAGACTTCATGCGAGAGGCCTCTGTTCTCAAGTTACGATTCCTGGAAAAAGGGTATAATGAGGTAGAACTTGAGCAAGCTATAGACTGTGCAACTAAGAAGAATAGAGAGGAACTGCTGGTCCCTAGGGCAGTGATACCGAATGAAAGCTATAAGCATGCCTTTTTTTACCACTTTTTCCACACAGCAATATGCTATCAAAAACATTTTACGTAAGCACTGGAATGTTCTTAGGAATGACAGGGTCCTTGGACCTCTTCTTCTAGAAATACCAGCAGTCGTTTTTAGGGGTGCTCCACTCCTTAGGCTCCAAATAGCTCTGAACGTTATAGATCCGCCCAATAGAATCTATTTTTTTCACAATATGGGGGTTTCTTCCCATATAAGAAGTGTTCTATATGTCATATTAACATAGAGAGACGTCATAAAATTGATTCCTATACATCTAATTCTACTGGAGAATGTTTTACCATCAAACCCATTATTACATGCACTACTAAACATGTAGTGTATGTTATCAGGTGCCCATCCATGTGGGTTAGAATATATAGGCCGGACTATACGACAACTCCAAGTGCGGCTAAAAGAACATGTTACCAACATTAAAAATGGATACCTGAAACATAGCCTATCCCATCATTATGCTACCCACCACAATAGGAGCCTAGAGGGCACAGTATTTCTGGGCATAGATAAATTCACTGGAAACTGGAGGTGTAGCCACATGACCTGAGGGGTGTCCAAATTGGAGAACCAATGGATCTCACGGTATGAATGTGGAATGGGACATAAACGCATTCATCAGCAATGTATGATGAGAGTTTTAATTAACTAATAACAAAGAATCCCATTTACATTGAATAGTATGTTGGGGTAGGAGTATTTTTATTTCTATTTTTATTATTTTTATTATCTTAATTATGTTCTATATATACTTATTTTTAGATATTTGTATCTTTGTTTTTGTGCGTGTACAATTTTCCATGTATTTGGTTGACTGTAATTTTTGCTCTAAACCCAAGATGGCGCTGTGTCCGAGTGCAATACATGTTTGTTAAATTTTTTTTTTCAAACTTTACTCATGTCTCACTGACATTTTATTATGTTATAGTATAAAGTTTTAACTTTTTGATGTCTCTTTTTTGAGTAAATGAGTATATCTAAGGCTAATAAAGGGTGTTGATTTGGCTGCCCATATGTGTGTGTGCAGTGTTGTCACATCCAGTGCTTGGAGCGCATCTTACTTCCTCATTCCAATTAGTGTGTCCCTCATATATAATCCAGCCAAGCGTCTGTCTAACTATGCCCCTGACATCGTCATTCTCTGTCAAAACAGCATCCGGATGAGTCGGCGTTGAGACGCTACTGCATGCTGGGGCACGGTGGCCATCTTTGTGGTGGGGAAAGGCTGCATACATGCAAACAGAGCTTGATTTGTTTGTTGACAATGTGAGAGGCTCTTTTTTGTTTTTTACTTGATTAAACATTATCCTGATGTACTGCGCAATGAGGCATTTTTCCTTTTGTCCACATGGAATGTTATATGTGTGGTGATTACTGCTGGAGTGCCTCTTGAATAAGGAGAGTTATATCCAGGTTTGCTGCATCCACTATCTGGTCTGCTGCTATAGGTGTATGAAGATTGATGGGCTTCCTGTATTCCTCATATGTGCTGATGTGACCTTAGTGATGAGGGTCAATTTATTGGGGTAAGCGACTGTATTGTCGGGTGGTGATGACTGGTCTCTCTATCTTCTGCTTACCAGATTGAACCATCATTTGAACATTCATTCCTAAATAATTTCCTGGGACTATTAGTTAAGCGCTGCACCTTTATTATATATATTTTTTATTGAACTTCTTCAATATTGTGCTGGCTGCTGATGTTTTATTGAATATATTGTCATCAGAAATTTTAGCGCAACATATTTTTATTTTTATTTGCACAGAGTCCTGACCTCAACCTGATAGAACACCTTTGGGATTAATTAGAACGTAGACTGCGAGACAGGCCTTCTCATCCAACATCAGTGCCTAACCTCACAAATGCGCTTCTGGAAGAAATGTCAAACATTCCAATAGACACACTCCTAATCTTGTGGACAGCCTTCCCAGAAGAGTTGAAGCTGTTATAGCTGCAAAGGGTGGGCCAATTCAATATTGAACCCTATGAACTGAGACTGGGATGCAATTAAAATTCATGTGTGTGTAAAGGCAGGCATCACAATAATTTTGACAATATAGTGTAGTTTACTCTGATTTCACTACACAATGTAAGGCACTGTAAAGCTGGGTACAGACAATCAGATTTTTTTCTGGCTGAAAGAAAAAAAAATTAGTTTCCTGTGTCCACACAAGTGAGGTGGATGCAAGAATCCTCCCCACCGGAACATTGTATTCTGACAGCAGGGACTCCATCATAAAGATACACTGATCAGTGCTGCAACTGATGGCCAAAGAAGGTTTTCTATTGAATGTCTTCAGTCGAATAGGGAGGGCTACACACAGATCAAAATTCATCCAGTCCCTGCTGAAGCACCTACATTTTGATTCATGTGTATGCAGCTTAAGCTGAAGTAAGTCAGAAAAAGTCATATTTCCTGGATGAAGGACATCAGGATTATCTAGCCAGTTTCTTTCCCAGTCTAACTTTACAAGGCCCATTTCTTTTATTTCTTGGATTTCATTTTTTTCAATCATGGAGGCTCCACATAACAAAAGACAGCTAAGACATCAGCTTAATTTAGCCCTGAGCTGATCCACCCTGCCTGACTACAGTGACCTCAAACATCAATTTGCTGCATCCATTAAGTGTTTGAAATTCAGTGAAACATTTTGTTAAAGATACTGTATTAGTGATCCTTTTTCTAAGTCTTATTTGTGCTAAACAAACACATTTAGGCTGGTTTACTAAAGGAGTTGAGAATGTTCACACAATAATTTGTGTAAAGAATCACTTTATTTCAATCATGTGAAATTCCTATTTCCTAATTTATCTGCACATTTGGACAAGTGAAGTTAATATTCACACTGTTTATCGTGTGGACATTTTCAACTTCTTTAGTAAATCAAACTTAAAGTGGAGTTCCGCTTAAAAAAATAAAAAATAAAAGTCAGCAGCTACAAATACTGCAGCTGCTGACTTTTAACAATCGTACACTTACCTGTCCCAGGGTCCAGCGATACGGTAAGGATGAAGCCCCGCTCGTCTCCCCCTCCTCTCTGCGGCGCCGGCATTGTCACTGTGGGCGCCCGACTGTGGCTTCACAGCCGGGCACCCACTGCGAATGCATGAGCCGCGCAGCACGCTGTGACTGGCCGGGTAATCATCTGGGATCTGTGACGCGTCCCAGATGATTGCCGAGAGGGAGGGGGTAGAGGTGAACTTACTTCCAGCGCTGTGGTGCCCCGGGAGGAAGTGGGAGCTGGAACCCTCTAAAAAGAGGGTTTACACTCCCCCCCCCAAAAAAATGACATGCCAAATGTGGCATGTCAGGGGGTCACCTTCCCTTAAAGCGGAAGTTCCATTTTTGGGTGGAACTCCGCTATAATGTAACATTCAGAATGAAATGATTTGCAGTGCATACTTCACAAGTAAACAATATTGAGAGAGCACAGGTCAAAGCCAGAAGTGTCAGTTATATAGCATGCCTAAATTGTGGATTATTTAGCCATTTTCATTTTCAATTATCATTGCACTACTAATGCACAAACCAATTAATCCTTATTGGGTTTTAAATGATGAAATTCCTTAGTTCTTATGTATTAATACTGCTTGAATTGAAATCTAGATAACCTGTGAAATAAAACTCTTGCCACTTGAGCACATTTTTCATTTTAATTATGTAAATCAAACAACAAGATTGCAGTTTTCCTTAGATACCAAATAACCAGATGAATTGCTAAAGTGAGAAATTTACAATATGCAACTTTAGCATCTAGAAGGAATTCAGCTGTTGCGCAATATGTGTATATTAAATTAGCTATAATATCCAATATCAGACATCTTGGCACCACAATTAAATACAATATTGAACTGATAAAAAAATATTATACAGGGATTTTTTTTAGGTGTCCCTATGTTATATCTTGTACAAGACTAGTGTGTTTTTCATAAAACATTAAAACATTTTTTAGAAACAACATTTTAAATAAATCGAATAAAAAAATAAAATTTTCCTATCCGCGTCTTGTTTTTTTTACTTGCTTAACCACTTGCCGACCAGCCACCGCAGTTACACTGAGGCAGGTTGGCTCGGCTGCGTGAATCGCTGCACCAGTATGGTGGTCCCTTTAATGGCATTAGCAGGCACGGAGCCAATGCGAGTTGCCGACGTCCGCCTTGTCCGCCAGCCACCCGCGATCGCTCCACACAGAGCCAGAACGGATATCTACCAATGTAAACAAACAAATACCCATTCTGACAGGGGAGTAGAGAGAGAGAGATTGTCTGTTCCTAGTGATTAAGAAGAGTGATCTCTCTCCTCCTACAGTCAGTCCACTCCCCCCCACAGTTAGAAACACCTCCCAGGGAACACATTTAAAGCCTTGATTGCCCCTAGTGTTAACCCCTTCCCTGCCAGTGTCCTTTATACAGTAATCAGTGCATTTTTATAGCACTGATCGCTGTATAAATGTTACTGGTCCCAAAAAAGTGTCAAAAGTGTCCGATCTGTATGCCGCAATGTCGCAGTCCCACTAAAAATCGCTGATCATCACCATTACTAGTAAAAAAAAAGTAATAATAAAAATGCCATAAATCTATCCCCTATTTTGTAGACGCTATAACTTTTGCGCAAACCAATCAATATACGCTTATTGCAATTTTTTTACCAAAACTATGTAGAAGAATACACATTGTCCTAAACTGATGAAGAAATTTGTTTTTTTACATTTTTTTCGGGATATTTATTATAGCAAAAAGTAAAAAACATTGTTTGGTTTTTTTTTTCAAAATTGTCTGTCTTTTTTTATTTATAGTGCAAAAAATAAAAACCACAGAGGTGATCAAATACCACCAAAAGAAAGCTCTATTTGTGGGAAAAAAAGGACCTCAATTTTGTTTGGGTACAGTGTTGCACGACCGCGCAATTGTCAGTTAAAGCGACGCAGTGCCATATCGCAAAAAATGGCCTGGTCATTAAGGGGGTAAATCCTTCCTGGGCTGAAGTGCTTAAAGTGGTTGCAAAGTCAGTGAATACCATTACTACCAGCCCCTTCTGTTGTAACAAGGTATAATACACAGTGTCAATGTTTTTTAAAATTATGCTGCTAAATATTTTATTTCAGAGTGCCACTGTGCAGTCATGGGACCTCCCGCTGCTCTTCTCCCCTATCTAAGGACTACAGCGGGAGAAGCTGACATCCCCTCTGACATCAGTCAGGAGGTCACATGATCGCTGTGCTTTCCGCTCCCTCTGTAGTCCTTAGATCGGGGAAGGAGAGTAGCGGATATCACGTGACCGCACACCAGCGCTCTGAAATAAGGTAGTTAGCAGCATCATTTAAAAAAAAATTGACATTGTGTGTTATAGCTTATTATAACAGAGGGGTTAGCAGTAATGGTACTCACTGACTTTACTGATACACGAAATAGCAGCAGGAGAGGAGGGGCGGGTTTGGAGATCGCTCACACACTACAAACTGACAGATAGGGAGGGAGGGGGAGAGAGGAGAGACTTTAACACAGCAGGATTATGGAGTTATGTAAACGGACCACGGTTTAATGGCAGCCATGCTTACTGTGGTCAGTTCACATAGGGGACACAGGAACAGGCAGGCTCAACCAGGTATTTTACAGCATAGAAAGGGACAAATTACACAGCACAAGCACTATGCTGTTTAAAATGCTTTAAAAGAACAGGATCTAGGGATTTTAGGGCTATAACCTTTTAGGATGTGCATTGATCATGTTGTTTCATGATGTAATTTTTTGCACAGCCTAGAGTAGAGTAAATAGAAATTTCTATTGAGTCATGTGCCATGGCACTGCACAGATTAATGTATGGCCTCTGTCTTTAGTCCGAGTATAGCATTTTCCTGAAGAAAGAAGAAACTACATATCCAACAATACCTGGATTTCAGTTTAGCGTTCTACACGTACGAGCAATTAACAGAGCTCACCATGCTGGAAGAGATGTGTTTTTATCACATTAGCAGTCACACATTAGTGATGCAATACAGAGAAATGACAAGGCTTGCACTGGATGCTGTGTGAACCCAAACAAGAAGAACACAGTTATTATATATAACTAATAACTATAACTAATAGATTCATATTATCACATATAAGAACTCTTACTTTATAGCACGATCGATCACAGATTTTATGGTTTGACCACTGTTCACATGGACGTTTTATTTGCGTTTTTTTTTTTTATTTGAATACATCAATTATTGTTTTTATACAATCATATATGGTAACACGTGGAAATTTAGATGGTTTATTGTTACATTTGTTTATGTATATGTTCACTGTTTGAGTATTAGTGAATTATTAATGGATGCACTCTTGTTTCTTTTGGATTAAGAAGTTTCTTGTCCCTCTGGTGAATATAGACATGTTGGTGGATCATTGCATGGACACAGGGCAGTCAATCAGCCACTACAAACTGCAGCCACAATATGTCAGCTTATCATTACAAGGTAAGGAAAACATTGGCACAGGGAATGTAGCTACACTAATACCTAGTTAAAACAACAAGAACATCTGAACGTTTTTTGATTTTTTTTTTAACTATAGATCTTTATTTTAGTTTGGCTAAAGGTATTACAAGTCATCAATACAGAGCAATATCTTATTTTCAACATATAATGACTAAGCAATGTAATATGTTTTAAATTAAGAGATTATAATACATTTATAACAATGATTTAGATTAGCTAAAGTTGAGCTCTGTGCTTTTTAATGGGACCGGTATTGCCCATAAGCAGAGGAGTTTATCAAGGAGGGAAATGTAGGATGGTGAAAAAACGAGGTATTAAGAACCATGAAAGAAAAAAAGCAAAAGTAAAAAAGTTTAGGTCTCATCATCATACTAACTAAAAGTGGCAAGGAGCCTTTGATTTAAGTTTTATATGTGTCATATGTGTCAAAATATAGCCAACACATTACATTTTGCATATAATCCTCCCATAGTTATGCCAGTTACTCTTTACCAGTAGGTTTTCAGAGCTTATGCTCTGAGCTATATAGCTTTGGTTATATTAATCTATGAGATGTTTTATAGTAAACTGTTGATATTTCCTTATAAAAAAGAATAGGGAGTCACACATCAGTTGCCAGCCCACGTACTATGTGTAGAAAAATGTCTTCAGCTTGTCTCCTTCAAAGCCATTCCCTTATGATGTGTTTCACTTTGCCACTGGCTTAGTCATAGAACCTTTACGACTAAGCCTGTGGAGGGGTGAAACATATCAGAGGGTCTTTGATTGGGAGGATACAAGCAGAAGCCTTTATTCTACACATGGTGATTGGGCTGTGTGGCTTCCTTTTCTTTTTGATACTCATTTTCGGTAGGCTTGATAAGCCTTGCTGGATGCTGGCAACCAGTGTTGCTGTCAGGTACCTGGTGGAGATCGAGCTGTAGAGAGGGCTTTTCTTGCACCTCCTGTCCCACGCATGAGATAAAGATAACATGGAGTGAGGGACACAGAGTGGCACGAGGGCCGGTTTAGCAGGAGACACCAGATGAGGCTTGACAGGAACCCGATGGCTGTAGATCACCGGACAGGTACTGGAAACTGGAACATCGTGTCGCTGGATCAGCAGGCAGAAGCGTTGCCGGAACCTAAGCCAGGTTAGAGCAGGTACAAGAACGTGAGATTGAAGCGGAGACTGGATACAGGCCGGGTTTGCTATACAATCGGGCAGCAAGGTACAGGAACATGAGACAGGAGCCGAGTCAAACACAAGCCAAGGTCACAGGTAGGCAGGTGGAGGCCCAAAGGAAGGTACAGGTGAAGGCGGGTCAAACACAGGTAACTGGAAAAGATCAAGGTACAGTACCTGACCGCAAGATTGTGTTTCCAGCGCGATCCCATCGCGCTGGTTCTCGGCAACAGGGTACTGTGCATGTCGCGTTGGCTCGCTGATCGGGAAAGGAAAACTTTTTTTCTTTTCGCGATGAGCGACAGGCAGTGCTGACAGCTGTCTGGTATGAATCCTGAGGTGGAAGAACGCGCCAAATTTTAAATGAAAAAAAAAAACAGCGTGGGTTCCCACCCAGGAGCATACCAGACACTTAGGTCTGGTATGGATTGTAAGGGGAACCCCCTATGCCGAAAAATCGGCGTGGGCGTCCCCCACAAAATCCATACCAGCCCCTTATCCGAGCACGTAGCCCGGCCGGTCAGGAAAGGGGGTGGGGAACGACCGAGTGCCCCCCTCCTGAACCATACCAGGCCGCATGGCCTTAACATGGGGGGGTAAGTGCTTTGGGGGAGGGGGGCGCCCTGCGGGCCCCCCCACCACGAAGCATCTTGTCCCCATGTTGATGAGGACAAGGGCCTCTTCCCGACAACCCTGGCCGTTGGTTGTCGGGGTCTGTGGGCGGAGGGCTTATCGGAATCCAAGAGCCCCCTTTAATAAGGGGGCCCCCAGATCCTGGCCCCCACCCTATGTGAATGAGTATGGGGTACACGGTACCCCTACCCATTAACCTAGGGAAAAAAGTGTCTTGCTAGCGGGGGCTGCTGTCGCTGTCTTGTCGCCGCTGTCTTGTCACAGCTGTCTCGTTGCTTCTTACCTTCTCTTCTTCCGATGTTGACACGATGCTCTCTCCTGCTGGAATGCTGTGTGCGAGCTGCGCAGCCATTTATATAGGCAGTGACCCCGCCCCTTGTGACGTCACAGTCCCAGCATGCGCAGGGACTCTGGGGTCACGCCCCCTTATGACGCCAGAGTCCCTGCGCATGCTGGGACTGTGGCGTCACAAGGGGACGGGGTCACCGCCTATATAAATGGCTGCGCAGCTCGCACACAGCATTCCAGCAGGAGAGAGCATCGTGTCAACATCGGAAGAAGAGAAGAGAAGAAGCGACAAGACAGCGGCGACAAGACAGCGGCAGCAGACTGGGCCCCCGCTAGCAAGAGAGCTGGAAGAAGATAGCGACGGGGCCCGAGAGAAGAAGCCGAACTACGGGAGAAGACGGAAGAAGACCCCGAAGTCGGAAAGAAGACCCCCGAAGTCAGAAGAAGACCCCCGGAGCTGCCTAATAAATTACTTTTAAAACCTGTGTAGTGTGTTTTTTTTTTAATTGACACTTTTTTCCCTAGGTGAATGGGTAGGGGTACCAAGTACCCCATACTCATTCACATAGGGTGGGGGGCCGGGATCTGGGGCCCCCTCATTAAAGGGGGCTCCAGGATTCTGATAAGCCCTCCGCCCACAGACCCCGACAACCAACGGCCAGGGTTGACGGGAAGAGGCCCTTGTCCTCATCAACATGAGGACAAGGTGCTTTGGGGTGGGGGGCCCGCAGGGCTCCCCCCTCCCCCAAAGCACTTACCCCCTCATGTTGAGGGCATGCAGCCTGGTACGGTTCAGGAGGGGGGGGCGCTCGCTCATCCCCACCCCCTTTCCTGACCGGCCGGGCTGCGTGCTCGGATAAGGGGCTGGTATGGATTTTGGGGGGGACCCCCACGCCGATTTTTCGGCATAGGGGGTTCCCCTTACAATCCATACCAGACCTAAGGGCCTGGTATGCTCCGGGGGGGAACCCACGCTGTTTTTTTTTTTCATTTAAAATTTGGCACGGCGTTCCCCCTCATGATTCATACCAGACAGCTTTCAGCACTGCCTGTAGCTCATCGCGAAAGGAAAAAAAAGTTTTCCTTTCCCGATCAGCAAGCCATCTCGGCGCTGGCTCCTGTGATGGGGCTCGCAGGTGTCAAATCTCGCCGATAAAAGTGGCGAGATTGACACAATATCGTGGTCACCTGCTGTACGGGTTAACAGGAACAAGCTGAAAGACCACTCAGCAATGTGTATGTGTCAGTGCGTGCATGTGTGTGCGCGCGGGCCTGCTCGCACTCTTGCGTTCTCATGCATGCGTCGATACAGGCTTCTCCTTGTGCACACACTGGTTTGCCGCCCCTGCGCCCCAATGCACATTTGTCAACCGAACTTCTCTTACATTTCCCCCCCAATGGGCAACCTCCGGATGTCCATTTGTAACATTTTATCAGGGTGAGCCTGTAAGAATGCCTGTATCAATCTTTTGGCATGGAGATTGGATTCTGGTTCCCAGGAGTTATCTTCTGGTCTGTAGCATTTCCATTTAATTAAGTACTGGATGTGTCCCTTCTTTTCCTACAATTTACAATTGTCTTGACCTCATATTCCTCATTACCGTTAATTATTGTAGGTTCTGGTGGATCTGACTCACGACCAGGGAATGGGTCTAGCTTTGCAGTTTTTAGCAAGGATACGTGAAAGACAGTGTGGATTTTGTAAGTCTCTTGGAGTAAAAGTTCGTAAGCTGCTGAATTAATCTTCCTCTCAACAGGAAATGGACCGATATATCTAGGTCTGAGCTTCTTGGATGGACATGACAATTTTAAGTTGGCAGTGGATAACCAAACCTTGTCTCCTATTTGAAGCTTCAGGTCTCCTCTTCTTTTTCTGTCAAAGAATTTTTCATTGTCCCATTGAGCTTTGGAAATGGCATCTTCCACTGAAGAGCACTTATCCTTTTTTGGACTGCGGGAACTGAGGAATCAGGCAAGATATTGGGTAGGAAGACTGGGAAATACCCATATTTTGCAAAAACCAGGGCTTTTCCTGTAGCCGAGTGAACAGCATCATTGTATGCAAATTCTGCCAGGGGAAAAAGTGATGCCAAGTCATCTTGGGCAAAGGTGAGAAGCACCGAAGGTACTGTTCCAGAGTCTGATTTGTTCGTTCTGTTTGGCCATTCGTCTGTTGGTGATAGGCTGACGAGAAACAAGTTTCAATCTTTAGTATCCTGCAAAGATATTTCCAGAATCTGGACGTGAATAGTCCATGGTCTCTTAACCGGCCGAGAACTTTTTTAACATGTTCACGGTGTGCTGTGATGGAAGTAGAGAAGATGAGGCTATTGTCTAGATATACAATCAGGAAAAGGTCATCCCTGCAGATTTTGTTAACAAAGTTTTGGAACACCGCTGGGGCATTACACAAACCAAAGGCCATGACCAAGTACTCGTAATGCCCATCTCTAGTGTTAAACGCAGTTTTCCATTCATCCCCTTCTCGTATCCGGATGAAATTGTATGCACGCCTGAGATCCAACTTGGTAAAAATGGAGGCAACTTTCAACCTGTTGAATAGTTCCGATATTAGGGGTAGGGGTATCGATTTTTGATCGTTACTACGTTTAGGCCTCGGTAGTCAATGCAGGGTCTTAGGTTACCATCCTTTTTGGCAACAAAAAAGAACCCTGCTCCTGCAGGCGATGAGGATTTCCGGGTGAATCCTTTTTCTAGATTTTCTGCAACATACTCAGACATGGCCTGGGTCTCTGGGATGGACAGAGGGTAGGTACGACCTCTGGGTAGAGCTGCTCTGGGAACAAGGTCAATGGCACAGTCAAAGAACCTGTGAGCAGGAAGTACCTCAGCTGACTTTTTACAGAACACATCCCGGAAATCGCTATATGCAGCGGGAAGGGCAGAGGATACTGAGGTGGTAGCCACGGGCCTTGAGTAGGCAAGAAGAGAAACAGGAGGGACCCCAAGCCAGGATCTGCCCAGAAGTCCAGTCAATGTGTGGAGAGTGGAGCTGCAAACAAGGAAGCCCCAATACAATAGGGGTTGAGACCTAAGGATAAGAAAGGATATCCACTCCTGGCGGAGTATCCCTACCGACATCTTAACAGGAGGGGTCTGGAAGCAGATAGGGCCCCCTGGAAGAACATTGCCATCAATCGCTGAGACCACCAATGGAGTGGTGAGTTGTGAAAGGGTAAGGTTCATGGAAGATGCAGTTCTCCAGTCCATAAAGTTGCCAGCGGCTCCCAAATCCAAATAAGCCAAGGCCGGGTGGGAGGAAACGCCAACATGAAGAAACACCGAAAGAAGGAGATGAGAAGATGACTTTCCTGGGTCCACTACTCCATCTTCCAGATGTTTTACCCAAGCTTTTCCTGGACGAAATGAGCATGTGTCAAGAAAATGACCTTTGCCCCCACAGCAGAGACACAGGCCCAGATTTCTGCGCCTAGCATGTTCCTCGGGGGATGGCCTGGTCTGGCCCAGCTGCATGGGTTCCTCAGCCGGCAGGAGATGCTCCACAGGATGAAAAGAGGGGAGCTCGGGCTGACTAGGACCAAGGAGTGCTGGCATCGCTTTTCTAGAGCCCTTTCCTGAAAACGAATATCAATCTGGTTACACAGGGAGATAACTTCATCCAGATCAGTGGGGATGGTTCTTCCTGCTAATTCGTCCTTCACTCTATCAGAAAGGCCATGCAGAAAGGTTGCGACTAAGGCCTCATTGTTCCAGCTTAGCTCAGCTGTCAGTATGCGGAAACGAAGAGTATACTTTCCCATAGAAGCAGACTCTTGGCAGAGACGTAAAAGGGCTCTGGTCGCTGAAGAGACACAACCTGGTTCCTTAAAGATATTCCAGAAGAGTTTCAAAAAATTAGAAAGGCTGGAAACCACTGGGTCTTTCCTCTCCCCCAGAGGGGCAGCCCAAGCTAAAGCCTCGCCGGACAGGAGAGAAATAATATAGGCTACCTTTGCCCAATCAGACTGGAAGTTTTGGGGCTGGAGTTCAAAATGAATGGTACACTGGCTTAGGAACCCTCTGCAGGCCTTGGAGTTCCCAAAGTAATGGGATGGAACTGGTAAGTGCAAAGGGTTAGCGGCTGCGACTGTAAGCGGAGCTGAAATGGCAGACGATTGCAGTTGTGGAACCGGGGATCCTAAGGAGGCTTGAAGTTGTTCAAAGCGGGAAGTCAAATCCTGAAGGAATCTCATTACTTGGGTCTGATTAGATTCCTGGGTCTGGAGTCTGAGGACTATGCCCTGCAGCTGATCATCGGCAGGTAGCGGCACATCATGGCCATGCAAACTGTCAGGTCACCTGAGTCCAGGTGACAGATGCACCCTGTTGGGGTCAGGAGTGCACCGCTGAGATAGTGGACTCTAAGGCTGACTGCTGCGGATGGAACTTGGGGTGGTTCAGAAAGGCAGGTCCCCTGGAGCACCAACACGGATCCCACAGTGAGTTA
Source organism: Lithobates septentrionalis (assembly GCA_037952835.1). Taxonomy (NCBI): domain Eukaryota; kingdom Metazoa; phylum Chordata; class Amphibia; order Anura; family Ranidae; genus Lithobates; species Lithobates septentrionalis. The sequence continues at coordinate 922,385 of JBBDGP010000961.1, read as the reverse complement.
GAGCATAGATTTCCCAGGGTGCGGAGTCTTAGAGCCAGCAGGTGTTCACCAGAGCCTCTAGTGGTGAGGATGGACTGGGCTGCAACTGGCTCCAGGTTGCGGCCCCTAGGGTCTCCCAGCTCAAGCTCACATTAGGCTACAGGAGGATGGAGAGGAAACAGCAGCCCAGGACAGCAAGGGATAGTAAGGAGGTAGCCAAATGTCAGGGCAAGTAGCAGACAAGGATAACAGAGAACACGTCAAAGGTCAGGGTCACAGGCAAACAGGGATAGCCAAGAACACGCCAAAGGTCAGGGTCACAAGCAGACAGGGATAGTCGGGAACACGCCAAGATCAGTAACAGAAACAAACTTAGAGCACACGGCAAACAGGAAGCCAAACACACAATATTGCACGGCAAGGCAGGCTTGGAGAATACGGTGTTAAATAGTGGTTCCTGTTGAGGCTAAGGTGGAGCCACACTGAGGGAAGATACTACTTACTCATTACATACTTAAGCATGCAGGTGTGAGAGTACAAGCCTCAAGGCTGATACACAGACCAGGTGAGAGACAGACAGGTCATAAAAGTATTATTGCAAGGTCATGACAAAGCCCTTCTCCAAGTTTTCATCAATGTACTGACATAATGCTTTAAGTTCCACTTCGGAAAGAGGAAATATGTGCCCGAAAGGTATTTCAGCGTCTGATAAAAGTTCAATTGGGCAGTCATATGGGCAGTGAGGTGGCAGGATGTCTGCTTTCTGTTTATCAAAGACCTCCAGAAATTCATGATATGCTGCAGATATGAGCGGTGACACAGGAGAGACAGTATGTACTCCCAGAAGGGGTGCAGGTCCCATAGGAATGGGGTGAAGGCAGGACTGCTAGCAGTAGATTGATAGAAAAGTAATTTCTCCTGATGCCCAGTTTATCTGCAGATTGTGGGCTTGTAACCAGGGGATGCCCAGGATAATGGGAAACAAAGGAGACGGAATAATGTCCAGGTGTAAATATTCCCGATGACCAATATCAGATACAGCCAGCAGCAAGCAAGTCTCGTGCGTTATAGGCCAAGACCTGATACAGGATCCATCGGCCAGATGGATGGCTAACTGGTGCATCTTTGCTTGCAAAGGGATTTGGTGATGTTTGGCAAAGTCTTTATCCATGAAGCAGCTGCAAGCTCCGGAATCGATTATAGCTGGTACTTGGATGTTCCTTCTGGGGAACTGAAGTGACAGGAACAAGGTGACATGAACAGAACAGTTGGCAAGGTATGTAGAGGGAATGGTCTTGGTCTTTGTGAGCCTCACAGGGCAGTTTTGAAAATAATGTCCCACTACCCCACAATATAGACACAAGTTATTCCGGCATCTTCACAGCTTTTCTTCACTAGTGAGTGGAGAATGCAAAAGTCCTAGTTGCAGGGGCTTTGACCGGGGATTTGTGGGCATAGCAGTTCTGCCAGCTCTCTCTGTTCTCCTTTCTCTTAATCTACGATCAAGTTGAATGGCAAGGCAAATGAGGCTATCGAGGGAACCATCGATCGATATTGCCATCGAGCCATTCCAACCCGTATCAGAGGCCCACAGATGGAATTAATCAACATAGTCCTCAGCGAGTCAGTGACCTTGCCGGAGTGTAAAGAGAGTTGACTCTGCAGTAGCTGAATGCTGGGGGTCATCGTAGAGCTGAGCCATTGCTTCAAAAAAATGAAGAAAGAGAGTCCAAGATGGTACTATTCCATTCCATGAGCTGATGAGCCCAAGACTGTGGTTCTCCGAGAAGCAAGGATATGGCTAAACCCACCTTGGTGGTTACAAGTGAGAAAGTTCTCAGTTGCAGGGCAAAGTAAAGTTCACAAGAGTTCATAAATACTTGTGCCGATTGCATGAAAATTGCTCTGGTGCAGGAACTCGGGGTTCCGGTGGTGGAATAGTTCCTGTGGATGCAGGACCAGTCTGTTCAGATGTGGGGTGGCCAGGTGCGGTAGCAGGTGCTGAAGTTGCTGAGGTAGAGGTCATGGATTGGGTCTGACCCTCCAGATCCAATCCAATCTGACCCTCCAGCTGGAGGTAGCTTTCTTGCAAGCTGCTGACTGCCTGGGTAAGAGAGGCAAGTTGCTGGCATAGCGTCTCCAGAGGCGAACCCCCTCTCTCGAGCTCCGACATCTGGCAAGAGTGATACGGTCAAGTACTTGGTGGAGATTGAGCTGTAGAGGGGGCTTCTCTTGTACCTCCTGTCCCAGGCCCCTGATAGGGATGACAGGGAGTGAGGGACACAGAGGAACCCAATAGCCATAGATCACTAGACAGGTACTGGAAACTGGAACATCATGTCGCTGGATCAGCAGGCAGAAGCATTGCCAGAAGCCAGGGGGTCATCAACAGCCAGGCAGAGCAGGTACAGGAACGTGAGACTTAAGCGCAGACAGGAAACAGGCCGGGTTCGGTACACAATGGGTACAGGAGCATGAGACAGGAGCAGAGTCAAACACAAGCCAAGGTCACAGGTAGGCAGGCGGAGGTCCAAAGGAAGGTACAGGTGGAGGCGGGTCAAACACAGGTAACTGGAACAAATCAAGGCACAGGTTAACAGGAACAAGCTGAAAGACCACTCAGCAATTTGTATGTGTCATTGCTCGGTTTCAATAGGCTGTCTGGCGCCAGTGTGTGCGCGCGCACCTGCTCACACCCGTGCGAGCTCACACCCGTGCGAGCTCACGCATGCGTAAATACATGCTTCTCCTTGTGCACACACTGGTTTGCCCGTGCCTGCACGCCAATGCGCATTTGTCAACCGGACTTCTCTTTTTTGCCAACTGCCCGTAGATTTCCAGAAATCCCTGAGAAGATCCGATCCTGAGCAAGTCCTGCCTCTGCCCACCGCTGCGATGCGCAATAATGATGATTTCTCACCACACCACCGCCAGCCTATAAAAGGGCAGGAGCAGTCGCAATGCAGCAGAATAGTTAAGGAAAAAAGTTAGGGACTTCACACTGCTGAACACTGACAATGTTTCCTGCTTTTTATGTAGAAGGTGTACTTTGTTACACTGCAAGAATAATACAGCTATCTGGAATTGCCAGTTTGGATAGGCAGCAATTAATATTTAACTTTTTCGGCAAAAATATTTGTTCTGTGCTCCATTTGTTGAAATGCTGTGGCTGCAATGTTTACGCCGATATGTCTGTTGGTTGGTTTTGAGCTGTTTACAGCTCACTGCTAATAAAGCAAGTTCAATCCCTGGATACATTTTTTTTCTTGGCAAATCATTTTTTTCAAGCTGTATGCAAATGCTTGCAAAGGGGGCTAGTAAAGTCTTTTAAAAAGTGTGTAATCTATTAGCAGGACTTGCTGTATATTTTTTAACAGCATTTAGGGTGAAGAAGTAGTAGTCTAATTACTAACGGGTAGCAGAACTACAGAAATGTGGACACGTATAGCATAGATAATCTGTTATATCTTCAGTAGAGCAAAAGCAGCATATTTTAATGATCAAACTAAAATATGTTCTATACTATTTCACATTTAAAATCCCATTGAAGGTAGCAAAAGATTGCCAACCTGAATGGGCAAAAGTAACAGTGTCTATTTAAAGTGAACCTGTCACCAAACCTGGCAGCTGAAATTGAAGCCCATGTTATAATAAAAGCAGACATTCCATAATGACAAATGCTTAGTCAGGAAATGAAAAATGCAATGTTATATAGAAACTATTCACAGTGCAATAAGAACACAGAATGTAGCCTATTTTAAAGGATATTAAGGGTTCAGGGTTTAAAAAAAATGTCATACTTACCTGCTCTGTGAAATTGTTTTGCACAGAGCAGCCCTAATCCTTTTCTTCTTGGGTCCCCCGATGGACTTCTAACTCTTCCCCCATGACCAGTGCCCCAAGTAGCAAGCCACTTGCTATAGCGGCACTGGTGCATGCTCCCTCCTGAGCCCCATTCTATGCATCCATAAGACACAGAGTTGTAGCTTAGCCCTGCCACCGCTCTCTTTTGATTGGCTCACTGGCTGTGATTGACATCAGTGTGAGCCAATGGCTCCCTCTGCTGTCTCAGCCAATGATGAGAGAGAGACCACTGTTGCCAATCATCAGTATTTTTACTGGCAGCCAGTAAAAATGGGCACTTTTCTCCTGCCAGTGACAGGAAAAGGTTGCTAGTTAAAGAATATGGCTGTGACACTTGGCAGTGCTGGCAGGGGGGCGGGTCTGGCGGAGGCAGTACTGTACACAGCGTGTTGTGTGATGGCATGGTGAAAGGGAGCCAAGCGGAGAGTCCGGAGTCTAATGTGCAGGTCTTCGGGATGGGAGCAAGGTAAGCCTGGAGCGGGACTGTCAGTGCTGTTTGGACTGAAGGGACCACCAGTAGACATGTGCAATTTGTTTCATAACAAATCAAAATCTGGCCAAATTTTGCATCTTTCGGACATTCAGATGTATCCGAATGTCCGAAGAAAAAAATAATGATTTTCAAATAATAAGAAAGAAATTATAGTGAAAAATAACTGAAATTAATTCGACATGATTTGTTCATTCTTTAAAGGTCTAATGAAACAAAAGGTCAACTCGGAGTAAATCTTGCAGTCCAATCAACTGATTCATTTTGTGCTGAAGGTTGGATTACTGGCAAAGTGCATTCATAAGAACTGAGTGAGAAGGGTGTTGTATTGTATTTGAGCAGAGGAGAAGAGATATTGTCATTGTGTGTGTTAATGGATTCAATAAACAAACGACTTTCCAAACTTTGAATCATTATCAAGAATTTATATACATACATAACGAATCAATTCGGTATAATGAATATCGACACTCTATAGAAAAAACTAATTATCTGAAAACAAATTAACGTAACATAACAAATATAACAGAACTAAATTATGTATTTTACGAATGAAGACGAAACGTAACTAAACAACATTTTCTGTCTAACCACCAGGAATGGAGAGAGACTGTCACTGTGACTCAGGAGGGGATGTGTCGGTGAGGTGTCATCATCATCTGTGCTGCTGCACACTGCTGTCAGTGTCACTGTGAGAATCAATTTCATGTGTGCGTCCGCCCATTCTAATTTCTTCCCTCCTGAGTCCTGTCTTTGAGCTACTTACTATATCGAAAACAAAATATATATATATTTATATATTTTTTTTTTGCCTTATTATCTACCTTAAATCACATTGCTAATTGCATATTGTACTTGTTTGTAGTCAAAATACTGAAATTTGCTCTTAAAATTGTAATTTTGTAACTTTTGGAAATGCCAGTAAAAACTTGGGTGACGTGTCAGTAAATTTCAATCTGGTAGGTTGGCAACACTGACAGCATTGATGCTACCATTTGTGCTTAGAACGGCACGCTTCATTATTTCTCAGGGTCATGAGGAAATTTCCTTGCTACACAATTTACAGACAAGCTCTGATTCCTCAGACAACATGGAATGATCTCTGAGGGACTTCAGGGAGCAATGAGGTAGATTTAATAAAATTGGGGAGTGCAAAATATGGTGCAGTTGTGCATGGTAGCCAATCAGCTTCTAACTTTAGCTTAATCAAGCTTTGAAAAAAAAAATATAAACTCATTGGTTTCTATACAGAGTAGTCTGTGTCGTCACAGGCATTCCTTAGTTTAGTTTCTCGGGAAACAAGCCATCTAAGAAGGAGAAAAAAAAACAAACCAAGTGCATTACAAATTCTTAAAGTGATAGTCTCTATTTATATATATAAATATGTAAACGGGTGATCCTGCCCCCTTCTGACGCTACATGACATCAGAGAAAGGTGGGGTCGCCTGTTTATGTCACCGAGTGGACCCACCCTCAGCTGTATAACAGCTGTCATCAAAAAGAAGCGTCACTCGGCGGGAGCCTCCCATGGAGGCTGAGCTGTTGCTGCTTTTTTTTAATTCTTTTTTCGGTCTGTCGGGTGGCGTGAGATGGATTTACATCATGGGGACTTTTTTTTATCTCTTAATAAAGGACTTGTCCCAAAGTGTCTCCTGTCTTTTCTACTATTTTTGACACTTTTTTTGTGAAATGGTAGTGGTACAATGTACCTGTTACCAATTCACATAGGGGGGAGGCCGGGCAAGGGTTGTGGGATGAGACCCTTGTCTCCATCAACATGGGGACAAGTTGCTTTGGGGGCTACTCCAAAGCACTCTCCCCATGTTGAGGGCATGTGGCCTGGTATGGTTCAGGAGGGGGGGTGCTCTCTCATACCCCCTCTTTTCCTGTGGCCTGCCAGGTTGCGTGCTCAGATAAGGGTCTGGTATGGATTTTGGGGGGACCCCTACATCATTTTTTTTTATTTGGCACAGGGTTCCCCTTAATTTCCATACCAGACCTGAAGGGCCTGGTATGGATTTTGGGGGGACCCCCACGCAATTTTTTAAAAAAATTTTGGTTCGGAGTTCCTCTTAATATTCATACCAGACCCAAAGGGCCTGGTAATGGACTGGGGGGGAACCCATGCCGTTTTTTTCAATGAGTTGTATCTATATTGCTGAGGCCTGACAATTCATTACAGCCATGATCAGTTTTAAATGACTTTTTTCCAAATGTAAATTTTGCTGTGGTACTGTCCTAAACATGGGAAAACTGCACCACTTTACAGACATACTATAGACACCCCCAGGCATGATATTTAAAGGAATATTTCATTTTTATTGTTTTACTTTAAGCATTATTAAAATCATTGATACATGTCGCCTGGGGCAGGACCCAGGTACCTAAACACTTTTTACGACAATAACTTGCATATAAGCCTTTAAAATGAGCACTTTTGATTTTTCATGTTCGTGTCCCATAGACTTTAACGGTGTTCGCGCGTTTGTTCAAATTTTTTGCGTGTTCGCATGTTCTAGTGCGGACCGAACCCGGGGGTGTTCGGCTCATCATTACTCTTGATCCCTATGGAGGGGTCACTACCATATCTTTTATACCTAGTATGATACCAGAGGGTCCACAGTACTACTTCACATCTATGTGAAGTAAAGTTCTTCTAATGCCGCGTACACACGAGTGGAATGTGCGACAGAAAAAGTCAGACGGAAGCTTTTCATTGTATATTCCTATCGTGTGTATGCCTCATCAGACTTTTTTTTTTTGAAAATTCTGACAGACCTAGAAATAGAACTTGTTCTAAATATTTCTGACGGAACCATTTCCTATCAGGAAAACCGCTAGTCTGTATACTGTTCCGACGGACCAGAAACAACGCATGCTCTGAAGCAAGTACAAGATGGAAGCTATTGGCTACTGGCTATTGAAATTCCTTTTTCTAGTCCCGTCGTAAGTGTTGTACGTCACCGCGTTCTTGACGGTCGGACTTTGGTTTGACCGTGCGTAGGCAAGACCGCTTGAATGGAATTCCGCCGGAGTTCCACCGGAGAAACCGGCAAAGCCAGTCGTGTGTACAGGGCATTAAGGTGTATGTAGATATACTCATTCGCATCACCCACCTCAGCATCATACAGATCTGCTAATCTGATTATCTGATAACACTCTATCTCTTCCTTGGGGTCATCTCCCTCAGTTATAACTGTCATTGTAGTAATCTTTGTAGTAATCTTTCCTATTCCACATTTAGCACACCTGAACATAATACAAATAAACAAGCAATCCTATAACAATGATTCCTATGAGGACAAAAAAAACATATCTGTTGAATCCATGACAATTTACCATTTCTAAACAAAGTATAATCTGTGTTTGTCATATTTCCTATAATAATGTCACTTTGTATACCTCTTTTCCTTACTAAACAAGGGAATATTCCCAAAGGCCTTAAGTTATATTTAGCATAAAATGTATTTTCACAATAATAGAACATTTGTGGTATTTCTTGACATACTAGTTTTTGGGCAGCTTTGTATTGCTTAAAATACAAATATAAAAGTAAATGAGTACTAGGTGTGTGCCTTTTTTTAAAACTGTCTGACCTATGTGAACATATCTAGCAATTACTCAAATTACTCCTTATGCCTGTTAGCATGTATAATTTGTATGGGTGATTTTCCTCTATAGTCTTGACTGCTAAGATCAAGCAAAGGCATAACAATAGTTTACTCATCTTTTGAAATTAGCTGTACTTTCTTGCAATGGCTGGCATGTATCCATGTTAATTTACAACTGTAGCAGTTGTCAGGAGCACTTGGAAAGGTCCTTTAAACTTTGGTCCCAAAGGTACTTTTACGTGTTCTTTTACTAGGACCCAATCATCTGGTTGTAAATAATGTGTTCCAGTTACTTGATCTGGATCTGGAATTGAATCAAAAATAAACGTATGCTTCGCCGTTATTTTCTTGTATTAGACAATTACATCAAAACAAAATCATTATACATTACAATAGTCTGATGTGGAAATTACAACCCTGTCTTAGGTGGGCCCCCAAACAAAGTCTCATAAGGGCTCAAGTTCTCTGACCTATAAGTAGGGGTAATCATGATGCTGTAAATAACCAGAGGCAACAGTTCTGGCCACTGTTTCTTTACTGACCCATCTTCCCTTTTCCTGCATTGATTTAGCTAGCCTGTTTTTAAGTATTCCACTATATTTTTTTATTTTTCCTGAACTCTGAGGATGATAGGCGCATGGAAAGTCTGCTCAATTGCCAAGTTTTTGCATATAATTTGCATGATCTGTCCAGTGAAATGTGTTCCTCTTTTATTCTCTATGGTTTCAGGGACTCCAAATCATATTACTTCGAAAAGGAGCTTCTTTTCTGTTGTCTTAGCATTTGCTTTAGCCACCGGCCAGGCTTCTATCCAGCTTGAAAACATGTCTATGCACACCAAAACATATTGATATTGGCCTAATTTGGGCAATTGGATGTAATCAATCTGAAGTCTTTGCAAAAGGAATAGTGGCTTGGCTAAATGTCTTTGTGTTACTTTGGTGGGTTTTTCTGTGTTATTTTTAGCACAAATTATGCATCACTCAACAAAGTCTTGACATGCGTTTCTGGAGTATTTAATAAACCATCCAGCCTTGCTTATGTTTCTCTCTATTGCCTTAGGGCCTACATGATGGGCTAGTTGGATGATCATCTTCTCCGCTTGAGATGGGACATATATTCCATTTTCCTTGCACAAGAGTCCATCTTGATCCTTCTTTGCTTTGTCCCATTACATAATTTTATTCCAATCATCAGGTGTTCTCTTCCTTTTCTTCAATCGGTTATGGGCTTCTTCTTATGCCTTTGCAAAATCAGTGATTAGAGTCATGATTGCTTCCATTGGTGTTTTGGCAGTCTTCCTGGCAGTATGATCAGCCAACTGGTTTCCTTTTTCTTGCATGGGTTGTCCTCCAGTATGTGCCTTGACCTTTAGGATGGCTACTTCCTTTGGGAGGGTGACTGCTTCAAAAAGTTCTTGAACATATTTCCAGTTTTGAATTGGTTCTCCTACAGCAGTTGTGAATCTTCTGTTCTTCCTTATGGGTCCATATTCATGGACTACTTTGAGAGCATACTTGATATCAGTGCAGATGTTGGCTGTTTGATCCTTTGCAGGCTCAAAGGCTCTTGTGAGTGCTACCACTCTGGCAACCTGCTCTGAAAGTGATGAAGGGAGTAGTTGGGTCTCAATCACTTCCTCCAATGTTGTCACCGCATATGCCATTCTTGGGACTCCATCTTTGTACAGGCGTGAACCCTCTGCAAACAGGATCAGGTCCGAATTTTCAAGAGGAGTGTCCTTTACTGGGGAGATTTGCTGCATTTCTTCTTCCATGAGTTTTAAGCAGATGTGGTCACCCTCCTCTTCAAGGTTTTCTTCTCTCTCTAGGAAAATGCTGGCAGGATTGATTTTAAAAAAAACAAAACAAAACAAAATAAGTGCAGCGCTAAAACTAAATGAAATAATAAATCATGCTAGAGAAAATCATACAAAAGGTGATTGATCCACCAAGCAATATATTAAAAAACACAACAAATCTCCTATAAAGGGCAGAGACAAGTGTCTCAACATATGTCACATGTGAAAAAATATAGAGCATAAAAAAGTGATAAAGTAAGTCCCAAGATTGTTGCAGAAAAAAAAGTCCATAAGTGAAGTAAGTGGATAATCAAAATGGATATATTCTGGAAAGGTGTGACACAGGTGAATCCAACATCCAAAGTGACTTGCACCCAAGTGAGGTATGAGGCTCCTTACCAGCTCGGGATGACCACCATGACAGTGGTCCCACCAGGCATTTGGGAAATTAACAGGTCACCCACAACCTATGCCGATCTTTCCAGTATGTGGAACTCAAAAGACTTCCTCCGCAGTACTTTTTTCTGTCACTAGATGTCCTCAGTCTGATGGCCAAATATTATTAAACCCGCTTCCCGTTAGCCCTGGCGATCCCGGACAAGCCCCCAACCTGTGACAGTGAGCCGAGTCCACGCCAGATACGCAGTTTTCAGGGCTTGTAGGCCCACTTTTATTAAAGAAAGAAAATGTCTGATAACAGAAGAGTTGCCCACACAGGGGTTTCAGCTTTCCACAGCAACAATGTAAGTTCAATCAAAAATACCAAGCCACCTGGCTCTCTTTAGCAGCACTGCTGCTCAGACTTATGCTTCAGCCCTCTCGGCTCTATAACAGAGTTCCTGTACACCCAGTACCTCAGCACTCTTTTCCAGCTTCTTTTTCCAGCCCACAGGCTTGGACCCTCTGTCTGCTCTGACAGACCTGTGCAGACATGCACACTTCTCCCTTGCTTGTCTGGACTCCTGGAGACCTCCTGTCTCTCGGGGTCTCTCGGGGTATATATATATATATATATATATATATATATATATATATATATATATATATATATATATATATATATATATATATATATATATATATATATATATATATACCCTGTTTCCCCTAAAATAAGACCTAGCGTGATTGTTGGCGATGGCTTCAATATAAGCCCTACCCCCCAAATAAGCCCTAGTTAAAGTCCTTGTAGGTCTTATTTTCAGGGTAGGGCTTGTTTTCGGGCAAACAGGGTAGGGCTTATTTGGAGGGTAGGGCTTATATTGCAGCCATCACCGACAAGCACGCTAGGTCTTATTTTAGGGGAAACAGGGTATATATATATACGCATATCTAGGTATAATAAGGTATATTAGCGTTCTTGATTTGCGTTTCCAATTATTATATACATACATATAAATTCAGCTTATTACATTCTTCATAGGGGTTTTTTTGCGTCCTGACTGCTGCATAACGGGCGGTGAGGAGCAGGAAGCGGGGACAGTTTGGAAAATTCAGAGCCAGCATTTGGGATCATACGAGCTCGGCGCTCGTGGGTTGAGGCGTGCGCTCATTGCTTACAAGTGAGTGCAACCCCCCCCACTCCACTTCCCCCCGTCTGTGTCCTTCACACGAAACGGAATTATACTATATGCTGTTCGTTTTGTCTCTGCATATGACATACCGCATCCTCAACCAACGCCATCCGCTGTACCTTTGGATTTCCCCATTTGCTGGGCTTCCACTACATATGCTGTATACCTTACAGCTGTAAGGTAAGGGGCCTGTGAACACGGAGGTGCCCCCACTGAAGAACACTCTCCCCTCTCCCCTTGCCCACCATTGGCATCCGATTTGCATTTAGAAGTGTCACATTTGGTGGTGGGACTGTTGTCACATTTTTTTCATTTTTTTCATTTTTGGATTATATTTGCAAGTCGCCAAGAGTTGGCGTGTTACCAACATCTACCACTGGGACTATTTAATGTACTTTTATAAATATATTTTATATATTTATCTATTTATTTTGTTGATACTAATTACCCACTCGTTTCTTATGCCATCAGTCGACCATAATGTCAGCATATTTATACACGCCTAAAGGGATTTTATTTGATATTTTATGTGATATTTGATATTTTTTTGGATTTAAGCACTTTTGAAGCTGATTCATATACCCTTGTGCACTGCTTGCTGGTATTTATTTTTATTTTATGTTTGATGTTAGCACTTTTGGTATGCACTACTAAGTGGAAATTTTTGTGCTTGTGCTTCCAACTTTTTTATTTATATATTTGCATCTGTGAGTCCTCCTTCACATATTTCACTCATGTATTCAGGTCATCTGATATTTTTGTTGTATTTACTATAGTCTAGTTCCCCCTCCCCCCCCTTTTTTCCCTTTTTCCTATTCCCCTCCTATCACAGCGCAACTACCATCCCCCTATCTATACTTTGTTTTGTCTGTTTTGGAGCAGTTTTTAGGTGTTGCAGCAGTGTCCCTTTTAGTATAGGATTCCGCTGACAGCGCAGGAGTTTTCACTTTTTACGCAATTGCTTGCCTTTATTTACTTTTTCATATGAATGAGTAGGGGTACTAGGTGCCCTTCACATTATGGGACAGTATTTGGTTGACTCCTTATTGTTACAGGGGGCTTCCAGATTTTGGCCTGCAGACCCCCCATAACCACCAGCCACAGTTTAGGACAAGTGATCTTTGCCCAATCAACATGGTCACAAGGTGCTTTGCCATAGAGCCATGCTGAGGGTATGCAAATCAGGGGTTGCATGCTCAACACTTCTCTTACCTGGACCTGCCAGGCTGCATGCTTAGATAAAGGTCTGGTATATGGGTGTCCAACCTCAATTGCATTTGTTTTACAATCTTTTGCCTATTAGCCAAGACATTATTGTTTTTTTTAACATTTGCCTCCCATAGACCTCAATAGGGCTCAGATTTGACACTTAAACTTTAGTAATGTTCTGAGAATCCACCTCAAACCAAGCCCAGGAACATTTGGTTTATTACTACTTATATCCCCAAAATAATGTCTTCCAATGATGTTACCTCTTGTAAATTAGCTGAGAATTTAGCAACATATTTTAAAGAACTATAGATCACATTATATATAATCTTATTATGTACCTTTGCCTGTCTGCTCAGTAGGGATGAGCCGAACACTCCCCGGTTCGGTTTGCATCATAACATTCGAACGGACCGAAAGTTTGCGCAAACTTTCAAACTCCTTTAAAGTCTATGGGACTCGAACGTGAGAAATCAAAAGTGTGTATTTTAAAGCCTAATATGCAAGTTATTGTCCTTAATAGGGTTTGGGGACCCGGGTCCTGCCCCAGGGTACATGTATAAATGCAAAAAAAGTTTTAAAAACGGCCATTTTTTCGGCAGCAGTGATTTTAATGAAGCTTAAGGTGAAAAAATAAAAGTGAAATATTCCTTTAAATATCATGCCTGGGGGGTGTCTATAGTATGCCTGTAAAGTGGCATATATTTCCCATGTTTAGAACAGTCCCTGCTCAAAAATGACGTATCTAAAGGAAAAAAAAAGTCATTTAAAACTGCTTGCGGCTTTAATGTCATGTCAGGTTCCAGCAATATGGATGAAAATCATTGACCCCCGGCCCATTACCAGCCCCTTTGGGTCTTGTATGGATATTAAGGGGAACCCCGCACAAAAATAAAAAAAAGGAAAGGCGTGGGGCCCCCAGGCCCTATATACTCTGAACAGCAGTATACAGGCGGTGCAAACAAGGCAGGGACTGTAGGTTTGTTCTTAAGTAGAATCTGTTTGTAATTTTGAACTGGTACATTTTTTACGTGTAGCTCCAGCCAAAAAATCTATTTTTAAGCTTTTTGGAAAACCTAGGGAAGGATTATCACCCCTGTAACATTTGTTTTACTGTCTGTGCACCTGTTCAGAAGATTTCACCTCAGTTTCTGTTCCAATGACAATTGGATTTTAAAAATTTGGGGTTTTTAGTGAAACAAGGAACTCTTACAGGAGAGAATTTCCCTTCCTAGGGGTAGATTTCCTCTTACTTCCCGTTGTCTCCTTCCATTTGCAAGTAGGAGTTGTTTGTAAGTTGGATGTTTGAAAGTAGGGGCCTGCCCTATATACTCTGCAGAAATTTAGGCCTTAGGTGTTACTCTTGGTGGACGCAGGAACGGGCCCTGCTGTGAAATATTAGATGAAGAATTGTAATTACATGCCCCTGTTAAACAGGAGCAGAAAAATTGGGCTTTAGGCACTGGTGCTAGTGCCACAGCACTGCAACCCCTCACAGATACTCTAGTTGGAGCGCAAGAATGAGCCCTGCTGCAATGTATTGCATTCAAAGTTGTAATTACACGCCCCTGTTAAACAGGGGCAGAAAAATCGGGCCTTAGCCACTGGTGGCAGTGGCCAGAACCAAAAATGTTCTTACAAGCTATCAGCATGAACATTGAGGAGGAAGAGGTTAGTCACTCGGCATAACAGGATAGTCACTTAGCATCAGCATAGGCAGTTTTGAAGGAATCTCACATTAAAAAAAATATATTCAGTTACATTAGCATCAGGAAAAAAAGGGGGGGGGGGGATTAACTGCGCATAAGTGAAATTGTGCAATCAATAAAAAATTAAATTAAAAAAGCTGCAGATTCCTATATGTAACACAAAGATGAATAATATAAAACTATTGAATCGCGCTAATGAGAAACAGATGTGCATACAAGTGACAATCAGTTCACCTTTGGAATGAAATCCAAATATATGTGTAAACATGGAAATTATATATTATATAAATTGGCATTATATAAATAAATAAATGGCGAATAGATAAATCAATCATCAAAAGTGCAATCTTGATGTGCAACAGTGAGAAAAATATTAGTGTGAGTCCATATGTGAAAAATAGAACACCCGGGTGTTGATCAAATTGAAATGGAGATCCTGCTGAATGAGGACAAGGTGCTTAAGTGCACCACCACACACAGAGTGACTGGCCGCTTACCAGAAACTCATGACCCCCGTTACAGAGGGTCTGATTTAGCTCAAAATTGGGGTTGTGACCTGTCCACTTATTTTTGTGTGAATGCACCAACATGCCTCCATCCCATTAGGTACAGAAAAAATGGAGAATGGAGGCGGGACTTTGTGTGAGGCATGTTGGTGAATATGTCCACATTACAAAAAATGTTATGATAGGATGTCTAAAGTGGATCCTGTATCGAGTGATGATACCCACAACATATATTGCAAGAAAATGGTATATAGTTTAATACAAAAAGATCATAAAACCAAATACATAATAAAAGGAATACATTTGGGCTACAATGAAGCATGTTGACATACGTAGGTTTACAGACATGGTTCGAATAGTGATTATACATGTACAGGACATGATAAATGGTATAATACATGGTACAGTGGATAGATGTATGCATCAATAGATGTTAACTCTACGCGTTTCTTGGCTTGAAACCAATCGTCAGGAGTCTGATGCAGTGTAGCTGCATTGAAAAAATAACTATGTGTCAGTAGAAGTATGGGGAAAATGGACGCATAAAAATGCAAATTTATTTTGATATACTCACAAAGGATGCATGGGTGAATGATAACCCATACATTATGGTGCAATGTTGGTCCGGGTACACTGAATCTCCCCCGGGGTTGAGGCAGAGAGCACGCTCCAAAAGACCGTCGGCCCCGACTGACAGGGTGGCCGGAGCACCTACAATGGCCACCAAGCGGGGACAGATGACGAGGCCCAGGGAATAGGAAAAACACTGGGAATGAAAAGAGGAGATGTGAGTGTGAGTGACTTGAGTGAAAGGTGGGGAGTGAATATGGAAGGAAAGACAAGGGATAGGGCCCAAGGTGTGCATAAGTATGGATATGTGAAATAGCCCATCACAGAAGGAAGAGGTGTGTGAGACAAGATGTGAGTGTGCAAAACGGGAAGCCACTGCAGGTGTCAGTGGAGAAGTGTGGAGGTGTACAAGGAGATTACCTGTGGTGAGACTGCCGGGCCAGGTGATGTGCCCCGAGGAGACATGGTGAGCGCTCGAGGTGCCCAGCCAGTGACGGCCGTTATAAAGCCGAGGGCTAGGGGAGCGCTCACGCCAACGTCATGGGCGGACATAGTGATGCGACGGGGGGCGGGCAGCCAGGAACATCGTGCGGCCACCTCCCAACCCCGCAGAGTCAAGGCCCTGGTTGGTAAGTCACCCAAAAAGCTCCGCCTACGGCAGCCGGAGGCGCCAGAGGCGGGACATGGGAGTCATGACGCCGATGCGTCGAGGCCAGGGCCCGCCCCCGTCAGTGGTGGGACGGGTGGCGGGTCATGGACTGGGCGCATCGCAACCCCGGGAAAGGACCAGATAGGTCCCGGCACCAACTGCATCAAGAGAGTGGTAGATAGATAATGTGAATGATCGAGGAGGATAAGATGTAAATACTATGGAAATGAAAAAAGGAAAGTAAAAGGAAAAAGCAAAGTAAACAAAATAAACAAGCCTTATGAAGGCTAGTAATCTCTGCCCTGATTAACAGCAATGGTTGGCAGAGAAAGTAACATAATAGCCACAGAATCTTGCAATGAATAAAATCATTAAGCAAGAGAGTGTGGAGGTAATTAGCTATAGCCCTGAATAAATATATGGTATAACTAAGGGGAAACCAGAAAATAAAAAAGTAAGAAATGGGAGACAAATTATGAGGGTAAAAGAATGAATAAAAACAAAAACAAAGAATAGCTTTAGCCCTGAATTGAATCAGTTTATATTGTCTGACTAAAGGGAAAACAAATGAACCCAATAAACAAAGAAAAGAAAAGAAAAACAAAAAACAAAAAACAAAGAGGAACAACTTTAGCCCTGAATTAAATCAGTATTTGCCTGACTAAAGGGAGAACAATGACGACTCAGATTTTCAGCCCTGAATTGAATCAGTATTAATTTAGCTAAAAAAGAAAATGACGGAAGCAAAGGAAACAAATTAGATATACTAACGGTATCAATAGCTGTGTTAGTGTAACTCTTGCACTGAGTTAAGTCAGTAGGCGAGAGGGGGACCATAGGTCTCTATAACATGAAAGATACCAAGGAGAAGAGGAAGACGACAAAGCAAAACAAAAATGAGGGATAAATAATGAGACAGTGTGAAGAATAGATAGAATAGGAAATGGGTAGGTATGGCATAAGGAAAGTAAATGGGGTTGGAAGGTATGAACTGGATAGGTGGATTGTCAGGTCACAGGGAACAGGTGTCTGCCACCCTGGTAGTTATATGTCAAAATTGGGGTTGTGACCTGTCCACTTATTTTTGTGTGAATGTACCAACATGCCTCCATCCCATTAGGTACAGAAAAAATGGAGAATGGAGGCGGGACTTTGTGTGAGGCATGTTGGTGAATATGTCCACATTACAAAAAATGTTATGATAGGATGTCTAAAGTGGATCCTGTATCGAGTGATGATACCCACAACATATATTGCAAGAAAATGGTATATAGTTTAATACAAAAAGATCATAAAACCAAATACATAATAAAAGGAATACATTTGGGCTACAATGAAGCATGTTGACATACGTAGGTTTACAGACATGGTTCGAATAGTGATTATACATGTACAGGACATGATAAATGGTATAATACATGGTACAGTGGATAGATGTATGCATCAATAGATGTTAACTCTACGCGTTTCTTGGCTTGAAACCAATCGTCAGGAGTCTGATGCAGTGTAGCTGCATTGAAAAAATAACTATGTTTCAGTAGAAGTATGGGGAAAATGGACGCATAAAAATGCAAATTTATTTTGATATACTCACAAAGGATGCATGGGTGAATGATAACCCATACATTATGGTGCAATGTTGGTCCGGGTACAATGAATCTCCCCCGGGGTTGAGGCAGAGAGCACGCTCCAAAAGACCGTCGGCCCCGACCGACAGGGTGGCCGGAGCACCTACAATGGCCACCAAGCGGGGACAGATGACGAGGCCCAGGGAATAGGAAAAACACTGGGAATGAAAAGAGGAGATGTGAGTGTGAGTGACTTGAGTGAAAGGTGGGGAGTGAATATGGAAGGAAAGACAAGGGATAGGGCCCAAGGTGTGCATAAGTATGGATATGTGAAATAGCCCATCACAGAAGGAAGAGGTGTGTGAGACAAGATGTGAGTGTGCAAAACGGGAAGCCACTGCAGGTGTCAGTGGAGAAGTGTGGAGGTGTACAAGGAGATTACCTGTGGTAAGACTGCCGGGCCAGGTGACGTGCCCCGAGGAGACATGGTGAGCGCTCGAGGTGCCCGGCCAGTGACGGCCGTTATAA
The DNA here is from genome assembly GCA_037952835.1 of Lithobates septentrionalis. NCBI lineage: Eukaryota > Metazoa > Chordata > Amphibia > Anura > Ranidae > Lithobates > Lithobates septentrionalis. The sequence goes on along the minus strand of JBBDGP010000961.1, from coordinate 904,327 downwards.
AGCCGAGGGCTAGGGGCGCGCTCACGCCAACGTCATGGGCGGACATAGTGACGCGACGGGGGGCGGGCAGCCAGGAACATCGTGCGGCCACCTCCCAACCCCGCAGCGTCAAGGCCCTGGTTGGTAAGTCACCAAAAAAGCTCCGCCTACGGCAGACGGAGGCGCCAGTGGTGGGACATGGGAGTCATGACACCGATGCGTCGAGGCCAGGGCCCGCCCCCGTCAGTGGTGGGACGGGTGGCGGGTCATGGACTGGGCGCATCGCAACCCCGGGAAAGGACCAGATAGGTCCCGGCTCCAACTGCATCAAGAGAGTGGTAGATAGATAATGTGAATGATCGAGGAGGATAAGATGTAAATACTATGGAAATGAAAAAAGGAAAGTAAAAGGAAAAAGCAAATTAAACAAAATAAACAAGCCTTATGAAGGCTAGTAATCTCTGCTCTGATTAACAGCAATGGTTGGCAGAGAAAATAACATAATAGCCACAGAATCTTGCAATGAATAAAATCATTAAGCAAGAGAGTGTGGAGGTAATTAGCTATAGCCCTGAATAAATATATGGTATAACTAAGGGGAAACCAGAAAATAAAAAAGTAAGAAATGGGAGACAAATTATGAGGGTAAAAGAATTAATAAAAACAAAAACAAAGAACAGCTTTAGCCCTGAATTGAATCAGTTTATATTGTCTGACAAAAGGGAAAACAAATGAACCCAATAAACAAAGAAAAGAAAAGAAAAACAAAAAACAAAAAACAAAGAGGAACAACTTTAGCCCTGAATTAAATCAGTATTTGCCTGACTAAAGGGAGAACAATGACGACACAGATTTTCAGCCCTGAATTGAATCAGTATTAATTTAGCTAAAAAAGAAAATGACGGAAGCAAAGGAAACAAATTAGATATACTAACGGTATCAATAGCTGTGTTAGTGTAACTCTTGCACTGAGGTAAGTCAGTAGGCAAGAGGGGGACCATAGGTCTCTATAACATGAAAGATACCAAGGAGAAGAGGAAGACGACAAAGCAAAACAAAAATGAGGGATAAATAATGAGACAGTGTGAAGAATAGATAGAATAGGAAATGGGTAGGTATGGCATAAGGAAAGTAAATGGGGTTGGAAGGTATGAACTGGATAGGTGGATTGTCAGGTCACAGGGAACAGGTGTCTGCCACCCTGATAGTTATATGTCAAAATTGGGGTTGTGACCTGTCCACTTATTTTTGTGTGAATGCACCAACATGCCTCCATCCCATTAGGTACAGAAAAAATGGAGAATGGAGGCGGGACTTTGTGTGAGGTATGTTGGTGAATATGTCCACATTACAAAAAATGTTATGATAGGATGTCTAAAGTGGATCCTGTGTCGAGTGATGATACCCACAACATATATTGCAAGAAAATGGTATATAATTTAATACAAAAAGATCATAAAACCAAATACATAATAAAAGGAATACATTTGGGCTACAATGAAGCATGTTGACATACGTAGGTTTACAGACATGGTTCGAATAGTGATTATACATGTACAGGACATGATAAACGGTATAATAAATGGTACAGTGGATAGATGTATGCATCAATAGATGTTAACTCTACGCATTTCTTGGCTTGAAACCAATCGTCAGGAGTCTGATGCAGTGTAGCTGCATTGAAAAAATAACTATGTGTCAGTAGAAGTATGGGGAAAATGGACGCATGAAAATGCAAATTTATTTTGATATACTCACAAAGGATGCATGGGTGAATGATAACCCATACATTATGGTGCAATGTTGGTCTGGGTACACTGAATCTCCCCCGGGTTTGAGGCAGAGAGCACGCTCCAAAAGACCGTCGGCCCAGACCGACAGGGTGGCCGGAGCACCTACAAGGGCCACCAAGCGGGGACAGATGACGAGGCCCAGGGAATAGGAAAAACACTGGGAATGAAAAGAGGAGATGTGAGTGTGAGTGACTTGAGTGAAAGGTGGGGAGTGAATATGGAAGGAAAGACAAGGGATAGGGCCCAAGGTGTGCATAAGTATGGATATGTGAAATAGCCCATCACAGAAGGAAGAGGTGTGTGAGACAAGATGTGAGTGTGCAAAACGGGAAGCCACTGCAGGTGTCAGTGGAGAAGTGTGGAGGTGTACAAGGAGATTACCTGTGGTGAGACTGCCGGGCCAGGTGACGTGCCCCGAGGAGACATGGTGAGCGCTCGAGGTGCCGGCCAGTGACGGCCGTTATAAAGCCGAGGGCTAGGGGCGCGCTCACGCCAACGTCATGGGCGGACATAGTGACGCGACGGGGGGCGGGCAGCCAGGAACATCGTGCGGCCACCTCCCAACCCCGCAGCGTCAAGGCCCTGGTTGGTAAGTCACCAAAAAAGCTCCGCCTACGGCAGCCGGAGAGATTCAGTGTACCCGGACCAACATTGCACCATAATGTATGGGTTATCATTCACCCATGCATCCTTTGTGAGTATATCAAAATAAATTTGCATTTTCATGCGTCCATTTTCCCCATACTTCTACTGACACATAGTTATTTTTTCAATGCAGCTACACTGCATCAGACTTCTGACGATTGGTTTCAAGCCAAGAAACGCGTAGAGTTAACATCTATTGATGCATACCTCTATCCACTGTACCATGTATTATACCATTTATCATGTCCTGTACATGTATAATCCCTATTCGAACCATGTCTGTAAACCTACGTATGTCAACATGCTTCATTGTAGCCCAAATGTATTCCTTTTATTATGTATTTGGTTTTACGATCTTTTTGTATTAAACTATATACCATTTTCTTGCAATATATGTTGTCGGTATCATCACTCGATACAGGATCCACTTTAGACATCCTATCATAACATTTTTTGTAATGTGGACATATTCACCAACATGCCTCACACAAAGTCCCGCCTCCATTCTCCATTTAGTCTGATTTAGCTGTTAGATCTGATTGTTCTGGACCACCAAAAAACCGAGATTGGCAATAAGATGGAACGTCAGGGACCTTGGTGTCAATGGATGGGTCAGCGGGAAGTCAGGCTCTCAGCAGAGTGATGTAACCATGTACGGAAAAAAAAGGGGGGGGGCTCCAATAGTGTAAAATCTTAAGGCTTTATTAAGTCAAAGTAAAATATACACTCACATGTAGGTTCAAAATTGAGCGCCTTTGGAAAGAGGTCTGGAGCACCGGCCGGATGCTCACAGACAGCCCATCCTGCTGGTATCACAACATCGGTGGGAGGTGATGCGAACACGTCGCTCAGCCCTACGCTGCGTTTCGTAAGCAAATTACATCTTCCAGGGGCACTAATCATCAGCATCAGGTGCTTGGTAGCTAGTGATCCAAGACTGATTCATTTTTATGAAGGTCAGCCGATCAACCGATTCGGTGAACAGGCACACCCTGTGATCGGTTACAAACCTCCAGCTGCACTGATAGTGTGTTCTGAAAGAACGCTGGATGCAGGACAGGCTCTGGCCAGTGATCCATCCTCAAGACCAAGTAACCCAGAGGATTTTCAGTGGGAAAGGTGTCCAAGTCTGATCTTGCCCCTAGGTCAGTGGTTCTCAAGCTTCAAGTGCCGTGACCCCTTGATAAAATTTCCCAAGTCGTGGGGACCCCTAACAGTAAAATTATTTTTGTAGCGTGGGTTGTCAGCACCCAAGGCAAGACAAGTAATTTGCACCCCTAACCCATAGACATTTAGCGCTCCCCGAGTCTCTTCCACTCTTACAGTATTAAACCCCTTATGGTACATTTTAGGAGGTACCATTCTCTTTGTTCCTTTCTTTTCCTTTTATCTTTCTCTCTATCCTAATTTCTTGTTTTTTTCCCCTCATCCCTCTCTTTAGCCCTCTTTCTTGTTCTTATTTTCTCTCTCTATTTTTTCTTTGTCCTTCCCTCTCTTTTCTTCTCCATTCCATGTATTCTCTATTTTTACTCCTTGGGGGGTGGGGGGGTGGGATGAGTGACAGTGTTGGCAGGAGTTCTGTTTAGCCAACTTGGGTGCTCTTGATCAAGGTCATCTGCTGATCTGTGAACTGTAGTGGGGACTTTTAATGGCAACTCTAATCACAGGTAATGTTACTCACTGTGTCTCCAGCTCTGTGGTGTCTCACAGCAGTGACACCTATGCTGAAATGAGGGGATAGGGTCTCCTCCAGCCTTTCCCACTTCACATTCCTCACTAGGGATGAGCTGAACACCCCCCTGTTCGGTTCGCACCAGAACATGCGAACAGGAAAAAAGTTTGTTTGAACACGCGAACACCGTTAAAGTCTATGGGACACGAACATGAATAATCAAAAGTGCTAATTTTAAAGGCTTATATGCAAGTTATTGTCATAAAAAGTGTTTGGGGACTCGGGTCCTGCCCCAGGGGACATGGATCAATGCAAAAAGAAAGTTTTAAAAATGGCCGTTTTTTCGGGAGCAGTGATTTTAATAATACTTAAAGTCAAACAATAAAAGTGTAAAATCCCTTTAAATTTCGTACCTGGGGGCTGTCTATAGTATGCCTGTAAAGGGGCGCATGTTTCCCATGTTTAGAACATTCTGACAGCAAAATGACATTTCAAAGGAAAAAAAGTAATTTAAAGCTACTCGCGGCTATTGCATTGCCGGTCCGACAATACACATAGAAGTTCATTGATAATAATGGCATGGGAATTCCCCACAGGGGGACCCCGAACCAAATTTTTTTAAAAAAATGACGTGGGGGGTCCCCCTAAATTCCATACCAGGCCCTTCAGGTCTGGTATGGATATTACGGGGAACCCCAGCCAAAATTTTTTAAAAAAATGACGTGGGGGTCCCCCTAAATTCCATACCAGACCCTTTAGGTCTGGTATGGATTTTAAGGGGAACCCCGCGCCAAAATTAAAAAAAAAACGGCGTGGAGTCCCCCCAAAAATCCATACCAGACTGTTATCCGAGCACGGGGCAGCACAGTGGTGCAGTGGATAGCACTCTCACCTAGGCAGCAATAGGGTTGCTGGTTCAAATCCTGACCAAGGCACTACCTGCCTGGAGTTTGCATGTTCTCCCTGTGCTTGCGTGGGTTTCCTCCGGGTACTCCAGTTTCCTCCCACACTCCAAAGACATGCTGGTAGGTTAAAAAAGCGCCCTGAGGCGATTCAGTTCGCATAGGCAGCGCTATACAAGTCACTCTTTCATTCATTCATTTCACGCAACCTGGCAGGCCACAGGAAAAGAGGGGGGGTGAGAGAGCGCCCCTCCTTCTGAACCGTACCAGGCCACATGCCCTCAACATTGGGAGGGTGCTTTGGGGTAGCCCCCCAAAACACCTTGTCCCCATGTTGATGAGGACAAGGGCCTCATCCCCACAACCCTGGCCGGTGGTTGTGGGGGTTTGCGGGCGGGGGGCTTATCGGAATCTGGAAGCCCCCTTTAACAAGGAGACCCCCAGATCCCAGCCTCCCCTGTGTGAAATGGTAAGGGGGTACTAGTACCCCTACCATTTCACTAAAAAACTGTCAAGAATGGTAAAAATGACAAGAGACAGTTTTTGACAATTCCTTTATTTAAATGCTTCTTATTTCTTCTATCTTCCTTCATCTTCTTCTTCTTCTGGTTCTTCTGGTTCTTCTGTTTCTTCCTCCGGTGTTCTCGTCCAGCATCTCCTCCACGGCGTCTTCTTCCCTTCTTCTCCTCGGGCCGCTCCGCATACATGATGGCACGGAGAGAGGCTCCCGCTCTTCTCTTCATCTCCTTAATCTTCTTTTCTTCTTCTCTTCTTCATCTTCTTCTCCGGGCCGCTCCACATCCATACTGGCATGGTGGGAGGCTCCCACTGTGTGACGTGTCTCCTCTTCTTACGGTTCTTAAATACCGGGGGGGCCACCCAGTGACCCTGCCCCCCTCTGACACACGGTGACTTGACGGGACTTCCCTGTTTAAGAACCGTCAGAAGAGGAGACGCGTCACACAGCGGGAGCCTCCCACCATGCCAGCATGGATGCGGAGCGGCCCGGAGAAGAAGATGAAGAAGAGAAGAAGATGAAGAAGAGAAGAAGATGAAGAGAAGAAGATGAGGAAGAGAAGAAGATGAAGAGAAGAGCGGGAGCCTCCCCCCATGCCATGGGTGCGGAGCGGCCCGAGGAGAAGAGGATAGAAGACGCCGCGGAGGAGATGCTGGACGAAAACACCGGAAGAAGAACCAGAAGAGCCAGAAGAAGAAGATGAAGGAAGATAGAAGAAAGAAGAAGCATTTAAAAAAAGGAATTGTCAAAAACTGTCTCTTGTCATTTTTAATATTTTTGACAGTTTTTTAGTGAAATGGTAGGGGTACCTTTGTACCCCCTTACCATTTCACACAGGGGGGGGGGCCGGGATCTGGGGGTCCCCTTGTTAAAGGGGGCTTCCAGATTCCGATAAGCCCCCCGCCCGCAGACCCCCACAACCACCGGCCAGGGTTATGGGGATAAGGCCCTTGTTCTCATCAACATGGGGACAAGGTGTTTTGGGGGGCTACCCCAAAGCACCCTCCCAATGTTGAGGGTATGTGGCCTGGTACGGTTCAGGAGGGGGGGGTGCTCTCTCGTCCCCCCTCTTTTCCTGCGGCCTGCCAGGTTGCGTGCTTGGATAAGGGTCTGGTATGGATTTTTGGGGGGACCCCCACGTCATTTTTTTTTTTAAATTTTGGCCGGGGTTCCCCTTAATATCCATACCAGACCTGAAGGGCCTGGTATGAAATTTAGGGGGAACCCCCACGTCATTTTTTTTAAAAATTTTGGCCAGGGTTCCCCTTAATATCCATACCAGACCTGAAGGGCCTGGTATGGAATTTAGGGGGACCCCCACGTCATTTTTTTAAAAAATTTAGGTTCGGGGTTCCCCCTGTGGGGAATTCCCATGCCGTTTTTATCAATGAACTTCTATGTGTATTGTCGGACCGGCAATCCAATAGCAGTGAGTTGTTTTAAATTACTTTCTTTTCCTTTGAAATGTCATTTTGCTGTCAGACTGTTCTAAACACGGGAAACATGCGCCCCTTTGCAGGCATACTATAGACACCCCCCAGCTACGACATTTAAAGGGATATTACACTTTTAATGTTTCACTTTAAAGCATTATTAAAATCACTGCTCCTGAAAAAACGGCAGTTTTTAAAACTTTTTTTTGCATTGATCCATGTCCCCTGGGGCAGGACCCAGGTCTCCATAAACAATTTTTATGACAATACCATGAATATTAGCCTTTAAAATGAGCACTTTTGATTTCTCCCATAGACTTTTAAGGGGTGTTCCGCGGCATTCGAATTTGCCGGGAACACCCCAAATTGTTCGCTGTTCGGCGAACTTGCGAACAGCTGATGATTGAGTCGAACATGAGTTGGACTCGAACGCGAAGCTCATCCCTATTCCTCACCAGTCAACTGACTTCTAGTCTCTGCCCCCCAGCCATGCCATGAACGGAATGGGCGCTGCAAAGAGGCTGGGTGGGCGGCCACAGGCTCCAGGAAAAGCCCAGTTGGGTGGCCGCGAAAAATCTGGGAGAGCGGTGCGGGCTTCAGGAACAGCCCAGGATTTAGTGACCTCTGACAAATCGTAATTCGACCCCCAGGTTGAGAACCACTGCCCTAGGTATTCCTGCACCATGTGAATCAGACGCTGGCGATGGTTGCTGGAACCGACCATGCCTTGGGGCTGCAGACTAAAGAATTGTCTGAACGCATCAGTCAGACGGCCACCTTCTCCACCACTCCTTCTGTGACTGACCGAAGCCTCAGCAATACGTTGTCCAAGAGAACCAAGATATTGTAACCTCCCAGGCTCTGGAAACGTTTTGCACAAACCTTTCTGCAAGGCCTCCCGAAGATGTTTCATCCTCTGCTACCTCTGCGACGGCAAGATAAGGTCCATAACCTTACCCTTGTAACATGGATCGAGGAGGGTTGCCAGCCAGTAATGATGCCTCTCCTTGATACCACAAATACAAGGATCCCTCCGCAGGCTTTGCAGGATCAGGGAGGCCATGCAGCGTAGGTTTGCTGAAGGATTCGGTCCAGAGTCCGCTGGGTCACTAAGGACGACATGATCTGCAGCCACCTCCTCCCAGCCACGTACAAGTCCATGGGTTTCTATGGACTGTAAATGATCTCTTGAAGACTGATGCTGAGTGCTAGGCTCCACCTCCATGCTGACACAATCCTCCTCCTCCTCTTCCTGTGGGATCAGCGGGCACGGAGGAACACTGTCTGGATAAAGGGGGCCTTGAGAGGTAAGGAAGTCCTCCTCTTCCTGCCTCTGTTCTGCCTCAAGTACCCTGTCCATTATTCCACGCAGCATGTGCTCCAACAGGTGGACAAGAGGGACAGTGTCACTGATGCATGCACTGTCACTGCTCACCATCCTCGTGGCCTCCTCAAATAGTGACAGCACAGTGCACGCATCCCTGATCATGGCCCACTGGCGTGGGAAAAAAAACAAGCTCCCCTGACCCTGTCCTGGTGCCATAGTCACACAGGTACTAATTTATGTCCCTCTGCTGCGTGTGCAGCTGCTGCAGCATGGCCAATGTTGAGTTCCACCTGGTGGGCATGTCACAGATTAGGCGGTTCTTGGGCAGGTTAAATTCCTTTTGGAGGTCAGCCAGCCGAGCACTGGCATTATATGACTGGCGGAAATGCACACAGACTTTCCTGACCTGCCTCAGGACATCCTGTAAGCCTGGGTACCTGCCCAAGAATCACTGCACCACCAAGTTAAGGACATGAGCAAAACAGGGCACATGGGTCAGTTGTCCCTGTTGGAGGGCGGAGAGGGGGTTGGTGCCATTGTCGCAAACCACCATTCCTGGCTTAAGCTGGCGTGTCATCAACCACCTCCGAGCCTGCCCCTACAGAGCTGACAGAATCTCTGCCCCAGTGTGGCTCCTGTCCCCCAAGCACACCAGCTCAAGCACCGCATGGCATTTTTTTGCCTGCGTGCTTGCGTAGCCACTTGAACGCCTACGGAGCACCGCTGGTTCTGATGACAAATCAGCACAAGAAAGAGGCCATGGAGGAAGAAGAATAGGAGGGGGTGGAGGAGAGAGGTGTGGCAGAATCACCACTAGTAGAATTTTGGAGGAGTGGTGGCGGAACAACCTCCAACACTACTGCACCCTGTCCTGCATTCTTCCCAGCTGCCAACAGAGTCACCCAGTGCGCGGTGAAAGATAGGTAACGTCCCTGTCCATGCCTGCTGGACCATGAGTTAGCGGTAATATGCACCTTATCGCTGATAGCCCTGTCCAGCGAGGCATGGACATTGCCTTCCACATGCAGGTAGAGAGCCGGAATCGCCTTCCATGAAAAA